>CM067858.1:27750000-30250000 GCA_034642435.1 Megalocaria dilatata
GATTTTGATATTTCAATAGGATTTTTTCAACTCAATTGATAAGCATCGTTACAGGATGATGTGTGCTCACGGGTTAAAATGAAATTGAATAACTTACGCGTGAGTTGCGAATTAAAGGATATTATCCATAATTGGCGTATATCATTCATAAAATTTCTGTTAATAAGGATTAAGGAAAATAAATCCATTGTTTTTTCTATAGATGTCTCTTGTGATTGATATCTCGTAAAGTATTGGTCAACCAATTTCGGATTAATGATCGTTGTCAAGATGACATTTAACACTAAAAATTTTCCTTTACTGTTTTTGTTTGGTCCGTTAAGTTGTAGGGGTGTTAAAAATGGCAGTTAACGAAGAGATTGTTAAGGCACAAAATGCCGCCACAACATGTTATCTCATGCGCAAAGTGTTTGCGCATGTATATTCTATAGTATTTCAATATTATTGTATGAACCATAATCTTTCTACCGCGGTTGCTTCCAATTCAACCTAATTTCTCTATGAAAGAAGAACAACCACAGAAACTATAGACGAAATTTCGTGTAATTCTTGATGTACCAAGTCAACTTTTCATTCAATATCGGCAACCACACACAAGCAGTCAGTAGTCCCACTACACCGGTGGCTTCCAGCACATACAGAAGAAGTACAGTAAGTTAATTTTGTATACATTATCATTTTATGACACATATTTTATACTTCAACATTTTATACTTCAATATATTTTCTATACTTATCGTATTCTTTCAATCCCTGAAACCAGGCTCAACATTTAATACAGTCCACTTAATTCTTATCTAGTTTGTTGCTCTAAATTATTAGTTATATCTAATAATAATTCAAACACCAAGTCTACACACATATGACTTATACTGAGTATATCTTAGGGATTCAAATCCTATGTTGATTCCGAAATACGCAGGCTATTTTTATACTGGCAATATTTCAAACCAGCGACAAATCTAAGGCAATTTCGATCACACAAAAATTCCATTTGCAATAAACTCATTGCAAATTTACAGAGATAATTTGGTACATTTTATAGTTTTCCTTAACCCTTAAGCAACCGTGGTCGACAATCCGAGACCATTTTCAGCAGATTGGAAAAAAAGCAGAGCAGGTGTTTGGGTCCCCCATAATCTATCCGAAGAGAACAATGCCAACTGATCCATCACATACAACGTATTGCTTCAACGGCACCATACAGAACCGTTTTTTGGTCGCTTGATCACTGGAGACGAAAAATGTGTCCTATATGATGCAAACGCAAAAGGCAGTGGCTCTCTCCAAATGAATTACCACGAAGTACTGCGAAGCGGGGTTCACATCACAAAAATACGTTTCTGTTTGTTTGGTAGAGTATACGCGAATTATTCATTTTGAAGTGCTGTTGAATGTTAATGCAGATCTTTAATTTGAACAATTGGATCGAGTGAACTAATTTTCAATTGAATAGTATCCAGCAATTGTCAACATAAAAGGAGTTATTCTGCAACACGACAATGCAGGACGAACCCACCATAATGGCCCGATATCGCACCCTAGGATTTATATTTTTTCTGACTGCCTCAACAACTTCTTAGTGGCAATAAACAAATTTTAAATATCATACAGATTTATTCTGTTAACGTCCTCCAGATTTGATTTCAAAAAATTTTAGAACTAAATTAAATAAATGGCTTCACAACACACTGTGTCAATTTATTCGACGTATAGAATTAACACTATGAATTGTCAATTAAAAATCATTAAATTAATACTTGGAGAGTACAAAATTTTGTTCACCTCGTTTTATTAAAACCAAATTCCTTTCCAAAAGTTCAAAACATAACCTCAAGCACTTCTCCAAAAACAACTTGCTCAAAATAAGTTCCTTCAAAAAAATTCCTGAAACATGCAGAACATCTTCAAAAAACAATTTTGAATTATCATAGTGGAAACTCATCAGCTCTACTCCGTATTTGACAAAGATGAAAAAAAATTAAGATAATTAACAACAAATATGTTACCCAACAAACTGAATGTAGTTAACAGGATAAACACTAGAACAAAGTGAACTTTTAACAACAAATTGATACAGTGTGCTCTCAGACATTTATTTAATGTAATTTCAAAAGTTTTGGAATAAAATTTATTGAAATTAAAATTTGTAGGAGGTTAACACAATAAATCTCTATAATATTTAAAATTTTGTAATAATCCCTTTATCAAGATAAAACTTGTTTTTATTCTTCATATATATATATATATATATATATATATATGCAAATATTATGTAATTTCGGTGACGAACATAAAATACGTAGGGTTTTTAGAAGTTCATTTTATTCTAGTGTTTGTCCTGTTAACTATAATCAGTTTGTTTGGTAAGATATTTTTTGTTAATTATTCTTATATTTCTTAAATATGAATTAGAGCTGAACTTATATTGAGCAAGTTGTTTTTGAAGAAGTTCTTGAGATTATGCTTTGCATTTTTGGAAAAGAATTTGGTTTCAATAAAACAAGGTACGAAACCCAATTTTGTATTCATTGAATGATTTTTAATTGACAATTTATATGTCTTTGAAGTCCTTCATTCCCTTCGATATTATGTAATAAGTGTTAATTCTATATGTTACTACTAAATTGATACAGTTTCTTTTGAAGACATTAATTTAATATAATTCTAAAAGTTTTTGAATAAAATTTTTTGAAATTAAAATTTGTGGGATGTGAACAGAATTGATATTCAAGATTTTTAATCATTCTATCAAGAAAAAATAACTTTTCATTATTTAGTGGCAATGAAATTGAAAATTTGGATTATATCCAAAATGCCATCTCGAGATATTTTACTGAAGAACCAACTGATTTTTATCGTTATTAAAACAAATTGTAGAAAGTACTATGTTTTACTACCAATAAAAATATATTTTACACAGTTTCTTGTGACTCGAGTTTCGGGAAATGAACTATCCCATCATCAGACAACTTGAGTTGTCTGATGATGGGATAGTTCATTCAATCATCAACTACCAAATAGTAACGACTGAAACAATTCAGTATCTGATTTTTATCGGTCCGGCATTGACAATTTGCAGATGGCAACAGGTTGTTGATAATGAAGGTGATTACATTCCTAATTAAAAATAAAAACTTGTTAATGATTTATTCGTTTAAATTCAATTTAAGAAAGCGACATTGCTTCGCTTATAATTTTTCAATAACTGTTTATCGAAAAAAAAAACAGAACAGTCTTCATCCAAGATGGCGGTATTTTTTCGCGATATTTTGATGGTATCAAAATAAAGCGATTCATTGTCAGCAAATCTTCATACCATCCCGAAAAACTGCGCAGTAAAGAAGAAAAAACACCAAACGGCTAGTTCAGCCTTGATACTGCGGTCATCGTCATATCTGCGTCAGATATCGAAGACTGAAAAGATATCATCGCATCGTGTGACAGATCCGACGGTGCGAATCTGACATTTCGCGTGTCGTATCAGCCGCGTGCATCGCAGTCACTAATTGCGCACTGATAACACAGATAAAAGGGACGCTCATGTCGAATCGTCGTAATTCATAGCCGACTGCCATTCTGTGTTTCCCGTCCACATTAATTGGTGGCCGCCTCATGTTTGCTCTTCTTGTTGTTCGGAAGCCTAGAAGCGGAAATCGACCAGTGAGTGCACCACTGTAGACTAATCGACATATATTTTTTAATTGAATCTGTCCTATTTTGGTGAAAATTCATGGATTATCGACACAAACACGATCCTTCGCAATATCCCATAAAAAAAATCTAAAGGCGATAAATCACAAGATCTTAGTGGCCAATTCACATCACCGAATCGAGAAATTACGCGTTTTGATTTAACAGTTACCAGCATAAAAAATTCACATGAATTGTCAATATTTCATAAACGAACTGATGCTATTATACATAATAAATCAAATCATCCTATAAACCAAAAATTATTAGCATTTAATTGTATGATCCACAAATTAGACGACTAGAGAAAATTATATTATTGAACTCAACATCATTAAATGAATATTTATTAATAATGAGTACGTCCCTTAACTGAAAATTTAAATATATTTCTTAAAGTCTTAAAATATACTAAACGCATTCTGAGAACATTGCTGCATACCTCAAAAATAAATATGATTTCAGAACTTCAATCAAAACTCATTCAAACTTGAGCAAAGTCATTAACAATGATAAAGACATTACACATAAAGACTATAAATCTGGAGTTTATATGTGAATAGTTATAATAATTTATAAGTGCGGTAATTGACCAAAAGTTCACTTAACCATAATTTTTAAATTTTACATATGGAAAGTAAAAGTTAATCCTTAAATCAGTAAGAGCCACAAGAGGTAAATAAATACAACAGAAATGGAATGGTACGCAACGAACAATTAGACCCAAAGAACTCACCCCTGTTGAATATATCGGGTGTTTTTTTTAGAGTGATAGAACCTTTGATAAGGATAACTGTGATTTGACGGAAGGTGGAAGTCATGTTTTTTTGACATTTCTGTTCAGTAACCAATGACAAATTATCATGGAAAGACTCACGCCGCAACAACATTTACAAATTGTTGAAGTTTATTTTCAAAATCCGTGTTCTATTCGCCAAACTTATAGAGCACTTCGTGAAATTTATGGTTTACATAATCGTACCTCAGAGCAGCTTATTCTTCGAACTATCGATAGATTTCGGACATTTTCTCTACTCGAGGCAACAACAACAACAAGACACAGAACTGTATGTACAGAAGAAAATATCGCTGCTGTAAGTCATAGTGTTAATGATGATCCAGATTTATCTATTCATCGACCTTCACAACAAGTTGGACACTGTGCATCCACCACATGGAAAATTTAGCGTGAAGATCTTGTTCTGCGCCCATACAAGATCCAACTGGTTTAAGAACTAGAGCCACTTGACCATAATAAGCGTCGTTTGTTGCCTGATTGGGCTCTAGAACAGCTTGAAGTTGATCCACTTTTTATCGTAAAATTGTGTTTAGTGATTAAGCTCATTTCTGGTTGAACGGCTATGTAAACAAGCAAAATTGCCGTATATGGAGTGAAAACAATTCTCAAGAAATCCTGCAGGTTCCATTGCATCCTGAAAATGCACTGTATGGAGTACTTTACACGCAGGAGCCATCATCGGTCCATATTTCTTTAAAAACGATGCTGGAGATAATGTTACAGTGAATGGTGCTCGTAACAGATCGATGATCAATAATTATTCGTTTCAAAATTTGAATGGTATCGACCCAGAAGTGTTTCAACAAGATGGTGCTACACCTCATGCTGCTATGGTCCAATGGTCCAATTCATTGTCCTCCAAGATCATGCGACATAACTCCACTGGATTATTTCCTTTGGGGTTATGTCAAGTCATTGGTTTATGCTGATAAACCAGAAACAATAGAAGCTTTGGAAGCCAACATAACTCGTGGTATTGATGAAATAAGGTCTGAATTACTCGAAAAAGTGGTCCAAGATTGGTCTGATCGAATGCGGTTCCTCAGAGCTAGTCGTGGTGGATTTATGACGGAAATTATTTTCAAAACATAAATATCATAAGATTATCTTTCAAATGAAAACAAAATTGGTTTCAATCTTAATTTGAATGTTTTTGAATATCAAAACAAATTGAATATCAAAACAAATTGAAATATGTTTATCTTCTACAATTTTAATTTCCAAAAGAATTTTTTTTATTCAAAAACTTTTAGAATTAAATTAATGTCTAAAACAAGCACCGCTTACATTTAATAGACGTATATAATCAAAACTCAATATACAATGTCAAATGAAATAAATAACCCAACAGATATACGAAAGTAATTAAAATTAATAAATAAATATTCAAACGAGACAAAATTTTGTTTCTGGTTTTATCTTAAGAAATACTACTTGCCTTATAAAAACATGAACACACTTGAAGGACTTCCCAAAGAATATAATTTATTCGAAATATTTAATATATTTAAATATTCGAACAAATTATTTCAAAAATCTCTAAAAAATGTGCACTATATTTTCAAAAAACAAATATAATTCTAGATAATCCCTTCATCAGCCGTTTTTCAATAATCCAAATATCAAAATCAAAAACATAACCTACATCACTCACGTGTTAAAAGACTTAAGCTTCGAACTACAGATCAACTATATATTCAAGATTGATCTATGTTCTAACAAAATCAAAGAACAAAGTGAGTTATTTTAAGGTTTACCTAAATTCATTGACACCCTATAATGAGATTTATTGAAGCCAAAATATAGTTCGAAGCTTAAGTCTTTTAACACGTGAGTGATGTAGGTTATGTTTTTGATTTTGATATTTGGATTATTGAAAAACGGCTGATGAAGGGATTATCTAGAAGTATATTTGTTTTTTGAAAATATAGTGCACATTTTTTAGAGATTTTTGAAATTATTTGTTCGAATATTTAAATGTATTAAATATTTCGAATAAATTATATTCTTTGGGAAGTCCTTCAAGTGTGTTCATGTTTTTATAAGGCAAGTAGTATTTCTTAAGATAAAACCAGAAACAAAATTTTGTCTCGTTTGAATATTTATTTATTAATTTTAATTACTTTCGTATATCTGTTGGGTTATTTATTTCATTTGACATTGTATATTGAGTTTTGATTATATACGTCTATTAAGTGTAAGCGGTGCTTGTTTTAGACATTAATTTAATTCTAAAAGTTTTTGAATAAAAAAATTCTTTTGGAAATTAAAATTGTAGAAGATAAACATATTTCAATTTGTTTTGATATTTAAATTTTGTTATATTTCTTCTATCAAGTAAAAAGCCTTTCTATTTTATTTTAATTTGAATGTGTTTTATTTAAATTTAAAGTTTTATCACTCTAAAAAAACACCCAATATTTAGATGAACTGGAATTTTCAGAGACTCCCTTGTTTTGGTTTTAGTGCTCGATAAAAATGTTTTGGGTTGTTTAATATGAATAGAAGCCGATTTCCAAAACAAATTCAATTATTCAACAAGTGTAAGGTAACACCTACCTACAATAAAAATTGAAACAAATTGTAGAAATTACTATGTTTTACTACCAAAAAATACATATTACACATTTTCTTGTGACTCGAAATGAACTATCCCATCATCAGACAACTGAAGACCTAGCAGTGGTACAGTGGTATTTAAACAAAAGTGACAAAAATTTTGAATATTTCAACAGATTCTCAGTAACACCTAATAGTGGTACAGAGGTTTACAATCGGAACGTGATAAAAAACCGGGTTAAAAAAGATGGGCCTTCTAACAGATATCGGAATGTCGGCAATCGACAAAGAAGGTTGTTAAACAGATGGTACCCATTTAAATGTCTCAAATAATTTTTGTGGTTACATAGCTCCGTAGTCATTCATTATTTTTACATTATTTTGTTGTATATCTCAAATATTTGGATTTACAAAGCTCCATACAGTCATTAATTATTTTTTACATTATTTTTATTGTGAACGAATTTGAAAATTTCAATAATCAAGTTTCTTTTCTTTTGAATCTACATGTAAAATTTTCTTAAGATCTTCTTTTGTCGAAAGGAATTACTGTTTTCTAAAGAATGAGTGGCAAAAGTTGAATTTTTGTTTACTTTAAATTCATTTTACGTTCGTTGAAAAAGGTTTTAAACAGATGTTACTTTTTAAATATCTCAAGTATTTTCGATTTACATAGCTCCGTATAGTCATTCATTATTTTTACATTATTGTTATTGTGAACTAATTTGAAAATTGATTCTACATGTAAAATTTTAAGATTATCTATTGTGAGAAAGGAATGACCGTTTTCTAGACAATGAGTGGCAAAAGTAGAATTTTGTTTATTTTTACTGAAACTCATTTTATGTTCGTTGAACCTCGTCTTGAAGGAACGTCCTGTTTGTCCTATATATTTATTACTGCACGTAAAACAAGATAACTCATAAACTCCTGATTTGTGTAGGGTCCTGATTTGGAGTAGGGTCCTTTGCGTTAAATAATACCGATGATAATTTGTTTTGCGTTTTGAAGGCAATATTGACATCTGATTTTGAAAAACTATTGGCTACTTTTTGACTTATGCTACCAAAGTACGACAGAGAAATTAATTTTTTTATTTTCTTCGGTTTTTAGGATGGGATAAATTTGGCTCATAGCTATTTTAGATAGTTTCTGTTGAATTAGATTATCTATTATATTGGGGTTGAAACCGTTATTCGCGGCTATTGATTTTATAGTTTGGACTTCAGCTTCGCGGTCATTTTTTGATGAGGGTAATGCGAAGGCTCTATGGATCATCGATTGATACGCATAACCCTTTCAGTAATTTCTACAATTTGTTTTAATTATGATCAACTACCAAATAGTAACGGCTGAAACAATTCAGTATAACATAATCAAGTAAAGACTGATTCAATTAAACAATTAAACAGAAAATATTCTGTGACTTGAATGAAATACACTACATAATTTGACTCACTCAAGTTTTTTATTTAGTTCTTGTTTTGGTTAAGAGTTGTGCTTAACTCAATATTATCATGAAGTTATTTTATTTTCCTATGATCTAGAGATATCTGCATTATTTTCAATTTCTATGATAGGTGTTCAATTTTGAACATCTATCTTATAATAATAATCTTGACTGAAATTTGTTACGTAAACCCTGCCTTATATGTGTTGGTATCACTCAACTCTTACCTGAATGTGTCTATTATGGCAATCGCAATTGATGTAATCCAGTTCCATCGAACTCCCAGAGAAAATGCCAGGTGTATTATTTCCATTTAGCAGAAAAATATAGCGGAATGCAGTCAACTTGCGAGTCTGATAACTCGTCAATGACCCTCAGCTGAAGTTTGGTCCCGGACTCGAATATCAAGTTCCAAAACCTAATTTATTACCATCGTACGAGAGTAAAATGAGCGTTGGTTTCCAATGGATTGTTGTTCTCTTGTTGGCAACACTTGGGATAACATGACAGTGGTACCTGTGAATCCTATGTATCGATTCATTTCTGTCTTTGTTGATAATATATCGATTCACGTTTCGAAATTCCATAGGATTTTTCTCGTTTTGTCAGCTGGAAGTGTTACGATATTAAACACTCTTATGTATAACTGAATTATGGAATTGAAACGCGCCTTGAAAAGTACTTTTCATCTGAGACTTTCTGGATGAGTGAAGACGTGAATGTTCAGACGTTTTTGTGACTTTAGTCTCGAACAACTATAAATTGTGCATAATTCGCAAGGGTTTTTTGGAAATATTTCAGAGAATGACTGGATCGATTATCATAATTTTTTATTGGGTTGTTCGGAAAGTAATTTATTTTTTTGGGAAAATGAAAGACAATTTTCGTATAATGAATAAATATTTTATTAAATTCCATGCTCATAAAATTTTTGTTCTTTGCTGGCAAAAAATTGATCCAGGTGATTTTTGACCTCCTCAATTGAAGTAAGGGTTTTACCGTCCACAAAATTTTTCAATGACCGGAAGAAATAATTATTCGAAGGCGTCAGATCTGAAGAATATGTTGGGTGTGGCAGTGTATCCCATTCAAGCTCTAAAAGCTTTTGGTGAGTGATAAAACTTGTATGAGATCTCGCATTATCTTGGTGGTACACCTTTTCTGTTGATTAATTCTGAAGTGCATCATTCAGTTTGTCCAGCTGATGACAGTGGACTTCCGAATTAATTGTTGTGTTATTCGGTAAAAGCTAAAAACAAACGATTCCTTTAAAATCCCACCAAACAGACAGCATCACCTTTTTTGATGGATATTGGCTTTCGAAATGCTTTGAGTCGGTTAATTTTTTTTGCTCTATGATCTCTTGCGTTTTAAATTGTTATATTCCATCATTATGAGTGCGAACAGCTCATCGGTGGAGCATTGGGCTCGTGACCGGAAGGTCTGGGTTCGAATCCTTTTCAGGTGGAAAGGAAATTTTCTAGTTGGATGGGTATCGGCCACCATTTCACTGTTGGGTCAAAAATTAACAGTGCTGTGACCTAAAGTGACGCAAGATCGCAGTAACAAAGTCTACCCAGAACACAACTGAACTCCTAACTCACTCAAGCTGAAAAAGCTTCTGAGGGATCAGGATAATTATTCGGAATGATGCGCTTCAAAAATGGATCAATTTCGTTATGTTAGAGAAACGAATCACAGACGTGATCGCGAGGACACAAATTTATCTCCGTGCGAACTTATCCCCATATATCGAGCTTTGAGATTAAACCCAGCCCTTTCAAATGGTGATAAACAGTTTAATCAGATAAATTCATCCTCTCACCGATCTTACGTGTTGTTATTTGCCGATTTGAATCAACTAATGTCTTTTCCGTGTCTTTATCAGCTTCATCCGGCCTTCCGGTAGATCTTCGACATCAAAATTTCCTGATCGAAATTTTGCAAACCACTTCTGGCACTGGCGTACTGTCAACACATCTTCTCCATGCACATCGGTTAATTTCTTCTTGGCTTCAATAACATTTTTTCCTTTTCTATAGTAAAAAAGTAGAATATGACGAAAATACTGCTTATTGATCTCCACATTCAAGACGAAATTAGAAGAATCAATGGAACTTTTTCACACGCAAGTCCAGCTATATCAGCTCTCAAAACATATAATGATTGTGCGGCTTAAGTGTGAAGTTGGGTTTGAAAGCATATAATTAAATCCTCTGTCCGGAAGAAATGAAATTATTTTCCGAACAACCTTATACAAATTTAATTTGAAAAATCTCTTAAAAACATTTTTTTATAGACATACAGACATACAGATTTATCACGTTTTCGAAGAGATATCATGAAGCTTTCTTGATCTCAAAAATTTTGCTTTCTTTTTCCTTCTTCAAGTTTTCACCAAAGTATTCTCTTTTAAATATTAAGCAGAATAATTCTGTAAAACCTCCAGAATTTTTTCCGAAGAAGTTTCTTGAAAATTCAATCAAAATGTCTTGAAATAATTTCTATTTGTTTCTGTTTAAGTAGTTTGGAAAATCACATTTTAGATATACGATATTCAATGCATTAGAAAGTCGAACATTGGAGTAATTGAAAGATATGCGCGTTATGATATTGAAATAATCCAGTGTAAAGAATGATTTTCTATCTCACACAGTGGTAAGTTAGCGTAATATTCAAATTCATTTGCGGCATAGACTTCGGAAGTACTGGAGTGTAGTCCATAACGCTTAAAAATCAAATACATTCCTATTTCTTTGCCTATTGGATGTGAGGAATTTATATGCAACAATAAATGACTTAGATAATTTCATCCCTTAAAATCAGTATTTGGACTAATTTTTGCCATAACTGGTTTGAAAATAAAATAAATTTTAAGAAAATTTAGTAAAAATGAAAACTTATTCTAAAAAAACTCAACGCAAGTCGAAGGAATGAAAATTTGAATTGAGTGTTCAAATAGTGAGTATTTTGGCACAAAGTTGAATTATGTTTAACCTTAATTCAACTAATCTGAAAAAGTGTGATTATGAGCAGGATGTAACAGGATCTGACTTGATCATGAGAAAAGTTTTCTGTGCTTGCAAGGTTAGAAAAAATTGGCAATGCAGTTCTTTGCTCAAATTCGTTCGCTAGGGTATGTCGTGTATGTATATTTGCGTGCTTTAGATGGCTATAGTGTATGATAAATAATATGGTGTTCCTGTGCAGGGCGAATAGAGGGGCGTGGAAGATTTGTTTTCGCTGGCCATTACAGGGAACTGACGAGAAAACAACAAGTTTCGAAACATGTCATACATAAAGTGCTTATGTCCTAGCGATCAGCAAAACGAAGTCAGGCTTGTTTGAGTTTAGAATTGTTATAATGCTGAATATTGCACTATCTCGATTTATAGAACCTTCTGCTACCATATCCCATAATCCTAATTAATGATATTTGGTACAAATTATCTGCCGAATTAATTCATTTGTAATAAATCGGAGAAATAAAATTTGCAGATAGCTTGTTAGTCGAAACAGAAAGGCGAGATTCTTGAATAGGCCAAATTCATCCTTGGGCTTCGAAAATACAACCATTATAAAATAGAAAAAGGCTTTTTACTTGATAGAAGAAATATAACAAAATTTGAATATCAAAACAGATTTAATCTGTTACTAAAAACACCAATTGCCTTTCAAAAACATGAACACAACTTAAGGACTTCTCAAAAAATATAATTTATTTGAAATATTTAATATATTTAAATATTCAAATAAGTTAATTCAGAAATCTCTCAAAACATGCACTATATCTTCAAAAAACAAATATAATTCTGGCAATCTCGTCATCGGTCCAAAATAATATTCCGAATATCAAAATCAAATAACTATCACTATATCTCACCTCACACGTGTTTAACAGAATGATTGCTTCAAACAGACTAACTTTAAAATTCAAGAATGTCTATGTTCTTAACGAAATCATAGAAAAGTGTAAGGTGTTTTTAAGGTTATAATTAAATCATTAAATCAAGATTGATCTATGTTCTAACAAAGTCAAAGAACAGTGTAAGTTATTTTTAAGGCTTATTTTAATACATTGACATTCCATAATGAGATTCATTAAAGCCTAAATATAATTATATATTATAATATAAAATAAAATGGAAAAAGGATTTTTACTTGATAGAAGTAATATACCAAAATTTAAATATCAAAACGGATTTAATCTGTTAGTTTTCTACAATTTTAGTTTAAAAAAAATTTTTTTATTCAAAAAACTTTTAGAATTAAATTAATGTCTACAATAAGCACCGCTTATATTTAATAGACGTATATTATCAAAACTCAATATATAATGTCCAATGGAATAAATAAACTAACAGATATAAAAAAGTCATTAAAATGAATAAATAAATATTTAAAAGAGACAAAATTTGGTTTCTGATCCTACCATTAAGGCCTTCTCAAAAAATATAATTTATTTGAAATATTAAATATATTCAAATAAGTTAATTCAGAAATCTCTCAAAACATGCACTATATCTTCAAAAAACAAATATAATTCTGGTAATCTCATCATCGGTCCAAAATAATATTCCAAATATCATAATCAAATAACTATCACTATATCTCACCTACACGTGTTTAACAGGATGATTGAACGACTATTATACTTCTCATTACTTCAAAATATTGAGAAACGTACATAATCATCGATAAAAAGGATTCTGCCAAATTAATTTTTCAATTCTGTCAAATTCACCATTGAAATCGAAAATCCCCAAAAATCAATAATTTGTTTAGATATTCAGATCACAAGAATGTTGAATTTGTCATATTCAGAAAATCCAGTTACACAGATTCATTAATACCTAATAACAGTTCCCACCCTCATAAAATAAAAATATATCCTTTTCACACCTTTATACATGTTACTATCAACTCCTCTCTCAATAGAATACATTAACAAAGAAATTAAAGTTTTGAAGTCATTAGCGTCGAACAATGGTTACAGTACGAATGTAAATTAATTTTTAAGAAACATAAAAAAGCTCTAGTATCCATTTACCCTATTCTCCAGGACAAAGACAAAAACATTCCATAGCATAAACTTCATACCACAAATTAGTAACAAAATTTGCAATAGACTAAAACAAAATAATAATAATACTATTTGTACAAATGAGAAAATAAGATTCACTCCTACTCAATAGCAAAGACTGTCGTAAAACATGTGAAAAAATCATTATATACAAATTATACGCTCTTATTATCAATAAGGAGTATGAGCTATGGTAATATAATTAATAATTAATAATTAATTATATGAATATGAATGCTCTGCATTTTACATAGGTCTGAAAGCACGATAAACATTAGGGTGGAAAAACACAAAAAAAGTATATTGCACAATAAAATAACATCTGGTTTTTCGGAACCTTGTATATATAACAACCATTTTATAGATTTCAAAAGAACTGGGATCTTACACGTAGGTAATAAACGCAGAAGAATGAAATATATGGGAGAACTATTTGACGATGTAAGACCAAAATTACCCCCAAATCCAGGCGATAACAACGAAATGGGACCAAAAATCACAAAAGACGGTATGCGATAAAACTTCAACAGAGCGGTAAAGCTGAAGGAGGGTCTACAGCTACAACATTGTCAGGAGACTATGTTAATGCGGAAACTTTTAAGCTGGTGGCTGCCGAGGATGCCGCCGAGTCTGGACTTCGTCACTGAAATATTCAACCTAATATACCGAGCTGGAAAAATACCCTCTGATTGGCTACTTTTGTCACCATGCCAAAAGAGAACAAAGCATCCAAATGCGACTACCACTAGCGGATATACAAAAAATGGGATCGTCTGGTTGATCGCTCCCAGTTTGGTCTCAGGAGTGGAATGAGAATACGGGAAGCACTCTTCTCATTTAATATGTTAACTCAGAGATCCAGGAACATGAACATAAGTGTTTTTGCATGCTTTGTTGACTACAAGAGGGCTTACGACTGCATCTCACATAAAAAATTAATCGAGATCCTCAAATCACCAGGAATTGACGCAGAGGACATTAAGATAATAAGTAAACTATACTGGCATCAAACAGCAACAGTCAAAATAGAAGGAACCACATCTGAAGATTTAATAATAAGAAGAGGGATGTGTCTTGTCCCCCTCTTGTTCAATATTTACTCTGAGTCGGTCTTCGCCGAAGCTCTTGCAAACACCAGTGCCGGCATGGAGATCAATGGCATCAAAATAAATAATCTCCGCTGTGCTGATGACACTGTTTTGATAACCAGCAGCCTGTCAGAGCTTCAGTCTCTCATGGACCTCATTATATAATATGAGAAAAGATAGAGAATTTCTCCTGACCATCAAGGAGAGGAAGCTACAGTATTTAGGACATATCATGAGAGTGGAGAGATACGAGATTTTTCGCCTTATAATAGACGGAAAAATTGAGGGAAAACGATCTGTTGGTCGAAGGCAGAATTCGTGGTTAAAGAATGTGCGTAGATGGCTCGGACAGACTTCGACAAAAATTTTCAGAGCGGGGGTTTCCCGTACAGCGAAAATCATTTGGATCACCAACCTCCGTAGGGAGGTAAGTGTCACTTGCCTCCCTTAGTGTAAATAACTATTTCTATGAAGCTGAATGGACTTTCAAGCAAATGCTTTCATAGATTTCTGACTTAATGATCGATATAACATTTTTTTCCGTAACTGAATGGATACATATTTTTAAATTGAGTAAGAGCAATTAAATACAAGCCGATGTTATGCCAAACTACAACATTATCATAGTTGAGATATTGAAAACCTATTAAAATTTTTTTCACATCACATTCGATATATAGGTATCCATAGGTGAAAATAAACGACCTGCGTTACTTTATAGTAAGTTACTTACTGCAATAACCGACCAATCTAGCCTGAAAGCCTATACAAGAACATTAAAGTAATATCAAATAGTTATTTGCCTTTCAGAGGTAACGTTCTACACCTACATTTTCCACTTATGACTTCATGCCGTCCACTCTTCGTAATAAACTAAATTCATTTCGATAACGCGATGCCCTGAAGTACCAATTATTGTTTTGGTTTTGAAGTAAAAATATGTAGTAGCACGAAAGAGAGAGCAATCAAGAACGTTTTAAGGTTTATCAAATATATTGGCTAATTAGTTGATGCATGTAATTAAGGTATCATCTAGAAAACATTAACAACTTGTTTGGTGGTCTGTACTTATCTCAATTTTCTGCCTCTCTAAGCATCACCAGGACCGTATTGAACGTTTCAAGTCTAACCCATAACCTATATCTTACAAGAAAATTAGATTTTTAATCAGAAGGTAACTCTGTCAGTGTAAAGTCCTAGTTTTGTAAGGTTGTCAATAGAACTGATTAGAAGAGAAGAGCGATGAATTTTGAAAACCGTTCACTAATCAGAGTAAACTGTACCCAGAGAAAATATGCCCTTATTACCTTTCCGCAAAGAAATGTCTAATACCCAACGAAAACAAATAAAAAATCCATTATCATTGAAAAGAGTGCTAAAAATATGTATTAAATCAAACTTTTGAAATACTTTCAAAATATTTTTATTCAAAAACTTCCAGAAATAAATTAAATTAAAGTCTTAGGACACACCGTCTTGATACAGTAGACATATAGAGTTAACACTTATTTACAGGAGAAAAGGAAATAAAAGAATTCAAGGTAATATAAATTGCCAATTAAAATTAATAAATAAATACTTGAAGGATACAAAATTTTGTTTCGTACCAGGTTCTATGAAAACAAATTCCTTTCCAAAAATGTAATACATGACCTCAAGAGTTTTTTCCAAAACAACTTGCTCAAAATAAGTTCCTTCAAAAAGTTCCTAAAACATACAGAATATCTTCAAAAAGCAATTTAGAGTACTTACAAAGAAAACTCAGCATCCCTATTTCACATTTAAAAAATTAAAATAATTAACAAATAATATCTCACCAGGCAAACTGAATGTTGTTATCTGAACAAACACTATAATGAAGTGAAGTTTTAAAAATCCTACGTATTCTATGTTCGTCACATAAAATACACACAGTTTGCAAGATATTTTATGGAAACCTTTAAAACCAAATACAAATATGTTATGAATGTAAACAAAAATATATAATTATTATATGTACAATAAAATAATAAAAACAGGTTTTTCCTTGATAGAAGGATTATCACAATATTTTTAAATATCATATAGACTTATTCTGTTAACCTCCTACAAATTTTAATTTCAAAAACATTTTTATAGATACTACAAAAAAATTCCTAAAACATAGAGAACATCTTCAAAAAGTAATTTAGTATTCTCACAACGGAAATTATCAGCCCTACCTCACATTTACTAAATAAAAATAATTAATAAAATATATCTTACCAGAAAAAACACTAGAATGAAGTGAACTTTTGAAAATCTTACGTAAAGTTTACTTCATTCTAGTGTTTGTTCAGGTAACTACATTCAGTTTGTCTGGTAAAATATTTTTTGATAATTATTTTTTGTTTTTTAAATTTCAAGTAGGGCTGATGAGTTTCCGTTATGAGAATTCTAAATTGCTTTTTGAAGATGTTCTGCATGTTTTAGGAATTTTTTAGAAGGAACTGATTTTGAGCAAGTTATTTTTGAAGAAGTTCTTGAGGTAATGTTATGCATTTTTGGAAAGGATGTCGGTTTTCATAAAACAAGGTACGAAAAAAATTGTTGAAACCTCAAGTATTTATTCATTAATTTTAATTGACAAATTATATTACTCTGAATTCTTTTATTCCCTTCGATACTGTGAGATAAGTGTTAATTATATATGTCTATTAAATTGACATAGTGTGTTCTAAGACACTTATTCCATTTAATTCTAAAAGTTTTTGAATAAAAATTTTTGAAATTGAAATTTATAGGAGTTCAACAGAATAAATCTGTATGATATTCAAAAATTTTGTGATAATCCTTCTATCTAACTGAAGTTGTCGCCGAAACTCGAGTCACAATTAAATGTGTACAATATCAATTTATTGGTAGTAAAACATAGTATTTATTTCTACAACTTGCTTAAATGATAGAAAGATTAATACAAAATTTAAATATCAAAACAGATTCATTCTGTTAGCCTCTTACAAAATTTTAGTTTCAGAAAATTTTTATTCAAAAACTTTTAGAATTAAATTAATGTCTTATAAGCAGTACTTAAATTTAGTAGACATATAAAATCGAAACTCATAATATAATATCAAATGGAATGAAAAAACACAACGAAATCTAAATTATCAATTAAAATCACTAAATAAATATGTGAAGGAGAAAAAATTTTGTTTCTATTCTCATATTTAT
Organism: Megalocaria dilatata; assembly: GCA_034642435.1. NCBI lineage: Eukaryota > Metazoa > Arthropoda > Insecta > Coleoptera > Coccinellidae > Megalocaria > Megalocaria dilatata. The sequence goes on from CM067858.1 coordinate 27,767,865, forward strand.
GTAAACTAAATCTTTTTCAAAAATGCAAAACATAATTTTAAGAACTTCTCTAGAACTGGTTCATTTTATAATATTTAATATATTTTAGTAAGTTACTTCAAATATTCTCCAAAACATGTAGTTAATCAAAAAACAATTTGAAATTAAATAAGTTCGTCATCAGTTCTACTTCACATTTAAAAAATAAAATCAATTAACAAAAAATATTTTTCCAGCCAGACCTCGTGGTATTCTTGTTGAACAAACACTAAAATAATTCCATGTTTATCACAAAAATCATACAAAACTTTTATGGCCTTAGTTAAAGCCAACTGACATTTATATAATGAATTTTGTACAATCCTTCTATCAAGTTAAAAACCTCTTTTTATTATTTCGTTGAATATATATTTCTATTTTGGTTTTCCTGATTCATTATATGAATCTCATTTGGTTTTAACCAAGGCCATAAAAAACCTTACAAGTTTTGTGTAGTTTTTGTGATGGACATGGAATACGTAGGATTTTCAAAGTTCTGTAATTTTACTGTTTGTTCAGCAAAGATACCACGAGGTTTGTCTAGTAAGATATTTTCTTTAATTGATTTTATTATTTAAATGTGAATTAGGACTGAAGACGATCTTATTTGATTTCAAATTGTATTTTGAGGATTTAATACATGATTTGAGAAATTTTTAAAATAACTTATTTAAATATATTGAATATTTAAAATAAATTAGTTTTGGAGAAATTCTTAAAATTGTTTTGCATTTTATAAAAAAATTTTGTTTTCATAAATAGATTAGAAACAAAATGTTGTCTCCTACAAGTGATTTTAATTGATAATTTGTATGTCGGTGGGTTTCTTTATTTCATTTGATACTATATAATGAGTTTTGATTCTATATTTCTACTAAATTTAAAGCAGTGCTTATGAGACATTTATTTAATTCTAAAAGTTTTTGAATAAAATTTACTGAAATTGAAATTTTGAAGGAGATTAACACAATAAATTTTTTTTGATATTTAAATTGTTTAATATCCCTTCTTTCAAGTAGAAACCTCTATATATTATTTTAGTAATAATATCCATAGATTTTGAGGAGGTTTACGTATACACTGCTAAGTTAATCATATTAGAATTCTTACTTTAGCAGTGGCTAGATAGCATTAACCTCTTACTATTTAGATCTCTCGATACTATAAAACTGAGTTAGCCCAACCTGTAGAATAACAATCAACCCATTTACGGCTGAAGATAATTGAATCATTTGAAATGCCTAATTAGTACGCTGGGATAGCGTCGACAGTTTCTGAATTTACATTTAGACAAATTAAGACGTAAACAAAAGGAAGTTTATATGTCTGTCCCAATTGTAATCGAACAACTGCATGGATAATTCCATTTTATTGGCAGACGTGATTGGCTGGCCGAGTTTGCGTGTGGTAAATTGACAGTTATCAGACGTTCCAGAAAATAACAGCTCTTACAATATTACTCACTACGCCGCTAACATTGACTTTTTATGAGAAAGTTGGATTTTTTCGTGTTCTTAATTTTTTAATAAGCCCCTTATAGCTGGTCGATACGATGAAAATAATGGATCCGAAATATACCTATATTAAATCCATCAATATTACCCGGCGAAAATTAGCATTGATCTATGAAATATAAAACGATTACAAAAACTCTGTAAATATTACATAACAAATTAAATCTGAAATGAATTTTGATTAATGCACGTTGTTGAAAAGTTCAGAACACATATAATTATGTAAATTCTGCGAAGTTATATATAGCGAATGGACCATTTAAAATTTGCATATTTGATCGGCTATAAATAAGAAACTGATGAAAAATTTCGAATATATAAGAAAAACAAATGTTAACTTCCGCTATTTTATTGATTTTCACAACAATTGTTTCGTCATAGCATGACTTCATCAGGTGAGTATTTAAACTGAGGTATACAATGCAAAACATGACCTTGAATACACAGCTCTGGTACAAAAAATAGAGGGGTGGAAAGAGAGGTATACAATTAATGAAAAATATTAAGTAGGGGGGATCTATTTGAATCTATTTGATCATCCAATAAAATTTGTCTTTTATTATATCTACTGATTTCTAAAGTTTCTAACAGATTTAGTTTCTGACTTTTGTTTTCAATATGTAATATTTCATAGTTCATATTAAAATTACGGCCAGTCTCTAATAAATGGTTGGCATAAGTTGAATTCGGTTTATTATTAATGTAACATTTTTCATGTTCTCGTATCCTTGTTGGGAATGAACGGCCTGTCTGTCCTACATATACACATGGGCAATCACTACATGTTAACTTGTAAACTCCTGATTTTTTGTTTTTAGGAATGACGTCTTTATTGCTTTTTATTAAGCTGCCTAAAGAATTAATAGTTTCAAAAGAGATGTTATATATTTTTTTTCTTTAAATATCTAGCAATCTTCTCAGATTTTTGGCCTATGTAAGTTAATGCAATAAATTTGGTTTCGCTTGAATTTTGAAATTCTGAATATACAAGTGATATTGCTCTCTTGTAATTTATTTTATCAAGTAAATTGTCTACAATTAACGGATTGAAATCATTATTTAAAGCTATTTGTTTAATCGTTTTATACTCTTTGTCAAAATTTTCTTTCGTCATGGGTATGTTAACCAATCTATAAAGCATACTATTATAAGCTGAAAATTTTTGTGAAAATGGATGGTTTGAAGTATAATGAATCGTACCATCTGTATGTGTAGGTTTTCTGTATATGGAAAAGTTATGTCTATTATTAATTTTAGTGATTTTTAAATCTAAGAAATTGATGCTATTATTTACTTCATCTTCCTGTGTGAATTCAATTGTTGGATATAATTTATTGATAGATTCCAAAAATGAACTAAGTTGTCTATTTGTGCCATTAAATAAACAAATTATGTCATCTACATAGCGGTACCAATAAACGAAATCTTTAAAATATTGGAGTTTTTGGAAATTGGTTTCTACGTGATCCATGAATATTTCTGATAACAATAACTCGTGTTACTGATTAAATAAGGCCTGAATTACTCGAAAAAGGGGTCGAATGCGGTTCCTCAGAACTAGTCGTGGTGAACATATGCCGGAAATTATGTTTAAGACATAAATGTCATAAAATTATCTTTCTGATAAAAAAAATTAGAAAAAAATAGTTTTTGAATGAAAATTTTTTTGAGATTAAAACTGTAGAAGACTAACAGATTAAATCTGTTTTGATATTAAAATTTTGTTATATTTCTTCTATCAAGTAAAAAGCCTTTTTCTATTTTATTTTATATATAAAATATAATTATATTCAGGCTTTAATAAATCTCATTATAGAATGGCAATGATTTAAATATAACCTTAAAAACACCTTATACTTTTCTGTGATTTTGTTAAGAACATAGATAATCTTGAATTTTACATCCTGTAGTACGCGTGTGAGGTGAGATATAGTGATGGTTATTTGATTTTGATATTTGGAATATTATTTAGGGCCGACGAAGAGATTACCAGAATTATAATTGTTTTCTGAAGATATAGTGCATGTTTTGAGAGATTTCTGAATTAACTTATTTGAATATTTAAATATTTCAAATAAATCATATTTTTTGAGAAGTCCTTAAGTCGTGTTCATGTTTTTAAAAGGCAATTAGTGTTCTTAATGGTAAGATCAGAAACAAAATTTCGTCTCCTTCAAATATTTATTTATCAATTTTAATGACCTTTTTATATCTGTTGGTTTATTTATTCCATTTGACATTATACTATGTATATAGATATTTAACTTAATCTCAATTCGACCCTCAAAAATGAAACTTGTTATGTAAATAAAAAACAAACCATGTCAGGTTACTAGATTACTGAAATTCCACACAGGTATATACCTATTGGGATTTTTTTAAAATTTCTATCTTTGTAATACTTTCATATCTTTGAGTATTTGTTTATAACCAACACAAAATGCGAAAAAATAGTATAAACAAACCTCGTAAAAAAAGCAGTTTTACTAAACTCATGTAGCTATGTTTGTAGCTATGTCTAAAACGTGATAAAAAATTTTTACCTGCCTCATTGCCCCGCCAGATTCAAATCGATAATTCCCGGTACTTTCTTGACAGAATGTATATTGAGTTTTGATAATATACTATTAAATATAAGCAAGCGGTGCTTATTTGAGACATTGATTTAATTCTAAAAGTTTTTTCAATGAAAATTTTTTTGGAATTAAAATTGTAGAAGACTAACAGATTAAATCTGTTTTGATATTCAAATTTTGTTATATTTCTTCTATCAAGTAAAAAGCCTTTTTCTATTTAAAAAAATAGGCTTCAATCTTAGTTTGAATGTGTTTCATTTCAATTTAAAGTTTTATCACTCTAAAAAAAATACGACCGATATCAGATCGAACAAAAACAACAAAAATAAATTGTTTTTTGTCAAAACTGCAAGCATGAAAATATGTATTTTTGAACGCAATTCTTGCAGGCACCACACATTGGTAGGGTACATCTGCTGCATACTATTTTCTTGTTTTATTATTTTGTCACCTCTAGGTTTATGAAGTATTGTACCAATAGATAAGCGAAGCTCCCTAGGCAATCAAGAATTGAACAGTCTCATGTTAAGGTAAGGCTCCGCAAAATATGCACGTGTTCTGCAAAAATCGTTTCTGCACATGGCTGTGTTCATTGAGTTCACTTCACAAATTCACGTACCTTAATTACACTACCAATTAAAGAAACGTAATTATGAACAATCAGGTACAAAGCAGGTAATAAAATAACAATTATCATTCCTAGCGAGAAAAACAAATGAAAAGTAATATATTATTGTATGCCTCACATATGGAGAGAGTCCTAGCGTACGGTATTATTTCCCAATATTATTTAAATTCATAGAATACATTGAAGTTGAATAAAAACATATCATTCAGAGCTTGGAATCAGCTTTCTGTTTATTATATCATAATTTTCACATGTTTCAAACGTTATTGAGCATATTATTGAATATTTTCGCTCACTAACGAGAAGAAATTCAAATTAAATTATCAAGAAGGTATTCCTTATCGCGTTTGAATTCACGTTTTCAGTTTTTAAGATCGAATTTGAAGGCAAGGAATTGCAATGATATTCTAGTTGTCGCTGCAGGAGATATTAACGATACATAATCAACTGTATAAAACGGGAATAATAACATATAGATACAATGAGAGTTTGTAAATGACTTCGGATAGTATTACTCAATATACATTCAGGCCCATTAAAATTCAAATCACTCTCAGGACGTTAGGGAGTTATCATGTCATATTATTTCATTAAATGGTAATTGCTGTATTGTTCGAAGTTAAACGAGTTTGAGGCGGGTTAGAATTTCGCTGTTCTTGAATCGGATTCCTAAAGACCCACAGTTATATTGTTTTAAGTGCGACATTCCAAGATGGAGAAATGCAACCTGATTTCACACCAACATTTTCGTATCACTCTCATATTTTGAGGTGACTTATTATTGTTAAACAAGTTCAAAATGGAAAAAACATTCACATTCCCATGCACTATGATGCACCATCTCTATAACTAAAGAAGTGTACTCAATAATGTAGACATTAACATATCCTTCAGAACCAATCTTTCTTTGAGAAAACTAAAACAATCTGAAACCAAATTAAACGAATCACAGGTATGAAGTGTTGACCAATTATAGTGTGGAACCTGTCCAAAAACTTTAGACAAACCGGAAGGTCTTTTATTTCTAGAATCCATGAACGTGATATTTCCTCAACACTAAGTTAGATTCTACGTACAGAACATCTAATAACAGAGAAACATGATTTTGAAGAGCGTTTTAAGATTTTTAATGAGGATAGAAAAAGGCCTGAAGCTGAACTTTTTGGGAAGTTTAGAGATAAACTGATTGAAAAATTCTTTGAATTCATTGAGTGATTGGACCGACTTTTCTAGTTCATCTCTATTGAAGTTATAATTATAGCGGCCTGATTGATTTTCCGTAAGTAATGAAATTCTATTTTACCTTATCGCAAAACTTAATCCATTTAAATACTGTATCATATCGAATTTTGCACTAATTATTTGAAAAAATTTGAAGAAGCTACAATGTAACGAAAAGCGTAATGTTTTCAACTCGTAATTATGAAAAAAATCAAGATATACGTGTATTATTTGATTAAATTAAATATTTAAAACATGTTTTATGAGTATAGAGAAATATCTTTTTCGTACCACAACATTGTAATCGTTGTATTTCTTCTTCCTAAAATTTGTAACAATTAATCAATTGATTTTTACATTTATTCCATCTCGTTATGGAGTTAGAACGAGTTATAAATTTTTGTTTGTAGTCGAAGCCAAAGGATTAGTGATCTTACTGATTATACTTTACGTTGTTATTTAAATATTTTAATATAAGCGTTTTACATATTTAATTTCAAAAAATTTTATTAAATAATTATAACTTCAGGAATTAAATTAAATTAAATTAATGTCATACAAGTACCACTTATATCAAACGACATATAAAATAAACATTCATTATAAAACATCCAAATATACAACATACCTTATATCAAGTATTATCCTCTATTTATGTCATTTTATTCATAATATATAGTTATTTGATTTCCTCAATATTCTTCATACAGATGGTCCTTGTGCTATAACAGAGGCCGTTAAATTGTTTTTCAATCTTTAAGATCAAGGGTAAACCACAGAATCATTTATTTGTAGTTAACATTACACTCCATTTAAATGTTTCAGTATTCATTCACCGGAAGTTTTCTAAATTGTTGGAATGTGAGTAAATATTTGTTGTTGATTGATGTTATATTTTATTGAATATGAATTATTTGAGTACTGACGAAGCAATGTCACTCTTAAAACTTGTTTTTTCAGTAATGGTTTACATATCTTGAGATTTTATAGAAAGTAACTTAGTTGGATATCCAATAGTATTGAATATTCTAAGTAAGATAGTTTTATGATGAAATTCTTAAGATTATGTTAAACATTTTTGAAAGATATTTTTTTTCATAAGATTTATCAGCAGCAAAAAAATTTTGGTCTACTCAAAATATTTAATTTATGGAATTTTGGTAAACAATTTTTATTTATTGGATTTTGTTATATCATTTGGATGTCTTATAATGAATGTTTATTTTATATGACGTTTGATATAAGTGGTACTTATATGACATTAATTCAATTTAACTCCTGAAGTTATAACTATTAAATAGAATTTTTTGAAATTAATAATGTAGAAGGCTAATATTAAAATATTTAAATGATTTTAAATACCTTCAATCCAGTATTAACCTCTATTTATGTTACTTCACGTTGTTATCTGTAATTTGATTAGGAAACAAGAAGGCAGTCTTATGTTGATAACACTGACCGACCAAAAAAATTTCTTTGTTTGTAACATAAAGCTGAATTGCATATTATGGTAGCATGAATGTATGAAAATACGAAAATGAGAAAAAAAAGTTATAACACAAGATTTTCTTGCTACATGCATAAAATAACATTAAATGTTTTGAAAAATGTATTGAAAAAAATTATTTCAGATTTTTTTAACCATATATATCGACTTTATTTAGTTTTGCATCTTCTAAACGTATATTATATTTAAGAAAAAAACAAAGATTAAAAATATTGACTTGAAACACTAATTAAATTCTATTTTTCCCTTTTATGAGGGGTCATATCTTCTCTCCTCAAAAACCAGCAATAATCACCCATCATGTCTGGATCCCATCGTTCTTGATAACGAATTTCCATTGTCCTTATACCTTGGTAGAGTATTTCACCCTGCTCGTCACTGACAGCTCCCACATTTTCAGCAGAAAATGACAATTGTGAATGGTGGAAATGAATTTTTAATTACATTTGGGCACCGAGCGATTTGTAGGCATCTGATAGTTCATTAACTAACTGTTGGTAGTTTGCATCCATATTGTTGCCCAAAAATCCTTTTATTAGACAAACAAATGAGTTCCATGTTCTGAGTTCCTGCCTGGTAAGCTTCTCTGTAAAATTAACGTCGTCCAGCAAGTCTCTGATTTGGGGTCCAATAAAAATACCTTCACTTTATTTGGTATCACTTACCTTGGAAAAGACTTGTTTTAAATGTTTGAATCCATCACACTCCTTATTCATAGCCGCATTTTTCATAACTTTCTTTCATCGTCACTGAATGGTATGGAGGGTTTTAATTTCATTATGCAATAACACTTTTAAACTGTATTTAGACGAATCTATAAATAAACGCCACTCAGAGGGGGAATGCTCACTATCAAGTTCCTGCATTAAACCAATATCAGTACACACACGCACAACACGAGTTTTTCATAACGTAGAATTCAGAAAACGGAGCATTTCTTTTTCTGAAATTCGTAGTTTTCGTTTCGTTGCCTAATAAGTTACATCCCTTAACACGAAAACCAAGAAGTTCTGACTGTTTGAAATTTAAAATATGTTCTTATTCAAAATAATCTTGTGTCAATTGGATTATCTTATTACGACAAACTTGCAACGACTCGCCACCTACAAAAATCAAATTGTTGTTCATTATTCCAAAATTATATAAAATTCTCGAAATGAAGGAAGATTTGTTTCCATTCGTCTTCAGATATGTACCGAGTTCAAATTCAAATGAATCACAATATCAATATTCGACTCATCAGAACGAACAAAGAACATATACATATACATATATACCTATATACATTTGTATTAATACGTTTTCAAATCGTTCATTAGATTTTATATTTATTGTATAAACTCTGATATTTTTTTAATATTTTAGTATATAATCTTCGACATAAATTGTAGAAGTTTCAAGATTTTATTCTGAATTAAAAGTTATTTTGATTATTTTTATCGAGTATCGACTCGCATAATAATTTATTTCATAATTCATAAAATAAAAAGGAATGGTTTTTTACTTGATAGAAGGATTATTACAAAATTTGAATATCAAAACAGATTTAATCTGTTAGTCTTCTACAATTTCATACAATATCAAATGGAATCAAGAAAAACCAACGAATATAAATTGTCAATTAAAATTAATAAATAAATAAACGGTGCAATAAGGTTATTAAGGAGCTTTAAAAAATATAAAAATATACAGGATATTCCATTTAAAATGAAGAAGACTATGCTGGGCTTGACCGAATCACTCTGTTTATTTAAATTTATGCCTATAAAGTGAACCATTGAATTTGAAAGTTGTTGTTTTCTATAATGTTCATAATAACATAAGAACACAGAATTTTATATCATAATTGGTTTCTACACTGTATATTGTTTGACTTTCAAGATATTATTATGGATTTTAAGGTATTTCAATTACTTCTATCAAATATATACTTGTATTTTAATTTTTCTACGGCCGTCTGCTTGAACGACCGAACACATGATGTTTGGCATTAGTCTTCATTACGCTATCGTTTATAACATACCAAATTTCATTTCAATAGGTTCAGTAGTTCCAAACCTATCGCAACTATTGGGAAAATAAGAAAAGTTTCAAATGTTAATAACTGCGGAATCATCGGACAGATTTCACCCATTTACGAATTCAACCGGAATATTTAGATTCCAAACCTACCTTGAAAGTTTCAAGTCTCTAGCTTTTTTCATTCTGAAGTGAGAAGGCTAACGATTAACTGGCCGAAAATAATTACTTTTGACCTTATATTCTTTATCGGTTATTCCATCCTAGTTATTTAAGAACATTTTCGGCTCAAAATTGGAAAACTACAGACATTTGGTCCAAGAACAACTGCGCAAAACGTACCTCAAGGAAATTTGATTGGGTAATCATAATTAAGTCACAATAACTCAGTAATGTGTGTCGATAGCTCAGTGGTGAAAGCTTTGGGTTCGTAACTGAAAGGTCGCGTATTCAAACCCTATTCAGGTGGGAAAGAAATTCTCTAGTTGGACAGGTTTCGGCCACCATTTTACTGTTGGGTCGAAAATTAACAGTACTGTGACCTAAACTGGCGAAAAATTGCAATAACAAAGCCTACCTAAAATACAAGTGAACTCCTAACTCGCACAAGCTGAAAAAACTTCTGAGAGATCTGCACAAAAGATATAGATGTATCAGGATAATATGAAATAGCTCACAAATGGTCAATAAGATTGAAGTTTTCCATTATTCTCGACGCATTCGTTCAATCTTCTTCGGGTAGAAAAACCGTTGCTTCAATTTCGACCCTACACAAGGTTCTTACAGCATTAATGTGTTCTTTCCATTATATTGACCTGAACCCACATATTTCTTGTCGTTTCGAATGGGACATCTCTTTAAAGTGGTGAAAGATGAAAATTCTGAGAACGATTAATAAGAATTATGAGCTATGGGAATAGAAAGCTCTTCAACTCGGGACCGAATAACATATCTGAATAACACTTAACTCAAAAGGCCGAATAGGTTTTGTTGATCGCTGTGAAATGAGCAGCAGACATGCGCAGATATCGAAGCTTAATGGCTTCAATCGTTAGTGCGCCAGTGTCTGATAAATACATTTGTGTTCCTAAGCACAGCGAATATAGGTGCGTGGCTGATTTGTATTCGTTGAACATTACAGTGCACTGACGAGTAAAGCTAATAAGCTTCGAAACATGCGCTTATCTGCTGGTTATGTTCCAGTTATCAACAAAATCTATTTGGGCTTGTTTGAATTTAGAATTGTTATACGGATGTATGTCGCTCGGTCCCGATTTGAAGAATTTTCTATTACCATAGCTGCTACTGATTATTAATCATATTTTGTATAGATTATCAGCCGAATTAATTCATTTGAATTTTGAAAACATTCCTGTATGGAGTGTTTCGTCAAAACTTTCCTCCTTCCACAATTCGTTCAAATGGCAGCGTTTCAAATTCTCTAATCCAAGGTGGATTTTCCTCCGACCAATTATGAATTTTATGCAAATTTACATCTTGTTTGTCAGAGAAAATAGCTTAATCTGTCCATAATATGATTGACAGAAAGTTTGGGTTCCTTCGAATCATATTCAGCCATAGACAAAGTTCTTACGGCATTATTCATTCTTTCCATCATATAGACGCGAAACCACATATTTCTTTTAATTTCCAAAGAGATCTCCCTTCAGAGTGGTGGATGAGAAATGTTCAGGAATTTGAAAAACTTTTCTATATTAAGTGTTTTCGTGAAAAAATTTATTCCTCCAATATTCCGCATCATACGTTCAAATTCAGCGATTTTGATATACTACTTTTTCAATCCAACATGAACTCTCCTCAGACCAATAATACATTTTCTGTAAATTTACACCTTTGCTAAAGAAAGTAGCTTCATCTGTCCATTATATGATCGACAGAAAGTTAGGGTTATCTTAAATTTTAATCATTAAATTAGTTTCTTTATTCCTTGGTATTTTCCGTCTTCTTAGAGGTACTCAAATGTACAGAACATAACAGAAAAATATCTTCTCTGTAGAGATTGCGTTGCATAATCTCGTAACACAATTGCAACATTTGAAAACTACTGTGAAAATAAATGCATCTGCGTGGGCTTAATGTCATGTATATAAATAAAAGTAGTAATTGTAAAATAAATGAAGAAAATACTTTCTATGTTAATTGCATTCTATGGTTTAAGTTAGATACGCTTGGTAACCTAAAAACTCTTTCTCTTTTTCTGTTGTAACTCGAGTTGTGTACATTGTTATATTATTATTAAAGTCTGAGTTAAACATACTTATATTATTTTACCCACGATATTACAGTGAGTTAATGACATTTTCTGAGATGGAAAATAGCTCTAAAAGTAAATTTGAGCGAAATAAAATACCCCAAATCTAATCTCTTCAATTAACTTATCGTCATGGTTATGTCATTTCTTCGAGACGGTAACTTCAACTGATTGATGTATTCGAATTTTTTGAAATTTCTTCTATAAAACGAGACAGATGGAGTCGTCCTGATACGGTTTTCAATAAAAATTAGCTAGTGTGATTGATATTCGAGAAACTGATAGAAGAAAGTGTTCATTAAATATGATTTGTCTCAAAATTATATCCAAATATGCCCTGCAGTTTGTTCTTCTCAAATATAATTGAATTCTATTTCAAACGAAACTGAAAATGTTGAAATCATATTCATTTGAATGATTCAGGAGATGAACGAATGAGAAATTGAATCTGGGAGATACAAACAAATCGCAAAGTAAAATGATGCAACATAAACCAAACCGTTAATTATTGTTCTCGAAGATATAGCTTTATAGATCTACTTCCTGAGAGATTTTAAGTTTTCTTATGGCATTTACGCTCCTTAGTGGTCGCATTGCGAACTTCAAAATTAACTTCCAGACATTTCTAGTATCCACTTTAGTGATAAGGATTTTTTCCCCAACCTTACCACTGCCGTTGAGATATAGCCGTTCCATACCCTTATCGGGACACCCAGTATATAAAGTATATTTCTGTAAATTCCACAGATAATAATAAATTCAAATTCTATGAAGTGAAAGTCTAATGTTTCAGTCTGTTCTTGTGACAACAAATATTTCAATGACCAGGAGTTAAAGTTGTTTCATGGGTAAGAAGCCACACTAATAGCTTTCTGATAAAAAGAACTGAAGGAGGTGTGCAACGCCTTGTTAAGTTATTAACATAGATAATTTCGAAATGAATTTGCCATGTAGCAGATTACGGGCATAATTCAAATTAATTTGATATCAGGTAAAAACTTGTTGAGTTTGACACCTCATTCAATTTTATGACCGGCCAACCCTTTATTCACGTTGAAGAAACAGTAGGATTGATTGTTTTAATCAGAGTCATTTAGATATGACACTTAAAAACTGATGTGTTACTGTGGAATTCACTGAGATATTTCAGTATTCTAGAGATAATTCAAAACAGTATCAAGAATGGTGTGAAGTGCTTTATTATGGTGGCATTAATCATTCAAATTGTTTCCGTAATGATAACAAATTCTGCATTGAATATTGCTCAAGATAGTGAGTTTTGCGAATACTCTTGAAGTGAAAATAGAGGATGTTTTAACAAGAGGGAAATAGTTCAAATTTTCATGAGTAGAATATAGTTTTACTACTCTGTCAAGAAAGTACCGGGAATTTTCAATTAAAACAACATTTTTACATTTAATCGTCAAAATTTATTGGGTCGCCTTCAAAATAGGCTCCATTTGCTCCAATACATCTATGCCAACGGCAATTCCAATTATCGAAACATTTTTTATAGGTGCTTTCCGGGATGGACTTTAGCTCTCGCGCCGAATTTTGTTTAATGGCTTCAATCGACTCAAAACGGGTGCCACAAAGGGGCAATTTTAGTTTTGGGAAGAGGAAAAGTCGAAGGGAGCCAAATCCGGCGAATACGGTGGTTGCTGAAGCACGTTTGTTGAGTTTTTGGCGAGAAAGTCAGTCACAATCGTAGCTCGGTGAGAAGGCGCGTTATCGTCATGCAAAATCCATGAGTTGTTCGCCCACAAATTTGGCCGCTTCTTACGGATACGCTCACGCAAACGTTTCATAACGCCTAGGTAATACTCCTTGTTTACCGTCTGACCCTCTGGAACGAATTCGTAGTGCACCACGCCACGGATATCGAAGAAAACAATGAGCATCACCTTCATTTTCGAGCGGCTTTGGCGTGGTTTTTTCGGTTTCGGCTAATTTTTTGCTACCCATTCCGATGATTTCTGGCTTGTTTGCATATCATACTCGTAGACCCAGGTCTCATCACCAGTTATAATGCGTTCCATGAATGTAGAATCGGAATTACAGCGATTCAGCATGTCTGAAGCAACCTGTTCGCGATGACGTTTTTGAAGAAAATTCAGGTCTTTCGGTACGAGTCGTGCGGCCACCTTTCTCATGCCCAAAATATCAATCAAAATCCTACGTGCGGACTCGTGGGATATCTTAAGATCATGTGCTATCTCTCTCAAGCTGGTACGACGGTTTTCCAGCACCCTTTCCTTAATTTTATCGACGTTATCTTCGATCGAAGCCGTTGATGGGCGACCACTTCACGACCGTTCTTGAAGGCTCTGTACCACTGATATGCACGAGTTTTCGATAGAGCATTATCACCAAAGGCCTTTTGCAACATTTTCAATGCATCGGCACACGAAAATTCATTTGCAACACAAAAATTTAAACAAATTCTTTGCTCAACGTAATCACCCATAGTAAAAATCGGCACGCACTCTGACATCGACTGACTTAATCAGCTGTTGCAAACACACTAGTTGACAGATCCCGCTCAAGCTTGGCATAGTAATTAAGGACAGTGGTACCAACCTAGGAAAAAAAAAATTTACCTGCCATATTGCCCCGCCAGATTTAAATCGATAATTCCCGGTACTTTCTTGACAGAATGTATTGTTAGTGAAAGCATAATATTATAAGACACACTAAATGCTTGTAATTGAATGCGAGTCACCCAAAAAGTGCTCTTACACAATATGAAACATTAGGGAATAATTCCAAAAAGATTTCCTCACAGCTTATAGGTTTTAAAAGATGCATTAATACAATTTTATGGTCTCCAGGTTACAAAGGCGAAAAGAATTGTCTTAGTTCAACAATATATTGAATATTAAGCATACTTATTTTGAGAAAACTTTTCAACATTCTATTCAGAAAATTTTTCCAAAATATTAAACAGATTAATTACGTTTTAGAAACTGTTCCTATTCAAGTAGACATAAATATTCTCAGATAACAGAACTTCATTTGAATTTAAAAAAGTTCCTAAAATAATTTTGTATATTACCCAGAACATAGTTTAAAACTTCCACTCATAATCATCAGGTCAACTTTTTTGAATGATATATAAGACCTGGCCCTCTGATATAACAGAATATGTGACCATTCCTTTCGCCATGTAATTTTCTGTGGGAGAACAAAGAATATGATGAAATAATAAAGAGCGGTTTTTTACTTGATAGAAGGATTATTACAACATTTGAATATCAAAACAGATTTATTCTGTTGGCCTCTTATAAATTATAATTTCAAAAAATTTTATTCAAAAACTTTTAGAATTAAATCAATGTCTTATAAGCACTGCTTACATTTGGTAGACATATAAAAATCAGAACTCATTATAAAATATGAAATGAATTAAAAAAATCTAACGAAATATAAATTGCCAATTAAAATTACTAAATGAATATCCAACGTCTTCTATGTTCATCACAAAAAGCACACAAAGCTTGTAAGGTATTTTATGGCCTTACTTGAAGTCAAATGACAGTTCTTGAATATCACAACAGATTTAATCTGTTAGGCTCCTACAATTTTAATTTCAAATAATTTTATTCAAAAACTTTCAGAATTAAATTGATGTCCTATAAGCACCGCTTATATTTGATAGACGTATAAAATCAGAATTCATTATTCAATATCAAATGAAATAAAAAACCCAACAAATATGAATTGTCAATTGAAATTAATAAATAAATAAATGTTTGAATGTTTCGTTTCAAGCATGCGCATTAAAATCAACAGACAAGCAGTAATGCAGCTGTGCTTGTGACAAAATTTTTTGTTTTCTGATCTTATATTTATTAAAACTAAATCTTTCTTCAAAAATATACAACATAATTTTAAGAACTTCTCCAAAACTAATTTATTTGAAATAATTAATATATTTAAATAGGTTACTCAAAAACTCTCAAAACATGTAGCACATCCTAAAAAAATTGGTATTCAGATAATGTCAGTCCAATTTAATATTAAAAAGATAAAATCAATTAACAATAAATAAACCTACCCATACGACCTCGTCGAATCTCCGTTTGATTCACATTCGAACTAGGTACCTTTAAAATTCAAGGTATTCCATGTTCTATGCTCACCACAAAAATCATACAAATTTTGTAAGGCACTTTATGGTCTTGACATTTGTATAATTAATTTTTTTTTATTCAAAAACCTAATCAAATTATCCATTATATATAAAATAAAATAATAAGAAGTGGTTTTTTTACTTGATAGAAGGATTATTACAAATCCTGAATATCAAAAGAGATTCATCCTTTAGTTTCCTACAATTTTAATTTCAAAAAATTTTATTCAAAAACTCTTAGAATTAAACTAAGGTGTTATAAGCACTGCTTATATTTAATAGACGTATAATAAGAATTTTTGAAATTAAAATTGTAGGAGACTAACAGATTAAACCTGTTTTGATATTCAAAGTTTCTAATAATTCTTTTATCAAGTAAACAATCGCTTCTTACTATTTTATCAAATGACATTCATATAATGAATGTAGATAAACCAAAATATAATTATCTATTATATATACAATAAAATAATAAGAAGAGGCTTTTCACTTGATAGAAGGTTTATTACATTTAAATATCAAAACAGATTTTTTCTGTTAGCCTCCTATAAATTTTAATTCAAAATTTTACATTCTGGTTTTTGCGGAGTGTTCATTATTTTTGCGTTGTGTATACGAAGCGAATACGAAATGTACGAAAAAGAATTAACACAAGATGAAGAAAACCTGCTATCAGATGTAGAAGACGCAGCAAAAAATTCATTGTTGCCCCAAAATTCTAGGATGATGTATGAAAAGGAATACCAGTCCTTTAAAAAGTGGGAAAACATCAAGAATATCAATCACATGGTAGCTGAAGAACGACAAAAACAATGTACAAGTTGTGGTATTCCAAAAATAGGTGTTTCTAATAATGTTAATTGTAAAATTACAATGTTTGTTTATCCTTCGAATTAATGTATTTGAATTTGTAAATTTAATTGAATAAAAAAAGTTAAAATATTTTATCTACTCTTGCTGTTAAAGTGTTACTTCATCTATACTTGCGGTTAAAGTGATACTGTATCTACTGAAAAGAGGTTCTATGACAACATTTTAACATTAGCTATAGAAAATACATATTGAAGTTCATTCATTTCTAAGTTTTCTTTCTTTGAAGTTTGACATTGTTTCTGTGATCCATTTGAATTTACTACCATGTATGATAAGGAATTGAAACAAATTTTTCTGTAATATATTCTGGTTCAATTATTTTTTATCTATCCTTTATTTCAAGAATTTAATATAATTTTGGAATAGTATTATAGATCTTTCTGTATATTTATATGTTTATGTACATACCTATATATGTTATGTTAATACATTTTTATTACTAAGTTTTTATTTCATAAAGCGAAAAAAGTCTTCTCTAGACATTCAGAAGTATTTTATATATTGATTATATATACTGTCTTATTGTTCTGACATTTTAGTATATAATCTTCAGTATATATCCTGTTTCAAGATATTATTCTGAATTTGAAATTTAAATATAGCAATTTCTTGAAATTTTAGGAACGAAGTTCCTTATCGCGCGTTGCGAAAGGGGGCTAGACGGAAAAAATTAAGACCAAAAGTTCTAACGACATTTTTTGCTGTAGTTTTGCGGCGTTCAAGTCTCTCTCTCTCTCTCTCGCAAGCCAGTTATTTTCGTTTCGTCTTTCTATTTCGCATTAAACAGTGTGGTGTCGCGACGATTATTTTTTTTGAGTGTATACAGGTATACTGCTCTTAAAATTTCGATTTCTATTACAATTATCATCTGAAATGTTACATTTGTTCAGATCTCTTTTTAGATACGTCAAAGTATTGATTATTGATGAAATCAGCATGATCAGTGCAGAACTGTTAGCCAAAATTGATTTACGCTTAAAACAAATTACTGCAAATCATAATGTTGATTTTGGCGGTATTGACGTCATTTTAATTGGTGATTTACGCCAGGTGCCACCAACAACATTGATATATAAACCTATTAAAACGACAATAGTTGGTCCACATTTATGGCGAAGTCTTAAATTTTTTGAACTAACGCAAGACATGAGACAGGCTAATGCTGCATTTTCATTGATACTTACAAAGATTGCCAATGGTGAAGTTTTGGAACAGTTTCAATTAGAAATTATCGAATCAAGATTTTTCAAAAAAAAAGAAACTCAACAATTAAGTCCTCATGGTGTTCGTTTATTTTATACTAAGGCGCTGTAGACAGTTACAATTCAATTTTGCAAGAAGCTCCAGATAAAGTCATCTCAATAGCAAAGGATATAATAACTGGATCTAAAAATCAAGAACAAGAAGCTTCTTTTCGATTACAACTACACAAAAAATCTGTCATCGATACTGTGGGATTACCTTAGCAACTCACTTTTGTAAAAGGAAAGTATTACCTTATCACAACAAACATCGATGTAAGTGATGGATTAGTTGATGGTGCCGTTGGTAAATTAATTCACCTAGACTTCAATGAGGACAACGCAGTTTGCAGAGTTTGGCTCGAATTCTGTGGATCACCAAAGGTTGGGCAAAAGGCAAGAAAAAAAGCTGCTTTACTAACTGTTCAAAGCAAAGTACACAATTCTGCTGTACCTCTTGAATAACCTTATTTAAATATTACCAAATATGTCGGTCATTATGAACAATATTCAGGACTTGCAGGTAAGACGTACAAGTGTTGCAGATTTATGTGCAGCAGAGTGTGTAATGGAAAACGGCGTTACTTTAATCATGACAGTCATATATGTCTCACCAAATAACAAAGTAGTAGATATTAAGGAGTTCATTCATCGAGCACTGCTAGAATATTCTGAAGATGTATCTCAAACGCTTAGCAGATACAACAGAAATTTAGATAAACGTCGACTCATTTTGGCCGGTGATTTTAACATCAACTTCAGTAATGAAAAATCAAAACCATTGCTACAGTTTGTAGAGGAAGAATTTGATTTAAGAATAAACAATAATCCAGTAGAATTAACAACAAAATATAATACTACCATCGATGCAGTTTTTTCAAGACATTTAAATAAAATAGAATCCCAAACATATGTTTCCTACTTCAGTTACCACAAGCCAATTATTACTTAAATTGAGCCTACTATTTGAGTTTACATCACATTATATTGTTAATAATGAAAAAAATATTATTAGAACTTAAAAAAAATTAAATTTTATTACAATTCCTTCACTAAATAATCGAAAGGAACTTCGTTCCATCCAGGTGTCCCTTGACACCTCTCAATTTTTTTTTAAATATGAATTTTCTTATTGAAAAGCTTTCTGTGTGGAAAGTAAATGCGACCATAAGTTTCAAGAAATGTCTCACTGCAATATGTCGATAAATGGTTTCAGAGCGATATTAAATGAAATGTAAAATGAAAATATTTCACATGCTTCCTTGACTTAAGCGATACATCTCATGAAATTCGAAGACGGCAGTCAAGTCTTCGACAAAAACAATCCGCTGAAGAATGTAGACCGAAAAAATCCACATCAGGAAACAACAGTGGAATAAGATTGAGCCAGAAGACACTCGTTGATATATTGAACTATTGAACGCAAAATGGCCGCCGGGCATTTCCTAATTAATCGTGTGCGCTGCAATTAAACTTGGGACAGTGATGGGTACAAATAGCGAGAGCCATTCTCATGGCACTACAGTTAAGTCACTGAAACAAATTGTCGGAAAAAAGTAAATAAATATTAGTTAGCGGACCTCGAAACCGGACTTTATCGCAGTATTTTCAGTTTTATTAGACAGAAATCAATTATTCCATTTCTTTCGTTGTAATTAAAAGAATAAAATAAACGTTTACAACTTGTTAATAGAACGTGTTGATTATTAGATATTGCTTGCTCTACAGGATTCCACTTGTCAGCGATCGAAATGGAGGTGAGAGCATTAGACTTATCAGTCTCCCGTGCGATTACGGGAGAACTTTATTAGACGTCGTTTAAAGTAGCTGTCGTCGACTCATCAACCCGTAACATATATTATGTACACTCCCACATTCCTCTTTCTTTCGAACATGAGAATTCTAGATCATTGCAATACAATATTTCCGAATATGTTCTTCTCTTTGTTCCCAACACCTAAATATATACTAACTGACAAAGAAACTGCAACGCCCAGAAGGAAGTGTTTAAATTTTAAATATTTTTTGGTAGAACATAGATTGTATAGCAAGAAGTAAATGATTGAAATTTAAAAAAAAAACGGAGGGTTTACCATTTTTTTTAATAAATTTGTTAATAATGTGTTTGCGATTATCTATACACTTCCCAACACGTCTTGGCTTTGATGCAATAAGATGGTCTATCTCTTCTTGGAGGATTATCCTAAGCTACCTGTAGTTCATGTCTCAGAGCCGCCAAAGTCCGTGGGGCTGGGGTAAATTTCATTTCAATTTAAGGATGTCTAGTACGCCTAGTTAGCAGGCTAGAGTCTCGTTCGTTATCGGAATTAACCCGAAAAATCGCTCCACCAACTGAGAACGGCCATGCACCAACCACCGAATCAAGAAAGAGCTCTCAATCTGTCGATCCTTTCGGTGTTCGAGCCTGGTTAGGTTTCCCGTGTTGAGTCAAATTAAGCCGGAGGCTCCATTCCTGGTGGTGCCCTTCCGTCAATTCCTTTGAGTTTTAGCTTTGCAACCATACTTCCCCCCGAAACCCAAAAGCTACCCATGATGTCCCAAACATGATCTATGGGCGAAAGATCGGGGGATCTGGGCTCCATGGCAAAAGATTCACATGGGTCGCTTCGAAAAAGTTTAAACTTACTCTGGCAACATGTGGTCGAGCATTATCTTGCTGAAATATTCGATTCTCGAGTCGGTTAAGGTAAGGGAGAACATATGGCTCCACTATTTCTTTAAGGTAACGCAGTGCTTTCATGTTACCTCGAATAAAGACTAAAGGTTACCTACTTGCATGTGCAATAGCACCCCATACCATAACGCCTACTGTCCGGTGTACATGACGCTCAATATCAAATTGAGTTTCACGTCTTCCTCCCCGACATCGTCTAACCCTTTTTCGGTCATCGTGATTCGAGATTCATCAGAAAAGACGACCTGATGCCATTCCTCATTCCAATGTTGACGTTCTCTGCACCACTGTAATCGTTGCCGGCGATGCTCAACCGTCAGAGGTAACACAAGATGCGGTCAATAATGCTGCAGTCCAAAAGACCTTATCCGGTGGTAAACCGTTCGGACAGTTACAGCATGGCCCGGCTTGTCTTAGCTCCGGATCAATGCGCAACTTTTTAGGGTTTGTGAATCTCAACGAAATGGCTTAGCCGTTAGTACTTGACGCCAGGATCAATCAAATGACTTCACATGGGTTCGCTGGGTCAGGACGTATAGGCCGTTAGAAGTAATCAATCTTGAGATTATCTTAGTTCATGGGACTGCGTTTGGATGCTTGGATAAGAATTCCTTTCGGCGGGTGAGTTGCATCATAAACCAACTCGGGTACTGATCAGCAGAGCCAGTAAAGGTTAAATAGTGCTTCGCTGCTACTAGTCAGACGGTTCTGGCTTTCGAGTCGGGGCCCAAACTGGAAGCTGGTGGGTCCATCTTTTCGGAGGGGTTCTCGCTTCGCGCGATGATATGGCGTAATCCTTTTTACACTTTCTACTCCTAGGGGTGGACTGTGGACACTGCTAAGTAGTCACTTGGTGAATGCCAATACGAAAACCTGGTAGAATTCAAGTTACAATATGGCCTTATTGTCCTAACCATTCATCAATCAAAGATCGAGTTGTCGCAAATCGGTCTCTAATAGCCATAAGTCTTAGACGTCGATCTTGAATTTCATTTGTGCCCCTTCGACGTCCGGTGTCTACTCTTCTTCGATTTTGGGCCTTATCAAACCACGTTTGACAACATCTCATAACAGTAGTTTGATTTCTGTTCGTACGGTTAGCGATTTCTCGAAATGGCAACTTCGTCTCCTGTGGACTAATAATTCGACCTCTTTCATAGTCACTTACCTGGCGATAAATTTCTTGTACACGTGCTCTAGACATTTTAAAAACAACTAATCATCGACTTTGGATCTCATCGAACAGCTGGTTTGTTGTAAAATTCAAAACATCTGCAAAAAATGACTACATATTTAAGTAACAAATAATGTTTATATGAAAAGACCTTCACGATTTTAGTCATTTACTCCTTGATATCCTATGTAAGACTTACCAAAAATAATTTGAAATTTAAACACATCTCCTTCTGGGCGTTGCAGTTTCTTTGACAGTTAGTATAAGTAATCTCTTCAATTGACTTATCGTCACTTCAACGGATTGAGGTATTCGAAACTTTTGTGGTGTTAAGCACATGCCCTGAGCTCCAAAATTGACCACAAGCTGTAGTCCATTGGGTTGAGATTCGGCGAGTAGAGCGGCCATTCTGCAGATGTTTTAAAACCCGTAAAATGGGCTTACACCATTCTTGCGTCATTTTCGCTCTGTGAGCCGAAGCGGGGTCATGTTGAAAGGTCCAATGCGTGTCGCCGAAGTGCTGCTGGACCCACGGAAGTACTACGGCCTCGTGAATGTCGCAGCGGTAGACTTCTTGATTGACCCTTTGATCTACGAAAACCAGGGGTGTTTTTTCAAAATATTAACTATTTGCGCAATCAAATACAATAAATTACAGAAGATATTCGATTTATTTTTGATTTCTAGTATTTTACAAAGGATGTCCCATATGACCACCGTCCATTTAAATGCAGGAAGTAAATCGTCGCATGAGTGAATTACGTACTCTTTCGAAAATACCTGGTTGTGTTCGGATCGTTTGACAGGATAGTTCAATCCCATGTTACAACTCTCCTATGTTATTTACGGACGTTGCATACACTTAACTTTTCAAATACAAAAGTCCAGAGGATTCAAATCGGGAGATCTAGCAGGCCATCGCATGTAGGGGCGCTCCACCTTGCATAAACCAAATATTCATCAATTGATTTAGAGGTACCACGTCTAGAAAATCGGGCAAGGTAGTTTGGAGAAAGTTAAGGTATGCGGCTCCTGTTAAATTCCGTGGTAAAACTACTGGTCCCAACAAACGATCTCCTAAAATACCCAGTCAGATATTTATATTGAAACGCTCTCGATGACTGGATTCATGAATGGCGTGGGTAATTTCCGGCTGCCCAAATATAGCTATTATGAAACTCAAAAATTCCATCTTTGGTAAAGCCGGCTTCATCAGTGAAAAGGATATTAGAAGTAAAATACGGATGTTCAGCAATCTTTTTAAAACCCATTGACAAAATGTTCTTCTGACTTGATGATCAGGAGGATTAAGAGCTTAAGAATATGGAATGGATAGAGAAGTTGTTGATGCATAGTTCTCCAGATAGGGGGGCCACTTATTCCTACATCCGCTGAAATTTTTTTTACACTTGCACCAGGAGTTTCAGTCATAATATTCAAAATTTGCTCTTCAACTTCTAGAGTACATACAGATCTTGGACGTCCAGTATCACGAGCGTTTTTTTTTAAATAACCAGTCTACCTCAATATCTAAACACTTGATTGAACGTGACATGAGAATGAAGTTGACGATCGGGATAAGCATAAAGGCGATGTGCTTCAGGATCACTTCCGTTGGGATGGCCACACATGAAAACCATATCACTCATTTCAATATTAGAATAAGGCATTTCAAATTCAGGAAGAATAACTTTTTCTTAACAACAAAGTGAAAGAAAGTAAACAACTCTAATCGGATGCAAAATACTCAATAAAAGTACGTAAATGTTATATGAAAACCTAATGTTTGATGGCAGCTGTTTTAATGAATCAACTGAAAAACATTTTAATTGTAAGGTAAATAAACAAGACATCTATCTGATAGATGAAAATAAATCGAATATCGTATTTGGTTGAGCTGGTAGTTAATTTGAAAACCGAAAATCGCTTATATTACCAAAACGGTTCATTTGCGGAACCACGTTTATATGAAATTTTTTACTTATTTCGAGATCTTTAGTCAGCTCCTAAAATATTGAAACTTTGTTTTTTAACACCTGGTATAATAGTTGAGATACAATTTATTTTATTCAGTTTGAAAATGTAATAAATACTATGAATTTCGAGTCACTGTATATTCAGTAATAAACATTTATAGAAAACTAATTAATTTCTTATTTTAATTGAAAAATATATGGGACAGTACTTTATTTCCACGAAAATGTTTGTACTACTACAACAATTGTTTCACCACTGTGTGGCTTCTTCAGGTATTACATTGTACAGTCTGATGGTATTCAATGTAACCGAGCCAAAATACATTGTTAGGTACGTGACCAAATAATGGAAGCACCAGTCATAAAAACTCTAGGTGTTTATTGGAGTTTGCCGCTAAAAATGCCATTAAGGAAAGATATTTAGTAATGGAGACTTATCAACATCTGTTTGTTCGTTCAAAATGATTTTACGGGCATTATACCTGTTGATTTCAAGAAATTCTTGAAGTGTTAATCTAAAACTCTTGCTTTCAACGTGTATAATTTCATAATTTTTGTTAAAAAGATGCCTGAATTCCTTAAGATGCATATGTTGAATGTACAGAATCGGATATATAACCCCTTTGGTGTTCTTGGACACGTTTCTTGAATGATCTACCAGTCTGGCCAATGTATACTAAAGGGCAATCTTTGCAAATCAACTTGTAGACTCCGGTTTTATTTTGTTTATTTGTTCGATCTTTATTGTTTTTTATGTAGGTTATTAATTGTTTTAAAAGCCTCGTTATAATTGAAAAAACATTTGAAGTATTTAGCAATATTTTCAGATAATCCATTGACATAAGATTACGAAAAATGTTTCTGTGCATTGTACCCTTTTATAATTGGGTACACGAGATTTAATGCCATTTTCTTTTGATTATTGGATACCATTTTGTCTATAAGAAAGAGGTTGTAACCGTTGTTTGACGCTATTTGTTTAATAATATTTAATTCTTTCAAAAAGTTATCTGAATTCAAAGGGACATTCAATAATCTATGAATAAAACTATTATATGCTGACATCTTTTGGTTGGTGGGGTGATTTGAAGTTTTATGTATTGTGATGTCTGTATGTGTGGGTTTGTGAAAAATACTAAAATCATGTAAATTATTTAGTCTTGTTATTGTGAAATCAAGAAAATTAATACTTCGATTCTTTTCTTCTTCGATTGTGAATTTGATTTTTGGGTGAAGTTTATTAATGAAATTCGTGAAGATATGTAGTTGTCGGTCAGAGCCAAAAATGTATCTTCACGAATTTCACTAATGAATTCCACCCAAAAATCAAATTCACAATCGATAACAAGACTAAATAATTTACATGATTTTAGTATTTTTCACAAACCCACATATACAGACATCACAATACATAAAACTTCAAACCACCCCACAAACCCAAAGATGTCACCATATAATAGTTTTATTCATAGATTATTGAATGTCCGTTTGAATTCAGATAACTTTTTGAAAGAATTGAATATTATTAAACAAATAGCGTCAAACAATGGTTACAACCTCTTTCTTATAGACAAAATGGTATCCAATAAACAAAAGAAAATGGCATTAAATCTCGTGTAACTAATCATAAAAGGGGACAATGCACAGAAATATTTTTCGTAATCTTATGTCAATGGATTATCTGAAAATATTGCTAACTACTTCAAATGTTGTTTCAATTATAACGAGGCTTTTAAGACAATTAATAACCTTAGTACCTTCATAAAAACAATAAAGATCGAACAAATAAACAAAATAAAACCGGAGTCTACAAGTTGACTACTTGCAAAGATTTCCCTTTAGTATACATTGGCCAGACTGGTAGATCATTCAAGAAACGTGTCCAAAAACACCCAAGGGTGTTTTTATATCCGATTCTGTACAGTCGACATATGCTAATCATTTTATTGAGGAATTCAGGCATAATTTCAACAATAATTATGAAATTGTCCACGTTGAAAGCAAAAGTTCTAGATTAACACTTTTAAAATTTCTTGAAATCAACAGGTATAATGCCCGTAAAATCCTTTTGAACGAACAAACAGTTGTTAATAAGTCTCCATTACTGAATATCTTTCCTTGATGGCATTTTTAGCTGCAAACTCCATTAAACACATTGGGTTTCTATGAATTGTGCTTCCATTATTTGGTCACGTACCTAACAATTTATTTTGGCTCGGTTACATTGAATACCATCAGACAGTACAATGTAATACCTGAAGAAGCCACATCATGGTGAAACAATTGTTTTAGTAGTACAAACATGTTTGTGGAAATAAATTACTGTCTCATATATATTTTTTAATTAAAATGAGTTTCCACCAAGTAAAGACCGAATCCAGCAAAATTTTTTTAATTCATCCCAAAATATGTATTTATCGAACTGTCATGTGAAAGTTTAGTTAGTGCCTAGATTATGTGATAAATAATGAAGTTTCAATTGTCATTAATCATTGTGTCCGATTCGAATGGTCTCTAGGTATACGGACCGGGCATTATGAATGATTTCCTACTCAATCACTTGGCTCATAACATTTACACAATATTTATACCACGTTACAAACATTTATTTCTAGTAGATTCAAATTGAAGCTCTTGATGCCAGGCAGAATTTTTATTTTATTTGTTCACTTAATTCAAAACGCAATGTCGTAACATTTCGACGTGGATTTTTTGTGTTCTGAATCCGAAAATTTATTATTCAACAAAATGATAAACCAGAATATGCATTCAGGCAACATTTTCAATTCGAAGATTTACATGAGAACCCCCCATATCTACACAACACTCCTGCGACAAGACAGATATACTTATGGCAATAAATTTTGCAGCGAACAGTCCCCTATCCTCCATGACTTCCCTGTACTATTTCATTTTACCATGTAAATCGAATGGTAAAGGTCGAATTGCATGCAAATTTCACATAATAATCGAAACTATAGATATGATATACTATCCGATTCCGAAGAATCATATGCCTCCATAGTAATAAAACCCATTGTCACCGTGAACTTTGACACGAAATGTAACGGCAGGAGGTAAAGTACTTAAATTCCTCATTTCGTTTTTGTAAACACGACTATTATAATATCAACAACATCGTAACGAGACGTTGTCACATCTCTGCAAGATATGGTGGCCATTGATATTTCTTATGGCGCGACTGGGTGAAAAATATTGCCACGAGATTGTGTGACGTGTTACCTTGTGAAAGAGTGATACTGGTATTATGGGGGAAATGGCTGGTAGTTACCAATGATGGTGGTCATTTAGAGACATTGGTGGTGAAGCCTAATGTAAATGCATATCTTTCAGCCTCTGATTATATAAGAGATCATTTGGTCTCAATTTGTAGTAATTAACAAAAATTATGTAATAGATATAACTATTCAGTTACGAATCTTCTGACAGTAGTTCTTTTTGTGCGTTGAGAAAGCGAATGAAGTTCCATTTAGTGGATGAATATATGTTTTTCATCTCATGGAATAAGTTGAGTCAAGAAGTGCTGGTGATGTAGGCTCACTTTTTTTGAGATCGTGCTACCCGTTTTATCTTGGTTCATTGTTCACATTGCCAACTCTTGTATGGTTATGTTCTGAAATTATGAAAAAGTCTATTATTATGCCTATACCTTAATCTTTTAGGATGGATAATCATAAATATTAACGTCCAATCAGCATTATTCCCACCATGTCGAAAAGGTTGGAAAAAATGTTGAAAGAAAGGATAAAAATACCATTGAATAAACACCAGAGGGCTTTCAGATGGTGACATAGTTATGCAACGGCTTCGCTTAAAGTTACAGATGAAATCTGAACTGCTTTGGATGAGAGTTTAATAACAGTTATCATTTCAATGGACTACTCGAGAACATTAAATACGCTGGTAAAGTGTCTTATTTCTATAATGCGTTTAACTGGGTTTTCATCGAGTGCCGTAGCTTTCATAGAGTGCTATCTTTCTGGAAGAACTGAGCAGTCAAGGTGTGGATCTGATATTTCTGATCCCTTACCAGCTTTATTAGGTTTCCCTCAGGCTTCAATTTTGGGACCTTTACTCTTCGTTCTTTATACTCATTATAAGTTAGTTTTTAGTTATTTATGGCGAGCAGGCGTCTGCACTACTGCGTCCGCACGGACCATTGTAGTTCACCCCTTATATTTATATCTCCTCTACGAGATCCAATTTTTGAATAAAACTGATAATCTTGTTCGGGGGTAATTTTTTCAGTTCGCAGTGGGCTATAACAGCCTGGCCAAAGACCTCGAATCTGATGCGACTCACCGGTGGGCACTCTGAGACGATGTGCATGGCTGTTTCAGTGTCTTCAAGACACAGCCTGCATTAATCGTCTTCAACCAGACCGATTTTGTGCAAATGCGCTTTCAGTCTGCAGTGACCTGTCATAATTCCGACAAGTATTCTTAGTTTGGCTCTATCCAGACCTAGCGCTAGGTTCGCCATCTGTTTGTTCGAAGCGGTTCAAAGGAAAAACTTCGAATATTTCAGACCAGAATGGCTTCGCCAGAAAGACTCTAGCCTTTAGTTCATTCTGTCTCTTATTGCCTCGTTATCCACGTAATGTGGTATTCCCAGAAATGGTTCCGGTCCTACCAGAAGCAACGCAGCTCCAGCAAAAGCCAGCCGATCTGCCTCCTTGTTACCCAAATAGTTCGAGTGGCTCGGTATCCAAACCAGAGTGACTACGTTGTACAACCCGATCCTGTTTAAAGCCGTGCGGCAACTCCAGACTGTTCTCGAGGTACAAGAGCTGGATTGACTGACTATCAGTAAATATTTTGATTTTACCGTGGCGGATTGGCCGTTTTATCAGCAGTTCTGCCGCGGTCTCAATGGCAAATAGTTCTGCCTGGAATATGGTTGCGTTTTGATCGAGACTCAATGAGATGTTAATTCTCGGTTTGCTCCCATAGACTCCCGCCCCCGTTCCGTTCGTCGTTCGCGAGCCGTCTGTGAACAAGCCAAGGTTGGTCCTCAATAGAACCTCAGCATGCTGGGTCCATTCTTCCCGGCTGGGGACGATTACATTGAAATGCCGTTCTTGGCTCGTGACTTTTGACATTAGATCCGAGGGCATCGATAAGGTACTGTTCGTTAAAAGCTCGTCCAGCAGTCCTGAACCTCCCATCACTATTGCCTTTGGCCTGTCAATCACCAGTTGAAATAGTTTGTATGTGGTCCTTTCCGCCTCCCTCTGCACGAGTAGGTGCAGGGGTAGTACATTTAGTAGGACCTCCATGGCTGCCGTGGGTGTCGTGCGAAACGCACCAAGGCAAGCCTGTCTCTGTAGTCGGGTGAGCTTATGTTGGCCAACCGTTTGTTGGCCTTTCTTCCACCACGCTACAGCGCCATACACTATCCGTGGTCTAATTACCATAGTGTATAGCCAGTACATCTGCCTGGGCTTTAGGTCCCAGGTTTTACCACATATCCGCCTTGAAGTCCAGAAACTCATTCTGGCCTTATGACACACTTTATCTAGGTGTGCATTTAAACTGAAGGTTTTATCCAGGACTATTCCCAGGTATTTTGCCTCAGATGAAAATTGTATTATTTCATCACGGATAGTCGGCGGTTCTAAACCATTCAACTTCCGTTTTCTAGTGAATGGTACTATAACTACCTTTTGTGGGTGAAAAGTCATGTCTTCATTTATACACCATTTGTCAATAGTGTTTAGTACCTCTTGAAGGACGGCCGATATCGTCACGTCCGATTTACCTTTCACTATGATTGCCAAGTCATCAGCAAATACCCATTATAAAAGTCAATTTCTCAAATACTCTCGTGCTTACTTTTATGCCGACAATACTGTATTATAGGTCCTTTCAAGACTAAGCGGGGCAAGACAATGAGTAATAATTCTTCGGCTCATCAGCTTGCAATAAATTCGTTCTGTAGATTTGGTCATAATATCGATCGAAGATCAAAAATGAGATGTTTCTGGTTATTAGTTGTGTAAAAAATCTTGGCCTCTTCTTGGGCAATACTTTCAGATTCAGAACCCACATTGTATCCTGTGTACAAAAACCTATGATGAGTTTGCGTCTACTCTATCGTCACATATGTTCCCATCTTACTGAATCGAAATCTACCCTCTGCAATTCATTAGTTATTTTTTATTTCAACTAGAGTTCCCCAGTTTTTTTGGATGTTTACACCAAGACACTATAGGAAGAGCCCAGAAAATCCAGAATTCTTGTCGAAGTCCCTTCAAATCTCCACAGTATATCGTTCTGATGTACATAATCTCAACATCGTGTCCGAGACTTTTATACCGGTGTGCCGGCCGGTAAGCTGTATCTTCATTGTCTTTGTTTTGTCTCATAAATGTTATACATCCTCATTTGTTTTTCTTTTTTCCCTTTTTCCTTGCTCTTTTTTCTGTCAGCTACGATGAAATCGTTCTTCTTTGATTTTTAATTTTCTGTTCAACCCAGTGCATTTTTATTTGGTTTTTCTGTTTTGTGTAATTTATTCAAAGTTTGACTGGAAGAATAAACGGATCACACCCATCTGAACTCCACTTTGCAAGTGTTATATGTATAATCTGTAATATATTAAGTCTATGTTATTATTCAATAAAGGCCTTTTATTATTATTTTCATTTCTCGCCAAAATATTGATGAGTATTCGACAAAATTGTGCTGCAAGACGTGATAAGATTTGGAGAACCATTAAAAAGTAAATAGGCCGTATATTAGTGAACCAAAATTGATTGGTGCTCGAAAGAATGAGTGAATATCGATGGCACTTTCGAGTATTGTTAGCAAAGGCCAAAGAAAAGATGATACTTACATGGAAACCACCGCCATAATCCCGCTATTCCCAGAGAATTATGGTTGAAATAAAAAAAAAATACTGTGGACTCAGTAGGGCAGTAGGACATTTAATTCTAATATCACTCAGATTAGAGGAACACGACACAATGAAAAACTACACCAGTAGATTTGTAGAAAAATCTCAGCAATTAAAGACAGGACGTTTCGTTAATGACAGATGCAAGACATACAGTAAGTTTAAGAGTGTTTTAATAAGAGCGCATGATTTGAATTGCGCGCCATGTTGGACATAGTGACACTATTCATAAAGTGCGTCCAATGTTCCGTCGAAATAATGTACTTAATTCATCTACTGTGAAAAGAATAACCAGAAACTTCGAAAGTACTGGTTCGGTTGGTGATTTGAAACATACGATATGAACTCGTAGAGGTCGTTCAGAACAAAACATCACTACAATTCACGAGAGTGTCACAGAAAGGCTAGGGACGTCACTTTTCCATCGGGTACAAGAATTGAACATTCCAACAGGCACTCTTCAGCGAATTATCACTAAAGATTTACAGCTGCATACCTACAATATCCAACTGACTCAACAACTTCTGCCAGTTGACTATGAACAGCGAAGATAAAACACCAATTGGATCCTTGAGCAACCTGCTGATTTAGCCAACAAAATCATTTTCAGTGATGAAGCCCATTTTCACCTCGATGGCTTCATTAATAGGCAAAACTGTCGCATTTGGGGCTTAGAAAATCCACAAATGATTCATCAGAAAGTAATGCATCCACAACAGGTCACTACTGTATGGTGTGCATTATAGCCTGAAGAAATAATTGTTAAGTTTTTCTTCGAAAACGAAGAACGTAATGCAATAACAGTGAATGGCCAACGTTATCGTATCACAACACAGTTTCTTGTGCCTGATTTGGAAGCTATTGATCTTGACGACATGTGTTGCCACATGTCATACCGCTCGTGAAACATTGACGATCTTGCACGAATTTGCTCCTTGTCGTGTCATTTACCGATTTGGTGACCAGAATTGGCCTCCACGCTCTTGCGATTCAACGCCTTTAGACTTCTGGCTGTGGGATTATCTGAAGTCACAGGTTTATGCCAATAAGCATTGCAAGCCGAAATTAGATGCTGTACCAATTAAATACCACCACTTGTGTTCAATGACGTTATTGAAAATTTCGTCAAAAGTGTACGTATATGCCAGCACAGCCTTGGCCTTTTATAAGATATTTTGTTTCATACATAATTCCCAATTGTATATTTTCTGAATCAATAAATATTTCAATACTTTGCTGCAGAAAACCATGGTTTTTTATTGAACACTTAAATCTTGAACTCTTAATGAAACACCCTTCATTTGTAGCAACTGCTAACGTGAAGAATAATGTTAACAAATTAAACATGAGCTGGCCAAGGGCAAGTCTTCTAGTTGGAAATAAGATGTGCATATATGAAGAGTATTTCATAGATGGAATAGAATTTAATATGAGAAACAGTACCATAATACTTAATTGTGAGGTATGGTGTAGAGGAAAATTCCTAAGAATAAATCCTAAGTTCATAAACCCAGAAGAGTTATAAGAAGAAAGGTAACGAACAATGGGAATCGAAATCCAGTTGTAATGTTTCAATTTGAAAAACTGCAAATAAAGTCTGCGATATCATCAGAAATGAGTGACAGTGGAATGAAATAAGGAACATTTGGTGAACAAACTGATATAAATGAAGACAGCGAGTATAGTCCTGACTCGCAACCAAATATGGAAAAAACGCTGCTAAGAAAATCTAAGTGAGGTACCAGAAGGAAAAATTTTGATGATCTTACATAGCTCACCAATAAAAATTGGAGTGAGGATGAACTAACACTTAGTTGCTTATACACCTGAGACAGTATTTGAGGCAGATGGAAGGAGGTTACGATCAGATCATTTGATAATAACGAGACATGAAAATTCACCATAGAAGGAAAACTGATGTTTAGTTCTATTATAATATAATAGAAGGCTATTCTGTTACGAAGAAGTATAAGGTTCTTTGATTGATTTTGAAATGTTGATTTTGTACCAATGTAAATAATAATCTTTTATCTATAGGCAAATAGAATTATCATTATACTACTCTGCCAAGAAAGTACCGGGAATTTTCAATTAAAACAACATTTTTACATTTAATCGTCAAAATTTATTGGGTCGCCTTCAAAATAGGCTCCATTTGTTCCAATACATCTATGCCAACGGCACTTCCAATTATCAAAACATTTTTTATAGGCGCTTTCCGGGATGGACTTTAGCTCTCGCGCCGAATTTTGTTTTATGGCTTCAATCGACTCAAAACGGGTGCCACGAAGGGGCAATTTTAGTTTTGGGAAAAGGAAAAAGTCGCAGGGAGCCAAATCCGGCGAATACGGTGGTTGCTGAAGCACGTTTGTTGAGTTTTTGGCGAGAAAGTCAGTCACAATCGTAGCTCGGTGAGAAGACGCGTTATCGTCATGCAAAATCCATGAGTTGTTCGCCCACAAATTTGGCCGCTTCTTACGGATACGCTCACGCAAACGTTTCATAACGCCTAGGTAATACTCCTTGTTTACCGTCTGACCCTCTGGAATGAATTCGTAGTGCACCACGCCACGGATATCGAAGAAAACAATGAGCATCACCTTCATTTTCGAGCGGCTTTGGCGTGGTTTTTTCGGTTTCGGCTCATTTTTTGCCAGCCATTCCGATGATTGCTGGCTTGTTTGCATATCGTACTCGTAGACCCAGGTCTCATCACCAGTTATAATGCCTTCCATGAATGTAGAATCGGAATTACAGCGATCCAGCATGTCTGAAGCAACCTGTTCGCGATGACGTTTTTGAAGAAAATTCAGGTCTTTCCGTACGAGTCGTGCGGCCACCTTTCTCATGACCAAAATATCAATCAAAATCGTACGTGCGGACTCGTGGGATATCTTGAGATCATGTGCTATCTCTCTCAAGCTGGTACGACGGTTTTCCAGCACCCTTTCCTTAATTTTATCGACGTTATCTTCGATCGAAGCCGTCGATGGGCGTACGTCCTTGAAGGCTCTGTACCACTGATATGCACGAGTTTTCGATAGAGCATTATCACCAAAGGCCTTTTGCAACATTTTCAATGCATCGGCACACGAAAATTCATTTGCAACACAAAACTTTAAACAAATTTAAAAATTTAACTGCCTCATTGCCCCGCCAGATTTAAATCGATAATTCCCGGTACTTTTTCGACAGAATGTATATGAGCCGTAATGAACTATGTTGGATCTGGATGATTATGGTCAGTACTCTATGTTTTCTTTTAATTCTTCATTGGTTAACTGCCTCTCATATGTGTTGATAATTCTCTATGTCCATAAAGTGAACTAATCCAACTAGTATCTGCAATATTATGAAAAATCCTTTCGAATTGAATTTTCAATCTAAATTGTTAGAAATTTAGCGTCTATACGTCTAGCGTTTTATACGCAAAAAAACCTTTCGTGAGATGTGCGTATATGCATAGTTACGAAAGACGCCTCGGGGAATAAATTATTATTTATTTCGACCACAAAGTTTCATTATTCGAGAAAATAATAAACCAAAATCAATGGAAGCAATTAGACCTCCCTTCTGTGAGTAGAACATTTCATCTCACCTCCCATTTATGGCGTCTGTACGATCGACAGAACCGGTAGCTACCAACCTACGTCGGTAGCAAATTATGATACACCTTCTATTTAAACATTCGAATCGAAAATTCCGAATCGCTGCGATACAATCTAATAAGCTTCAACGGCCGACATACTCGAACATTTGATCGGTATTTATAAAACGATAAAATACCGCACCCAGCAGATAACATCTGAATTTGATTTTATAACGCTCGATCCAGATATCGATAACTTCTTCGGGTCTTATTGAATTGACATTCCGAAAATTACGACGGCTGAATCTCTTCAAAATCAGGACGCTCAGACGTCGATATTTCCAGATACGATCTCGATCGCGAGATTAGGAAGGCTGGAATGGACAAACACGCGCCAGTTTCTGTCTTAATTGAGCTTCATTCGACGTGGATTTCTTGATTTGTGGAAAACTGAGAACTTGAAAGTTCTTCCATTGGAATCTTAAGAGGTTCATACTCATTGACCTATATGTCAAAGTCAAACACTGAAATGGAAGATAGATTTAAGTTTCACTGTTTTCATCGAAATTGACAAGGGGCAGTAACCAGGAACTTTCAGGGAAGGTTTGGAGTATCTCGCTCATGTTCGTCAATGGATGAAATCAAATAATACCACAGTTATTTGCATTTGAAATTTTTTTTATTTTTCTCAATATTTTCTGAACAACAAATCTGATTGATATGAAATTCAGATTTCAGATTTTTGGCCAAAAATCTGAAAAAATTGCTAGATATTTAAAGAAAAAAGAAAAATATAACATCTCTTTTAAAACTATTAATTCTTTAGGCAGCTTAATAAAAAATAATAAAGACGTCATTCCTAAAAACAAAAAATCAGGTGTTTACAAGTTAACATGTAGTGATTGCCCATGTGTATATGTGGGACAGACAGGCCGTTCATTCCAAACAAGGATACGAGAACATGAAAAATGTTACATTAATAATAAACCGAATTCAACTTATGCCAACCATTTGTTAGAGACTGGCCATAATTTTAATATGAACTATGAAATATTACATATTGAAAACGACAGTCAGAAACTAAATCTGTTAGAAACTTTAGAAATCAATAGATATAATAAAAGACAAATTTTATTGAATGATCAAATAGATTTAAATAGATCCC
The DNA here is from genome assembly GCA_034642435.1 of Megalocaria dilatata. Lineage (NCBI taxonomy): Eukaryota > Metazoa > Arthropoda > Insecta > Coleoptera > Coccinellidae > Megalocaria > Megalocaria dilatata. The sequence goes on from CM067858.1 coordinate 27,803,383, forward strand.
CCCTACTTAATATATTTCATTAATTGTATACCTCTCTTTCCACCCCTATATTTTTTGTACCAGAGCTGTGTATTTAAGGTCATGTTTTGCATTGTATACCTCAGTTTAAATACTCACCTGATGAAGTCATGGTATGACGAAACAATTGTTGTGAAAATCAATAAAATAGCGGAAGTTAACATTTGTTTTTCTTATATTGAAGATGAATTTCCGTCAAGTAAAGACCGAGACAATCAAAAATTTAATGCGCAAGTTCCAAATTCGGGAGGATCATATGACTAGAAGGTTAAAAAAAATACAAAAATGGTGATAAGCAACTAGTCTGAAATTTGGCAACATACTGTATTTAAATGGTTTCTGTTTTGAGATAGGGGTACAATAAAGATTTTTATTACATTTTGTGAAACCACTAGTTGAATAGATCCAATAAAGGTGAATTAGATAACTCTGTTCATCCAATAGATTACCCGAATTTCTAAATAGGTTTAGTTTCAGACCCTTTTTTATGCAAACTTTTGACAAATCGGAAGATCCTTTGACACTAGATTGAAGAAACATCAATTCACTTTCCTCAATACTGAGTTGGATTCTAAATTATGCGTAACATCTAATAACAGAGAAAAATGATCTTGATGAACGTTTTGAAATTTTGCATAAAGGAAATGAGAGAATCTGAACCTCATGGAAAGTTTGGAAATAAACCGATTTAGAAATTCGTGAAATTTATTGAATGAATAAACTGACTTATCCACTGCACCTGTATTGAATCTATTTAACTAGGGATTGGGTTGTTTCACCAAAATTAATGAGAATTTTCTATTGTACCATATCTAAGATTTAATCCATTAAAATAAAATATGCTACCAAATTTTAGACTAGTTGTTTATAAGAATTTGAGATAGTTATTTTGCAAACGCAACGCTCCATATGAGCAACTCATGATAATATCAAAGAAATCAACACATACAAGATGTCTAATTTAAAAGGAGCCAAGCTTCAAGAGGAGATCATACAATTTATTTGCAACAAAAATCGTCATATATTGATATTCTTCAATTTAAATATTTCTTGATTTCACGAAATATTTCAAGTTATTCCATAAAATCAATTATATTTCAGTTATCCTTGTTGCCTCATGAAATTTGACCACATATCTGGAAACGGTATTAAATAGGAAGTTCTGTGTGCCAGAAAATTTTTAAGGCGGGCGTGGTAAGCAGATGAATATCACGATTCTGAAGTGAACAAAATCAGTAATATTTTTCCAATAGTTTTATTAATATGTACTTGTTTTCTCTTCAGCAAAAACTACCACATTAAGTGTGCTTTCGAATGACATATCAACTTTTGTGCTAGCTTCTTGTCCTCTGCCATAATATCATGGCTAAGAATATAACAAAGAAAAGTTGAAATATTCCAAACCTAACTTTGCTCTATCTTGAAGCTCTTTATGATTGAATAGTAAAGTAATTCTCATGGAAATCATGAATTTACTGTCGAATAAAAATAATTCAAACAAATAAACTACAAAATGTTAGTCTCGTCTCAGAATCTTCTGGTAACTGATCCTATACCTTTTTCAAATGAGATGGATGTAACTTTTTTTTGTGAGTTCTCGGTCTTCTGTAGAATGATGAATCCTCAATGTACAACCAATTCGAACAGTACTTGTTATGGGTCCTCCCGGACAGTTTGATGTATAGCAGGTGCATGCTGGCCTTCTCTGATTCGGAAACCACCAAATGTGCCTGTTTCACCTAATCGCCTGAGCACTTATACAAATGTCTTTCTATTTGGCTGTCGTCTGTTGGGAAAACGCAAACAATACTTTCGACCCGCTGCGCAAGCATTTCCATTCGCAAAATCCATAAATGGACAATATAGCGCGATATTCGATATTTGAAAAAACAGGCATAATTTTCTCGATTTTTGCAGGAATACTTACTATAAATTGAGTTAACTCGTTAGATTCAAGAAAACGTTCTAATACCCAAAATTATTAAGCGACAGAAAGTGTTAGATTTTAAATTCAATGTTTACTTTGATATTCAATCACAAGAAGCTTCAAGATAGAAAAAATATAGGTTTGGAATATCTCAACTTTTTGTTGTTACCTTCTTGGCCATGATATTATGGCAGAGAACAAGCAGCTAAAGTTAATACGTTATTCGAAAGCACACTAAATGAGCTAATTTTTGCTTCACTTCAGAATCGTGATATTCATTTCCTTACTATGCCCGCAATAAGAATATTTTGGTAAACAGAACTTTTTATCTTGTAGCAAATTTAATGCCGTTGCCAGGTATGTGGTCAAATTTAATGAGGCTACAAGGATAACTGAAGTATAATTGATTTTATGGAAAAAATTGAAATATTTCCAGAAATCAAGAAATTTTAAATTGAAGAATAACCATCAACACTTCAAACATGTGTTGTATGACATTTTTTGTTGCGAATTACTTGTTTGATCTCCCCTCGAAGTTTGGCCGTTTTTAAAGTAGACACGTTGCCAGGTATGTGGTCAAATTTAATGAGGCTACAAGGATAACTGAAGTATAATTGATTTTATGGAAAAAATTGAAATATTTCCAGAAATCAAGAAATTTTAAATTGAAGAATAACCATCAACACTTCAAACATGTGTTGTATGACATTTTTTGTTGCGAATTACTTGTTTGATCTCCCCTCGAAGTTTGGCCGTTTTTAAAGTAGACAGTAGTATATGTGTATTATTTAACTAAAGAATCTTGATAATGTTAATGCTGATTTCAAGTGACCGGTTAAACCGACAAGTTATTTGATGAAAGAAATTCAAATTTTGATCGATTATTGTCTGAAATTTAATCCAATAATATAAAAATTCTTTTAAAATATAAATTTCAACACTATTGAACAAACAGATATTATAAATCTCAGAGTAACCTGTTGCTCCTTTTCTATGGTTAACGTAAATTGTGTTGAATGTTCATAAAAATAGAATTTCAAAAACCTCATTCGTCTCTTAATTTGTCCTGACTTGCAACGATATTGTTATTTCTATAAATCCCTTCACTTATTCCTGGATCTTCTGTTTAGAATAGCATGGATTCGCCAGATAACTTGAAATTCATTTTTTTCTTCAAAAGTTTTTGAATTAATGAAAACAACTCCTTTCGGAATATTTAGAAATTATTCTTCTTGAATATTCAATTGCTAAGCTGATTTTTCGATAATGTAAACTAATTTGAATTTTTTTTAGGTTATACTCGGAATTGGAGATTTTGAACAAGAGTGATTCGTTCAGTACGGAGATAAATTTGATACTAACTGTTTTCCGGGAGCTATATTTATAGGTTAGATTCACTTCATAAAATTCTCCCTCGCCATAGACTTTCGACATTTCTCGAAGAAAATCGTTTTTCAGTAATTTGCTTTAATAGAATCAAGTTACAAGCTGTTTTTTTTAATTAAATTTTGTACTCACATTTTTTTGCTACATTTTCATCTACCGTTCATTTTTTTTATGTATAATCAATCTCATTGGAATTTTCATTCCTTCGAATTAATTTGAAATAATCTCTTAGAATTGTTATCATGTTTCTCTTTAGTTCACTTCTGAAATTTACATGCAAAATTATCCTTCAGATCGGCGATGAATCGTTTTTTCTCAATACAATATCTTATTGTGTCAAACTGATGATGGCGATTCATAAGTTAATTTTGAATTTTTATCTAATTTTATTCTTGAACCTGAGAAATATAATTTAAAAATGGTATATAAAGCATTCAAATACAATTATTTGAGTTTTCACATTCAGATTAATTTTTGTGTCCTTTCATAACAAGTACTCAAAATTATTGCGTTTATTTTACTTGTGTAATTGATTCGGCCTTTACTTGGTGGTAACTCATTTCAATTCAAAAATATTTAAGAGCCAGTATTTTAATTGCCACAAAAATATTTATAATATAACATATTCATCACCAAGCATAAAATTATCCAGAGTTTTAATTTCTATTATTAAAACTGAAACAAACTTTTTAGTTAAATGCTATTAAAATTAGCATCCAACTTACAATCAATATTCAGTTCCTCCAATTGCCCAAAAATTGTAGATTAATTTCTTTTCATGTACAAAATTTGCCTTGTATACCTCCAATAGAAACAATACAAATTGTAAAAAAAACTCTTGACTAAAAAAAACACCAATCCCATCAAAATAAATGATATTCTTAATTGCCTCGAAATAGGTCTTGAACAAAACTATTTTCAATTTAACGGAACAATCTATATTTCTAACAAACGTTTAATAATGGGAAATCCACTCAGTTCAATTTCGGCTGAAATTTTCATGAATGAATTAGAATCAAAAATACCCTCAAATCCTATAAGCAAATACTTCCTTGATTGGTATAGATATGTAGATGATATTTTTTGTTATTTCGAAGGCACCGATCGACAACTACATATCTTCACGAATTTTATTGATAAACTCCATCCAAAAATCAAATTAACAATCGAAGAAGAAAAAACAAAAGTATTAATTTTCTTGACCACACAATAGCAAGACTAGATAATTGACATGATTTTAGTAGTTTTCACAAAGCCACACATACAGATATTTCATTACATAAAACTTCAAATCATGCCACCAACCAAAAGATATCAGCATATAATAGTTTTATTCATAGACTTTTGAATGTCCCTCTGAATTCAGATAACTCTTTGAAAGAATAAAATATTATTAAACAGAAAGCTTCAAACAACGGTTACAACCCCTTTCTTATAGATCAATAAATAATCCAATAAACAAAAGAACGTTATTGAAAAAACTCTTATGTGCGATGGCACTGGCTCAAGTAGCAACATGGCATTAAATCCTGCGTACCCAACCATAAAAGAGGACAATACACAGAAATACTTTTCGTTATCTTATGTTGATGGATAATCTGAAAATATTGCTAAATATTTCAAAAATAGTTTCAGTAGCTTTCAAAACCATTAATTACCTTAGTACGTAGGTACATAAAAATAATAAGGATAGAATAAATAAAGAAAATAAATATGGAGTCCACAACTTGACTTGCAACGATTGACCTTTAGTATATATTGGACAGACAGGTAGATCATTCAAGAAAAGAATCCAAGAACACCAAAGGAGTTACATATTTGATTCCGTACATTCGAAATTTGCTAATCATCTTAAGGAATTCAGGCATAATATCAACAATAACTATGAAATTATCCACGTCGAAAGCAAAAGTTCTAGATTAACACTTTTAGAATTTCTTGAAGTCATCAGGTACAGAGAATGAATGAACAAGCAGATGTTGACAAATCTCCACTGCTGAATATCTTTCCCTGATGGCATGTTTTAGCAGCAAACTCAAATAAACACCTTTTTATGACTTATTCTTCCATTATTTTGTCAGGTACTTAAAACTTTATTTGAACTTGGTTACACTGTACACCATCAGCCAGTATCATGTAAATATCTGAAGAAGCCATGTCGTGGTGAAACAATTGTTGTATCAAAAACATTTTTGTGGGAATTAAAATACTGTCCCTTATATATTTTTCAATTAATTTCACTTGAATATTATTAACTGAATTAATTTAATCGTTGGAACTGATATAAGCATGATAAATTGAAAATTTTTCGAATCGGAATAGTACAACATACATGTATGTTACAATTCTAAACTCAAATACTTACGGTCGAATAGGTTTTGTTGTCGTCGGGCGTAAGCAGCAGACAAGCATGTTCAATAACTTTTTGGCTATTCATTAGTATATAGCTCTAATACTTACGAATGCGAAAAAAGGAGATTGAACATAAACATGAAAAAAACAGAGTACTTGCATATAGGAGGAGAACTAGAAGAGTAAAAATAGGATAGAGACATAACAAATAAGATTCAATAAGGAAAGAAGTGCGTGCGAATATTAAATGTTCTACTTTGCTCACATCAGATTAGTTTAAAAACAAGATTATAATCTACAGAGCAATTGTAGAGCCAATAATGACTTATGGATCGGAGTGCTGGCAGTTATCAAGGGGGGAACCAGCGTTCAATTCAGGGGGGGGGGTCATAACCATTCTGTAGAAGAACTGTTGTGTTGCAAATGGCCTGTAGAATCACCTTGTGAAATTTGGCCAATGATAACTGGGGCACCCCGTATAGTACGATCTAAGGTAAGGCTAGTTTTGTGGGATTATCCGCTAAATTTTTCGAAGTTTTGCTAATGGTAAACTTCAAATATCGCCAAGTATGACTCTCAAGAATAAAAACTACCGATATTCTGGACTACTATAAATACGTATCTGCTTCGAAGTTTTATGTGCTGGTCATCTGATTTCGAAGAACTTCTTGATATTTCAAAGTTTGTACAGAATAATCTGGTCAGTTCCATCTGAAGTAGGACACGAATCTTAATCGATTTAAACATCGGCTCCTAGTTAAACCAAATGAGTTGCTGTGTAACAACACAAGCCAAAAGTAGAAAGTTACATAGTAGATTCGTAGTAACGGAATCCGATGCTTCACAATGTGTCGCATAGTCCGCGTCTACCCACGCAAATCTGGCATTCATTCATAAAATTATACGAACTCAAAACTGCTTCCAGTACCTACTTCTAGCACGCGATCGCGCGCTGGCCTCTCATCAATGGGACCGATGTTGCAATATATTTCCTGCTGCCGTGACACGTTCTCTGACTTTGACATTTCGAAATTAATTATGCTCTAATAGTATCGGTAACAGTCGAATGTAGCATCGTCCCACGCATAAGCTGGGGCCCCCTTTGCCCCCCTTATCAATTATCCGTTCGCCTTCATCGTTGGCGCATGAATAATTTATCTAGAGATTTTATTTGGATGTCGATATGACAAACATCCTGTTCTGGGTAGACGAAAAAGTCGTTAAACACGAGTGGTTTTTGGAATTTTCATGATATTCGTATCAGAAAGCGTAGATGGATGTAGAGATAGGTTGAAATCATGAGATATAGTCAGGTATAATAGAAATTTTGATGATTCACCAAATGATTTCCAAATATACTCGTAATGTTTGATTGATTCGGGCTTTACTTGGTGGAAACTCATTTTAATTAAAAATAGGAGAAACAGTCGAGGCAACACTAGAAGTGGGACTTTCACTCCAAGTCCCAGTTCGGCGAGCCTAATTTAATTGTTCAAAGTGAGTTTAGTGATTTAGTACGAGATTTGGTGTTAGAACTTCTTGGTTCCCGTCTTAAGGAATATTAGGCAACGAAACGAAAATTATGAATTTCAGAAAAATGAATCTTCGCTTTCTTCATTCTACAGTATGGAAAATTCGTTTTGTGCGTGTACTATTATTTATGGTAACGTAAATAGAGGTCATTCTTGATAGAAGGTATATAAAATAATATAAATATTTTAAAAAATTTTAAACAATTTTAAAAAATTAGCCTTCTACATATTTAATTCCAAAAGATTATATTCAATGATTATAACTTCTGAAAATAAATTAAAATAATGTCGTATAAGTACCACTTATATCATGACATAAAATAAACATTCATTATAAGATATCCAAATGGTATAACAAAATCCAATAAATAAAAATTATTAACTAAAATCCTATAAATTAAACATTTTGAATAGACAAAATTTTGTTTCTGCTTATCAATCCTATGAAAACCAATATCTTTCAAGAATATCCAACATAATCCTAAGAATTTTATCACAAAACTATCTTACTTAGACTATTCAATATTATTGGATATCTAACCAAGGTACTTTATACAAAAACTCAAGATATGCAAAACATTACTGAAAAACAAGTTTTAAAATCGACTTTGCTCATCAGTATTCAAATATTCATATTCAATAAATATAAAATCAATTAATAACACATATTCAAACTCACCCTTCGTCTTCGAGAAAAAGTTCTATTTAAAAATGAGAACCTTAAATAGGTATCCACTACACACAGAAATATCTCTGTGGTTTAACCTGATCTAGAAGATTGAAAGACAAATTTAACGGCCTTTGCTATAACACAAGGACTATCTGTATGAATGTTTGGGGAAACCATATAATTATATATTATAAATAAAATAACGTAAATAGAGGTCATTCTTGATAGAAGGTATATAAAATAATATAAATATTTAAAAAAAATTTAAACAATTTTAAAAAATTAGCCTTCTACATATTTAATTCCAAAAGATTATATTCAATGATTATAACTTCTGAAAATAAATTAAAATAATGTCGTATAAGTACCACTTATATCATGACATAAAATAAACATTCATTATAAGATATCCAAATGGTATAACAAAATCCAATAAATAAAAATTATTAACTAAAATCCTATAAATTAAACATTTTGAATAGACAAAATTTTGTTTCTGCTTATCAATCCTATGAAAACCAATATCTTTCAAGAATATCCAACATAATCCTAAGAATTTTATCACAAAACTATCTTACTTAGACTATTCAATATTATTGGATATCTAACCAAGGTACTTTATACAAAAACTCAAGATATGCAAAACATTACTGAAAAACAAGTTTTAAAATCGACTTTGCTCATCAGTATTCAAATATTCATATTCAATAATTATAAAATCAATTAATAACACATATTCAAACTCACCCTTCGTCTTCGAGAAAAAGTTCTATTTAAAAATGAGAACCTTAAATAGGTATCCACTACACACAGAAATATCTCTGTGGTTTAACCTGATCTAGAAGATTGAAAGACAAATTTAACGGCCTTTGCTATAACACAAGGACTATCTGTATGAATGTTTGGGGAAACCATATAATTATATATTATAAATAAAATAACGTAAATAGGGGTCATTCTTGATAGAAGGTATATAAAATAATATAAATATTTAAAAAAAATTTAAACAATTTTAAAAAATTAGCCTTCTACATATTTAATTCCAAAAGATTATATTCAATGATTATAACTTCTGAAAATGAATTAAAATAATGTCGTATAAGTACCACTTATATCATGACATAAAATAAACATTCATTATAAGATATCCAAATGGTATAACAAAATCCAATAAATAAAAATTATTAACTAAAATCCTATAAATTAAACATTTTGAATAGACAAAATTTTGTTTCTGCTTATCAATCCTATGAAAACCAATATCTTTCAAGAATATCCAACATAATCCTAAGAATTTTATCACAAAACTATCTTATTTAGACTATTCAATATTATTGGATATCTAACCAAGGTACTTTATACAAAAACTCAAGATATGCAAAACATTACTGAAAAACAAGTTTTAAAATCGACTTTGCTCATCAGTATTCAAATATTCATATTCAATAAATATAAAATCAATTAATAGCACATATTCAAACTCACCCTTCGTCTTCGAGAAAAAGTTCTATTTAAAAATGAGAACCTTAAATAGGTATCCACTACACACAGAAATATCTCTGTGGTTTAACCTGATCTAGAAGATTGAAAGACAAATTTAACGGCCTTTGCTATAACACAAGGACTATCTGTATGAATGTTTAATTTATAGGATTTTAGTTAATAATTTTTATTTATTGGATTTTGTTATACCATTTGGATATCTTATAATGAATGTTTATTTTATGTCATGATATAAGTGGTACTTATACGACATTATTTTAATTTATTTTCAGAAGTTATAATCATTGAATATAATCTTTTGGAATTAAATATGTAGAAGGCTAATTTTTTAAAATTGTTTAAAATTTTTTTAAATATTTATATTATTTTATATACCTTCTATCAAGAATGACCTCTATTTACGTTATTTTATTTATAATATATAATTATATGGTTTCCCCAAACATTCATACAGATAGTCCTTGTGTTATAGCAAAGGCCGTTAAATTTGTCTTTCAATCTTCTAGATCAGGTTAAACCACAGAGATATTTCTGTGTGTAGTGGATACCTATTTAAGGTTCTCATTTTTAAATAGAACTTTTTCTCGAAGACGAAGGGTGAGTTTGAATATGTGCTATTAATTGATTTTATATTTATTGAATATGAATATTTGAATACTGATGAGCAAAGTCGATTTTAAAACTTGTTTTTCAGTAATGTTTTGCATATCTTGAGTTTTTGTATAAAGTACCTTGGTTAGATATCCAATAATATTGAATAGTCTGAGTAAGATAGTTTTGTGATAAAATTCTTAGGATTATGTTGGATATTCTTGAAAGATATTGGTTTTCATAGGATTGATAAGCAGAAACAAAATTTTGTCTATTCAAAATGTTTAATTTATAGGATTTTAGTTAATAATTTTTATTTATTGGATTTTGTTATACCATTTGGATATCTTATAATGAATGTTTATTTTATGTCATGATATAAGTGGTACTTATACGACATTATTTTAATTTATTTTCAGAAGTTATAATCATTGAATATAATCTTTTGGAATTAAATATGTAGAAGGCTAATTTTTTAAAATTGTTTAAAATTTTTTAAAATATTTATATTATATTATTTATGGTTCAATGCAGGAACTCGGTATTGAGCATTCCCCCTCTGAGTGGCGTTCTTTTGTAGATTCGTCTAAATACACTTCAAAAAATCCTCTATACCAGTTGCCAATTCAGTGACGATGAAAGAAAGTTATGAAAATATGCGCACTTTTTTGGATAAAATAAACTACAACACGTATAAATGGAAGATATGTGGGGTCTTGAAATTTTTAGGAATTTTAGTGGGGCTTCAGGGAGGATTTACAAAATAATGTTTTGTCTATGGGACAGTCGTGCAGTAAATCAGCATTATATAAAACAAATTTGGCTAGAAAGAAGTGTATTTCAACCGGGATCTCAAAATGTTGATTTTAGACCTCTTGTAGACCCCAAAAAGGTCCTTCTACCTTCTCTTTACGTTAAACTTGAGCTGATGAAAAACTTTGTGAAGGCTATGAATAAAGATGGTGATGGATTTAAAAACTCAAAACAAGTTATTTCCCAAGTTGAGTGATGCCTCATTAAAGGAAGGCATTTTTATTGGACCACGAATGAGAAAAATGCTGGACGACGTTAATTATACCGAGAAGCTCACCAGAGAAACTCAAAGCATGGAGCTCATTTGTTAGTGTAGTAAGAGGATTTTTGGGTTACAATATAGATGTTAACTACCAACAGTTAGTTAATTAACTATTAGATGCCTACAAATCGCTTGGTACCCGAATGTTATTAAGAATTCATTTGCTCCATTCACATCTGTAATTTTTTCCTGAAATTTTGGGAGCTGTCAGTGACGAGCAGGGTGAAAGATTCCACCAATATATAAGGACAATGAAAATTCGCTATCAAGGACGATGGAATCCAGCCATAATGGGTGATTACTGCTGGTTTTTGAAGAGATGACCCCTCATGAAGGGAACAAATAGTATTTAGTAAGTTTTTTAATTCCATGATTTTTATCTTTGTGTTTTTCTCAAATATAAAGTACGTGTAGTAACTGATAAACTAAATAAAGTCGATATATATGGTTAAAACATTCTGAAATAATTTTTTTCAATAAACATCACAAATTGTGACATTGAATGTGATTCTATAGATGTAACAAGAAAACCTTACGTGTAAAAACTCTTCTTTCTCATTTTCCTATTTGGATACGTTCATTCTTCCATAATATGCTATTCATATTTAAAATACAACCCAAAGAAAAGTTTGTCGCCCAGTGTTATTATTATAACACTCCTTATGTCACTCAGCATGGAAACTTTAAGATATTAACGAAAAAAAATTAAAATTCACGATTGTACTATGACCACAGATTTCTAGTATATTGGGGAACTTTTATGTTTAAACAGATATGTATTTCTTTCGCTTTGGTACAATTTGCCGGCAATATTGACAAAATTACTATAAATAATACCATGATTGTATCAGGATCGTCAATGCCATTATGAGTGTTTTCGTTTTGAATCTTTCATGTAGATTTTTGATTTATACGATCAGTTGCAACTCCACACCTTCAAAAATATCCAGTACAGAAGGAACTGTTTGAAAAAAGTTTGACAATTTTTTAAAATCTAACCACCGTTATTTCTATTACTTCCTAAATTGCTTTTCTGCGATTTTGTTTTCGATTGTTTATTCATCTCAAGCAAAAACTTGAACTACAAAATAACCTCATTTTCGGATATAGAACTTTGTCTTTTGAATAAAGAAAAATGAAAAAACACATTAATGACCCATTGCTTTCCTTAACAAAGCGACTGGAGTGATCATAACTGAAGGAAATTCCAATCACATAATTTCGACTTGAGAGGCGAGTTCTTGTCTCGTGGCCCCACTTCATTTGTTGAAGCTATTATTCTCCGGGTGACATGGCGCCTTAGAGTGCCATCGGCGAAGTTTTAGCGGTTTCCAGTTGTTTGCCGAGCTCCTCAGCGACTAATTAATATTCGACAATTTACATCTTCGACGTGAGAGAGTATATAACAAGTTTCGACAAACATATTGAGTGTGGACTTCTTCAAAATTCCTTTCCTAACTCTGTTTCGTTAATTTCAGCAGTGAGAAATACTGTGAATTGTACATGAAGATTTACCATTTCTGACAATATAAATTGAAAATTTACCACAAAGAGTTTTTTTTAAATATTACGAGATATTAGCTCAGCCTCCACAGATTCAATCTAAAAAATCTCTTGAAAACTTTTTAGAATTAAATCTAATAAAATGGCTTAGAAAACATACTTCCACTTTATAGACGTATAGATTGTCAATACATGTGAGCAGCTGCTAACCAACAAAGAATCAAATGAAAATATATAAAGTATTGACCAAAATTATCTGAATCCATCACCCGAGACAAATTTGTTTCAATTGATATACATTCTGTCAAGAAAGTACCGGGAATTATCGATTTAAATCTGGCGGGGCAATGAGGCAGGTAAAATTTTTTTTTCCTAGGTTGGTACCACTGTCCTTAATTACTATGCCAAGCTTGAGCGGGATCTGTCAACTAGTGTGTTTGCAACAGCTGATTAAGTCAGTCGATGTCAGAGTGCGTGCCGATTTTTACTATGGGTGATTACGTTGAGCAAAGAATTTGTTTAAAGTTTTGTGTTGCAAATGAATTTTCGTGTGCCGATGCATTGAAAATGTTGCAAAAGGCCTTTGGTGATAATGCTCTATGGAAAACTCGTGCATATCAGTGGTACAGAGCCTTCAAGGACGGTCGTGAAGTGGTCGCCCATCGACGGCTTCGATCGAAGATAACGTCGATAAAATTAAGGAAAGGGTGCTGGAAAACCGTCGTACCAGCTTGAGAGAGATAGCACATGATCTTAAGATATCCCACGAGTCCGCACGTACGCTTTTGATTGATATTTTGGGCATGAGAAAGGTGACCGCACGACTCGTACCGAAAGACCTGAATTTTCTTCAAAAACGTCATCGCGAACAGGTTGCTTCAGACATGCTGGATCGCTGTAATTCCGATTCTACATTCATGGAACCCATTATAACTGGTGATGAGACCTGGGTCTACGAGTACGATATGCAAACAAGCCAGCAATCATCGGAATAGGTGGCAAAAAATGAGCCGAAACCGAAAAAACCACGCAAAAGCCGCTCGAAAATGAAGGTGATGCTCATTGTTTTCTTCGATATCCGTGGCGTGGTGCACTACGAATTCATTCCAGAGGGTCAGACGGTAAACAAGGAGTATTACCTAGGCGTTATGAAACGTTTGCGTGAGCGTATCCGTAAGAAGCGGCCAAATTTGTGGGCGAACAACTCATGGAATTTGCATAACGATAACGCTCTTTCTCACCGAGCTACGATTGTGACTGACTTTCTCGCCAAAAACTCAACAAACGTGCTTCAGCAACCACCGTATTCGCCGGATTTGGCTCCCTGCGACTTTTTCCTCTTCCCAAAACTAAAATTGCCCCTTCGTGGCACCCGTTTTGAGTCGATTGAAGCCATAAAACAAAATTCGGCGCGAGAGCTAAAGTCCATCTCGGAAAGCGCCTCTAAAAAATGTTTCGATAATTGGAAGTGCCGTTGGCATAGATGTATTGGAGCAAATGGAGCCTATTTTGAAGACGACCCAATAAATTTTGACGATTAAATGTAAAAATGTTGTTTTAATTGAAAATTCCCGGTACTTTCTTGACAGAGTAGTATTTATGAACCATAATTCCCAAATACTCATCAACTCTTACGGTAGATAGGCATGTAAACCCTCAAAAACTACGTACACTGACTATCATGAATGAATTTGAGATTCTCATCAGGTTGACTTACATGAGTAAGTGTGAAGGTGATAAACTTGCTCTCCAAGAATTTGAAGCTCAATAAAATTTAATCATTTGTAAATATCAGCCAGACACTTCTCTGCAGTTTTATAAAGGACATTTCTTGAATAACCCACAAAAGTGGAAGTGCCGTTGGCATAGATGTATTGGAGCAAATGGAGCCTAGTTTGAAGGCGACCCAATAAATTTTGACGATTAAATGTAAAAATGTTGTTTTAATTGAAAATTCCCGGTACTTACTTGACAGAGTAGTAAAGTAATAATAACCAAAAATGTTTTACCTAAATACAAAAAATTATTTTCATTTCCCTTTCAAGAATATATATATATATATATATATATATATATTTATAGCACAATCTACAGAAGAAGAATTTGAAATTCTAACCCATTCCCATCAGTTGAGAGAATTTCAAAATTTGTTTGAGTACCATGCAAAAAAAAGGCTAATCTTCAGAGAAATATCTTATTTGCAACCTACTTTCCAAGTTAGTTACATTCAACAGACCAAAAAGTTGAAAATCAAGCCAAGAAGATGTATGGAGTCACTTGGCTGAGGCACCTGGTTTTCCATTATCAAGTCAGAAGTCACGAACTGAGTTTTTCTACAAAAAGTTGTTGTTGGGGTCTTCGAAGCATTGAATTGTATCAGATTCCGTTGACGCCCTTCGATCACCTTTTTGAAATATTCGTTAGGAAAGTCGATTTAGGGGCATCTATGGAACATGAGAATGAACGGTGCTCAAAGTTTTGTCACTGGCGGAAGAAGACATCAGCGTGCTTTCCACGAAGATAACATTGTGTTTTTTTTTTGACATACCAAACAGATCGGTTATGTGAATCAGGAAGAGTGTAGTTAACAAAACTGATCCTTGGGGTACTTCAGTATTCACGTTGAAACCACAGAAACCGATCCTTGAATGTTCTTGTTGATGAGGAAACTCTTCATCCAATCGCAGATATTCCCGGGAAAACCATACGAAGATTAGCTTATTCAGAAGAACCTCATGCCAGACCCACTTTTCTATCAGAGAACGGAAACTTGAATGGGAGAAGTTGTTGCCAAATTATTTTGCCATCGACAAACACTGCCGCAATCCACTGGGACAGTCTATGTGCTGTTGGTTATTCTTGACATACACGCTTCTGTCTATACCAATGTGTCCTTAGAATTTGCCTGCTTTAGTTATTCTCAGAATGAAGCCAGATCATGTATATTTCTTTTTCCAGTCTGTGACTGAAAACTACCTGCAGTAACAAACTCATTCTGGTATAGCATTCAAGTAGAAGTTGTCGTACGAGGCATACCTTTCTGTTTCATTTTTGAAGCGCACTTTCAGGACAAATAGTTCTCAACTGTATGACTAATGATAAAATATTGTCTTACAAAGAGTATTCTTTCATTTCAACGTAGTAGAAAAAAGTTAATTTACAATCCTAACATGGTCCTTCGATATGAATTAATTCAGCGAAAAATACAGTAAACTACATGGTTCTTCGATACTTATTTTATCCAGCGAAAAATACAAACGTGAAATTTCGATATACTACTCTGTCAAGAAAGTACCGGGAATTTTCGCCAGATTTTTCTCACCACCTAAGACAATTCGACCCACTGCTGTCCGGTTTCAGTTAACATTGTTGAAGACTATATATAATCCGTCCAATACGTGCCTAGTTTTTATTTATGAAAATGTTTGAAGAGTGAATATATTTATTTTTATAACCGATTCATTTATTGATGACGAAAGTGGCATTTTGCTTTGAAAGTGTATTGAAGAAGAGACTGTTTAAATTATAGTTGCATTGCTGAATTGTGTAATATTTTATTTAAGGTTTTGCGATGAAAGATCTGTTCCTATTTGAAGGTAAAGAGTGTTACTATATTGAATATATTTTATTATTTGATCTTTTGTTTTATTTCGAAGGGAAAATGATATTCTTTGGTGAGTTGATGAAATATTTTGAAAGTCTGTCAAAATTTGGCATTCAGTTTTGTTTCTGTCATTTCTAAACGAAAAGTTTGTAAATCCAATTTTTCGTTCAACTGACAACTGTAAAAAAGATTCACTGCAAGGAACTTATTTAATTATGTGAGAAGAATATTCGTGTGTCATAAAAAAAAATCTCAATTGATGTAGATCAGTTCATTTCAGGTTTTAAAAATCATTCTATATCCTCTTACTTTGAGAATTATCGAAGATTATTAAAATGAAATTAATAACACTTCCATGAACTTACTACTCTGTCAAGAAAGTACCGGGAATTTTCAATTAAAACAACATTTTTACATTTAATCGTCAAAATCTATTGGGATCTTAAAAATAACTCACACTGTTCTTTGATTCTGTTAGAACATAGATCAATCTTGAAGTTGATCTGTGTCTTGAAACATCATTCCTTTACACGTGGTACGTTGTTTGATATACGTTAGTTTTTTGATTTTTATATTTTGAATATATTTCAGGACTGAAGACGGGATTGCTTAGAATTATATTTGTTTTTTGGAGATATAGTACATGCTTTGAGAGATTTCAGAATTAACTTAATCGAATATTTAAATATATAAACTATTTCAAATAAATTATATTCTTCGAGAAGTCCTTTAAGTGTGTTCATGTTCTTAAAAGGTAAATGGTGTTCTTAAAGGTAAGACCAGAAACAAAATTTTGTCTCCTTCAAATATTTATTTATTAATTTCAATGACTTTCGTATATCTTTTGGTTTATTTATTCCATTTGACATTGTATATTGAGATTTGATTAAATACGTCTATTAAATGTAAACGGTGCTTATTTTAGACATTAATTTAATTCTAAAAGTTTTTTGAATAAAAATTTCTTGAAATTAAAATTGTAGAAGATAAACAAATTTTAATTTGTTTTGATATTCAAATTTTCTTCACATGTATGATGAATATGCGTTGAGGAAAAATAGAAAATTTGTTACTAACTCTATTAAGAGTGCTTATCTCGAATATTTTACTGTCAAACTGATACCAGGATGAAACCTGGCCTCCTTATGCGGTTTACAAAACTTGCACAGAGTATTTACGGCAGTGAACTACCGAGAGAACCCCAAAACTACTTGGATCATTGTTATATTTTTCTAGTAAATATTAAAGGATTTGAAGGGGATGATCGTAGCAAGTGGACTGTTCATTAGTTACATAGCTCTTTGACGACCAATATAGGGACCATATTGGTACCCTTTTGATATTAAAGATAACCGTGACCAATAGGGGATGACATCACTTCCCCAACGTTTCAACTGAAACAAATAAAATGACTTCAGCAGAGATCTCAACTTGATATAGTCAGAAAGCTTCTGAATTACCAATATCCAGGTTGAACGACAAATTTTCATCGTAAAAGGAATCAAAGTCAGTGAATAGTTATCTTTATTTACCTCAATAAGATAGATAAATATATATTCGCCTTAAGTTTCACAAAAAATTAATTAAAATAGATGAATTCGGCTCATCTATACCAAATATCATTAACAAGGAGTATGAGCTATGGTAATGGAGAGTTCTATACTTATACAAACTCGATTTAGGTTTTGGTTATCACAGGGGCATATTGCAGACATGCGCACGTATCCAACTTGGTTGGTTTTCATCAGTGCAATGAGTAGCAGGGAATACAAATCTGTCAAGTATCTATATTCGCTGAACAGAGAGACACTGAGGTATTAATCATACACTAGCGCCATCTAGAGCATGCAAACATACATACAAGACATACCTCTGCCGGCTTATTCAAGTAATGCAATTAATTCCCGATATTTTCACGTTAAAAACACTCTCGCTTCTTGGAACGAAGCGTCGCTTCCATAACGCTTAGGTTTCATGAATATCAACTTTAAGATTCGCTTCTGCAGAATTTCGAGTGGCTCGGTATGCGTTTTCACAGCAACTTCCCAACAAGTTATAACATATCGAAAATGACTCTCTACGTGAGCGAGATATAGCGTTTTCAACTTTGCCGTAAGTGGTACTTTGGTAAGAAACGCAAACTTGTACGAAAAAAAGTGTGATTTATTGGTCAAGTTCTTTATATAGAAGCTCTCGGGAGGTTAGTGTGGTGTTGTGAGAGAGAGCTTCCATCTTTTGATTCGAGAGACGGCGTTTCGTTTCCGAGCCTGCGCATCTGAAACTCATCAGACAGGCGTGATGCGCAGCTCTACCTGTGACGCCGGTGACCATGTGCTGGTGATCGTCAAATGCTGTGCCTTATTCTATTTGAACTCGGCGGGGACGGTTAGTCACGAATCTTATATAGCTCACACTCCTTATTAAAAATTGAATATATGTTGTTGACATATATGTTTCATGTTTCAATCCATTTTCAATACTAAGGAGAATTTACTAAATTTTTTCTCTTACACTGATCATTTGAATTTACTTTATTTTCAACCGATATGGACAAACGAATCACACGTTTAAGGTGAAATGATTCGCAGACTGCGAATCCTCCACCAGCTACTATCATTGAGAGATGATCGTTCATTCGTCATCGCATTGCGCTGAGATTTTGATTCTTCCACTGCTCTACTGGAACCGATGTTGCTTATAGATTTACATTGAATTTCCTGTTTTCGACTGTATTTTCCATACCTGTATAATATTATCAATATTAAAAATTTTCATTTAATTATTTAAACTAATTTGTTGATAGTGTAAAATATCATAATCTTCGAAATTGAAGCTTGATCAAAACTAATATCATATTTAATAAATTCAAACCTTCCAATTTGTATAAAATCGGGTACAAATACCCCTGCAGGGAATTTTGTTTAGGCCTGTGTACTTAAAGATCCAAAAATCTTTATTTTTCATCGTGATAAATTATATGAAATGTATTTTAGGATAACTTTTTTTGTTCGTATCTTATATGTATACAGTAAATGTATATAAATTTTCATCGTAATCCACTAAATCGTTTTCGATATTTTCAAAATTGATATATATATAAAAACTTTGAAAAGATAAATTTGAAGACTTGAATTGTGCAGGTTGAATTTCAGGTCAAAATGTGAATGAAAAATTCGTAAATGAGTGAAGGAAACAGAAATATCATTTTGAAATTTCAAGCAAACGATATATAATTACAGATTTCAAAGTGTACAAAAATTTAGGTAGAAACATTTTATCCGCTCATTGGGTTGAAGAATATGATCATAAAAAATGTTCTTCCTACAGTATTTCAGAAATAAAGTTTTTCTGTATTTGAGCTGAAATTATGGTACATGAAATATTTTTTAAGAGCCAGAGAATGTTTGAAATTATTTCATAGAGTTTCGAAAATTTCTTCAACAATTCTTTAAATTAAGTTGAACGTTTGAACATAGTCGTACATATAAAGAACGATTTGAATATTGTTTGATAAATCAGATGAAAATGCGGAAGCAAGAATTATTCAATCTTGATTAAATATCAAAAAAAGCTGTCATATTTTTCGTGTGATCCAAACAATTCTGAAATTGCTTAGCGCTTAGCGCGTTCCAGAGAACAGCGTGCTATTGTTCCATCCAAAAGTCTGCAATTTTCGAATTTCAAGCCGAAAATAGTCTCAAACGTCTAGGTTGGACTCACTGATGAACAATTCAATGTCAAAGGTAATTTTGTCTGACCGGACTGACCGTTAACACACTAACTTTCAAACGAAAAGAGTTGAAGCTTTAAAACTTTCAAGAACGATTACGAGTCTAAATATCTCGATTGTATTCGTTGGTTTCCCCGTAATTGGCATTTGAAAATGTCTCCTATTTTCTCCATACTTTTCAAATTAACATTTCTAGCGATCTGAAGTTGAGTATATGATAGAAGAATAATAACGCGCATATTCGTACGAAAATTCGTGAGGATTATGTGATTAGAAGTCACAAAAAATATTTTGTTAGTGGTTGAGCGCTACCTTGAATACTATTACTTTAAAAAGGAAAGATCTAAAGTCTTGAAACATTTTGGGTACGTTTACGTATAAATATTGCCGTTATCCGGCTGACTTCCTCGAAGGATGGAATCGGACAGATGGTTGCGCAGTTATTCACATCTAAAATTTTTTCAGTATTTTCGAATCTACAAACATGATCGATCTGAAATTTTCCATTTGAAAGTACAATAATAATACATGTGATCATTTGAAATTTCGTGAAGATCATAGGATTACAATATTGAAAACAACAATATATATTTTGTTAGAGGAGTAGCGTCGAGCGATACCGAAATCATAGCAGAAGTCCTAAGATCGCCCTCGAATTTAGCATTTAGATTGAAATAATTATACAAATTCTCAAAAATGTACTCTGTTTATGTGTCCAAATATACGAGAAATTTTATAATAGAATGGGGATTCTAAAATGGTAACTCGCTAAATACTTCTTTTCTCATGAAACTAGCATATTTCGAGATGAATTAAATATAATCAGAAATGAACGTCCAAAGATTACGTTATATAGAAAGAGGTACGGGTGTAGGTATAATGGTGTTGAAATTCATCATTCTACAATTTTTGGGAAACAGTGATGTTTTAAATTACGTTATCTCAAATGAACGCAACAATCCCTCATAAAATTTGTTTCTTGAAATATTCAGAGAGAATATAGTAAAGAATTGACTTGAAAGGATCATCTCCAATAAACACAACAATCCCTTTCTAAAATTTGTTTTTTAAAATATTTCAAGAGAATTACAGCAAAAAATTGTCCTGAACATGCGTGTAACGGTTTTCTAATGCTGAGACAATGTCGTATCTTCTTTCATTATCTTTTTCTGTGGAATAACCTTATTCTTGAATATACCATGGCATTATCTAAAAATTAGTACTTTTCGATGAATGTTCAATGGAAGATGGTAGTACATCTTTTATTTATTATTTTATTTTTATCCAAATAACTTCAAACTGAAGAACTAGGTTAGAATTTTTCGAGTTCTTTTTCTGGAGAATGGGCTATTTGTTTTTTGAAAAAAAAATAAAAATGATCTTGTTGAATTCTATATGGAACATTTTTTGGCGATTGAACTTGTTATTCCTTAATATAAATCCAAACAATTATATTAGGTGATGAATGTAAATAATTTGGTCAATTCTTTATGTTTCCTTTGATTCTTTATCAATTAATTACATGTGCTGATAATATGTATAATACTAATAATAAATAAGGTCTAAAAAGTGATACAGTGTCATCTAAGGCATGTTTAAAATTCAATTCCGAATGTTTTGAAGGGATTTATCCAGATTAAAATCTAAAGAGGTTCGGAAAAATTAATCCAGATATTATCTGAAATTAAAAAAATGTAAATGAGACAGTAATTTATTTCTACAAAAATGTTTGCACAACTACAACAATTGTTTTACCACGATGTGACTTCTTCAGGTATTACATTGTACTGTTCAGGTATTACATTGTACTGTCATTATCTGAGATATTCAAAAAACTCTTTATAGTATATTTTCAATATATATATTGTCTGAAAGTCTATTTTTCACTCATTCGTATTGAAGAAATTCGAGTTCAAGAAATACCTGAATTTTGCCAATAATGCATTAATCGAATTTGTTGTGTCGCATAGGAATCAATTCAGATCTCAACTGTATGCAAAACGAAAAAAAAAGGAGAACATATAGTCAAGGTGACGATATATTTTTGTAGCTCCAATGAACATAATAAACGTCAATTGTTATCTTGAATAACACGATATTCAACTAAATAAAGTCATTATTTTGGACTATAATGATAATATAAACTTCAGGCATTTGCCATTGGGCGTGAACAAAATGGATGTGTCCTGTATCTTCAACACTTATATTCGCCTTTTGCATGATAATTAATTATCAAGATAAGATCGGTATCGAGAGGTCGAAATCGATGGCCTGCACTCCATGATTTTTCTCCTGATGTAGATCCTGTTCCTGAACATGCTCGAAATTTACGACTTTCGTGTCGAAGATTCTCATTTTCAATAAACAAATACATCAAGTCTGATCTTTCGCGATCGCCTCTACGAGTTTTATTGCATTAGTGATGGTTTGGATTGGATTTTCAAGTTCAATAATGTACAATTTCGATGGGAATGATCACGATTTTTGCAGTTGTGTCATTAGGATTGAGTGATTATGTTTGATATTTGTTATGATCTTGCATATACAGTGTGGAAACCACTTATGGAATATTACTCTTTGTGTCCTTATGTTAAAAAATTATAAAAAAAAAACTGGGACACATCAATTTTCAAATTTAATGGTGCAATTTTCAAGCATAAATTCAAGTATACAGGGTGATTCGCGCAAGTTCAACACAGTTCGTTCTAATAAAATAGAAAAAGGCTTTTTGCTTGATAGAAAAAATATAACAAAATTTGAATATCAAAACAGATTTAATCTGTCAATCTTCTACAATTTTAATTTAAAAAAAAATTTTATTTAAAAAACTTTTAGAATTAAATTAATTTCTACATAGGCTCCGCTCATATATAATAGACGTATATAATCAAAAATCAATATACAATGTCAAATGGAATAAATAAACCAACAAATATAAATAGTCATTTAAAACTACTAAATAAATATTTGAAGGAGACAAAATTTTGTTTCTGATCTTACCATTATGAACACCAATTCCTTTTCAAAAACATAAAACACAACGTAAGGACTTCTCAAAAAATATAATTTATTTGAAACAATTAATATATTGAAATATTCAAATAAGATAATTCAAAAATCTCTCAAAACATGCACTATATCTAAATAATATTTAAAATATCAAAATCAACTAACAATCAGTATATCTTACCTTAAAATGTAACCGGAAATTCGTTAAAACAAACTAACTTTAAAAGTCCAGATATCCATGTTCGCCACTGGATTCTTAAAGTTAGTCTGTTTTAAGCAATTTCCGGTTACACTTTAAGGTAAGATATACTGATTTTTAGTTGATTTTGATATTTTAAATATTATTCAGGGCCGATGTGGAGATTATCCGAATTCTAATTGTTTTTTGAAGATATAGTGCATGTTTTGAGAGATTTTTGAATCAACTTATTTGAATATTTAAATATATTAAATATTTCAAATAAATTATATTTTTTGAGAAGTCCTTAAGTTGTGTTTTATGTTTTTGAAAAGGAATTGGTGTTCATAATGGTAAGATCAGAAACAAAATTTTGTCTCCTTCAAATATTTATTTAGTAGTTTTAAATGACTATTTATATTTGTTGGTTTATTTATTCCATTTGACATTATATATTGAGTTTTGATTATATACGTCTATTAAATATGAGCGGTGCCTATGTAGACATCAATTTAATTCTAAGAGTTTTTTGAATAAAAATTTCTTGAAATTAAAATTGTAGAAGAGTGACAGTTTAAATCTGTTTTGATATTCAAAAAACAGTTCGTTCCCTTTATTTTAAATGGAACATCCTGTATATTTTTATATTTTTTATTAGGAGTAAAAATTAGTTTCCGCCGTTTTTTAACACAAATTAAATATTTATTATAGAAGAACGGTAATATAAATTCATTTAAAATATTGCCCATCACTTGCAACCACTTTTTCCCATCTCTCAGGCAGCATTCGAATCCCACGTCTGAAGAACTCCTTGTCTTTTGAGGCTATCCACGAATCAACCCAATTTTTGGTATCCTCATAAGATGTGAACCGCTGCGCCTTTAGAGCATGTACCATGGACCGGAACAGGTGATAATCGGACGGTGCAATGTCTGGTGAATACGGCGGGCGGGGTAACACTTCCCAATCAAGTGTTTCCAAGTACTTTTTTACTTCAGCTGCAACATGTGGACGAGCATTGTCATGCAGAAGAATAATTTTTTCGTGTCTAGAATAGTATTGAGGGGGTTTTTCCTTCAGAGCTCGGCTCAATCTCATCAATTGTGTTTGAGAGAGGGCTCCAGTAATTTTTTCGCTCGGATCAAGCAACTCATAATACACTACACCTAGCTGATCCCATCAAATACACAGCATAAAATTTTTTCCGTGAATATTTGGTTTTACTGTTGATGTTGACGCGTGGCCAGATAATCCCCATGATTTTCTTCTTTTTGGATTGTCATAATGTATCCACTTCTCATCATCAGTTACGATACGATGTAAAAAACCCTTTTTATGTCTAGCTAGCAGCATTTCACTTAAGCATAATTGGCGTTCAATATCTCTCGGCTTTAATTCGTACGGAACCCAATTTCCTTGTTTATGAATCACTCGTAATGATTTTAAACGATATGAGACTGCTTGATGAGTGACTTCTAATGTTAGAGCAAGTTCTTTTTGTGTTTGAGATGAATCCTTCTCCAATAATTCCTCCAATTCTGCATCCTCGTAAATTTTTGGCCTTCCACTGCGATCTTTGTCTTCTACGTAGAAATCACCGTTTTTAAACTTTTGAAACCACTCTCGACACGTTCTCTCACTCAAAGCACCCTAACTATATGCTTCTACGAGCAATTGATGCACCTCAGCAGCAGATTTCTTTAAATTAAAGAAGTAAACTAATATTTCCCGCAAATGACGCTTACTTGGCTCAAATTCTGACATTTTCAACTTATAAAAATTATATTTTACCAATATAAAATCAATGATATTAATAGGTTATGTTGTTCTTGAATGTCCAAACTATTTTTTAAGCCGGTTATCATCTGCGAAAACTACCCGAAACTCCGTGCCACGCCATCTACAATAAAACGGCGGAAACTTATTTGTACTCCTAATAATAAATTGATTTCAGCCAATGCATAGTCTATTATGTGTAATACGGGGTGAAATAATGAAATAAATAATTCGCGACGCGTTAAATAAATTCTATATTTATTTAATAAAATAATGAGAAAGCGGTTTTTTACTTGATAGAAGGAATACAACAAAATTTGAATGTCAAAACAGATTTAATCTTGGTCTTCTACAATCTTAATTTCAAAAAATTTATTCAAAGAAACTTTAAGAATTCAATTAATGTCTTATGAGCACTGCTTATATTCAATAGACGTATAAAATCGAAATTTTTTATACAATATCAAATGGATTTAAGAAAAAACTTAACGAATAAATAAATAAATGTTTTCTGTTTCGTTCCAAGCATGCGTACTGAGCTCTTCAGACAAGCGGAAACGCAGCTTTGCTTGTGACAAAATGTTTTGTTTTCTGATCTTATTTTTATGAAATCTAAATCTTTCTCAAAAATATACAACATAATTTTAAGAACTTCTCAAAAACTAATTTATTTGAAATATCTAATTTATTCGAATAAATTACTTCAAAAATTCTCAAAACATGTAGCAAATCCTCAAAAAAATAATTAGAATTCGGATAAGACCAGTTCAACTTCACATTCAAAGGATGAAATCAATTAACAATGAATAAACTTACCCAATACGATCTCCAGGAATATGTGTTTGTTGAACATTCAAACTAGGTATATCTAATATCCAAGGTACTCTATGTTCTATGCTCACAATGAAAAAACACAAAGTTTATAAGGCACTTTAAGGGTCTTAGTTAAAACATTCAACACTGCATGATAAATTTCTTTAGTTAAAAAGGGGTTTTTCACTTGATATAAGGAATATTACAAAATTTAAATATCAAAACAGATTCAATCTGTTAGTCTTCTACAATTTTAATTAAAATTTTTTTTTATTTCGATTAATCCTTAAAGTTTCTGGAATACCTTTTTTTTAATTAAAATTGTAGAAGACTAACAGATTAAACCTGTTTTAACAGTCAAATTTTGTAATATTCCTTCTATCAAGTGAAAAACCGCTTTCTTATTATTGTTTTTATATATAATATATAATTATTAACTTTGTGTGATTTTGTTATAAGCATAGTACATAGAGTACTTTTGATATTAGATATACCTAGTTTGAATGTTCAACAAACACATATTCCTAGAGATCGTATTGGGTAAGTTTATTTATTGTTAATTGATTTCATCTTTTGAATGTGAAATTGAACTGGTCTTATTTGAATTCTAATTATTTTTTGAGGATTTGCTAAATGTTTTGAAAGTTGTTGAAGTAATAATTCGAAATATATTAAATATTTCGAATAAATTAGTTTTTGAGAAGTTCTTTAAATTATGTTGTATATTTTTGAGAAAGATTTAATTTTCATAAATATAATATCAGAAAACAAAACATTTTGTCACAAGCAAAGCTGCGTTTCCGCTTGTCTGGAAGTTCAGTACGCTTGCTTGGAAAGAAACAAAACACATTTATTTATTTATTAATTTTAATTGACAGTTTATATTCGTTGAGTTTTTTCTTAATTCTATTTGATATTTAATAATGAATTACGATTTTATACGTCTATTAAATATAAGTAGTGCTTATAAGACATTAATTTAATTCTTAAAGTTTCTTGAATAAATTTGTTGAAATTGAAATTGTAGAAGACTAACAGATTAAATCTGATTTGATATTCAAATTTTGCTATATTTATTTATTGAATTTTTTTGAATTTATTTCTCAAATAACCTAAACTCAGACTAACTATCAGATAAGTTGGGAATATTTCTGAAATCAATTTTCCATAGGCTCATAGATCTCGGTTTCGTTAACGTTTTTTGTTATGAATGCCCAAAAAACTATCTACATATTCCGATAAATAAAGAAAATCGAAAAATATTTGAGTTTGATTAGAGACGAAGTTGATCCTGCATTAGTCAACTTATTTCCCAATGCAATAACCAAGCCTACCGAATGAAAATATCTGGCTTCAGCAGGATGGAGCCCAACCCCATATGGCTTCAATGGTTAGAACTTACATGAATGCAATCTTCCCCAATAAATAGATTACACCAGCTAGATCGCCCGAATTTATTCCGTTGGATGTTTATCTGTGGGGTTATCTCAAGAATAAAGTTTATGTAACACAGCCGACGAGCATCGTAGACCTCAAAGAAAGGATAACTAAATAAATGTGGAATATTTCAACTCAAACTTTAAACAAAGTTAGGAACGAGTTTTATACGAGATATTGCCAAGAACGAGGTGGAGAATATTTTGATCATTTATTTTAATGGATTAAAAACAACTACGTCTATATGTAGCAAAAGGTTCAGAACTAGCACTTAAAAACTACAAGAACACAAATATCGACAAAGATATCATTACCAATATGATTACAAACCATCATAAATTATCTAATAGACATTTCAGAATGAAAGAAGAATATAAAATTATTAAAACTATAAATCAGAAAATCACTGAAAATAATTTAATTTTCACCCGAGCCGATAAAGGTAACACTATTATTGCTTTAACGGAAAGTGATTATATTAAGAAATCAGTTACTTTCCTAGAATTAAATAATTTTCAATTGATCAAACACAATCCAACGACAATTTTCCAAAATCAAATTAAATCCCTAATAACCCCGGAATCCAGCCTCTTTCGGAACACCCCAAAAAATAAATTAATTTTAATGAATCCACAACCTCCAAAAATGTATTCTTTGATTAAATTACACAAGGAAGATTGTCCTATTAGACCGGTTGTTTCGTTCGTTAGTGCACCTTCATTTAAACTTTTGAAAGAACTTATTCAGATTATTTTAAAAGAAACTAAATTCCAAGCTAAATACTCGATAAAAAATTCACTACAGCTAATAAATAAAATAAAGAATATCCACTTACCACATAATGCTAAATTCATTTCATTTGACGTACAAAATTTATTTCCAAGTTTACCACCAAACGAAACAATTAAACTAGTAGATAATCTATTAATCAACAACAGATGCAATACAATTATCAAAGAAGATATTTTAGAATGTCTAGATATTTGCACTAAAAAAAAATTATTTTCAAGTCAAAAATAAAATTTATAAATCTGAAAACGGTTTGATTATGGGAAATCCCTTAAGTCCCTTATCAGCAGAAAATTTCATGGACAATATTGAAACTAAAATTCACCAAAATCGCCTTAAGAAATACTTTTTATATTGGTATAGATATGTAGACGATATTTTCTGTTGCTTAACAGGTACAGACAGACTTTTGAAAAAATTCTTTTTATTCATCAATGAAATACATCCTTCAATTAAATTCACTATGGAAACCGAACATAACAATTCTATAAATTTTTTTGATTCAACTGCTACTCGAATAAATAATTCACATGATTTTTCAATATTTCACAAACCAACCTTTACGGATTCTATTATACACAATAAATCAAATCATCCTCTAAATCAAAAATTATCAGCATTTAATTGTATGATCCATAGATTAGTTAATATTCCCATGAATCGAGAAAATTATATTTCAGAACTTAACATAATTAAACAAATAGCTATTAATAATGACTATGATCCTAAGTTGATAAACAAATTGTTTATGAATAAAAATAATAAAATAGCTTTAAATATGGTGTTTCCTAATATAAAAGAAAATTTTAAATACATTTCCTTAAAATACACTAAAGGTATTTCTGAGAAAATTGCTACATACCTCAAAAATAAATAAAATTTGAGGACTTCATTTAAAACGAATTCAAACTTGAGTAAATTTATTAAAAATAATAAAGACTGTACACATAAAGATGATAAATCGGGGGTTTACAAGTTAACCTGCGGTGATTTCCCTAAAGTTTACATAGGACAGACTGGAAGAACTTTCCCTCATAGAATTTGTAGACATTTGAAGAGTTTCCTAAATAATAAAAGTAATTCTACATATTCCAACCATTTGTTAGAAACAGGATATACTTTCAACCATAACTTTAAAATTCTACATATAGAAAGCAAAAGTTATGCCTTAAATCTGTTAGAATCCCTAGAGATAAATAAACATAATAAAATTAGAATATTACTTAACGAACAAATAGATTTAAATAACTCACCTCTGTTGAATATATTCAGATAAGCTGGAATTTGCAGAGACCTTTTTTGGGTTTTAGTGCTCAATAAAAATTTATTGTACTTACTGTAATATAAATAGCAACGGATTTCGGAAACAAGCTTAGTTATTCAAAATGTGATCTTGCCTGATGATGCTACTGTGATAGCGAAACAATTGTTGTGAACATAACAATGAAAATTTGTGAAAATCAGAATAACCTTATTTAAATATTATTAAATAACAACTACGTCATATTATTTAAGTATAAAGTTTCTTGAAACCAATTATGAATACTTTCGAAATTCTATCAGGTATTATTCATAATAGACCATGCATGATATAGTTCGTTGAAATTAGGTTATTTAGGAACTTTAAAAATATGAAATACACGGTGTTCCATTCAAAGTAAAGAGGACGGACTGTGCTGGACTTGATCGAGGCATCTCGTAGATTTAAATTTATGTTTAAAAGGCGAACTATTGAATTCAAAAGTTGACATGTCCCAGTGTTTTTTCAACATAAGGACATAAATAATTTGATTCCATAAGTGGTTTCCATACTGTTCACCAGTTTGTTACAATTAATTCGAAAAGTTTAAAAATTTTCTTCTCTATACCATCTCTACAGTAAGATCTAATTTTTTGGACAGCAACTTACCTTCAGTAAAATATTTCAATTTTATCCTTTCCCCTATTGGTATGCAGCAACTCATTTGGGGGCCGACTCATATTACCCCAACTTTGGAATCTCTTATCGATGTGATATTGAGCAATGAAAACAGCATTGTTCGTTCAACCTTCTCGTGTCCATCTGATTTTTCTTTGCATGAATGTGTAGTGTGTAAAATAAGAGCGCAAAAACCAAAGCTTGAACCCCGGATTTTGACTGTCAGGTATTGCAGAAGGTTCTGATCAATTGCCTTTTGACGACATTGCTGGAATAGATTTTTAAAAATATTTCACATGAACGATGTTGATGAGAAGGTGAAATTTTTTCGGATGCACTATCGGATTCATTTGATAAACATTTCTCTGCATGAATTATGCGCCGTGGATGATGGAAAGAATAAGGAAATCAATGAATGGGAGAGACTGGGCTAAAGCACTATATAAAAAAAATATAACTGAGGCTATGTGGGAAGAATCCAAGCATCTACGTAATAAGGTGAATCATGCTATAACTAGAGAAAAGCGATTATATTTTCATTATATCATTATGGATCTTGCAAGTAAGAAACAATGGAAAGATCTCAAATCGTTGGGAATATCGAATTAATCACTGTCGTATCTAAATTTTGATGACCCTGATGAAATAATTGATTCTATCCTGAAAAATACGTCGTTATTTGATTATTATAGAATACCATCTGCTCGGAACTGTTTACTTTTCGTCTTGTTGATGAGGACACTGTTTTAAAATTCTTCAAGAAACTTAAAAATAGTGCTCCTGGCTATGATCACCCTTCGGTATCTTTCATAAAAAATCTGCTGTCCTCTTATCCTGCCATACAATGTGGAAATCTTCAATTCAATTTTGCTCAGTATCAGATTCCTTACTTCATGGAAGCACGCAAAAATTGTGCCTATTCCCAAAACCAGTAATCCTCAGAAGATCTCAGATCTGAGACCCATCAGCATTCTATCGGGTTTATCCAAACTGCTGGAAAAGATAATGGCGGACTAACTTGCTGAATATCTGGAAAATAACGGGATTTCGCCTGAAATCCGGCCTTCGTTCCAGATATAGTTCTACTAGAGCACTGCTGAAGGTAACTGATGATATCTTACGCTCACTTGATGACTCCAAGTGTGTGACCTTGTTTCTGCTTGACTTCAGCAGAGCTTTCGATTCCATTAAGCACAATATTCTTACAGCTTTCTTGAGATCTTGTGGAGTCTGCGGGGATGCCCTTCAGATCTTTGAGTCATATCTCACGGGACGTTCGCAATGTGTAGAGTTGAGTGAGAAAGTATCCCATGGTAGAAATGTTCTGGATGGAGTCCCACAAGACTCAGTCCTTGTTCCGATCCTTTTTTTGGTTTACACCAGCCAATTCATGAAGTTTATTCGATACTGTAACGTAAATATGTACGCAAATGACTTTCAGCTTTACTATATTTTTACCGCACGTAAGCTAAATAATGCAGCATTGAGGTTGAAGACAAGTTCAAACCAACAATGACTAATGATTTTATTCAATTCTTTAATTGCGTAAGAGACTTAGGTTTGGCTGTAAACCATTCTTTGAGATTTCGTGAATACGTGGTGGCTGTAATTCGGAGAGCGTATTGAGCATTGAGATTACTCTATCAACATAGGTCGTATCTGCACATTCATACTTAAAAGGCTCTGTGCGAGACTTTGGTCTTGTTACAGTTCACTTATTGTTCTCCTGTGTTAAGTTTTTGTCTTGATCAAGAAACGTTGGGTCGGATTCAGCATGTGCAGAACTGCTGTATCAGATTCACCAATGGAATTAGAAAGTATGATAATGTGTCACATAGGTTGGGAGGGTTGAGTTGGATTTGTTTTGAATTTTACGCTCTCTGTACATTTTATAATATCATTTTCAAGAGAAGCCCACCTTATCTCTACCAAAATTTGGTTTACAGAGCTGACGTTCATAATATCAACATACGTCGCAGAAATATATCATCGTGTCCTCATCACAGGACATCTACTTTTGAAAGAAGTTTCAGTTACAACATTTATATGCTGTAGAGCGGTATTCATAATGAATTAAAGTGTTAAATCAAGCGAGGTTCAAGATGAAGATCAAAGCTTATCTCATCGATTCCTCATCAACATGATGTCTTGATAGTCTCTGTGAATTATGTTTACTGGTATGTTTATTTTTATGTTCAAATGTACATTTTGTAGACTACAAGGGCTAAGTGTTAGAGCACCTTTGGGTGAACTTCCCCTTGAGGTTTCTAGTGAAATAAAGACATTTATTATAATTATTATTATAAGAATGAATAATCAACAATTTATTATTTTCTCAAAAATGGAATATCAAAATTAAGAATAAATGAAATAAATCCAATCACTAAAAATTTTACAATTCGCCTTTATTTTTTATTGTCCTTTTATTATTTTCACGACAATTGTTTCGTCATACCATCAGTTCATTTATGGGTATGTTATCTAAGTATACAATGCACAAAATATTCTCAAGTACCAAATAAACTTTGCGCGAAGATTCGCGAAAAAACACCTCCTTGACGGTGGCATCAACCTATTGTTTGAATAGGAAAGAGATATCGAGAGTTGGATAGTTTGAAAGTTATTTTTGTTCTATACACAACCCAGTTGAAATTTTCAATATCAGTTCACTATTCACAAAATAATGTAATTTGAACTTACCTTCAAAAGGTGATGTCTTAGTTCTGCAAAGATTTTCAGGTGGAGTTGCATAGACTTTGGACCTCAAATGTCCCCACAAAAAATGTAATGGCGATAGTTCGGGTGATCTTATTGGCTACTCTATAGGACATCTCCTGCCAATCCAACGTCCTGGGTAACGTTCGTTCAAAAATTGTCGAACACGGATATCGAAATATGGCGGTGCACCATCCTTCTGAAATGTAAGTTCATTTTCTAATAGGTTGTCGTCCTTTTCCAGAATTTCAGTAATCATTGGATCTAATAAATTCAAATAAGTTGTTCCGTCAAGATTTCCATCGATAAAAATTGGTCTGACATATGGTTTCCTACTATTCCTACCCAAACATTTAATTTTTGGGGAATTTGTTATGTGTCTCCATGAATAAATGAGGATTACTATCACTCCAGTACCGACAATTATGTCTATTGACTTCCCCATTTAACATAAAGGTACATTCGTCAGAAAAAAATGTATTGTAGAATCAATGTGGGTTATTATTCAGTAACACACTGAATTGTTCACAAAACTTAGTCCGACGGTCAGGATCATCTTCAATCAACTGTTCCACCAGCTTATCTTGTAAGGGTGAAATTTATGAGCTTTTACAATTCGATGAGCGCTAGATTTCGGAAGATTAGATGCTCGTACTAAAGTTCTTATATATTGCCGATTTTCGATCTGGAAATGTCCCAATATTGCTATTTAAATAGTTTCATTTCGGACCGGACGCTCAACTTCGTGTTTCTTATTTTGAATGGAACCAGTAGTTTCCAATTTCTTCATCAACTGCTTAACATATTGGTGACTTACACTTCTTTCTGGATGATTGTTATTAAAATACCTTGCAGTTAATCTAGAATTTTCGTCATTCCGATAGTATACTTTGAGAATTTCTATCATTTCTTCCATAGAATAGACCATTTTCGCCCAAGTCTCAAACCCAATTATGATGCAGAAACGAAAGACTGAAACACATTTGAGAAAAAATCTTCAGAAAAATAGTATACATTGTAATGAATTCCATTTTCACATCATGAACGATAAGAAAATCGAATGTTTTTAAAATAAAAATATTCAAAAATTCAAATTGCACTGCCATTAATAGAAAAAAATTGAAAATTTCAACTGCGATGTTCAAAGAACAGAAAAAACTTCTCAGCTGAACCACATTCAACATCTCCTCCCTATATCCTAAGGTGGATTTTTCGGAACAATGTCGTTATAGCATTTGTTTATTCCTCAAATACTGCCTCATATCACACATGTTTTGAATTTACGACCGATAAGTATTTTGCCTCCAAAATTTGGAAAAAAATCATTTGTAAACAAGTTTAGTCACACTTGGATCAGAACGAATTAATTCCACTTATACAGTCCGGATTTAGAGTGAATCACAGTTGCACTACTGCATTGTATATAACTGACGATATAATAAGGGCTACAGATCAGGGTAAGTTGACTTTGTTGACAGTCTTAGATTACTCTCAAGCTTTCGACAGCCTCAATCACAAAATTTTTGGGGCAATTTTAATACTTCTTGGTTTTTCTGAGGATTCGGTTAGGCTTCTTTGCTCTTATCTGGCGAAACGGTTTCAGGCAGTTTTTTATGATGGTAGAGTGTCATCCCTTTTAGAAATATGCAAAGGTGTACCGCAGGGTTCCATATTGGGACCACTGAGTTTTATCATTTATATTTCGCTATTCATTAAGTTTATTATATCTTGTTTGATACATATTTACGCAGGTGACAGTCAATTTATACTAACTGACAAAGAAACTGCAACACCCAGAAGGACCTGTATAAATTTAATTTTTTTTTGGTAAAACATAGATAGTATGCCAGAAGTAAATGATTGAAATTTGAAGAAAGAAAACGAAGGGTTCACAATTTTTTTCAGAAATTTGTTAATAATGTGTTTGTCCACCGCGATTATCTATACTCTCCCCAACACGTATTGGCATTGATGCAATAAGATGGTCTATTTCTTATTGAGGTATACTATCCCAAGCTACCTGTAGTTCATGTGTCAGAGCTGCCAAAGTCCGTGTGGGGCTGGGGTAAATTTCCAGGCCTCCTACTCAAACATGCTCTATGGGCGAAAGATCGGGGGATCTGGGCACCATGACAAAAGATTCACATGGGTCGCTTTGAAAAAGTTTGAACTAACTCTGGCAACATGAGGTCGAGCATAATCTTGCTGAAATATTGGATTCTCGAGACGGTTAAGGTAAGGGAGAACATATGGCTCCACTACTCCACTATTTCTTGAAGGTAACGCAGCGCTGTCACGTTACCTCGAATAAAGACTAAAGATGTCCTACTTGCATCTGCAGTAGCACCCCATACCATAATGCCTACTGTCCGGTGTACATGACGCTCAATATCAAACCGAGATTCACGTCTTTCTTCCCGACGTCGTCTAACCCTTCTTCGGCCATCATGTGCACCTAAGGTGAATCGAGATTCATCAGAAAGGGCGACCTGATGCCATTCCACATTCCAATGTTGACGTTCTGTGGACCACTTTAATCGTTGCCGGCGATGCTCAACCGTCAGAGGTAACACAAGATGGGTCGATAATGCTGCAGTCTAAAAGACCTTATCCGGCGGTAAACCGTTCGGACAGTTACAGGATGGCCTTGTTCTCCTAACCACTCATCAGCCAAAGATCGAGTAGTCGCAAATCCATAGCCATAGGTCTTAGACGCCGATCTTGAACTTCATTTGTGCCCCTTCGACGTCCGGTGCCTACTCTTCTTCGATTTTGGGCATTATCAAACCTCGCTTGACAACATCTCATAACAGTAGTTGGATTTCTGTTAGCACGGTTAGCGATTTCTCGAAATGACAACTCTGTCTCCCGTAGACCAATAATTCGACCTCTTTCAAATTCACTTAGCTGGCGATAAATTCCGCGTAAACGTGCTCTAGGTAATTTAACAACAACTAAACATCGACTTTGGATCTCCGCGAACAGCTGTTTTGTTGTAAAATTTAAAAAAATTTGCAAAAAACGACTACATATTTAGGTAACAAAAATTGTTTACATGAAAAGACCTTCACGATTTTTTTCTCCAAATTTTAATCATTTAATTCCTTGCTATACTATCTATGTTTTACCAAAAAAATTTAAAGTTTAAACAGCTCCTTCTGGGTGTTGCAGTTTCTTTGTCAGTTAGTATATATCTCTTTCTACCCGGATGAATGTGTCCAAGATATTACAGCATCAAATCTGGATTTTAGTATCATTCAGGACGTAGGCACGAAGCACTGCTTGCATTTCAATACCAACAAAACGGTTGCTATCTGGTTTGGGAGACGAAATTACAGGAAGAAAATTCTTGATTGTGATTACATAATTGCTGAAAGAGTTTAGTTGTGCGATAAAGTTTAAGATTTGAATGTTTGATTAGAATGCGAAATGCGATTTATAGAACATATTTCTTCTTGTTTGAAGAAGGCTTATTGTAATCTGAAAATTATTCAGGGACACAGTGAATTTTTGTCGAGAAAAGTAAAAATTACGCTTTGTGAATCTCTTTCTCATATGAACTATGCTGACTCGGTTTATGGTCCTTGCCTTAATTCTACAGATAAGCGCCGCGTACAAAAACTCCAGAATTCTTGTCTACGCTTAATGTTTGGTATAAGAAAATACGATGGAATGGGCCATACTGTACGGGATGTAAATTGGCTCAACATGGAAAATAAGAGATTTCTCCACTCGGCCATATTGCTCATGAAAATTATGGACTCCAAGAACCCGCCTTATCTTTACAACAAGATCACCTGTTCTGGTATCCATAATTTGAATATCCGTTTTAGGGGTACACTAACTACACCTCTATATGTAACTCGGTTTTTTCGACGGTCATTTTCATATTTTATTACATTTTGCATCAAACGCATTTCTGTGGACGTCAGGAGGGTGACTGATATGGGTTGTGTTAGATCCTTGTTATACTGAAAGCTCATGAATGAATAGTTTTGAAACTGTTGTTGAGGTGAATTGAAAATACTTTTTTTTATTTGGTTTGTTTATCTACTCATCAGGGTAATGATAGCATATTAATGAGGTTTGTATTTATTTCTAATAGTTAATTTTTTGTTAAGCGGGCTTGTTCTTTTTTTTCGTTTTTTTTTTCACTAAATCGAGGGTTAGATTGAACAGTGCACCTTCTAAGTACACCGGACCTCGCCTTTTCCTTATGTAAATGTTAAAAAGACCTTTATTATAATTATAGGAATTCTTTCTCTCTAATACAGAACTTGAAAATTATTTTCAGATTTTGCAAAACTCTTAGGTTCTCTAGTTTGGGCGGTTCAACTGTCTGTTGAACATCACCTTTTGACGTGTAGTTCAATATAACATTATTTCGTAAATAATGAACCGATTTTAAAAATTTTACTGAGTTGTGTACAGAATATAACTGACTTTCAAACTCGTCGATACTCGACATTTCCCATTTCAATAAATGTTGGAGATTGATGCCACCTTAATGGGAGCAGTTTTTTCTGAACAAACTCATGATGGAATTTCGTCCTTCTCAAAACAGAATTTGACCTGTTTTTTTGAAATCTTCGAAAATTCTTCGTTTATGAGTTCTGGGGCAGGTCAAATTCTCGTTGAGATACAATTTGTTACATTCGGTTTGAAAATGTGGTAAAATTCAAGTTCGATAAAAAATAAAATAGAAAAAGGCTTTTCACTAGATAGAAAAAATATAACGAAATATGAATATCAAAACAGATTTAATCTATCAGTTTTCTAAATCTGTTTCGATATTCAAATTTTGTTATATTTCTTCTATCAAGTAAAACGCCTTTTTATATTTTATTTTATACATGATATATACTTATATTTAGGCTTGAATAAATCTCATTCTGGAATGTCAATGGTTTGAAGAAAACCTTGTAATACCATACATTTTTCTGTGATTTTGTGACAAACTGACTACCTGGATTTTTAAAGTTAGTCTGTTTTAAACAAGTACCGGTTACACTCTAAGGTATGATATACTGATTGTTAGTTGATCTTGATATTTTAAATATTATCTAGGGCCGATGAAGAGATTATCCGAATTCTAATTGTTTTTTGAAGATATAGTGCATGTTTTGAGAGATATTTGAATAAACTTATTTGAATATTCAAATATATTAAATATTTCAAATAAATTATATTTTTTGAGAAATCCTTAAGTTGTGTTTTATGTTTTTGAAAAGGAATTGGTTTCATTATGGTAAGATCAGAAATAAAATTTTGTCTCCTTCAAATATTTATTTATTAATTTTAATTACCTTTTTTATATTGGTTTTTATATTGGTCTATTAAATATAAGCGGTGCTTATTGTAGACATTAATTTAATTCTAAAGGTTTATTAAATAAAATTTCACATTGTATATTGAGTTTTGATTATATACGTCTATTAAATATAAGCGGTGCTTATTGTAGACATTAATTTAATTCTAAAAGTTTATTAAATAAAATTTTACTTGAATTTAAAATTGTAGAAGACTAACAGATTAAATCTGTTTTGATATTAAAATCAAGTTCAGTAAGTGACAGATTTCATTCCACTTTAAAGATTACTTCAGCCACTAAGAACATTTCATTCGCAGAAATTTTGGAAATTGTTCAACTTCTTCCTAACCTGGAATTTTTTATTTTTCAGACTGGTATCCATAATTTGGTTTCTTTAGAAATACCTGATAATATTAACATGATTCCTGATCTCAAGACAAACTTTTGTCATAGAAAATGATATCTCCAAAATATGAAAGCCAAAATATACTAGTTACACACTCTAGCTATGAATGTCATCTATTTGTTTCATTAGGTACCGATTACAATGTCCCTAGAAGCAATTTCCGTGAACTATCCGCAAATTTTCTGGCAATAAATAACGGTTAGATGTAAGATGAAAACTTTTCTCTTAATTCTGAACAATGTGCGGAACAATTTATCATGAACTCACTTACTTGTCAGTAACTGTAAGTACTGTATTCAGAAATTGGTTCCGTTCTTTTCAAACAAACCTGCCAATTAAGTTACCGGAATACATATTTTATATGCACCAATTTGTGGAAAGCTTGTATTTATGAATATAATCCGTTTACATTTTACATATATCAGTTCCGTATGCAGCAAAAAGAACGCAAACATACATTCTGATTTGATGTTGCTATCAGTTTTCAAATAGACGACTGACATATCGTTATGTCTCCTAATCTCCTATAAAGCGTACATTATTCAACCAGGAATAACATCGAAATTTCCCCGCAATATATCATCAATCACTGGATAATTGAACGCTAAAATCGCCCTGATACAAAATCTGAATACCGACATTTTAATTGGCAATGAATTAATTCGATCTCATTAGGGTGAAATTCAACGATATATTTCTCGTTAATAACATCATTCGTATATTCGCCTTCCAGTTGAAATAATGATTATTATTTATATTTGCTATTCTGAAGTCTGCAGTGGTAGCCTCTCTCCCATGAAGTGCAGTCATTTGATTTGAATAAAACGATTTAACGATGTGAGGAAATATGCGATCTATTTCTAGTTGTGATGTCAGCGATATTTAATTCTGCATGAATGATTGAGCGCCCTTTGGCTTTTAGATCTGCACTGGACGCAACTAATCTATATTCTTCATTTTAATGGTTCTAAAACCAATAAAACAAAGATTGCAATTTAAATTAGCGAATGACCTATGACAGTTATTTCTCCGTAATGAATTCACTCAAAATTTATGATTAGCATGAAAAACTTTAGAAAACAACTGAAATTATCCATTATATTTCAGTTCGTGACACCTCAAAGTTGTTGATATTGAATCAGTTCAAATTTATTGAAAAGAAAAAGAAAAAGAATCAAATACCAAATGCAAATCGTACATGATAAAATTTTTAATACTGTAGCGACTTGCTGGTATTAAAAAAGGCGAAGAGCACTGATGCGAAGTCAGGAGATTTTGGGCGCTAGTTCATATAATTGTAGCGACCATCTTCCTCGCTCCTCGTCCAGAAACCTGCCTTGCTCTTTTGCAGGTTGACCGGCGTATCATATAGAGGACATAACCAGTCTAAAGATTCCTGACTGACCGTCCCCGCCGAAGTCAGATAGGGCAAGGCACACAGCGACCGTTTCAAAGTAAAACACATGGCCACTGGCGTCACAGGCAGACATGCGCACCACACCTGTCTTAAGAGTTCCAGGTGCGCATACTCAAAACGAAACGCCGTCTCCCTAATTAAGAGTTGGAAGCTCCCTGGCAACACCGCATTCCCTTCGAGAGCTTCATTAGTGACCCCGACGTCTTCGAATAGGTTTGCTGCAAGAGCGAACCAACCCATTCATTTGGAGGCCCTACTTGCCCCCTATCCATCATTCCGAGGCAGTCTTTTCTTTCGTTCCACAAATCCCCACTGGAGATGGCACCGCAACCAGACCAGCGGCGGTCTGTCCCTTACCTGATCCCAACGTCCTATTCCGTGACCTTATTGACGCTCACTGTAGGGGGAGTGTGTAGCGACCACCTTTTCCGCCCCTAGTCCAAAAACCTACCTTGCTCCGTTGCAGCTTGACCGGCGTATCATATAGATCACACAACTATCGGGTGTTTTTTAGAGTGATAGAACTTTAAATTGAAATAAAACACATTTAAATTGAGATTGAAGCAAATTTTTTTCTTATATGAAAAATAATTTTATGACATTTATGTTTTATAAATAATTTCCGGCAGATGTCCACCACGACTAGCTCTGAGAAACCGCATTCGATCAGACCAATTTTGGACCACTTTTTCGAGTAATTCAGGCCTTAGTTCATCAATAACACGAGTACTGTTGGCTTCCAAAGCGTCTATTGTTTCTGGTTTATCAGCATAAACCAATGACTTGACATAACTCCGAAGAAAATAATCTAGTGGAGTTATACCGCAGATCTTGAAGGCCAATTACTTGGACCTTTTCTCGAAATAATGTTATCGCCAAATTTTTCTTTCGAGAAATCGATTGTTACGGTAGCAGCATGAGATGTAGCACCATCTTGTTGGAAGCAAAACACTTCTGGTTCGACACCATTTAAATTTTGAAACAAATAATCAATGATCATCGATCTGTAACGAGGACCATTCACTGTAACATTAGCTCCAGCATCGTTTTTAAAGAAATATGGACTGATGACGCCTCCAGCGTGTAAAGCATACCATACAGTGCATTTTACAGGATGCAATGGAACCTGCAGAACTTCTTGAGGATTGTTTTCACTCCATATACGGCAATTTTGCTTGTTCATATAGCCGTTCAACCAGAAATGAGCTTCGTCACTAAACACAATTTTACGATAAAAAAGTGGATCACCTTCAAAATGTTCTAGGACCCATTCTGCAAACAAACGACGCTTACTATGGTCAAGTGGCTTTAGTTCTTGAACCAGTTGGATCTTGTATGGGTGAAGACCAAGATCTTTACGCAAAATTCTCCCTGTGGTGGATGCAAATAGTCCAACTTGTTGTGAACCTCGAAGAATAGGCAAATCTGAATTATCATGACTTACAGCAGCGTTATTTTGTTCTGTACGTACAGTTCTTTGTCTTGTTGTTTTGCATCGAGTAGAGAAAATTTTGTCCGAAATCTATCGATAGTTCGACGATTAAGCTGCTCTGATGGCCGATTATGTAAACCATAAATTTCACGAAGTGCTC
Source organism: Megalocaria dilatata (assembly GCA_034642435.1). Lineage (NCBI taxonomy): Eukaryota > Metazoa > Arthropoda > Insecta > Coleoptera > Coccinellidae > Megalocaria > Megalocaria dilatata. Next base: position 27,844,635 of record CM067858.1, read on the forward strand.
TATAAGTTTGGCGAATAGAACACTGATTTTGGAAACAAATCTGAATAATTTGTAAACGTTGTTGCTGCGTGAGTCTTTCCATGATAATTTGTCAATGCCTACAGAACAGCAATGTCAAAACAACATAGCTTCTACCTTCTGTCAAATCATAGTTATCGCTATCGAAAGTTCTATCACTCTGAAGAAAACACCTGATAGTCTAAAAATTCCTGACAGACCGTCCCCGATGAGTTCAAATAGGGCAAAGCACACAGTGTTCGACGACCATTTCAAAGCGGAACGCATGGTCACTGGCGTCACAGGCAGTCATGCGCACCACGAGTTTCAGTGCTCAGAACGAAACGCCGTCTCCCAAATTAAGAGATGGCAACACCGCATTTCCTCGAGAGCTTCATAATCAACGATTTTGACAAAATGATTGTTTTTGATCTTCTAATTATACGTATCTCGTGAAATTTTGTAAAAGCCTTCTTATATTAAAGGATTTTCCAATCAGAGGTGTTTGAACAGTCCGATATCTGGGCAGCTGTCACTTGTGAAGCTGTCATCTTTCGACATTTGTCACTTCAAAACTATGCCATTATTAAAAATGAAAAGATACAAGCTGCAAAAACGCTCTGAAATTGCTATAATTCAATACAAAAATTGTGGAAATTTTGCAGTCACCGTTCGCGAAACCAAAGCACTTTTGGGTCGTTGTGAAGCACCTTCTTGGCCGGTATTAGTGAAACTGGTTGAGTTGTTGGGACAAGTTAGTTATGTGAAGAATCGAAACCGTGTGCGTCGCTCAAGAACAACTGAGAATATTGCTGCTGTAGCTCGTAATGTTGACGAACACCCAGGTCTGTCGATTCCTTATCGATCTTTGGAATTAGGCATTCCGCAAACAAGTAACTTATTTATATATTTAAACATATTAAATATTTCAAATAAATTGAATTGACGAACTCAGGTGGGTGTGTTTGGAACGAAACATTCGATACTACTTATTTTTAATTTTAATTAATAATTAATTTTTTTGGGTTTTTTTCATTCCATTGGATATTGTTCAGTGAATTTTGATTTTTATACGTCTATTAAATATAAGCAGTGCTTATTATTAGACATTAATTTAACTCCAAAAGTTTTTTAAAGAATTTTTTTGAAATTAAAATTGTAGAAGACTAACAGATTAAATCTGTTTTGATATTCGAAGTATTTCATCATGTTTTCGGTGTTAAGTGATGTGGCACTCAAACCTCAAGCTTCGTTTTGAATCCAGCTTTGCGTAAATCGCTGTAAACTGTTTTATTATCGATCCATAGCTCCTACGACTACTGAACTTCCAGTCAGCTTCGATTATTCCTGATTTTATCGTCATTTTGGATGATGGGCTTGCCTGTGCAAGATGCATCTTCAACATGAAAAATACCTCAATGGAATTGAAGAAATCGAAATTGCACATAATTAGCTGTTGTAGTATAAGGATCATAAACACAAGTTCAGCCATTTGGCTGTAAAACTTCAAAATATACCGAATTTTCTCTTTGTTGACTTCAATTTTTAAAACCCTGTAACTCTCAACTCAGTGGAATAATCTGAAGACGTTTGATCGAACTTTACGAAATATCGATCAATAGAACCATCTACCGAAAACATAGTGGATTTTTTCCCAACCTATTATTATAATTTGTGCACGCTGATTCTGCTGACGCCAAGTAAGTGTTTTAATGAATTTTTCCTTCTTTGGTGAAATCCCTTGAAACAAAACTTCAACGTTCCTTTGGGTCCATAAACACCGAAATATAAAGTTACACTGATTGCACCTAAGTCTTGTCTGATTGCGGCGCCAAAATCGATCTTCGACAGTCCCAGAGCCGATATCTCACCCTTGACCCGTCGTAAAATCCACCGAAACCATGTCGGGACCGACTTCCGGCTGTGAGAGCGCCACGGCAGATTCCGCAGGTGTCCCTACTCTCCTCTGGCATGCTCCAAGCAAAAGAGCAGCACGAGCCCGAGTCGCTCGGTTAATGATTATTACCGTACTCATTTCTCTGTTTTGTTTAATTCACAAGCGAGTCAGACCGATGTAGGAATTTTTATGGGGCTTTAATTTTCTATCTCCTTGTTCTCTACCTATATTGTCCGGTACTTAACATCTCCAATCGTAATATTTATGGTCCTCGGATTTATTTTGAATATGTCTTTATTTATTGCCCCACGATAACACGGCACCGACAGAATAAAAATAACTTCTTTGTTGTTTGGGCACGAACAAAACGATCGAGGCTGTGGGTACATAGTGATCATATTGTAAAATTTACTATTACAAGCCGCGTCCTTTGACCGTGTTCGACATGATGAGGAGGTCTTCGAATGTCAAGCTAATGTTAAGTGTGAGGAGATCCAAAATTTAGGACTTGACAAGCACACGAAATTCACTAATATTCAAACTAAAAGTAGATTATCTGGGTCAATTGTCCATGTACAAGCAATCAACTGGTATCGGGTGTTTTTTTTTAGAGTACTAGAACTTCCGATAGGAATAACTGTGATTTGACTGAAGGTAGAAGCCATGTTGTTTTGACATTTCTGTTCAGTAAGCATGGACAAATTATCATGGAAAGACTCACGTTGCAACAACGCTTACAAATTGTTGAAATTTATTTTCAAAATCAGTGTTCTATTCGCCAAACTTATAGAGTCAATTCGTGAAATTTATAGTTTACATAATCGTCCACCAGAGTAGCTTATCCGTCGAACTATCTATAGATTTCGAACGACATTTTCTCTGCTCAATGTAACAACAACAACAAGACAAAGAACTGTATGTACAGAAGAAAATATCGCTGCTGTGAGTCATATTAGGAGTACAAATAAGTTTCCGCCGTACGGAACCCAATTTCCTTGTTTATGAATCATTCCTAATGATTTTAAACGATGTGAGACTGCTTGCTGAGGGACTTCTAATGTTAGAGCAAGTTCTTTTTGTGTTTGAGATGAATCTTCCTCCAATAATTCCTTCAATTCTGCATCCTCGTAAATTTTTGGCCTTCCACTGCGATCTTTGTCTTCTACGTCGAAACCACGTTTTTAAACTTTTGAAACCACTCTCGACACGTTCTCTCACTCAAAGCACCCTCACCATATCTTCTACGTGCAATTGATGCGCCTCAGTAGCAGATTTCTTTAAATTAAAGAAGTAAACTAATATTTCCCGCAAATGACGCTTACTTGGCTCAAATGACATTTTCAACTTATAAAAATTATATTTTACCAATATAAAATCAATGATTTTAATAGGTTATGTTGTTCTTGAATGTCCAAACTATTTTTTAAGCCGGTTATCATCTGCGAAAGCTAACCGAAACTCCGTGCCGCGCCATCTACAATAAAACGGCGGAAACAAACAAGATTCAACTGATTCAAGAACTAAAGCCACTTGACCACAATAAGCGTCGTTTGTTTGCTGAATGGGTCCTAGAACATTTTGAATTTGATCCACTTTTTATCGTAAAATTGAGTTCAGTGATAAAGATCATTTCTGGTCTGTACTCTGTACCTCTGTACAGAGGTACCTCTATACCATTGTTAGCTCTTCAGTTGTCTGATGATAGGATAGTTCATCCCCCGAAACTCGAGTCTCAAGAAAATGTGTAATGTATATTTTTATTGGTAGTAAAACATAGTAATTTCTACAATTTGTTTTAACTATTCCTTTAGTAGTAGACATGTGGAATGAACAATCATTATACAGGATAAAAAGAAGATGAAAGATTCCAAAGAAAATATGAAATATTGACCGAACTTACGCAACAAACATTTAATGGATACTAAATTTTATACCGGCATTATGAAAAACAAATTCCACTCTAAAAATGCCCTATAGGGTTTTTAGGGTTATATATAAAAAACCTTAAAATCCGTAGTAAGCACCTCTCTTTGAAAAACTCTTTAAAAATATGTAGCACATCTTCAAAAAGGCGATTTCAGATTCTCACCTATAATCTTCAGTCCACTTTCATGCCAGCAAGATAGAAACAGTCAATAAAAAATATCTATCATACCTACACGACCATGTTTTAATTAATTTGCTAGCCAGGAAGTTGATTGAAAATTATCGAAGAATTTTTTGAAACAGCTTTTTGAAGAGAGGTTTTTTGTTTTGAAGAATTTCTCAAGTTTTTAGAATTAAATTTTTATGTCATAATGCCGGTATGAAACAGTGCTTTATCTACTGACTATGTTGTTTATGTACAATATTCTGTATTTTCTTTGGAATCTTTATTCTCATTTTTATGCTGTGTAATGAATGTCAATAATAATATTGATAATAATAATCTAGGTTAATTTGATGAATAAACAGATTACAACACTGAGGTACATGGTAGGATATTGTAACCTGTACGCGACATTAAACACAATATAATATTCTGAAAAACCAGTTCTATAAAGAGAAAACAAAATATAGATTAATTCTTATATACAAACAAAATATATGAAACATGTGAGAAACTAAAGAACCCCTGAACAATGTCCCAGGGAATTGAAATAACCTAGGAAAAGATCTCCATTTCCATATTCTCGTCTCGAATCGGGCCAGTGTTTGACTTTATCAGAAAAAAAACATATATGTCTCAAATCGGGTATGTTTATGTCATAATAGGGCAATATGTATCTCAAATCAGGTAAGTATATGCTTGATTCGTATTCAAATTTTTGTTGTTTACTCAAAATCAATATATTGTGTCGTCATTCAAGATAATGGGATAGTAATTTTCTCAACTGTGATTTATCAAATTATTAATAATTAGTATTGTGTCACTATACAACCAGAATTTAGTTTTTTTGAGCGTTTTTTAAAATATTTTTCAGATGTTCGGGAACAATTTTTGATAATTTTGCTGCAAAATAAGTATAACATCTTTGTCCTATTCTATTGTGACATCTGCGTAGTTAGTAAGTATGTTAATTCTATGTCTAAATAAGAATAAACTGTGTTGCTAGGCAACAGTTTATTCACACAAAGTTATTAAGAAATTTCATAAAATTAAAATTTGTAGCGAGGCATTACTCTGCTTGATATTCAAGATATTAAAAATATATTTTATATCTATACCTTGCAATCTAACCATAACTCGACCGGAGCTAAAACACACATTACAGTTTGGGGGTTTAAAAACAAATCATTATTGACATTAATGTTTATATTTCAATTTTTTCACAATTAAATCATGAAAAGGTTTCACATAATAATTCTGTTTTCATATTTGAAATTGAATATTATCCCCTATCAAGAATGAATTTTTTAAAACTGATTTTCATATTTTAGGTGAATTAATTTATATCTTTTTAAAATTTAAGCTTAAACTGTTATGTGAAGTTCTGGTTGACGGGCATCTTTCTGGAACTTCTCTTGGGAATTTTGGTGTCGACGATTAAGAAAGTACAGCGACTGGAGCAATACATAAAAAAAATACTAAACGCGTAAAATATTCTGAATTTTCAGTTTTATAGTTCCGTTAATGAACCTAATGAATTTCTGGGACCTATACAGCACCTTACATCTCACATCAACTCTATTACATGTTACAACCATTTCAGAAAAGTTATAACTTAATAATATGAAACAAACATCCTGGGAGAAACTTATTTTATGGCTCCAAGTCAATTATGCCGGTGTGAAGAAACATATTTTCATAATTTGATATCTCATTCGACCTCACCCAAAATAACACCATCAAATGGTCACAATCCCATTATCGACTCATTAATAGACAAAAGATGTGTTACTTCGACTTATTTATGGTGACATAAACGGGAAAAACTTAATTGAATGAACTGGGTGTTCAACGCACGAGGCCAAAGTTCGGCGTCCAACCATAAAATTAAATTAACTTAATTAAATTGTTTCGTCCTCTTCGCTTAGTAACCGTAAGACATGAATGCACTCTCTTTTATTATTCACTAATTGAGCGGTTAAAAATACGGTCAGTGTTGACATTACCGACTGCAGGAACGTTGTGGTGAAGGTTAAAGTTCAAGAATGAAGGTAAACATGGAAAAATCTTAGATGGTACCATTCGTCACTTTATTGAACTCCATAATTTTCAATGAATCTGTTATCAGTAACCAAAAATCGCTATAAGGAACAACAGATCGCCAGAACTGACAATATATGTTCCATCGATAATGTCCAAAAGCAGAAAAACCTTAATTGAATAGAATTATGATAAAACCAGAAAAGCCAACTGCAAGACTACATAAAACATTCACTATCATACAGGGTTATACATTGTGTGCTTTCGAAAGTAAACATGAATAAAACACTTTCATTTAGAATATCGATAAAATTTTCATTTCAATATTTCGCTGAAGAAAATTCGATGCGAAAAAATCGTCATCCAAATGTTGTTGTTCAAGCACACAATCGGCATATGTACTACGCATTCTATCTTCAGCTGGCTTTAGTTCTTGTATCAACTGAACCTTATAAGAATATTGATACAAATACAGATGCAAAATACGCCAAAGCGTTCCGTAAGAGAGTCCCAAGTATTGTGTGCATCGATGAATTGATAAATTTGGATCTTCTTCAACACTTTTACGTACAGTAGAAATATTTTCGGTCGAGTGTGCATTTCGATGACGTATAGGCCTCAAGACATCAGTAACAGAACCAGCCTCTTTAAGTTTTTTACTGTGTTACCAATTGTACACTCAGATGGGCGATTATGTCGATCATAAGTTGCCCGTAATGCACAAAACATACTTATTACAGAATCATTATTTTTGTAGTAAGTTTTCACAATATTCACACGTCCAGCAGTAAATAAATGATCCATATTGTTAAATGGCTAACCTCTAACTCAAACTATGAAATCCGGACATTCAAAGACATTGAAAACTAATGGAATTGAATCGAATAATCTGGAAAGACAACATCAAATCAAATTATCTGTGGAATTTCGTCTGAACGAAGGGAAAAATAGAAAGAAATTTGGTGAATATTCTCAGACCGCTAGAGGTAATAAAAATTGAACATTATACGAATCTAATTAATCTCCTGAACATAAAAATCTGAAGTGAAAACATGGCGCTATGCCTTAGTTTTGAAGTTGGCCTCTAAAGTTAAAGATTTATCCATCTTACTTCTGCCGTAAAAATATCCACTCTTCATTTAAAGTCACAAATAATCTTTGAAGCTTTTCCTCAACGATTCGCGTCATCTTATTTCAAAATACCTTTTAAAAGTTACTAATCGGAATTATCGAACAACCGTGTCAGCTGCTATTATAAAGATTTTCACAAATAATCAAAGTGAGAATTGGAAATAGCCCTAATTTCATTGCAATACGAGAATAGATATCATGGCATATACGAAACGAATCAGCTGAATTTTCAACTATATTTGTCATATTGTGATGAAATTGATGTCGTTGCCAAACATGGCTTCGAGAATAGGTGAACTTAATTGAATGAAGCTAATACCAGCCTTGTCATGTTACAGTCATATGACTGTACAATAATTTCGATTTTTTGCACTCATAGATATTTTGAAGAAGGACTTCGCGTATAAGAAAAAAGATCCAAAGATTATTTATGCAGCGTAAGAAGATTATTTTTACAATAGGAAAGTGACATGAAAATGGAGACATTTTCTAAACTTTCAAACTAAGACTCCCGTTTTCACTTCAGATATGTACTCACAACCAGCGTTTTTTGTCGGTTATAAGAAAAATATTTAATGATAAATTATTACAACGGTAACTCATCAGCTCAACTTCATATTTAAAAAATGAAAATAATTATCAAAAAATGTCTTACCAAACTGAATGCTGTTTACTGGACAAACGTTAGAATAAAGTGAACTTATAAACATCCGACGTATTTTATGTTCGTCACAGAAACTATATAAAATTCGCAAGGTATTTTATGGAATCCTTCAAAACTAAATGATAATATGTAATAAGCGTAAACCAAAATATATAACTATTATATATACAATAAAATAATAAAAATAGGTTTCTTCTTGATAGAAGGATTATTACAAAATTTTGAATATCATACAGATTTATTCAGAAATGTTTTGATCTGTATGATATTTAGAATTTTGTAATGATATTTTTATCAATAAAAAACTTCTTTCTATTATTTTATTGTATACATAATAATAATATATTATGGTTTATGCTTATTACAAATTATTATTTGGTTTTAAAGGAGCGCATAAAGTATCTTGCAAACATTATGTAATTTCTGTGACGAACATAAAATAAACTTTGAATATCAAAACAGATTTAACATGTTAGTCTTCTACAATTTTAATTAAAAAACTTCTCCAAAACTGATTTATTTGAAATATTTAATATGTTTAAATATTTAAATAAGTTACTTCGAAAACTCTCAAAAACATGTAGCAAATCCTCAAAAACAATTAGAATTCATATAAGGTAAGTTCAACTTTACATTTGAAAGATAAAATCAAATAAAAATAAATAAACTTGAAATCTTACCAAACAAATTTTTGGAAACTGTGTGAATGCAAATTCAAACTAGATAGGTACTTCTAATATCCTCTATGTTCTATGCTAAACACGGAAATCACACAAAGTTTGTAAGGCATTTTATGGCCTTCCTCAAAACCACTCGAAACTGTATAATAAATTTCTTTATTCAAGAACCTAATGTTATATATATATATATATATATATATATATATATATATATATATATATATAAAATAATATTAATGAGAAGCGGTTTTCTTACTTGATAGAAGGATTATTACAAACTTTGAATATCAAAACACATTTAATCTGTTAATCTTCTACAGTTTCAATTTCAAAAAAATGTTTTAAAAAAACTTTTAGGATTAAATTAATGTCTTATAATGAGCACTGCTTATATTTTATAGACGCATAAAATCAAAATTCATTATACATATCAAATGAAACAAAAAACCCAACAAAAATAAATTGTTTGTAACTACTAAATCTCTTTCAAAAATACACAACATAATTTTGATAACTTCTCCAAAACTAATCTATTTGAGATATTTAGTATGTTTGAATATTTAAATATAATAAAAGAGTTACTTCAAAACCTCTCAAAAACATGTAGCACATCCTCAAACACAATTGGAATTCAGATGTCAGTTCCACCTTACATTTGAAAGATAAAATCAAATAAAAATAAATAAACTTGTAATCTTACCAAACAATTTTTGGAAACTGTGGAAAAGTTATTGAAATTATGTTGTGTTTTTTTGAAAGAGATTTAGTTTTCATAAATATAAGACCAGAAACTAAACATTTTGTCAAATGTTTGTTACAGGCAAAACATACGTACCACGCCTGTCTGACGAGTTCAGGTGCGCATGTTTCGAACGAAAAATTCAGTAATACTTATTTTTTAATTTTAATCAACAATGTATTTTTGTTGGGTTTTCTATTCCATTTGATATGTATAATGAATTTTGATTTTATACTTCTATGAAATATAAGCAGTACTTATTATAAGACATTAATTTAATTCTAAAAGCTTTTTTAAAACATTTTTTTGAAATTAAAATTGTAGAAGACTAACAGATAAAATTTGTTTTGATATTCAAAATTTCTAATGATTCAAGTAAGAAAACCGCTTCTTATTATATTATTTTATATATAATTTACATCATATTTATAGAACATTAGGTTTTTGAATAAAGAAATTTATTATACAGTTTCCAGTGGTTCAATAAAGACCATAAAATGCCTTACCAACTTCGTGTGATTTCTGTGTTTAGCATAGAACATAGAGTAACTTGGATATTAGATGTACCTATCTAGTTTGAATTTGAATTCACACAGTTTCCAAAAATTGTTTGGTAAGATTACAAGTTTATTCATTTTTATTTGATTTTATCTTTCAAATGTAAAGTTGAACTGACCTTATCTGAATTTTAATGGTTTTTGAGGATTTGCTACATGTTTTTGAGAATTTTCGAAGTAATTTATTTAAATATTTACACATATTAAATATTTCAAAAAAATTAGTTTTGTAAAATTATGCTGTCTATTTTTGAACTAGATTTAATTTTCATAAATCTAAGACCAGAAACTAAATATTTTGTCAAATGTTTGTTACAAGCAAAACATACGTACCACGTCTGTAGGTTCAGGTGCGCATGTTTGGAACGAAACATTCAATATTACTTATTTTTTAATTTTGATTAACAATTTATTTTTGTTGGGTTTTTTATTCCGTTTGATATGTATAATGAATTTTGATTTTATAAGTCTATTAAATATAAGCAGTGCTTATTATAAGACATTAATTTAATTCTAAAAGTTTTTTTTTTAATTAAAATTGTAAAAGACCAACAGAATAAATCTATTTGGATATTTAAAGTTTGTAATTATCCTTCTATCAATTAAAAAAACTGCTTCTTATTATTTTATTGAACATATAATACTTAGGGTGTTTATAAGTTCACTTTATTCTAATGTTTGTCCAGTAAACAGCATTCAGTTGATTTGGTGAGATATTTTTTATTAATTATTTTTATTTTTTAAATATGAAGTTAAGTGATGAGTTACCGTTGTAATACTTCTTAATTATTTAAAATAGAAAGGCCTTTTACTTGATAGAAGAAATATAATAAAATTTGAATATCAAAACAAATTAAAATATGTTTTAAAAGGCAATTGGTGTTCTTAAAGGTAAGACCAGAAACAAAATTTTGTCTCCTTTAAATATTTATTTATTAATTTTAATGACTTTCGTATATCTGTTGGTTTATTTATTCCGTTTGACATTATATATTGAGTTTTGATTATATACGTCTATTAAATGTAAGCGGTGCTTGTTTTAGACATTAATTCAATTCTTAAAGTTTTTTGAATGAAAAATTTTTTTGAAATTAAAATTGTAGAAGATAAACATATTTCAATTTGTTTTGATATTCAAATTTTGTTATATTTCTTCTATGAAGTAAAAGGCCTTTCTATTTATTTCATATATAATGTATAATTATATTTTGGCTTCAATAAATCTCATTATGGAATGTCAATGAATTTAAATAAGCCTTAAAAATAACTCACACTGTTCTTTGATTTTGTTAGAACATAGATCAATATTGAATTATAAAGATGATCTGTGTTTCGAAACATTATTCCTTTACACGTGGTGCGTTGTTGATATAGGTTAGTTTTTTTGATTTTGATATTTGGAATATTATTCAGGACCGAAGAAGGGATTGCTTAGAATTATATTTGTTTTTTGAAGATATAGAGCATGTTTTGAGAGATTTCTGAATTAACTTATTCGAATATTTAAATATATAAAATATTTCAAATGAATTATATTCTTTGAGAAGTCCTTTAAGTGTGTTCATGTTTTTAAAAGGCAATTGGTGTTCTTAAAGGTAAGACCAGAAACAAAATTTTGTCTCTTTTAAATATTTATTTATTAATTTTAATGACTTTCGTATATCTGTTGGTTTATTTATTCCGTTTGACATTATATATTGAGTTTTGATTATATACGTCTATTAAATGTAAGCGGTGCTTGTTTTAGACATTAATTCAATTCTTAAAGTTTTTTGAATGAAAAATTTTTTTGAAATTAAAATTGTAGAAGATAAACATATTTCAATTTGTTTTGATATTCAAATTTTCTCAATTATTTTTTGAAGATGTACATGTTTTACAAATTTTTTCAAGGGACTTATTCTGAAGAAGTTCTTGAGGTTATGTTTTGCATTTTTAGAAAATTTAGTTTTCATAAAGCAAGGAACGAAACACAATTTTGTACTCTTCAAGTATTGATTTAATAATTTCTGGTCGACAATTTATATTTTCTTGAATTTCTTTCATTTCCTTTGGTACTGTGTAATAAGTATTAATTCTATATGTCTACTAAATTGACACAGTGTGTTGTACCAAAGACATTTATTTAATTTAATTATAAAAATTTTTGAATGAAAATATTTTCGAAATTAAAATATGTTTGAGATTAACAGAATAAATCTGTATGATATTTAAAAATTTTTTATTATCCTTCTATCATTTTTAAACACGTCTAAAGCAATCGTTTGAGCATATTTTCTTTTCTTAATCATCATATTAGGCATAGAAAATTGGACGGTTCCATAATGACCTACTACGATTAAACAAATAGTCTATCGTTGTAAATACAAGAAAAATTCAAATTACTGATGTGCTTTTATGAATTTTAGTATTCATTGAGGCATGCGTTTTATTATTTTATCAATCCTGCAATTCTAACAGTTCACATTTCAAACACGCAGAATCAAAACATGTGGTAAATTTAATAAAATTATTTATTACTTTCTTCTTATACAAGCATATCTGAGCAGTTCACGAATTATTGATCCTAGAATATCTTAATGAAATGCAATAACTCCATGGCTGAGTTCACAGAGACAAAAGTTTTACATTTAATATTTTGCATATATTATAATATTATAATTGAATAAATAAATTTAGGCCAGATAATTGTTTAAGAACTTAACATTGTAGAACGAATACTTATGGAGACTCACCATTCTCGACATGATCAATTTTCATGCAGGCAAGTTATTTATTCATTTAATTCCACATATATACTCTTAAGAGTTATTATACATATTAAAAGAACAATCACAGATTTCTAAGCTGGAACAAAAAAGATTTTAATTGATTCACATTATATCTTCATTAAATTCTTGAATAATTTCATCAAAAATAATTAATGTTATATTACACGGGATAACATTATTGGTTTTACAGAAAATATTTCCTCATTCCGTATTCGTAAATTTGATTTAGGATTATTATAACCAATAAAGTCTATAAAATCACAATCTGAATAAATCCAATTATTCAGAGAATTACTAATGTAAATCAAAGCTTTTATCTACTTCTTAATTGATGATTGTATAATAAAATCTTTCAAGATAGAATTGAACGATTTCATCAACCGATATTCTCTATATTTATCTATATAGAAGTACTCAAGAATTTTTTTTGTGCCATTACTATTTTGTCAATTTTGTTAATATTGATAATCTCTAAGGGCATCCATAGTATCGTATATTCGAGATGTGGTCTTACAAGGTCTCAACGAATAGAAGTTGTTGAATAATGGAAACGTACATTTTTAATCACTAAATTTTGATGCTTCACTCGAATTGACTTGCCAAAACTCAAAACCGATTGAAACATAACACCCAAGTCTTTTATTTCTGATCTACGTATAATTTTCTCCGAGTTGATTTTATACTGGAATTCCATTGCATTGATTTTCATCATGCAACATTGAATAGTTACAGTTATGTTTTATAGATATTTTGTCTCGGCGAGTTGAAAAAACATAAAGAATTAAATCTACATCTCCAGTTTATGGCTCGAAAAGCATTTTTATGAAAAGAATTTGACATACAGTAGGTAACTGATTTTGTGGTACTAAAAAGCATAAAAGGGAGTAATAAAAAAGCTTTCAATATTCTGCTTCCTCTCTCCAATAAATTAGAGGAAATTACCCAATAAATTATAGTATTTAAGAAGTGTTAATTGAGGTTATTTCACTTTTTTTGTAGGCATGTTGGAAGATACTCTGAATATTGCATATTGTCCTATGATTTCAAATCAACAGTATCAAGGAAATGAAATTTTAATTCTCAAATCTAAGAAATTTATAGTAAATTCAAATCACTAATAGTTATTTATTGTCCAATACGACAAATTTGTATTTAATCTTTGGGAATGTCTTTTAGGGCTAATTACGCTCGAGAAGATAATGCGATTTTATGGTCGTGTGCAATGCAACATTTTTTTTTATAGCAATACTTCGAATTCAAGTGAAAAATAAAATTTCAAAGGAAATTTTAATTTTTTTCACAAAAATCGCAAATGTGTTGCCCCCTTACTAGGGATATGAATTACTCTGTCAACAAATGTAAAACAAATTTTACATTCTGGTTTTTGCGGAGTGTTCCGTATTTTTGCTTTTTGTGTACGAAGCGAATACGAAATGTATGGAAAAGAATTAACACAAGAAGAAGAACACTTGCCAACAGATGTAGAAGATGCAGCGTTGCAAGCAGAAAGTTTATTGTTACCCCAAAAATCTAGGAAGATGTATGAAATGGAATACCAGTCCTTAAAAAAGTGGAAAAGCATCAAGAATATCAATGACGTGATTGAAAAAGTGCTTATGGGGTATTTTTCTGAAAAGTCGAAGAAATCAAAGCCATCTTCATTATGTAAATTAAATTGAATAAAAAAAGTTAAAACAATTTATCCACCCTTGCTGTTAAAGTATTACTTTATCTACCCTTGCGGTGAAAGTGATGCTTCATATACCTACTCAAAATAGGTACTATAACAACATTTCAACATTAGCTATAAAAAAATATATTCAAATACAGATAATTGACGAAAAATACTAGAAAATCTAAAATAAACGACTTACTTACAATATGCCTTCGATACTTTCATGTAGTGGAACATCTTGTAGTGTTTGGGTGACATAGGATGCAGGAAGACGGCACTATTGTCATCTTATTTTAGCCAAATAGAGGTCAGAGTGATTGTACTGTTATGGATTTATTTATATTGTTTTTTAAATTTTTTATTTAAATTTTGATTTTGATTATTTAATCCATAATTCCACTTAAGATTATGCAATTTAGTTTTAAAATTTCTCAGTTTCGAATTAATCTTAGATCACCCCTGTATATAAGTGATCTGTTCGAGGGTTCCCAGCTAGCTCTATAGTTCATATAATTTTTATTGAAAATTTGTAATAGTATTAAATTTTGATTTGTTTTCAAAGGGAGGGTTCAATTTCAATTTTTAATAGGTTGAAAATTTTTAAATATATATTATATCAAAGTAATTTGAAATATAATCACTAGTGATTAATAATTTAAATGTTTAATTCTATGTTCTAACCTAAACCTATTTAAAAATCGTAACGTAATTCTAACGTAAGCAAGCAATGATTTGTTTTTGAATTCAAATTGGAAAAATTTAAATTAATAAACTTATTTCTACCTTTGGTTAGTTCAATTATCCATCAACAATGTTCCTTTGATGTTGACTTTGCTCTATTTCAGGATCATGTTTTGTTTCCTGAAGAATATTTCCGGAATATTCGGTTCTCCCAGCCCACTTAGTTGATTGTTTCTTATAAATTGTTGAATTCTTGATTGTTATTGGGGATGTTTCTATTCACAAAACTCCTGTAACGAAACTTTTATATTACATTTCCATTCACGAAATAATATCAATTCATTTTAAGGTTTTGGAACTGGATTATTGAAGAGAGAAATGTTCTATTTTGAGACAGACCGATATGAATTCTGCTCTCGTATTTTGAAGACTGACTTATTTTTTCTGTGTTCCCTATTTATAGTTTTCACGAAAAATTGAATTTCAAAGCTTACTAGCTTCTGTCAAAATTATTGAAAAATTATGCTTTTGATGATTTTACAAAATTTATAATATTTCTTGGTTTGGAATTACTGTTGAAAATTAGCCCATTTTTTAAACTACATTTTCATGTATGTTTCATTTTGAACAGAACAGTGAAAGTCTTGCTTTTCATCCGTAAAGTATTTCAAGTGTCAAAATTGAACAAAGTTTAACTTCTAATGCTTATAACTTATAAATCACTTAATATTACTTATGAAATTGATTAAATTTCTTTAGCTTAGATCCTAATACAATTTTATTTATGCCTAAACATCTTGAAGGATATCTCTTACATTAATAATTTCAGAATATCTGACGAAGATGCTATCTTTCATTGAATTAATTGAATTTTGATCAAATTTGTCCTATGGACATCATTCTGGTAAGTTATATTTAATTTAGCTTGGTCTTTGTCAATAATTTCACTGAATTTTATATGTGATTCATGATAGTAACAAATCTTTTCAACAATCTCTTCATCAATATCAAACTATATCTAAATTCAAATTACTTCTATTTATACAACTTTTGAGGTCTTTACGTTGAATAATTGTGGACTGAATGCTCCCTGTGAGTTCTGTCTAAAATTTTCAAAAGGATGAATGAATATTGTTTAACGTTAAAAAGAATTTTTACTCGACTGAAGGTTATGTACTCTAAATATGTTTTTCTTCATAATTTTGACATGTGAGTATTATTATAAGTTGAATTAATCATGTTTCTGTCTGAATTGATATAAATATATTAATTTTGATCTATTTGAGTTCTAACGAGTCAACTTATATACAAAGGTGAATCTTTTCCTTGCGTTGTAATTCTTCATCTTATGAGTTTTCAATAATGAGTCATTATAACTCATTTACAAGATTTATTTCATAAAATCCATGGAAGGTGGTGATAATGACTCCGAGAGGATATCGACAGGGCTCTTTTTTTGGTCCTAAAGTATGTGTTTCGTACCACGGTTAGTTTACCGTAGTATTTGCCTATTATTTCAGTATTTTAAAATAATAGACAATTGCATATTAATTAATCTCGATGATTAATTCCAATGGCTTCTAGTGGACTATATTTTTTATTATTAGCGGTGATTTTGACTTCAAAGAACACTCTATGTGCGGTGGTCTACAGCTTCTTTTATCTTATAATGATAAACCACAACGATGATGAGGAACTGAAGTAAAACACTTATAACAAAACAAACTAATATATTTTGGTATCACTGTATATGATACCAAGCTAATGTGATGACAATAACACTACAAACAAGTGTAAGGTGGATTGCTACGTTTACAGCAATCGCTTTAAGTTTGTACAATTACAAACGAACAACTTGACTATTCGGAGAATAATGCATAATGTAGCTACGGCTACATGCGATAACTTTGACTATTACTCGAATAATAATGCATGATGTAGCAAAGGCTACATGCGACCGACCAGTTTGACTATTACGAATAATAATGCATGATGTAGCAAGGGCTAGATGCGAACACTTCGATTATCACGAATAATAATGATTTTACAGTCTTCTCAAAGACTGAACATTAGAGGTGCTCGATGCACCCTTTCAAACAAAAATAGGGAAATTAACGTAATTGATTGGAAGGTCCATTTGGAGGTGGACTGAATGAACCAACCAAATCTTCTCATTGGTTACAGAAAAATCATGAGAATAATGCAAGTAAGGAAGGATAGAGTCAGTTTGTAATTCCGAATGCTGCGTCAATATATCCAAATCTCCAAATGACTTAACATGTTTTCTAAGGCCATATATAATAATTAGAAAACCAATAATCTGAAGTGTCGAGTAAAAATAAACAGTTTGAAAGAATCTCAAAACTGCTAGATCGCATATCAACGTCTAAGACATAAGTATCGAATGACAAACTAATTTCGAAAGACAGGGCCGTCTCTAATGAGACGGAACAGTATGAAACGTATGAATGAATCGCTGATTGAACTTGGAAGAGAAGATTGTGAGCTGAAGTTTCGGCTAAAGTTGTAAAAAAAATTTCTCACGGAACTTCCACTCGTTTCAATTTTCGAACTGTAAGTATAATTTTTGACCTAGAAAATTTTTGATAGAATGCATGGTGAAAATAGAATCAAGTGATGCCAGCAGCATCTGAAATCAACCTAATTCTGCAGGATCCATTTTTTGGTTTTGGTTGAATTTTTTTCGTGTTATGCCTCGTGTAAATATTCTATTCAAAGAACTTCAACTTGAGCGCACTTTAGCATGGCAAGCTATCAATCTTTTTGAAGAAAATATGAAAGAACTTCCTTTAGTGATGTTATTGATGAGTCAAAACGATTTATTTATGACCAAAATCCTGAACCTCCATGACAAAAAAGAGATTCCTAAGAAACAGCAGATCGCGATAGAAGTGTGTAGTTATTAATACTGGGCGCGATAGGTTAAGTTTTGCTGGTCATTTTCAAACTAGTTTTTTATTTTTTCTCGAGATTTTTTTCAAATATCAAACTAAATTAACTTCATGAACCTCAGATGTGGCTTGTATGCCCTATTCTGGACTAAACAAATAACATTTATGTATTGAATTATCAGTGATCAGTGAAGTATCACTCCATCAAAAGTTCAAAAGTAGCGAGTTTAACACACTTTCAACAAAAGTCGACTGGCCTGGCACTTCTCAATATTTCAATAAATTGCAATAAATCTGTACCAGATCAGCCGCATTAATTTATTTTAATATGATTATGCTAATTATTAGCATTACGGCAAATAATAGTCTGATTCGAGCATGAGGAAATTTTTTTCTGGGTTAGTAATGTGAAAATATCGAGAATACATTTCTTTACTTGATTTAACTCGCGATGGTATATCTTGTATGTATTTTGCATACTCTAGATGGCGCTAGTGTATTTTAATACTTTAGTGTCTCTGTGTATAGTGAATATAGATACTTGACAGATTCGTAGTCATTAGCATACAATGCACTGACGATAACCAATCAATTTGAAACGTGCGCATGTCTGCAATTTGCCTCTGTGATCAACAAAACCTTGTCGAGTTTGTTTGAGTATAGAATTGTTATACAGATGTATGTTACACTGTCTCGATTTCTTGAACTTTCTATTACCATAGCTCATTCTCCTTATTGATGATTTTCATTTTAAATCCCTAAAAGGTGTAAAGTTTCCATTGGTGTACTCCTTATGGCGAGTGTGGATAATGTAATGCTTTTTATTTTAAGCGACGACTGAACAAAGGAAAGTCGAGCCTTATTTGCATTTCCTTCACACATCAACTGCGCCTCTAATAACTTTCAATAGTCATCATTTTCAAACGATTTTACACCTCATACATCCATAGACGGGCATAAATCACTATGATCAAAACCGATGACAATACAACTGCGCACACGTACCGTTTCATATCGTAGTTACGTCCTTCTGGTTACGTAAAATGTGTACATCCATAATTCACGGTTAGATAGCAGGCTCTGGAATTAATGAGGCCGTACTTACACCTAAGTGGCATCGCGCTGGCGCCGGTACTTTCAGGTCACAGTTCAACGATGACTCACCGCAATAAGAAGAGGATTACGGTATAATTTGTGGAGTAATAGTGCGATTTCCAATGGGATTATGTAAAGCGACGGTATAATTTCGCGAGATTTATTCGAGAATCAATTGGATGGGTTGTTGGTTGGATATGCTGAAGTATACAAATGTCAAGCTGTCCAGAAGACTACCATGATCGCTGTACACAATTGCTAATTATTTAATATTGATACATGGGTGTGGAAGAAAGTTGATTTCTATTGAGTTGAATAAGTTGCGCATATTGATCCTGAATATTCATTCTATTGTATTGTTTCGAATAATAGTGAACCTTACCGGTTAATCATTAAAAATTTGTGACATTTTTGCCTAGATTTTTGTTAAGGTTCAAATATCTCGCTACTGTATTTAGCCTCATGCAGAAGAAACTTGCGCTTGTACACTGTATTATATTGAGTCATTGCTTTTACAATAAGAGGTTTAATTTTGAATAGCCGGGCAGCTGTCCATTTTGAAGCTGTCATCTTTAGACATTTGACAAGGAAAAATTAAGCTATTACTAAAAATGGAACAATACACGCCTCAATAAGGCACTACAATGATTAAAATCCACAACAAAAATGGTGAAAATCTTAAGTTCATTCAGACATGCCTGAAGGTTTTTGAAAGCTGTTGCTGCATTTTAATGGGATGTCAATGTCACTTTGTCGTCTGCAAAAGTGGCCAGTGTAGTGTGCTGCTTCTCTGACATATCGGATGTATAAATCAGATGAAGCAGAATATACTTCCCTGTGGAACCCCCGCTTTAACTCCAATCGAGGAAGATATAGCATCGCCATATTTTACGGCAAAGTATCGATCGGATAGGAAGGACCTTAGAATCAGATAGTAGGGTTGTGCAAGAAGTTTCTTCAATTTGAAGACTAATCCACTAGGACAAAATTTGTCAAAAGCTTGAGATGAGTCCAAAAAGACAGCAGTACAGAATTTATTATCTTCGAGGCTTGTTGAAATGGTGTTTCCTATCCGGTGTATTTGATGTGCTTCTGAATGATTTTCTCTAAATCCTAGTTAATGGTTTGATAGAAGTTTGTCCTATAGGATCTCGCATCGTGTTCAGGCTTGTTTGGTTTCGGCATCATTATTATTTCTGTATATTTCCAGACAGTGAAAAAATAAGATATACTCATCCTTCGGTTGTTTATCGTATTGAGTAATATAATAGCTTTCTGAGGAAGTTTTTTCAAAATCTCTTCTGTTATTAGATCAAAACCGGGCGCTTTTTTATTTTTTAGCTTCTTGCTCTCGTGAAAAACTTCTTTGGGCTTGAAAGGTTTTATGGGAATAGACTGAAAGAGATCTGAAAGTACTATCCAAGAATGACTCAATAGCAGTATAGTTATTACCTGGGTAAGGATTATCTGAGATGCATACTTGTGAAGTGTGAAGTGTGTTGTAAAAAAGTTTGATTTCTCCTCATCAGATTTGGCCCATTCTCCATTTATTTGTTTGATCGGAGGTTTTCTTTGTACAAGTCTGTTGTAGCCTTTTGTAGCCTTACAGATATTATGATCGCAGTTGTTGTCTATATTTTGCGTGTGGTGTTGGAATTGTAACTTGAAATGTTCTTGTAGTTTTTTATGGAGTACTCTAGCCAAGCAATTGTACTCTGCTTTGTCCACCAAATTATAAGATCTCTCCCATCTGCCTCTAGCATGTCTTTTCGCAGTTATCAGTTCACGAATTTGTAACGGTATTTTCTCTTCTGAGCGATTGTCTTTTGGTTGATATGGTGTGCCTTCCCGGGCTGCATTCTGAATCACATCGGTTATATGCTTTGAAGTAGGTTTAATTTCTCACTTAGTATTCCTTGAAAAAGGCTCCAGTTAGTCCTACTCGTTGTGAGAGTAGTCTTATTCTTCTGGTTTTTAGCGGCTGTACTGAGGGATATTAAAATCGGTGTATGATCCGATGATAGATCTGGAGTCGATTTTGCTTGCATATAGTTATTTCTAATACCATTTTTGATAAAAAAGTCCAAGATGATTGGTATCCATTAGCCAGTAAGTTGGTATTCCAGGTGACACCACATCTAGATTTTTGGTTGTTATGACCTTAATCAAATTGCGTCCTTTGGGGGTTATAAGTCTTGATCCCCAGTAAGTGTCCTTTGCATTTCAGTCTCCTCCCATTAGAAACCTTTGTTTAAAGGTTTTGAAAAGTTCCACCTATTGCTCTTTTGTTATATTGTGTCGAGGTGGACAGTATATGGCTGATACATCAAAGCTCCATATTTGTGACCTGTTTCTCATCAGTTATATAATTTGGCAAAGTTTAGTGTTTGATGTTTCTTCGAATCAATATGGCGGAGCCACCATGTGCTCTGCCATTAGGATGTTCAGTAGCAGGTGTTGCAATATGGGAGCTGAAAAGTTGTTGTTTCAGTGAAATGTGTTTTAGAAATAAGCCTTATGTCTATTTTATATACATTCATGAAAATTGTCAATTCATGTTTATGGTTTGGTAGGCCGTTTGCATTCCATGTAGCTATCCCTATCAAGTTCGCCATTTTTGATCTAATTGAGTTTGTTAACTAGTGTTATGAGCAGATTAAGGATAATCTGATTTTAGGTATCACTGTATGGTGAAATTTTGCAGGAAAAGTTTCCTGGCAGGGTTATTTCTCTTAAAGGTGATCACAATTGGGCACTGAGATCTTTCGATTTGAGTTTTTTTTTCTTTGGGACCACGTGAAGTCCAAATATGTATCACAAATGAACAGATGTGAACGGTGGAAAACTATATCAGCCAAATGACCGCCACGTGGTTTTCATTTGGCTGATTTAGTTTTCCATTGTCAAAGACATACCTTTGTATCCCTAATGAAATAAACATCCATTGATTTCTCTTGAAATATACTCGTTTTTCTAATGTAGCGAACAACTTATTCATTTCTCGTCCACGATTCGTGATTAACCGTCTCCGCCGAGTTCAAATAGAGCCAAGCATATAGCGTTTGTCGATCAGCGTTCTAAGCGGAACACATGGTCACGGGCGTCACAGGCAGAGTTGCGCACCACGCTTATCTGATGAGTTTCAGATGCGCAGACTCGGAAACGGAACGCCGTCTCCTGAATCAAGAGGTGGAAGCTCGCTCACAACACCCCATTACCCTTCGAGAGCTTCATTGGTGACCAAGACGTGATTGGGGGGGGGGGGGTTTACTTTAAGAGCGAATCAAATAGAGCAAAGCATATGGCGTTTGACGATGAACGTTCCAAGCGGAACACATGGTCACTAGCGTCACAGGCAGAGCTGCGCATCACGCCTGTCTTATGAGTTTCAGATGCGCAGGCTCGGAAACGAAACGCCGTCTCCCGAATCAAGAGGTGGAAGCTCTCTCACAACACCGCATTACCCTTCGGGAGCTTCACTTATATCAAAAAAACCTGTTATTGGAAAACCGTTTACATTTGTTCATTTGTGATACATATTTGGACTTATATAATATTTTCAAGAATTTTTCAGTTTAGTATTTTTTTAATCCCTGACACCAAGTATATTTTAGATACAGTTTACTCTGAGGAGTTATTAGCTATATCTTAGGAAATACAATGCTACATTGACTACGAAACAAATAAGATATTTTACGATAATATACTAGCAATATTTATAACCGTCTCTTTATTGTCTGGGCGATTTCGATCTTATCGAAATTCCAATTCCATTAAACTAATTGGAAATTTAGAATCGTTGTGGCGGAGCCTATATTACCTCAATACTGCTCGTTGGTAAGCAACGAAAGATATGTGAATATGTTGGTCTTTATTCCAACTCAATGATGTGTCATTGTTGTTTCATTATTCCAAATGTTTATTTTATATTTAAAATACATATGAAAGATACAGATTGCGGCATACAGGAGGTGTAAAAGATTTACTTCTTTTGATAATTTAGATATTGAAAAAACCTTTTATCAAGTAAAAAATACCTTTTTAATTATTTCATTCTAAATATATAAAATATACAAAGACAATGGCTTCTACACATTCATATTCAAACCTCCCTAAAATGACTCATAGAAGACACGTACCTGAATTTCAAATGTCACACTCTCTCATTAGATTGTGACCTCTCGGTATCTTCAAAGAGTCACGCAGAAGCGGCATCCATGGTTGCTGCGTGTCTTGCTCAAAAGACCCCAGGATGACAAAGAAGAGACAAATCTGCATACCAACCAGAATCCGATAAAAAAGATTCACATCGGTTTTCGGACATAAAAAGGTACGTGTATCGTATATCGGCTTAAAACGCGATTTGTTTGGATAAGTCTCCTAAGCTATGGTTCTGTACCATTTCGAATCGGCATTTTAAGGCTGAATCAGAAAGCGATTAAAGATATTACGTCTACGTTAGGAAATCCATTTTTATTAGCTTTGTTGTGACCAGATCCTTATGATTATTTATAGTTAGTACTGGTACTTACTCACTCTGAACATGCTGAATAAATCATATTCATTCTTCATTTTTGATGAGCAAACTAATTTCGGTTTACACACTACACTGTCAAAAATGTACCGGAAATCGATTAGTTAGACACAGAGTATCTGAATTTAGAGGCTATATTCTTTGGAAGCGGATTTTTTAAAAACTTGAATTTTAAAGCAATATAATTCTGTGAAATTTCTACAAAGTTTATTTTGAAAAAAAACCATAGAATTCTTGAAAATCGAAGACAATATGAAGGAATCTATGGAAAGTATTTCAGCAAGCTACCGGAATAAATGTTTCTGGTCAAATTATCCAGAATTGGTTGAAATTTTAATTTTAGTGCAAGAAAATCCCCCAGACACCCGCGATTAAGTAGGGCGCACCGGCGAATGTTGTTATGGCGAGAACGGAGTTAATGGTATAATGAAGATTTCACGAGGTCAATAATTCTGTTCGGTGGCGGTTCAGGTGCGTTTAGGAAAGCATTTGTTTTAATGGACGCACAGATCTTATTATTCCCATTAACACAACCTTGACAGCGGGAAGGAATTGTGATTTGATTGTACAACCAATTATTATTTCCTTTATTTGAGTCATTGCCGATAATTTTACGATAATTCTCGTCCAAATCAGGCAAAAATTATCAACGACTGCATATAAATGCATAGCATCAACAGAATATATTGGCCCGCTGCCTCTCCAGACCAATATTGTATTGAACGTATCTGGTCTGCACTGACACAGCAATTACATCCCTTATCTGACCCACCGCAGATATTACAACATTTCGCCAATGGTTTGACGGATATTTGATAAAACATTCCTCAAGTTTTCATTTATAACCTCATTGACACAATGCTGAGTAGAGTAAGAGCACTACGAAAAGATGCCCTACCCGATATTTAACCGTGATTTCAAGGTGCTTTTAACAGAAAGAACCTTCTTTTTGAGCCTGCAGACTCCACCAGGTCAGAATCTTTATTTTGTTTATTTCTCTACTATGTTCTCTTTAAAGGAATCTTGCTTACTGTTGCAATTTCAGGCAGGTTAACCGTATGTAGATAACGAACTGACATCAGTTCATATAAAAAATAGCTTTTAATTTTCCTCTGTATATAATTACGAGTATATGTATGGAAACTATCCACTTCAATTTTTGAGTAGTGTATCTTAGCAGGATGATATCCGATAATGCATGGAACTGTATGAAAATAAATTCATATCATGCATATAAATAATGAAATTCAATGAATAATAACTGAAATTGCAGTCACAAGATGTTGATTTCAACAGATTACAAGAAGAAATTATGAATGATATATACCTTAAACGAAGCACCAATGGAAACGAATTTGATTTTCTATATGCGTTGAATTTCCAATCAATAAGATGCTACTGAAAGTGAAATAAGAACACGTTACATTATTTGTTGCTCTATTAACTCTAATTTTTTTTTGGTTTCAAAATAATTTTAAAAAACGCTGATAACTCGTAACGCTCTTGACCAGTCGCTACATTGAAAGTTGTTCTATCAACCTTCGAAAGGAATAAACCTCTTCGGCAGAGGTATTTTGAATTAACAATTGCCGGCAGTTTTTTGACAGAGTATTATGTAGAATAGGAATTATTTATTCGTAAACATGAATTGAATATTACTTCGAACGAATTTTTCGAACATTTCAAATACTTACTAAGAAAATTCTTTTGAATCTCTACAAATCTTAATCAAGAAACAGTGTAACTAAGACCTTTTATTCAATTTTGAAAAATATTTAGGAAATTTTATAGGTTAAAATTTATAAATAGAATTGAATAAGATATCACTTTGATTTATATCAATGTTTTATTAACTAAATATACAGCGACTTGAGTTTAGTAGTGTTTATTACAGTTTCAAACTGAATAAAAACAAATTGTATATTAACTGTTATATTGTTATATATACGTTGACGGCTTTGGCTGGTGAAAAATTTCGAGAAGTGGGATGTACCAAAAGTCCCTTTGCTCTTTTAGAGTTTCATTGTTGAAACGTGCTCTTCATGTTTAAATATTTCGATTGATTCCAGGATGTCTAGTTTTAATCCTTTCGTTTCCAAGTGTTATCTTTACCTTTCCTAAATGAAGACTGATGTTCTTGAAACTTTTTTTTGAAAGATCTCCCACTTTGTCCTATATATACTCTACTGCACTGTTGACAACTTAATTTATAGACTCCAGAATTATTCAGCCGGTTGGTTTTTGTATTTTTGATTAAAAAAGAGATTGGAAATTTTATGTGAGGGTGTAAAAGCTGTTGTTATGTTAGTTTTTGAAAATAGTTGAGCTATTTTTTGCGAGATTGGTCCAAAATATGGTTAGTTTCAAAAATTTATTTTCATTATCATTTATTTTGGAGATGGGGTCTATATGTTTCAGAATGAGTTTTTTTTTGTTTATAACACAATTTATGGTTTTTGTTTCGAATTGATTGTTTGCGTATATTTGCATTCAGTTTCCTGTCCAATGGAATATTATTTTAAGGAATTGAAAATGCTCTATATCTCATTGACCTGTAACCAGCGAGTTTATGAGTGTCCGCATGGTTTGAAAAGTCGGGTATGGGTGTACCTGTCGTTGGTGGGTTTGCTGAATATATCAAAGGAAATTTCATCATTATTCTTAATTGAAGTTATGTCCAGAAAATTAATTTTATTATTAATGTGTACGTGGTATTTTCTTTGATCTCACAAGAGCTTTCGATTGCATTGCACCACAGTTTATTACCAGTAAATGGTACAATCTAGGTTTCAGGGAAAATTTTTTAGATTGGATTTGAAGTTCTCTGTCAAGTCGGATTATGTCTATAAAAGTTCTTGAGACATTTTCAGACAGTTATGAAAGTGAGTTGGGTGTTCCTTAGGGTTCTCTTTTGGGACCGCTACTATTCATTCTCGTCGTTAATGACTTGCCTACTTCATTATTAATGAATAGCCGGGTTGTGCTTCTAAGCCGCTGTGAAATTATGGTTGCGACCTTTGTACATTGGTGTCAGACTAATGCTATGATTGTGAAAAGACTAAATCAGTCGTAGTCGAGATAAGGAATTATGTGGCAGAGCCACTTCGTCTGCATTATAAGAACAAAGAGTTGAAACCAAGCGATTCAATAAAGTTTTTGGGTGTTGCGTTTATAAGAACTTGAGATGGTGTGAACACGTAGACCATGTTTGCAGGAAACTGAGCTCTTTTCGCTATTAGACGCATTAGAGACTTACTTCCCTTTGACGCAATTTTGAATGTATAGTTTAGTTTATATTACAGCCATACAGCCTACAATATTTTGGTGTGCGGAAATTCTGTTCAACTCAATAGAGTTTTTTTTATCACTGAAGAGAATACTAAGTATGATATTCAGGCTTGGTTCTCGTGATCATTGCAGACCTACATTTATTGCAAATGATATTCTGATAGTACCTGATATTTTTATTTTCAAGCCTTTGCAGTATATTAATGAAAATGTGTCAGTATTTGTCAAGTTCTCTGGTTTTCACAACTACTCTAGAAGAAGCTTTAAAACATTTTCTATCATCTCCATTATACCAAATTATAAAACTTCATATTCATTCAGCTGATTGTAATAAAATTATGGATAAATTTAAAAATATTATTAAATCAGTTATGCTCTGTAGGGAATACTATAATACCGTCAGAGAATATTTGGGTAATAATTCTCATTTGTGATTGAATTTACATTAATTGACTCATCCTAATCATGTAATGTCTTACAGGATCAATAGATAATATTATTAATGTTATTCGAAACAGCTGTCTGGGATTAATTTGCTAGGTAATCGCAGTCAATATTCTAATATGAAGGGTTTTCCAACAAGATAGATATATACATAGATGTTTTATTCAGAAAGTATCAGTATTACAAAAATATTTAATTATCAACAAGATGTCACCCAAACAAGGCTTGGGTTGTGAGCATCCCAGGATTCACAAATATCAGTTCTAAACCTGCAAAAAGAGATTTCATTTTGAATAGCCGGCTAACTGGTTTGCTGGCACTTTTGACGCTTTCATTCTTCGACATTTGACTTGGCCAATACTAAAACTGGAATGATCCATGCTTCAACAACGCTTTGAAATTGTTGAAATTGTGCAGTTACAGTTCGCAAAGCTGAAGCACTTTTGGATCGTCGTAAAACACCTTCTCGGTCGGCAATAATGAAACTGGTGAAAAAATTTGAGCTGTTGGCACATGTTAGTGATGTGAAGAATCAAAACCGTGTGCGTCGCTCAAGAACAACAGAGAATATTGCTGCTGTAGCCCATAGTGTTGACGAAAACCCAGGTTTGTTGATTCCTCGTTATTCTTTGGAATTAGGCATTCTAAAAACGGTATTCCACCGTATTTTGCATGAAGACTTAGGTTTTAAGGCTTTCAAAGTTCAGTCAACACAAGAACTCAAGCCGGTCGATCATCAGCAATCATTTTCGCTGATTGGGTCCTTGAAATGCATCAAAATGATCCGGATTTTCATCGAAAAATCTTTTTCAGTGATGAGGACCATTTTTACGGATTTCAAGAATGATTGTTGAAAAGCCTTTTCATCCTCAACGTGTCACTGTTTAGTGCAGGCGGTGTGATTGAACCTTATTTATTCGTAAATGCGGCTGGTGCAAATATTACGGTGAATGGATTGCGCTACCGAGCTATGATTAATGATGTTTTATGGTCGAAATTTGAAAATATTGATGTTGACGACGTTCATTTTCAAGAAAACGGCGCTACGTGCCATACAAGCAACGCAACAATTTGAATTTTGCAAGAAAAGTTTCCTGGCCATATTGTTCTTCGCAAAGGCGATCACAAATGGCCACCGAGAGTTTGTGATTTAACACTTTTAGACTTCTTTCTTTGGGGCCACGTGGAAGATAGGCTCTACGCCAATGATCTACAATCCATTCAATGCCTTTAAGGTGGAATTCGTGAATTTATCGAGGACATGCAGCCGAAAATGTTCGAATTGGTCAAGAAAAACTTCACGAAAAGAACCGTAGCAGCGGCGGCCATTTGGCTATATCGTTTTCCATTGTTAATGACATACCTTTCTCCTTACAATAAAATAAACATCCATTGATTTTCTCTCAAAATATACTCGTTTTTTTCAATGTCAAAATGAAACCTCTTATTGGAAAACTCTTTATTTTCTTGTTATTTTTTATTGATTGACTGCTGCATACGTGTTTCGATGATTCGATATCCCTATAAAAGAAGTGTTTCTATGACGTTTCATAAAATTTGATTTAGAAAAATTTTCGGGACATTCTTTTGATTGAAATTTGTAGCTGTTAAGAGAGAATTGTTCTTGTTTATATTTGAAATAATTTATTCGGTCAACGAAAGTAAACCGATTTGAATTTATGGTTCCCGACAGTTCGTTTTCGATCTCACAAATCATACCTTTCCACTCCCGTTATACGCAATATATTCCAAGAATGAAATTTGAGAAGAACAATAAAGCTGAACTTAATTGGATATTATTCGGTGGGTGCCTAAAGAATTAAACGAATTTAGATGTAATACAGAACATGATAGAGACAATATTTCTACTTGTCCACCGAGCAACTCACCTAATAAATCATGGCAGGATAGTTCTGAGTGTATAAGTGCAGTATTATGGCTAGAATAAACAAAGGAGTCTATCTCGGACAAGATTTTATCGTTTCTATCTGAATACCTACTTGAGGCTTCATTCAAACGGAGCGTAGGTAGTTTCATGTGCCGCCGACTAATCTTCAAATAGATCTGTTGCGCTACCTCTACATCCACCTAGGTTTTCACTTTTCAGGAAGAAATCTTAGATATGATCTAATGTCGTGTGCCATTTTATGGTTCTTTACAGCTAGGTGAGGGATTTTACGTACACTCGTCTGAGAAGAGTGGGAAATTTGTTCGGGAATAAGATTTCAGTTTCAGGTACTACACTTAGTGAATTCTAATTACCGGATTTCTTTACAGGACTTTTCAGTTCTCTTTGACGCCTTAAATTTTAAATTTTTCTTTCTTTGGGATTAACATCCATACTATCATCTTACTACGGAACGCTCGGGCGCCAGTTGCAATAGTTTACAAGGTCGCAACCCCTTGTTTCAGTTTTTCTCTCCTTCCATGGGTACCCTTCAAATAGTTGGATATAAGATATTAGCGATTAAGTATTTTTTCTCATTCTACATGGAAGAATAATGAGCGATTATTCATTGGTCAAATAAAAATCTGAAAATATACTTTTTCAACGAACATGTTAGTGGTGGGGCAGAGAAAACGGTCGTTTTTCAAAAATTAATAAAATCCTAAATTTTCATGTCATTCATATTTTCGGTAACGTCATTTCATAGCATCTACAATACTCAATGATGAGAAACAACATCTGAGATGTGATGGCCATGATCGTCAATTCACCGCTGAAGACGTTCTTGAAAGTTGGCCGAAACTCTCTCCCGCATCGCTCTGTAGAAAACGGTGGTTTCCACGCGAAATACTTCCTTCAAATAGTGCGGAGTTCGATTCTCATGTCCGTAGGAACTCGACTTCAAGTGTCCTACAAGAAATAATGAAATTTCAACATATCGAGGAATCGAAGTGGCCACCGAATGTCCCAAAACCGAGAAAAGACGGCAAATAACGAACATTGATTCGTTTGTAGATTTGACTATTGCTCCATCTTGCAGAAACCAGTCGGATTTAGATTCGGCTTCATCGTAATTCAGGCAAAAAAAAGTTGTTGATGATGTTAACATAGCACGCCGAATTCAAAGTTACAGTACCCCCATTGGAGTCTTCGAAAAAGAAATGACCAATAATGTTAAAAACTGCGCAGTAAACTATTACTTTCAGGCTTTGCAGCGGTCTTTATGTAATTCTTTCGAATTTTCTTGAGACCCATAACGGTAGTTTTGTTGTTCCACCACGCCGTTCAGATGGAGACAAGCTTTCTTAGAGATGAAGATGATGAGATTCTTATTGTTATCAAAGAATGCTTCAAACCCACGCGCGAAAGTTAATCGTTGTTTGCAATCCCTTGGCTGTAACTGTTGAACAACTGCCCTCATAAGGGCCGAAAGCCCGAAACACGTGTCTAAGGTTGAGTCCTTATGAGGGTTGTGTCCATTAACTTTTCTTTATTGTTCCAAGCAATTCCCTCCTTTTTCTATTTGTGTTATGTTCCTGGACTCGGATGTCACGCAGGTAGCTATAGCTTGCTCTGTGTGCGAAGTTTGGTTGTTGCCCTGTGATCAAGGGGTCTCCTTACTGAAACCACAAATTGTCGGCTGGCTTCTGTTGTTGACTCTGTTGGTTTGTTCGTTTTTCCCATCTCTCACTTTTTTCATCGTACTGATGAGGGCCGAAAGCACGAAACACGTGTCTATGATTGAGTCCTCATGAGAGTTGTGTCCATTAATTTTTTTTTATTGTTGCAAACAATTCTCTCCTTATTCCTTTTATCTATGTATACTATTCTTGAAGTGTCCTTGATAATTTTCTGTCTAAGGCTACGGAAACGCCGTGCGTCTTTTAGCACTACAAACTTGCCAAACCCAACTTCAACACTACATCTCAAGATACAGCCAAGCTTATATGAGCTAACCTAACCTGAGAACGTCATTATACCATCAAGTCAATCACCAGCTATTAGAGTCCGAGTTCCTTAGGAGCATATACTACAGGAAAACAATGTCCCCATCATGGACTTTCAAAACATCGGACATTAACACTTATTATCATTATTATCCTGATACTCCTAGGTCTTCTGTGGAAAGGCCTCAGAAGCTTTTTTAGCTCATGCGGCTTAAGAGTTCAGTTGTGTTCTGAATAGGTTTTGTTACTGCGATCTTGCGCCACTTTATGTCAAAGCACTGATAATTATCGATCCAACAGTAAAATGGTGGTCGACCATTTCCAACTAGAAAATTTCTTTTCCACCTGAACAGGATTCGAACCCGCGACCTTCCGGTTACGAGCCTTCAGAAAAGATGACACTCACCCCGAAGTATTTAAACAGCAGCTCGCTACCATGGTGGAGATGTTTTCACAGCCGCCTCAAAATCCAACGAAGGTACAGGATCTGCATTCAGCATTGGAAATAAAGTAAGAAAGTCCAAACTGCCTAATGATTGTAGCATATTTCCAGCTGAATAGGTAGCAATTCAAAAAGCACTAGAATTTATAGCAGAACATAGAACAGCCGAAGCAATCGTGTATTCTGACTATCTTAGTTCAATTCAAGCTACACAGAGACTTAATAGTGAAAACACCATTGTTAACAACGTCAAAGAAACTACCAACACTATCCAAAACACAAATAAATCCCTAACTTTGATGTGGATTCTCTTCCACTGGAGCATTGAGGGTAATGAGAAAGTGTATGTAGCAGCAAAGGAGGCTATCACACATGATTTAGATATAGAAGTAATTTTGAACTACGACCCAAGTAAACTTTGCAAAAAGACAATCGAAAACAACTGGAGAATTACATGGCATCAATAAAGATCGAAACTTTCACTGGTGGACCCTACGATAACTACAAATCCTCCTTTAACACAATCAAGACAGGAACTAATCATTCTAAGGAGACTAAATACAGAACTAAATAAAGATCCTCCCCCATGGTGTCCAACTTGTAACAAACAAATCAGCATATATCATGTAATCAGAGAATGTCAATTATTTGAAAGTCACAGAAGACTACATGAAGTAAGCAATACAATGGAGGAATCCATCAACCATCAGTTCACAATCTAGCACCAATACTATTTCCTTCGTCAAAGCAATCAATTTGAACATTTGTATTATGAAAAAACATACGACACAATGATATGTATATATTTACGATTCTTTTTCTTCAGGTGCCATCTCCTTTCAGAAGGTTTGCTATCAAAATGGCTACTCTCATCTTCGATATTGCAGCCCTGAACAACTCAACAGAACTACACCTGTCCCATTGTCTCAAGTTGTTTAACCAGGATATTTTTCTTCCTCTTTCCTGTATCTTCCCCTGTAAAATAATCTGCAATAAGCTATATTTCTCACCTTTCAGTACATGAACCAGATATTGCAACCTCCTGGCCTTCATATTGCTTAATATTTCCTTCTCTTTAGCACCTCCGTATTTGGTACCTTATCTATCCACTTTATCTCAAGGATTCTCCTGTACGTAGGGGAAATAACAAAAAGTTTTAATCTGTTGTCTTCTACAATTTTAATTTCAAAAAATTCTTTGAAGAAACTTTAAGAATTAGATTAATGTCTTTACATATAAAAAAATAATAAAATCAATTAAACAATGTATAGACTTACTCAGTGCCATCTCTTTCTTTAAATAAAGAAATTCATTATACAGTGTTGAATGGTTTTAACTAAGGCCAAGTGCCTTATAAGCTTTGTATGATTTTCTGTGAACATAGAACCTAGAGTACCTTGGATATAAAGGTGCCTACTTATATGTCTGTTGAGGATCGTGCAGTTCTGAGATGGCACTGAGTAAGTCTATATATTGTTTAATTGATTTTATTATTTTTTTATATGTAAAGTTGAACTGATCTTATCGTAGCTTTAATTATTTCTTGAGGATGTGCTACATGTTTTGAGATTTTTTGAAGTAATTTGTTTAAATATATTGAATATTTCAAATAAATTAGTTTTTGAGAAGTTCTTGAAATTATGTTTTATATTTTTGAGAAAGAGTTATTTTTCATTAATATAGGATCAGAAAACAATACATTTTATAACAAACAGGGCTTCGTAAGTTTGTCTGAAGAGTTCATTACGCATGCCTGGAACGAAACAAAAAATATTTGCTTATTTATATTTTAATTTCAATTGACAGTTTATATTTGTTGGTTTTTCTTAATTCCGTTTGATATTGTATGATGAATTTTGACGTCTATTAAATATGAGCAGTGCTTTTAAAGACATTAATTTAATTCTTAAAGTTTCTTCAAAGAATTTTTTGAAATTAAAATTATAGAAGACAACAGATTAAATCTGTTTTAATATTCAAATTTTGTAATAATCCTTCTATCAAGTAAAAAACCGGTCCTTCTTATTTTACAAAAAGTTTTCAATGTGAATAACTGAGAAACCATTTGAACGATTTTGCTCATTGAAGAGCTCGACCGGGG
Organism: Megalocaria dilatata; assembly: GCA_034642435.1. Taxonomy (NCBI): domain Eukaryota; kingdom Metazoa; phylum Arthropoda; class Insecta; order Coleoptera; family Coccinellidae; genus Megalocaria; species Megalocaria dilatata. Next base: position 27,878,266 of record CM067858.1, read on the forward strand.
TATTTAAATCTCAAACCTACCTTGAAAACGTCAAATCTTTGCCTCTATTTGTTCAAAAGTGAATCGATGAGTTCAACGCTTGAGACCATGTTCGGTTAAAAATCCGAAATTCACTGTTATTTGGGGCTGTTTTCTAGAAGAAGCACTCAAAAACACAAAAATTGAAAAATCTCCTTGAACTGAAAAGTATTGAAAATTAACAAAAACTTAGTAGTTCTACTTTAGTGAATAACCACAGACATTGTTTGAAATACATTAACAATTTGTGAACTTACCTTTTGTGAATTACTACCTATCACCTTTATTGAATATATTATAATATTTTTATATCTTACTATACATATTTACTAAAGGTATTACGTAGTAATTCATTGTTTTCAATTTTATGTTAATAAAAGCCTTTAATAGTAAAATTCATTTCACTTAATAATATTGAATAACAAAATTTGAATATTAAAACAAATTGAAATATGTTTATTTTCTACAATTTTAATTTTAAAAAATTTTTTATTCAAAAAACTTTAAGAATTAAATTTATGTCTACAACAAGCACCGCTTACATTTAATAGACGTATATAATCAAAACTCAATATATAATGTCAAATGGAATGAATAACCTAACAGATATACGAAAGTAATTGAAAATAAAAAATAAATATTTTAAGGAGACAGAATTTTGTTTCTGGTCCTACCTTTAAGAACACCAATTGCCTTTTAAAAACATGAACACACTTAAAGGACTTCTCAAAGAATATAATTTATTTGAAATATTTAATATATTTAAATATTTGAATAAGTTAATTCAAAAATCTCTAAAAAAATGTGCACTATATCTTCAAAAAACAAATATAATACTAAGCAATCCCGTCTTCGGTCCTCATTTAATATTCCAAATATCAAAATCAAAAAAACTAACCTATATTTCTCTACGTGTCAAAAGACTAAAGCTTCGAAACACAGATCAACTATATAATTCAAGATTGATCTATGTTCTAACAAAATCAAAGAACACTGTGAGTTATTTTAAGGTTTATTTAAATTCATTGACATTCCATAATGAGATTTATTGAAGCCAAAATATAATTATATATTATATATAAAATAAAATAGAAAGGCCTTTTACTTGATAGAAGAAATATAACAAAATTTGAATATTAAAACAAATTGAAATATGTTTATCTTCTACAATTTTAATTTTAAAAAATTTTTATTCAAAAAACTTTTAGAATTAAATTTATGTCTACAACAAGCACCGCTTACATTTAATAGACGTATATAATCAAAACTCAATATATGATGTCAAATGGAATAAATAACCCAACAGATATAGGAAAGTAATTCAAATTAATAAATAAATATTTAAAGGAGACAAAATTTTGTTTGGATTGCTTAGAATTATATTTGTTTTTTGAAGATATAGTGCACATTTTTTTAGAGATTTTTGAATTGACTTATTCAAATATTTAAATATATTAAATATTTCAAATAAATTATATTCTTCGAGAAGTCCTTTGAGTGTGTTCATGTTTTTGAAAGGCAATTGGTGTTCTTAAAGGTAAGACCAGAAACAAAATTTTGTCTCCTTCAAATATTTATTTATTAATTTTAATTACTTTCGTATATCTGTTGGGTTATTTATTCCATTTGACATTATATATTGAGTTTTGATTATATACGTCTATTAAATGTAAGCGGTGCTTGTTGTAGACATAAATTTAATTCTAAAAGTTTTTTGAATAAAAAATTTTTTTGAATTAAAATTGTAGAAGATAAACATATTTCAATTTGTTTTAATATTCAAATTTTGTTATATTTCTTCTATCAAGTAAATGGCCTTTCTATTTTATTTTATATATAATATATAATTATATTTTGGCTTCAATAAATCTCATTATGGAATATCAATGAATTTAAATAAACCTTAAAATAACTCACAGTGTTCTTTGATTTTGTTAGAACATAGATCAATCTTGAATTATATAGTTGATCTGTGTTTCGAAGCTTTAGTCTTTTAACACGTGGAGAGATATAGGTTAGTTTTTTTGATTTTGATATTTTGAATATTAAATGAGGACCGAAGACGGGATTGCTTAGAATTATATTTGTTTTTTGAAGATATAGTGCACATTTTTTTTAGAGATTTCTGAATTAACTTATTCAAATATTTAAATATATTGAATATTTCAAATGAATTATATTCTTTGAGAAGTCCTTTAAGTGTGTTCATGTTTTTATTTTTTTATTTTTATTCTAACACATGCATCGATCCGAGTAGGTGTGTTTTCAGTCGAGCGCTCGATTATTATAAGTTAATTGATAAAACCCTAGCAAATTTCAAAATTCAAAATCTGGGAAAGTCTCTTCGAATAGATACCTGTTTCTTCTATTTCCTGAGAATGCCTCCAAAGCGAGAACAAGCGGAAGATTTGAAATCCATGGTTAACGCTACATTCAAGCAATTGTGGGAAAATCCAGAATTTATCAAGTCGATAGTAGATAAGGTTGCAGATGGTATATCGGAAGAAATAAATAAGAAGTTGTTGATGTTTGAGAGTCAGCTGATTGAACTTGAAAACAAACATAAATCCGAAATGATCATCATAGACTCCGAACTGAAGAAATTACAGGAGGAAAATGGTGAACTCAAGCGGACTATTGAAAAACTTGATCAAAATTCACGGAAATGCAATCTTAGAATTTTCAATTATCCTGAAACTACAAGAGAGAACACAATGAACTCAGTAGTCGAGTTTTTAAATTCAAAGATGAACATTGGACTTAAAGAAAGAGATATACAGGAGTGTCGCAGGATTGGAAAACCGAATGGTAAAAATCAAAGAGTTGTATTCCTTGGATTGAAGGAACTTCAGGTGAAACATACAATCTATAGAAATAAAAAACTTCTCAAGGGCACTGGACTGGTGATAAGGGAGGATCTTACGTCAACTCAACGGAAATTAATGGAAGAGGCCATAAAACGTACAAATCACAGGGATGTTTGGTCCCAGAATGGAGTTGTTTTTGTGAGAACGAACGATGATTTCAAACCAATTTTCAGTATAAAGGATTCAGACACTTTATCAGCTGTGATGAATGTTCATAAAAAATAATTTTTGTTTTAATTATTATGGTTGAGATCTGTTTTCATGTTTAGTTTTAAAGGGCGCTGTTTACTTAAAGTAAAATTAAACTACGGGGTCGGCTCACTGCACGGAAATTGTTAATTGATTTTTGAGGCCAAAATGTAAGAGTTTTTGGATAATTTAGATGAGAGAATTGAGACAGAGGTTGTGGACGATTTTAAGGAGGCTCTGCGGGAGGTCACGGTGGAGGATTTGACTGTAATACATTTCAATATACGAAGTGTTCGCAAAAATTTTGAGGAATTTCTTGTTTACCTGGATTCTGTGGGGGAGAGAGCTGATATTATAGTATTATCGGAGACTTGGAATGTGGAGGAGGTGAGTCGTTTTAAAATTCCTAATTTCAATATATTTTATAACGAGTCAAGATTCAATAAGAGTGATGGTTTGATTGTCTATATTCGCGAAGAATTCACTGCGCAGGTGATCAATTATTCTTTGACTGAATCGGTGTTGTGTAGGGTGGTTCTCAAGAAAGAAAAATTCAATATAGGAATCACCGCATCATATCGACCACCTTCAACTAATTCCATGGTTTATATTAGGGATGTTCATGAATATATGAAAACTTTAAAGAAAAATCCACTTGAGATATTTCTGGGAGATATAAACTACAATTTACATGACAATTTGTCATTGGAGGTGGCAGATTATAATGATATGTTAAACGAGCATGGATATGTTTCCTATATTAACAGACCAACCAGGGTGACAGAAACTTGCAAAAGCACATTGGATCATATTTTCATAAGGAGGGTAAAATACGTTAATAACTTCGTTACTATAAAACCAAAAGTTGTACAAACCGCCCTCACCGACCATTTTGCTGTACTTGTCTCTATTGCTTTTGAAACCGTTGTTCGTTCATCAGAAAATAAGGTACGCTTAAATCGAACCGATTTCGAAAAAGTAGTGCAATGCCTGAGGGAGGAAACCTGGGAGGGGGTTTTGAGGTCTGATGATGTTCAGTTGAGTTATGATAGGTTCGTCGACAAAATTCAAGGCTTGTTAACACATTGCACCATTGTAAAACCAATTAATAGGAAATTTGTAAAGCTCAAGCCTTGGATTACCTGCGGTTTGATTGTGTCCATAAAGAAAAGAGATAATATGAAAAAGAATCTGTGCAAAAATTTTTCAATAGAACGTAAAAATGAATATTGTCAGTATAGAAATAAGTTGAATAATCTATTAAGAATTACCAAAAACGATTACTACAGGTTACAAATACAGAACGCTGGTAACAATTATAAAAAATTATGGGAGACAATTAACTGCGCTGCGAATAACGGGTCGGTAAATAAAAGTTTGGACAAGTTGAGCTTGAGAGATGAAAATGGTGTTTGCATAACCGAGAACAGACAAAAAGCAACGGTGTTGAACGGTTTTTTCGCTAAAGTGGGTGTGAATATAGCTGAAAAGATAAAGACTGTCAAACCTGACTTTGCTGGAAGATTAGGGCATAATAAAGTTATCCGGGAATCAGTTTTTCTATCTCCGGTTACGAAAAACGAAATAATTGAAGAAATAAGCAGTTTAAAGAATGATGCTACGGCTGGACCAGATAACTTACAAGCTAAATTGTTGAAAACCATTCACATGTTTATCGCTAAACCAATCTGCCATATAATAAATCTAACATTCACTTCCGGTTTGGTTCCCCTTCAGTGGAAGGAATCAATAATTGTCCCTGTTTTCAAAAGTGGTAACCATGATGATCCCTCCAACTATCGGCCTATCTCCCTCATCAATCATTTGGCAAAGATTTTTGAAAAATGCCTTAAAAAAAGACTTCTCGGTTTTTTTGAACAGCATCAATTTATTTCAGAGAGACAATTTGGTTTTAAAAAGGGTGTCAGTACGGAGGATGCTATTTTAGATCTCGTGAGGAGGGTTGTGATTAACTTAGACGAATCGAAAAAGTGTTTGACGGTGTTCCTGGACTTAGCTAAAGCGTTCGACACTGTTTCACATGCGCGACTGCTGGCTAAGCTTAGAAATGCAGGAGTAAGAGGAATCGCTTATGAGCTATTGAAGAGTTACCTAAATGATAGAACCCAGAGAGTAAGGGTCGGGGGAGCTGTCAGCGATTCGACAACGGTTTTATCGGGGGTACCCCAGGGTACAGTCCTGGGGCCGTTGCTGTTTCTCGTCTACTTAAATGACATTTTTCAGCTGAAAAACATTTCCGACAACATCATATCTTATGCCGACGATACAGCAATTGTTTTGGTGGGTGATTCGTGGGATGCTTTATATCGAACAGCTGAGATTTGTCTAGCTGACATTTATGAATGGCTGAATCTCAATTCAATGTCCTTAAATTTCAAAAAAAGTAAATTTGTAACTTTTTCTGTTACTGTTGATGGACAGCCGGACGATGACCTTCTCTTTGTTCATGATGAGGAATGTGTTCCGCGGGGGTGCACGTGTCCATCGATTGTTAGGGTTGATGAAATCAAGTATTTGGGTATTATTGTGGACAAATATTTGAGGTGGGAAATGCAGGCCACGGTTTTGTCGAAGAAGTTAAGACGGCTCATGCATACCTTTTATCTCTTAAGGGATATATTAAATAGGAAAAACTTATTTTTGGTCTATAATTCTCTGGTGGAATCAGTTTTGCGATACTGTGTGATTGTGTGGGGGGGTCTTACTGAGAAAGCTCAGAAATGTTTACAAACATCACAAAACACTTTAATAAAAATAATGCTCAGAAAAGAACGACTAACCCCTACGGAGGAATTATATCGTGAATCGGGCATTATGAGTGTCAGAACCATATTTGTTTATCAATCTCGCTTATACGTTCACTTCCGGGATCGTCATTCCATTCAGAGAGAATGTAGATATGTGACTAGGGCAGTACAAAATGAAGTACTTGAGATCCCTTTTTTTAAAAAGGGTTGCTCACAGCGTCTGTTATTTTACATAGGACCAAAATACTATGGCAGAATTCCACTAGGGATTAGGAAAATTGGGAATATCAGAAGATTCAAAACTGCGCTCAAAAAATTTTCGTTTGAGAGCCGACACACCTTCGACTTGTGAATTTTTTTTGTTTTTTTTTTTAATTTTTTTTTTTTTTTTTTTTTTTCACCCTCGTGACTTTCCTGTTTTCGCTACAGTGTATATGTGTAATTTGATATTTTTAGTTTTATTTGTCAGTCGTCCACACCTCCCTCTCTCGTCTTGAATTCAATTTGTTTTGTTTATTTATATATATTTTTGTTTCTGCTTCAAGTGCTCAAAATCCTCGAAAGGTGCAGACAATAGAAAACAAGCATCTTTGCTTAGTTGTTGTTTCGCCCTGGAAAGGAAAATTATTAAATCTTTCATTTTATATGTGAATATATGTTTCATATTGTATAAGCACTGTCAGAATTTATTTATGTTAGAATCTAAATAAATTTATGTAATTTAAAATTTATGTAATTTTAAAAGGCAATTGGTGTTCTTAAAGGTAAGACCAGAAACAAAATTTTGTCTCCTTAAAATATAAATTTATTAATTTCAATTACTTTCGTATATCTGTTAGGTTATTTATTCCATTTGAAATTATATATTGAGTTTTGATTATATACGTCTATTAAATGTAAGCGGTGCTTGTTGTAGACATAAATTTAATTCTAAAAGTTTTTTGAATAAAAAACTTTTTTTAATTAAAATTGTAGAAGATAAACATATTTCAATTTGTTTTAATATTCAAATTTTGTTATATTTCTTCTATCAAGTAAAAAGCCTTTCTATTTTATAATATTGAATAAGATTATTCGGATTTTAGTAGTAGATGAATGGGTGTAGACCAAGATCTTTACGCAAAATTTTCCATGTGGTGGATGCACAGAGTCCAACTTGTTGTGAACGTCGACAAATAGATAAATCTGGATCATCAATAACACTATGAGTTACAGCAGCGATATTTTCTCCTGTACGTACGGTTCTTTGTCTTGTTGTTGTTGTATCGAGTAGAGAAAATGTTGTCCGAAATCTATTGATAGTTCGACGAATAAGCTGCAATGATGGACGATTATGTAAACCATAAATTTCACGCTCTATAAGTTTGGCGAATAGAACACTGATTTTGAAAATAAATTTCAACAATTTGTAAGCGTTGTTGCGGCGTGAGTCTTTCCATGATAATTTGTCAATGCTTACTGAACAGAAATGTCAAAACAACATGGCTTCTATCTTCTGTCAAATCACAGTTATCCTTATCCAAAGTTCTACCACTCTAAAAAAAAACGCCCATAGAAACCGATTTCGAAAACAAATTCAGTTATTCGAAAATGTAAGATATACCACAAACCTGAAAATGCTACTCATTTTATCATCAAATAAAAACTGATTCAATTAAATATTTAACATTGGTGGGTCTATTTGCAACCATAAATTTACATGGGTTCAAAAGAAATTATTTTATACTTTTCAACCAGTTTTGGAAATATGTTGTACAAATCTTTTCTCATTCAAAGAAATATTTTGAGAGTCAATAATAATGGAATCATTTCCCTGTAAAGGTATATGGATGGAATCCTAAAACCAAACAAGCTTCATATAAGAATAACTAATGGGAACTGCTCAGCAATATGTATTTAAGATTATTTTTATCACCTCTCCTTAAATGAAAGATTCATGAGTTTATATACAGCTATATTCGAATTCAATAATTGAAATGAATAAATCATGGAGATATAGATCGAGCCAAATAATCGAATTACAATAAATCTACTTATCGCAACCAGAAAAGCCGATTAAAACTGTTGTGGATGAAAAATGGACGAAATAATCGTGTTTTGCATACTTGTTTTGGATACTTTCACCTACAAAAATACAAAACAAGATGGTCACTTTCGATGCAGATCACATCCTTTATTGGTGATGTGTGTGTGCCTGCGGCTTTATTCGCGAATAACTCAAATACTCACAATTTAGTACTTTGATTATATATTGGCTTCAATAAATCTGTGGGTAGGTTTTCGATATCTTTTCTGGCAGCATAATACATTTTTTCCCGGAAAGAATAAAATAAAGTGTTCTCCAACAAGAGGATTCATTCTGGAAAAAAAGAGTATATTTTAAATTTCGAGAGCTTCACGAATAATGCGACTTGTTACCTTTTTTTCCGTTGCAATAATTTTGCAACTATCAAAGTCAATTTTGTGACCTGTATCTGCGTAATATGCGGATAGGGCAGAGGATGGATCAGCTTTACGGACAGCAAGTTATTGTTCATGTACTCTATTAGTCACTCGTCTATTAGTTTGACCTATGTATGACCTAGGATATTTCAAGCATGGTATTTCATCTATACCTTGAGATTCGTTACGAATTGAATCTTTGGGAGATCGAAGAAAGGTGGCTATTTTATTGCTTGCTGTGAAGATGGTCTTTATATCTTGTTTCCGTAAGATACGACTTATTTTAACAGTAAAACCTCGGAGGGAAAGAAGAAAGGCCTTGTGAGGATTATTCTTTGGGGGCTCTTGGGAATTTTGAGAGTGAATCTGATTCCGTCGGAAGGATTTCTAAATTTGACATCTGCTATATGCATTTTGAAGTAGAGCAGATTTGAGCTCATTGAATTCTTGTTTGATATGTTTACTGACGGTGAGATGGATGGATCTGTGGTCGAGGAAGTTCAAAACGGAATTGATTTGTGCCGGATGGTGGTGAGATATCTGTCCGTATGGCTGGGTTTTTCATAGAACGTGTGGGTGAAAGATGTGCCTGATTTGGTGATAAGTACGTCTAGAAAAGGAATGGAATTATTAGTCTTAAGTTACATCGTGAAATTGATATTCGGATGGCTACTGTTGAGATGATCAAGAAATTGATGAAGACTTTCGATGCCATGTGGCCATATGACGAACACATCATCCACGTATATTCTCCAACACGTAGGTTTGAGGTGAAATGTTTCAATGGTTCTGGTTTCAAAGTCTTCCATGAATATATTAGCAAGAACTGTGGAAATAAGAAACCCATAACAGCACCTAAGACTTGTTTGTAGAAGGTGCCTTGGAAACGGAAATATGTACTTTTATACAGTGGTTGATGGGGATCAAAGTCTCTTGAGGTATATTATGTTTGAATTCCTTGATTGCTAGGGAGTGGGATGTTCGTGAAGAAACTGACAAGGGTACCTTTAAAACGTGTGTTTAAATTATGGACATCAGAATGGAAGGTTTTTTCAATATAGAGGTACGGAGGAGCTCGGTAGCTTAATTCTTTCATGAACAATAATGTAGCTTGAAGAGATCTTCTTCTTTCCATGTTAGCCAATACACAACACGTAGGGTATGACTTACTCTTTCAAATTTTCTGATCCCAAAGGTCAAGCACAAACAAGAGTTTTGTAGCGTTTGTACCCGGTGTTTATCAGAAAAGTTCAAAAACGAGCCGTCAACACAATAGGTATAATTGAGGAGTGATAGAACTAAGGATTCACATAGCAGCACATTAACTTTTTCAGTTAATGTTGCCCTGTTACTATTAAGATCCCCTACTTGGCCATAGGCCTTTTGTAAACAGGCAGATACATGTAAAACGCATGTCAATATCTATCAAAACTCCCAAATTTTTAACTTTGTCACACAACCTAACATCTGACCCAACTTTAGTAGCACTACTGTCTTCCAAAAATTTAATTCCTTCCGAATAAAATGGCAACGGTGTTAATCCTATTTAGCTGCAAACAATGCTTAGTGGATATATCATCGATAATATTCAAGTCAAAATTTAATGCTGCTATAACCTGAGCAGATTTATTCAAAAAGAAGGCGATGTATATTTGCCTATCATCCGCATAATTGTGCATCAAACAAGGCAAAATGAACTTCACATACTGTTAAATATACATGATAAAAAGAATAGGCCCCAAAATTGACCCTTGCGGTAGGCCCGGCATATTTTGAGAAAAGATGACATCTTGCCATCATGAAAAACCGCTTGAAATCGTTTCACAAGATAAGAAACAAGAAGGAGAATAGAATCATGACAAAATCCAAGATGTATTAATATGACCTCGGACAGCTTGTGATTGAAACAGTCAAATGCATTCGAGTAATGCCATGTGAGTAAAGTAAGTTTAACCTGAACCATTGCTCCAAGCACGATATGTAATAGAGCCGTAGTGTAGTTGCAATTCTTCCGAAATCCTGATTGTATTGGCGACATAATTTTATTAGAATTCAAATGGGGCCAAATTTGTTCACACATAATTTTTTCTAAGATTTTTGAAAATGTAGGTAAAATACTTATGTCGCAAGTTGTTCATGTCCTTTGGATTAGCCACCTTTGGTACTTGTATAAAAATGGCTATTTTCCACTGGTTTGGAGAGAAACAATGTAGTGAGCAAAAATTCAGGATATGGATGATATGGGGAGGAATGTGGAGAACACATAATTGGAGGGTTAATATGTTTATGCTATCATAATCAATAATATACAAAAAAGGAGTAATTTCGGCGATATGTCCAACCAAAGAAAAGTTTCTGACCATTAAGTGGTAGAGTCAGTCAGGCCCTAGTGGTCTTGAAGATTTATGAGGAAGGTGTTGGAAAAAGATCATTACTGATATTTGTACTGAGGCAAATTCAAAAATTTACCAGTAACGGTTGAGTAGTTAGGAAGTTTATTACAAAAAAACTTGATTATGAGAGTACCATTTGGAGGCACATATCTTCACAGGGGAGTGTCGTAGGGAAAAAAAGCATTGCTTTATATACTTTATTCACACCTGATAAAGAGTCAGGTGGTGTCGGGAAACCCTGTATAGAAAAGATTATCGTATTACAAACATAATTTGATTAAAGAGACAGCTAAAGTTGGTTTGAGAAGCAAATAAGAAACACTGATACTAATGGTTTTGGACGAGTAAAAACTCGAGCAGTTGAAAGGATAGAGAAGTGTGCGAATATATGCGGAAACGCATCTCTGATAGATTTTTTTCAAACAATATGCAATGAAGCATAGAAATTCCATATACAGTATCTATCTGGGTGGCGACACAGAACAATAACTTTAATGCCACCTCAACAGAAACATAAATCTCCATAAACTGGCATAAGTAAAGTTAATTGGTTGAGTAACAATGTAAACCAGAAGAGAATAACTCCAAAATCGTGACTTACATCTTCGCGGATTCACGGCGGATAATAATGAGTCGAACAATAATATTAATAAAAATTTCCGTTGTAGTTTCGATTTCCTATTAGGCCGCCGTGCTCGTATAATAAAAAAGCATTCGGTAGCTTTATTGGAACGTGATGGTCTATATATATCATGCTGGATTTTACATCCGGTTGTACAGGAAGGGTTAACGAAAATTTTCACACCAAGTCACTAGGCTTACAGCTCCAAAATGAATTCGTACTGTCCACTAAATTTTCAAACGTGTTTTCTATCACTTTCTATTAACTTAATATACAGTGACTCTAGTTTCGTAGTTCTTACTACATTTTCAATCTGAATAAAAACAAATTGTATCTAAACTTTTATATATACGTTTAAGGCTTTGACTGGTGGAAAACTTCGAAAAGTGAGGTGTGCCGAAAGCCTCTCTGTTCATTCAATAGTTTTATTATTGAAACGTGCTGTCTGTGTTTGAATATTTCGATGGATTCCAGGATATCTAGTTTTTTTCCTTTCGCTTCCAGGTGCACAAGACTGTCCAATTCTGGGGAGATATGATTGGTTTCGAAAAAATGTTTCACAAAATAATAATTATCTTAATGGTTCCTAAATGAAGGATGATGTTCTTTGGACCTTTAATGGAAGGATCTCCTGGTTTGTCCTATATATGATTTCCTTAACCTGAATTGTCCTGCTCTAAATTTCTTCGAGTTTTACGGTTTTTCGCAGCTCCTTAGTGAGCCGACCAGGTTAGCTTGCTTCTCAAGTACTCTGATCAACCCAATCTTTATTTCCAATGATGATATAGTGAAGGAAGTGGGGACCCTCCCATTCGATGGTATTTCGGATCATAAGCTGGTATATGTCGAGCTGAAGTGTAAAAAGCTAGCACCTCGATTGGTCAAAGTTCGATGTTTCAAAAATTTTAAATTAGACAGTTTTCTTAATGAATTATACAGTCTACCATGGATAAATGTTGTGCTGGAAATGAATTTGGAAGCTTAGATAGCAATGTTGAACAACTTCATATTAGAACTTTTCAGTAAGCGCCTTTAAAAGAAATGAAATTTCTAAATCCAAAGCACCTTGACTAACGAAAAATTTGTAATCAATTAGGCAGCGCGATAAACCTCTTCAAAAATTCAAGCATACTCGCTTAGAGGTGTATTGGTTATCGTATAAGAAATTACGAAATTTTGCAGTCACTACTATCACAAACGAAAAAGCGGTTTACCTCAATTCTATCTGTGCTGAGAATAATTTTTGTTTGACTTGGAGAACACTGACGGATCTGAGTATTTGTTCTGGAAAAGACCACGCTATTCCATCTAACATCTCTGACCCAGAAAGTTTAAAAAGTTACTTCTCATCTCCACTCAATAATATTTCAAAGAAAACCGCTAGTACAATAATCTTTTATGATAACGCAAGGTTTCATTCTAATACTAGTTTTTCAATTTCAATCACATCTGTTGAGTAAGTTAATTCCATTTTTAACGGTTTGGGGTACTATGTTGAAATACTGCAGCCCATTCATCGATGAGGTAATTGTCAATATTGTCAATCACATTGTGATTGAACAAGAATATTTTCCCGTTTCTTGGAAGATTTCTATTGGTCGACCGATACCTAAGAAAACTAATTGTAAGCATTATGAGGATCTGCGATTGATAAGTATATTGCCTTCCATTTCTAAAATATTCTTAAGTGTGTTTCATGTTCGAATATTCGAATATTTGAACAAAAAATATATTTTACCTCAAAGTCAATGCGGCTTTAGGAAGGGGTTCAGCACGGCTACGCCAATGACAACCGTAATGGAGGATAAAATAGGGGCCCAGTATAGAGGCTTAGCTAGCCTGTTGGACTATTCGAAGGCTTTCGATACCTTAGATCAAACTCTCCTCATTTCTAAATTAAAATATTATGGCTTCGATGAGTCTGATTGTACCCTCATAATTTCTTATATCCGGGGTAGAACCCAAATAATTTCTAATGATAGGAAATACTCATCTAGTATGAGTGTTCAGACAGGTGTACCCCAGGGTTCGATTTTAGTTCCGTTGCTCTTTATAGTTCAAACTGCAGATATCCCCAATTCGGTTGATTATTATAGCGTCCAAGCATATGCTGATTATTATTATTATTATTATTATTATTATCCTGATACTCCTAGATCTTCTGTGAAGATCCCTCAGAAGCTTTTTCAGCTTGTACGAGTTAGGAGTTCAGTTGTGTTCTGTGTAGGCTTTGTTACTGCGATCTTGCGCCACTTTAGGTCACAGCACTGTTAATTTTTGACCCAACAGTGAAATGGTGGCAGATACCCGTCCAACTAGAAAATTTCTTTTCTACCTGAATAGGATTCGAACCCTGGACCTCCCGGTCACGAGTCCGATGCTCTCCCGCTGAGCTATCCACACTCATCATGATATCAAACTCATGATGATATCAAACTTTATACCAGTTTTAATTCTAGTAATATCAACATTGTCAATGATCGCCTTAACGCTTGTGAACATGTCACGAATCTCTAGACAGCATGCACTCAAACTGAACGCTGAAAAATCAAAACTAATATTTCATTTAAAATGCTCAGGGCTGATCTCAATCGAGAATTGAATATACATATTGGTGATACCAAACTTTCTGCAGCAGTGTAGTAAACATTTTGGTTTTCATTTGGATAATAATTTGAAGTTCAGTGAACATATAGAAAAACTTAATGATGTGATCTTACAGCAATCTGAAACTGCTCTATTGCAATAGACATCTGTTGAGCCAGGTTTGAGAAAAATGCTATGCGAGACCTTGGTCCTTTCGCATTTCACTTATTGCGATTTTTTGTATGGTTTATGTTTGCGGCAAACGGAAAAAAATCGTGTTTAAAAAGTTCAGAACAGCTGTTTTCATTTGGTTTTTGGGTTGCGAAAGTTTGAACATATATCGCGTGCTATGATGGATACAGGATGGCTCAACATGTGCAACAGGAGAAAACTTCATCTGGCTAACTTCACCAACCGATTATTGGTGTCTAGTGATTCATTCTGCTATCTCAAAGGTAAATTCATCCCTCTGAATTCTAGACACGGCAGAGATACGAGGTTCGGAGGTCGATTCCACGTTATCGGACGGCCATGTTCCGCAGGTCGCTCATTTATTGTGCAGTATCGCTTTACAATTCGCTTCCTGAAGAGTAGGAAGATGAATATAAATAAATTTAAATTTAAATATAGATCATATTTGCTGAGCAAACTGAAATTAATTATTGTGTGAGTGGATGATTGCTGCGAGTGAGTGAGCACCACTGTACCTGATATTGAGGGTTCTCAGTATGCAGTTTATTTTTCTCGTTTTTTCTTTCTTAAGAAACATAATAGAAAACAATTGCAATTTTATTTGTTTCTGCTGTGTCGTGGTTAAGTAAGAATAGCTGTGCTAGACTTCGCCACGATATAGTAGATTGGTTTAATTAATATGCTCATTCTTATGTTGATTTATAAACTAATAAAGGCGATTCATTATTATTATTATATATGCTACTGCACTGTTGACAAATTCATTTATAGACTCTAGAGTTTTATGAGAGGGTATAAAGCTGTTCTATTTTAGTTTTTGAAAATTTTTTGAGCTATTTTTAGCGAAATTCGTCCAAAGTATGTTAGTTTTACAAATTTTGTGAGGAGAATTGGCAGACTCGAAATAACCACTACTTCAAAATGCGAATCCTAGATGGTCCACCCTTGTGTATAGAGTGTAAAGAGATAGATTTATATTATGGTCATCAAATGGAAGTAAATTGTTTTCCTACAAAAAGTGTTCATTTAAATATTAATCATTTTGTGATGGTTTTCATAATATCGTGATATTTAATTTATTGAGAATCTTCATCAGATAATAGTACAAAACTAGTAATTACGTAATAAATGTAATAGCTTCTTAAGTGTGGGTACTCAATGAATTTTATTATTTATAATTATCATTATTAGTTATTACTTCATTATTTTCATGGTGGTCGTTGACCTTTCATTTATATCGTTATAAATAATGCAAATATTCAACTGGAAAATGAGAACAAAAATAATTTCACCCAGTACTAGACTGGACCAGAAACTTCTTTATTAACTTTCAGTTGAGAGCATAAACCTAAGCAAAAAAGTTCGTACAAACCAAATAACATTTGAATTGACGAAAAATTGCATTTTTGAGTTTGTTGAAGAAAAAGTTGTTGAAGGAGGATAAATTTATAACAGAAATCATGAAACAAATAAATGAATTGCTGGAGAAAAATCTGTCGGGATAATGACATTTCATACGTATCAAAAATCAACTAATAATTAATGTTTAACACCATTTTTGTGTGCACGTTCTTGGGAACAGCCGTCTGTAAACACTAACTTACGAACAGAAAAAGCTAATGACTTGAAACTTTAAAAGTGGTTTTGGTGCTCAAGTACCTTGGTCGAGCTCTTTAATCGACTTTTCCTTATTTATATATCTTAATTCTCGAATCATGTAATTCAGTTACCTCTAGTATTCTATTTTGCCCATTCAACTACTCTTTTTAAAGCTAGAACTTATTCCGCGTGTTAAATAACTGACTCAGTAGAAATTTTGCTGTCAAATTCTTCGGAATTATACTCTAGTAGATTTGTTTCTTTAATAATTACTTTCTCCTTGTTTCATTAATTGTTTGTCTAATAACAGAAACTCATAAACCTAATTAAGATCGTCTATTTAATTTTGGTCATTTTCTGCCTTGGTATTCATCTGCACAAAACTATTCCATGCGCATACCGGCGAGCATAATCAATAAATTCGGGATGAATTGTAAAATTTGACGCACTCTTGAACAAAATTTACATTTCAGAGTTCATACCAGTCAGACAATACTATATTTATATTACAGGGAAGTCCATAACACAATTTGTGTTCTTATTACGGAATAGTTCATACTAACGTGTTCATATTAATAGCGATTGTACGGTACATATTATTATTATTATTTCATACATTATAATCGATAATATGGTAACGAATTTGATAATGGTTTGAACTACATCAGTTTCAATAAATACATACATTCATATAATACATTCCTCATTATATCAAACGAAGACAAACTGAATATAATAATAACGTTTATTGTGCACAAAAAAAAATTATACGCAAAGTCACCCCTCCCAAAAAGTAATATGTATTTTTTATAAATCCACTAAACTACAATGATGATTTGAAAACAATATTATCTATACAAAAGTTGTCTGGAAATGTTCGAACTGTGAACAAATGATAGTGTAGAAACGAAAAAGCAAAACAAATACTCATCAATAATATGTTGTGACTTTCATGTTTTTTTAAATTGAGAAATCGAGAGATCAAGCAATGGAAAAATACGATTCAAGTATTTAGGGGAGAAAAAACATCCTTCGAGTTTCGAAGTAAGTGATGGGGGATGTTAAATTATATGAATCAATCCTGATATTCATTAAATAAAGATGGGATCTTTTGCTAATCAAATTATATGGGTACTCGGGAGTTTGAGATTTAAGCAACTTATACAAAAATATATAAGGTGAATATTGAATTCTAGTATTGAAATTTAATTCTTCCATGCTCAGTAGATAAGGAGTTACCTGCTCTCCGAATGGTATACAACCATACGAATCGCATGCAAGCGTTCTGTATACGTTGTTGTAGTTTCATTCTGTTATATCGTGGTAAAAATTTGCTGTGTGCAGCAATAATTGATATGAGCATAAATCAAAATTTTAACAAGATTCAATTATATTCCCATAGACAGCTGATAATTAAATTTTTATAAATTCTTCAATTAAACAAACTATAATCTAAATATTTCATCAACATGTCCAGAGAATGAGAAGAAAGATTCGATTATAACACCCAATTTTTTTGCGGGCTGAACCCATTCAATTTGTTTTATTTAAAAGATGTCAACGAACATTATGTGGCACTGTAACTTGACGTATGAGCTCTGTGACGATAACAAAGGTTCTGAACGCCCTTATGGCGTCTCTATTGTATTTTGAAGCGGCAGAGATGAAGGTTCTTGGAAATAAACATCATGAGCGACTTTAAAACATATTCGAGATAGTAGTACTTATGTCAGTCCTTCGTTGGTAACTCTTAGTAAGTAAACTTATTTTAAATGCTTCTGATTAATTGCATACTTTACGCTTTGAATACCACCTAAGTTTTAATGCAAGATTCCCAGTTATTGCACGCTCGTTCATTGTACTTCCACTCATCGCTTTTCATCCTCGTATTTTTGCTTCAGTGATATTAATTTGACTGGATTGGTTTACTAAAATGCATTGCCTTCATATATAACTAAAGCGGCATGCTTGACCCTTTCAAGTTATCTATTTATATTGTATACTTTCTCTGGGTGTCTGGTTGCTGTTTGTTGTATTTAATAATAGTGGTTCGTTATTTGTGCTGTTCATGGTATTCGCAGTGCCTGATATGTAACTGATTTGCATGTTCCCTTGTGTGATCCCCCGGTTACCTATTTATTTGTTTTTTTTTTCATCGTAACGATCATTGACACGCCCAGGAGATGGGATACCTATTTTATAATCACCCAGTGAGCTTATGTTACATGTTTGCCATATGCAAGCGCCCGCCTCTTCAAAAAATGGTATTCCTTGTGTACCGGTAGCGTTCTTTAGTGGAGGACGACATATCGACATATCGTAGACAGTAAATAGCCCCGGCTATCCAACGCTGCTGTGAAACTATGTGAGTGATTGTTATACCATTGTCCCAAGGTATTGGCATATCCCCAGGATTAGTCCACGTGACCCTTTAGGTAGTGTTTGGTTTGTTTTCTAGTAATATCTTAGTCACCCTAAGGAGGCCAGATACAGTCCATTTGATAGTTACGTTTCTGGTCGACTCGAGTTATATTAGATCCCCTCTTCAAGGTGATCTCCCTGGCAGACCACATTGCTCACCTTTCTGTCCATCCAAATTCTGACCACCTGTAACTGTTATGTTCTGCACTCGTTACAGAAAATGCATTTGGAGGTGCATGCTGGCTGTAATCTTTTCTCTTTTGACCCCTCTACTGCATAAGAATGATATCCGATACGAGAACCTTACCGGCCGAACAGCCTAACGATATGTAGAGATGAGTCATTCATACCCGAGGCGCTATTGGGTTTAATGTGTAGCTTCACGAACCACTGAGTCGAGTAAATTTAACAGCAGGCTCATAAATGTTTGTTTTCATTCATTGAGGGTTGTTGCTTTTCAATACTACTAATATAAATATATTTTTCTGACGTTACTGTGTTTCGAATATTTGAACCTTCCGTAAGTGTTTCCTTGCTCTCGTTAGGTGTAATTTGGGTTGCCTACACAATGTAACATCCTATTCTCCCGCCACTATATTACGATAAAAAAGGTTAACTTTCTTAAGAGTACTCATACAGGTGAATTCTACCAGAATAGTTATTGGCTATTTGAGGAAGGCCTCTTTTCCAAGTGACTACCAAGCAGTCTCCACAGTCCACCCAGAGGTAGAAAGTGTGATAAGGATTACGCCATATCATCGCGCGTGGCGAGAACCCCTCCGAAGAGATGAACCCACCAGCTTCCAGTTTGGGCCCCGACTCGAAAGCCAGAACCGTCTGACTGGTAGCAGCGAAGCACTATCCAACCTCTACTGGCTCAGCAGGTCAGTACCCGAGTTGGTTTGAGACGCAACTCACCCGCCGGAGGGAATTCTTATCCATCCACCCGAACGCAGTCCCATAAACTAAGATAAACTCAAGATTGACGACTACAATTGATCCTGGTACAAGCACCGTCTAGCGGACTATACGTCCTGACCCACCGAACCCATGTGAAGTCATTTGATTGATCCTGGCGTCAAGCACTAATGGCGGAGCCATTTCGTCGAGATCCACAAACCCTAAATAGTTACGCACAGATCCAGGGGCCAGGACAGGCCGGTCGAACCGTCAAGTCCCGTTAAACCCCGAGTCGTTTCATGAGAATATCCCGAAAATGGGGGTCTGCGAACAGATAAATGAAATACCCTCCTAGTCCAGCATGCGGACTTTCAACCACTGCCCCCTCGAGTCCAACACCAAGTGGGGTGGCCAGGTGGTACAAGTAACACCTGAGGGCAAGTCCACCCCCCCGAGGTAACGCAGTATGCTACATAACGCACTCGGCCATTACACAGAATCCGGAGATTTATACTGCGATAGGGTAGAGTACGCCAGTTTTAAGGGAGAAGCCCTGTGCTGCGACAGACTCCCTTGTCACTGAGTTAATCAACCGGCTCAGCCCTCCATTTCACCTGAGTAAAACTAGGGCCCCATTCGGAGATCTTCCACCATACAGGTCCAGTGATTGGCGCGAAATGGCATTACGTTAGACACCAAGACTTAACCCTCCAATTCGCCGGGACGAATTTAGGGTCCTAGTCAAGAGAGCGCCCCCATCACGTCAAGATCTAATGCCTGGGGGGCGAGAGTACTCATACAGTGTAATCCAACGAAAACTCTACACCTTGATTTCCCGGCTTTAAAATGAAAATATGGAAATACGCTCGGACCCGTCAGGTGGTGCGCCATCTTGTTGGAAAATCATCGTTAGATGGTCTTCTGCATTCTCCAATACTTGCACGAGGGCTGGATAATTAGAGTTCTCCAATAGATCTGAATAAACTTGACCAGTGAGATTACCGGGTATATAAAGGGGGCCAATTATGTGATTTTCATGAATACCCACCCGCCCAAACATTTAATTTTTGGGGACGCTGAGTATGCACCTCACGAAATTATCTTGTATTTTGATCAGACCAATACCGATGGTTATGCCGGTTTACAACGCCGTTAAGGTAAAATGAACACTCGTCCGAAAACAGATATCGAACATGTAGTTTTGATTACCGTTAATCATTTCACTTACCATTTCACAGAACTGGAGTCGGCGATCATCCTCATTCAGTTCCTGAACCAATCGTGTCTTATAAGGATCGAATTTATGTTTCGGGATTCTCATGATTGTTGCGCGTGTAATACCAGATACATCGGACAATTTCCTAGTACTCAAGGTCGGATCCATTGCTACATGACATAAAACAGCCACGTCCCTCGCTTCTTGTCTTTTATGCACCTTCTTTTTGTTTCCGACTAAACCAGTAGCATCAAATTTGTCAACCAGTTGCACAAAGTAAGCAGCGGATACATTTTTTCCAGGATGTCGTTCGTTAAATAAAGTCGCTGTTGTTCGCACAGAGTTGTTATTTCTAAGAAATAATTTCGTCATTTGCACCCTTTCTTCTGCAGAATACACCACTTTAATTCTACTACAAATTTACAATTGCTCTGACACACTTGTAACGTTCTTGAAAATTCACGATAGACTAAGGTAAATCAGAAACATGGTCCGTCTAGTTTCTTGGACAAGAAATTGATAATTTTTGGATAAAAAATTCACAACATAACTACTAAATACCTTTGAAATGTGTCTGATACGAATAATATTCTCGAGATGAATTCCACATTGCCTCTTTCATTATTTTCGCTGTTTTTTCATTATCCATAGATATTTTGAAGCGAAATTTTAGGGTTATATAGTACTCGATACGATCCTCAAAATTAGTTTTCACAATACCCCTCATCCCTTCTCAAAATCAAGGGGTTGTGCTCACCCCCGTTAGGGGGTTGAAGTTACGGGGATGAAAAAAGTGGAAAAAGTTGTTTCCCCTCGAATCAGAAATTGACGAGTCCGATCGATTTTCCACATTTTCATTTTGAAGTTGGAAAATCGATTTGTTAAGTTTTCGTTGGACCGTTCTGTATAATATCTACGTATAATATCGGATAGCTCAATATCAATAGTAATTTTATTACGAAATTTGGAATGAATTTTTATAAAATTAAAAAAATATATATGAGACAGTAATTTATTTCCACAAAAATGTTTGTACAACTACAACAACTGTTTCACCACGCAATCGAAGAAGAAAAGAATCAAAGTATTAATTTTCTTGACCTCACAATAACAAGACTAAATAATTTACATGATTTTACTATTTTTCATAAACCCATACATACAGACATCACAATACATAAAACTCCAAATCACCCCACCAACCAAGAGCTGTCAGCATATAATAGTTCTATTCATAGATTATTGAATGTCCCCTTGAATTCAGATAACGTTTTGAAAGAATTAAATATTATTAAACAAATAGTGTCAAACAACGATTACGACCCCTTTCTTATAGACAATATACAAAGGAAAATGGCATTAAATCTCGTGTACCCAATCATAAAAGAGGACAATCCACAGAAATATTTTTCGTTATCTTATGTCAATGGATTATCTGAAAATATTGCTAAATATTTCAAAAATTGTTCCAATTATAACGCGCCTTTTCAGACAATTAAAAACCTTAGTACCTACATGAAAAACAATAAAGATCGAACAAATAAAGATCCGGAGTCTACAAGTTGACTTGCAAAGATTGCCCTTTAGTATACATTGGCCAGACTGGTAGATCATTCAAGAAACGTGTCCGAGAACATCAAAGGGGTTATATATCTGATTCTGTACATTCGACATATGCTAATCATTTTAAGGAATTAAGGCATAATTTCAACAATAATTATGAAATTATGCAAAAGCAAGAGTTCTAGACTAACACTTTTAGAATTTCTTGAAATCAACAGGTATAATGCCCGTAAAATCCTTTTGAACGAACAAACAAATGTTGATAAGTCTCCATTACTGAGTATCTTTCCTTAATGGCATTTTTAGCGGTAAACTACAATAAACACCTAGAGTTTTTATGACTTTTGCTTCCATTATTTGGTCACGTGTCTAACAATGTATTTAAACTCGGTTACACTGAATACCATCAGACAGTACAATGTAATACCTGAAAAAGCCACATCGTAGTGTAACAATTGTTGTAGTAGTACAAACATTTTTGTGGAGATACTGTCTCATATATATTTTTTCAATTAAAATGAGTTTCCACCAAGTATAGACCGAATCAATGAAATATTTTATAAAATTCACTGAATTTTTTTTCGTATAATAAGATGGTGGTTATCTTTTGGTACGCATCCATTCAGCAACTAGTCGTCTTTGGTTGTCCTGATCTTAAGGTGAGATATTGGTAACTGGTCCTTATTGAAGTCAAAAGCTACACTTTATTATTATAAATATAATCCTGACACTCCTATAACTTTTGTGAAGATACCCGAGAATTTTTTTCAGCTTGTGCGAGTTAGGAGTCCACTTGTGTTCAGCGTAGACTTTGTTACCGCAATCTTTCGCCACGTTAGGTCACAGCACTCTTAATTTTCGAGCCAGCAGTGAAATGGTGAAAGACACCCGTCCAACTAGAAAATTTCTTTCCCACCTGAACAGGATTCGAACCTGCGACCTTTCGGTTAGGAGCAATATCTCGTTTGCGTGCGATTATGAATGTAATCCAGGCTATAGCCTGAAAGTTAATTTGTACAATGCGTGAGGGATAGGAATACGCGGAATATCTCGCGAATGCAAGCTTGAATAATTATTCGAAATAATCCGAATAACGCCTCGCTATTCCAGCATTCGTGAAATATTTGTGGTGTCTGGCTTAAAACGGCCGCTATTCGATTTAATATTGCACGTGCAGCAACCCGGAAGAAGCGAGGCTTTGATTTAATCGAAAAAAGTTGGACGTGTTCTGGAGAGGTTTGAAGGTTCGCGACTTTTTTGAATGCCTTCAGGTGGATAAATGTTATTGGAGTAATTGCGGGTTTATCCAGCGTAGACAACTTACGGCGAAATAATAGGGCTGTTGAATTTGTTTAATAGAAGTCGATTTGACCTTTGATGTAAGTAATAAAAGGTAGGGGAAAAAATCCATTATTTTTTCGGTAGATGAGTGTAGTGATATTTATGTTCATTGTCAAGATGGCATTTACACTAAAAAAATCTTTCTCTGTTGTTTGTTTGGTCCATTCAGTTGTGAGTTAAAGTGTGTTGAAAATTGAGGTCAATAAAGAGAAAATTCGGTACATTTTACAGTTTTTCTTTGACAAAGACGAAAATGCATCTGAAATTTCGAATGGTGTTTATGGCCCCGATACTGTAATAGTCAATCGCATGCAATTTTGATTTCGTCGATTTCATCAAGCTATTTTTGATATCAAAGATGTACCACGCACAGGCAGGCCCGTCGCCGAAAATTTGGATGAAATCACAGAAATAATCGAACTTGACCGGCATGTTAGTAGTCGGAGCATCAGCTACGAGCTAAAGAGTGACCACAAAACAGATTTGAACCATTTGCGCAAAGCTGGATTCAAAAAGAAGCTCGATGTTTGGGTGCCAAAGTAACTAACACAAAAAAAACATGATAGATCGAATTTTCATTTGCGAAGCCTTAGTCAAACTGAATAGAATCGACACATTTCTTAAACAGATGGTGAGTGGGGATGAGAAATGGATCACATACGACAATATTGTGCGAAAACGATCGTTGTCCAAGTGCGCAGAAGCAGTTCAAATAGTGAACAAACTAGGACAAACGCTCAGGAAGGTTCTACTGTGCATTTGGTGGGACTGGAAAGGAATAATTTAATATGGGTTGCTTCTATATGACTAAACACTAAATTCGTATATCTATTGTCAACGAGTGGACCGTTTGAAGCTAGCGGTTGACCAGAAACGGCCAGAATTAACCAACAGAAGAAGTGTTGTGTTCCATCAAGATAGCGCCAGGCTGCACACGTCTGTACTGACTCGCCAGAAACTCCAGGAGCTTGGATGGAAAGTCTTGATGTATCCACCATACAGATAGTTCGAAAATGACACCAATAGATTTCCACCTTTTTCTTGCATTGCGAAACTTTCTGAGTCATAAGAAATTGGCATTAAAAGAAGATAGTGAAAATCGATTACTAGAGATTTTCGCCAATAAGGAACAAGACTTCTATAAGAGAGCCATTATGAAGCTACCTTCAAAATGACAACGAATTATAGAAAAAAAAAGGTGCATATAGGTTCATTTTGGATAAAATGTACCAAGTGGAATTCAGAGGTGTGTTACTGGAGAAGGTCCGAAGTTTCCTTTCTAACCGCAAAGTCCGAATAGGTGATCACCATTCTGAGTCTAATGACTTTGGAGTCCCCCTGGGGTCTGTTCTGGGACCACTTCTTTTTCAATATTTGCGAACAATCTACCTGATTATTTATTAGCCTGTATCGTGATTATTTCTGCTGACGATACCTCTATTTCAATCAATGCTGGTTTGCGTAAACTGAAGACTCTTTACGACTCTATAATTAAATGAGTCAATAAATGGTGTCAGCGAAACTGCCTCATTGTTAATTTGGTGAAAACACAAATAATTGAATTTTAAAATCAGGCTACTGTTATCTGCGATGCAGTTTTTGTCGAACTTCCTGAGGGTAATCTGGTGACATCAGATTCTGTAAAATTTCTTAGGTTTTATGGTGATCAACACCTAAGATGGCATTACCGAGTGAATCATGTGTGCAATAAATTAAACAACGTTTTTTATCCCATATCTCGTCTTGAGGATACGCTTCTGGTAGATGCACTGCTAGGGATATACTACGGTATGGTATATAGCCATTTTTATTACAACGTGGTTCTGTGGGGGTCATCTATATATGTGTATTTATTTGTCAGAAAAAGATCTCAAGACTGATATTAAATCTGAAAGCTCGTGATTCCTGCCGTCCGTTGTTCCATGAGCATGGGATTTTGACATTTCCATGTACTTTTATTCTTAACTGCCTGTTATATATTCAACTTAACACGCATGCCTTGAAGAAATGTTCTGATTTCCATAATTACGGAACCAGACATGTGAACATCATAAGTCTTCCAAGACACCACACTGCTAAATATCAATCAGCACCATCCTTCATTGGAACTAAATTTTATAATCATTTGCCGAACAAGTTCAAGGCACTGAATAACAGACCCTTCAAGAGTAAGGTTAAGGCACTATAACTGGACAGGTGCTACTACAGTATTAATGAATATTTCTGCGATGAAATGAAATAATTTTTTGCTTTCGTAATTTTTTTGTAGCTTTAGTAATTTGCGTTTGTTATTTTTATTCGTGAATTATCCTATGCATTGTTGAATGTCTTAAAGGAACAATACATTTTTTTTTATTTTGAAATATTTTTGTGGGGGTGAGTTATTTTTCTATTCATAAAAATAAGAATTTTTAATTCACACTCCTAAAATTAACGTTTTTTATACCTATTTAATATGATTCTGATCAATTAATTATGGATCTGAGTATCCTAGACAGGCGTCAGTTATCTGAAAAGCTGATACTTACGTCACTGAAGGCCCTGAAAGACTGGTTCATCCAAATAATACACGCACAGTGCTACAAAGGACCACCATTTCTGGCCTAGAGTTTAAAAGTCAATTGCCAATAATTAATAGACACATTGCGTCTAGAGTTTTTCATTTAATTCCTGGAAGCAATAGAAATATAGAGACAAAATATAAAATTAGGAGAGAACTGAAAAAGTAGTTCTTACATAAAGGCATAAGTTATTGTCACTCGATAGTGGACCGATTGTAGTTCTTACTCGTGGCAAATCAATAGTATAAAGAGCATGGTCGGATGGTTGTTATACGTATAGTTTATCGCAGAATATGAAGTTTTGATCATTTTTCTACCATTCACACTGGATATGCTACATCTTATAGCTGAATATTGACAGAAACATTTATTATGTCAGAGGAAGATGATTTGGTGGGACCAGAAATGGAATGACGTGATCTTCAGTGAGTCCTGCATCTCCAGACAAAATTAAAGACAATAACCTTAATGGAGCGACATAAAATCATCACTTTACCTTTGACCACCAGATTACCTGATCTGTCTCCGATTACACATGTTTTGGACATGATTTGTTGCCTTTGCAACATTCTCCGCGGCATTATCAAGATAGTCTGTAGAGAGATATCCTAAAAAGACATCCGTCATCTCATCAGAACCGTGCCTGGACGTTCAGAAATTAACCAGTATTTTGCTCGGACGCTCGATATTCACGAAATTTATTATAAATTTTGTCGCATTCGCAACTGAATACCAAATTTGATTTCGATCAGAGTAATAGTTCTGAAATTATAGAGAAAGTGAGAAACAATTTAAAATGTGCATAATTGCTATTAGACCGATTATGTCCATTAACGAATTTAGCTGAGATATTCAGGCCTAATTCCTACTCTGAAAGTTTTATTCTCTTGATCTCGGATTCTTCATCAGTGAGTCCAATTGGAGCCATTATCGGCTTTAAATTAGGAGTTTGGGTAAAACGATAGCATGCTGTTTCTTAGAATATTCACTCATAAAGATCTCTCATTAATTTTGGAATACTAGTACATTAAAAACACGAACTGATTTTTATTGCATCGATAAACATTTGCTATTGACTTAAAATTAGTCCATGGAGATTTTCAACATCCTGGATTTTTTCCACAGATCGAGGGAAGATTTTAGGGACCACGTATTCCAGGTCAGGAGGCAACAATTTTCCTCTTAATATAATTTTATTCAACCTTCAAATGAGCAAAAAAATATTCTTGAAAATTTGGTTGTTCCGTCTTATTAGAAACGGGCTTGTCTACGTTGCTCATAATTCATTTTTCTTTATCGACGCTTCAGCTTATTTGATTTCTAATTAATATATATAGCCTCAGAAAACCTGGAAAGTCTTTCAGACATTTTGATATATTTATGCCTGTTAATTCACATGACACAACATTCGGAATTATAAGCTGTTTATGTCCTTATCTGCTGGCATTGTTCTCATTATTTTTTCTGTAACCAATGAAAGGGTGCATTTAATTCATTCAGTCCACCTACAATTGGATCTTCCAATCCATTTAATTAATTTCCCTCTTTTTGTTAGAAGGGATGTATTGAGCACCCCTAACAGTCAGTCTTTGAACTGATAGTCAAACTCGTCGCTTGTGACATTTTGGTGCAAGCTATCGCGGATTTAATTGTTAATATAGTAATCCTGTCGATTGCCAGAGTATTGACAAATTCATTACACTAATTAATAGTGCTAGTACGGCAAAACTCGCGGTTATGTATAAAAGGACTATTCTCAAAAGTGTTCAAACCATTTATGGTTCAACAAACAGTGCCTCAAAGAAAATATCCATCCGAAATATATGAAAATTACGTGTTCCCATTATTCCAATGAAGCGAAGAGGTCACTACACACAGCCTACCGCAATTCGCTAAATGAGGAAATTCATCGATGGTACCAAAAACGACACTATCTGCAGCTCCACTTGAAATTAATTCATAATGAATTGGTCCACAAGATGATATTCGAGCCATTGATAGATCAGCCTGAGAAGAAGTCAAGTTATATATATATATATATATATAACAATATAGACGTCAACTTCAAAAGTTGAATAATCTCAGAAGATTTAAAGAAGTCCCATCCAAACAACCCAAGAAATTTTGAATTATGAATTTATTTTTTTGATAGAGTCTACAATCTCACGGAAGTAAGTTTTGATAACACAGAATAAAATGTATTAGAGGACTGAAATAGTGCCCAGATAAGTATAATTTAAAAGACATAGAAACTTTAGCCTCCAAAACTGAATCCATATTAGACATAAAAAAAATCATTAAGTGATTTGATAGCTCCAAATTTCAATTTCAAAAATATGCTTAGATTCAGAAACTCTAAAAATAGAATTATGAAACAGATAAAAAACAAAATTCAATCTAAAAGTCTAATCACAAGCAAAGCAGATAAAGGAAATATCCTAACCATTATGTCAACTACAGAATATAAAACCGAAATGGAAGACTTGTTTAAATCAAAAAATTTCAGAGAATTTAAATCAGATCCAATCAGAACTTTTCACAGATCGGTGAAACAATTGTCTAATGATTACAAGAATATATTTAGTGTTAAAAACCCAAATATTCCAAATGTCATGAATCCTACAGCACCTGTTCTTTATGGAATGCCAAAATTACATAAATAACACATTCCTATGAGACCTGTTGTTTCATATATAAATGCACCAGCTTACAATTTATGTGAAGATTTGGTTACAAATCTTCCGCCCATAATAAATTGTACTTCTTCGTATACTTTGAAAAATTCTTTAGAATTAAATAAGAAATTAGAACATACTTATACTACCTTACTAAACAAATGTAAATCCATTTCTATTCCAACTGATGAAGTCAAAACAATATTAAAAACTTTGATCAATTACAGTATATTATCACCAAATAATAAAGAAAATCTTTTCGAAACTTATGAAGCGTGTTTAGAACAGAATCATTTTAAATTCAACGATAAATTCATTAAACAAATCCACTTTTAGCTGAATTATTTATTTCATACTTTGAAAAATTATTATTCGCTAACACTACAAATGATGAGGTGGTAAAACTCGTTCTTTTTTGTGCTAGATATGTAGATGACGTATTTTGAACTTGGACTGGAACTGACAGACTGCTATCGCAATTTTTGATTTATATGAGTAGCATAAATGAAAATATTAAAGTCACAATAGAAATAGAAAAACATTCTTTCATCAACTTCTTAGATCTTAATATAAGTCACAGTAATAATAAGTTCCAATTCGATATATTTAGAAAACCTACTACTACTGACACCATAATCCCATTCAAATCCAATCAGTCATGGCAAATTAAAATATCAACATTTCATAGTTTCATTCATAGACTTTTGAGCATCCAGTTAAGCGAAGTCAATTTCCGAAAAGAAGTCAATATAATCAAATCTATAGTGGTAAACAATGGCTATAGAACTGAAACCATTAACAACATTATTAATAAGAAAACTTTATATCAACATAAATGATCCTTATGAAGAAAAGAAAATATGGTTTTCAATTGGTGAACAATAAAGTATGGAACCCAACTTTTCCGAATCGGGGAGTTATCAAACAGAATGTGATTATTGTAATGCTACATATATAGGACAGACAGGCCGATGTTTACAACAAAGAACCAAAGAACCTAGGATGTATATTTTGAAAAACCAGAAATCAACCAGTTTGCAGAACATTGCATAGAAAATAATAATTTTTTTAATGAGAAAGATGTCACTTTACTATATACTGTTAATAAGGGTGAATTGCTGCACCATTTAGAGATTTTTCCAATGAAAAAAACATTGAGATAAAGAAGAATTTAACAAATTCCCAAATACTTTTTGACAGCACCCTTATATTGGATACTGTTATTTCCATGCGCCAGAAAAATACACAGAACCATTTCAATTTTAAGTTCGGTTCCGTTTTGTATTCCTTTGAAGATGGTCGAAAGACCAGAATACGTGTCGTTATTCTGAATAAATTGTGAAAAATAAAAACCATGTACATTTTTTTTAAATAAAATTGTAATAATGTTTCACCTAGAGCCAACCGCATATTCCATTCGTTCAATTAATTACTCATGTTTTTAGTGTAAAAATCATACCATTTGATCTGGTTTATTACAGTTAACCAAGAATTATTGTTCTTTGTTATTATAGTATACTACTCTGTCAAGAAAGTACCGGGAATTTTCAATTAACACACCATTTTTACATTTAATCGTCAAAATTTATTGGGTCGCCTTCAAAATAGGCTCCATTTGCTCCAATACATCTATGCCAACGGCACTTTCAATTATCGAAACATTTTTTATAGGCGCTTTCCGGGATGGACTTTGGCTCTCGCGCCGAATTATGTTTTATGGCTTCAATCGACTCAAAACGGGTGCCACGAAGGGGCAATTTTAGTTTTGGGAAGAGGAAAAAGTCGCAGGGAGCCAAATCCGGCGAATACGGTGGTTGCTGAAGCACGTTTGTTGAGTTTTTGGCGAGAAAGTCAGTCACAATCGTAGCTCGGTGAGAAGGCGCGTTATCGTCATGCAAAATCCATGAGTTGTTCGCCCACAAATTTGGCCGCTTCTTACGGATACGCTCACGCAAACGTTTCATAACGCCTAGGTAATACTCCTTGTTTACCGTCTGACCCTCTGGAACGAATTCGTCGTGCACCACGCCACGGATATCGAAGAAAACAATGAGCATCACCTTCATTTTCGAGCGGCTTTGGCGTGGTTTTTTCGGTTTCGGCTCATTTTTTGCCACCCATTCGGATGATTGCTGGCTTGTTTGCATATCGTACTCGTAGACCCAGGTCTCATCAACAGTTATAATGCGTTCCATGAATGTAGAATCAGAATTACAGCGATCCAGCATGTCTGAAGCAACCTGTTCGCGATGACGTTTTTGAAGAAAATTCAGGTCTTTCGGTACGAGTCGTGCAGCCACCTTTCTCATGCCCAAAATATCAATCAAAATCGTACGTGCGGACTCGTGGGATATCTTAAGATCATGTGCTATCTCTCTCAAGCTGGTACGACGGTTTTCCAGCACCCTTTCCTTAATTTTATCGACGTTATCTTCGATCGAAGCCGTCGATGGGCGACCACTTCACGACCGTCCTTGAAGGCTCTGTACCACTGATATGCACGAGTTTTCGATAGAGTATTATCACCAAAGGCCCTTTGCAACATTTTCAATGCATCGGCACACGAAAATTCATTTGCAACACAAAACTTTAAACGAATTCTTTGCTCAACGTAATCACCCATAGTAAAAATCGGCACGCACTCTGACATCGACTGACTTAATCAGCTGTTGCAAACACACTAGTGGACAGATCCCGCTCAAGCTTGGCATAGTAATTAAGGACAGTGGTACCAATCTAGGAAAAAAAAATTTACCTGCCTCATTGCCCCGCCAGATTTAAATCGATAATTCCCGGTACTTTCTTGACATAATGTATAACAAGTGTCTTACTTCAATTCCTTATCATCTCCGTTGGTTCATCATCAAGATAACTACATACAGTGCCCTTGAAGTAAATCTCTTCACTACACTACGTCAAATACAGTCTATTAAACCCCTCGAAATTAATCATTGTGATTAATTAATTTGCAATTGTCTGATATTTCAGCGTATTCATAAAAGGCTAAATAGTGAACCACTGTGTAACATCAAACAATCAAGAGAAATTCATCCAGCATTCCAATATCCAAAATCTTATCTCCCAAATCAGAAAAAATGGCCAATTATCCGCAAAACCGATTAAATTGCAGGGAGTTCCCAACGCGAAGAGCTACCAAGACACCAGCCGTGACCGCAATATACCCCCTACTAGCGTACGCGAGATTAAAAAGGAGATCGCCTCTTGTTACAACACAATGCTTCAAAATACACAGACAAGGCAGCGGAGGCACCGTAACTTATTACATTCGTACATGCACTTTTGTATCCATTGTGTCATTGTATGTGGCATAATGAAACCCAAAATCATCATTTAAGAGTGGTCCGGTACCGGAAACCGAGGCGGTTGATTAAATTCGATGTAATTTTTATGTCGGACTTTTACGTGTGCGAAAAGAGAAACTTGCGATTGGAATGAAAATAAAACATAAAGTTCTGTGGGATGATGTGGTACTTTCTGCACATGTAATCCTCTGGTTTACATGAATTAATGATTGAAACTCCATCTGAACGATATATTGAATAATTTAATACAACATCTACACATGATTATTTAAATTGTTTCAAGTATTATATTATATTTAAGAAAAAAGATTCTTGACGATGTTCTGTATGTTTTTGGAGTTTTATAGGAACTTTTTTAAGGAGAGTTATTTTTTGAGGTTATGTTGTGCATTTTTGAAGAGGAATTTGGTTTTCATAAAACATCAATGTTATGGCACAGACGTTTATATACTTCAAGTAATTATTCAATAACTTAATATTCTATATTTTCATTGAATTCTTTCATTCCTTTTGGTGTTGTGTAATGACTGTTAATTCTATAATATATCTCTATGAAAATGAAAGTGTGTTCTCCAAGACATTTTTTGAGTTCAATTTAAAAAAGTTTTTGAGAAAAAAAATTTATGAAATTAAAATTTGTAGTGAGGTTAGCAGAATTACACTGTGTGATACTCAAGATATTATACTCTATAGATAATTGCTTGGTATATGGAGATACGTTTTTGAATTCTTCCTTGTAATTGATCAAACGTTAACCAATTAGTATGCAAATTCTTGGTTGAGCATACTTAAAATGGGGTTGAGGGAGGGATGTATATTAGACTTTAATGATTTATTTACAGCCTGAATACATATATTACAAATTTACAAGTTTGATTCTTTACCCAAATTTAGGGAGTTGTTTCGGTGTAGTTTTAACTCTAATTGCGTTGAAAACACTATCTTGTTCGTCGAATAGTTCATATTCACGGTTATTCACTTTCACCGAATTCAATTTTATAGTTTTCACTCTTGGGTTTACTTTTCACAAATTACTATCGATTTATCAATAAATAATGTAGATAATACATTCACTTCCAGGCATTCAGTGCGTTACTGTGTTATTGAGAGAGAGTGTTCCTTGGAAGGTTAAGTGAAATGCGAATATAAAATAATCCAACAGTAGAGAGAAATGTGTGTTCTCAGTTGAGAGAACTTAAAACTCGCGAGCGGTTTATTTTGTGTTTTTGGGGTAAGCGTCAAAATGCAATCTTTTTGGGGATGTTTCTTCAAGGGTGCTTTAAGGCTAACTAGCGACTTCGGGAGATGTCTTCAACTGTGAACCTTTTGGCTAACTGACGAATGAGAGAGTCTCTTAGGGCTTGAAATATGGTCAGGCAAATTCCGATACGACATTCGACTGTTGTCTTCAAACGGCTTCGTTTCTAATGGGTTTCTAAGAACACTGTGAAGAACAAATATTTTCGGTCCCTAAGAGGCCCAAAGGTTTATAGGAATAAATGAGACATATTTAAAAGGTCTAGATTCCTGACTCGGGGATCATAATTGTTATGTACCCGCATAGTAAATTAAAAATTCCTTGTTCGATGTAAATTAGAACATAAGTGTCCCGGGTTGGACGTTGGACCGAAAAGACAACTTGGGACGATTTGACGTGCGAGTAAAGGCAGTGTAAGTAGAAAACAAGGGTGAGAACTTGAGAAAGGGATCATTATGGAGGCAGAGCAGTACGTATCGTGCATGACCATAAGTGATATACTTATCAATAAATTTCTGATGTTCAAAAAATTGAGGTGGGTCATGTTTGAAGCAATTCTGACGGTGCAGTGGGCGACTTTTGGCTGTGGAAACTGCATTAACTAATCTCTTGAGTCTAGCGGAGAATACAGGGGGTATCAAAATGCACGATTTCATCATTCGGGGCCTTTACATTCGCTTTGAATTCCTATTCAAAACGATTTCTGTATGGACTGAGGATTCTTCGTTTTGGCAAGTCTTTTAGTTCCCAAAAATTGGTGAGGTGTGAATCCAAATATTCAGCATTTGTAGAGACTGCTGAAGAGTGAGCAAGGACTGATAGAGTTTGGTCATTTGTTATTTGGGATAGTTTGCAGGTGATGTTGGAAAGCATTGCATCTGTCGGGTCAAATGATGAAATTTTTGGGGCATTTAAGCAGATACTGAATTTGATCATTTCTTTGGACGATAGCAAATCTTGAGTATGACCTGAGCTTTGCGTAGAGAACAACACCTCAGTGTTTTTTAGAGAAGGAGAAGACCTACTGATAGAGATGATAAGTTCTGAGCTCTGAGGGGGCAGTGATGTTTCGTCATTTTGTCGATATGAATTGTAGGAAATCGGAGGTTGCTGGGTAGCTGGACTTTGATCCTGAATATTATTCCCATTCGTGTTGTGATTTTCGAATATTTTGATGAAAGTGATGTTAAAATTTGACCGTGTGTGTTCGCTCGGAAGTGAATGTATTTTCTTCTCAATAAAGGATAGATAAAGATCAAAAAATGTTTCTATCGTGTTCTTTTATTTCGGAATCAATATAAAGAGTCCTTGTTCTTCCATATAATTTTCTATTTTGAATTGGGCACTTCCATAGCTTTCGTAAGTCTCCGCGAGTAATTTTTTATGTGCAGTTAATATGATTTCATCTGAACAAGTTTCTAAATTTTTATCTAGCCCTGGAGAGGCTTCAGTGACTATGGACTTGGCATTGTTTCTTTTAAGTATGAAACCTTCCATTGTGAGATAAGAGATACAAATAACAATTTTTTAATGAAGGACAAGCTGAAAAATCTTCTGAGGGTTCTTCACAGAAGATATAAGAGATACAAATAACAATTTTTTAGTGATGAAATGGAAATGAAATATTAAGTTGAATTAAAAGGAAATTAACAAGTTATGATTTTTAAAACATCTATGCTACAGTGGTTTGAACTATAAGTAAATATTTTTAACTTGATATAAATTCAATAGTTGTGTTTAAGAAAATAATTGAAATGGGTATATAAAAATAAAGAGATATTATCAAAAAACCAATTGTCAACAGGGCTAAATAATAAAAATGTGAGAAGAATAATACAGGGTTTTAAAATATGCAGAGATATTTTCGGAACAACAAATACTTGTGTATTTATTATCAGTTGATTCGTCACGGGCTGCACTGGAGATATATGTCTATATTTTCAGGGGCTTTTTTTTCTTTCTTGAGAATTTCGAAGAACCTTTTGTCAGAATATCCGGCTGGTATGATCAGATTTGGAAATATAATCTGGCTCGTAGGGAGCATGCAAAGAATTGCCAGCCTGAGTACATTTTATAACAAATGTACAAATTTGAATTTTTTAACCACATTGAGGAAGCTGTTTCAGTGTAGTTTCAATTCTACTTGCGGAGACAACACTATCTTGTTCGTGGAATAGTTCTTCTTTAAGCTTCTTTACCGTTGTTCACTTTCAACTGATTCACTTTTATTGTTTTCACTGTTGGGTTCACTTGTCACAAATAACTATCTAATTTAAATAAACAATGTGGATAATTCATTCACTTCCACGCCAAGAGTACAGAGAAATGTCAATTATAATTTGAGAGAAATTAAAACACGCGAGCGGTTTATTTTGTGCTTTTTGGGCAAGCGACAAAATGTGACCTTCAAGGGTACTTTGGGACTAACTAGCGAATTCGAGGGATGTCTTCAACTATGAACCTTTTGGCTAACTACCCAATGAGGGAGTTCCTCAGGACTTGAAATGTGTTCAGGAAATTCCAATACGATTTTAGACTGTTGTCGTCTTTAAACGGTTTCGGTTTTAATGGGTTTCTAAGAAAACTATGAAGGTCCTTAACAGGTCCAAAGGTTTCTAGGACAAAATGAGATATATTTGAAAGGCCTAGATTCCTGACTCGGAGATCATAACTGTTATAGACCTTCATAAGAGTCTGGTCAGCTCAGTGGGAGAGCATCGTACACTTGGGTCAAAAATTAACAGTGCTGACCTAAATGAAGTGGCCCAAGATCGCAGTAACAAAGCCTATTCAGAACACAACTGAACTCCTAACTCGCACAAGTTGAAAAAACTTCTGAGGGATTTTCACAGAAGATCCAGGAGTATCAGGATAATAATAATAGTGAATTGAAAATTCCTTGTTCGATGTGAATTCGAACATACTCGTCAGCCTATAAAGAGAAAATTTCATGGAACGAATTGAGTTTGATGGAATATAATATCTGATAAACCTACTTTGTCGGAGTGTAATATCTGATGATGCTTCTGTATAACGGAATAATTTTGCATGTTTTAGTAAATATATAGAAAATTTAGATCATATCAATTAGACCATGGATTGATTTGGCCATCGGAATACTCTGATGACGTCCAGGAGCACCCACTTCCTCACTACGGATCTGCTCTTCGCAGAGAACCTGATTCACTTCAATTGTTAACATTCAGCTTTTCTCCTAAAGATATCCTCCGAATTGATATGGTGCCGGGTAAAAAGTACATCGTATATCATCAGGAAACCTATGAATATAAATAAGCTGAGACAATTGGAAATCCGCCCAAGCGGAAATAAATGTTGCACGCGAGCTAACTAGTGCAGAAAATTATACTGAATATCACTATCAGATGTTTAACGACATGACTTATGTGTCACGTTGCCATTAGGATATCTCGCGGATACGTCTTCACTGGTTCTTTCGTACGTCTTGAATCCATGTTTAACAGGATTAAAGAGGAAAAATTTCAGTGGAATATCTAAAGTAATTATGTATGGAGATTCGGTAATGAAACCTCCGATTTTCAATGGACTAGGAAGAGAGAAGTGCTCAATCTAGCTGATCAGCACAAATAGACAGGTCTTCTAATAAGAGCTTACATTTTTTATTTTGTTCCATTTCTGAAGTTTTCTAATGACATTGTCAGTAGTATAAGTAGAATAAGTAGAAATTGTGAGGTTATAGAAAATTGTATATGTTCACACAAAGCACTGAATTAGTGAGACTTTGCTATAAGAATGACGGAAATTATACTGATTTAATTCGTGAATTTTAAAAATAAGAATATTCTGTGAAATCTGTACATAATTTATTTTTTTCAGAAACTAATTCAAATTTATATGCCAAACTATGTGTCCATTCAAGTAGACATAAATAATTCTTAAATATCATACAGCACTCCAGAGTACGGGGTGCCCAAACGAAAGTTTAACCCCCCAAGAACTTAAAAAAGAAATTTTTTCGAAGATTTCAAAAAATAGGTCTTCTGTTTTGGGGGGGACGAATTTCCATCATGAGTTTGTTCCAAAAAAATACCCCCATGAAGGTGGCATCATCCCCCAACGTTTTTTGAGATGTCGAGTATTGGTTACTTTGAAAGTTATTTGTTTTCTGTGCACAAATCAGTTGAAATTTTCAAAATGGGTTCACTATTCACGAAATAATGTAATTTCACCTTACCGTCAAAAGGTGATGTTGAACAGGCAGTTGAACCGCCCAAACTCAAGAAACTAAGAGTTTTGAAGAATACAAAAATAATTTTCAAGTTCTGTATTAGGCAGAAATAATTCCTATGACTGTCTTCCGAAAAAAACACCTGAGGTCGGCAACAACCCCCATTTTTTTTAATAGGAAATAGATGGCGAATGTGTTTTAGTTAAAAAGCTTTTTTGTTCTTCAAATATCTTAGTTGAAATTTTCAAATTCGGTGATTTTTTTAAGCAATTTGATCTTGAACATTATCAGAAGGGTAGCTCAAACAGAAACTCAATACATTCAAATACACCAGATCTGTAAGTGATGATAGGGAACATTCAGAAAAAAATGTAAACTATTTGAGGAAATAATTATTCGAAATGACCACCACCAACCTCTATACAATGATATAGTCAACTTTCAAATCTTTCTCCAACATTTTCGAAAATGTCCGTTGTCAGTAATTGGCATTCCGTGATGATTCTTTATCGCAGATCTGCAAGATTTTCCGGTGAAGTTGCATAGACTTTGGACTTCAAATGTCGCCCCAAAAAAAATCTAATAACGATAGATCGGGTGATCCTGCTGGCTACTCTATAGAAGCCCTCCTGCCAATCCAACGGCCTCGATAACGTTCGTTCAGCAATTGTCGAACACGGATATCAAAATGTGGCGCCATCCTGCTGAAATATTAGTTCATTTTCTAATAGGTTTCCGTAGTTTTCCAGAATGTCAGTAATCATTGGATCAATAATATCCTATAATAAATTCAAATAAGTTGTTCTGTCAAGATCCTATCGATCAAAATTGGTCCAAGAATATGGTTTCCTGATATTCCTACCCAAACATTTAATTGTTGGGAAATTTGTGTATGTGCGTCTATGAATAAATGAGGATCACTATCACTCCAGTACCGACAATTATGTCTGTTGACATCCCCATTCAACATAAAGGTACACTCGTTAGAAAATATTGTATTGTAGAGTCGGTGTGGGCTATTATTCGGTATTTCATTCAATTGTCCACAAAACTGAGTCCGACGGTCAGGACCATTTTTATTCAACTTCATTCGACAGCCTGATCTTGTAAGGGTGAAATTTATGAGGTTTCACAATTCGATGAACGCTAGATTTTGGAAGATTAGATGCTCGTGCTAAAGTTTTTATAGATTGCCGATTATTCATCTGTAAATGTCCCAATACTGCTATTTCAATAGTTTCATTTCAGAGGGGACGCTCAATTTCGTGTTTCTTATTCTGAATGAAACCAATAGTTTCTAATTTATTCATCAACAGCTCAACATATTGGTGACTTACATTACTTCCTGGGTAGTTGTTATTAATATATTGGGTGTTTTTTTTTAGAGTGATAAAATTTTCGATAGGGATAACTGTGATTTGACAGAAGGTAGAAGCCATGTTGTTTTGACATTTTTGTTCAGTAAGCATTGATAAATTATCATGGAAAGACTCACGCCGCACAAACGTTTACAAATTTTTGAAATTTATTTTCAAGATCAGTGTTCGCCAAACTTATTGAGTACTTCGTGAAATTTATGATTCACATAATCGTTCATCAGAGCAGCTTATTCGTCGAATTATCGATAGAATTCGGACAACGTTTTCTCTACTCGATGTAATAACAACAACAAGACAAAGAACTTTACGTACAGAAGAAAATATCGCTGCTGTAAGTCATAGTGATAATGATGATCCGGATTTGTTTATTCGTCGACGTTCGCAATAAGTTGGACTCTGTTGATCCACCGCATGGAAAATTTTCGTAAAGATCTTGGTTTACACCCATACAAGATTCAATTGGTTCAAGAACTAAAGCCACATGACCATAATAAGCGTCGTTTGTCTGCCGATTGAGCCCTAGAACAGCTTGAAGTTGATCCACTTTTTTATCGAAAAATTGTGTTTACTGATGAAGCTCATGTCTGGTTGAACGGCTATGTAAACAAGCAAAATTGCCGTATATGGAGTGAAAACTATCCTCAAGAAGTTCTGCAGATTCCATTGCATCCTGAAAATGCACTGTATGGTGTGCTTTACACGCTGGAGGCATCACCGGTCCATATATCTTGAAAAACGATGCTGTAGCTAATGTAACAGTGAATAATGCTCGTTAGAGATCGATGATCAATGATTATTTGTTTCAAAATTTGAATGGTATCGACCCAGAAGAGTTTTGGTTCCCACAAGATGGTGCACTGGATTATTTTTTTAGGGTTATGTCAAGTGATTGGTTTATGGTGATGAACCAGAAACAATAGACGCTTTAGAAGCCAACATAACTCGTGCTATTGATGAAATAAGGCCTGAGTTACTCAAAAAAGTGGTCCAAAATTGGTGTTGTCGAATGAGGTTCCTCATGGCTAGTCGTGGTGGACATATGCCGAAAATTATTTTCAAAACATAAATGTCATAAAATTATCTTTTAAACAAAAAAAAATTGGCTTCAATCTTAATTTAACCCACGTGAGTAAGTCTCAAACTCAATTATGATGCAGAAACGAAAGACTGAAACGCATTTGAGAAACAATCTTCAAATAAATAGTCTATATTGTAGCGAATTTCATGCATTTCACAAATTTACCCATCAAGAACTATAAGGTAATCGAATGTTTTCAAAGTAAAAACATTCAAAAACCCAAATTGTTCTGCCATCAAATAAATAAATTTGAAAGTTTCAACTGCGATGTTTAGACATAACAAATTCCTCAACCAAACCACATCCAATATCTACTCCCTATTCAAAAAAAATTGGGGGTTGTTGCCATCCTCAGGTAGTTTTTTCGGAACAATGTCATCATAAGTATTCTTTCTCTCTAATACAGAACTTGAAAATTATTTTTGGATTCTTCAAAACTCCTAGGTTCTTGAGTTTGTCTGTTCAACGTCACCTTTTCACGGTAAGTTCAATATTACATTACTTCGTGAATAGTGAACCGTTTTAGAAAATTTCAACTAGGTTGTGCACAGAACATAAATAACTTTCAAACTAACCAACACTCGACATCTCTTCCCTATTCAAAAAATATTGGGGGTTGATGCCACCTTCATGGCGGTGGTTCTTTCGGAAACAACTCATGATGAAGATTCTTTCCCTTCAAAACAGAATATGGCCTGTTTTTCTTTAATTTTCGAAAGTTCTTCCATTCTGAGTTCTGGGGGATCAAACTTTCTTTGGAATACCCTGTATATAATAGCATAGAGGAAAGCATGAGCGATTGTATAGTTCAGATTCTTTTGATATATTTTGTGTGTGGTAAAATCCTCTATTTATGTATTAATTTTGTTTCAAACTGATTATTGTATATTATTCATGTTTGTGATAATTTATCCCATTGATCTGTCCTTTACGTATTGTATATCTTAATGACCTAATAAATATTTAATTAATTTATTTTATTTGAAAGTGTATGCCATGATTCTTTTTCGATCCTTAGTAATATATGGGGTGTTTTTTTAGAGTGATAGAACATTCGATAGGGATAGCTATGATTTGACAGAAGGTAGAAGACATGTTGTTTCGACATTTCTGTTCAGTGCGCATTGACAAATTATCATGGAAAGACTCATGCCGCTACAACGTTCACAAATTGTTGAAATTTATTTTCAAAATCAGTGTTCTATTCGCCACACTTATAAAGCACTTTGTGAAATTTATTTTGTACATAATCGTCCATTAGAGCAGCTTAATCGTCGAATTATCGATAGATTTCGGACAACATTTTCTGTAGTCGATGCAACAACAACAAGACAAAGAACTGTACGTAAAGATTTGTCTAATCGTCGAGGTTCACAACAAGTTGGACTCTGTGCATCCACCACATTTTGCGCAAAGATCTTGGTCTACACCCAAAAAACTGGTTCAAGAACTAAAGCCACTTGACCATAATAAGCGTCGTTTGTTTGCCGATTGAGCCCTAGAACAGCTTGAAGTTGATCCACCTTTTTATCGTAAAATTGTGTTTATTGATGAACCTCATTTCTGGTTGGACAGCTATGTAAACAAGCAGAATTGCCGTATATGGAGTGAAAACAATCGTCAAGAAGTTCTGCAGGTTCCATTGCATCCTGAAAAATGCACTGTATGGTGTGCTTTACACGCTGGAGACATCAAAGGTCCATATTTCTTCAAAATCGATGCTGGAGCTAATGTTAAAGTAATGGTGCTCGTTACAGATCGATGATCAATGATTATT
Source organism: Megalocaria dilatata (assembly GCA_034642435.1). NCBI lineage: Eukaryota > Metazoa > Arthropoda > Insecta > Coleoptera > Coccinellidae > Megalocaria > Megalocaria dilatata. The sequence goes on from CM067858.1 coordinate 27,919,641, forward strand.
TGTTTCAAAATTTGAATCGTATCGACCCAGAAGTGTTCTGATTCCAACAAGGTGGTGCTACGACTCATGCTGCTACCGTAACAATTGATTCATTGAAAGAAAGATTTAGCGATAACATTGTTTCGAGAAATGGTACAATTAATTGGCCCCCAACATAACTCCACTGAATCATTTTCTTTCGGGATATGTCAAGTTATTGGTTTATGCTGATAAACCAGAAACAATGCACGCTTAGGAAGCCAACATAACACGTGTTATTGATTAAATAAGGCCTGAATTACTCGAAAAAGTGATCCAAAATTAGTCTGGTTGAATGCGGTTCCTCAGAGCTAGTCGTGGTAGACATATGCGGAAAATTATTCTTAAAACATAAATGTCATAAAATTTATCTTTCAAATAATAAAAAAATTTTTGGCTTCAATCTTAATTACAATGTGTTTTATTTCAATTAAAAGTTCGATCACTCTAAAAAAACACCCTATTATTCAACTACTGAGTTTCCCCTGTTCATAGAAATAATCTCATCAGACTGTCCAAAAATCTTCCGCGCTCTCTCACAACGAAGAGCACGTACGAAACCACAAACATATAAATATTTCACAAGCGATTTATTCCGACTGTGTAACGACAAGACCGACGGACATTGGATAATGAATGTTCGGACGAACGTAAGAATCAGTTGTAATTTAATTTGCATGGTTGACCGACAGAAGAGCCAATTGAAAATCATGCGAGATGACTGCACGCGCGCTTTGTTTGCATGTGACGCGGCTAAGAAACCACTAAATTCGAATCGACAGAAGCACAAATGATGAGCTTTTTACCCCGGTGCGGCAACTGATCTGAAGACAACGCTAACTGGCAGTTGGAACACAAGAAAAGTACTTTCTATCTTTGGAATCTTCAGACTATAGCTGCTACGTGACATGCGAATATTCTTATATGTTTTTTTTTTGCAATGGAATAATATTGATAGTGCAGAAATTATTTGAAGGCTGGTCAATGTACGTATATTGTTAGCCCGGAAAACACCTCTACACGTCTGCCTATATTTCATATTAAGAATACATCTCCATTACTAACTTTCGTTTTATAAACAATCTAGACGAAAAAGAGCTATTTCCCCAGCATTCAGTGCCATAAAACAGGTTTTATTGGAAACAGGAAAAATAAACAACTCTCAGGTTTGACAGATCTACAGACTTGGGGGAAATTAATTTTTTGTTCAAGTATTCCATATGATTTCTCCACTTCAAATCATAGTCAACAAAAATACCTAAAAATTTGGTAGATATATTCATTTTCACAATAGTATCATCTAATAATACCATACTTGGTAACACAGTTTTTGATCTGGCATTGTGAAAAATCACACATTCTGTTTTTTCGGAATTCAATTTCAAATTGTTTTCTGTTCACCAATTTTTACTTCAATGAATGCATTGTTCAACTCTTCCATCAACTTTACGATATTTTATATAGTCTTAACTATATTAACATCATCAGCATACGGAATCATATTCAGCACCTCACTAATATCGACAGGAAGATCGTTAATATATAAAATAAACAAGAGCGGACCCGAAATACTACCTTGTGGTATATCACAGCTGGTCTCTTTTTCTTCCGAAATAAAAATTTTATTATCTACCTAATACGTACTTTCTGTTTCCTACCTTCAAGGTAAGATTATATTAATTTGAGTGGTTTGTCCCTTATTAAGCATTGAGTTTTTTTAATAATCGAGTATAATTCACACAATCGAATGCTTTAGATAAATCCAAAAATAAGCCAACCGGAATTTCACCCCTTCCAATTGGTCCTATAACCTTCTGCGTAAGTTCGAAAATTGCAGTAGTTGTATTTTTCTTATTCATATACCCATGTTGAGCTGGACTGAAAATTTCATGTTTTCTGAAGAATTTAACTAGACGATTAGATAGAACTTTTTCAAATATTTTAGAGAAAAGTCAATAAAGTTATAGGTCTATGGTTTCTCAGATCATCTACGGGACCAGATTTGTATACAGGTGAAATTATTGAAATCTTAAGTTCTGATGGAAATATACTAGCTATAAAGGCTTTATTTATGATGAACTACAATGGCTCAAGAATCAAGTGTATAATTTTTTTATTAAAACGTTAGATATTCGATCGTTCCCTGATGAAAAAGTATTTTTAAACTGCCGAACAACTCCTAATATCTCATTTTGTTCTATCTCAAATACGAAGAAAAACTTATTTACAGATTTCAACTTGTCATCGGATGTAGAATGTAGAATGTTCATTACATTATGGGAAGCAATATTCACACACAAGTTGTTAAAATCATCCACAATTATTTGTGGGTCACCAGAAGTAATTGTTTGCCTTTTTGAATCACTTTGACCAGTTAATGACTTTATCAAACTTCGAGTTGTCTTAGTTTTGTTGTCCGAGTTCATAAATTTATTGGTTATAAATGTTTGCTTCAGTTCTGTAATTTCTTTATCATATTGTCTCTTAGTTATTTCATATTATTGTAAATATTCAGGCTTATTTTGTGACACTGTATAAAGTACATCAAGTTTATGTTTCAAAGAAACTATATGGGGATCGGTTGTATGACTTATATTGAGTTGTTTTGTAATATGTTCATTATTGGACTCTATGTTAATAAAGGGAAATATATTCTGAATCATGATATCAAAATTACTAAAGACGAAATCCCACATCTCATCTATTTTGCTGTCATCAATCACAAAAGTATTTTTGTCCATCCGGCCGTGAGCAAATAAACTTTCAAACGGAATGGCTAGAGCCTTTTTACAGTCGAGCTAAGTTCGTTAATGTGCAAAATCAGTCAAATAATGTCGACCAAAAAAATTCATTTTTGAGAAGGGTCAATGATATGAACTAGAGCACAAAAATTACAGACTTCATGTCAACACTGTTCATCTTTTTTATTATATATGATGAAAATTATATTTTCAGAAACATTTCATTCAGGTCGTCTCTATGTCTGATAATTACTTTGAAATTAAAACAAAGAAATTTTATTTTAAGGTTATCAACAGATCACAAGAAGTATCAAAATTATTCTTCTTCACAATCTTTACGTAAATTTTAATTCTATTCTCTAATCTTGAAAATTTCCACTAGATAAATGTACTCGGGTAGTGGTTACATACTTTTCTGAATAATTATATCAATTATGAAGTTTGAGCCTTCTTGTTGAAAGTTCTAATGCTTCTGTGCACATAGTGACATTATTAAGATTTTCGTTCAGAATTTTCTCAAAATTTGTGACTTTTTTACTGTGTTTAATACTTAATGTTAGAGTTACCTGCAAATAAGGAACAATCGATGCGTATATTAGCTTACATTTTGAGTTAACTATTTTATCATTTCTGTAGTTTTTTTTGGGTTTTAAAACCAACGGATTAATTTACGAATACATGTTGTATACAGTATCATAAAACAAAGAATAAATATTCTTCTAGACAAGTATTTATTTCATACGAATCTTATTTAGTTTTTGATATATTCAGGGTGTCAACTTTTAAGAGGGCCAAACTTCATGGAGACATCATACAAGTTATTTGCAACAAAATATGTCATATATATATATATATATATATATATATATATATAATATATCATATATATATATATAATATATATATATATATATATAATATATCATATATATATATATATATATATAATATATATATATATATATATAATATATCATATATATATATATATATATAATATATATATATATATATATATATATATATATAAAATAAAAATAATTTTATAGCGAAGGAAATGCAACCAAGAACAGGAAAGACATACAGAGAGCTACTTACAGAATTATGGAATGACACCAACCCGCAGAGACCATCTTACGCCAACCTTCTGGCAAATAGAGTCAGGTGGCTTCTTGAAAGGGAAAAGTTCTCCACCACTGAACTTGACACCATTGCTCAAAGTTATATCCCGCGTGGTGCCCCTATAAATGCATAGCCTGATGAAGAAACACGAATGGAAACCAGATCACATATCCGAATGAGCGTACAACCATCCAGGCTAGAACGTAATTATTACCGAAACCTCCAGAAATACTCAGGACTTTCTCCGAGTAAAAGGGCAAACATCCCAAGAATGAAGCAATCCAAAGAAATGCTATATATATATAATGATAGTGAATTGCTTCAGCCGTTACTATTTGGTAGTTGATCATAATTGAAACACAATAGATTGGAGTTACTATGTATTTACTACCAAGGTTTTTTATTATTTTTGGTTCACATGTTACCGCGGTTTCGAACGATGACCGTTCATCTTCAGACGTAACAGAGGACTCAATATATATAATGGTAGAAATGTTGAAGGTTATCCTTCAATTCAACATTTCTTGATTTCGCGAAATATTTCAAGTTTTCCATAAGATCAATTATATTCAGTGATCCTTGTTGCCTATCATACTGTGTGCCCAAAAATTTTCATTGCGGGCGTGATAAGGAAGTGAATATCACGATTCTGAAGTGAACAAAATCAGTCATTTTTTTCCAATGGTTTTATCGGTGAAAATTTATTAATTATGGACATATTCTCTTTTAAGCGGGAAAAACCTCATTCAATGTGCTTTCGAATGACATCACAACTTTTGTGCTAGCTGCTTGTCCTCTGCCATAATATCGTGGCTGAGAAGATAACAACGAAAAGTTGAATTATTCCAAACCTCAATTTGCTCTGTCTTGAAGTTTTAATTTAAAATCTGACAGTTGGCATAAGTACGTTTCCTTGAATCTTGTTCAACAAGGATACCACGAGCTCTGTCTGGTAAGATATTTTCTGTTAATTGATTTTATTTTTTAAATGTGAAGTAGGGACTGATGAAGATATTATTTAATCTCAAATTGTTTTTTCAGGATGTAGTACATGGTTTGATAGATTTTTGAAGTAACTTATTGAAATATTTGAATATATTAAATATTTCAAATGAATTAATTTCGCAGAAGTTTTTAAAATTATGTTCTGCACTTTTGAAAAAGATTTGGTTTTCATAAATATATGATCAGAAACAACATTTTTTTCCCTTTCAAATATTTATTTAGTAATTTTAATTGTTTGTTGACAATTTATATTTCGTCGGGTTTTTGTTTGTTCCATTTATTATTTAAATATTTTAATATTAGTCTTCTACATATTTAATTTCAAAAATTATATTTAATAATTATAAATTAAATTAATGTCACATAAGTACCACCTATATCAAACGACATAAAGAATAAACATTTATTATAAGACATCCAAATGATATAACAAAATCCAATAAATAAAAATTGTTAATAAAAAATTCTTAAGATTATGTTAAATATTTTTGAAAGATATCTGTTTTCATAAGATCGATGAGCAGAAACAAAATTTTGTCAACTCAAAATATTTGATTTATAGGATTTTTGCTAACAATTTTTATTTATTGGATTTTGTTATATCATTTGGATGTCTTATAATAAACGTTTATTTTATATGTCGTTTGATATAAGTGGTACTTATATGACATTAGTTCAATTCCTGAAGTTATAATTATTAAATATAATTTTTTGAAATTAAATATGTAGAAGGATAATATTAAAATATTTAAATAATTTTATAAACCTTCTATCAAGTATAATTATCTATTTATTTCATGTGATATTATATAGATTTATAATTAGTTTTGATTTTATATGATTACCAAATTTAAACTTTGCTTATGACATGAATTTAGTTCTAAAAGTTTTTGAATAAAATTTTTTTAAATTAAAATTTGAAGGAAGCTAACAGAATAAATCTGTTTTGATAATAAAATTTTTTAATAATACTTTTATCAAGTAAAAAACCTCTTCTTATTATTTCATTGTATATATTATACATAATTATATTTTGGTTTTCTTGACCCATTATATAAATGTCATTCAATTTTAACTAAGGCCATAAAATACCTTGCAAGCTTTGTCTGATTTTTGATAGAAAAACCGTTTATTATTATTTTATAGAATACGTAGGATTTTTAAAGTTCTCTAATTTTAGTATTTGTTTAACAAGGATACCACGAAGTCTGTATTGTAAGATATTTTTGTTGATTGATTTTATTTTTTAAATGTGAAGAAGGACTGATGAAGATCTTATTTAATTTCAAATGATTTTTTGAGGTTATACTACATATTTTGAAAGATTTTTGAAGTAACTTCAACTGGTTTTGGGGAAGTTCTTGAAATTATGTTTTGCATTTTTTGAAAAAGATTTGGTTATCATTATTTTAAGATCACAAACAAAATTTTGTTTCCTTCAAGTATTTATTTAGTAATTTTAATTGACAATAAAATAATAAGAAGAGGTTTTTTATTGATAGAAGGAATATCTCGAAATTTGAATATCAAAACAGATTTAATCTGTTAGTCTCCTATAATTTTAATTCAAAAAAATTTCATTCGATAACTTTTAGAATTAAAATAATGTCTTATAAGCACAGCTTGTATTTATTTAATAGACATATCAAATCAAAACTCAATATATAATATCAAATGGAATGAATAATCCAACGAATATAAATTGTCCATTGAAATTAATAAATAAATATTTGAAGGAGACAAAATTTAGTTTCTGATCTTAAATGTTTAAACCACTACACGCTCACTTTATAGACGACTCCTACTACTTTGGAGCGACAGAAAAAGTTTAAACAAAAAATTTTGTTATAGCCTCTATTGATTTTTCGACATAGTTCTAATTATTGTGATAGTTTATCAAAAGTAAGAAAATTTGTACCACATTCATAATATAAGATCAATAAAAACATGAAGGGGGCACCCGGGTTTGAACCGGGGACCTCTCGATCTGCAGTCGAATGCTCTACCACTGAGCTATACCCCCGATGGTTTGGTTGACGATATGTACTTTATATCATTAATGGGTACTCAAAAAGGACTTTTTATAGGATTATCGTATAGCCATCTAGATAATAATAATTTATCATCGTTTCATACTTAAATCAGACGGGAATAATTAGAACTTATATGAAATTCGAGTGTTGGGGTAAAATCAAGTTAATACATACAATACTCCATTAAAATGTTCGTATCACCGAAATAGTAGGATTTCTTATAATTTTCGACCTGTTTGTCCTGAATTGAAATCTCGGCAAGTTGATTCTCTTGAATTTATTTCTTTTTTCTCCTTCAAGTATTGAATAAATGTGATGTGATGTAAAGGAACTTGTAGAAGTTATCCGATGTTATTGATACTTTTTCATTCAAAAATAACTTCACAAAACCCTTTCTGTCTGTCCTATAAGTGTAGTATTACAATCATCACATTTTATTTGATAAATCCCCGATTCGGACAAGTTGGGGTTTCTTTCTTTATTGCTCACCAACGTCCTAGCTAAATGATTTCTATTTACTCCTAAAGAGTTAATTCCCATTTTATGAAAACCATAAGAGATGCTACTGCTGAAATTTTTTTATATAAAACATATTTTCTTTTTTTCATAAGGATCATTTATATTGATATAAATTTGTTTTAAAATATTGTGATAAGTTTTCAGTACTATAGCCATTGTTCAGTGCTATATTTTTAATTATTTTCACTTCTTTTCGGAAATTGACTTCCTTCAACGAGATGCTCAAAAGTCTATGAATGAAGCTATGGAATGTTGACATTTCAGTTTGCCATGACTGATTGAATTTTGAATGGATAATGTTATCAGTCGTTGGAGGTTTTCTAAAAATGTGGAATTCGACTTTATTACTACTATGAATTATATTAAGATCTAAGAAGTTGATTGAAGAATTTTTTTCATTTCTATTGTGAATTTTGAAAAAAATTCTTCAATCACTTCGTTCGGAAAATAAGTTTTTCGTAATCCATTTTGCCAAACTTTGTCTGAAGCTTGATATGATTGAGTCCAAAAATACAGCACTAGAATATTCATTATCTTCGACGCTTGCTGAATGGTGCTTATTACAAGGCGTATTTGATGTTTTGCTGAATAGTCCCTTCCTTAATCCTAGTTTATAGTTGAGTACATATCTCTTTTTAGTCTTTTGAATAAAAGTTTTTCAAACAGTTTTTCTCAAATTGATAAAAGGCTTATATGCCTGTAGGATGTTACATTGAGTTAAGGTTTGATTTGGCTTGAATATCATTATTATTTCAGCATATTTCCAGATAATGGGGAAAAACGATCATTCAGTTGAATAAAGTGATATTTTAGATAATTGTCGCAGTGGTAGTGCATTTTCCAGTTTCTTGATTTCCTGGAAAATTTGCTCAGATTTGAGAAGTTTTACTGGGAGAAACATCTAACATTCAAAATATATGAACTCAAATATGAGAATCAATGTCTTTCGGTAATCGTCTGAGAACGATCTAAACTGAAATTGTGGCTATATAGAGATGTGCCCAAGTCTTTCTGTCCAGGCAGTATAAGGGATCTAGAATTTTTATTGTCTCAGATAGTTGAATCGCACCTAAGCAATTGATGACAGTTGTTAGCACTTCGGTAGAAAATTAGCAGACTGTATGTGTAAATTTGATAATGATTAGAAATACACCACAAATCTCAGATGGACACTCACCCTCATCCACTGAATTCCTGGTTAGTTGGGGATCCCCTTGTCTGGAACTCTGACACCAACACCTTGTTGAACTATCGTTCTTGTAATAAGAAATTCTGAACACTTTTGCTTTGAAAGAATTAAAAAACTCATAAGCCGGGAAAATATCGAACGTAATGTCGATCCGTGATCATTAAGATTCTGGTCGAAGAAAAAGTCTCTCGCATGCGCACAGTGTCATCTGAAAGATGAGTGGTGCATATATGCGCAATTTCAGAAATAAATTAGGGAAACTTGAATGCTGCACTAACATAGCCGCCCACAAAAACCCCTATGGGTTTTTCTAAAGAAAACAGAAAAAAAAAGTTTCCTCCTTTTAAAAAGAACACCATGTAAGTCACCAGAAAATTAAATTTAAATAATAGAAAAGAAAAATAATAACAAATATAGAAATACATTATTTTTATAAAGGAAAATAATTTGAAAATCAATTTCTCGGAAGTGGACAAAGCTTCACAACGGGTCTACGGAAAATACCATTAGCTGTTTTCACCGCAGCTACCCTATTGTGTCCATCCTCTCCCGGAAATAATTCCACAATGCGACCAACCGGCCATTTAAAAGGCGAAACGACATCGCTTTTGATCAAAACAAGGTCGTCGAGCTCAATTTCTTTGGCCGGCTCAGCCCACTTGAAACGCTGCTGAAGTGTATTAACATATTCCGCGAAGTACCTTTTCCAAAAATCTCGCTGCATTTTCTGTATAAGCTGCCATCTAGACAGTCTGTTTAATTTCAAATGAGAAACATCAACATCAGGAATTGTTGAATTCAAGGGTTCTAAAGTGAGAAAATGCCCTGGTGTGAGCGGAATTAAATCATTAGGATCTGAGCTCTGAGAACATAATGGCCTCGAATTCAGAACAGCTTCGATTTGACAAATCAAAGTTGTAAATTCTTCATAGGATAGTCGCTGATCTCCTACCACTCGTAGTAAATGAGATTTAACCATTTTTACACCCGCTTCGGCAAGGCCATTAAAATGTGCACCCGTAGGGGGATTGAAATGCCACTGGAAACTTAGAGTTCCAGAAGTTTCTTGAGCTAACTTCAAAAATTCATTTTGAGCTCCAATGAAATTCCGACCGTTATCGGAGTAGCACGCATGAATCATGCCACGTCGAGAAATGAATCGACGGAATGCCGCGATAAAACTACACGTAGAAAGCTCCTGCGTTAATTCTAAGTGAATAGCTTTGGTTGTAGTGCACACAAAAACGCATATATAAGATTTTAAATATTTTGCACCCTTTATGCGATGCATAGTTACGAAGAAAGGTCCGCAGAAATCAATAGCAACGTGAGAAAATGGCTTTAATTTAGAAATTCTGAAACTTGGAAGATCAGCCATTTCAGGTGGTTTGTAAGTATTTGGACGGGCACGAAAACATTGAAAACAATTAGAAATAACTTTTCTTATTGTTCGACGAGCTGATAGTATCCAATATTTTTGAAGAAGTAAATTATGTAACGTTTTTGAACCGGGATGTAAATATTGCTTGTGAACCGACTCTACAATCAAAATCGTTAATTTATGTGAGCTAGGCATCAAAAGAGGGTGTTTTGCGGCATATTCAATATAACTGGATTTCTTTAAGCGGCCGCCCACCCTGAGAAAACCTAGAGAGTCTAGAAAGAGTGAAAGTTTCCGAAAGGGTTTAGGTAAAATTTTGTTTTTGTTAATAATTTCTATGATATCAGAAAATACCGAATATTGCGTATGTTTTATTAAACACATCAACGATTCATTCAACTCATGAATTGTTAAAATGCCTGTTTGTTTAAGGGAACCGGGTTTTGAAATTTTCGAAAATCGTAAACAGTAACTTAAAATTCTTTTTATTTTTTCAAGAGAGGAAAATTTATTTAAAAGGTTATCTAAATCGTCCATTGGAATATCTACATATAAAGATATACTTTTTTCTTCGGCAGAGACTACATCATTATTAAGTTCTGAAGTTTGAGCAGAAAAATTTGGCCACTCGGTTTTTGGGCTGGATAGGAATTCCGGTCCATTCCACCACATTTCGAAACGAATCAATTGCAATGGGTTCATTCCTCTAGATGCACAATCGGCAGCATTTAGAGATGAAGGAATATACATCCATGAATCGGGAGATACCAGTTCCTGAATATGGTGTACTCGATTGGCAACAAAAGTTTTCCAACGGCTCGGTGAAGCATTGAGCCAAGAAAGAACTACCTGTGAATCAGTCCAGCAAGTGATTTGATCGAATAAGAGTCGACTAGAAAATGTGTCAGTCACAAATTTGACCAAATCAGCCAAAAGCTTTGCAGCAGTCAGCTCAAGTTTAGGAAGAGTAATTGTTTTTAAGGGGGCAACTCTCCCTTTAGAACAGATTAGAAATACGTGAATAGAATCGCCTCTCTGTAATCTGAGGTAAATTACCGCTGCGTAACCTATGCTTGAAGCGTCACAAAATCCATGTAACTCACATCTCTCATATTGATCAAAGGTGATTCGCCTAGGGAGACGTAATCCAGAGAGTTCTGAAAGTTCACACTTCAATTGTGTCCATGAATTTTTAATGGACTCGGGAAGTTCTTCGTCCCAATCCTTTTTCAAGGACCAAATACATTGCATAATGTATTTTGCCTTTAAAAGAATGGGACACAGAAAACCCAATGGATCGAAAATCCGACCTATATCGGACAAGATGCCTCGTTTTGTGAGGTCTTTTGATATATTTTGGCACTTGTAAGAAAATATATCGAGAGAAGGGTACCACTGAAGACCTAGAACCTTCAGAAATGGTGGTTCATCCTTATCAAAGGACAAAGGAATCTGACAGTCAGAATGGTCTAAGGAAGAAAGCAATGCTGGAGAATTACTAGCCCACTTCCTCAACATAAAACCTCCGCGACTAAGCAGATCGATTAAATCCTTTTGAAGAGACAAAGCTTCAGAATCAGATGATGCACTACCCAGCACATCATCAATATAAGTTTGATCCTCTAGTATCTTACTAGCCATTGGAAAGTTTTCTCTCTCTAGGAGAGCTAGCTCACGAACGGTACGCATTGCCAAATACGGGCTACAATTGAGTCCGAAAGTAACTGTATTTAAGGTATACTCTGAAAGTGAATCGTTTGGATTAAAACGCCATAGAATTCTTTGGAAATTTCTATCAGAAGGAGATATTAAAATTTGTCTGAACATTTGCTTTATATCAGCTATGAATACCACTGCGTCTAAACGGAAAAGTAAAAGTAAAGAAACTATATCCTTTTGTAATTTTGGACCAGGAAGTAAAGTGTCATTTAAGCTCACACCTCTCGAGCCTTTTGCCGATCCATCCCAAACTACACGAAGTTTTGTGCTTACGCTCTCAGGCTTCAGAACACAATGATGGGGTAAGTAACAAAAATTATCATTGGGTATAGCTTCCGATGTGGCTAAAGACATATGTCCACTGTCAAGATATTCTTTCATGAAATCGGAATAAGAAGAATACAAAGATGGATTTTTTAATAAACGTTTTTCAAGTAAGAAAAATCTACGATAAGCTTGAGTATAAGTATCTCCTAGAAATGGTTTCGAATTTCTGAAAGGAAGCGAAACTATGAATCGACCGGTGGAATCACGAGTGGTCGTTTCTTTGAAAAAGGTCTCACACTTTTCATCTTCGACGGAGTAAAAATGCTTATCAGGAATTTGCTCTAATTCCCAGAACTTAGGAATACAGATGTCGACACGAACATCGGATTGAAGAAGAAAAGTTTTTGTTTCTGAACTTGTAGACGGATTGTTAACTTTACCCAAAAGAACCCAACCGAAAATAGTTTCAAGGGCGGTAGGCTGGCCTAATTTTCCAACGATACGTCCATTGAGTAAAATATGAGTGAAAAGCTCAGCACCAATCAGAATGTCTATTGGACTTGAGAGAAAATAATTTTCATCTGCGAGAGGTAAACCCTGTAAATGGTCCCATTGTCCCTTTTTAATAGAAAAAACAGGTATATTAGAACATAATTTTGGAACAACAATAGCATCGAAAGAAAGTACAGGGCTGTCGGAATTTGTAGGTTTGATATCGCATGCAGTAATACCTTTTGAAGAAAATGAAGTCATTTCGTTCAAACCAAAAATAGTTGTAGAAAATTGATGTCTCTGTAACCCAAGATTACGAAAACATTTTTCGCTTATGAAATTTGATTGACTTCCTGAATCAATAAGAATGCGAACACGTTGAAATGTGCCATATCTATCACGGATATCTACCGCCGCAGTAGCCAATAATACTGTATTTTGTTCGGAAAAGGTGTTACCTGATACAGTTGAAGAATGTGGAATATTTTCTATGATAGTTGAACTATTAATATGGATCAGAGAGTGATGACGGTTATTACAAGTGCGACATTTGTACGACGAAAGACAATTATTTAGATTATGCGAATGATGTAAGCAATTCAAACACAGTTTATTTTGTTTGACGAAAGAAAAACGATCATTCGGAGATTTTGACAAGAAATCAGAGCATTTCGATAATCCATGTGAACCTTTGCAAAGGTAACACTTAACATTGGAATTATAATGAGTATTTTTTGTTTGTAATGAAAAACTATTGCTGGTCTTGGAATTATATTTATTATTACACTTCTCTTTGCTTACTGCAAATACTTTATTTTTAGAAGTAGTCAAATGTTGAACGGATTCTAGGGCCTTGCATTTAATTTCAACAAAATTATAAAGTTCCTTATATTCTGGAATTTTGCTAGAATCAGTTTGAATTTCAAAATTAGTTCGAGTCTCAATATCTAGTTTCCCTAGAAGTATATAGAAAAGTAAAAAATCCCACTGATCTGTATTGAAATTTAAAGCATTAAGAACTGCCAATGATTCGGAAAAGGTATTGAGTAGAATACGAAAATCTTTTGCAGTATTGCCTTTTAGTGAAATGAAAAAAATTGAATCTAATGCATTCGAAGCTATAAGTCTTTTATTTTGATATCTGTCAATAAGTTTTTTGAAAGCGGTGTTATAATTGTCGTTATTTATGGCGATACCATTTAGTAATTTCAAAGGCTCGTCTTTTAGGAAGGAAAATAAATATCTGAACTTTTCAACATTTGAAAGATTGGAATTATCATGAATTAATTTCTCGAACAGATCATGAAAAGTTGACCAAATTTTTGGATCACCGTCAAAAGTGGGTATATTAAGAGGTGGGAGTTTTGCAGAAGCTTCAACACTAACCGACGACGAATTAGAAGTATCATTTTTACTCATGTTATGATAAATAGACAAACCTTCATAATAAAAGTTTTCAGTCTCCCTTCTTATTTTCTCATGTGTATCAAATTCCGCCTCATCCTCAATCAGCATTATAATCTCATTATGACATTCTGAAAACCGCTCAAATAATTTTTTAATATCATCATACCTAGCCTTTAATTGCCCTCTTTTCGACGTATCAGTTAAGCTTTGCTTTGCAATAATGTAAAATTCCGAAATTCGACTAACGTATATTTTACGTTTGCTTTCAAATCTTTTGATGTTACTCATTTTTTGTGAAATATTTTATTGAATGAATGTAAATATAAAGTGATATATGTAAAGAACCAAATTATGCGAAGAAAAGATAATATAAAGAAAGTTTATTAGAACAGAAAGGGTGTCAACGAAAACTTTGGAAGTTGTAATCGTATTTGAGTTTTAATTATTTTCCAATATGAATTGAAAGAAGAAATATGCGGAATGAAAGAATATGTTTATATCGATTGAAGTGAACCTAAGTTGAACATATGGTTTTTTTGTATGAAGCGATAAGCGTATACTGTTTGTACGGATTTATCGATTTCCTACAATCGATATGAATGAAAATTAATAATAATTTGATGGTGACCTACGTGGAAATCTCGAAATGAAAAGAAAGAAAATAAGAAATCACTAGTCAACCGGTTCGAATGGACCAAAATGTTAGCACTTCGGTAGAAAATTAGCAGACTGTATGTGTAAATTTGATAATGATTAGAAATACACCACAAATCTCAGATGGACACTCACCCTCATCCACTGAATTCCTGGTTAGTTGGGGATCCCCTTGTCTGGAACTCTGACACCAACACCTTGTTGAACTATCGTTCTTGTAATAAGAAATTCTGAACACTTTTGCTTTGAAAGAATTAAAAAACTCATAAGCCGGGAAAATATCGAACGTAATGTCGATCCGTGATCATTAAGATTCTGGTCGAAGAAAAAGTCTCTCGCATGCGCACAGTGTCATCTGAAAGATGAGTGGTGCATATATGCGCAATTTCAGAAATAAATTAGGGAAACTTGAATGCTGCACTAACAACAGTTGAGTGTAAAAAGGCGAAAAACAACAACAAAAAATTGGGTACCAGCTCGCCAGGGCATTAAGAAAAATAAAGAAATAGACTGCTTGTAAAAAGAGGAACAAATAGTTCTATCACTAGACGGACATCAGTCGATAATAATAAGAGAGATAAAACATCTTACTGGATAAACACCCGTGGCCAACGACAAGCCAAGGCCCTTATCACGTCTCTAATAAGAATTAGCCCTATCGTTGTCACACAACGAATCAATGCTGTTCACTGGGCTTTTCACTGGCCACTGGTTCGTATAAGAAAACTCTAATATCTGTAGGTTATGTGAATCGGCAAAAGAAGCCATCGAAGCAAAACTTTGTCAATGTAAAGCAATGGTGCAAAACATACTTACTCTACAGAATAGCATGACCTCCATGCCAATAAACAACGGGAGTCAAGTCTCCGGGAAAAGGATCAACTTTGGGAAGGAGATGACCTTTCTAAAAATTGATTTGTTGCAGGGTACCACACAAAAAGCCTTATTGGTCGCAGTTCGTAGAGTCTCTGAGGCTACAACTAATGAAATTTAATTTATTTTTGATTAATTCGGTCTTTACTTGGTAGAAACTTATTTTAATTAAAAAAGATATAAGAGACAGTATTCTAATTTGCTCAAAAATGTTTATAATACAACATATAAACATTTTTGCGGAAATTTAAACACTCTCTCTTATATATTTTTTAATCAATTTAATTTAATCTGACACGTAGTATCCAAGAAAGACCCAATTTCTTTATCTTTGTTGCCTTGATAGAAATTATTCGGGATGAGTTCTTGTGACAAGTGTGATGTGTCACTTGGCGTAATCGAAATTTGGCCCACTCTTCATTTGTTCTCTTGTTCGGAGTTTTCCAGATGAGTCTTTAGTAATTTTTGCCCGTTTCCAGATGTTATGCTCGATGTTATTGTTGAATGTGGTGTTGAAATTGCGAGGTGAGGTATTCTTGTAGAATGGAATCGCCTAGCGATTGTTTTCTATTTTGTCCACTTGGTAGCAACCTCTTTGCCATCTGCTTCTAGGTTGTCGTTTTGTTATGATCAATTCTCGCATTTGCCAGGGCAATTTCATTTTAGTATTATCTTCCCCTGATTGTAGTAGGTCAAAGTAAATCATATAAAAATTTTTATTCCGATATGTCAAAATGACAGAAAGGGGTTACAAGTAAACAAAGAAATATTTGAAAAGAAAATTTTATTTATTAATAAATGTGGTTTCTAATATTCTGTCCGATAAGTGGCATTATTCATTACTGACACATAGACGCAATATAATGTTCTACGAAATATGACGATGTTCGCAGATTTTTAATCTATTTAGAACTACGTCTGTGTTTTTCATCAAATGATGTTGATAGATGATGAATTGAATGATTTATTTGTGATCTGAGTTTATTTGCTTTAGTTTAGAACATTTTTTTCAGTTTGACGAGAATTTTTGTCTTTGGTGTTTTTGATGTGTTAATATCAGTCATTTTACATTTCTAACGTCGACTCGGATTTCAGATTTGATAGTTGAGTTGTCTAATGTTGTATTATTGATTTTTTTATTTTAGGTAAATTGGAGATAAAAACACTATATTCATCAAATTTTTATAATTTGTAATACACACAATTCAATTTATATATATCAAGTGTGAATTTGAGTTCACCTCTACTAGGTCTATTCTTGTAGAAACATGATGATTTTACCAAAAGTATTATAACCAACATTTTTATTGTATTCTTATCTAAATAAAGTTAAGATTAAGAATTGTATGTTACCAAAACCAGTTCTTTAAAAGCATCAGAAGAAGTAAGAATACAAAGAAACACGTCATGTGGTCAACTCATAATCATAAAAAGGAGTATGCACATAATTTAATTGTGGATGGATTTCTATCAAGTAAAAACCAGTACAAATTTTGTACTGGCTTGTACTCTTTTTTTAAGAAATAAAGAAACTGTTGCCCGATTTCTTCCTTCTGAAATGAAGAGGCAATAATATTCTCTTCCAGCGATAGGAATATACTGTTATGTTATATAAGTTGTCTCCCTATGTCTTCATTTCCATATATATCATCTGTAATCAATCAATCCATCTACTATCTATAGGTGGATTCTTAAGCATCTTGTTCTTATCTCAATTATGAGATAAGGGACGATGTGCATTTGACTTATTTGGATAATGAGCAGATAAATATATGAGGATACTATGAGCGGAAGGAATTTACAAGATTCAAGCTGAATTTACACTAATTTGGTGATACGAGGGGTATTAGACTAGAAAAAATGAATACTTAATACTGTTCTAATAAGATTCAACAGTATTAATTATTTTCTGTACTAAAGAAAGTGAGAAAACAATAGAATCGATATTTTGTTGATTTTCGAATCAATATCGTGAGATTGAACACATTTATGAATTTTATTTTTTATTTAAACTCTTCGGGTTTAATGAAAATGAAATGAGAAATGATAGAGAAGTTAAATGTACCGAATATTATTTATGTATATAATTGTATTCTTCATTTTATCGCATAGTCCACATTGAATTAAAGGTTTCCAATTTGAACGTAATATTAAAAAATATATATTGAATTTTTACTACGCAGAGTTTTTTTGAAATATTACAGATAATAGCTGGATTAACTATCCGGAACCTCTACAGATTTAGCCTGAAAATTTTCGAATTCAATTGAATAAAATACCTTAGAAAACACTGTTTCACTTCATAGACATATAGAATTATCAACACAAGTGAGCGTCAGCTAATCAACAAAGAATCAAAAGAAAACATTAAGTATTGACTTAAATTATCTAAATAGAATAACAAATTCCATCACCAAAGAATGTTGTCTTTTTTATTTCCCTTTGTGGAATATAGATAGCAGAAAAATAATCTGAAAATTTAAGCTATATTCTCATCAATTGATAGCTACCTGAGTGCTGAATAAAAACAGTCAATAAAAAAGATCTACATACCTTCATTCACCAAATACTCTGCTTGGAAGAAAAATTTGAAAATTTGACCGCCATGCAATTATTAGGCTATATTCATAGAAAAATAGTAAAGAGAATATGAAATTATAGACTCTGTATTTGAACAAAATTGTCTTGGGTGATGAAAATCCGGCCCATTAATCAATTAATTGTGTGTTTTTGAACAAATAGAATACTCATCTAAAATGCGTGATGTAATACTATAAGAAAAAAATGTAATATTGAAAAAAAATGTAATTCTTAGGAAGCACTATGAATAAACAATGTGTATTTATATTTCAGTAATGAGTTTGCTATTATTATTATTAATTCATGTGAAGCAATTGTCATTATAAAATAAAACACTCGTTTACATTTTCTACTTTATTTTTGGTATTGACGTACGTTTTGTCTTTGCTTGAAAGACTTCATCAGAATACGAAGTAACAATTGTTGTACAATGAATTTATAAGATTTTTTACAGAAGGTGTACATGTGTTTTTAAATTGTTCGTCGGGTTGGTTTTCTCAAAGAATATTCCCTTCAGAATCATGTCCACTCCATCCCTTGTAAATATTGAATAGAGGGGTGTAATAAAAATCTATTTGTTCATTTTCTAGGTTCATGTGAAGTATTTAATTTGTTAACCTTATTCAAAAATTTAGGTATTGAAAGATCATCGAATCAAACTTGTGTGTTTATAGTAGTATATCGGGTATGTACAGACATTTACATAGCACTGACTGATTTATTACAACAAGGAAATTTGAGATCTATTTGCGGCAAAAATTTTCGAGTAAGTTGATGAAGCGGTTTCGGCTAATTTTTTAGTTTACTACCAGTCCTAGATCCTATGTATATTCAGGATAATGTGATTTATTACCTTCAGATTTTTTCTTTGGGGTTACACGAAAGATAAGGTATTTGCCAATGCTCTACGATCGATTCAAAGCCTTAAAGATCGAATTCATGAAATAATCGAGAACTTACAGCCGCAAATCTTCGAATTGGTCATAGAAAATTTCATGAAAAGGATATGGTGCTGCAAACGTAGCTGTAGCGGCCATTTGGCTGATATTGTTTCCCATTGTTAATGGCATACCTTCCTGTGCACAATGAAATACATATCTTCTCTCAAAATATACTCGTTTTTTCAGTATCAAATTGAAACATCCCATTACAAAACCCTTTAATAGAAAGATGTCGCTTAGGTTAGGTATCTATTTAAGTATTAAAATATCTGCATTCTTTCACTTGAGAGTAACATAGATTCTTCCATATTTAAAGTACGTATCAAAATAATGATATTCTGTCACAGAAATTGTGGAAATATTCGACCTCTTATCTCTCAAAGTAAGACTGAAAACATTCAGGAAGTCCGAAACAAAATGAAACTGTCATCAACCGATGCAATCCGGAGAATCCAAGTCTTATCCAGCCTAACTGAAGACCAATTCCCCGAAAAATTCCTCCCATATTTTGCCGGCGTAATCAGCCGTCTTGATTTAGTAATTAATTGAAAATTACGGCCGCGGGCGACAAAATTACGGTACAATATTTTGCGAGCGTGTGGAGAAATTCCGACATAATTCCACAGTACTTAACGCATTGATAATAACTTCGTTACGCGGTGAAACCGAACGATAAAAAAGTTTATTAAAACCACTAACAAGAGTCGCGAAATTAATGACGAATGTCTCTCGAATCATTCCAATTTAAATGAACACGAAGAAGCTGCTAGTTCTTATCACTTCCTGTAGGCATTTTGCCTCGGTTATCTGGTCGCTTTTCTCGGCAATGATGTATGGGCTTGAGGATTGCGTCGGTATTAGTTAGTTATCAAAAGGGGAAAACGAGATTCAGTAAGCAGCCAGAGACTATTACCTTCATCTGTATAAGGTATAAATGTTCCATTAGCTTTCTGTTAATGTGATTTTCTTAAACTTGTCACAAACATATATGTGAGAATATTTCACTTCGGATAGGCCATTCCGAAAAGAGGTTAGATTCACACGCTCGAGGTCATTGGCGCAACCTACAGGCTTCTACAGAACGCAGCAAATACAGGGCGTTTTTTTAAATCAATTTTTTTGATGAGTAAGATATATTCAGTAACATTGGAAAAAATGTGAATCAAAAATTCTTGTTTTTTAATTCATTTTATATGTATTTACATAAAGTAAAAGCCACCACTAACATTTAACATTTGAAGTGCTATACTCTGAAGGAATAATTTCTGTTTTGGTAACAGAGTGACTTCATTGAAAGCATGAAATCTGCTGATATTAAATTCTGTTTTTTGGTTGTGAACTCTTTCATAAGTGTGTAAACGTTATAATAAGGATCAATACAAAAAACACACTTTTTTGTTAAATAAATCTATTGGCTATCGATTTCGGCTTCAAGCCATCATCAGACCACCTGAAATAAACACATATATGAATATACTACTCTGTTAAGAAAGTACCGGGAATTTTTAATTAAAACAACATTTTTACATTTTATCGTCAAAATTTATTGGGTCGCCTTCAAAATAGGCTCCATTTGCTCCAATACATCTATGCCAACGGCACTTCCAATTATCGAAACATTTTTTATAGGCGCTTTCCGGGATGGACTTTAGCTCTCGCGCCGAATTTTGTTTTATGGCTTCAATCGACTCAAAACGGGTGCCACGAAGGGGCAATTTTAGTTTTGGGAAGAGGAAAAAGTCGCAGGGAGCCAAATCCGGCGAATACGGTGGTTGCTGAAGCACGTTTGTTGAGTTTTTGGCGAGAAAGTCAGTCACAAGCGTAGCTCGGTGAGAAGGCGCGTTATCGTCATGCAAAATCCATGAGTTGTTCGCCCACAAATTTGGCCGCTTCTTACGGATACGCTCACGCAAACGTTTCATAACGTTTAGGTAATACTCCTTGTTTACCGTCTGACCCTCTGGAACGAATTTGTAGTGCACCACGCCACGGATATCGAAGAAAACAATGAGCATCACCTTCATTTTCGAGCGGCCTTGGCGTGGTTTTTTCTGTTTCGGCTCATTTTTTTCCACCCATTCCGATGATTGCTGGCTTGTTTGCATATCGTACTCGTAGACCCAGGTCTCATCACCGGTTATAATGCGTTCCATGAATGTAGAATCGGAATTATAGCGATCCAGCATGTCTGAAGCAACCTGTTCGCGATGACGTTTTTGAAGAAAATTCAGGTCTTTCGGTACGAGTCGTGCGGCCACCTTTCTCATGCCCAAAATATCAATCAAAATCATACGTGCGGACTCGTGGGATATCTTAAGATCACGTGCTACCTCTCTCAAGCGTGTACGACGGTTTTCCAGCACCCTTTCCTTAATTTTATCGACGTTATCTTCGATCGAAGCCGTCGATGGGCGACCACTTCACGACCGTCCTTGAAGGCTCTGTACCACTGATATGCACGAGTTTTCGATAGAGCATTATCACCAAAGGCCTTTTGCAACATTTTCAATGCATCGGCACACGAAAATTCATTTGCAACACAAAACTTTAAACAAATTCTTTGCTCAACGTAATCACCCATAGTAAAAATCGGCACGCACTCTGACATCGACTGACTTAATCAGCTGTTGCAAACACACTAGTTGAGAGATCCCGCTCAAGCTTGGCATAGTAATCAAGGACAGTGGTACCAACCTAGGAAAAAAAATTTTACCTGCCTCATTGCCCCGCCAGATTTAAATCGATAATTCCCGGTACTTTCTTGACGGAATGTATAAAAATATAAAAATGTACACTATACGATAAAATATAGATCATCATCATTACAAATTTTTTGGGGGAATTTTCTCAAAATGTATTCATTTTTGTCCTTTTGTTATTCATTCAATTATTAGACTGAAAATTGTGTTATTTGAACTCACCGTCAGCAAAAAAATATGATATTGTCAAAAATTCAAACAATATATACATATCAGGCATGTACATATAGAGGGGTAGCTTTTTTGTTGATGAAATATTTTATGTATAACCCTCGAAAACAGTTAACAACGGTAAAATCATACAAATGAGATATCGAACAGCATGAATAGATAACAAGATGCGCATATTAACGTCTGGTATGTGATGGATATTATTCAAACGGCGCGAAATATGAATAAAACTAATACGGTGACTATATGAGCGTTCCAATTAAATTAAAAAGATTTCTATTCGGAAATTCTGAGACTTCATTCAATAGATGTTCGTTCTGTTTGTTCTTTAGAATTTCATATTGTTCAAGGAGTAATAGTCTCCGATAGTTGTCTTCTCTGTGCAGGGTTCTTAAATTTTCGATTGAGGATGAACTCACAACTTTCTTCAATACTTTAGATACAAATTTCAAAATTCATATCACTCTGGACAAATCCATCAATAATTCTATATATTTTTTGGAACTGAAGATTGGGATCAAAGATAATAATAATTTTTCATTCGACATCTACAAAAAACAGACAGACACAATCATCCCCTTCGATTCTTATCAAACCGCCCCAATCAAAAGAGTGGCTCTCAGATTTTTGTTGAACCGTCTTTTGAACATACCTTTATTTAGGGAAAATTATAATATGGAACCAAACACCATATACCAAATTGGGAAAAATAATCAATATGCAAGATCATACATGGATAATACTTTGAGATCTATAAAGAATAAAATGCTCATAATTAAAATATACCCACACACTTCTATCAATCAACAATACATTTCTTTGCTATTTTATAAAGGATTCAAAGAAAAAATCAACGCAACTCCCAGAAAACATAAATACGCGTTAATTAACAAACGACATCAGACCCTAGAAAGCATCTTGATTAATAACAAGAAGAGAACGAGCAACGACACAAAATAACCTGTGCTGACTGCCCTTCCTTTTATATAGGGATGACCGACCACCCAGCAAATAAAAAATTCAATGAACACGTAAAGAATCGACCAAATTCAGCGTTAGGAAATCATCTGATAGAACCGAATCATAAGACCACATTAGAAAATTTAAGAATCCTGCACAGAGAAGACAACTATCGGAAACTATTACTCCTTGAATAATATGAAATTGTAAAGGACAAACAGAACGAACACCTATCAAATGAAATCTCAGAATTTCCAGATAAATATCTTTCTAAATTCCTTGGAACACTCGATCACATAGTAACTGTTCTAGTTTTATTCATATTTCGCGCCGTTTGAATAATATCCATCACATACCAGACGTTAATATGCGCATGCTCTTCGATATCTCATTTGTATATATTTGATTGATTCGGTCTGTACTTGGTGGAAACTCATTTTAATTGAAAAATGTATATGAGACAGTTATTTATTTCCACAAAAATGATTGTACGACTACAACAATTGTTTCACCACGATGTGGCTTCTTCAGGTATTACAAGACAGTACAATGTAATACCTGAAGAAGCCACATCGTGGTGAAACAATTGTTGTAGTAGTACAAACATTTGTATGTTTTCACCGTTGTTAACTGTTTTCGAGTGTTATACATAAAATATTTCATCAACAAAAGAGCTACACCTGTATATGTACATGTCTGATATGTGTATATTTTTTGAATTTTTGACAATATTGTATTGTTTTGCTGACGGTGAGTTCAAATAACACAATTGTTAGTATAATAATTGAATGAATAACAAAAAGATAAAAATTAATAAATTCTGAGGAAATCATTATGGTCCATATTTCCATTGTAAAGTGAACATTTTTATATTTTTATATATTTATATATGTGTTTATTTCAGCTGATGATGGCTTAAAGCCGAAATCAATAGCCAACAGATTATTTTAACAAAAAAGTGTGTTTTTATAAGTTTATTCTGATTTTCAGAAATTTTTATTGCTATTATAATACCACAATTGTTCCGCAATCACCGTAGCATCTTCAGGTGGTATCTTAAATTTTTGAATAACTAAATTTGTTTTATGAATCGATTTCTATTTACAGCAGTATAACGACTTTCGATTTTATTCAAAATTTTTTTAAATGAAATCAACGTCTTATAAGCACTGCTTGTATTTGATAGATTAAATATAAGCATTACTTATAAGACATTAATTTAATTCAAAAAGTTTTTGACTAAAACTTTTTTGAAATTGAAATTTATAGGAGGCTAACAGAATAAATCTGTTTTGATATTCAAATTGTTGATTTTTTTTTGTAAATTAGTGTAAATCAAAGATTTCTAACTGCTAAGTATAACTGCCAATGGAGTTATAACCATGTTTATAGTTATGGTAACAAAGGGTTTATTCGTTTATGATGGATCAGTATGAAATAAATGAATTTATTCTCTATTACAGCATTATATGAAGTAACCGTTGCCAGAAACACATCATTACTAAACGCTGATGAGAAACGTAAGACTTATGTACGGTTCTTTTGTTCCATTCGTGAAAACTGGAAATTCCAAAATGAAAACACTGAAATTTTCACGGGGGTCAAAATTTGTTTTGTTCGATTACAAGTTTCATAAATCGAAAAGATAATAAACCAAAATTGATTATGAGTAAAATAAAATGCAAAGCATTACCACAATATCACGATATCATTGGTGATAACATCATTCACATAAGAAATGATAATTTTTTTTTTATTTTTTCAATTCACATTTATGTTCAACTTCATTTAAATTGATTATTTCTTAACGAAAAGAATACGGATCTATTCTACAAATTTAATTTAAATCTATCTGTCATTCTCTCTTGAAATCCTTTAGAAAACTTCACAACTTTGTAGTATTTTTCTTACTATGGAGATATCAACAGTGGGTTAAGCGCGAAACATATATTGGTTTCATATTTGCTTCAGACATGCTGGATCGCTGTAATTCCGATTCTACATTCATGGAACGCATTATAACTGGTGATGAGACCTGGATCTACGAGTACGATATGCAAACAAGCCAGCAATCATCGGAGTGGGTGTGCAAAAAATGAGCCGAAACCGAAAAAACCACGCCAAAGCCGCTCGAAAATGAAGGTGATGCTCATTGTTTTCTTCGATATCCGTGGCGTGGTGCACTACGAATTCGTTCCAGAGGGTCAGACGGTAAACAAGGAGTATTACCTAGGCGTTATGAAACGTTTGCGTGAGCGTATCCGTAAGAAGCGGCCAAATTTGTGGGCGAACAACTCATGGATTTTGCATGACGATAACGCGCCTTTTCACTGAGCTACGATTGTGACTGACTTTCTCGCCAAAAACTCAACAAACGTGCTTCAGCAACCGCCGTATTCGCCGGATTTGGCTCCCTGCGACTTTTTCTTCTTCCCAAAACTAAAATTGCCCCTTCGTGGCACCCGTTTTGAGTCGATTGAAGCCATAAAACAAAATTCGGCGCGAGAGCTAAAGTCCAACCCGGAAAGCGCCTATAAAAAATGTTTCGATAATTGGAAGTGCGCCGTTAGCATAGATGTATTGGAGCAAATGGAGCCTATTTTGAAGGCGACCCAATAAATTTTGACGATTAAATGTAAAAATAATGTTTTAATTGAAAATTCCCGGTACTTTCTTGACAGAGTAGTATATTAGAGTAGGTACAAATATTTTTATGGAGCACTAAAACCCAAAAAAGGAGTCTCTGTAAGTTCCAGTTCATGTCAGTATATTTAATAGGGGTGAGTTGTATAGATGTAATGGTTCGTTAATTACTATTCCAACTTTGTTGTGTTTATTTATCTCTATTGTCTCTAACAGATTCAAGGCATAACTTTTTCTTTCGATATGAAAAATTTCAAGATTATGGCGAAACAAGGACCCATTTCTAAAATATGGTTCGAATATGTGGAATTACTCTTGTTGAGAAACTCTTCAAATATTCACAAATTCTTCGACGGAAAATTCTTCCAGTTTGTCCTATATACTATGAACTTTCCGAGATAGAATTTGTGAACATTTGAAGAGATTCTCAACAAAAGTAATTCCACATATTCGAACAATTTTTTAGAAAGAGGATATACTCTCAACCACATTCTTGAAATTTCACTTATGAATGTAAATGTTATGCCTTTAACCTGTTGAAGAGATACAATTTTATTTTCCTAAAAAATACTTAAAGATTTTTATATTATTACATGCTTTAAACGTTAATTGAATCAGTATTTACTTGATGAAATCCATATAAAATAATATTAAATAAGGTTAGTGTGACTTTCACCAATTTTTATTATTATTATACTACAACAATTGTTTCTTCAACTTGGTAGCAAAGTATAGATAAATAATTTTTAATAATTAGTTTTGTTTGGTGTTCAGTGAAGTCGGCTGATGATTTTCTATGGGATTTTGAATCGGTGTTTTGGAGATGTGCTGCATGTGTTTTAAAGGAGAATTTTTAAGAGAGGTGTTTTTGAATTGGTCTTGGACATTTCTGAAAAAAAATTGATTTTCATAATATCCTCCTTGTTTTTTGAAGTTGTAATACATGTTTTGAGAGATTTAGTAACTTATTTAAATATATTGAATATTTCAAATAAATTATATTTTCTGAAAAATCCATAAAATTGTTTTTGTATTCTTGAAAAGTATTTAGTTTTCATAATTGTAAGATCAGAAACAAAACTTTGTCCCTTTCAAATATTTATTTTTTAATTTTAATTGACAATTTACATTTGTTGGGTTATTTATTCTATTTGATATTCTATATTAAGTTTTGATCTTATACGTCTACCAAATATAAGCTGTGCTTATAAGATATTAAATTATTTCTAAAATTTTTGAATAAAATTTTTTGAAATAAAAATTGTAGGAGACTAACCGATTGAATCTGTTTTGTATTAAAATTTTGTAATATTTCTTCTATCAAGTAAAAAACCTTTTCTGATTATTTTATTTTATATATAATATATAATTATACTTGGATTTGAATAAAAAAACTCAATATGAAATATCAAGTGGTTTAGAAAAAACCATATAATACCTTACAGCTTTCTGTGATTTTTGGGACGAACATAAAACATCTTGGATTTTAAAGTAAATGTTCAAATGAGGATAACAAAAGTCTGTAGGTGAGTTATATTCGTTGTTGATTGATTTTATTTTTTGAATGTGAAGTAGAACCGATGAAGACCTTATCGGAATTCCAATTGTTTTTTGAAGATATAATACATGTTTTCAGAGATTTTTGAAGTAACTTTTGATATATTGAATATTTCAACTGGATTATATTTAGAGAAGAAGCCTGAGAAGTCCTTAAAATTACTTTTGTTTCTATAATTGTAAGATCGGAAACAAAATTTTGTCGCCTTCAAATATTTATTTTTTAATTATAATTGACAATTTATATTTGTTGGGTTATTAATTACATTTGATATTTCATATTGAGTTTTGATTTTGCTTATAAGACATTAATTTAATTCTAAAATTTTTGAATAGAATTTTTAGAATTTTCAGAAATTTTGGAATTATTTAGATATTTTAATATTAGCCTTCTACATATTTAATTTCAAATAATTATAACTTCAGGAATTAAATTAAATTAATGTCATATAAGTACCATATCAAACGACATATAAAATAATCATTCATTATAAGACATCCAAATGATATAACAAAATCCAATAAATGAAAATTGTTAACCAAAATCCTATAAATTAAATATTTTATGTAGACAAAATTTTGTTTGTGGCCATCAATCTTATGAGAACAGATATCTTTCAAAAATGTTTAACATAATCGAAGAATTTCATCATAAAACTATCTTACTTAGAATATTCAATTATTGGATATCTAACTAAGTTACTCTTTAAAAAATCTCAAGATATGTAAAAACATTACTAAAAAACAAGTTTTAAGAGAGACTTTGCTTCGTCAGTACTCAATTATATTCATATTCAATAATATATAACATCAATCAACAAAAATATTTTCTCACCTTTTAACAATTCAGAAAGCTTCTGGTAAATGATTAACTGAAAATTTAAATGGAGTGTAATGTTAACTCGAGTGAATAATTCTGTGGTTTACCATTGATCTAAAAGATTGAAAGGTAATTTAACGGCCTATGTTATAGCAAAGGGACTATCTGTATTAAGAATGTTAAGGAAACCAAATAAGTATATATTATGAATATTATTATTATTTGGTTTCCTTAACATTCTTTATACAGATAGTCCTTGTGCTACAACAGAGGCCGTTCAATCTTTTAGATCAACGGTAAACCACGGAATTATTTATTCGAGTTACATTACACCCCATTTAAATTTTCAGTTATTCATTTACCAGAAGCTTTCTGAACTGTTAAACGGTGAGGAAATATTTTTGTTGATTGATGTTATGTATTATTGAATATGAATATAATTGAGTACTGACGAAGCAAAATATCTCTTAAAACTTGGTTTCTAGTAATGTTTTTACATATCTTGAGATTTTATAAAAAGTAACTCAGATATCCAATAATATTGAATATTCTAAGTAAGATAGTTTTATGATGAAATTCTTAAGATTATGCTGAACATTTTTGAAAGATATCTGTTTTCATAAGATTGATGAACAGAAACAAAATTTTGTCTACTTAAAATTTTTAACTTATAGGATTTTGGTTAACAATTTTTATTTATTGGATTTTGTTATATCATTTGGATGTCTTATAATTAATGTTTATTTTATATGTCGTTTGAGTTAAGTGGTACTTATATGACATTAATTGAATTCAATTTGTGGAGTTATAATGATTGAATATAATTTTTTGAAATTAAATATGTAGAAGGCTAATATTAAAATATTCAAATAATTTCATATACATTCTATCAAGTATAATCCTCTATTTATTTTATTTTATTCATAAAATTATAGGAAACTAACAGATTATATCTTTTTTGATA
This sequence comes from Megalocaria dilatata, assembly GCA_034642435.1. Classification (NCBI taxonomy): domain Eukaryota; kingdom Metazoa; phylum Arthropoda; class Insecta; order Coleoptera; family Coccinellidae; genus Megalocaria; species Megalocaria dilatata. The sequence continues at coordinate 27,948,456 of CM067858.1, forward strand.
TTCAAATTTTCTATAACATTTCGTTTGTATCAGCAGTAGTTCGGGAAAATAATGAAATATATGGTACCCAATTCCGAATCCTGCGGGAAACCGAAACATCACAGTATTCCGTCCTGCATTTTATTTCGTCATTGTACTTTTTTTGTTATCTTTAAAATAGAAAGGATATAACTACCGGTAAAAATAGAACCTTAATGCCATATTGAGTTGGGTGCCACTAAATTGCATAGGAAATAATCAATTTATTTATAGTGAAGGAGTTTCTTGATCATTTGTGAATTCACTTAAAGATAATGTTCTAAAGTATCATGGAGCACCTTATTTGAATCCCATATTTTGCACGCACATCCTGTATATCGTCGGTCTCAGGTGATGCGACACTTTTCCCATGCTTCTGACAACCCGATCGTTCCTTTGAAATATGCATATTTCGTTGTAATTACGCATAGATACCCGGAGATGTAACATACACAGAATATCATCAGGCTAATTACGTATTTTCTCATAGACGTAGATGGAATCGAACGTATGCACATATAGCATGGGATTGCTTCATTAGATTAATACAAGTATCGATCTATGGGATCTCAATTGCGGCAATGCATCGAGTTTGGCATGCAATAATATACTACTGGGAAAACTGAATTTTTGTTTTATTACCAGTAGCACTTCTTGTTGCAAAGGCTGTTTCGCTAATGGCAGGAATATCTGAATATCTAACAGGGTTCTGTTCAGTCGGTATCGCTTGATGATGAAATTTATATCTGGTCTTCTATGTCGCGATCGGTTCCGATGGAAAGGTTATATGTACGCGCAATTGAGCAGATTTATCTCCTGTGTATGGAGCATAAATTGTACCGTTGAATCAACAAGAGTTGTTACAATTTAGATATGGACTGGGTTGAGGCCAAGATGGATGGGATAATAGTTCAGACACTTTCTCACTAATTATCATAAAACTTTCCCCAGAAAAGTGTCATTAGGAACGTCGAGTGAAAACATTATCACTATGTAAAAGACGACAGCACTACAGGGTGTATATGATTAGTTGCGAACATATTTAGAGGTGGATTCCTTTTCAAAAAATAGGGTGGGTCTTTCATGTAAACTTTATTCTTTTGAGCCCCCTTGCTTATTTATAACCCCCTAAAGATAGCGCCCGAAAAACAGTTTTTAAGTTTAGTATTGAAAACCAAAAAACCTACAAGAATAAAATTGAACAGACATTTTACGTGGGCGAGAAGGAACTCTAAAAAATTTTTGGTGGTGTTCCTCTATAATTGAAAGGGGTAGAAAAAGCGACCCCTTAACCTTATTTTACAAGAAACTTTGTTCCATATACCCATTTTACAATGAAAAAATCAATTTTCGATAGCTTGATCCATTATTAACAAATAAGGTATCCAGTAATTTCTTGCTAAATTTGTAGGTTTTTGGAAAGAAAAAATTAGCTACATGATAGCGTGAGTCGTTGAGGCTGGAATTATTTCCGAACAAGAATTTATCTAGTTAGCAGATGTCATTTTGTTATGTCGATAGATTAGTTTTGATTAATTTTTATTTACGTACAATTATTGCCGCCAGCTTTAGGGGGCTATAACTAAGCATGTGGGGCTCAAAAAAAATTAAGTTTATATGAAAGATCCGCCCTATTTTTTGACAAGGAATCACCTCCTTAATTTTTTCGCAACTATTTATATACACCCTGTATATCTATAAAGTGATACAGTGAAACAACAAAACTGGATGAACCCCAGGCTGAAGAATTGAGATGGAAAATACGTACAGCTATCGAAAAACATGCCAAATCTACCGCTAAGATATCAAAACAAGAAGGAATAGCACTAAAAGAACAAAAGAAGGATAATTCTATTAAAATTCTTCCGACAGACAAAGAAAACGCCACTGTTATTATGGACGTAAAAACATACAATGAGAAAATTGAAGAGGTGCTGAAGAAAGGAAATTGTAAAACATTCACCAAGGCTCAATTGAAACGAAAATATACATGACGCTCAAGAAATACAAGGATTACATATCGTACAATATCAGAACAACATCGACTCCTCATTATGGCAAGCCACCTCACCTATATGGTTTGCCCAAAATTCACAGAGCAAATATGCCTCAAAGACCTATTACCAGCTCACTTAATTCTGTAGTAATCTTTCATCTTTTCTGTTACAAATCATCAAGCCTCTCCAGGGTAGAACAACCTCCTTTGTGAAGAATTCCAGCCATTTCACGGAAATCATCAAGAACATCGAGTTGAAACTAGAAGACCTCCTCATAAGTTTCGATGTGGTGAACCTCTTCACCAATGTGCCGATCAACGAAGCACTTTCGATGATCAGGAGTAGAATTGAAGAAGACACTTCCCTCTCTGACCATACAATAGACGGTATAATAGAATTGTTAGCCTGCTATCTACACAATGCCTATTTCCAGTTTAACGACAAGTACTATTCTCAAGACAACGGAGTTACAATGGGTTCTCCGCTATCACCTATGGTAGCAAACATATATATGGAGTGGTTAGAAGATGAAGCAATTAAATCAGCTAGGATCCCGCCCAAGACTTAGTTGATATATGCTGATGACACTTTCATCATACGGAACAACACGAAAGAAGAACTGGCCCTTTTCTTGCACCACATAAACAACATCCGACCATCGATCAAATTTACTATGGAAAAAAAGACGCAAAATTACCCTACCTCATGGTAAAGAGAAACCAAAACAACTTCCACACTACAGTCTACAGGAAACTAACGCATACGGAGCAATACCTAAATTATAACTCCAATCACTCAGCAACAACAAGAAGAGATATCATAAGATCTTTATACCTTCGTGAAAAAACCATCCGTAATCACAAGGACGATTTAGAGAACGAAGTGAGAAATATCAAGAAGGATCTCTCAACGAATGCTTACAATCCTATGATAATTAAAGATACTATAGAGAAATGCGACCAGCAAACGAAAAAGTCTGAATTTCCAGAGGGCGAGACAAGAGTATCAATACCATATGTAAAAGACTCATGAGAGAAAATCCGCAGAATAGCTCATGACTACATCCAGACGGCGTTCAAATCAGATAATACCTCAACAAGTTTTTTCACAAAAACCAAGCCGGAAAAATCAATAGACAATAAAAACTGCATCTACTCGAGACCTTGTGAATGCGGAGCGACCTATATAGGAGAAACGAAACGATCCTTGGAGGTCAGGGTCAAAAAACCCAAAATCATACAATCAAAGGAGAAACGACCAAATGAGAAATAGCAAAGCATACCTGGGACGAGCATCATAATATCCAATGGAATCAAGCAAAGGTTATTCACCGGGAACAACACTGGTGAAAGCGCAAGTTCAAAGAAGCAGTCTTCATCAAACAAAATCGAAATGTCTACAGCTACCAAAGCGTAGAAGTCCCTCCCATATGGCTCCCCCTACTCGATCGAATGCAGAACGTGAGAATGCCCCCACCCCCTTCATCATCGTCAAACTAGGGATATATAAAGACGCGTAGCAACGACCATTTTCAGCTGACCGAACTATAAAAAATGACAGATCCACCCAAAACGAAAAAGAAAAACGACCGATTAACCTAAAACATGATAACAGCAGACAAAGAATTTACTTATTCCAAAACTGCAAAAGCACAGTCATACAGTAAACAGGAAACAGGACCATTTTCAGTTGATACTTGATAACGGTCAGAGATACTTTACCGACTGAAACGTCGTGTTATGCACGAAATCATTTCTCAACTTTATTTTTTGACAAGATTTGTAATTCTGTATGAATTTTTATAATTATATTTAAGTTGATTTTTAAAGAGACAAGTATAAAAGGTCTTCAGAGTATATATTCAATATGTACTCCGTGAAATCCAACGCATTTCCTGTAGGCATGATCCTTGCTTTCAGAACATTACTTCCGGTTTATTTCTTATCGCCTCACAATGAAAATTTAGTCTTTAAATGGACTCTTCTTGAATGTTCACAGGTGTTTTGTGAACCAAATCTTTCAGATAGCCGCACAAAAAGAAATCCAGTGGATTGAGGTCTGGTGATCGAGGTGGTCTACCTCTACTAATTCATCGAATTCGTCAATGGAAATATGTTTTTCAAATATTGCCTGACATAATGTCTAAAATGAGGAAGTGCTCCGTCATGCATGAACTACATTTTATAGGGAACTAGCAATGGAACACCTTCTAATGAATTTGGTAGTTGTTCAGTAATATGTTCTAAATATCTCGCAGAATCAAGTCTGTTGGGAAGAATGAAAGGGCCAATCAATTGATTCCCAAATCTTTCCACCCAAACATTCACAAAAAATCTGTGCAGAAAATGGAATTCAATAGCAGCGTGTAGATTTTCCATCTGCCATTCATGGATGTTATGAGAATTTATAACGCTATTTCTACCGAAACCAGCTTCGTCAGTAAATTAAACTTTAGTAATAAGCTTTGCTTCCATTCTTTGTTGTTACGAAAACCATTTTCAAAAAACTGCACATTTGGAGGAGAATCTACCGGATTAACCTTTATTCATGTTATTTTATTCATAATATATAATTATTTGGTTTTCTTAACATTCTTTATACAGATAGTCCTTGTGCTATAGCAGAGGCCGTTAAATTGTCTTTCAATCTTCTAGATCAAGGGTAAACCACAGATATATTTTTGAGTGTAGTGAACCGTTATTCACCACATTTAAAGGTTTCATTTCGGTAGAACTGTCTCTAGAAGTTTGAAGGGTAAGTGAATATTTATTGTTAATTGATGTTATATTTTTTGAATATGAATTATTTGAATACTTACGAAGCAAAGTCGATCTTAAAACTTGTTTTTCAGTAATGTTTTACATATCTTGAGTTTTTATATAAGCTACCTTGGTTAGATATCCAATAATATTGAATAGTCTAAGTAGGATAGTTTTATGATGAAATTCTTAGGATTATGTTGGATATTCTTGAAAGATATTGGTTTTCATAAGATTGATCAGCAGAAACAAAATTTTGTCTATTCAAAATATTTAATTTATAGGATTTTGGTTAATAATTTTTATTTATTGGATTTTGTTATACCATTCGGATGTCTTATAATGAATGTTTATTTTATGTCATGATATAAGTGGTACTTATACGACATTATTTTAATTTATTTTCAGAAGTTATAATCATTAAATATAATCTTTTGGAATTAAATATGTGGAAGGCTAATTTTTAAATTTTTTTGAAATATTTATATAATTTTATATACCTTTTATCAAGAATTAACCTCTATTTATGTTATGTTAAAAAAATTAAAGCATTCCTGACTCGTCATTATATACATTATTCACACTTGAGGAGTCAAGTAGTACCGAGACACCCTGTACTGAAATAACTTCCTATAAAACTATTAGTTAGATATAAAAGTTAGTACAACTAGTGTTTTTTGGGATTTAAAATTGAAATAAAATATAAATATTAGAGCACAGAATGTTCTCACTTTGTTCCACAAGTGACAAGTGTGTTCAGAAAATGATGTCTTTAGAATGTACGCTATTTTGTTGGGGAAAGTGAATCTAATCAGTCCAATGTATCTGGTCAACACTTAGTAAAAATTATTTATAATTCACCTATTACTAACTCTATAATGAAATTGTTTCTATTTCTACATTTTATTTAATAGTTTCGTTTACATTAATACAAGTTTCTTGTTGTTCTTGAATAAATATAATTTTTGAAAAAATATACACTTATTATTTTAACCATAAGCTAAGTCAATTCTCGGAAACCTTGACAAATTTTAATCTACAAAAATCTCGAAAGAACGTTTTGAAATAAAATTAATTAAAATATCTAAGAAACACTTTTTTTATGGACATCCCTACTTCCCTATATAATATTATAAATGCGAATGTAAGTTTGTTTGTTACGCTTTCACGCAAAAACTACTGAACCGATCATCATGAAACTTTGTACATATACTCTTGAAGGTATTAGAAGTAACATAGGGTACTTTATATTTAAAAAAAAAAATTTTTTTACGAAAGATAAAACAATTGTTTGTCAAAAAATCGTCAAATTTAGCTACTTCAGTAATGAAGTTTTACTATTATTATACCCTTACCCTTTATCTTTCATTCTTATTTAATGACTCCACTGCGGGCGAAGCCGCGGGTAAAAAGCTATATCCCTACTATCCCTATCCCTACTATCCCTACTTTCCCTATCCCTTCCCTACTATCCCTATCCCTACTATCCCTACTAATATTATAAATGCGAATGTAAGTTTGTTTGTTACGCTTTCACGCAAAAACTACTGAACCGATCATCATGAAACTTTGTACATATACTCTTGAAGGTATTAGAAGTAACATAGGGTACTTTATATTTAAAAAAAAAAAATTTTTTTACGAAAGATAAAACAATTGTTTGTCAAAAAATCGTCAAATTTAGCTACTTCAGTAATGAAGTTTTACTATTATTATACCCTTACCCTTTATCTTTCATACTTATTTAATGACTCCACTGCGGGCGAAGCCGCGGGTAAAAAGCTAGTATGGAATAATCGAAAGTAAATATAAAACACCGCGATTATCTAGCAAATATCATCCGAGATTGTCTGTTTCGATTGAATGTTCATAAGTAACAAATTCCACTTCCAAAATATGCTCCATATAGAATTCAATCAGATCTTTCATATTTCTTGTTTAAAAACTATATCACATTCTTCAGAGAAAGCGCTTGATAATCTTACCCATTTTCCAATCAGTAGGAGATTATTTGGAAGATAAATAAAAGCAATTAGTAAAAAATATATCTACATAGTTTCATTCAACAAGTATCCCGTTTTTAAGCGAACTGAAATAAAAGTGTTCAGCTAACTGAACGGTAGATATAAATCTCTTCCACAGAGAAATTTTCAACCCATATAGAGAACTGATTCAGCTAAATTGCTTGGAGGATTATTTCCGGACAGTTTCTCTGATTTCCATGCCAAGTTTACCATATTTCTGACAAATAGTTTTCGAAAACACCTAACGATTGGTGAGAAACATAAGACGTATGTATGATTTTTTCATTTCATTCGTGAAATCTGCAAATTTTAAAATGAAAACAGTAAATATTAAACTATTTCAGCCGTTACTATTTAGTAGTTGATCATAATTAAAACAAATTATTTAGTACTATGTTTTACTACCAACAATTTTAAGATCTTTTCTTCAACTCTCTCTCTTTATTTTCACTACGTTGTACCTGAATCTACATAAAAAACCCTCTACCAAGTGCTTAGGGGTTAGTTTGCCTGAAGATGAACGAAAGTTCGAAACTAGTTGCAAAAATGTAAACTTTACTTATTGTGCAACATATAAAGATTGTTGGTAGTAAAACACAGTAAAAAAAATTGAATTATTGCCTCATATACATTCTGTCAAGAAAGTACCGGGAATTATCGATTTAAATCTGGTGGGGCAATGAGGCAGGTAAAATTTTTTTTTCCTAGGTTGGTACCACTGTCCTTGATTACTATGCCAAGCTTGAGCGGGATCTGTCAACTAGTGTGTTTGCAACAGCTGATTAAGTCAGTCGATGTCAGAGTGCGTGCCGATTTTTACTATGGGTGATTACGTTGAGCAAAGAATTTGTTCAAAGTTTTGTGTTGCAAATGAATTTTCGTGTGCCGATGCATTGAAAATGTTGCAAAGGCCTTTGGTGATAATGCTCTATCGAAAACTCGTGCATATCAGTGGTACAGAGCCTTCAAGGACGGTCGTGAAGTGGTCGCCCATCGACGGCTTCGATCGAAGATAACGTCGATAAAATTAATGAAAGGGTGCTGGAAAACCATCGTACCAGCCTGAGAGAGATAGCACATGATCTTAAGATATTCCACGAGTCCGCACGTACGATTTTGATTGATATTTTGGGCATGATAAAGGTGGCCGCACGACTCGTACCGAAAGACCTGAATTTTCTTCAAAAACGTCATCGCGAACAGGTTGCTTCAGACATGCTGGATCGCTGTAATTCCGATTCTACATTCATGGAACGCATTATAACTGGTGATGAGACCTGGGTCTACGAGTACGATATGCAAACAAGCCAGCAATCATCGGAATGGGTGGCAAAAAATGAGCCGAAACCGAAAAAACCACGCCAAAGCCGCTCGAAAATGAAGGTGATGCTCATTGTTTTCTTCGATATCCGTGGCGTGGTGCACTACGAATTCGTTCCAGAGGGTCAGACGGTAAACAAGGAGTATTACCTAGGCGTTATGAAACGTTTGCGTGAGCGTATCCGTAAGAAGCGGCCAAATTTGTGGGCGAACAACTCATGGATTTTGCATGACGATAACGAGCCTTCTCACCGAGCTACGATTGTGACTGACTTTCTCGCCAAAAACTCAACAAACGTGCTTCAGCAACCACCGTATTCACCGGATTTGGCTCCCTGCGACTTTTTCCTCTTCCCAAAACTAAAATTGCTCCTTCGTGGCACCCGTTTTGAGTCGATTGAAGCCATAAAACAAAATTCTGCGCGAGAGCTAAAGTCCATCCCGGAAAGCGCCTATAAAAAATGTTTCGACAATTGGAAGTGCCGTTGGCATAGATGTATTGGAGCAAATGGAGCTTATTTTGAAGGCGACCCAATAAATTTTGACGATTAAATGCAAAAATGTTGTTTTAATTGAAAATTCCCGGTACTTTCTTGACAGAGTAGTATACTTTTTAGTAAGAAATTTGTTTTATTCAGAAAACAGTGAAATTTACAAGGGGCTCAAAATTTGTTTTGTTCGATAACGAGGTTATGGGTTATTAGCAACTGAGGTAAAAATCATAAATAATATCACCTTGTTTCATGACTTCGTGAATCAAAGGTTGCAATTCTGAGGGTAAAATAAGAAAAAAAATTAAAAAGGGAAAGGAAACAAAAAACTTTTTAAAATTTTTTGGTGTGTAAAATTTCACGTTATTTTGTTATATTATTCACTTCTGTAATACTATATGTGTTCTTGATTATTATGATCGACATACAAGCGATAGTTTCTTCAACCTTTATATTTTCCTACTATTTGCTGAATAACGTATTATAATTATTAAATAAATGATTAATAATAGCATAATTCACACAAAAAGTGATAATATTTTTTTATCTCTCGGTTTAGTTTACATATATGTTCAACCTCATTTTAATTGTTATATTTGTGATTATTTCTTAACGAAATGAATACAAATATATTCTAGAAGTTTAATTCAAATTCATCTGCCACTCTCTCTTGAAATCCTTTAGAAAGATTCACAATTGCAAATATAAGCAGATGAATATTTTATTTTAGCAAATAAATTTCAGTTTTCATTCTCGTTACTACAGAGATATGAACAGTGGGTTAAGCGCGAAACATATATTTGTCTCGGACCAATCTCCCGATTTTTTATTTTATACTAAATGAAATATGAAAACTAAATTTTTTTGCTTTTCAAAATCCAACGAAGTTGTTGAAGAATTGAGTAGGCATGATTATCATAGAGATATCAACTGACAAGTTTGTAAATATTCCTCAAATTTATAAATTCATGAAAATGAATGAAAGCTTGAAGATAATTGAAATTTCGGGCGATTTCTTGCAAAAGGCTGAGAAAGCTCTTGCCGTACTGCCACGGAAAAAGTTGGAACTAAAGCATAAAAAATAATATGACAAATTCCTGCAGTGGCTGAAAGTTTACTCCATTGAAAGCAAAAATATGAGTGAAACTATAATGTTGGCTTACTTTCATGTTTGACTACAGTCATGAACAGTGACAACAGTTCAATGGAGAATCCTTGCAATTCGGGAAACAATTTCAGTGGAAAATTCGACAACTTTCGATTTGTTTTGGTGAATGAATACATTAGTGGGAGTCAAAGATCTATAACTGCTTAGTATAACTTCCAATGGAGTTATAACCATGTTAATAGTTATGGTAGCAAAGTGTTTATATGTTTATAATATATCAGTATGAAATAAACAAATTAATCCATTATGAAGTAACCGTTGACCGAAACCCATCATTACCAAAGTTTGCCGAGAAACGTGAAACGTATGTACAGTTTTTTCATTCCATTCCTGAAATCTGCAAATTTCAAAATGAAAATAGTGAAATTTTCATAGATTTTAATACTTGTTTTATTCGATTACAAGGTTCATCAATCGAAAAGATAATAAACCAAAATTGATTTTGAGTAAAATAAAATGTAATCAGTAGGATTATTTCACAATAAAGTGAATACGAATCTATTCCACAAGTTTAATTGAAATTTATCTGTCACTCTCTCTTGAAATCCTTTAGAAAACTTCACAATTGCAAGTACTGGCAGTTGAATATTTTGTTTCAACAAAAAAACTTCAATAATCGTTCTTCTTACTATGGGGATATCAACAGTGGGTTAAGCGCGAAACATATATTTGTTTTATAGTTGTGTCGACCAATCTCCCGATTTTTAACAGACACTCAGGATAGTAATTTATGTACCTAGGGAGCTATAAGGATGTTATTTACAGCGGACAACAGATTTCAATCCCAAGGACGTAAGTCCTGAAGGATTGTTAAGTTACCCGAGGTCGTTAACATCAAATTATTCAGTTGATAGATAATTAATTTTATTTCATACTAAATGAAATATGAAAAAAAAATTTTGTTGGTTTTCAAAATCCAACGAACGTTGTTTAAGAACTAAGTAGGCATGATTATCATGGATATATCAACTGACAAGTTTTTACATATTTGTCAAATTTATTAATTCGTGAAAATTAATGAAAGCTTGAAGATAATTGAGATTTCAGGCGATTTCTTGCAAAAGGTTGAGAAAACTCGTGCCGTACTACTACTGAAAAAGTTGGAGCCAAAGCATAAAAAATAATATGGCCAATTCCTGCAGTGGCTGAAAGATATCTCTATTACAAGCAAAAATATGAATGAAACAATAATGTTGGCTTAGGTACTTTCATGTTTGACTACAGTCATAAATAGTGACATCAGTTCAATGGAGAATTCTTGCAATTCGGGAAACAATTTCAGTGCAAAATCCGACAATTGCTGATTCAATAATAAGAAGAGATTTTTTTTACTTGATAGAAGGATTATAACAAAATTGAAATATCAAAACAGATTCATTCTGTTAGCCTCCTATAAATTTTAAATTCAAAAAAATTCAATTCAAAAACTTTTAGAATTAAGTTAACGTCTTATGAGCACTTTCTAGGAGGCTAACAGATTAAATCTGTTTTGATATTTAAATTTTGTAATAATCCTATCATCAAGTAAAAAAACCTCTTCTTATTATTTTATTATATATAATATATAATTATATTTAGGTTTAATCTCATTACATAAATATCATGTGGTTTAACTAGGATCATAAAATACCTTGCAAGCTCTGTGTGATTTTGTGATGAACATAGAACAAAGAATACCTTGGTTTTTTAAAGGTCTTATTGTTAATTGATTTTATTTTTTAAATGTGAAGTTGGACAGAAGAAGACCTTATTTTGATTTCTAATTGTTTTTTGAGGATGTGCTTCATTTCTGAGAGACTTTTGAAGTTACTTATTTAAATGTTTAAATAAATTAAATATTTCAAATGAATTAATTTTGGAGAGGTTTTTAAAATTATGTTTTGCATTTTTGAAAAGGATTTAGTTTTCATAAATATGAGATCAGAAACAAAATTTTGTCTCTCTCAAATATTCATTTATTAATTTTATTTGAAAATTCATATTTTTTGGATTTTTTATTCCATTCGATATTATATAACGAGTTTCGATTTTATTCAAAATTTTTTTAAATGAAATCAACGTTTTATGAGCACTGCTTGTATTTAATAGATTAAATATAAGTATTACTTATAAGACATTAATTTAATTCAAAAAGTTTTTGAATAAAACTTTTTTGAAATTGAAATTTATAGGAGGCTAACAGAATAAATCTGTTCTGATATTCAAATTGTCGATTTTTTGTGTGAATTAGTGGAAATCAAAGATTTCTAACTGCTTAGTATAACTGCCAATGGAGTTATAACCATGTTTATAGTTATGGTAACAAAGGGTTTAGTCGTTTATGATGGATCAGTATGAAATAAATGAATTTATCCTCTATTACACCATTATATGAAGTAACCGTTGCCAGAAACACATCATTACTAAACGCTGATGAGAAACGTAAGACTTATGTACGGTTCTTTTATTCCATTCGTGAAAACTGCAAATTCCAAAATGAAAACACTGAAATTTTCACGGGGGTCAAAATTTGTTTTGTTCGATTACAAGTTTCATTAATCGAAAAGATAATAAACCAAAATTGATTTTGAGTAAAATAAAATGCAAAGCATTACCACAATATCACGATCATTCACAACATCACATCATTCACACAAGAAATGATAATATTTTATTTTTTTTTCTTTTTTCAATTTACATTTATGTTCAACTTCATTTAATTTGTTAATTGTATGATTATTTCTTAACGAAAAGAATACGGATCTATTCTACAAATTTAATTTAAATTTATTTGTCATTCTCTCTTGAAATCCTTTAGAAAACTTCACAACTTTGTAGTATTTTTCTTACTATGGAGAAATCAACAGTGGGTTAAGCGCGAAACATATATTGGTTTCATATTTGTGTCGGTCAATCTCACGATTACCAACAGACATCCAGAAACGAATTCATCCACTATTACAGCACTGTATGAAGTAACCGTTGGTCGAAACCCATCTTTAGTTCAATCCGATAAACAACGAATGACTAATTGATATTTCGTCATGATTACTAATGACTTCCCGAAAAGTCACCATTTATAGTAAACTGCACCGATTTCCAGAAGCGTGACTGTGATATCATAGATGAATATTCATGAAAGATTGTCGGCAACTAGATCTAGACGCCATCAAGCGTTCAATTCAAAGAGACAGGTAGCAGTGATACGGCGTGGGAGTCTGACATAGTGGCATAATCAAGGCTATCATTGTGTAGGTTGTATAGCTCACTCGGAGTCTGTTTGTTTGAATATCATGAGCCGGAGAGAAAACGTAAGTAATCAATACAAGGAGTACCATAAGAGAAAAAAGTTCCTGAACGAGTGTCCAGTTTTCTAACGTGGAGATATCAACGTTAGATAAGGCAAGAGACTGATCTCAATTTCGGTTTTGACCCCTTTTTCGCAGAAACCTTCATAAATGGTAATAAAATGTTTGGATCAGAGAAAAGTTTGAACTAATTTTCTTGATTGCAGGTTGATAAAAAATTATATATGGATGAAAGATACAGATCATATGTTTCTTATGTATTGCACAAGAGTAACCCGGTGAATGAAATAATAATAATCCATAAACACACTTAAAGAAAGCTATGAACAAATTTTTCGAAACTTTTAATCCAACAAATCAAATCATAATAATAATCCATATTAACTTGGAGATATTTGCAGTTAATGAAGCGAAAACTGAATTGGAATTTTGATGTTCAAATTATTGGATAATTAATTATATACAAAACAAGATAAAGAATTAAAAATAATTAATTATAATTTTTGCTACTGAAGTTGCTGAGAATTCTATGAAGAAAAATTTTTCTTAATTGTCAACTTTGGAAAATATTTTCAACTCTTAATACTGTTTTTGTTTATAATTCAAAATGCTTCTAGATATTTAAATAAATGAAAATTAACGGCTGAATATGTTGGTAAGTGCAAAACTCGAGAACGGTTGAAGTATTTCATCTAATTTTTTTCAAATATTTGTTGAAGTTGGCGAAGAAAAATTGAGGAAAATATATGAAAACCACTTTTTTTCATTCAAACTGCTGGTAGCTATTAGTTCTAGGAATGGGAAACTGAGACTGATTAATCGAAGAATCGATTTCAGACGCGCTAAAATCTACCATAATAGAAGGAAAAGCACTTGAATTTATTAAGGAACTTCGTATCTATAAAGGCAATTTTGAAATTACTATAAACTACATAAATCCATCAAAATTTCTGACACTTTCTCTTTCTTCTTCAACTAGTTTTTTCTATAGATTCTTCAGTAAATTCAGAATTATTCTTTCAATTGTTTTCAGAAATGCGGTTCTTAATCGACAAAAAAGTACCTTGATTTATTTTTCATTGACTTTCTTATTCTGCGTGAGATCCCATAAATACCTAGTTCAAGGCTCATGCTGCCTATAAGACGGGTGTTTGGGTCGAAAAACTCGAACTACTCTGCATCAAGTTAATTAGTAGTAAAATCGGCCTGTACAGTAATGTAAAGAACGATCTGAAATTGAAAGCAATCAAATATTACAAACCCGTACGTCACTCATCTAATAATTTAGGAAATTTCAAACGAGCTGCTTTCTGTTACAATGCTTCAATTGAGTAAAATGATTACTTATGCTTTGCTATTGGATCTATGAACTCAGTTTGCTTCCTGTGTTGCGTGAATGGCAGAGTTATGCTTTTTATAGACAGACAATGTTGAACCTGGTGCAACATTTAGGTTTCGCATCATTAAAATCGCATGATTTCAGAAAAATATAGTCATTCAAAAAGAGCAAACATTGATATCAATCTATATAATAAAAACTTATAATATGAATGTCTGTGAATTGAACATATTTGCTGAAAATTGAAAGGGAGTAATCAATGAAGATAGACCATAGCTCACACTCCTTATTAATGATATTCGCTACAGATCAGCCGATTGATTGATTGATGTTGAAGTATATTCTTGAAGAGATATTGTTGCAGGGATCTTATATTGTAGGGTGACGGATTATACATTCTCGTACCCTGAAATATCGTTGTCAAGATGTCGTTGCGTGAGGATGTGCCAATCGATCGTCCGGCAAGTCCGAATGTTGCAACAGAGAATACTGATAAAATTTGTAACTATTGCAATCGAAAAGTTGGCGAATTCATTAAGTGTATCAAGTGCGATGCTATTTTCCATCAATCGTGCCTGCCAAAAGCTGCAAACAGGAAAAATACCACCTGCCATCATGTATCAGACGAAGGTCAGTTAAAGTTAAATGAAGAAATTTCCATCAGGACTGAAAATAATACGCTTCGTATTGAAATTCAATATTTGAAATCTCTATTGGAAGAAACCAGAAGCAAAAATGCAATCTTGATGGAAAATAATAACCTTTTGAAATTCAAGATCTCCAGCCTAGAACATCAAATAAAAACAACAACTAAAAAACCTGTTAAAAACACGATCCCTCAAGATAGGGTATCTATCTCCGTCACACCCGAAGTTGGCCTATCATCTAGGAAATCGTACAGTTCTATGGTCGAGAATATCCCGTCTAGTGCGCACGTTTCTGAACTTCCACTGTCACTGTCAGCCGAGTGTCAAGAAATAAATGTAAACAAAAACGAAAGTGCGCTACCTCGAGTCAATGTTAACTTGATGAACATTCCAAGCACATCGGCCTCTAATAGATTACATGAATCCGATGATAGGGAGGAATGGACCACAGTTGATAGGAAAAGGGGGAAGCAAGCCATGAGGAGTAAGAAGAAAGTTTGTTTTGGTACGAAACAGGATACTGCAGATGATACAATAAAAGGTGCGATACGTAGACGTTGGATTTATGTCGGAAAAATTGCTGGCAAACAAGTGACAGAACAGAATATATTATCTTTTTTGGACGACGTCGAAGGTAATGAACACATTATAGTGAAAAAACTAAATACTGTTGGACTGAATTCTTCATTCAGTATCGGCTTACCCAGCGAAAATGCTTATAAAACGGTATTTTGCGAATCTTTCTGGCCCCAGGGAGTTATTTTGAGAGAGTTCTCATTTGACAGAAATTTTTTTCGGAGAAGCAGAGAACAACAGAAGACGTGATTTCTTCTGTCGAGCTTGAGCATAAATCGGAAGAGAATTTTAGCCTCATTCATCAGAATGTTCAATCTTTCACTTTAAAATTTAAGAAAGCTTTATATCCAGAGATTTTGAACTGTGAACCATATAATATATGCGATTTTAAAGAATACTGCATAAAGTAGTTATGTATTTTTGTACCACGTGTTATTTCTGACTTGTTCCATTTTTACATTGTATGTCCAGTGCCTATATGTAATCTTATGGGATCAATAAATATTATTATTATTATTATTATTATATACGACCTCTAGGGTTCCTTCGGATGATTCCTTGGTGGTACATAATATTTCTGCTCCTTGTCAAGTATCCTTGAATATCAGTGTGTTCCGGAAACTTTTCTACGTGTTTTTGAGCACTCAAGGATGTATGAGCGGGTAACGGTAAGTATCTGATATCTTTCAAATTTATCTCATTTATTGCCTTTTCGTTTCGGAAAAAATCTTGGAACCGCTTGCCGAAGAGCCTCACCAAATTTGACTTTAGGTCGATAGATTATGTCATGAGCTAATTAACACACAATTTTTTTGGCTACTCTATTTCGATGATATTAGAAGCTTTTGAAGTTTTCTGAATTCGCTCACAAGTTGTTGTCCTCGAACTGCTTGACTACTTGATTTTCTGATTCTGTTGACTTCATCTCAAGGTTCTTTATATTCTTGGATCTGTACGGGAATATTGAATTATCAACAATCAAAATACAGGAGATGAGGTTGATTATGTATGTAATAAATAGTATGGGACCAAGAATAGAACTCTACGGCACATCATGTCTGATGTGGTTCAAATACGATTCTATAAGATGCAAAACCGGCCCTTTTATACCCATGTATCACATTTGAAGTGAAAGATTCTAATGCCCACTTCAATCAAATGCCTTATTATGATCCATACACAACATAACCGCCACTTCCATATTATCGAAAGTGCTGAGCAGAAATTTTCAATCAATGAAGTTGTTGTAGAATTGCCCTTTTGAAGCCATATTGTTGACTATTCAGAAAATTTTCATTTCGATGTATTCTCCACTAATCAGATTTTATGGATGCCTGAAAGATTTTGGGTAATGCTGATATAGGTCAAAAGTTCTCGCATGAATTGATCTCCCTTCTTATGTGTGGGTGTTGTCTTGGCACTTTTAAGTTCTTCTGGGATATATCTTTATTCAAAATATTGGTTTATTGTAAAAGTGAGCTTTTTTGATTTATTGGAAGACATAGTTCTGAACCAACAGCCCCTAATTTGGTTTTAAGTGAACGGTTCTCCAGCACACTGTTGTACAGGGTTATCCATTTTGTGCTTCCGAAAGAAAACGTAAATAAAACACTCTTCTTTCAGAATATTAATCAAATTATAATATAATTCTTGGACCTTGGCATTATGTATGAAATACAACATCATTTAAATGTCCTCCGCGTGATCTCGTACAGGACTCGATCCTTATGAGGGAATTTTTGATGACAAATTTCGGGCAATATCTCACCAATATCTTGACGAATGTTGGTTTTCAGATCGTCGATAGTCTAAAGATTATCGGCATAAACGCGATTCTCCGCATAACCCCACAAAAAATCCAAAGGCAATAAATCACAAGATCTTGGTGGCCAATTCTAATCGCCGAAACGAGAAATCACGGATCCTGGGAATTTTTCTTGCAATGAATCCAAAAAATACAGGTCGTGTTGTACGGCTTGTTGCACCATCTTGCTGGTACCACATCTTTTTCTACTCCATATCATTAATTTCAGGTCAAAAAATCGGTTATCCTTTAGCTATAGCGATGAGAATTGACGGTTTGAGTAACATCTTCATTGTCAAAGAAGTACGCGGCAATAACTCCAGTGAATTTTTGTGGATGTAATAATCTCTGCAGGTAAATGAGGATTCTCAGTGCTACAGATGCGACAGTTTTGCCTGCTTACATAGCCACCGAGTGTTAAATATGCTTCGTGGCTGAAGAAAATTCGATGCGAAAAATCCTCATCCAAAAGTTGTTGTTCAAGCAACCAGTTTACTGTTCCTAATTAAGAGTAAATTTTGACCAAAGATCATGGCTGAAGAAATTTTTTTAATAATTTTTTCCTTAACTACCCTATAATAAGTAAGAATTTAAAAAAAACTTTCCATGGAACTACCCTAGTCTAGGGGAAATTTTCCGCACATTTCAGTGGTTTACACTGAAACTTGATTGAGATGAAATTGGTCAAGTTATGCTACGTTTTTAGTGAAAGAATTGTGAAACATTACAAAATAGCCGAATCTTGAATGACTTTGCAACAAAAAATAATTGGACCACACTCTTTAGGAACTTTTGTGTTGCAATTGCCTTTAGAATAATCTTGTGAAATTTGACCATAGGAAACTTGGGCATCCTATGTAATGAAATCCATAATTCGAATTTGACGAATCACTCTTTTATGAACTATCAGTTTGCTACGAGTCCTCTCTAGGGTAGAAACATTCTCTTTTCCATCGAAGATCGTGAACCGTTTTCCTCGACAACCTAACCTAACCTCGCAATTGCACATAATCAGTAGCTTCGCGTCATTACCGTGCCATTACGGCATGATGAATAGCACGCAGCTAGATTAGGCACTAAACGTGGCAGTGCTATGATTATTCTATGTATTAGGAAATGGTAAATACGAAGATCTTGTAAACTACGTCCCGGGCGTATAATTTGCGTTATCGGCGACCGCCAAAGAACTGACTCGGAGGAGTGGATCTGGTGGCTGAGGTTGTATTTTTCGGTTTTGAAAAGTACAGAGTACGCGCTAAGTGGTTTACTGTGTTGCAGTTGTGTTTGTAGATATGTAGAACGAGTAACTCATTATGGGCTATTTTTCATCTTTCTGAATTTCGCGCTATGTCAGACTTGTAGAAGAGGCTACATGGTGTTGCCTTCCAGTTCAAGTCGATACAATATTTTTTAAGTATTGCAATTTTTGAAAGAGGAAAAATCTAGGAAAGTGGAATCTTCCGCTCGCTTGTTGAACAGTCCATTTTCCCTGAAAATATGAAATCTTTAAATTATTTCTCAAAGAAGCTACATATGATCAATGATGTACACAGTTTTATGTCATATCATCCGAAAGACTAAAAGCAGTAAGAATCATGGAAAAGTAAATATTCTTCAAATCATGTTGGTCTTTACTTGATAGAAATCGATGTACATTTTTATCTTATAATTATTATTATTATTATTTATGGTGAACAGGCCTCTGTCCACCCTACCACTGCGTCAGTAAGGACTATCGTGGTTCACGACGAGATCCAGTTTTTGGATAAAACCGATAATCTTGTTCGGGGGTAATTTTTTCACTTCGCAGTGGGCTATAAAAGCCTGATCAAATATCTCGAATCTGATGCGACGCACCGCTGGGCACTCTGAGACAATGTGCATGGCTGTTTTAGGTCCTCAAGACACAGCCTGCATTCAACGTCTTCAGTCAGACCGATTTTGTGCAAATTCGCGTTCAGCCTGCAGTGATCTGTCATAATTCCGACAAGTATTCTTAGACCTAGCACTAGGTCTAAGTTCTAGTATCCAGACCTAGCACTAGGTCCACCATCTTTTTGTTCAAAACTGTTCCAAGGAACACCTTCGAACGTTTTAGGCCAGGATAGCTTAGCTGGTCTTGAGTTCATTATGCCTGTTATTATTCGCCTAGCTACATCATGTGGTATTCCTAGGAATGGTTCTGGGCCTACCAGAGGCAGTACAGCTCCAGCAAACGCCAGCCGATCTGCCTATTTGTTACCAAAATAGTTTAAGTGGCTCGGTATCCTAACGAGAGTGATTCTGTTATACATACCGAGCCTGTTTAAAGCCTTGCAGCAACTCCAAAATGCTTTCGATGTACAACAACTAGATCCCAGAGCTTTTAGTACTGACTGACTATCAGTAAATATTTTGATTTTGCCGTGATGGATTTTCCGTTTTATAAGCAGATCTGCCACGTTCTCAATGGCACATAGTTCTGCCTGAAATATGGTTGTGTATTTACCGAGAGCCAGTGAGATGTTAATTCTCTGTTTTACTCCCAATGACTCCCGCTTCCGTTCCGTTCGTCGTTCACGAGCCGTCTGTGTATAAGTCAAGGTCGGTCCTCAATAGAACTTTAGCATGCTGGGTCCATTCTTCCCGGCTGAGGACGATTACAGTAAAATACCGTCCTTGGCTCGTGACTTTTGACATTAGATCCGAGGGCATCGATGAGGTGCTGTTCGTTAACAGCTCGTCAGGCAGTACGGAGCCTCCCATCACTATTGCCTCTGGCCTCTGGCATATGCGAAACGCACCTGTAGTTACAAGGCAAGCCTGTCTCTTTAGTCGGGTTCCACCACGCGACGGCGCCATTCATTATTTGTGGTCTAATTACCATAATGTTTATCTAATACATCTGTCTGGGCATCAAACCCCAGGTTTTAAACCAGATTCGCCTACAGGTCCAGAATCCCATTCTGGCTTTATGACACACTTTATCTAGGTGTGCATTCCAGCTGAGAGTTTCGTTCAGGACTATTCCCAGGTATTTTGACTCATAAGAGAATTGTATTCTTTCAGCACGGATAGTCGGAGGTTGTAAACCATCCAACTTCCGTTTCTTGGTGAATGGTACTATAACTACCATTTATGGATTAAGAGAAATACCTTCCCTTGTACACCATTTGAAGATAGTGTCCAGTATCTCTTGAAGGACGGCCGATATCGTCACCTCCGATTTACCTTTCACTATGATTGCCAGGTCATCAGCAAATGCTTGAACGTTGTCTCCCCACAGGGTCGTGCTATCTCTCGATTATCGAGAGATTGGTTTAATTTTCTGACCAAATTGTGTAATGCTAATTCTGCCGATTTTTCAGCCTGTCAGGCGTATTGATGAGAGCTAGGAGGACTGTCAATCAGCACCTTCCCATATTTAATAATACACATATATCGGGCGTTTTTTTAGGGTGATAGAACTTTCGATAGGGATAACTGTGATTTGACAGAAGGTAGAAACCATGTTGTTTTGACATTTCTGTTCAGTAAGCATTGACAAATTATCATGAAAAGACTCACGCCGCAACAACGTTTACAAATTGTTGAAATTTATTTTCAAAATCAGTGTTTTATTTGCCAAGCTCATAGACCACTTCGTGAACTTTATGATTTACATAATCGTCCATCAGAGCAGCTTGTTCGTCGAACTTTCGATTGATTTCGGACAACATTTTCTCTACTCGATGCAACAACAACAAGAAGACAAATAACTGTACGTACAGAAGAAAATATCCCTGCTGTAAGTCATAGTGTTAATGATGATCCATATTTGTCTAGTCGTCAAAGTTTACAACAAGTTGGACTCCATCACATAGAAAATTTTGCGTGAAGATCTTGGTCTATATCCATACAATATCCAACTGGTTCAAGAACTAAAGCCACTTGATCATAATAAGCGTTGTTTGTTTGCTTATTGGGCCCTAGAACAGCTAGAAGTTGATCCACACTTTTTTTTGTCTTAAAATTGTGTTTAGTGATGAAGCTCATTTCTTGTTGAACGGCTATGTAAACAAGCAAAATTACCGTATATAGAGTGAAAACAATCCTCAAGAAGTTCTGAAGGTTCCATTGCATCCTGAAAAATGCACTGTATGGTGTGCTTTACACGCTAAAGTTATCATTGGTCCATATTTCTTTGAAAACGATACTGGAGCATCCATGTTACAATGAAGCGTGCTCATTACAGATCGATGATCAATGATTATTTATATCAAAATTTGAATGATATCGACCCAGAAGTGTTTTGGTTCCAACAAGATGGTGCTACACCTCATGCTGCTACCGTAACAATTGATTTATTGAAAGAAAGATTTGGCGATAACATTATTTCGAGAAATTGTCCAATTAATTGGCCTCCAGTATCATGCGACATAACTCCACTGGATTATTTTCTTTGTGGTTATGTCAAGTCATTGGATTATGCTGATAAACCAGAAAGAATAGATGATATGGAAGCCAACATAACTCGTGTTATTGATGAAGTAAGGCCTGAATTGCCCGAAAAAGTGGTCCAAAATTAGTCTGGTCAAATGCGGTCCCTCAGAGCTAGTCCTGGTGGATATATATTCCGGAAACTATTTTTAAAACATAAATGTCATAAAATCATCTTTTAAATAAAAAAAAAATTGGATTCAATATTAATTTAATTGTGTTTCATTTCACTTTAAAGTTCTATCACTCTAAAAAAACACCCGATATGAGCTGAAAGATATCAAAGGCGTTCTGTGCGTTTAAATTTGGCGGGATATGAATATATAAATTATGATGATTTTTTTCAATAATTCGTCAATGAAGGCCGCACCCCGATAATTTTGAACCCAAGGAATTAGCTTCGTTGACGATTTTCGCGAAGATAAGTGGTCATTTACATCACGGGTGAGTCACACAGCATATGCCTTAGATGGAGATGAAGTTACCCTTGAAACGAATTTCTACAGTTTCGCGTCAGTATGGAATTATTTCGTATAATTATTTGTACTGGTCGATCGGCAATTCCATACATGGAGACGATAATTCGCGTTATGTAACGACAACACACAGTTTTATCTTCATCATTGAACTTGACACTAAAACTAGAGTCGCTTGTGGGATACTTTTCCATAATATAGGTAGCCCAGAATATTCGATTTATGTCGATAAGTTGTTTTGAGCCGGTGGAATTTTGCGTTTCAGGTTTGCATTTCATAATTTGTTGGAAATTAATTAACAAATATTATAGCGATAATGTTTCTTGCCCAATTATTAGAATATCGGTTAAACATATTTTCTATAAAATACCATTTGTCATTTGTACATAAAATGATTTCGAATGTCGTTACCTAGGTGAATGGTGAGTATTAGAATTGTAATAGCCTGCATATCAAATAAGATGTGAATTCGAAATCAGAATACTTAATTTAGTTCACCAAACAATCTACGACTGAGAAAAACGAAATTTATAGCTATGCTCTATGCAGAGTTTGTGTTTTTCTGACAATTGTTCTGTTGATTAACAGAGAACAGTGCGTTTTTTTGTTCAATGGTAGAATTGAATTGGGCTCCGTCCGATTAGACCAAGAATTATAAGTAGACATTACACCATGTGATATAAATTAATATTCGACTCAATACTTGATAGAAGTACTCAAGTGAAATTGAACCCGAATTATTATTTCTGGGAACTCCTACAACAAAATTAAAAATGATATATTAATATATGAACATATTATTAACATATGTATAACTGATATAAAATGTCTTTCAATATCTAGGAAAAACCTGTTTAACTTAATGACATGAAACTTATATGTAGAAATGAATAAATACAATATATATATATATATATATATATATATATATATATATATATATATATATGTCCGTGATTATGCAAATATGCATAGAAAAATGCTCTATCGAAAATTATATGAAATTTTCCAAACGAAGAAGAAATAGTTTTTATGTTAACTTTCGATATTTTATTGATTTACACGACAATTGTTTCGTCGTACCATGACACAGGTGAGTATTTAAACAGTTTTAATACTCACCTGATGAAGTCATGGTATGACAAAACGATTGTCGTGTTAATCAATAAAACAGCGGAAGTTAACATTTGTTTTTCTTATATTGAAGATGAATTTCCGTCAATTTAAACGCTTTATTGGTCTTTAGACGACATAATTCGTGCTTGGGCTTTCGCAAATTGGCTACCAGATTTGTAAATCAACGAAATATAAAAGTATCCCAGAAACCATCCATTTTTCACTAAAAAGACATATCAAGGAAACCGAAAAAAATCCCTATAATGACAACTTTACAAAAGGAACGAAGAATAGAATTTTGTTAACGTTTTCAAGAAGATAATTTTAAAAATGTCTTCATATCTAATGAAAGTTGTTTCCAACTTTTTGTTTTAAAATCCTATCAAAACAACCTGGAACCGTTTAAATTTTCAAATTTTCCACCAAAATAATGGTTTGGGGAGCAATATCTCAGCGTGGTGCTACGCTTCTCTGTAGAGTAGATGGTACCATTAACAGTGAAAAGTATTGTGCCATTCTAAACGATTTTCTCCTTGAAACGGCGCATGCTTTATATACAGAGGGGTGGCGTTTTCAGCAGGATAACGCAAGATTCCTATACTCAATCTTTGATGCAAGAACACCAAGTGACAATATTTAAATGGCCAGCAGCTTCACTAGATCTTAGTGCTGTAGAAAACATATAGGGACTAATGAAGATTGAAGTTAAACGAGTAGCTCTACGAAATGAAGATGATTTAATTCAGTCTACCTGGACTACCATCACCTTGATTTACGGGGGTGATCTAGTTTCGGGTGTACCTCGACGTTTAGTCAAGTGTTTACAAGTTAACTGGAGGTTGTATAAATAAATAAGATAAATTTATTTTTATAATTTTGTAATTCAAGAATTAAAAATATGTACTTAATTATTTCAATTGAGCTTTGTTTTTACCGGATACTTTCTAGACGTACTATATTTCATACTAATTATAAATATTATGATACTATTTTATTATTTCAATATATGGGTCTTTATATTGGAAGTACTAAACTGAGTATTGGAGCACTTCAGCGTCCACGTTGAAACAACCAGAATTTAGACCATCCAGGATCACATGAAGGTTCCTTTTGGTGAGAAAAATATTCATTCAATCGCAGGGACTCCCAGAAAATCCATACCAATACAGCTTATTAAGAAGAGCCTTATGTCAGACACGATCCAAAGCCTTGGATATGTCCAGAGCAACTGATTTAGATTCCACTAGCGCTCCATAGCTTTTGTCTACTCTTGCTTCATATAGCTGAGGAGGTCACCTCTTGATAAGTGTTTACGAAACCCATATTTTCAGTCACTGTTGAGACCTTTGTTCTCCAGATATCTAACCATTTCAAAATTGATAGCTGCCTAATAGTTTGATGGAAAAAGCTTCCTCTCCTTCTTTGGTATAGGCTGCACTAGTGCACTCTTCTATGAATCAGGGCATATTCCTTCCCTGTTTGAAATTAAATATCTTACAGATAACATATTTAATGTCTGGTGAATACCTTTTGAATACAATGGCAGGAATTCGCTACGATCCAGTTGATTTCTTGAAATCAAATCTACCAAGCACTTCACGAATGATCCGTGCTCTGGAGTATGTATCCCTCATCCTAGATGGAACAGCTGGGATTGTTGGAAATGCCCGACCAAATGTTTCGATAGTCGAGTTAGCAGCGAATGTCCATGCGAAGAGATCGAATTTACCTTTCGGCGAAGTTGCAAGTGATCCATCCTCTTCTATCAAAGGGAGCAAACTTGAATGAAATTATTGCCAATTTTTTGCCATCGACCAAAACTGGCTAAATCCTTTGGGAAAGTCTATGAGCTTGTTAGTTATTCTTGAACTATACGCTTCTTTGGCATCATGTATTGCTGTTTGCATGCGTTTCTATGCTGAATGTAGCTGGCACGTGTCTCGTCAAATGAATTTGACTGCCACCGTCAGTAGTCTCTATATTTTGCAGTTTTGGCCCGTCTGCAGATGGCTTGCTTTTGAAGGGTCGTTTGACTGTATTTAGAATAAAAACGTCCATTCCAAGAAAAATCGTATCGGTAATATAATAAACAAATCTGTTTATATTTCCTTTATCAAAGCTTGTCTCATTCATATGGATACGAGGCATGAAAATAACGCAGAGCATCACAGTCTGATGTATTATAGTGCCAAGTCCTACGTGGTTTGACTTGTCAGCATCCCGTTGAACGTTGAAGTAAATTTCCGAAAAGAAGTCCATACAATTAAAACTGTAGCAGTGAACAATGGCTATGGAACTGAAATCATTGACAAAATGATGAATAAGAAAACTTACCACCATATAAAATAAAATAGAAAGGCCTTTTACTTGATAAAAAAATATAACAAAATTTGAATATCAAAACAAATTAAAATATGTTTATCTTCTACAATTTTAATTTCAAAAAATTTTTTATTCAAAATACATTTAGAATTAAATTAATGTCTAAAACGAGCACCGCTTACATTTAATAGACATATATAATCAAAACTCAATATAAAATGTCAAATGGAATAAATAAACCAACAGATATACGAAAGTCATTAAAATTAATAAATAAATATTTAAAGGAGACAAAATTTTGTTTCTCATTATGGAGTGTCAATGAATTTAAATAAGCCTTAAAAATAATTCACTCTGTTCTTTGATTTTGTTAGAACATAGATCAATCTTGAATTATAAAGTTGATCTGTGTTTCGAAACATTCATTTCTTTACACGTGGTGCGTTGTTGATATAGGCAGGTTTTTTGATTTTGATATTTGGAATATTATTTAGGACCGAAGAAGGGATTGTTTAGAATTATATTTGTTTTTTGAAGATATAGTGCATGTTTTGAGAAATTTCTGAATTAACTTATTCGAATATTTGAATATATTGAATATTTCATATAAATTATATTCTTTGAGAAGTCCTTTAAGTATGTTCATGTTTTTAAAAGGCAATTGGTGTTCTTAAAGGTAAGACCTGAAACAAAATTTTGTCTCCTTTAAATATTTATTCATTAATTTTAATGACTTTCGTATATCTGTTGGTTTATTTATTCCTTTTGACATTATATATTTAGTTTTGATTATATACGTCTATTAAATGTAAGCGGTGCTTGTTTTAGACATTAATTTAATTCTAAAAGTTTTTTGAATAAAAAATTTTTTGAAATTGAAATTGTAGAAGATAAACATATTTTAATTTGTTTTGATATTCAAATTTTGTTACCACAGTATGTTAAAAAAAATTAATATTAATATAAATGATCCTAATGAAGAAAAAAAATATGGTTTTCAATGTCTTATATAAAAGGTTTCAACAGTAGGATCTCTAATGGTTTTTCATAAAATGGGAATTAATTCTTTAGAAATAAATTTAGCTAAGATTTTGGTGAACAATAGAGAAAGGAACCCCATTTTTTCTGAATCGGGGATTTATCAAATTGATTGCTACATATATATATATATATATATATATATATATATATATATATACAGGCCGACATTTACAACATAGAAGCAAAGAACATAGGATGTCTAATTTGAAAAATCAGCAATCAACTGGTTTTACAGAATATTGTATAAAAAATAATCATTTTTTTAATGAGAAAAGATGTCACTTTAATATAAAATGTTAATGAGGGTAAATTGATGGACTATTTGGAGATTCTTTCAATCAAAAAAGCCATGGGGAAAAAGGAGAATTTGACAAGTTTCCAAATACTCTTTGGTAACACCCCTATATTGGATGCTGTCATTTCCATGGCCATACAAATACACAGATGTTCTAAGTGTAATGAAAGAACCTTTTTCAATTTTAAGTTTAGTTCCTTTTGAAGATGGTTCAAAGACCAAAACACGTGTCAAGATTCTGAATAAATGGTGAAACATAAGATTTGTGTGGATTATTTTAAATAAATAATGCTTCACATAGAGCCAACCGCATACTCTGTTCATAAAAAGATTTATACTAGAATATTAAACATTTTGAACATAATGAAATTCATAAAATTACTTTGTGTTTTACTAAATAAATTATTATTATTATTATCCTTATACTCCTATGAAATACATATTCCAATTTCTCTTTATTCCAATGGCTAGTATTTTCCTCACTCAGCTGTGAAGTTTGATCGTACATTTGCATAGGTTCTCAATTAATAAATTTCCCTCTCAACTGATTAGCATATTTCCGATCAGGTTCAGTTCGACTCAAATTGGCTCTTTCCCAACACAAGCTACTGTTATTCATTTATATTATCGTTACACGCATTCAAGTAGCGGAAAGAGTTCACCACTCAAGAAACAGATATCTTTCGAAAGTTTTCTTGAGTTGGAGGCTCCCAGTTCCCACACCGAAAGCGTTTCTTTCAGTTGTTGGGTATATTTAGACAACACCTTAAATCAATTTGTGACCCCGGGAAAAATCATTCATTAACTTCACGGGACGCTAGAGGAACGGAAAATAGTGCGTGCTCGGAACCATTAGAATCTATCGTAGGTATATTAATCAATTAGTAAGGTTTCTAATGAATATTGATCCTATAGAAGACCGTTGTGAGAATCCTTGATGAGTGCCACTAATCAGCCTCATTTTCGGTCTAATTATCGAAAGATACGGTTGACTAATTCCATCTCGCCCGGAGTTGCTTTTATGATGAAGTCGATATATTCCTGATGGAAAATCAACAGCTAATGATAGAAATTGGTGATTAAACTACGGGCGTTAAGATATTTTACTGTAAAGAAATGGATGTCGGTCCTTTATAATTCTTTTTTGATGTAAATTTTGTCCTAGAATAAAGAGAATATTCTATTTCCATAGACAGAATTGTATTTAACATTGTATACAGATACAAGAAGAATATACCGAGTATTTAAAAGTTCGAAACGAGGAATAGGAGGAAATATAAGGTCAGTGTTATTGTTGGATATATATGTCTATAAAATTATACAGTGTATCTGGGATATGTTTTAAAATTTAATTCTGAATGAATTTGAATGAATTATTATTATCCTGATACTCCTAGATCTTCTGTGAAGATCCCTCAGAAGCTTTTTCAGCTTGTGAGAGTTAGGAGTTCAGTTGTGTTCTGGGTAGGCTTTGTCACTGAGATCTTGTTCCACTTTAGGTCACAGCACTGTTAATTTTTGGCCCAACAGTGAAATGGTGGCAGACACTCAAACAATTAGAAAATTTCGGGATTCGAACCCGGACCTCCCGGTCACAAACCTGATGCTATCCCGCTGAGCTATATATCTACACTCATGTATTTATGAGATTTATTTAGATTAAAATTTAAAGAGGTTCTGGAGAATTAATGCTATCTATTATTTGTAATATGCAAACACTTATTCATAGTAATTTTTAAAATATATCATATATATAATAATTGAGAAATTTTTTTGTATTATATCACATGCACGTGGTGATTATCTAATACAGTTTTAGTTATTAAGTTTTATCCCAAAAGTGGTTAGTTGTTTCAGAAATGTCTAGTGACAAAAAGGTATTTTAATATATTTTTGAATGATTAATTTGTTTATTCAAATAACTTCTTACCGAAGAAATTTGGGTCCTAATTTATCAGGTTCTTTCTCTGGAGATTGTGCTTTAAATTTCTTTAAAAAAAATAAAAAAAGGCCTTTTCGAATTATATGTTGAACATTTTTTGGTGATGGAACTTGTGATTCTTTATAGGGATTTTTGTTTTGGTTCTCTTGATATGTAGCCTTGTCTTTTCAGTGACATACGGATGTTTTCTGGATATACTTTAATATTTCGTTTCCAAATCTGTTAACCAATTTGCGAAATACCAGGCGCGGATTGTGTCGTCCTTAGGCCAATAAAGCCTTTAAATTGTTTCTTTTAATCTTACGCAGTCTTGCTGAAACTGGTCTATCCCTCATATCCATGTCCTACGTCTCAGTTCAGTCAATTGCCATAATTTCTTAACGTTTCGAAAACCTTTTCTATACAAATATTTTACCTGTTTTTCTTTTCTAGTTGCGACATTATTTTATGAATTGTATACCTGTTAACAATCAACAATATTTGCCAAATACTGTTGCCATGCCATTTTATAAAACATAATAAATTCCGGATACTTTCTAGACGAACAATAATTAAATATATATAAAAAAATATTTGGTATATAAGGGACTTAGTCGCTATAATTTTGAGAAGGTAATATTGTACATATTTAATGGAATTACTTGATGAAAGTCCACATTAAATATTAAATACGGTTATTCTGAGTTTCACAATTTTAATTGTTATTCAATACAATAATTGTTTCGCTATCATATAAGCATCATCAGGCAGGTTTACATCTTGAATATCCAAAATGCTTCTGTGATAGCGAAACAATTGTTTTATTGAATAACAATAAAAATTGTTAAAATCAGAATAACCTTATTTAATATGAAAATATGAATAAAAACAATATTCTCATTTCCGCTAATATTTTATTGACACTACGATCGTTACGTCATACCATGACTTCTTCAGGTGAGTATTACAAGATACTGAGTATACCGTGAACAAGAACTTCATTTTATAGTACATGGATATAACAAAAATAGAAGAGGGGGTGAAGAGAGTTTTACAGTACTTTTGGGAAACTGAAAAATGGTTCAAAAAAGATTCAACAAAGGGGAGTTACTTAATTCAGTTTGGTCATTCAATAATATTTTTCTTTTGTGATATCTATTAATTTCTAAAGTTTCTAATAAGTTTAATCTAAAACTTTTGTTTTCTAAGTGTAGAATTTCAAAGTTACTATTAAAACTATGTCCTGTGTCTAGAAGGTGCTCTGCGTAGGTTGAATTTCCCTTTTTGTTACAATAGCATTTTTCATGTTCCCTGAGTCTCGTCTGGAACGATCTTCCTG
The DNA here is from genome assembly GCA_034642435.1 of Megalocaria dilatata. Classification (NCBI taxonomy): domain Eukaryota; kingdom Metazoa; phylum Arthropoda; class Insecta; order Coleoptera; family Coccinellidae; genus Megalocaria; species Megalocaria dilatata. The sequence continues at coordinate 27,978,854 of CM067858.1, forward strand.
TCTGACCAACATATACGAAATGGCAAGTACCGCAAGTTAACTTATAAACACCTGATTTCTTGTTCTTAGATGATTTATCTTTATTATTTTTTATTAATTTTCCTAGGGAGTTATTCGTTTTATAAAACGAATAACTTGCGGTACTTGCCATTTCGTATATGTTAGTCAGACAGGAAGATCGTTCCAGACGAGACTCAGGGAACATGAAAAATGCTATTGTAACAAAAAGGGAAATTCAACCTACGCAGAGCACCTTCTAGACACAGGACATAGTTTTAATAGTAACTTTGAAATTCTACACTTAGAAAACAAAAGTTTTAGATTAAACTTATTAGAAACTTTAGAAATTAATAGATATCACAAAAGAAAAATATCATTGAATGACCAAACTGAATTAAGTAACTCCCCTTTATTGAATCTTTTTTGAACCATTTTTCAGTTTCCCAAAAGTATTGTAAAACTCTCTTCACCCCCTCTTCTATTTTTGTTATATCCATGTACTATAAAATGAAGTTCTTGTTCACGGTATACTCAGTATCTTGTAATACTCACCTGAAGAAGTCATGGTATGACGTAACGATCGTAGTGTCAATAAAATATTAGCGGAAATGAGAATATTGTTTTTATTCATATTTTCAAGATGAATTTCCGTCAAGTAAAGACCGAAACAATCATAGACTTATTTAATATTATTTAATGTGGACTTTCATCAATTAAAGACTGATTCCATTAAATATGTAAAGTATATCCTTCTCAAAATTATAGCGACTAAGTCCCTTATATACCAAATATTTTTTCATATACATGTAACTATTGTCCGTCTAGAAAGTATCCGGAATTTATTATTTTTCATAAAATTAGAAGACTATTTGGGAAATATTTTTGATTGTTAACAGGTATAAAATTTATAAAATAATGTCGCAACTAGAAAAAAGAAAACAGGTAGAATATACTTCAAATTGAAAAAATGTTATTAATAAGAATAAGTATATTCGCTGCAATTCTGTAAAAATTCAATGGGCATGAGAGAGATTTTGTACCTGAAAGAAAAAGCTCTATGAATATGTGAGGAATTCCAAAAGAAGATTTAGTACAAAAGGAAACAATTTCTCAAAATTTTGCGAATAATAATTTGCGCATGATAGAGATTTCATAAATTATGTGAATATTCGTTATACATATTCAAAAAATTTATTTGCTGAAGAACTTATACATTGAAAGTTATTTTCTTTTTTGTGGAATTTTGCGAAAAAATAAGTGCTGACTATATATATTTTCATGTGAGGGACATTCATTTCATTTGTTAGAATAGTATGTTTTCCGTAGAAAAAAAAATTTACACGATGGTTGGTATATTTGCTGTAAATATCTATGACATACTGTTCGATATTATTAGTCAACATGTTCCTGGTATGGCATATTTGTACGCTGCTTGTCGCGTTCCTGTGTGGTTCACTTCCAACATCAAACTTAACATTCGTATAAAGAATTTCTACCGTTCGAGATGGCTGCTAACCCGAAATCTTGAATATCATATAGAGTTTGTTCGCTTGCGTACACTCATCAAGTCAGAGATATCTTCGGCATATGATAATTACTTGGCTGATATTCAAGAAAGAATAAAATTGGACCCTTATATATTTCGGAAGTTCATCCGTCAGAAGGAGAAAAATACCAGGATACCCAGCGTAATGTAGATGTTGTCAACTTGTTCGCGGAGCATTTTTCTTGTGCGGGAGTTGATGACCCATCGGAATATGAGAGAAATGCAACAACCTTTACTCAGCTCCCGCCAGTTCTTGTGCCTGTTATCTCTGAGAATGAAATAAGGACAATCGTGCCCAAATTTCCGAACAAGGCTACAGCTGGTGATGAGGGCATTCCAATATATGTCATATGGAATTACAGTTTCCTGCTTGCAAAGCCCCTATATTATATTATTAGTTTAAGTCTGAAAACATGTATCTTCCCTAAGAAATGGAAGAGAGCTCGTGAGGTCCCTGTATTCAAGAAGGGAGATGGCTCCCAGATTGAAAATTATAGACCAATTTCGATATTGTCCAATTTTGCGAAGGTTTATGAGGAGTTATATGGAGATATTTATTTCAGAACCAGTTCATATTTTTCCACGGAGCTGCACGGCTTTGTTAAAGCAAGATCTACTGTGACTATTTTGGCAACAATCGCACAGTATATTACTGAATGTTCAGATGATGGAGGTCTGGTTGATGTGTCTGTTGTACTGTTGTACTGACTTATCACGAGCCTTCGACTCTGACGATCACGATATTCTGCTGAAGAAGATCTCGTCCTACTGTTTCAGTCCGGCGTATGTAAAGCTCATCAGATCATACTTGGACGATAAAATAAATTATGTTTTCTACAATGGTTATAGATCGTTTGAGTATGTCCATAAATGATCTTCTAACTTCTTTTATGTGTCTTGTTTTAGCGTTTGCCGATGACCTGAAGATTCACTTGAGAATACGCAGTCCTGATGATTTGGTGCTGCTCCAGTGAAACTTGGAGTATATTCATAGTTGGTGCTTATGCAACAAACTCGTGCTGAATATGGAGAAGTGTTTCAAAGTTACATTCAGTAGAAGGTCACATCGGTTGACTTATAGCTATCATATAGCTGACAACTATGTTGGCGATAAAGATCAAATATATGACCTTGGAGTCCTCTTTGATTCCACGTTCAGTTTCATCCCACATGTTGAAGAGTTGTGTGCGTCTGCTAGCCGCACTTTGGGCTTTGTGTATCACTGGAGCGCATTCACAGAAAGTTTTTCAAGTTTATGTTGGCATATGACAACTATGTTGGCGATAAAGATCAAATATATGGAGTCTTCTTTGATTCCACGTTCAGTTTCATTCCACATGTTGATGAGTTGGGTGCGTCTGCTAGCCGCACTTTGGGCTTTGTGTTGAGGTGTGGCAGGGACTTCAGTGATCTGTCAATTTTGAGGAGTTTGTTTTTCACGCTGGTCATCAGTAAGTTGGAGTATGCACACTTGATATGGTTTTCTATTTACGACTGTCATTCGGTATCAATGGAGCGCATTCGCAAAAAGTTTTTCAAGTTTGTGTTGTGTAGGCAGACTGGCATACATCCCAAGCGTGGTACTGATCTGTCCTTTATCATGGGTGAGATGAGGATATCATCGTTGCTTGCTAGGCATGAGAATCAGTGTGCAAAGTTTGCTCAGAGACTGTTGACCGGAAAGATCGACTCACCTTATCTGCTATCGAAAATAAATTTCAATGCTCCAAGATTGGCAGCGAGGTCTACATCTACTTTTTATTTAAGTGCAGCACGTACTAACTTGTCGGAACGGGCACCCGTGAACTGTATGTGTAAATGTGCTGATAAACTTTGAGTAGATAAATTTGGTTAGTTTTGTGAATTATTAATCATTTTAAGTTTTTATTCATTATTACGTTGTAATATTCCGCATTCTGTAATATGTTACCCTGTAATTTAGATATTCCTGTTAGGTTAAATAAAGAAATATATTATTATAATAATTTGTGAAAAATCAAATTCGCCTAGGACAGTGAGACAAGTATTAGTGAGATTTCAATTTTGTGAATAATAGGCGTAAAATTTTGCGAAAAATCTTCCTGGAAAATCGAAGTTTTTAAAGGGGATTTACAGAAAATCCAATAATTTCTTATATTAGGAGTACAAATAAGTTTTCGCCGTTTTTTAACACAAATTAAATATTTATTTTAGAAGAACGGTAATATAAATTTATTTAAAATATTGCCCATCACTTGCAACCACTTTTTCCCATCTCTCAGGCAGCATTCGAATCCCACGTCTGAAGAACTCCTTGTCTTTTGAGGCTATCCACGAATCAACCCAATTTTTGGTATCCTCATAAGATGTGAACCGCTGCGCCGTCAGAGCATGTGCCATGGACCGGAACAGGTGATAATCGGACGGTGCAATGTCTGGTGAAAACGGCGGGTGGGGTAACACTTCCCAATCAAGCATTTCCAAGTACTTTTTTACGGGAGCCGCAACATGTGGACGAGCATTGTTCAATATCTCTCGGCTTAAATTCGTACGGAACTCAATTTCCTTGTTTATGAATCATACCTAATGATTTTAAACGATGTGAAACTGCTTGCTGAGTGACTTCTAATGTAAGAGCAAGTTCTTTTTGTGTTTGAGATGAATCTTCCTCCAATAATTCCTCCAATTCTGCATCCTCGTAAATTTTTGTCCTTCCACTGCGATCTTTGTCTTCTACGTCGAAATAACCGTTTTTAAACTTTTGAAACCACTCTCGACACGTTCTCTCACTCAAAGCACCCTCACCATATGCTTCTACGAGCAATTGATGCGCCTCAGCAGCAGATTTCTTTAAATTAAAGAAGTAAACTAATATTTCCCGCAAATGACGCTTACTTGGCTCAAATTTTGACATTTTCAACTTATAAAAATTATATTTGACCAATATAAAACCAATGATATCAATAGGTTATGTTGTTCTTGAATGTCCAAACTATTTTTTAAGCCGGTTATCATCTGCGAAAGCTACCCGAAACTCCGTGCCGCGCCATCTACAATAAAACGGCGGAAACTTATTTGTACTCCTAATAATTTTGTGAATAATCCATTGGCCATGAATATAACGCAAATATTCAGTGTACGCCTGAGAAAACTTAACTTTGCATACAGATTCTGTTCCCGAGGATTTCTCTAAAATTTTGGAAAAATTCATTGCTCACAGAAGAGATATTATTCAGGAGGAAAATGTTGTCTTAAGCATTTTTTAATGTGCTGATTATAGGGAAAAGTTTGTACGCCAGAAATACATTGCCCATGAATGAGTTTTTGTACGTATAGGAATATTCTGCAGAAATATTCAATATAATGTTCGCTACCTGATTTATCTCTGTACTCACTTATGTGGGGTAGTAAGTAATGGTATGCCTTCTCAGAATCAGGCGAAAAAAATCATCCTTTAATTTCCTTGACACAATCCGCCCGGGATAAAGTATGGGTCACGACGCAATAACCATAAATCCATCGGCATCGTTTAGGATAAATTAAACGGTCATTCCGAGATTCGCGTGTCCGCAAACGTCTTAAATACACGCTCGCTCGGACAAGCAAAAAAATTCGAGATTTCGTTCCGAAAAATTTATTATTGTTCTCGGGTAAATTTACATACCGTATTACATGGCAATGTGTAATTAACACGCTATATATTCCCTCGCTTTGATATAAATTAGGAGTGGTTTGTTGTCTCTGCCCGAGTTACAAGCCTGAGTTATTAACCCGTTTCTCATTCGGGCTTTAATAAGGTCGTAAAGTCCTGTAAATTAGAAACCAGATCGCCAAGATCGCAGGGTATTTCTGCTGGAATTCTACGGGGAATACGAATGAGTATTTCGCAATGCTTCGTTGATATCTAACGATAGGAATTTCGAATGTTTGTAGTACGCGTTGGTTCGGGAATGTTTTCTTTCATTAACGGTTTGTGATTTTTAGAACTCGGTATGAGATTGCGTAGCATGCGCCATCAGACTCCACACTAAATGAAGGGAGTATAACGAGTATATTCTGAGAGAAATCAATGGATGCTTACTTCATTGTAAAGAGGAAGGTAAAACAATAACAAAAGAAAACGATATCATAAAATAAATAGAGTTTAATACTTGATATAAGGTATATAAAATTATTTAAATATTTTAATATTAGCCATCTACATTTTTAATTTCAAAATATTATATTTAATAATTATAACTTCAGGAATGAAATTAAATTAATATCGTATAAGTACCACTTATATCAAACGACATATAAAATTAACATTCCTTATAAGACATCCAAATGATAAAACAAAATCCAATAAATAAAAATTGTTAACCAAAATCCTATAAATGAAATATTTTGAGTCGACAAACTTTTGTTTCTTCTTATCAATCTTATGAAAACAGATATCTTTCAAAAATGTTTAACATAATCTTAAGAATCTCATCATAAAACTATCTTACTTAGAATATTCAATATTATTGGATATCTAACTAAGTTACTTTCTATAAAATCTCAAGATATGTAAAAACGTTACTAAAAACAAATTTTTAAAGAGATTTTGCTTCGTCAGTACTCAATTATATTCATATTCCATAAAATATAACATCAATCAACAACAAATATGTACTTACCTTTTAACAATTCAGAAAGCTTCAGTATACATTTACCAGAAGCTCTCTGAATTGTTGAAAGCTTTATTTTTATTTATTGGATTTTGTTATATCATTTGGATGTCTTATAATGAATGTTTATTTTATATGTCGTTTGATATAAGTGGTACTTATATGACACTAATTTAATTTAATTCCTGAAGTTATAATTATTATATATAATTTTTTGAAATTGAATATGTAGAAGACTAATATTGAAATATTTAAATAAAACGATCTCATCCAAATGTCCCCCACGACTAGTTATGCCTCTATTACGATTTTGATAATAGTTCAGCCAAAAACAGTGCAATTATTAGCATTTCGTAATAAAGCTAACAATCGAACAGAACGAGTCAGAGCCTTGAAACCTTCATTGACGGTTTGGAGTTTGAATATATCAGTTAAGTTCATTAATGAATAAAATCGGTTAAAAAGTTCCACATTTATGCACGTTTAAGAGCTTTTCATATTTTCAATAATACTCTCGGAACTGCAGATTTGATCGATCTGAATTCGGCATTCAGAAGTAGAATAATAATACACAGGCTATTATAAAGATATCTAAAAAGCTGATGATTTTGTAGTATTTGGATACAGTTGTAAGTATCTAGAAAAGTCTACTAAAATTTGTTTGAGCAAAAAAAAAACAGTGGTTTTATTCAAAATGTTAATATATAAATAGTCCTCCCACTTTTCTTCAGTAGACTGATCAAGAGAGTAGGTATGATGTCAACATGCGGATTACATTCACATATTGCCTAATCAAAAAATAAAACTGTCAGTTTTGTATGTAGCTTCGATTATCTTGCTCCACAATTCATTAAGACTTACATTGAACTTTTCGATCGATGCTATTCTGTTGGTAATAATATTTAAATAAGGTTATTCTGATTTTCACAAATTTTTATTGTTATGTTTACAACAATCGTTTCGCTATCACAGTAGCATCATCAGGCAGGTTTACATTTTGAATAGCTAGCTTGTTTCCGAAATTCGTTCCTATTTATATTACAGTAAGTACAATAAATTTTTATTGAGCCAAAAAAGGGTATCTGCAAATTCCAGCTTATCTATATATATTTGACAGAGGTGAGTTATTTAAATCTTTTTGTTCGTTAAGTAATATTCCAATTTTATTGTGTTTATTTATCTCTAGGGATTCTTACACAGATTTAAGGCATAACTTTTACTTTCTATATGTAGAATTTCAAAACTATGGTTGAAAGTATGTCCTGTTTCTAACAAATGGTTAGAATATGTAGAATTACTTTCATTATTGAGGAAACTCTTCAAATGTTCACAAATTCTATGTCGCAAAGTTCTTCCAGTATGTAAACTTTAGGGCAATCACCGCAGGTTAACTTATAAACCCCCGATTTATCATCTTTATGTGTACAGTCTTTATTATTTTCAATAAATTTACTCAAGATTGAATTGGTTTTAAATGAAGTTCTTAAATTATATTTATTTTTGAGGTATGTAGCACTTTTCTCAGAAATACCTTTAGTGTATTTTAAGGAAATGTTTTCAAAATTTTTCTTTTATATTTTGATACACCATATTTAAAGCTATTTTATTATTTTTATTCATCAACAATTTGTCTATCAACTTAGTATCATAGTCATTATTAAAAGGTATTTTTTTAATTATGTTAAGTTCTAAAATATAATTTTCCCGGTTTATGGGAATATTAACTGATCTATGGATCATACAGTTGAATGATAATTTGTGATTTAAAGGATGGTTTGATTTATTGTGTATAATAGAATCCGTATAGGTTAGTTTGTGAAATATTGAAAAATCATCATCACCTGCGGTGATTGCCCTAAAGTTTACATAGAACAGACTGGAAGAACTTGCCGACATAGAATTTGTGAACATTTGAAGAGTTTCCTCAATAATGAAAGTAATTCTACGTATTCTAACCATTTGTTAGAAACAGGACATACTTTCAACCATAATTTTGAAATTCTACATATAGAAAGTAAAAGTTATACCTTAAATCTGTTATAATTCCTTGAGATAAATAAACACAATAAATTGGAATATTACTTAACGAAAAAATAGATTCAAATAACTCACCTCTGTTAAATATATTCAGATAAGCTGGAATTTGCAGAGAGCCTTTTTTGGGTTTTAGTGTTCAATAAAATTTTATTGTACTTACTGTGATATAAATAGCAACGAATTTCGGAAACAAGCTCAGTTATTCAAAATGTAAACCTGCCTGATGATGCTACTGTGATAGCGAAACGATTGTTGTAAACATAACAATAAAAATTTGTGAAAATCAGAATAACCTTATTTAAATATTATTTAATATGGATTTTCACCAAGTAAGGACTGATTCAATTCAATATTCTGTTGGTATCTTTAACAGGAATATCCGTGAATAAATTATGTCATAGAATATACGTTAGAGCTTTGTTTGTTTCCGTTGTCTTGATGTTGAACCATGTTCCATGCTCTAAATTATAATTTTCTTCATATCAAGTAGCCAAAATGATCATCTTCATTATGAATATTGCCTTACGAATGTTAACTCTGGTGAAACTGAAGAATCGCTCTGAGTCGAACATTATTTGTATGTGGCTTTTCATGCAATAAATATCCTTATCCTTATCCTCTTCCTTTCCTTTACTTTTTCCTTCTCCTTATCCTAACCTTATCCTTATCATTGTCCTTATACTTATCCTTAACTCATATCCTCATTCTTATCCCTAAACTTATTCTTACCCTTATTCTTGTCCATAGCGTTTTGAAACTTTCGTCCATAATCGTCAGTCAGTAGTTTTGAATGATAAATGAGATCAATCACTTAAAACATATTCCTATGCCCTATTTCCATATATAATCTTGATGTTGGAAATAAAAGATAAAACTGAATGTTTAAGGTTAACTCAAAACATTTGTCAATTTGTTGTCCAACCCTGAAAATATATGAAAACAAAGCATGATCCCGATCCGATTATATCAAAGAAATTAATGGATTTTGATATACTTTTTTGGAAACTAAATCATGTAGAGGTTTTTCAGAATTTTTCTGTTTCAAATATTTAAACTTTAAACTTACTAAAAGACGTTTCAAAGATTTCGGATTTTCAGACCGACAACTTTGCGTATTTTGAAAAGCTATTCTGGTTTTCTCCTTCTAAATTGTGATATTGATTCAAGAATTGAAGCCGCTTAACAACAGGAGCATGGTGTGTTTTCTCAATTAGTATTGATTATGATCAAGTGCCCAGTAGTAATGGTTATTTAGAGAGGAATAGTCCTTACGACAGATTTTTCTCTTCCACTTCAGATGAAGAAAATTTTTCTAATTACTCGGCATAATTGACCCATTGAACGGCGAACATTGTGGCAATAAAAACGATTTTTACATGCTCAGGCCACGAGGGAAAAAGTTGGCACCAGTAATTGCATTAATAATGATCCATCGACCAGTTGAGCGTTACACTCAAAAATATGGAGGTAGTTTATACATACCCGTAGACTAGATATATTACGGCAATCCATAACCGATGACAGATTTATCGCGGTGCGTATTAATTCATTAATTTATCTAGGACATACAGGTGGGAGCAGAATGTCGAGTCACCTTCAGAAGGCCGTCCGCCAAGAATTCCAACGGAAGTTGTGCATGTGCTTTTACGTCTTGCACTCAATTGCATCCTCTTAGCAGAGCAAACCGTAGCTGGTGCATCAAATGATGAACTAATAGACGCACCTGCAGATTAGAACGGGCACGCTTTGCGACATCCTAGACGCAAGTGTGTTAGAGAAAAACAATTAATGAGTTTGTTGGGAAAACTAGGAAGGCACAAATTGATATATTTATTGATATATGTGGAATAATGATGCCGGTTGTGGTTATATGAAATGTTTTTCTGTCATAACATGATGATATAGATCCAAACGAAAGGTTGTCAACCTTATCCTCGAATACTTGCGATTTAAATTCGACCAAATGTGAGTATTTTGAAGAGTTTCCGTCCAAAGCTGACTCAATAGTAATGTAGTAGTAACAGATTTTTCATAATTAATTTGGATTATTTGTAAAGGTTGTTGGAGTGTATACCTTTCCATGATTAAAGGGTAGACATTGACGAATACAACTGTCAATACCACAAATAAATAATGGCGGCCATGCGTGAGTAATGTGAATTTAAAAAGTTGAGTTTGTTTTTGAAGGTTTTTCAAATTAATCGAAGAAAAATGTTATACTCATATCAGATTAGTTGTGGGACATTAGTTTCTACTTTTAATTTAATCATTTGTATTGAAAAATTGAGGAAGTTTTTCATTTTGCATTAGTATAAACGTTGAAGATTCATTAGAACATGTCGATGAAATATTTCAAATGAATAAGCGTTCAGACGGATTTCAATCAGGAAGATGTTCAAACTATTTACTCCCAAACATTATAAATATTTCTTAAATTTTTGTGTCATTTCATGGTACTACTATTACTTCCTGACAGAAGAACACAGAATAGAAAATTATATTATCCAAAGTCATTTCAACAATTATTCATTTGACCAATTGTTTTCCACAAAATATCTGTTAACATTGATAGATAACGCTTTTCATTCACTATCACTCCATCTCCGTTTGAATTGAAACACACAAGGACATACCAGAAATCTTAAATTAAAACAAAAAAACTTTGTGAATTAGTTATGGATTGTTCTCACACCAAAATAACACATATTTTTGCCAATTTCGTTCTACTGAATATGGAATATTTTATCAGAGTCAAATCAATTTCAAAGAGCTCTGGTGATCCACTCAGCAAAAATACAGAAAAATTTATCAACTAATCAAATGTGGAATTAAAAATTATAGAGAACAAACTAAAATATTTTCAGAATATTAATATTTTGAAAGATTCATAAATCTCTCCAATACGTTTTTTCAGAAATAGAAATAAATAACAGAAAGGTATTAATATAAATAAAAAAGTTGAAGACGTGGAAAGAACTACAATTATAGCCCCCTATTAAATTTTATAAGATAAAATATCACATCAGCATACATACATTATAAATTCCTCATAAATATCATAAGAACTTTCTGTAATATTCAACAGCAATTTTTAATTCGAAACTCACTAGTGCTTATTTACAAAATTAAAAATATCGAAATCCCATCGAACTCAAAATTGATTTCATAAAGTCCTTCAATAGTAGAATAAACGAATATAGGCGATTTTTTTTAATAAGAGAAATTATATATATGTAATAATAGAGAAACATGATTTTGATGAGGATTTTGAGATTTTGCATAAGGAAAATGAAGATTCAGGAATTAACTGATTGAGAAATTCTGGAAATTTATTGAATGACCAGAACGACTTATCTAGTTCAACTCTATTTGGTTCATTTCCTTAGGGATTCTGTGGTTTTTCCAAAAGTAATAAAAACTTTATTGTACCCTAATCTCCAAACTGAATCCAGCTGAATATTGTATGTTACCAAACCTTTGACTATTTGTTGAAAAACATTTGAAGAATTTACATTGTAATGAAACGCGTCTTGTCAAGGCCGTCTTTAAACTATTTGAGGCCCTGGGCACATTAGGATCATGGGGCCCCTATGACCTTGAGAAAACACTATTTAGTTACAATAGATAAAGAAAGACAAACAAGGTTCTAAATTTATTTTTATTTAATTACTAACTATAAAAAAATAGGAAATATAAAAAATAATCTACTAAAGTAACTCGCTGTCTCGCTTAACTTAAAATCCTTAGATTAATTCTATGTTGATTGCAAAGGTACCCTTCTAAATTTAAGATGAGCAAAATCGTTAATCACTTCTTCAAAATCTATGGTATTGAGAATATCACATTCTATGAACATCAGCGACAAACTATTTAATCTCTCTTGAAGCATTGTACTTCTTAATTCATTTTTTATTCGTTTGAATTTGGAGAAGGGGCGTTCTCCGCTGCAGTTAGTTACCATCATGCTTAAAAATATTCTCAATGTAATTTCTACGTTAGGAAATGTGTCTTCAATTTTGTTTTGCTTTAATAGATTATATACTTCCTGTACACTGTTAGATGCTTCATTTTCACTCCGAACATTTTTTAAGTATTCTTTTAAATGTTGACATTCTATTTCTAACTCTTTTTCATTTACATCTTCGTGATAGATTTGAGAAAATTCTTTGCATCCTTGTCGTATCTCTTCGGAATTCAGAGTTTTTAAGTGAAAAAATAAACTAAAACGTTGACTGACGGTCTCATATGAACTTTATCGCTGTTTTAGATGAACACTCAAGGTATCGATTATTGGCAGAAAGGTTTCTACGTTGAATCGCTCTTTTCCATTCAATTGGACTGATGGCGCAGAGCCATCAAAAATACTCTGCCGTGAGCTTCTATGTCTTGTTCTTTGAGATAGATCCTTGTAGTCAGATTCTGGGTTATTTTTTTTGGCAGATGATTCGAAATTATCAAATTTATCCCTGAGGTTAGTAATAAAATCATAAAGTGAAGTCAACAAATTGGTTGCAACGTCCAGTGTTATTGTTTCTTTCTGAAGATAATTACTTGTTTTGTCTATTCTTTCCAATATAGTGCTCCAGATTTTCGTCAGTATAATAAATTCTAGATTTCCCATTTTTCTAGACAGACTAAGGGCTGCGTCTCTTGTTTCTCGTGCCTGTTCAGTATCGTTTGCGATGGTGATTAAAGCTTCTAATATTCTTTTATAACCCCCATGCAAAGCACTTACTGCATCAGCTCGGGCTGACCATCTGGTTTGTGAAAGACTCTTAACAATTTTTTTTGAACCTAAATGTTCTGTTAACATATTCCATCTGTGGGTAGAGCCCGAAAAAAAGTTGTAGACTTTCTGAACTATTTCAAAAAACTGTGATGCCTCCGGTACACACCCAGCAGCATGGACCCCTACCAAGTTTAGTGAATGTCCTGCACATGGTATAAAGGTGGCAAATTCACATTTTTCCTTGATTCTTGTTTGTAGACCACTATACTTTCCCGACATATTTGAAGAATTGTCGTAGCTTTGGTCTCTGCAATCTTTTATGGGATTATCATGTATCTCTAAAAAATTTAAGATGGTCTCCGCTAAATACTTAGATTTATGCTCTTTAATAGGTATAAATTTCAAAAACCTTTCAACAGGAACACAGTCTTTTACGTATCGAATGGTGAAAGTTAGCTGGTCAATATGAGACAGATCGGGCGTACTGTCAACGCTTATGGAAAAATATTTTGCTGATTTAACTTCATTTATAATTTTTTTTAGAACCTGTTTTCCCATTACTTCAATAAACTCATTACAGATAAATAAGAAATGTTACCCTTTCCAGGATTCCCAAATTTTTTTAAGTGATCTGCAAGAAATGGATCAAATTCACTCAATAATTCCACACAACCCAAATAATTTCCATTGTTTGGAGATCCTAGGATTTGATTGTCGCCGCGAAATGGAAGCCCTCTCGATGCCAAAAATTTTACAACAGCTACAATCCGTTTAAGTACGTTTCTCCAGTAATCCACTTCCTTTTGATGTTGAGATAATAAGTCTATATCTACTCTACCAACCGCTTTACTTCGTGCCAGATAATTCATCATAGATTGCTTATGCGCTGGGCTATTTTCATGTGTTAAAATTATGTGATTAATATGCTTCCAATCATTACATCCATTCCGAGAGCAAAGATTAACATCAGTTGGGTTAAATAAGCAGCATGAAAAACAAAATACAGAGCATTTGGAAAATACAGCAACCATTTTCTTTCGACGCTTTCATTGTTCTTTAATTTGCGAATAATAATGTTTTGTTGAAATATCTCGTTACTAATTTATAACCATCTTTGTAGGTTCTGGATGCCTCGGAAAAGTCAGAATCTTTATTTTGAAAATATACTGGTCCCTTACGAATTAAAATTTCGTGATTTATTTCAACAAACTTTTCGTGAAAATAATCGGCGGGATCGTGCGATATTAATTCTTCTGTGTTGGAAAACTGCTGTTCAATTGACACAGTTGAAGTTATCGGTTTTAGTGAAGTCACTGAAGTCGTTGCACTTTCGTCGTAGGAATAGTCGCTTTCTGATTCAATCTCTTTTTCAAAATTGGAACATGAAGGTTTAGAAATTCCCGCAATTTGTAATTGAGCTGAGTCATCATGTGGAACATTTATGAGTTGATTGCTACTTACAGAAGTTTCTCCAGTAGTAGTAGTAAAATATTATGTTAATTTTGGTAACTTTTCAATTACTTCTTTCTGATGTAGAGATTTTTTCCTTTTTTCAGATCCACTAGGATATGACCGTTTCGACATTTTATATTATAATTCAGTATTTAATTAATTTTATAACGAAAATATTCGCTAACACAAAACAGACAAACGACGATTTAATCAAACAATACTATTTTTTTTATCAGAGCTCGAGCACAGTCAGTAACAAACTAACAACTACAAACAAAACAAACGCCACAACATCGCAGACAAATAATTGAAGGGAATTCCCCCGTTCGTCAAGTCAAACGACGATCGGGAGTCGGGAATTCCCCTTTTTTGTCTTTGGTATTACGAATGACGTTCGAATAGGTTTCTTTAAGACATAAACCACACCGCATCAAATAATTCTTCTTTTTTTAATTTAATAATTTTTCTTTTAATTGTATTCTTATACTTACATATAGGTATTTAAATTAACCTAAACATACTAATATCGGAAAAACTCATTTTTAAGAGAGAGTGGAGTACTTATACGGATACCCTGTTTATTTATTAGTTTGATCTTTCTTTTTGACGGATGTCAAATCTGAAATCGATATAACTTTGCAACGACGAACAATATTTTCTTATTTTAATAATATCAAAAATTGATAATAATCATAAGAATAGACACACAACATCAAAGTACCTGTTAAGGACTCAAGCATTTTCCGAAAGTCTTAAGTGGTTTTTATTGCTTCGAAGTAAAATTTAAATAGAAAAACTGAAACCAATGGTCTCTTACCTACCCAATGTTTTTATGTCTAGTGCAATAAAATTGATTGACGAATGAATTCATTTATTTTGACTAGTTTAAAACATACATACAGCCACATATTTAGTCAACACATTTTGTACATCAATAGATATTTTCTGTTTCCCATCACTGACCCATCTGTCAAAAAGTTCAAGCTATGTTGTACAAAGTATAGCTATCCGCATGCGGCAAACTAAAGGTAATATAATAAGCGCAGGTATTGTAGTAAGTCATTATTATCAGATTTTTCAAAATTAATGTTTTTTGGTAATACCTAAATATCGGTTATCATTTGGTAATCTGGCAGGAACTAGGGGGCCCCATTCGATCGCGGGGCCCTGGGCACGTGCCCATAGTGCCCAGTGGGGAAGAGGGGCCTGCGTCTTGTGCCCAACTCCTAATAATTTAAACCAAGTTAATCGATCATATTTATTGATCAACTTTCATCCATTATGTTTCTTATTTTTTTGTAATATTGTTACACCTCAACTGCTCTGAACTACTAGGAAAACGTTGTCTTATCGGTCCGCTGATATTGCGTAAAGTGATATTCCACTCATTCACCTATTCGACAAATGTCAAGTAAAAATAAATGATTATTGAGATCATAATCTTGACGTTGGGTTCGACCAAGAGTGGGTTTATTTTGAGGAAATGTTTGAGAATAATAAACGGTTGTTGTTGGAGAATATATTTGTACAATGATGAATGAATGATGAAATTGTCGGAAGTAATAAAAACAATAAAGACAGGGAAAGTTTTCATCTTCACATAAATTTAAAGAAATAGTTAACAAATCATTGAAGTTCATTCTTCTATTATATATCATCGCTCTGAAGCTTTCAAGTCAGTGATTTCATAACTTTTGAAACAAAACTCTATCGGAAGTTATTGGGAAATGTGATAAGGTTAAATATAGCGCCCCTGAAATCGAAAATTCGAGCTACCTCTCTTTTCAATGATCTGTTGAACCGACCCTGAATACACCAACAACGTCCAATACAAAAATTCATCAATGGAAAGCTACATTGACCACAAGGAAGGAGGCGTTTAAAGGGTCACCTGAACCAGAATCGATAGTGTGGGAGGACACATGTACCACTTAACCTTACGTCATTATTAATAGTAAAATGTCAAAGCCATAGACCATAGAACGTGGTACGAAAGAAAGGCAGTTGCAACATCGCTAACTCGACTCGTTTCCATTGATGGAGAGTTAGAACGCGTGCCTTCGTTCACGGCAAACTCAGCTCCGAATTAGAATAATTTTATGAATGGATAGAAATCGCACGTGGGATGTCGTGAGTGACAGGTTTCACAATAGGTAAGAAAAGTGTTATAGTGAGTTCTCTGCTAGATGCAGATATAGCCACGAATCTAATTAGAACTTGAAGCATTCATCTTTCTGTAACTTCGGAATAAATGAGGACAAACTTCGCAGGACGTGAGATGTTGTTGGAATTGATTGATATCGACTAAATTAAGTTAATAGTTATATCTGAAGAATAAACAATTTGATATCATAATCACTAATGAGATGGTGCTGGTTCCCCTTTGAGTAGGCTTGTTTTTTATTCTTGCGAGGGGCTCAATCGCCGGATCAACTCGATCTCGATCCGCTGTATCACTACAAATAAGAATACAGGACATAGAATTTCCTATATTCCTTCTATGTTCGAAACTACCATGGGTTGCATGACCTGAGTTCTCCAGGGTCAACAGCATGGCGGCATAACCCCTCTGTCTATATATTGTGTAAATAATTGTGAATGAAACGAGTTAATAATATGAACGTTAATTTCATAAATCCTGAGTTAATCCAGACCGAGGCGGAAGTGTGTTCAACTAGGAAAGGGATAAAACCTAATATATTCGATGCAACGAGCAGATAGATTCGGTATAAAACTGCAGTTTTAAACGTCACTGGATGGAGCAGAGAAAAAATATTTCCTACAAAGGCAGGTATAATTGAGAGTTACCGAGGGAAAACCTGAAAAAAATATATTTAGGAAAAAATCTAAAACAGATATACCAAAACAAATTCAGAAACAAAGTACAGGCACCTAGGAAATCATTTCAATATTTGAATATCAAAACAGATTTAATCTGTCAGTCTTCTACAATTCTATAATTCAAAAAAATACTTCATTCAAAAATCTTTTAGAATTAAATTAATGTCTTATAAGCACAGCTTATATTTAATAGACGTATAAAATCAAAACTCAATAAACAATATTAAATGGAATAAATAAACCAACAAATATAAATTGTCAATTTAAATTAATAAATAAATATTTGAAGGAGACAAAATTTTGTTTCTGATCTTACAATTATGAAAACTAATTCCTTTTCAAAAATATAGAACATAATTTAAGAACTTCTCAGAAAAAATAATTTATCTAAAATATTCAATATAATTGAATATTTAAATAAGTAAATTCAAAAATCTTTCAAAACATGCATTATATCTTCAAAAGACAATTAGAATTCCGATAAGGTCTTCATCAGTCCTAAATCGTATTTAAAAAATAAAATCAACCAAACAACAAATATAACTCACCTGAGTCCTCCAGGGATCATCGCTTTGAACAACTAACTTTAAAATCCAAGATATTCTATGTTCGTCACAAAAATCACAGAAAGCTGTAAGATATTATAAGGTCTTTTTTAAACTACTTGATATTCAACAATGAGATTTTTATTCAAGCCTAAGTATAATTATATATTATGTATAAAATAAAATAATAGGAAAAGGTTTTTTACATATTTTAAGATCAGAAACAAAATTTTGTCTCCTTCAAATATTTATTCATTAATTTTAATTGACAATTTATATTTGTTGGTTTATTTATTACATTTGATATTGTATTGAGTTTTGATTTTATACGTCTATTAAATATAAAAACAAAATATAAAATTTTTTTTCAAATTAAAATTGTAGAAAGCTGTAGAAGATTAAATCTGTTTCGATATTCAAATTTTGTTATATTTCTTCTATCAAATAAAAAGCCTTTTCCTATTAATTTATTTTATACATAATACATAATTATATTTAGGCTTGAATAAAAATCTCATTGTGGAATATCAAGTTTTTTGAAGAAGACCTTATAGACCTCACAGCTTTCTGTGATTTTTGTGACGAACATAGAATATCTGCGATTTTAAAGTTAGTTGTTCAAAGTGATGATCCTAGGATGAGTTAGGTGAGTTATACTTGTTGTTGGTTGATTATATTTTTCAAATATGATTTAGTAACGATGAAGGCCTTATCGGAATTCTAATTGTTTTTTGAAGATATAATGCATGTTTTGAGAGATTTTTTATTTAACTTATTTAAATATATTGAATATTCCAAATTAATTATATTTTCTGAGAAGTCCTTAAATTATATTTTATATTTTTGAAAAGGAATTAGTTTCCATAATTGTAAGATCAGAAACAACATTTTGTCTCCTTCAAATATTTATTTATTAATCTTAATTGACAATTTATATTTGTTGGTTTATTTATTCCATTTGATATTGTATATTGAGTTTAGATTTTATACGCCCATTAAATATAAGCTCTGCTGATAAGACTTGAATTTAATTTGATTCCAAAAGTTTTTTGAATAAATTTTTTTTTTAATTAAAATTGTAGAAGACTGACAGAGTAAATCTGTTTTGATATTCAAATTTTGTTATATTCCTTCTATCAAGTAAAAAGGCTTTTCCTATTATTTTAATTATCACAAGAACTTTCAGCTGATATTGGACGGTTAATGAACTTGAATATATTGATTTCTCGCAAAACACTTAATGAAACATTTTGGATATTGACCAAAGAATCCAAAGAACAAGAACTTCGAGACAGTTTTCTCCAATATTCACAAAATCCAACTAGAAGATATAGAAAATTTTCACAATTATCTTATAGGAAAGAATTTTGTATTAAGAATCGATCATCCCACCCTTCCATGGATTATGAATATCGAGAAACCAGCAGGCTAAGTGGTAAAATGGTTAGAAAGACTTTAGCAGTACTACTTCGAAATAATATCCGTACAGGAAGAAAGCATAATAATGCGGACTCGTTATCAAGGAGACTTTGCCGTAGTTTGAAAAGTAAGAACAACTTCGTGTTGAAGAACTAAGCGATTTTCGATAAATGATGGAGACGAAAAATTATCAAGAATCAGAAGGCTGATACTGAACTGAAAATAATCAGGGGAAGCTGGCACAGTGGTAGAAGCTTTCATGGAGAATGTAATAGCAAGATCTGAACCACCCGAACGGTATTGTGATCAAGGAACAAATGTTAAATCTGAGTTGTGACAAGAATTGATCAAAATACTCAAAATTGGGAACAACACCTCTCCATCCCCAGTCAGATGGATTGGTCGAACTTCATTACAGGACCATTACTCAGTACTCAGCAATTTTTGTATCAAAAAGATAAGGATCAATTGATATTACATCTCGTTTTATCCTATAGGACTGCTATACATGAATCTACAGGATACTCCTTATCAATGTTGATAACAGGGTTAGAAATGAAAGTGCTCTTCAAACTTCTATTCGGTTTCCTACCAGAGTGGGACAAAATTGATCATACTCTGCCTTTGTTACAGAGATGAGGAAGCATAAATTCCTCCTATAAATTTTGAAGATCCAGAGGGATAAAGTGCGTAGACGCCTGGATGGAAAGTTTATCGGCATTGAGTTCAAATATCCAAAGATAATGAAAAGGCACAGATTTGATGAAGAGAAAGCTCATTGACCTGGTATATGGAATTTATGTCAGCCTTTTCAGTGAACCAATGACAGTATATAGTAAAAGACTCACTAGGTACCACAGAGATAACCTCCGGAGTGGTCGAAGAACAAATTGACCGAGGAAGCCAATTGGATGAAGGAGGGCATGTTACGAATAAATAGATGAGACATACAATTCCCTCTAGGCGCTCCATGGTAAAAAAAAACCATAGGGAGCATGGCCTGAGGATATGGACTGTTCAAGGACAACAGCATGTTGACATAAGCTCTTTGTACATATATTTATATTTATTGTGTTAATAATTGTATAATGAAAATAATGCAAATACCATTGAGTTATCCGGTATTATACGGAGTACTCTTAAGAATACTAAAGTTTTTATCGTGGTCATCTAGGTGCGGGAGAAAAGGACGTTACGTTGTGTAGATAACCCAAATTACACGTAACGTGAGCAAGAAAACCGTGACGGATGGTTCAAGTATTCAAAACTCAGTGACATCAAAATAATATTATTCAAATAAGTTTTACTGAAAGACAACAACCTTCAATGAACAGAAACAATCATTTATCAAACTGCTGTTAAATTTACTCTGCTCAGTGATTCATGAAACTACACAGTGAATCCAATAACGCCCGGGTATAAATGACTTATTTCTACATATCGGTAGGTCGGTGATATTCTCGTATAGGATATCATTCTTATACAGCGGAGGGAAGTAAGAGATGAATGGATTACAGCGAGCATGCACTTTCTGTAACCAATGCTGAACCTCTGTTAAAGGAGGATGAGGACATAATTTTGATGGACAGAAAGGTTGGAAAATGGTATACCCAGGAGATCACCTTTAAGAGGGAATCTAACATAACTCGAGTCGACCGAAAACGTAACTTCAAATAGACTGTATCTGGCCTGCTCGGGGTGGACAAGGCCCAGGTAGCCTCAGATATTACTATAGGACAAACCGAACACTACATGAAGGGTCATGCGAACTAATGGTGAGGATATCACAATACCTCGGGACAATGACCCATCAATCACTCACACATTCTCACAGCAGCGTTGGATATCCGGTGCCATCTACTGCTTCTATACGATATGTCGTCCTTTACCAGAACTGCTCAGTGATTTATCCTAAAGAACGCCAAGGAATACGATGTCTCAAAGTCCGCAGGCGCATGCATATGGCAAACATGTAACACAAACTGACAAGGTCATTACAATATGGATACAGTACCCTATCACCTGGGCGTGTTAATGAACGATACAATAAGAGCTAACAAATAAATAAGTAACCAGGGATCACACAAGAGTACATGCAAATCAGTTATATAATAGGCACCGCGAATACCATGAAAGGCACAAATAGAGAACCACTGTTAATAAATACAACAAATAAGAACCAGACACCAAGACAAAGTATACATGCCGCTTTAGTTATATATGAAGGTAATGCATTTTAGTAAACCAATCTAGTCGAAATGATATCACTGAAGCAAAATTAGAAGATCGAAAAGTTATGAGTTGAATTACAATGAACGAGCATTCAATAACAGGAAATCCTACATTGAGACTGAGGTAGTATTCAAAAACGTAAATCATGCAATCAATCAGAAGCATTTGAAAGAAGTTTAATTAATAGGAGTTACGGATAAGAACTGTTATCTCGAGTATGTTTTTAAGTCGCTCAGGAGGTTTTTTTCCAAGAAGCTTCCCTTCTGCCGCTTCAAATGCAATAGAGACCCCATAAGGGCGTCCCTCCTCTTTATTATCGTCACAGAGCTCAGGCATCCCGTTTCAGTGATGCCTGATGATGTCAATGTTTGACACAGAAAAAGGTGGGTAAATACCGTGATATAATTTATATTATCTATGAGATTCTCTGTCTCTCGTATGATCCCTAGAGAATACGGATCTCTTCAACATAAACAATAATATCTTTAATCTTAAGTTAATCTTCTAACCTATGAAAGTGTTATACTGTTACCTTTTCTTAACTAAGAGAAAAATGTTAAATTAATAAGAATATTTCAATTCCCCAGTGAACTTATTCGTAAGAAAACTCAACTTAAAAGTCCTTTTGCAACCTGAAAAAACTAAATGGACCAAAAGTCAGAAGAACTGAAACCACGTAGGTTGCAATTTTTTACCAGTTTCTGAAACAACTTTCACCACACAACCATTCCGCATGTATCCAACTAGTCCGGAAATACCAATTACACATTATGCTAAGCAATATTTACCGAAAGTTTAAACGAACTGTGGATATTTATAAAAACAACAGTTCACATTTCGCCCGCGGCAACGTGCGGCGCCAATTATATTCTTGCTAAACGATGTGGTTAGTCCGATACTCAGTCAATGGCGCCCACGCTCCAGCAGCTTTGTTATTGAATAGAAAGGTTAGACGCAGATTTCCTTCGTTTTAGATTTCGTAACCCATTCATAAACAGGTTGAATAATAATTCGACCGCTTGCAGATGAGTATTTTGCGGGTTTTCTGCGAACGAAAATTAATATAATCTACCTGTGAATTATTTCTACCGATGCCTTAATGTGATTCATTCGTTTACGCCATGATTATCTTCAACATATACATTTTTTCAATTCGTGGAATCTATTGTTATTAAGACTACATGGTACATAAATATAAAAATATAATTTTCTCTGAGGGATAAAGAAGTAATTTTCTCTGAGGGGTAAAGAAGTATGTTGAAAAATCCAGATGAGAAGTTCTGAGAAAATCTTTTAAACTTAAAAGACCAAGTAATCTTATATTGGGTTTAGTTTATTTTGTTGATAGGTAGAATATTAGTTTATGCAAATGAAAAAAACACTTCTTAAAAACAACGCCGAAATGTTTCGAATTCATTCTAAAATCTTTTTCAGGGCTCTAAAATGAGATACAGAAAATTGAACTACATCTAATATAAACAGGAAAACTTATGATTACAGCTAACAACTAAAGGCTAAAATTATGAAAAAGAAAACAAAACAAAGGACGCAATCTATCACAGTGTTTAGGGGTGGAATTAACACTTTCATTAAATGTATCCTTAGGAGAATTACTCACAGTTTTTTTATGGTTTTGAAGTCAGAACACGTAATATCTCAAATAAATACAGCTCAAACATATGGGAAACCATCAGGAGAAATTAACAGATTAATTAACCATTTCTATTACAAAAATGTTTTACATATATAAAATTCCATAGATATTTACGTGTCATAGACGTTAAATCTTGAACTAATTCAAGTTTTGTCTTTGATTTTATCAATAAGACAATAAGCTATATTCAAGTTTTCAATATCAGTCCTTTTTCTGATGGATTTTTCATCCTGTTTTATTGAAACCATTTTTGAGAGCAAACGTTTCCTCAAAATGTTTTGAGGTCCTCATATTTTATTGAATCGGTGTTGAAATTGAATGAATGAAGCGTATTAGATACATGTTCTGGTAGGACGGTGTTGTTTTCCTTTTTTTCTTTTCAGAGGATTGAGTGTATTGAGGGCATCTCTTTTATGTTCGAAGACTGTCTTTAAGATATCTACCTATCTGTCCTACAAACGCAGATTGACAGTCATTGCAACAAATTTTGTAGACTACATCATTGAATAATTCACTGAGTATTATTTTTATCCTTGTGAAAAGTTGTTCAAAGTATTGTTAGATTTGAAAGCGACATCAGTATGTAGTGTTGAAACTTTTTTTCTTTATTTCTTCTTACAATTTTTCCTTTCATCAGCATTCTCACTAAGAACTTTTGCGCGATTCGTTCCATCAATAACTTTTCGAAAGATTTCTGTAGGATAATAATTTTTCTTCAAGATGGCCGATATTTTATCTAAATTTTTTCGACGAAATACAACAGAGCTCAATTATTCAAATTGCTACTAATATTATTCTTTTGTGTAATATTGTGCTTTGATTTAAAACTTAAAACTTTACTTGAAGAAGTCGGTTTTTGATACCAATCAAATTTTATTTCATTGTGATTTCTTATCAACAAAACGTCTAGAAACGGTAAGGTGTTTTCTCGCGATTCGAGTTCGATGGTAAATTTTAACCGTGGATGGACTTTGTTGAATACAGTGACGGTCTCTTCTATTTCATCAAGAGGTACAGATGTGCAAATATCATCTACGTATCTCTTAAAGAATGATATACTGAAGGTGAGTCTAGTTAAAACTGTTCTTTGAATCTGAACCATAAAAGTATCAGCTACTACAGAAGCAAGACAGTTGCCCATTCCCAGTCCAAAAATTTGTCTGTAATATTTGTTATCGAACACGAAAAAATTTTTTTCGACACAAAATTTGAAAATCTGTAAGACTTCGTTAACCGTTAGATTTGTGTGCGGTTCGATGTTAATCCACCTTTCAAACAAACAACACCGTCCTAGCAGAACATGTAACTAATACGCTTCATTAATTGAATTTCAATACTGATTCAATAAAAATATTAGGACATCAAAAAATTCTGAGGAAACGTTTGCTCTTAGAAATGGTTTCAATAAAACAGGATGAAAAATGCATCAATAAAAGGGCTGATATTGAAAACTTGAATACAGCTTATGATTGTCTTAATAGAATCAAAGACAAAACTTGAATTAGTTTAAAATTTAACGTCCGTGACACGTCCATATCTATAGAGTTTTATATATGTACTACTCTGTCAAGAAAGTACCAGGAATTATCAATTAAAACAACATTTTTACATTTAATCGTCAAAATTTATTGGGTCGCCATCAAAATAGGCTCCATTTGCTCCAATACATTTATGCCAACGGCACTTCCAATTATCGAAACATTTTTTATATGCGCTTTCCGGGGTGGACTTTAGCTCTCGCGCCGAATTTTGTTTTATGGCTTCAATCGACTGAAAACGGGTGCCACAAATTTTAGTTTTGAGAAGAGGAAAAAGTCGCAGGGAGCCAAATCCGGCGAATACGGTGGATGCTGAAGCACGTTTGTTGAGTTTTTGGCGAGAAAGTCAGTCACAATCGTAGCTCGGTGAGAAGGCGCGTTATCGTCATGCAAAATCCATGAGTTGTTCGCCCACAAATTTGGCCGCTTCTTACGGATACGCTCACGCAAACGTTTCATAACGCCTAGGTAATACTCCTTGTTTACCGTCTGACCCTCTGGAACGAATTCGTAGTGCACCACGCCACGGATATCGAAGAAAACAATGAGCATCACCTTCATTTTCGAGCGGCTTTGGCGTGGTTTTTTCGGTTTCGGCTCATTTTTTGCCACCCATTCCGATGATTGCTGGCTTGTTTGCATATCGTACTCGTAGACCCAGGTCTCATCACCAGTTATAATGCGTTCCATGAATGTAGAATCGGAATTACAGCGATCCAGCATGTCTGAAGCAACCTGTTCGCGATGACGTTTTTGAAGAAAATTCAGGTCTTTCGGTACGAGTCGTGCGGCCACCTTTCTCATGCCCAAGATATCAATCAAAATCGTACGTGCGGACTCGTGGGATATCTTAAGATCATGTGCTATCTCTCTCAAGCTGGTACGACGGTTTTCCAGCACCCTTTCCTTAATTTTATCGACGTTATCTTCGATCGAAGCCGTCGATGGGCGACCACTTCACGACCGTCCTTGAAGGCTCTGTACCACTGATTTGCACGAGTTTTCGATAGAGCGTTATCACCAAAGGCCTTTTGCAACATTTTCAATGCATCGGCACACAAAAATTCATTTGCAACAAAAAACTTTAAACAAATTCTTTGCTCAACGTAATCACCCATAGTAAAAATCGGCACGCACTCTGACATCGACTGAATTAATCAGCTGTTGCAAACACACTAATTGACAGATCCCGCTCAAGCTTGGCATAGTAATTAACATTTTTGTAATAGAAATGTTAAATTAGTCAATTTTTCCTGATCGTTTCCCATATGATGTTGAATGAGGTATATTTATTTGAGATTTTACGTGTTCCAACTTCAAAACCACAAAAAAACTATTAACAATTCTCCTAAGGATACATTTAATGAAACTGTTAATTCCACCTCTAAGCACTGTGATAGACTGTGTCCTTTGTTTTGTTTTTTTTTCATAATTTTAGCCGTTCATTGTTAGCTGTAATTTCGCTTCCAATTTTGTTCTTGTAATTTAATCATAATTCTCCCCTGTTAATATTAGATGTAGTACAATTTTCTTCATTTCATTTTAGAGCCCTCAAGATTTTAGAATAAAATCGAAACATATCAGCGTTTTTTTTTAAGATGTGTTGTTTTATTTCCATAAACTGACCTTCAACATGTCAATGAAATCAAATCAATAATTCACGAAAAAGAGGCGTCTAATCCACAAGTGTTATATTTGGCTCAGTATTTATTATTTTTGACCTGCCCACTGAATATTTCTGTGAAATATTGCGATATACATAGTATAAACGTTGTTAATGAATAAAATGAAATACTTACCTAGTATCAAAAGCATAAATTAGAGCACACATTCATAGTTGGCAGTTTTTCAATCCTTGCTTTCAAGAAGATTTACTCCAATATTGAAGAATCTCACTTTTTTAACACAGAAATTATATTCTACGATGAACGATCTATATATTTTCAAAACAATAATTGTACAACTTAAGAAATATTTTCAAAAAATTATGTTTCAAATAATAAATTGAAAATTTTAGGAATTTCCGAAAATTTCATTTTAAGTATGGAGTGTACAGATTGCAAAAATAGAATGATCAAATGTGCCCATGTTTTGCATTTTTGGAAAGGGATTTGGTTTTAATAAATACAAGATACGAGACAAAATTTTGTGCTATTCAATATTTTTAATTGATAAGTTATATTTCTTGCAATTCTTTTATTCCTTTTAGTACTCTGTAATAAGTATTAATTCTTTGTGTCTACTAAATTGAAACTGTGTTTTTTAAAACATTTAATTAATTTAATTCTGAATTTTTTTGATTACATTTCTTTTCCGAAATTAAAATTTGTAAAGAAGGTTAACAGAATAAATCTGTATGATATAAAATAGAAAAAGGCTCTTTACTTGATGGAAGAAATATAACAAAATTTGAATATATCAAAACAGATTAAATCTGTTAGTCTTCTACAATTTTAATTTCAAAAAACTTTTAGAAATAAATTAATGTCTAAAATGAGCACTGCTTACGTTTAATAGACGTATATAATCAAAACTCAATATATAATGTCAAACGGAATAAATAAACCCACAGATATAAGAAAGTCATTAAAATTAATAAATAAATATTTAAAGGAGACAAAATTTTGTTTCTGATCTTACCTTTAAGATTACCAATTGCCTTTTAAAAACATGAACACAACTTAAGGACTTCTCAAAGAATATAATTTATTTGAAATATTTAATATATTTAAATATTCGAATAAGTTATTATAATTCAGAAATCTCTCAAAACATCCACTATATCTTCAAAAAACAAATATAATTCTAGGTAATCTCTTCTTCGGTCCTAGATAATATTCCAAATATCAAAATCAAGTAACTATAAATATATCACAACTTACACGTGTTAAGGATGGATGCTTCAAACAGACTAACTTTAAAATTCAAGATTGGTCTATGTTCTAACAAAATCACAGAACAGTGTAAGTTACTTTTAAGGTTATATTTAAAATCATTGACATTCCATAATAAGATTTATTGAAGCCTAATTATTATTATAAATTTTAAATATATTGAATATTTCAAATAAATTATATTCTTCGAGAAGTCCTTAAGTTGTGTTAAAAGGCAATTGGTGTTCTTAAAGGTAAGATCAGAAACAAAATTTTGTCCCCTTTAAATATTTATTTATTAATTTTAATGACTTTCTTATATCTGTTGGTTTATTTATTCCATTTGACATATATTGAGTTTTGATTATATACGTCTATTAAACGTAAGCGGTGCTTATTTTAGACATTGATTTAATTCTAAAAGTTTTTCGAATAAAAATTTTTTTGAAATTAAAATTGTAGAAGACTAACAGATTCAATCTGTTTTGATATATTCAAAATCTGTATGATATTTAATATTTTGTTAATAATTTTTCTATCAAGTAAAATCCTCTTTTTTGTTTTAATGTTCATTTAGATGATCCACTCCTTATCTCTGTACGAATACAGAAATGTAGAGTAATGAGAACTTTGAACAACTTATGTGAATAAATTTGAGCAATTCCATTGGTGAGTATTCGAACTTTATTATTTTCAACTTTTTAATAGACGAATTTTCACGAGGTGTAGTGAAATAATAATGCCGATTTTACGTAAATACAACTATTGCGTCGTATTAGAAGCGATTTCATCGACGATTTTTTCAACTTCGCCACTTTAAAAGTTTCTACAGGCATTTTTTTTTGAGGAATGGTTCATTTTGAATAGTTCTATCATCTGCTTAGGAAAAAAAGATTCAACTTCAAAAACACCCTGCATGTCTGATGCAAATTGAGAAAAATATTAGGAGTACAAATAAGTTTCCGCCGTACGGAACCCAATATCCTTGTTTATGAATCATTCCTTATGATATTAAACGATGTGAGACTGCTTGCTGAGTGACTTCTAATGTTAGAGCAAGTTCTTTTTGTGTTTGAGATGAATCTTTCTCCAATAATTCTTCCAATTCTGCATCCTCGTAAATTTTTGGCCTTCCACTGCGATCTTTGTCTTCTACGTCGAAATCACCGTTTTTAAACTTTTAAAACCTCTCTCGACACGTTCTCTCACTCAAAGCACGCTCACCATATGCTTCTACGAGCAATTGATGCGCCTCAGCAGCAGATTTCTTTAAATTAAAGAAGTAAACTAATATTTCCCGCAAATGACGCTTACTTGGCTCAAATTTTGACATTTTCAACTTATAAAAATTATATTTTACCAATATAAAATCAATGATATTAATAGGTTATGCTGTTCTTGAATGTCCAAACTATTTTTTAAGCCGGTTGTCATCTGCAAAAGCTAACCGAAACTCCGTGCCGCGCCATCTACAATAAAACGGCGGAAACTTATTTGTACTCCTAACAGTAAATTGGCAAATTCTCATACACTTTATGTTTAAAATTTTTACATATGGTCCCCATGTTTTTAGTTTATAGGTTCAACTGATACAATTAAATTGACAAGTTTTTTCTTCAACTAACTTTCCTTGAAAAACTGATATTTCACGACCAAAATTAACATCCACCAAAATTAGAAAATAAGATGAACGGCGATTTGTAGAGTAACGTTTCCTGCAGAAATTGCTCACTGTTCTACTATCCAGAGCTCCATTGTTCAATTCAAAATGTAGCCGCCAAGAATAACTTGTTCGAATATGATCGCTAGGACTGAAACTGAGAGACAGGCTCATGTCACCTATTCATTATTAGCAAAAGCCACTCCTCACAGCGTGGGCAACTACTTCCTCTATGCGTCAGAGAGAACGAATTACATTAAACATTCATAAAGTATGCATATGTCTATTCATTCTGGACCTACCTGCAATTCGGTTGACTAAGCCCTATTTCATATTGGCAAAAATTGATGTCCAACGTGTTTTCTCATTTGATCTTGATCAAAAAGGTCACCTCGTAAAGAGCTCATAAATTTCTCCTTCATTGAAAATTCTGTTGTCGCGTTCGAAGTATTTTTGCCGATGTTATAATACACAGATACGAGCGCTTTTTCCAATCATTGAAACATATTGTATTAACTCTTTGGTGTGCTGAATTTTGATTCATGGGTTCAATAGATTTGAAATGAGTTCCACGAAATGCCAATTGAGAAAACAATAACAGTTCTAAATTAGATTAGTAAAAAGGTAGATCGATAAAATTTAATAAAGTCTCAGCTTCAAATTTGTCCACAGTTGTGCCTCATTGCCATATCGCGTTATCATCATCTGAACTCCACGTTCTTCTGTGAGGTCACATATTTTGAATTTTCAATGCAAAGGCCATATTGAACATCAGCATAATTATTTATTTACAGTTTGTGCTTTTGCCATTAACCCATTATGATATAATAATACTAATATATTTCTTTATTTCACTCAATTAGAATATTTCAATTACAGGGTATCATGTTTAAGAATGCAGACTATTACAACGTACTCATGGGTTAAAACATAAAATAATTAATAATTCACCAAACTAGTTTATCAACACATTTATACATACAGTTCACCGGTGCCCGCTCCCAGAAGTTAGAACGAGCTGTAAGCAAATAAAAAGTACATGTATTTCTCGCTGCCAATCTTGGAACACAACATTGAAATTTGTTTTCGATAGCAGATAAGGTGAGTCGCTCTTTCCGGTCAACAGTCCCTGAGCATACTTTGCACACTGATTCTCATGCCTAGCAAGCAACGATGATATCCTCATCTCATCCATGATAAAAGACAGATCAGTACCACGCTTGGGATATATGCCAGTCCGCCTACACAACACAAACTTGAAAAACTTTCTGTGAATTCGCTCCACTGATACGAAATGATAGTCGTAAATAGAAAAGCATATCAAGTGTGCATACTCCAACTTACTGATGACCAGCGTGAAATACAAACTCCTCAAAATGACAGATCACTTAAGTCCCTGCCACACATCAACACAAAGCTCAAAGTGCGGCCAGCAGACGCACTCAACTCATCAACATGTGGAATTAAACTGAACGTGGAATCAAAGAAGACTCCATATATTTGATCTTTATCGCCAACATAGTTGTCAGCTATATGACAGTTATAAGTCAACCGATGTGACCTTCTACTGAATGCAACTTTGAAACAATTCTCCATATTCAGCATGAGTTTGTTGCATGAACACCAACTATAAATATACTACAAGCTTGACTGGAGTAGCACCAAATCATCAGGTCTGCGTATTCTCAAGTAAATCTTCAAGTCATCGGCCAAAGCTGAAACAGGACACTTAAGAGAAGTAAGAAGATCATTTATATACATGATACAAAATAATGGTCCCAAATTCAATCTCTGTGGCACTCCATATGAAAGAACATACTCAAGTGATCTATAATCATTGTAGAAGACATAATTTATTTTATCCTCCAAGTATGATCTGATGAGCTTTACATGTGCCGGACTGAAACCGAAGGACGAGATCTTCTTCAACAGAATATCGTGACCGACAGTGTAGAAGGCTCGGGATAATTCTGTATACACCACATCAACCTGACCTCCATCATCTAAATATTCAGTAATATACAGTGCGATTGTTGCCAAGTTAGTCACAGTATATCTTGCTCTAACAAAACCGTGCTGCTCCGCGGAAAAATATAAATTGGTTCTGAAATACATATCTCCATATAAAAGCTCCTCATAAACATTCACAAAAGTGGACAATATCGAAATTGGTCTATAATTTTCGATCTGGGAGCCATCTCACTTCTTAAATACACGGATCACACGGACTCTATTCCATTTCTTAGGGAAGATACATGTTTTCAGACTTTAACTAAAAATATAATATAGGGACTTAGCAAGCACAAAACTGTAAACCTTTATGACATATGATGAAATGACATCATCACCAGCTGTAGCCTTGTTCGGAAATTTGGACATGATTGATCTTATTTCTTCCTCCGAGATAACAGGCACAAGAACTGAGCGGAGCTGAGTAAAGGTTGTTGCATTACTCTCATATTCCAATGGGACATCAACTCCATCAAGAAAAATGCTCCGCAAACAAGTTGACAACATCCAGAGGATTCTCATTGAAGGCACCGTTACTGCACATTACGCCGGGTATCCTGGTATTTTTCTTCTTCTGACGGATGAAGAATATAGAAGGTCGAATTTTATTCTTTCTTGAATATCAGCCAAGTAACTATCATTCATCGAAGATATCTGTGACTTGCTGAGTGTACGCAAGCGAACAAACTCTATATGATATTTATGATTTCGGTTAGCAGCCATCTCGAACGGTAGAAATTATTGATACGGATGTTACGTTTGATATTGAAAGTAAACCACACAGGAAAGCGACAAGCAGCGTATGCATAGGCCCTACCAGGAATATGTTGACTAATAATATCGAACACTTTGTCATATAAATAAGCGAAGACATCATCAGTTTTATCGAAATTCGTCAAATTATCCCAGTTGAAGTTACTTAGAACAAATTTTCGAAGTTTGCTTCCTTGAAATTTTTGAAACAAATTTCCAGCCATTGGAAAATTAACCTGACGATTACACGTAATCGGGTAATATGTATCCTCAGGAACAAAGGGCTCATCAGTATGGTCTAGAGACATCAACAGTATCACCCCCGAATATCAAATCCAGCAATTTTTGATGTCCATTATATACTGTGTTGTACCTACAGCTGTAGTTCAAGGAGACTACAGAAATTATGCAGAAACATTGCGTTTGGACATCCCGATGAACCAACAGTGAAATTTGGAGCATTAAAATCACCTAAGATTAAAACATTCTTATTGATAAATTCCACCTCAAGGGTAGAGGTGAAAGTCTTAAACTGGAAGTCAGACACGGCAGGTGGTATGAAGACCATGCAAATATAAAGTGGACTGGCTCAGTACAGCTGCACAAGACTACATCTATTAAGGGGACACGGTTCTTCAAAACCTGGCTATCCAGAACCTTGAAGCTGATGGTGTCAGAAAAGGCAATTAAGACGCCACCGCCAGAGGACCTTCCAATATCACGAACATGCCTGTAACAACGCACTATACTATCGGGTGTTTTTTAGAGTGATAGAAATTTAAATTGAAATAAAACACATCTAAAATGGGATTGAAGCCAAATTTCTTTTTTATTTGAAAGACAATTTTATGACATTTATGTTTTAAAAATAATTTCCGGCATATAACTACTACGACTAGCTCTGAGGAACCGCATTCAACGAGACCAATTTTGGATCTGTTTTTCGAGTAATTCGGGTCTTATTTCATCAATAACATGAGTTATTTTGGCTTCCAGAGCGTCTTTCGTTTCTGGTTTGTCAGCATCAACCAATGCCTTGACATAACCCCAAAGAAAATAATCCGAGCAGACCAATTTTGGACCACTTTTCCGGGTAATTCAGGCTGTATTTCATCAAAAACACGAATTATGTTGGCTTCCAAAGCGTCTGTTGTTTCCGGTTTTTCAGCATAAATCAGTGACTTAACATAACCCCAAGAAAATAATCCAGTGGAGTTATGTCACATGATCTTGGAGGCCAATTAATTGGATCAGTTCTCGAAATAATGTTATCGCAAAATCTTTCTCTCAATGAATCGATTGTTACGGTAGCAGCATGAGGTGTAGCACCATCTTGTTGGAACTAAAACAATTATGGGTCGATACCATTCAAATTTTGAAACAAATAATCATTGATCATCGATCTGTAACGAGCACCATTCACCGTAACATTAGCTCCAACATCGTTTATAGAGACATATGGACCGATGATGCCTCCAGCGTGTAAAGCATACCATACAGTACATTTTAGGATGCAATGAAACCTGCAGAACTTCTTGAGAATTGTTTTCACTCCGTATCCGGCAATTTTACTTGTTTACATAGACGTTCAACCAGAAATGAGCTTCGTCACTAAACACAATTTTATGATAAAAAGTGGATCAACTTCAAGCTGTCCTAGGGCCCAATCAGCAAACAAAAGACGCTTATCATGGTCAAGTGACTTTAGTTCTTGAATCAGTTGGATCTTGTATGGGTGTAGACTAAGATATTTACGCAAAATTTTCCAAGTGGTGGATGCACAGAGTCCTACTTGTTGCGAACGTCGACGAATAGACAAATCTGGATCATCATTAACACCATGACTTACAGCAGCGTTATTTTCTTCTGTACGTACAGTTCTTTGTCGTGTTGTTGTTGCATCGAGTAGAGTTGAAAATGTTGTCCGAAATCTATCGATAGTTCGACGAATAAGCTGCTCTGATGGACGATTATGTAAACCATAAATTTCACGAAGTGCTCTATAAGTTTGGCGAATAGACTTTGATGTTGAAAATAAATTTCAACAATTTGTAAACGTTGTTGGGGAGTGAGTCTTTCCATGATCTGTCAATGCTTAGTGAACAGAAATGTCAAAATAACATTTCTACCTTCTGTTATCCCTATTGAAAGTTCTATCATTCTAAAAAAACACCCGATATAACCAGGTGATGCAATTCCTCCATTAAAAACAGATTCTGCAAGCCACGTCTCGCTTATACAAACGATGTCATAAGTGTAATCACATATAGTTTTAAAAAATACCGGTAACTTCGTATTGAGTCGTCTAGAATTCTAGTAGTATAACGAAACACACTCAGAGAAAACAGAATTACCGCGCATTTTAACTGGAATGAAAGAATTACAACGAAAATACCGAGCAATACCATGAATTTTTACTGCTTTGGTGGAAAGTGCGACCAGAATTCGCAATATTCAGGATGATCAAAGATGGTACTATTTCTGAAGGAAATAAGAAAAAGAAGCCATGCGAAAACGTCTCTCATCACCAAATTGTAAGGAGTAACTTAAGAGAGATGATGAAACTCTCTGATATCTTCGCTGACCCAACGATATCCCAACAATATTTCCACAAGTATTTTGCAAGGCCTATCGTCAACGGAAAAAATGTTGTTTGCAGCACAAAATTCAATGCGAACTCTTTCCTCAAAAATTTCGTTTATCATAAAGGTTGATATTCACTAATGAGGAGAGGAAAGATACCTTAAAGTGTAGGCCAGATCTATTTATTTACGTTCACGTCTTCCCCAAGTCATAGTTGATTTTAGCGATATCCGGTTTTTTTATTGAATATTTCGGTGGCATAGGGAGCATAGATGCTGGCTATCGTGCCAGGGATTGCGGGTTCGAATTCCGTTGTGCCCATGGGTGTATTTGTGTACGTCAGGTGGTGGGGTATGGCTAATGACCACAACAGTCGCTGCCATAAGTTACAGAAAAAAAAAGACGAGAAGTTTCATATTATACAGCTCCAGCATAATAATATATGAATATTACATTTATTTTGTAAATTTCAACCCAATATTCCATCAAAAATTCATTAACATTAATTGACAAAATTAAAAACATAAAAACCAGTACAAAACTTGTCTCTTTTGATGTCGTAAATTTGTTTTCTAGTGTACCATCTAAAGACGTAATAACTGCTATTTAAAAATAAATTGAATTGTACAATAATATCAGATATTATTAATTTACTAAAAAGTTGTTTAAATAAAAATTATTTCAATTTGAATGGATAAATATACAGTAGTACAGAAGGTTTAATTATGGGTAGCCCCTTGAGCGCTTTTTTAGCGGTACTCTAATATCATGGATAGTTTGAAAAAAACGATACACGAAAATAATAGTAGAAACGTTTATTGGTAGAGATATGTAGATGACATCATTGTTTGCTTTAAAGGTACTTGTAGAACTTGAAAGCTTTCTCCATTATTTGAATTCTTTAAATAATAATATTGAGTTTACAATGGAAGTAGAGATAAAAAACTCAATTAATTATTTGGATTTAACAATAACTAGAGTTATATAAATCTTCTCATACAGATATGACAATTTCCTTAAACTCTTTTTATCCAATACAACACAAATTATCAGCATATCAAAGCATGACACATAGGTTATTGACAATTCCTTTATCCCCAAAATATTTTAATCAAGATTTAAATTTAGTTAAACAAATAGCGTCTAATAACGAGTATTCGTCTTTTTTAATACACAATATGATAGCCTAAAGGCAATATCAAAATGATGTTAAAGAGATTTACCACATGCAAAAAACCGGAAAAAATCATATAATTCTCTCACTGACTTTGGAAAACCATCATTAAAAATAAAAAAAGGTCTTAATAACATAGATATAAACATCTTCTATAAAACCAATAATTCATTGGGAACCTTTTTGGAAAACGCAAAACCAAAAAGGGAAAATCTCAATTTTCAGGTGTTTACCAAATATTATGTGGTATCTGCTCAAAACAGTATATCGGGCAAACCGTAAGATATTTTCATACTAGTATAAAGGATTACCGTCGTTTCTAGTAGGACTCTACAAATGCGGAACATTTAATAGAAGAAAAACATAAATGCGATGAAGGTTTTAAGATTTTGCACACAGAAAATAGGGGTTAAAAATTGAACCTGTTGAAAGGTTAGAAATAAATCGTTTCAGAAAGACGGCGAATCTTTATAATGACCAAATAGCGTTATCCAGTTCACCTTTATTGGATATATTCAACTAAGGACCCAATGGTTTTACCAAAGTAATGAAAAATGTTTATTGTACCCTTATCTCAAAATAGAAAATATTTAAATAGAGTACGTTAACAAATTTCAGACTAGTTGTGTATAACCATTTGAAGAAGTTGCTATGTAAACGAAACGCGCTATGTAAGCAACTCACAATAATAAATAGGCATCAACATATGTATGTGTATCATTTAAATTAAAGTGTACAATAGATTTTTATCTAGTAAAGACCAATATGATATGAAGGTTTCATACTTTTCCATCTATTATTTAGGGTCTACTTTATAGTACTTGACTCATTTTTTGTAGAATATCATTAAGTATATTACAGGATTCATAATTAAGAATGAAAAGTGTACATGCTGAGAATGGAATATTCTGGAGAATGATGAAACATTCTAGAATTTACAACAGAGAAAAATAACTTTCACATTCTTGAAAGTTATTTATATCCATTTAACAACAAAAAATAAACCAAAGATACGTGATAACCAAGTTTAATTTTTTTTATCTTATATACGCATGACGTCTCATACAGGGACTCCCTGACGTTGTTGCCAGATTTCTTGTACTTCGCTGGTATGGAGGCTATAAGAGTAGCGACTGAATCACTAACGCAAAAAATAGATAACTATTTGACATTTTCATGAAAAATTACCATATTCATTAATGATTAAGATTTTTCCGCTACTTTCATCATGCATCAATAAGCACATTTATACAGTTGAATCCTATGTCCTCAATCCGTTGAAATATTTCGCCAACCTCGCGTCCTGAAAACGCGTTTTCTATAGACGCTGCATTCAATTCTGACACGCATATTCAATTTTAATTTTGCTTTTCATGCATTGAATGTTAACGCATATTCATGTCCCCCGATAAATCATGACTTTAAATAACAATATTCTAAATTGCTAGCCTTCATTGCATTTTTAATGAATCGATAATTCATCGCATGCGATCCTCTCACCCCGCCATATTATGATGTGCGAAATAAGAACCCGTTACTTAAGGGCATCGCAGGCCTCGAAGCAGTCAAAACTTTCATTTTGTAGCTGCCTATTATTTGAATTATGACGCTTGGGTGCCTTCGCCAGACGCTGATGTATGTCTCTTGTGTAGGAACAAGTTATATACTTACGTATACCAGAGAGGATGGTATTAGGAAAAATCAAATCGACTTTTTTCAGAATTATGTATTAGTCAAATAATACTCTGTAAGTTCCAAAGTGAGCACAGCATTTTCTAAATGGGGAAAAAGGCTTTTCTAAGTCATTGCAAAAATTATCAAATAGATGTATAAGTTCCCTGTGTGGAATCAGGTGTTTTTTTAGAGTGATAGAACTTTCGATAGGGATAACTGTGATTTGACAGAAGGCAGAAGTCATGTTGTTTTGACATTTCTGCTCAGTAAGCATTCACAAATTATTATGGAAAGACTCACGCCGCAACAAAGTTTACAAATTGTTGAAATTAATTTTCAAAATGAGTGTTCTATTCGCCAAACTTATAGAGCACTTCATGAAATTTATGGTTTACGTAATCGTCCATCAGAGCAGCTTATTCGTCGATCTATCGATAGATTTCGAACAACATATTCTCTACTCGATGCAACAATAACAACAAGACAAAGAACTGTACGTACAGAAGAAAATATCGCTGCTTTAAGCCATAGTGTCAATGATGACCCAGATTTATCTATTCGTCGACGTTCACAACAAATTGGACTCTGTGCATCCACCACATGGAAAATTTTTGCATAAAGATCTTGGTCTACACCCATACAAGTCCAACTGGTTCAAGAACTAAAGCCACTTGACCACAATAAGCGTCATTTGTTTGCTGATTGGGCCCTAGAACAGCTTGAAGTTGATCCACTTTTTTATCGTAAAATTGTGTTTAGTGATGAAGCTCATTTCTGGTGTAACGGCCATGTTAATAAGCAAAATTGACGTATATGGAGTGAAAACAATCCTTAAGAAAATCTGCAGGTTCCATTGCATCCTGAAAAATGCACACACTGTATGGTGTGCTTTACACGCTGGAGGCATCATCGGTCTATATTTCTTTAAAAACAATGCTGGAGCTAATGTTACAGTGAATTGTGCTCATTACAGATCGACAATCAATAATTATTTGTTTCAAAATTTGAATTGTACCTACTCAGAAGTGTTCTGGTTACAACAAGATGGTGCTACACCTCATGCTGCTACTCTAACAATTGATTTATTGAAAGAAAGATTTGGCGATAACATTATTTCGAGAAATGGTCCAATTAATTGACCTCCAAGATCATGCAACATAACTCCACTTGATTATTTTTTTTTGGTTATGTTAACTTATTGGTTTATGCTGATAAACCAGAAACAATAGACACTTTGGAAGCCAACAGAACTCACGTTATTGATGAAATAAGGCCTGAATTGCTCGAAAAAGTGGTTCAAAATTGATTTGGTCTAATGTGGTTCCTCAGAGCTAGTCGTGGTGGACATATGCCGGAAATTATTTCTAAAATATAACTGTCATAAAATCATCTTTCAAAAAAAAAAAAAACCTGGCTTCAATCTTAATTTAAATGTGTTTTATTTCAATTTAAATTTCTATCACTCCAAAAAAACACCCGATACTTATCTCTACACCTCTTATTCTTATATTCCTTATGATCCGGCTCTTCTTCATAACTATCTGATCATTTCCAATTCAACTGAAAGAATATACCAGGTTTTCGTAAGTCTACTAGAAATTCTTTCCAACAGTTTATCGCATTTTGATGATGAGATAAATTATCGTTCAAGATTTTATATTAGCGAACAACATTGTATATCACCAGAATAGTACTTATAACCCATAAAGATTTTTTCTAGATTGCCTTATTTACGGAGATTCAACTAAAAAATGCACATAGATTTCCATTTCAATGAATATAGAGATATACATCTAGCATACTTTGACGTCTTAGGAATCCATTAAAAAATTTGTGTTAATATTTCTGATTACCGAACTATGTATTATGATATAAAATAACTTTTGCTTGGTTTTATGTTGTAATAATCTTATACTTATTGCTTTCCAAAGAATATGTCATATATTCCTTAGAATATGACTCTTTTACATGAAGAACAAATAGTATCCATGCCAACGGAAATAATATCTCCCTTTTCTTTGTTCTTTAACAAACACATTCAAACAATGGAACGAAATTCTTATTTCGTTTATTAATTACATTATTTTCTATCATATTCTTGATTGTTCTCAAGATACAGGACTAGAGTTTTGTATTGTTTATTACATTTTCAAACTGAATAAACAAATTTTATTTCGAAGGTTTTTGTGTATGCATCGAAGGGTTTGGCTTGTGCAAAACTTCGAAAATTGGGATGTCCCAAATATCCATCTGCTCATTAAATAGTTTTATTTCCAAAACATACTTATTCTTGAGTATTTCTGTCGATTCCAGGATGTCTAGTTTTTTTCCTTACACTGTGAAAAGAAGTACGTGAGATTTTGATAACAGATGTCGTTTCTAGTTTATTATTCCATTGTTTCATCTGGAAACACCTTCATCTTGAAGTGTCATCATAAGGCTTTCTTTTCAGTACCTCTCATTTAGGTAAAGTGTAAACAATACAGTCTGTGTACTCTGAAACTGTCACATTTTGTACCAAATAACTGGTTTTTGCGGGGAGTTTTACTTCATTACTTCAATATGAAGAAAATGCCATTGAAAGCGGTTTGCCCGATTTAAAAGTGGCAATTATAATTGAGAACTCGAGGAACGATCCGAAGCGTCACCAAAGTTTAAGGATGAAAAATTAACGACAAAGTTCCTTGAAGATCCATTACAAATGCAAGAGGAACTCGCAAAAACACTTGAAATCACTCAACCACCCTTTTGTCACCTTTTAAAAGCAATGAAAATAATCCGAAAGGTAGGAAATTGGGTGGCGCATGAACTGAAAAGAAGTCGAATGTCTTATTTTCACGTGTGAACAACTTTTAACGTATAACCAATTTTTCACAATAAGGCTTCAATTTTTGAACAAAAAAACCGCACGAACCTACTCATACTTCTGATAGTATTTCCAGATTGTCTATGTTTCGAATGAGTGTTCCACAAAATTAGAGTTATCTTTTCGGTTTCTAAATGATGACTGATGTTCTTGAAACCATTTTTTTGAAAGATCCCCTGCTTTTTCTTATCTAGGACACACCTAGGACGCGTATATCTATACACGACCGTATTATTGCCACCTTAATTTAAAAGCTTCGGATTTCTAAAACCGGTGGTTTTTGTCTTTAGCATAAAAAAAGAGGTTGGAAATTTGATGCCAAGTTGTGAAAGTTGTTTAATGTTAGTTTTTGAAATAATTCAAGTTATTTTCTGAGAGATTAGTAGTTTCAGAAATTTTTTGTTATTGTTTTCTTTTTCAGAACTAGGGTATATTTGTTTCAAAAGTTGTTCTCCTTTTTTATGAGGGAATTTATGATATTTGTTCCAAAATGATTCATTGTGGTTCTTAGTTTCATACGTAATATTACAGTGGGTGATCAAATTATTTGGGCCACCTTAAAAAATTGAACACTTCTTTATGAAATGAACTGAAATTAGGTTACGAAGCATTTCAATCTGCTTTTTCTTGTTCAATTGTGATACAAGAGTATATTTATTCGTTCGAGGAAAACCGGCAACACTGCAGATACCCCCACCAATTGACTCATTCGCCATGATACATGAGTGTTAGTTCTAGCTAACCAGCTTCCCGGTGCGGTTGTATATTTTCACGTTATTTATGGTTATCAAAGACGTTCCGGTTTGTTTTGGGAAAATGCTTCCCTAGGCACAGGAGTGGTTCCCATATGGGCGCTCCATATTCATGCATCACTCGGGGCCGTGTCACAAGGCTAAAAAAGTTACTAATTTTTTTTCTGGCAGCCGAGTAAAGGTTCTAGACTGGCCTGGCAATTCTCCCAATCTCAACCCGATCGAAAACGTTTGGAAGTTGACGAAGAAAGAAATTGCAAACGAAATAATCATTAGTAAGCGTCAACTGATTTAATAGAAGTGTAGCACAGGGGTGAAAAAATAAGAGACATTTGTCAAAAATGCATAGAAAGCATGCCCAGAACGTGCCAGGCAGTCATAGACGCAAAACGTGGCAGTACCAACTGTTAGGTCTCAATCAAAATTTTGGAGGCTGACAGGTTAATTCTTAATTATAGTTGAACATTTCATATTTTTTTCCGTTTTTCAATAAAAAACTGACAAATATATATAAAAAAACTGCCATAATTTTTTTCAATAAACAAAATTGCTTATTTTTCACGGTGAAATGAAAATGTTTCATGTATTATTGATCTATAGGCAGTGAATTTATGAGAGTTCAATGGTTTGTAAGGTTGGAGATGGTTGTTTTTGACGTTATAGGTTTTCTGAATACACCAAATGGAATCTTATTATAATTTTGAGTTTGAGTTATGTCCAGAAAATTTATTGTATTATCAGATTTTAATTCCAAAGTAAATTGGATCATATGGTGCAAACAATTAAGATATTTCAGCAAACCGGTATGTCATCCATATAAGTTTTTTTTCAAAATTGCATTATTTACTAAGATTCTATTGAGACCTGCAAATAACAAGCCATTTCAATGAACTTAGATATGTATCAAGCATACTTTGAGAGTTTGTGATATGTCATTATGATATTTCGATATATTAACCTGATACTCCTAGATCTTCTGTGAAGATCCCTCAGAAGCTTTTTCAGCTTCCACGAGTTAGAAGTTCCGTTGAATTCTGGTTAAGCTTTCTTATTGTTTTACGCTCCTTTAGGTCACAGCACTGTTCATTTCCAACCAAACAGTGAAATAGTGGTCGAAAATCACCCAACTGAAAAACATTTTCTTTCCTACTTAAACTAGACTTCAATTCGGGACCTCTCAGTTCCCAGCCCAAGGCTCTAAACCACTGAGCTATCGGCACTCATTATATGACTATTTCCTCATTTTATTGTAGAATTTTACTATATTACTTTCGAAAGGATGTAAAGGGCTATCCATTTCCTGATCTGTTTCAATGACATATATCGAACAGAACTCCGAAGCCTCAAATGTTTAGTTAAGGGCTAACCATTTAACAATATGTATCGTTCATCTACTGCTGAACGTGTGAAAATTGTGAAAACTTACTACAAAAACAATGATTCTGTAGCAAGTACGTTTCGTGCATTACGGGCAGATTATTGTGAACATAATCGTCCATCTGAGAGTATAATTGGTACCAATTGGTAAAAAAATTCGAAGAGGCTGTATTACTGATGTAAGGTCCATACATCATCGAAATGCATGCTTCACCGAAAATATTCCTATTGTGAGTGAAAGTGTTGAAGAAAATATAAATTTATCAATTCATTAGCGATCACAACTTTTGGCCCTCTCTTACGGCACACTATGGCGTATCTTGCATCTGGATTTGCATCTCCATCTTTATAAGGTTCATTTAACACAAAAACTAATGCCAGCTTACCATAGTATGCATAGAATATATGCCGATTGGGTGCTTGAACAACAACGTTTGGATGATGATTTTTGGCATCGAATTTTCTTCAGCGACGAAGCACATTTTTCTCTCGGTGGCTACGTAAACAAGCAAAATTGTTGCATCTGGGGTAGTGAAAATCCTCATATATTTGCTGTGAAACCATTACATCCACAAAAAGTCACTGAATGGTGTGCAATTTGTACTGGTGGAGTATTTCTATGAAAATGAAAAAGGTGTCACTCAAACCGTTAATTCTCATCGCCATAGCCAAATGATTACCGATTTTTTTGGCCTGAAATTATTTATATGGAATTCGAAGAGATGTGATTCTAGCCAAGA
This sequence comes from Megalocaria dilatata, assembly GCA_034642435.1. Taxonomy (NCBI): domain Eukaryota; kingdom Metazoa; phylum Arthropoda; class Insecta; order Coleoptera; family Coccinellidae; genus Megalocaria; species Megalocaria dilatata. Next base: position 28,021,940 of record CM067858.1, read on the forward strand.
TGGTGCAACAAGGCACATAACACGACCCGTTTTGCCTTTATTGCAAGAAAAATTTCCAGCTCTCGTAATTTTCCGTTTCGGCGATGTTAATTGACTACCAAGATATTTTGATTTATGGCCTTTGGATTTTTGTTAGGGGTTATGCGAGAAGGATTGTGTTTATGCCGATAATCGTCAGACTCGCCCCATATGGCATTATAGCTTGCGCGCTGGGGGCACTTGTCTTGACTAGGAACCTAGTTTCATGGACCCTAGTGAAATAGAGGGTTAAGTCTTGATCCCTAAAGTAATGCCATTCGCGCCAGTCACTGGACCCGTGTGGTGGAAGATCGACCCAATGGAGTCCTAGTTTCGCCGTAAAAGTGTAATGGAGGGCTGAGCCGCGTTGATCAACTAAGTAACAAGGGAATCCATCGCAGCACAAGGCCTCTCCCTTAAAACTAACGAACTCTACCCTATTGCAGTAAATCTCCAGATTTTTCTGTCCAATGGACGAGTGCATCATGTAGCATACTGCATTACCTCGGGAGGGCGGAGGCCCTCAGAAAGTATTCGTACGACCTGGCCATGCTGGACTAGGAGGGCATTCCTTCTATCTGTTCGCAGCAACCCATGTTCAGGATATTTCGAGAAATGCTTCAGAGTTTAGCGGGAATTGACAGTTCGACCGACCTCGTCCTGAAGAAGGATCGATTGCCAAACGTTTCTGGGATTTGTGGATCTCAACAAAATGGCTAGTCCGTTGGTGCTTGACGCCAGGATCAATTGAAAGACTTCACAAGGGTTCGCGGGTCTTTACGTACAGGCCGGACTGACTGTGCTCGTACCAGGATCAATTGAGGCATCAATCTTGAGACTATCCTGCTTCATGAGTCTGAGTTCGGGTGGTTTGAATAATGAGCCTCTTCGGCGTGCGAGTTGCATCCCAAACAACTTGGGTACCGACCATGCAGAGCCAGTAGAGGTTGGATAGTGAGCCAGTAGAGGTTGGATAGCTGCTACCAGTCACAGTGTAGGTTTTCGAACTGAAGCCGAAACTGCAAGCTGGTGGGTACAGCTCTTCGAAGTGGTTCTTGCCATGCGCGATGACAAAGCGTAACCCTTATCACTCATTCTGCTTCTTGGGGCAGATTGTAGAGAGTGCTAATAGTCACTTGGTGAAAGAGCTATGCTCACATGCATGGAAGAATGAACGAATCCTCAGACTACTGAAGATCTGAAAACCAACCTCCCTCAAGTTATTGGTGAGAAATTGCCCGAAATATACCGACGAGTCATCAAAAATTTCCTCACAAGGATGGAGTCCTGTAAGGGATCACGCGGAGGACTTTTAAATAATGTTGTATTCCACATATAATTGCAAGGTCCAAGCATTATATTAAAATGAAAATTTGATCGATATTCTAAATGAAAGAGTGTGTTATTCGAATTTACTTTTGAAAGCACAAAATGGATAACCCTGTATCATGTATTCCTTAGAGTCTGGCTGTTCTTCATAAACAGCTCTTCATATTCAAGTCAACTAAAAGATTATTTCCGGTTTTTATGTTCAATTAGAAATTCTTTCGAATATTTCATCCCATCACTATGGAAGTATAATTTATAGTTTAAGATTTAAATTTGCGAACAGCATTGTATATCACCGAAATGGTACACATAACCCATAAAGATTTTTTCAAGATTGTCTTATTTAGGAAGACTCAACTGAAAAATGCACATAGACGTCCATTTCAATGAAAATAGATATACATCTAGCATACTTTGAGTGTTTAAGACGTCTTAGGAACCCATTCAAATTTATGTTAATATGTCTAGAAGATTACATCTATACCGTAATGTGAGGCGCATGTACATACGAAGCTCGTAAATATAGAGCGCCCACCTCAATAAACTAAATTAAGGAAAGCAGACAGATATCTGAAAATCGGCATGTAAATCTTCGCTGTTAATTAAAACTCATAGTTTATATGCCCGATTTGAAACTTGAAACAGTTAAACTCTTACGAAACTATCTCATTAGGTCCGTTTTGGTAGCGGTTGAAAAATTTCATAGCTTGTTCGGATTTTCATATGAAAGTACACCGCTTGAGCTCAATAAGTTCAATTCCCTGTTCTACTGATGTATGGGCTTCTTTCGGTGCTTCCGTTCGCGGAAGAAATGTGGGTCAATTTAGAGTTGTCGGCGTGGAAATTATGATTTTGAGTTATGGAAGTCAGTGTCCCGGGTTTTTCACTCTAATTTAATTTTATGACAAATGAGATACCAAAAAAGGTTTTTCACAAAAATTGTACGAAATCAACTGAATTTTTTCAAAATGATATCATAAAATCGGTGGACAAGATATTGAGTGTAAGTTCATTTTTTCAAATGGAACACCCTATATATTTTCTTATTTTTGGCTCTTTCTCTCCTGATTACGAATATATACTCATGTATCACTCTTATTTCGGGTACCACACAGTCTCAAATTCGAAGAACTACGTGGAAGGCTCAGTAATCGGTTGTCAAATGGTAGGCTGTGATAAATCAACAAACGACATTGGTAACAATAAAACACACGTTGACATTCAATAAAATTGTTTGTGAAACATGCCAATCACTATGGAGATTCCACAACATGAATATTTGATGAAATAATGAGAAGAGGTTTTTTACTTGATAGAAGGATTATTACAAAATTTGAATATCAAAACAGATTTATTCTGTTAGCCTCCTATAACTTTAAATTCAAAACATTTTATTCAAAAATTATTAAGAATTAAATTAATGTCTTATAAGCACTGTTTATATTCAATAGACATTTATCAAAACTCATTATATAATATCAAATGGAATGAAAAATCCATCAAATATAAATTGTCAAATAAAATAAATAAATGAATATTTGAAGGAGACAAAATTTTGTTTCTTATATTTATGGAATCTAAATCTTTTTCAAAATTACAGAACATAATTTTAAGAAGTTCTCCGAAATTAATTTATTTAAATAAGTTACTTCGAAAATCTCTCAAAACATGTAGAACATCCTCAAGAAACAATTAGAATTCAGATAAGGTCTTCTTCAGTCCAACTTCACATTTGAAAAATAAAATAAATTAACAATAAATAACTTGCCCTTAAGACCTCGATGTAACCTTGTTTGAATAAACACTAAAATTAAAGACCTTAAAATCCAAGGCATTCTATGTTCTATGCTCATCACAAAAATCACAAGAGGCTTGTAAGGTATTTTATATTCTAAGTTAAACCAAATGATATTCATATTATGAAATATAAAACCTAAATATGCTTATATATTATATGAAAAATTTAATTCTAAGACTGTTTGAAGAAAAGTTTTTGACATTAAAATTATAGATTAAGATTAAATCTGTTTTGATATTCAAATTTTGTAATAATCCTTCTATCAAGTAAAAAACCTCTTCTTATTATTTAATTTTAAATATAATATATAATAACATTTAGGTTTTAAATTTCATTATATAAGTATAATGTGGTTCAACTAAGACCATAAAACACCTTGCAAGCTTTGTGTGATTGTTGTGATGAACATAGAACATAGAATACCTTGAATTTTAAAGGAAACCACGAGGTTTAAGGCGTGAGTTGTTTATTTTTAAATGATTTTATTTTTTAAATATGAAGTTAGAGTAAACAAGACTATATCTGAATTCTAATTGTTTTTGAGAATGAGCTACATGTTTTGAGAGATTTTTGAAGTAACTTATTTAAATATGTTATATATTTCAAATGAATTAGTTTTGGAGAAGTTCTTAAAATTATGTTTTGTATTTTTGAAAAAGATTCAGTTTTTATAATGGTAAGATCAGAAACAAAATTTTGTCTCCTTCAAATATTTATTTATTAATTTCAATTGACAATTTATATTTGTTGGGTTGTTTTATTCAATTTAATATTACATAGTTCGTTTTGATTTTCTGGTCACCAAATCGTGAAATGACATGACCAGGAGCAAACTCTTGAAAAATCATCAATGTTTTACAGGCGGTATGACATGTCGCACCGTCCTGCCGAAACCACATGTCGTCAAGATCAATAGCTTCCAAATGAAGTACAAGACACTGTGTCTTGTCCAATTATTCCTCCAGACCATAATGAACACCATACAGTAACCCGTTGTGGATGCATTGCTTACTGATGAATAAGCCGTGGATTTTCTGAGCCCCAAATGACACAGTTTTGCCTATTGATGAAGTCATCGACGTGAAAATGGGCCTCATCACTGAAAATGATTTTCTTTGCAAAATCAGCTCAAGAATCCAACTGGTGAATTATCTTCGTTGTTCATGGTCTACTGGCAGAAGTTGTTGAGTCAGTTGGATTTTATAGGCCGGAAGCTGTAAATCTTTAGTGAGAATTCGCTGAAGAGGGCCTGTTGAAATGTCCAATTCTTGTGCCCGGTGGCGAATTGACGTTTCTGGCCTTTCTGTCACACTCTCGCGAACTGCCGTAATGTTTTGTTCTAAACGACCTCTAAGAACTCTTATCATATTTCTTATTCTTATCACTAACCGAACCAGTACTTTCGAATTTTTTTATTATTCTTTTCTCAGTAGGAGAATTAGGTACATTATTTCGACCGAACTTTCACCATTAAGATAATAATTTTTGACTATTAGGACGCGTTGTTCTACCGTGTAATTCTCCATGTTTACTAACTGCCATTTGTCAACTTTCGATCTGTCACGTCCTAATCATGTCACATTATGACTGTCAAACATGGGGCGCAAGTCAAATCTTGCGCTAGTATTGAAACACCTATTACATTTTGTATTTCAAAGGTTCCATATGTTTATGGGTGGGTTCAGTGTGAGCATAACGTCGGAAAGTGGGGAATACTAAAGGTTTGTCTGCACGTTTAACAGTTTAATTGTCGCATCATGATGATTTTTGAACACTTCTGTTGATTTTAGGATGTATGGTTTTTTGCCTTTCGCTTCCAGATGAAGTATTTCAATATTATCTAATTCAGCGAAAACATGACTTGTTTCGAAAACATTTTTCGCAAAATTCGGATTGTCTTCTCGTTCCTTGAATATTATTCGATATTATTTTTACCTTTTTTTGAAAGTTCTCCTGGTTCCTCACTCATTCCCATTTTATATGGGGTGAACTTAATTTTTCACATAAGTTTTTGAAATAATTTCAGTTATCTATTTTAGAATTGGTCCACAATATATTATTTTGACAATTTTACTGATTGTTTGGAAGTAAGATAAAGTTGTTTTTACTTTTTGTTCATTAGAAAGTTCATGATATTTCTTTCGAAATGATTATTTGTAGTTTTTTGTTTGTATTTATTTCCATACTTTACTCAATATTATTTGAAGGCATAGAAAATGATCTATCTATCAATGATCTATAGGCGGCGAGCTTAAGAGTTCCGATGTGTTGGCAATTTATGTATTCAGCGAGAAGTGGGCTCACTATTCTTCGCTGAAATCTTTATGTCCTTTCTCCAAGAAAATTTTCCAAAATCCACACTCGGCGATATACTAGTGTGCCTCTGTAGAGCATATTCAGAACTAGAATAGACATTGAAATAACTTACAGACTTACACCATAAGGTTAAATTGACTATAAAACTACAATCTGATAACAAAATTAATTTTCTGGACATAACTTTATGTGAGAATAATGGGATTCTCTTTCATATATAAAAAACCAAACCAACTGAACTCTTATGAACTCACTGCTTATAGGTCAATAATACAAGGAGTATTTTCCATTCCCTCAATTAATATGAGTTGAAAAAGAACTGAATACAATCAAACAAAAGCTAAGAATAATCATTTCGAAAAAATTTTATAAATTATCTCTTGAACAGAAAGATGGAACAACTAGTTCTGAATCAAATATACCTCACTTCAAAACAAATGAAAAACTTGAAAAACTAATATATCTTGGACCAACTTCACAGAGAATAGCTCAAATAATTTTAAAAAGTAACATCGAAATATTGTAAAATTTGCAACCTTTTTTTAATGCGTAAGTCAAAAACAACCGCTCATAATATTCAAGAGTTCATAAATTGAGTTTTCATAAGTGCAGTTGTGTATACGTCGGACAAAAAGCCAGAACTTTCACAAAATAGTTCAAAGAACATCAAACATATAAATATTATCCTGAATTTGTGAAATATTTTGTGGAAGCAATTCATGTTTTCCCAGAATTAGATAATATTGAAATATAACATCTGGAAGAAACTGGACATCTTGAAATCAATACAGGTTCACAAATGTTATCACGATCCCACAATAAAACTACTCAAGGAGCAGACGGACCTTCGGTATTCACCACTTTTTGAAGTTATACACAAACCGAAGACTCATGAATATATAAATGCCTTGAAATATAAGCCTTAAAATGTGGTGAAAACTACGAAACTCAAGTCACAGTATCCTCAATAATAAAAAAGTGACAGTAAACGAAGTTAATTCTTCCAAAATAAACTTACGTCAGTATATAATCCAATCATCTACATATTTTTGAACGTATCTTCAGAAATCGATTTCAGTACTTGCCCCTTTAGTGTCTTCTGTGAAAAGTCGCTCAAGGTCATATCATAAAAATACGGTGAATGGTCTAGAGGACTTGTTGAACTTTTAATCCGAAATTCGTTCACAATGATAGCCTTGTGACATAGGTGTTTTCGCTTGGTCAACCCAAAAAAATCATTTAAAATTATACGAATAACTTCGTTAGATACAAAAATTTCAGAGACTTTCTCTCTAAGACTAATCGACGACTTTCAGTAATCATTTCCTTAACTTTTGCGATATTCAATGGAAGACGTTGATCAACATATTGATCCAGAGGGGTAAAAATACTCAACCGCTTTGAATGCACAATAACGATCAAATGCGAGTATTTTTGATGAAGTTGAGTCATATTTAGCCCTATGTAACATTTTCAGCGGAAAACAGTTTCTTTATTCGATATTATTATCCATTGTAGGAATTGGAAAACATACTTGATCTCTGTCAAGAAAGTACCGGGAATTTTCAATTAAAACAACATTTTTACATTTAATCGTCAAAATTTATTGGGTCGCCTTCAAAATAGGCTCCATTTGCTCCAATACATCTATGCCAACGGCACTTCCAATTATCGAAACATTTTTTATAGGCGCTTTCCGGGATGGACTTTAGCTCTCGCGCCGAATTTTATTTTATGGCTTTAATCGACTCAAAACGGGTGCCACGAAGGGGCAATTTTAGTGTTGGGAAGAGGAAAAAGTCGCAGGGAGCCAAATCCGGCGAATACGGTGGTTGCTGAAGCACGTTTGTTGAGTTTTTGGCGAGAAAGTCAGTCACAATCGTAGCTCGGTGAGAAGGCGCGTTATCGTCATGCAAAATCCGTGAGTTGTTCGCCCACAAATTTGGCCGCTTCTTACGGATACGCTCACGCAAACGTTTCATAACGCCTAGGTAATACTCCTTGTTTACCGTCTGACCCTCTGGAACGAATTTGTAGTGCACCATGCCACGGATATCGAAGAAAACAATGAGCATCACCTTCATTTTCGAGCGGCTTTGGCGTGGTTTTTTCGGTTTCGGCTCATTTTTTGCCACCCATTCCGATGATTACTGGCTTGTTTGCATATCGTACTCGTAGACCCAGGTCTCATCACCAGTTATAATGCGTTCCATGAATGTAGAATCGGAATTACAGCGATCCAGCATGTGTAAAGCAACCTGTTCGCGATGACGTTTTTGAAGAAAATTCAGGTCTTTCGGTACGAGTCGTGCGGCCACCTTTCTCATGCCCAAAATATCAATCAAAATCGTACGTGCGGACTCGTAGGATATCTTAAGATCATGTGCTATCTCTCTCGAGCTGGTACGACGGTTTTCCAGCACCCTTTCCTTAATTTTATCGACGTTATCTTCGATCGAAGCCGTCGATGGGCGTCCGGAACGAGTCAAGTCTTCGACCACTTCACGACCGTCCTTGAAGGCTCTGTACCACTGATATGCACGAGTTTTCGATAGAGCATTATCACCAAAGGCCTTTTGCAACATTTTCAATGCATCGGCACACGAAAATTCATTTGCAACACAAAACTTTAAACAAATTCATTGCTCAACGTAATCACCCATAGTAAAAATCGGCACGCACTCTGACATCGACTGACTTAATCAGCTGTTGCGAACACACTAGTTGACAGATCCCGCTCAAGCTTGGCATAGTAATTGAGGACAGTGGTACCAACCTAGGAAAAAAATTTTTACCTGCCTCATTGCCCCCCCAGATTTAAATCGATAATTCCCGGTACTTTCTTGACAGAATGTAAACTGACAAAATGGGCTACTGAATGACAGATGACGCAAAAACGCCGTGTGACTATGGAGAAAACTTGTGCCAGCTTAGAGAGAACAAGAGGGAATCTCTATGAGTAAGCTTTTAAATGATCAATTTTCGAGACTTTCCTGAAATAATATATATTAAATGAACGCCTTCTGTTCCTTTTTTGATAGATAAAACTTACATGAACTTTTCAATCCATGAAGTATTTATTGAAGAGAATATTTAACACATACTTGGATTGTAGCGTACGACATCGACCAATATATTGAAGAGCCATTTTTGTGGTCGAGCTAGAACAGGACAGGACTGCACCCAATCGAAGAATGTAATGTTTGATAATAAAAACGGGCAATATACGACCAAGATACGCTCAAATCGGCAGAATAATCTACATGCGGTAATCTAATCGGGCACAGGTGTCCGTGAATATTATAGTCTTGCAAAGGCGTCCAACGTGATATTTTTTAGTGTAGGTCGGATTATTTATACAGAACCAGTACAATTCAAATTACTCAAAGATTTCATAGTCCGATAGCGGACTGGACTTCTTTTGTGGTGTGAAATTCTATGAACGTTGCATTATTCAATGGACGATTTGAGTCGAGGCGGAAAATAGGGGGATAAACTATATGGATGTAAATATCCAACAGGATTCAGTTGTGGAATGTGACAAGCAGAAAATTCTACGATATTGCTGCTTCGGGTAAAATACTCGTAAATATGAGTATCCCGGATCATATTGTTGTCTAGTAAAACAAGTATACCAAGTGATACTGAAATAAAGACACACTCTTGAAGTGAGATTATTTCAATCACTTTCAGTACACCTATATGTTTTACATAGTTAGATAAGTGAAAGATTTGTTCTTTAACCTTATCGTTACCTGTTCTGATTTTTTCGTTTTAGTTAAATGATCATTGAATGTTGTTTCTTCTGCAAAGTATCGGTGATTATTACAGGCTGAGTTCTCGGAAAATACGTGAGATATTCATTATACCTAGAGCAAGAAGATGGATAAATTTCCAAGAAACCAGCGACTTTGAAAGAGGTAGAATTATGAGTATGAATAAAGCCAGTTTGTCTTCCATATCTATTGCAACTAGGACACAACGAAACGCTGTTAAAGGCTTAAAGTGACCTCCATACCTACTGGGTCTATGATCAATAACTCCAATGAAGTGTGATGAGGGTTACGCCTTATCATCACGTATGGCGAGAATCACTTTGAAGAGCTGAACCCACCAGCTTCCAGTTCAAGAACCTACAACCGTATGACTGGTAACAGCGACTGGTAACAGCACTATCAATCCGGTCTATTCGTCAAAACCCACGAACCCTTGTGAAGTCTTCCAATTGATCCTGGCTTCAAGCACCAACGTACTAGCCGTATCGTTGGGATCCACAAATCCCAGAAACGTCTCACAATCGATCCGGGTTCGGGCCGGTCGAACCGTCAAGTCCAGCTAAATCCTGAAGTATTTTTCGAGACAGATAGAAGGAATACCCTCCTAGTCCAGTATGCGGACTTTCAACTAATGCCCCTCGAGTCCAACGCCAATTGGGTGGTCAGGTCGTACGAATACTTTCCAAGGCCTCTACCCTCCCGAAGTAACGCACTATACTACATAATGCACTCGGCCATCGGACAGAAAAATCCGGAGATTTACTGGAATAGGGTAGAGTACGTTAGTTTTAAGGAAAAGGCCCTGTGCTGCGACGAACTCCCTTGCCACTGAGTGGATCAACACATTCGCATTCGGTCAATCTTCCACCACACGGGTTAGTGACTGGCTCAAATGTCATTACTTTAGCCATCAAGACTTAACCCTCCATTTCACCGGGATGTCAAGACAATCGCCTCCAACGCGTCAGGCTATAATGCCATAGGGGACGCCCGAACTAGGACGAACAGAAATCTAAATTCTGTGAAGGATGATCGAGTATGTTATTAAGAAAGCCAAAAAACAAAAGCAAGGGATACGCGATGCCACTGTTAAACCAAAGAATAGAAAGACTGCCACTTTACGGCTCTGAAGCACTCCATTATAGCTACAGACGGAGCTACAGGCGGAGACGGACGTTTGAAAGGGATAGTATTTTTCCTCCCCAAGGTCCGATCAGTATGGGGCTGCTACGATTGGGTTCGCAGGGCCTTAGCATTTAATGATGAGTAGAAGCCATGGGGCTGTGATCGTTAGAATATCGAATATCTGCGTTTCATCCAAAATAACCAGTCTTTCAGGGCAGTTCAGTATGAATTCCGTCGTCTTTTCAACGTTCACCAGAATCGAAGTGTTCTCTCACGAAACACTGTTCTTCATTAGATTCCGGCACTTCGACCACGAGGTCTTCTGACGAACTAAAGGCTCCCAGAAACTCCAGCAACTACTGAAATCCCAGAGAATGTTGAACAAATCGACCAAACCTTTCTGCGTAATTCAAGTAGCCCTACTCGAAACCATTCCGCTTAGTACTTGGACCGTAAGATGTAGTTTACACTTTGACATTTTGTCTTTTGACAAATTGACAGTTGTTCAACAGTCAAGGTCAGAGTATTACGGCTAACCTTCGCGCTTGAGATAGAAGCACCCTGATTAAAATTAGAACCACATTATCTTCTTGCTTGATGAAGCTCATTTCCTTCTGAATGGCATGGTGAACCAGCAATGCTGCTATTATTGGGCCCAAAAAAATCCGAGAGATTAAACGAAAAACCGCTATATAGCCCGAAAATTACAGACCGTTAACCATAAATCACTCATAAGTTAGCAGCTAATGCTCCTCGAAAAGATCGGCTTCAGCTTTTGGTGTTGTTGCAAGTGAATCATCCTTTTCTATCAGAGGGAAACAACTTGAATGAGAAAAGTCGTTGCTAATCTTCTTTGCCATTGACCAAAACTGGCGCTATCCACTGGTGCAATCTATGAGCTTCTTGGTTATTCGTAAATTATACCCTTATTTGACTTCATGTATGGTTTGATTGGATGCGTTTATATGATGAGTGTAGTTAGCACGTGTCTTGTTAGATGGATTTGACCACCAACATCGTTAGGCTCTACCTTTAGCAGTTGCAGTTCGTCTGCAGTCACTTCCAAATCATGGCTTGCTGTTTGAGGGTCGTTCAACTATATTTGGAATAAAAGTGTCCATTTAAAAGAAAATCGCATCTACAGCACAATCAACAATGCTATTTATATTTCATGTATTGAATCATGTTTCATTACATAGTTAGGAAGTATAAAAATGACGCATAATTTCCCATTTTACTAGTGCAGAACCTTACGCGGTTTCCTAGACGAAACAGGTTGGGATTTTAGAGTCAGGTGCAATGCTTTTACAAGGCAATAATCGAAATTTCTCTAAATTACCCTGCTTCAATTTCAAAACAAAGGTACAGTGTATTTGCGTATCTTCTGAATGATCGGGAACCAGCTGACTGCGACTACGATTAATGACAAAGGCTTCTGTCTGCCTGTCAGCCTCATCAGTTATGTTTGAGGGTTTAAACCAACCTGAATTATGAGTATTAAAGTTGCCCAGCTTGATGACTTTAGAATTTAGGTAGTTCGTTTAAATCCAGTGGACCTTGCTGGATGAATGTTCGAAGAATCTTGTATTTTGATCACTCGGAGATTAATAGATGCAACACAAAAAGTGTGACCACGTTGCCTGAATCTGACCAATATGATATCCAAGGTGCTGCGTTCCATTTCTCTCTCTTACAAGCTAGATTTGAGTATAAATATAAACATAAGCCACTTTTGAGTGGAAATATAGAATGTAGTTCGTATCCAGGGCAAGATATATAGGTATTGTTTGTAGTTAGCTTTATCTGGGTTTCGGTAAGAAAGAAGTCTATTGTGTTTGTTGTTTTACAGCTGTTGATGAACATTCAGACATTTAGGCTGAAGCTCAGGCCTCTTGTATTATATATAATAAACCGGTTACTGCTTGCTGTTGCAGTCGTGGTTTGAATGGTCTGGGGATTATAAATGACAGAATCCACAAGCTGTTTTCCCATCCGAGATCCGAACAGGAGGCGAGTTTACCTCCGGAACATTTTACCTCAAAAACTACATCTTGACTAAAACAATGAAGTCCCGTTTCAAACCTGACCATCTGCCAGTCTTCGAAACATAATCACAATTTCTTGTGATCGTTTCACGGAGCCTATAGCAAGATGTGGTGCTATCTCACAGGGTGACAGTGAAGGGCACCTATAACTTGATTCCTTATAAATGGTTTAATCCATGTACGCACACAAACATGTTAGATTTTATTTGAATAACGCCTTCAGTTAACAAAATCGAACTTCATCTTCAAATTTTTCAATCCAATTCTGTGTATACATTTATGACTATCTACATAAATTCTATTCGTAATAACTCAAATTTATCAAACCTAAATACTTTCAAAAACTGCGATACATAATATAAATTAAATTTTCATTATTAATCATATCCGCAATATGAGAATTACACAAAGATTACTGGAATGAGGATACTGATACCTGATACCGAATATCGAATAATTCACTTTCTAAGTCCATAAAGTTTTATGATTTACGTCGCCCTGTTTCACAAAAATTTGATAGGGAGAGACTTCCTGCTATTTTTTTAATTCAAGAAATAGCATGCAAATCCCATATAATGATCGGAACCATGGATATGACATACTATCCGATTCCAAAGAATTTATGAACGGCCACTATAATAAAATTCCTTGTCTCTGAGCAGTGTCATGAAATCATTCAGCGGGTGGTATAATACTTAATTTATTTTCAATAACTTCGATTTATCGTTCTGGGAAAATATGCGTCTGAAATGAATACTGAAAGCAGCATGAGTTTGTCTATAACTACATTGTAGTTGAAGTGGTTACTTAATTTCATTTTTCACAATTTCACTATAAACATAAAGACAGAGAATGCTCATAAGATTCGGAAAATTGATCCTTTATCAAGAAGAAACAAAGTGATTTCACTACTTACTTCTGTCCTTTAAATCTTCAAAAATGGTGAAAAATGCTGACGTGAAACTGGAAGCTTTTGCGCGTTTGTTCAACAGTCTATTTTCCCTGCACTTGCATAGTTTGATGACTGCTCTTGGTGTGCAGTGTTTGCAGATTCGATTTTCTTCTATCAGTTTTTTCAGAGAATCTAGTTTTGAAATTTAAATATAGAAACAGATTCATTCTGTTAGCCTCCTACAAATTTTAATTTCAAAAATCTTTCATTCGAAAACTTTTATAATTAAATTAATGTCTTATAAGCACTGCTTCAATTTAGAAGACATATAAAATCAACACTCAGTATATAATATTGAATGGAATAAAAAAATTATTATTTTATTGAATCTTGTTCTGTTTGATAAGCTACATACCAATGTGTGTTGGTTTGCTCTCTATTACAAGATGTATTAATAGACGATTTTTTGTTTATAATCTGGAGAAAAAAACAATAATTCTACGTGAACTTCAAGACTTTATATAACATGTTTCGGATTGTCCGAGTTGGGTCGCCCCCCATAGAGCTTGTCGCGCTGGGGTCGTTTGTCTTGACTAGGACCCTAGTTTCATCCCGGTGAAATGGAGGGTTAAGTGTTGGTGCCTAACGTAATGCCATTCGCGCCAGTCACTGGACTCGTGTGGTGGAAGATCGACCAAATGGGGCCCTAGTTGATCAACTAGAGCTTTGAGTCGTGTTGATCAATTCAGTGGCAAGGGAGTCCGCCGCAGCACAGGGCCTCTCTCTTAAAACCAACGTACTCTACCCTATTCCAGTAAATCTCCGAATTTTTCTGTCCAGTGGCCGAGTGCGTTATGTAGCATACTGCTTCACCTCGGGAGGGTGAAGGCCCTCGAGAAGTATTAGTACGAACTGGCCACCCAATTGGTGTTCGACTAGGAGGGCAGTGGTTGACGGTCCGCATGCTGGTCTAGGAGGGTATTCCTTTTATCTGTTCGCAGACACTCATGTTCAGGATATTCTCATGAAATGCTCCAAGGTTTAGCGGAACTTGACGGTTCTACCGGCCTCGTCCTGAACCTGGATCGATTGTGAGACGTTTCTGGGTTTGTGGATTTCGACGAAACGAGGTTCGTTGGTGCTTGACACCAAGATCAATTGAAGGACATCACAGGGGTTCGTGGGTCTTCACGTACAGGCAATCTTGAGATTATCTCAGTTCATGATACTGCGTTCGTGTGGATGGATTAGAAGCCCCTCCAGCGTGTGAGTTGCTTCCCAAGCAACTCATGCACTGACCATGAAGAGCCAGTAGAGGTTGGATAGTGCTTCACTGCTAACAGTCAGATGGTTGTAGGTTTTCGAACTGAAACCCAAACTGGAAGCTGGTAGGTTCATCTCTTCGGAGGAGTTCTCGCCTCGCGCAATGATAAATCTTAACCCTCATAACACTTCTGCCTCTTGGAGAAGATTGTAGAGACTCCTAACTAGTCACATAGTGAAATAGCTACGCTCACATGCCAATACACTTACTAGTAGAATTCAGGTGTCCGATTTGGGTCAAATATGCATCTTTTTGTTCTATAATTTGTTGCCATTTTGAAAGGAGCTTAATAATGCCTCTCTTGTAGAATCTTTAACATCTAAAATACCTGAACAGAATGGACGAAACCAAAGTTGCACATAATTAGTGCAATTTTGTTAATACTGTTACAGCTAATTAGCTGTTACTGTAACAAATACAGTAAAATGTAACAAATTTTCTCTTTGTTCATTTCTTCCTTGAATAGGTGTGATCGATACTTTGCGAAATATCGATCACTACAGCCATCTACCAAAAAAATAATTGATTTTTGTTTCCTCAACCATCTATTAGCTTTGGAATGATATGAATCATATTGGGAGTTTGATAGCATACGAGTTATAGCTCAGATAGTCATCTCTCTGATTTGTTTATAGAGTTGTAATTGTTAGGAATTGGCATGAATAAATAAATGAATGGAATTTCAAGAGAAGTTACAACAAAAACAGAGAATTTTCTAGTCTGTCATCGCAAGGTCAAATAAACTTTATATTTTGGAAATTAATAATCGACTTCACATTCATTTTGGTGAGAAGAAGAACTATATAAAAATACAATTTAGATATATCCTAGAGACCCGGCAATCTATAGAACTCTACTGTAGAAAATCTCCCTTTTGAAAATATCGTCAAGATCAATTTCTGTTGGGAAATAATAGGTTGTTTCCACTTTATATGCAGTTTCTCAAGGTATAATGCCATATCTGAGCTGGGATTCAACAAGAGAATGGTACAAAACGAACATATGCCTGACTTCTAACATCCCAACCAAATACTTGAACCTGGAAACCAGGCCTCTTATTTTCCCAACCAATCCATTTAAATGCACATCCCATCTGAAAAAAAAGTCTAGCACTAGACCAAAGTATTAACGTTGTTGACTAGGTTGTATTAGAATAGCATTTTCTTTATTTTATAACACAAGTGGTTCAATTTCTGGTAGAGACCAGCTGTCACATGCAAACGGAATATAAATGAGTCTTTTTGAAATCAATTGTTAATTTATTTTGCTCTATCCATCGTTTAACCTGAAAAGTCTTTCTCAACTGTAAGCTTCATATCTGTCAAATTTTTTGCACTATATAGAATTGCCATGTCGTCCGCAGAAACAAAAATCGCCACCTTGTATTCAATCACAATAACTCGTTGATATATATTGTGAATCTTATGGATCCGAGAACGGTTCTCTGCGAAACTCCATGTCTTAAGTATTTTATGTGATTCTAACGAACTGTCGGTTAATTAGTTCTTAAAAAATTTATCTCGACCCAGCCACACCAATTTCAGCCAGAAAACCCAAAAGGATTCCGTGATCAACATAATCAAAGGCCTTCACCAAATCAAGGAATATGCTGACGGGAACATTATTCTTATCGAGTTTTTCATAAATGGTTACTGTTAAGCATGTCAGGGTACCTTGTATTGGTCTTCCCTTTATAAATCCATATTCACCACAGCTTATAGGTAAATTTCCTTCTAGGTAAGATGCGAGCATAGTTCCGATGACTTTTCTATTATTTTGGAAATGGTAAATATTAACGAAATTGATGTATAATTGGAACAGAGTTTCCTTCCTTCTCCCTTTTCAATGGGTATACTAATATTCGTTTTCAGAATATTTGAAAATATTCCTGCGTGTAAGATCTTAACACAGATGCTTTATCGGTCTTATGTACCCATTAATATCTGCCTTCAAATCTTCAGTATGAATACCGTCGATACTAGCTTTCTCCTTTGTTTTAAATTATTTATAATATTTTTTTATTTCTTCTGGGTTGGTTAGTGCTAAATAAAAACTGTTCTTTGCTGTACTATCTCTCACATTTGGTAGATTTCCACTACAATTGATTTTTTCTGCCAATTCTCTTCTGATACTAACGAAATACTCACTATAGTTCGTAGTTATATTACGCCATCCTTTGTTTCTATCTTTTCTACTAAACATGCATTTGTAGATTTCAAACGTTCATATATAGAGATTTGAAAGTAGTACAAAATCTAGTAGTGTATTTTCACAAAATTATGTATGAGCCTTCGCGTCCTTATTTCACATCTAGATACCGAATTTATATTCGATTGAATATGAACTTTCAAACATTTGATAAAGAAAATTTCAAATGACCATAACTTAGAAACTATCAAGCTGATTTTGACCATTTTCTTTCAGATTCCAAACCAACGCTGAATATTTAAAGTTAAAATCATGATGTCAAATATTAAACTGAACAATGACTCGAAATAACCATTTCTTAAAAATGCAATTCATTAAAATGTATTACAAGGCTATGAAAATATTTGGAATTAGCGAATGAGACATCAGTTCAAGACATCGTGGAATTGAGTTAATTGTAAATTTCGACGGTTGAATCTACCGAAATTTGGAGACAGGCTTTCGAGTATTCAAAGGGAAAAAAACACAAAGACCAATGAAAGAACACAGTGCTTCGGTAGACATATTTACAAAAAAAAATTTGTTTTCTAAATATAATGATTTCTCGCAAATCACTTGATGAAATATTTTGGATATTAATAAGGTACATAAATATACTTGGCTTAAGTTTCACAAAAGTTTAATTTATGTTGTTGACATATATGTTTCCAGTTTCAATCCATTTTCAAAACTAAGGAGATATTTACTTAACATTACAATTTATATATTTTGGACAACAGGTTAAAGTGGCGGTCTTTTTTTTATTAGAGGTTGTTAACAATAAGTTATAGCTGTTGACGATATTTGCTTATTTTTTAAAGAAACTAGTTATTACCATATGTCAGTAATGGGGATAGATGAAATTGCAGCTGATCGTTTGTTATCGGCAAATGTTTTTTGTGAGTCGAAGAAATTTTCGAATATTCGAGTAGGTCCAACCGTTTGCTTTTGTTACCTGAATATGGAATTTCCACTTCACTGAATTGAAAACCGAAATTCTCAGTTGAAATTTCGTTACTGACATCTGTTAATGACTAATTCTTTTGAAATATAAGCAAATATCGTCAACAGGTATAACTTACTGTTAACAACTCCAAATAAAAAAAACCCGTCACTTCCTTTTGTTGTCCGAAATAGTTAAATTGTAATGTTGATTAAATTCTTTTTAGTATTGAAAATTTGTCGTAACTCGAAACTTTTATGTCGACAACATAAATTAAATTTTCGTGAAACTTAAAAAACCAAGTGTATTTGTGTACCTCATCAAAAAGAGTTTGATTCTCGTTTTCATTTGATTCAAGGAACTACCCTCTTCTTGTAGGGTACAATAAAATTCAAGATTCCTAAAACAGAAAGAAATAAAAATGTAAAATAAGTCAAGCAACCTAAGTTACAGGGAACAAAACAATCAATACAAGGTTGTTTGTTTTCAGCATCATGAGATATCGGGTGTTGTTTTTAGAGTGATAGAGCTTTCGATAGGGGTACCTGTGATTTGATAGAAGGTAGAAGCCATGTTATTTTAACATTTCTGTAAGCATCGACAAATTATCATGGAAAGACTAACGCTGCAACAACGTTTACAAATTGTTGAAGTTTATTTTCAAAATCGGTGTTCTATTCGCCAAATTTATAGAATACTTCGTGAATTTATGGTTGACATAATCGTCCATCAGAGCAGCTTATTCGTCGAACTATCAGTAGATTTTTGACAACATTTTCTCTACTCGATGTAACAATAACAAAAAGACAAAGAACTGTACGTACAGAAGAAAATATCGCTGCTGTAAGTCATAGTGTTAATGATCATCCAGATTTGTCTATTCGTCGACGTTCACAACAAGTTGGACTCTGTGCATCCACCACCCGGAAAATTTTGCGTAGAGAACTTATGCTACACCCATACAAGATCCAACTGGTTCAAGAACTAAAGCCACTTAACCATAACAAGCAACGTTTATTTGCTGAGTGGGCCTTGAAGTTGATCCACTTTTTTATCGTAAAATTGTGTTTTGTGATGAAGCTCATTTCTGGTTGAACGGCAGAATTGAACAAGCAGAATTGCCGTATACGGAGTAAAAACTTTCCTCAAGAAGTTCTGCAGGTTCCACTGCATCCTGAAAAATGCACTGCATGGTATGTTTTACACGCTGGGGGCATCATCAGTTCATATTTCTTTAAAAACAATGCTGGAGCTAATGTTACAGTGAATGATGCTCGTTACAGATCGATGATCAATGATTATTTGTTTCAAAATTTAAATGGTATCGACCCAGAAGTGTTTTGGTTCAAACAAGATGGTGCTACACCTCATGCTGCTACCGTAACAATTGATTTATTGAAAGAATGATTTGGCGATAATATTTTTTCGAGAAATGGTTCAATTAATTGGCCTTCAAGATCATGCGACATAACTCCACTGGAATATTCTCTTGGAGTTTTGTTATGTCATTGATTTATGCTGATAAACCAGAAACAATAGACGCTTTGGAAGCCATCATAACTCGTGTTATTGGTGAAATACAGCCTGAATTACTCGAAAAAGTGGTCCAAAATTGGTCTGCTCGAATGCGGTTCCTCAGAGCTAGTTGTGGTGAACATATGAAGGAAATTATTTTCAAAACATAAATGTTACCAAATTATCATTGAAATAAAGAAAAAATTGGCTTCAATCTTAATTTAAATGTGTTTATTTCAATTTAAAGTTCTATCACTCTAAAAATACATCCGATTCCAACATTTTAGCATCTATAGGACTCAACCTCCGAATGTCAAATAAATGATTCAATGATTCATTTCATGGAATATTGTCACATAATTATTTATCCGATACGAATATCCACCACATAACGGTGCAATCACACCAAATTCCAACGTCTTCTGAAAGTCGCAAAAGCGCTAGCACTCCATGGAATTTTTAGGTCTGAATACATGACCCAGACACTGTCAAGAATCACTGAATACCGTCGATGAATCACCCTTCATCAAAGAATACGAAATGAAAAGAAATAATCATAATATATACATGCATGCACGAACTCAAGTCATCAAACAACTTGGCCAAGGCCCGCAAAGATAAAGACATAAATATTTTTATGATCATAATGCATCGATGCAACAGACTAGAGGTAATTCTCGCATAAGACTCGTATCTGAGATGGAACATAAATATTGGAAATGTCCCATATTAAGTTCTGTGGCGCCGAGACAAAAAGCATTGACATAAGTAAATGGAAGTCACTTCATTATCAACAACTCTCACAGTTTCATAAGATTGCGGCACGAATACTGGCAGATTTGTCTGTCCGTCAGTCTGTGCAATCAGGGACAATGATAATGAATTTTCGAGCTGGAGAAATCTGGGACTACATGTTAAGTGTCAAAGTCAGTGGTTGCATTATGGCTTTGACGTGTTTAAGGTTCGATTGTCCGAGGATGTACGAAGGTGCGGGATATTTATTGTCCAATTATTATTGTTTGTTGACATTTTTCTTCATTTCAGCTTCAGTAGCTCTTAACCGATGTAACTGAACTACTTTCTGTATCTTCAAATAAATAGGCGTGTTCAAAATCTAGTGACATTAAAGGAAGTGCGGCTATTTTCAAATTACCGGAAAATAATAGAAATTTTCGATATACTAGTAATTTATGTTCTATCAAGCACAAAATTCAATCGGAATAAAGGAGTATTAATACATCGAATCATGTAATGTATTCACGATAACACTTTTTTATGGAAAATTATGTAATAAAAGAATCAAAATGAAATATGTCTAACACAAACTGTAATTGTGCATCTGCAACATCGTCAGGCGTCAAGAATATGATTGTCCAGCTATTCCTGTAGAATTTCTTTCTTGGGTACTCAGGTGCTTGAAAAAGTTTTTGCGATTTTGAAAAATATTTTGATCCCTAAAATTACATCTCTTAAGCGTATTCCAACATGTTCTATTGCATTTAGATCCAGCGATTGAGAAGGTCATTCTAAAACCGCAACATTATGTCTTCTTGGACGCTTTATTTTGTATAGGAGTATTATTTTACATGAGACGAGTATCTGGCTGAATGAAATTTCTGGACGGAACCACTGCAGGTTCAGGATGCATTATGTAATCGTTAGTCATCAACAAATTATCCAACAGAGCGTATTCAGTTATGCGACTAAGCATAACTTCAGACCATGGTCGTATTGTACCTTGTAAATGTTGAAGACATTCTCTGGCACCCGAATATTTACCCGGGATAGAGACCTAATATTGATTGTTCGATCAATAACATATAACTCCATTAATATTGGAACAATTCACATTCTTTATCCCATGTTGAACGAATAGTTCAACATGTTTAGGTCTGACACCTCCATTCCCATCCTTCAACTAGATTATCCGGTATAAGATGGTTTAGTTCTTGGTTCTGCGTATAAATGTTGGTTTTCATTACCCAGAGTGTTGATGTTGACATTGACATTATTCTGGTACTTCTAGATCTCCTGCGAAGATCCCTTAGCTTGTAGGAGTTATCGTTAGGCTTTCTCACTGTATCCTTACCGCATTTTGGCATAACACTATCAATTCATTGTCGCTGGTTGGATTGAGTAGCTCAGTGACTATGTTGCCGGTCCCAAGCCTGGATAAAGGCTGAAGGTTCAAAGGCCAGGTTAGTAACCTACCTGGGGTAAAAACTTCACATTGCTCACAGAACCATACATTTGCCTCGGAATAGGATGAAAACGACATATGCACGAAAAAGCAAAATGAGATGGAAAAGGAAAACTTTATTACGAATTGCAACATGAAATATAAAATCACTCAATCGACGAGAACAAGAACTACTTCAAGAAATAAAGAACACAAAATCGATATTTATGCCCTACAAGGGACAAAAAAAAGGGAAGGGAGAAAATGAGTATCAGGACACTATGCTGATATATAATGGTGTAGAAAACAAGAACGGGCTAAAGAAGGAGTAGCTTTATTGATACAAAACAAGTATAAATCAAGTATGCAAATATGCTTCTATATATCATCGCGCATAGTTGTTGTGGCGGTTTTCACGAAAAACCAAAAATAAAGTAAATCTCAGAACACGCGCCAGAAGATAATAAACCACGACAAGAACGTGAACGTTTTCACCAAAAACTTCAGGCTACTATTCAATCTCTTGTACCGGATGACATGATGGTAGTTCTCGGGGAGTTCAATACGAAAATTGGTAGTGATATCATACCAGGAGTAACACAGCAATTCAACGAGAAATTATTGAATGGTAATAGGCAACTCATGAGCAACCTATGAACACTTAATGAATTAAGAGTCAATAATACTTTCTTTCATCATCGGGCCCAACATAAATATACATTTGAGAATACCAGAGGGCATAAGGCAATTATCGATTATATATTCAATAGTAATGCACATATATTTCCAGCCCAGATACAGGAAAACAGAACACTAAACTCAGCCAATGTTGGTAGCGACTATAAACTACTCCTGGGAATAATTGAACTAAAACTATCACGAAAAACAAACAGCGGACCAAAGAAAATAGAATGAAGCCCAATATAGTCTCAATGGAACCACTCAACGAGAACCTTATACTAAATAAATTAAACACAGCCTTAGAAATGAACCCTATAATAGAAGGTGATTATATCAACATCAGCTGGGAAAACTGAAGAATAACATTAAAGAAGCTGCGAACGAAACACTTGGAATCCGTTCAGAAAACACTATAAAACACCACGGTTTACCGAAATCAAAAGAAAATGTGATGAAAAGAAAAAGGCATACCTAAAATATGAATCATACACCCAATACAAAATGATCCGCAATGAGGCAGGGTCTCTCGTAAGTATAGCTAAAGCCAGGCACTGGGAAATTTTCTCTGAAAATATGGAAAGCGACTGTAAATTTGCAATGAGTTTATTGCAAATGGAATTTCTGTGTAGTCGAAATGGCCTGAAATTTGTCGCTGGTAGAAATATTGGCAGTATATCAAAATAGCCTTCGTATTTCAGAATCAACGTAGGATTTGATTCCCTAAGATATACTCAATATAAGTGGTGTGTGTTTAGAATTGATATGGAATTATTATTAGATATAGCTAATGACATAGAGCAACAAAGCAAATGATAGATAAGTGGACTGTATTAGATGAATGAATCAAATGAATTGAATTAAATGATTGCATTAAATGTTGAACCTGGTTTCAGGGATTAAAGGAATACTACAAGTATAAAAAATATATTGAAGTATGAAACATGTGTCATAAATGTTAATGTATACAAATTTATCTTACTGAACTTCTTCTGTCTGTGCTGGAGACACGGCTGTTGTGGGAATGCTGGTGCTGGGGTCTGGTTGTCTTCAGATCTCTTCTCGAATAGGATCACTGCTTGTTTTCGACTTGGTACATTAACATTTGCACCAAATTTCGTCTATGGTTTCTATGGTTGTTCTTCTTTCATAGAGAAATTAGGCGCAACCACGGTGTAAAGATTATGCTTTATACAACAATATTGGAACTATAGAATGTACATGCGCAAACACTTTGCGCATGAGATTTGCGCCTTAACAGCGACTTTTATGGTCTTCAGAAACAAATCTGACGTTTAATCAGAACACAAACGGTTGGAAATAAAAGAGTTAATAGAGAGCAGACACATATCGAAACAATGCTGGCTTGAATATCAAAAAAATCTATATAGAATGGAGGAGAAATTCGTTGAGCCGAATGATACAATAGAAATAGATACTGATGACAATATGCAACTAGAAAGTGAGGATATAGTACTTAAACAGTTAAAAAACAGAAAGAGCCCTGATCTGGACAGTATTACAAATATGCAGGATAATATCTTGTGCAACACTTGGCTAAATTGGCTAAAAATATCTTTGATCACTACAGGATACCGAATGAATGGCGGACAAGTAATTGTTGAAAAACGATAATAAAAAATTACCGGAAAATTACAGGGGCATCAACTTACTGAACTCGACACTGAAGTTGATTACTAAAATAACTACCAAGAAGATAAATAGCATAATCTTCCTCTCAGACAAACAACAGGGCTTTAGAATGGGCAGATCTTGCACAGATGCTGTCTTTGTTACAAGGCAAATTGTCGAAAAATCTATTGAGTATAATAGACCTGACTACATGTGCTTCATAGATCTGAGAAAATCATTTGACCTGGTTAAGCTACTGGATGTTGTCTACTTACTCTACAGTAGACAGGTGCCTTAACACTTAATTAAGGTCATTGAAAACATACATACTGCTAACAAAATACAAGACAGAATTGACGGAGAACCGAATCAATTTCCCGTAGATAATGGGATATGAGAGGGCGACTCACTGAGTCCACTTCTTTTCAATATAATTATGTATAAAAATAGAAATCAAGAACGCCCCTTGAAGGGATATAAAATGGACAATAGTAATATCACAATTCTATGTCATGCCGATGATGCTGTGCTTTTTGCAGAAAATGACGATCATCTCCAGAGATTGCTGTATTGCTTTAACTGTGTAGCCAAGTTCCAGAACATGATAATTTCTGCATCCAAAACAAAAAGAACAATTTGAATGTAAGTCAATACTTGGAAGAAGTAAGATATAAATGACTTTGAATTCAAAATTATATATTCTTACTTTTAAAATATAATTAAAACATGATGTAGAAATTAATTTGTTTTACAACCAATAAATTAATATATATATGTTACACATTTAATTGTGACTCGAGTTTTTGGAATTATTTATCCCAACTTCAGAATTGTCTGAAGATAGGATAAATAGTTAATTTCCGAAACTCGAGTCACAATAAAATGTGTAAAATATTAATTTATTGGTAGTAAAACATAGTAATTTCCACATGTTGTTTTCATTATGATCAACTACCAAATAGTAACGGCTGGAATCGTTCAGTATTCTAAAATATATATTGAAACTTCATACAAAAACTATCGAAATGATATCCTTATATATAATCATTATAAAATATTCTTCAATGTCTCGGCAAAAATTTTTTTACCCCCCGACATGAAACGTATTAATACAAATGTAACAACAAAAACTATATAAGTAGATTTATATTAACATTCAAATACAAGAAAATCAACTATTCTAAAATTATTCTAAAATCTCAAAATACAGGATCAATTAAAAATAATTGAACGAGAAATTCAATATTTGATAGCTATTTCGGTCTCTAGATCTCTTCAGAAATGAATTGAATTCAGATTCAAATATATCACAAGATCAAAATTTAACTCACCAAATGAGATAAAACCCGGAAAGTATAAACTCGAAGTAAGCTTTAAAGCATCCAAAGTAAAACAGAAATGATCAACGTGTTGTTACGTTCAACCTATAACCACTTGTACTCTGAACACAGAAAAACATAACAAAAATTATTCACCCCAAATAATGTCCCAGGACAACAAAAATACTAACTTTTAAAATCCAAACTCAATGGAAAAAATCTGATAAAAGCTGTAGATACTTTTGCCATCCCTGTCATAACTTACAGTTTTTGAATCATAAAATGGACGCAAACCGATCTCTGGTGTTTGCAAAGGACCATTAGGACTATTATGACTAAGGACAAAGTCCATCACCCAAAATCTTTGACCGACGGAATGATACTTCCACGCAGGCAAAGCGGCATAGGATTACTTGACTTTCAACTTCTGGATGACAGGCACATTGAGAGTCTCAGAAAGTATTTCACTGGCAAGTCAGAAACATCATATCTCATGAAAGCAATAGTGGAAGCAGATCCGCGACTGACAGCTTTAAACCTTAGCTCTGGGAAATTTCAACCCTCTGGTCTTACGATTCAGGAGAAAGAAAAGAGATGGGTACAAAAATCCTTCACGGCATATATCACTACACCCTTCAAGACATAAATGTTGACCAAGAATTGTCAAACAGATTGATGACTGGTGCACTCTTTGCCGAGACGGAAGGATTTATGCTGGCTTATATGTGAAGCATATAATTAAAGATCCAAATGCACCAGAAGATCGCTGCAAGAGATGTGGGTTACCAGGAGAAACAATAGACCATTTAATATCAGCATGTCCGACTCTAACCCAAAGTGACAACCTCAAAAGACACAACAATGTAGCAAAAATAATACATCCAGGACTACTTAAATACTATCAACTGTCAGAAAACACAGACTGTTAATACTCGTATTCTCCAGAACTATTCAAACATGCCGCACCCGAGAACATAATGGACCAGACATTAATGTGATTGACAAAAGGACGAAATCCGCCACATTGATGTCGCCATCTTGCTAAGTCGAAGACAAGAACTATTCACGAGGAGATTTCCGAATAATCCGAGCGTGTAATAGAGATTAAAACTATGTGGAAACTAAACAGTGTACGGATAGTCCCTATTGTGTTATCCAGTATCGGTCTCATTCCCAAGAATCTGAGAGAGAAACTAGCTTTACTACATCTGAAGCCAGAAGTACTGAACAAAATGCAGAAGGCTGTTATCATAGATACCTTCCACACAGTTAGAAAATTTATTCAGCAGACTTGTGGGACCAGCCGGACTTGGGTCTCTGGACCACAATAGACAGAACGCAAAAGATGCGTGGAGATCTTGAATAATAATAACAGTTCGCTTCGGACAGGAACACTAAGGTATTAGAAATACACTAGTGCCATCTAGAGCAAGCAAATTTGTAGAACTTTCTATTACCGTAGCTCAAAGTCCTCACTAATAATATTTTGGGGTGGCTCGAATTATACTAAAAGCGATAAACCTGAATACGCTACGTAATGTATAAAATACAACATCGAGCCCCAGATCGGGAGTTACGTAAGAGAAATCGCGTTGCGAAATTCGCGAAACGCATCGTACCAATGCCACCAGGGCTCGGAATCCAGCAGCCTCGACGGTTACGCGCCAGGGATGTCCATATAAGGGAAGAGGTTTACCTACAATCCTCCATGGCTTCCGGCGCTTCCATGCTTTTCGACCGCTTTCCGTTTACGGTACCGCGTCTAGAGGTGCGAATTTGATTCATAAAGTATTTGGGCGCATTTATGTCCAATTATGTTTAGATATCTCTGGTTTCGTTGTCGATATATATGATGATGGGTTAGTGCGTTGGGAGGACTTTGAAACACGTTCTATTTGAGTACACATCTGCCCCCATCCTGAAGAACCATCAAGGCTATATTATCAGTAGAAGCGTTACACCGATAGAATACAGGGTGTCCGGATTAAACGTTCATATATTTCAGGGGTCTAGAGGTCAAAATATGAAGAAGACTTCTTATCAACTCAGGTCCTAAAATGCACCCCATGGACGCTAGAGCTTCTTCAATATGACCTCCAACATTCAATAAACTAGCGATATCTTTATCAAAATTTGGTGGAATTCAGTACGTGGAGGTTTTTGGATAAACTGAATCGTCTGGTTATCAAACAAATCACTGATTCTCATCAGTGGCGAAGATAATAGAGGGATCTTTCATAAAATCACTTCTAATCTTGAGTGATCAAATTGAACTTCTGATCAAAGAAATAGCTCCACACACGTTTTTGAAGAAAAGAGGTAAGAAAAAAGTGATGATATGCATTCTAACTGAGCCATGAACTGAGCGTTTGCCAGTTTGACATTATCAATAAAACACGAAAATTGAGTGGACTCTTTGTACATTACTGTATTTAAAAGATAGTCTGAATTGCTAAAAATGGTTCCTTATTCAAATCAGGTTGATATGCATTTTATGTATGGAAAAGTTGATGGAAACTCTCATGCTGCCAAACGATTCTATGAAGAAGCGTTTCCTGAACGAGTCCTTCCGTGCGAACCTCCACCGGAGATTATGTGAAATGAGTACTTTTATCCCTTCCAAATCTGAATGTGGTAAAGACAGTTCTAACCGTACTGTTGAAAACGAAGAAGCCGTTTTGGAAGTTGCAGCAGTAAATCCAAATATTAGTGTGCGACGAATTTCGGTACAAAATAGATTTTCGAAGAGCACAGTGTGGCAAGTTCTCCATGAGCAATTACTCTATCCATATCATCTGCAATAGGTTCAAGCCTTGAACATGAAACCGGAAGACTTTCTAGCAAGATTGGAATTCTATTATTAGTTAACAGAGCAGTTTAGACTAAATAGTGACTTCGGGAAATATATTTTGTGCACTGCCGAAACCAGATTCACGAGAGATGGTATAGTAAATTTTCGTAATGTCCACGTTTGGGCAGACGAAAATCCACATGCAAGTTTGGAATTGAACCACCAAGACAGATCATCATAAATGTTTGGGTAGGAATTATTAATGAATATTTGACCTTATGTACTGCCGAATCGTTTGAATGGAGAAAGTTATCTGAATTTTTACATATTTCACCTGATTTGATGGATGATGTTCCATAGACTGAATATTAATTTCATGCATGGTGCGCATTTCTGTCGGGGTGTAAGGGAATATTTGGATCAAATTCATAATCTAAGATAGATTGGCTGAGGAGGACCTGTACACAGGTCACCCTTCTCTAGATTTGATTCCCCTAGATTTTTTTATGGGGATATTTGAAGGAATACGTGCACTCAGCTCCAGGTCGAAATATTCAAGAATTTGAGCAACATGTAATTAATGGTCGTGAGCAGATAAGAGTATTCTAGGGATTTTTGCTAATGTGCGAAAGTCGATGCGAAAACATAATAGAAAATGTATTGAAGTTAACGGTGGACATTTTGAACATTTACTTTAATTTATTTTACATCGTTCGTGTTATAGAGGTTTTGTTTTTTTTATTTTGTCCTTTACCCAGTTAAACTCGTTGATTAGAATTATGTTCGAACAAATTTTTTCATCTTATCTTAGATTATTTAATTCAAGTTTAATTTTTTAATACTATTCAGTATTGCAAAAGTCAATAGGACGTTATTGATGACGAATGTTAAAGTGACAAAATCACTTTTTTCTCGAGAATGATGCTCCGCAACGCTTTCAACAAAGGGTCACTCAGTCAAAATAGAAGTGATTTTATGAAAGATCCCTTGTTATCTCCGCCACTGATGAGTAAGTTTTTTGATCACCAGACGATGTAGTTTATCTAAAAACCTCCATATACTGAATTTAATTTGAATCCTTCAAATTTTGACAAAGATATCGCTAATTTATTGGATTTGGGAGGTCATGTTAAAGAAGCTCTACGTCTATGGGGTGCATTGTAGGATCTAAGTTCGATGACAGATATAACAAAGTTATATCAACAGAAAGTCCAACCTCACCCGCCGTACAGCCCAGATATGGCTTCTTCCGACTATCATCTCTTCCGATTGATGCAACATGGTCTGGTTGACCAGGACTTTGCAATTACGATGAAGGCAAAAACTAGATCGATGCGTAGATAGCGGTCAAAGATGCATGATTCGGCCAAATAGCCGATGGGATCAATTACCAGAAAATTAGCAGCAAGGGACACACATTTAGTAGAGTTGGAAAGCAAGAGGTTATCTAGATTGAACATTACGTCAGGATACCCCAGGGATCAGTGTTTAGACCAATTTAATTTCTCATTCAAATTAACGGCATGATATGTTACTGAATTGTTTCAGCTGTTACTATTTGGTAGTTGATCATAATTAAAACAAATTGTAGAAATTACTATGTTTTACTACCAATAAAAATATATTTTACACATTTTTTTGTGACTCGAGTTTCGGGAAATGAACTATCCCATCATCAGACAACTGAAGACCTAACAGTGGTACAGGGGTATTTAAACAAAAGTGATAAATATTTCGAATATTTCAATGAATAACACCTAATAGTGGTACAGAGGTTTACAAGCGGAACGTGATAAAAATCCGGTTAAAAAAGAGACCTTCTAACAGATATCGGAATGTCGGCAATCGACAAAAAGGTTATTAAACAAATGGTACCCAAATATCTCAAATAATTTTTTGGGGTTACATAGCTCCGTACAGTTATTCATTATTTTTACGTTATTTTGTTGTACATCTCAAATATTTGGATTTACATAGCTCCATACAGTCATTTATAATTTTTTAAATTATTTTTATTGTGAACGAATTTGAATTCAGATTCAAATGAAAAGAACTTTGATTATTAAAATGTTCAAATTCGTTCACAATAAAATAATTTAAAAAATAATGAATGACTGTATGGAGCTATGTAAATCCAAATATTTGAGATGTACAACAAAATAACGTAAAAATAATGAATAACTGTACGGAGATATGTAATCCCAAAAAATTGTTTGAGATATTTGGGTACCATTTGTTTAATAACCTTCTTTGTCGATTGCCGACATTCCGATATCTGTTAGAAGGCCCCTCTTTTTTAACCGGGTTTTTATCACGCGCTTGTATACCTCTGTACCACTATAAGGTGTTATCTATTGAAATATTCAAAATATTTATCACTTTTGTTTAAATACCTCTGTACCACTGTTAGGTCTTCAGTTGTCTGATGATGGGATAGTTCTCAACGGATCTGTGCGCAATAGGATGACTCATTTAGAGAAAAAGAATCAATACCCGCAATTTTACAGTAGGACAATATAAAGCATTATCCTATGGGGTGCGTCTTCAAAGGCAGAAATAAGTTCCTGAAACAAAAGAGGTCTTGAGGATGGTGGCGGGGGTTAACCAAATCACTAGTTGTACGCTTCTTCTCAAGGAATATGTTATACGAACCTTCACATGCTGCCGCACAGGGACACTTTCCAGCAACACTCAGCGGTATATAATCATGAAATCAGGTTCAGACATGAATATATAGCCCCAAAACATAGGCCACAAAATGCACACATTTTCAATGGAATGAAAATGTACAATAAACTTACACAGTACATAATATCCCTGCAGATCAATGTTTTTGGTCATCAGCTCAAATCGATTATCAAGGTGCGAGCATTTCATTCCATGCATAAATTTATGAAGTAACGTTTCGAGTCCTTTCCATTCTTTTAATTGTTTGTACGTTTATGCAGAAGTTTGTTATTTGGAAGTATCATTGTTATGCTATTGCTGTGATATTTTGTGTAAATTTTGAGGATAAATAATATATTATTATTATAATTATAACTTCTTATCATTACTGCACGTTGATTACTGATTCATTTGCTGATCTCAAGGGTGTATACAATTCTACACTCTATACCATCCAATTATATCCTTTAAGTTAACAGGTAAGCCTTCAGCCGACAAGATCCTAACTCCTATAATTCATATCCACTGGCTAATTTACTACGAAAGCCGTACACTATCCCAGCTCGAGTTTTACCGCACTATTAATTCGTTAAAACTCTTAAGTATTATTTTATAAAATATATTTCACAGTTAATTGTGACGATCTCGAAGCGATCACCTCCAAACAAAGGTTCCGATTAGAAAATCCACGACATGATCCGCTCATATTTCATTAGATAATTGAAAATTGTTAGTACAAGATAGTGTAGCAAGGTATCATATATCACGAGGGGAGTTTAGCAGGTGACTGTAATGACTGGTTTGATCGATCTTTAGGCGCTGTTCACACACGAGTTAGACCGATGTGAAAATGTAAATGTGCCCTAGGTGTTTCATTATTTCCTTCAGCGGGCGCTATTTCTTGCTTGGGCTCATTTCGGGTTCGTCAATTTATATGCAAGGATGTACACCGTTATTGATTATCGCGAGATTCTCAATGCTCGGTGCTTGGAAAACGTGGCTGGGGGCTAACGTGATTTTTGAGGGGATTTCAAAACGAAGTACAACATTATGTGAGCTGCAATCATCATGAGTTTTGAAGGAATACACTGCATTTGCCAGGAATCGATTTTATTCTTTACTGTTGTCTTTTCGAAAGAATTATCGTCTTTGAGGCTCAATTTTTGTATTGAATAATATGATGATATAGAGATTTTTTCCATTAGCATTTCAAAAATTAAGCACGATCTGTTGTTATGACGAAAACAGCGACAAAAAACAGTTTCTGTCGTAGTAATAGTTTGAGGAAAGAAAAATCCATTATTTTTTTCGTATATGGTTCTAATGATCGACATCTCGTAAAGTAGGGATCAAACAATTTCAGATTTACGGTGGTTGTCATGGTGACATTTCACACTAATTGCTGCTCAGATCAATGACACATAGAGCGATTTATATTCCTTTAAATAATATTACTTTGAAAAGGGATACAATCAAACAAACAACCACAAAAAATCAATTCAGGAACAAAAAGCGTAAACTCTCTCATAAAAAAAGAGAAATAACTCATTCTGAAACAAATATAACCCATTTCCAAAACAGATAAGAATGACAAAAATTTATAAAACTAACTTATTCTGGACCAACTCGCACAAGATAACTCAAATATTTTCAAAAACTAACACAGAAACTGCTTTAACACCCTCACATAAAATTCCCAACTTCATTTTTAATTCAAAAACAAACACTACTGACTGAATAATTCAAGAGTTAATAAATTAAGTTGTCCACAGAGCAGTAGCGTATATATAGGACAAACCGGGAGATCTTTCCTAAATAGGATAAAAGAATATAAATCTTCGTGCAGGAACTGAAAAGATAACACTATTTTGCGAAACATTTTTTCGAAACCAATTATATCTTTCCAGAATTGAACTATCTTGTAAGTTTCACCTGGAAGCGAAAGGAAAAAAATTAGATATCTTGAAATCCATATAAATATTTAACCCCACTTCTCGAAGTTTTGCACAAGTCAAAGCCTTCAACGAATATGTATAGTTGAGATACAATTTGTTTTATTCAGTTTGAAAATGTAGTAGCACTACGAAACTCGAGTCATTGTATATTCAGTTGATGAAGTGATAGAAAAATAAGTTGTTTCTTATTTCATTTCATTTAAAAATGATTTCAAATGATAATATATGTAGAAGAAAACCTTCAAAGCTGCCAACTCCCTTAGTGCCAATATAATGCATCTTTATGCTGACTAAAAGCCTAATGTTATTATTTAAAAAAAATTAAATTTCGTGATGATCGTAGTTCATATGAAAAAGCGCACAAAAGCTCCTAACTTTAGGTTACTGCTTTTCTAAAATTATTTATGTATTCATGAGAGCGGGTGTATCGAAGTAGGAATTTCAGATTTGGAATGTGAAAAAAGTGACCTAAGCTATAAATACAGTAATTATTGAGTTCATTGAATTTTTGAACAAAAATTTGTCCACAAAGATAGACTTCAGATTCAAGTGTTTCGGCACTAGTCGAGTGGCAATGCTTTTCAACGACATTGCACCACTCATAGGCAGGTGTTTCTGATAAGTCAATTCACCGTTAGCCTCAATAGCCCCTTGAAATAATGTATATCCTTCTCAACCTAGGAAGTAGACATCATCAGTCCTTGGGTGTAAACATGATGGATGGACAACTCATTCAGATTTCAACTCCTCGAAATAATAACCCTACTGTTCACTACTTAACATAATTTTGGCCTGTTGAGTGTTAAAAATTGATGTGTTATATTTTTTGGTAGTAAAATTATCTAGGTGAAGAAATATTCTCCTTAAGGCTACTGCCGCTACTAGAAATCATGACGTCGGGCAATGCATAAATTTCAGTAGCTACTCGAAGAGCACAAGAGAGAGTGTGTGTCCTCCATTTATTTGTTAACATCCATTATGTTCGAGAAATTCGATCGAATCGGCCATTACTTGATGGAAGTTCTTTTTAATTGAATGAAATAATAAAGATTACTTCCAAAATTTATTAATTTAACGACAATTGAATATGATTAGACAAATTGCATTCAATGATATATTCCGATTATAAAAAAAAAATTTAAAACAAAAATCAAAAGAAAAAAGCAATACCCAAGGATATTATTTCATGAAATTTGACCCAAATGTAGCTTTTAGAATGGTTAATAATTTAGGAATTCATATGAAATATAACAAATAAAGACAATAAACCTGAAGTTTATAATTTAACTTGCAATGATTGCCCTATGGTGGGTATAAATTGGCCAAGCATGTAGATCTTTTAAAAAAAGAATTCAGGAATACCAGCGGAGTTATACATTCTGTCAAGAAAGTACCGGGAATTATCGATTTAAATCTGGCGGGGCAATGAGGCAGGTAAAAAATTTTTTTCCTAGGTTGGTACCACTGTCCTTAATTACTATGCCAAGCTTGAGCGGGATCTGTCAACTAGTGTGTTTGCAACAGCTGATTAAGTCAGTCGATGTCAGAGTACGTGCCGATTTTTACTATGGGTGATTACGTTGAGCAAAGAATTTGTTTAAAGTTTTGTGTTGCAAATGAATTTTCGTGTGCCGATGCATTGAAAATGTTGCAAAAGGCCTTTGGTGATAATGCTCTATCGAAAACTCGTGCATATCAGTGGTACAGAGCCTTCAAGGACGGTCGTGAAGTGGTCGCCCATCGACGGCTTTGATCGAAGATAACGTCGATGAAATTAAGGAATGGGGGCTGGAAAACCGTGGTACCAGCTTGAGAGAGATAGCACATGATCTTAAGATATCCCACGAGTCCGCACGTACGATTTTGATTGATATTTTGGGCATGAGAAAGGTGGCCGCACGACTCGTACCGAAAGACCTGAATTTTCTTCAAAAACGTCATCGCGAACAGGTTGCTTCAGACATGCTGGATCGCTGTAATTCCGATTCTACATTCATAGAACGCATTATAACTGGTGATGAGACCTGGGTCTACGAGTACGATATGCAAACAAGCCAGCAATCATCGGAATGGGTGGCAAAAAATGAGCCGAAACCGAAAAAACCACGCCAAAACCGCTCGAAAATGAAGGTGATGCTCATTGTTTTCTTCGATATCCGTGGCGTGGTGCACCACGAATTCGTTCCAGAGGGTGAGACGGTAAACAAGGAGTATTACCTAGGCGTTATGAAACGTTTGCGTGAGCGTATCCGTAAGAAGCGGCCAAATTTGTGGGCGAACAACTCATGGATTTTGCATGACGATAACGCGCCTTCTCACCGAGCTACGATTGTGACCGACTTTCTCGCCAAAAACTCAACAAATGTGCTTCAGCAACCACCGTATTCGCCGGATTTGGCTCCCTGCGACTTTTTCCTCTTCCCAAAACTAAAATTGCCCCTTCGTGGCACCCGTTTTGAGTCGATTGAAGCCATGAAACAAAATTCGGCGCGAGAGCTAAAGTCCATCCCGGAAAGCGCCTATAAAAAATGTTTCGATAATTGGAAGTGCCGTTGGCATAGATGTATTGGAGCAAATGGAGCCTATTTTGAAGGCGACTCAATAAATTTTGACGATTAAATGTAAAAATGTTGTTTTAATTGAAAATTCCCGGTACTTTCTTGACAGAGTAGTACATCACTAATCTCGTACTCAACATATGCCAGTCATTTGAAAGAGTTCAGACACAATTTCAACTCAAACTGTGAAACTATTCATAATGAAAATAAAGGTACCAGACTAACACTTTTGGAATTAGTAGGTACAAAAATCTTAAAATTCTTCCCAAGGATCAAACAGATATCGCAAGATCTCCATTGTTGAATATTTTTACTCAGTGAGGTATTTCCGATAATTTTCCCATTATATGCTTATTCGTATCTTTTTTTTGCATATTTTTCTTCATTGGTATTTCTGCAAAGTGATGGTTATTTGTATCCTTTTTTGCAGATGTTTTTCTTCTCTTTATTTCTGAAAATTGTTAGCTAGTTGAATTGCACTTTTTTCAAGTTTTCAGCTATATAGAAAGTGAAGGTGTTATTTTAAGAGTTATTCCACAATGTAAACTTGATGGAGCTACAGTTGGCGAAACAATTGTAGGTTAAGTTAATAAATTGTGAAAATGATTTTTGATATTTTATTTAATAGCATATCGTTATACCGATAGAGACAACTCATACGTTAGTACACGTTATGTTACGGCCAATAGATGTCAATCATATTAAAAATTGAAATCGTAACAAGATTAAATTTATCTGAATAAAACAAATATTCATTTCATACATTCCGAAATTTATTCAAGAACCTGACATGTTTTCATGACCATCTACTGAAGGATATAATCAGTACCTAAAATCAAAATTTCAAGAGCTTCTATTCATCTTTATTGCAAACATCCGTGTAATTTTCATAACGCATTATTATAACAATCAGAAGAATTCATTGAGGAAAAGGAAAATTTAACGAATTAATAAATTCCCTTCGGTAACTCTCATGTTAGATGTCATTTTAAGAAAGCTTCAAAAATGACAGATATTTGAAGTGCAGATAAATAGAAACCCTAGCCGTGGTTGATGAGGTATGGCCTGTATGAATTGGATGGAATTG
Source organism: Megalocaria dilatata (assembly GCA_034642435.1). Taxonomy (NCBI): domain Eukaryota; kingdom Metazoa; phylum Arthropoda; class Insecta; order Coleoptera; family Coccinellidae; genus Megalocaria; species Megalocaria dilatata. The sequence goes on from CM067858.1 coordinate 28,058,074, forward strand.
GAGCTATCTAAAGAAGCGCCAGCAGCTTCAAGGAATAACATAACATAACATAAACTTCATTCTCATAATCAATGCAAACAGTAGACCGTCAAAAAATATAATAATAACTTGAACAAGATCTGAAAGAATATTTCATGAATTCTTTAAGTTAATATGGTTCTATATCTACAATAATCTTAGTTATTTCGATTTTGAATTTTCTAATATTAGATACCTTGATGAACTCCTTAGGTAGTACATTAAACATTCTTATACACATATATTTTGTGTTTCTTTCATTAAGTGCCTCGGAAATTGATATGGAACAGTACGTCTTGTGCTGTTGTTATTCTACAGATCATTGAAATATTGGGAATTTTTTCACGCAAATAGCAGACATTCCAAAAGTATGAGCAAGGAATTATTTCTAACATGACTTCTGCATGATTCCCTATATTTCTATACTATTATTGCCCTCAATGAATAATCTATTTGTATCACTGCTTCCACCCCACATGACAAGCCCGTACCTCTGAAGTGCAACAAAATTTGCCTGATAAATTGTTGTTAAAAGTTCCATGTCCACTCTTCGTGACAATACCCTGATCATGTAGGTACAAAACATTATTGAGTTTTTTGCTGACCTGACATGATCATTCCATTTCAGGCGACAATCAAACGAAACTCCAAGAAATTCTGTCGACGACAAAAATCGGACCTGGCTGTTATCCAGAGTTATTGACTGAGGATACATATTTTTAGACTGAATCGTTCTGAAAATCACACACTAAGTGTCCACCAATGCTGTATTGAATCGAAGGCTAATCGAGTTTGTTCAATACTCGAATTAAGATTCTTGCTACGTAGCAAAGCAATCGCATCGTCAACAAACAATAAGAGGTCGGGTTCATTGATGTATATCAGAAATAAAAAGTTTCCCAGATTACTTCCTGGCGGAACTCCTGTGTTGACATATTTATCCTCTGATATAAAAAGTAGTCCTCCACTATCAATACAAACCCTCTGAGCTAACTGGTATACAATCCTATTATCTTTCAGTATATGTCGGCAGAACATATCATTGTATTTGTTGATTGTATTGTAAATTTAGGGGTAATATTTGATTAGAAATTATTGTTTCATGCACCTATCAAAAATGTTTTCAAGAATTGTTATAAGTTACATAAATTCTTGGGAATGTAGGGTTTTCAATCTTGTGAAATCATTATTGACCTTCTCTAATTCAATAAACATGGATCGTTTACAGTTTCTGACGGTTATTTCTTTAAATTTATATTCAGATATTAGATATATTAGAAATATGTTTTTAATATTTTATATAATATTGCCTAATTATAACCCCTTAAATCACATACGATGAATTTCCGTCAAGAAGAGAAAGAAAATCATTTAGTACTTCTCGAAAGATGCGTCCTTATCAAGGTAGTGCACCATGTTTATGTTACAGACCATGTAATAAATAGGACATTTTGCATAATGCCCAATATAGGGGACCAATGTGAAATCAACTATTGAAATGAGTGAACTGACCAAGCATTATGAATAATGTCTTTAACCTATTGGGTAATATAACAAAAAGGTAGAAACAAATAAAGTAGAAAATGTAAACAAGTGTTTTATTTTATAATGACAATAACAAAAAGGATGTTGTTTTTCGTCTTATTCAATTATTTCATTAATTTGTGGCGAAAATAATATATAAAGGCAATATAAAACATGTTCGAAAAGGTTTAATACGTTCAAGTAAAACAATCTTATTACCTTAAAGAGCAAGAACAAAATTCACTTATTTCAGTATAATGACATTATTATAATATTAACGAAACAGTCTCCGAATTAAGATATATCACGCATTTGTTAATGTAGCTTATGTCCAAATTATCACATGACCTAACTACCATCCAGCAATATTCATAATACGAAGAAACTGTTACGAAAACTGAATTTTAAATGATTATTTATCACTTTGTCCAATTCGATTAGACATCATTTATGGCCAGGTATTATGAGTAAGCCATATATATTCTCAATCACTTGATCCATAACATATACATATATACATAGTTCCTGAGAACGTTGGAGATTTAGAATTCAGAGTTTACTTTAGAGATATCAGATGCTCTTCACTTTTTAATCCTGCATTTTGTATAGGTAGTTACATCAAAACTTTGACGTCTAATAAACAGTTTTGTTTCTGGGTTGAGGTTTTTGTTTTGAGCTCTGAGCAGTTCAGGAACTGAGAAACATGCTTGTGGAATTCTTTATTTTCTTATCCATTTTTAAATTTTTTTTAATTGACAGAGATATTACCTTCGAATTCTTTTCCATATACTGAAAAAATTTATATTGAAGAATTATATGATGATTCTGCTTTTGATATGATAATATAAATCAGTTACCATTGTTTTGAAATTTTCCTGTTTGAATGATATACTGCCAGAGATCTATCTCTATCTATCTGGCGCCTACAGAAAAATCATCATACTATTATGGGATTTTTCCAGCCAATAGTTTAACCTTATCTTCTTTATTAAATGGACAAGTAAATAATAGGCTTTTCAACGGGTTCTTAGATTGAACGTGTATGGCAATGATTATCGGCTCCATTAGAGCATATCGCTGCAACATAGTGATATTCAATTAAAATGGCATACGCCACACTTACGTCAGATATATTCATTGCAAATTTATAGATATGGTGTCGCCTTTCTTACAGACTAATATCAGTAATTTATTATAAGATAATGGTATTGGGTAATATGTGTATAAATACAGGAACGAATTATCATTTTTTGAAGTGTCCATTATGTTTTATGGTCTCGTTCAGATTGTCCCACTCTCCTACGTCCTGCTTGCAATATATTAGTTGTTACAGGGTCATCACATCAGTAAGTACGAAGGCTTAGAAAGGCTGCAATTACAGGATAATTATTTTTCGTCACGACAATATATGACAGTAAAATTTTCGGAATAGAAAGTAAAAATTCACATCTCTTAGATATTTATTTTGAAACACTAACGTCTAATATGTTTCGCGCTTATATTCAATATATGAACCAAATAATGCTTTAAGAAAATATTGTTCCACCCCAGAAATTTGGAATTTTTCAATCAAATGTGTAATTTTGAAAATATAAATACTCAAAATATTTGGAAAAGTTAGTTGCGTTATGATAGATAAACTCAGCACCAACATGTTGAAAATATTCACGGCAAATCAAAGTGAAAGTTAAGGGGAAGTAAACGTTCACAGAGAAGAATTGTGAACAATATGGTATGCAATGAGAATCGGAAATCACGCATGCACGTAACATCTTCTGCAAAACAAAACATAGTAATTCTTTCAATCTTCTCAGAAAGTTTGAAATTCAAAGTGAAATACAAGAGAACATATTGACTTTAATGTGAAAAAAAATCATTTATAAACAATTATAAAATTTTTGACAAGTTTCATAAAATTCATTAAACTGTTTGGTTTAACATCAAAGTTCGAACTAAAATATATTAAAAATCAGAAAATTTTGAAAAACCTTAACGAATGTTCAATATCAGCATTAATCAACGAATTGATAGGACCCATATATAAACTACTTCAGAGCTATCTATCTGATAGGAAACAGGTTGTGGAGATCGGAGAATCCAGAAGCTCAGAGCGCGTTATTACACATGGAGTACCACAGGGTACCAAGCTTGGACCGATTATGTTTGCTAGAAATGAAAGAAACAGAAGACGCCTTTTGTGTTGCAGACGATGCGGTGATTCAATATAGAGGAAATTCTTGGGAAGAATTGAAGGAAAAGGTGTAAATAAAATTTTCAAAAATAAAAATAACAAACTCGCCCTGAATCCAAATAAGACAGAATATATGGCTTCCTGTTCATACACTTTTAATATACCAACTTTAGGAAACCTAATAATAGACAATAAGACATCGATAGCGGAAACAAGAGATATTGAATATTTGGGAATTACGATTGACCAGCAGTTAAAATGGGATAAGCACATAAAAAATCTTGTGAACAAAATAACAGGCTTGATTTTCAAATTCAGGTACTTACGTAAACATCTAAACATAACAAAATATTTGACAATACTCCACCAAGCCTTGATGGAATCACAGATCGGCTATGGGATAGTTGGATGGGGTGGTACTTACCAAACCCACATAAAACCCTTGAAGGTCATACAAAAATGGCTCTTAAAAATAATTCATCAGAAGGAACGTAATTTTTTGAGTCAAAGATGTTACACTGGTTTTGCAGCAAAAATTTCAAACATTGTTCCCGAACATCTGAAAAATATAAAAGCATTAAAAAAAATAAATCCTGGCAGAGTAGTAACACGAGACTAATCATTAATAATTTGATGAATCACAGTTGAAAACATTACTATTCCATTATTTTGAATGAGGACACAATATATTGATTTTGAGTAAACAACAAAAACTTGGATAAAAATCAATCATATACTTACCTGATTTGAGACACGTACTGCCCGATTATGACATAAACTCGATTTGAGATATATATATATATATTTTTTTTTTTCCTGATGAAGACAAACACTAGCCCGATTCGGAACGAGAATATGGAAATGGAGATCTTCTCCTAGGTTATTTCAATTCCCTGGGACATTGTTCTGCAGTTCTTTGGTTTCTCACTATAAGAATTAATCTATATTTTGCTTTCTCTTTATAGAACTGGTTTTTCAAAATATTATATTGTGTTCAACTTCACGTACATGTTATGATATCCCACTATGTATCGGGTGTTTTTTCAGAGTGATAGAACTTTAAATTGAAATAAACCACATTTTAATCAAAATTGAAGCCAAATTTCCTTTTATTTATAAAATAATTTTATGGCATTTCTGTTTTAAAAATAATTTCCAGCATATGTCCACCACGACTAGCTTTGAGGGACTGAATTCGACCAGACCAATTTTGGACCACTTTTTTGAGTAATTCAGGCCTTATTTCATCAATAACACAAGTTATGTTGGCTTCCAAAGCGTCAATTGTTTCTCGTTCATCAGCATAAACCAATGACTTGACATAACCTGAAAAAAGAAAATCCAGTGGAGTTATGTCGCATGATCTTGGAGGACAATTAATTGGACCATTTCTCGAAATAATGCTATCGCCGAATCTTTCTTTCAATAAATCAATTGTTGGTCGCAGCATGAGTTGTAGCACCATCTTGTTGGAACCAAAACACTTCTGGGTCGATACCATTCAAATAATCATTGATGATCGATCTGTAACGAGCACCATTTACTGCAACATTAGCACCAGCATCATTTCATAAGAAATATGGACCAATGATGCCTCCAGCGTGTAAAGCACCCTATACAGTGCATTTTTCAGGATGCAATGGACCTGCAGAACTTTTTGCAGATTGGTTTCACTCCATATACGGCAATTTTGTTTGTTTACATAGCCATTCAACCAGAAGCTTCATTACTAAACACAATTTTACGATAAAAAAGTGGACGCTTATTATGGTCAATTGGCTTTAGTTCTTGAACCGGTTGGATCTTGTATGGGTGTAGACCAAGATCTTTATGCAAAATTTTCCATGTGATGGATGTGTGTGGACAAATATGGATCATCAACACTATGACTTACAGCAGCTATATTTTCTTCTGTACGTACAGTTCTTCGTCTTGTTGTTGTTGCATGGAGTAGAGAAAATGGTGTCCGAAATCTATCGATAGTTCGACGAATAAGCTGATCCGATGGACGTTTATGTAAATCAAAAATTTCACGAAGTGTCCTATAAGTTTGGCGAATAGAACACTGATTTTAAAAATGAATTTCAACAATTTGTGAACGTTGGTGCGGCGAGAGTCTTTCCATGATAATTTGTCAATGCTTACTGAACAGAAATGTCAAAACAACAATCCCTATCGAAAGTTCTATCACTCTAATAAAAACACCCGATACTTCAGTGATGTTTTCTGTTTATTCATCAATTAAACTCAAAATTATTGTTATTATTAATAATATACTATACTCTGGTGAAATTATTTTCTTTGAATAAAATTACAAATATATCTGTGATTATATCATCAATGAAAACCAATAATACCCAATACAAATTGAGTATTTTGCATGAACCAAATAAGGGGTTTGAAATAATATTTGTTCACGCATGAAAACTATTATACATAATAATGACAATAATGTGAAGGTTTTCCAAATTTTCTTAATTTCCCTTTACCAAGTGAAACTCTAGAGTTTTATGTATTTTATAGTCATGAAATTAAATATATAAGTGAATGTATATATCCAAGGCGGTCAATCGTGTCTAGCATAGAGCTCTTCTGATAGAAATATTTATATGGTTGTGGATTGTGTCGGTTCCCTTGATTTCAACCTGAACGCTGGAGTTTTGCAAGGCTCAGTTTTGTCGCCCGCTCTCTTCCTCGATACTAATAAAACTTCCTCAACTCAATTATTATTATTTTTTTTTATTATTATTATTATCCTGATACCCCTAGATCTTCTGTGAAGATCCATCAGAAGCTTTTTCTTCAGCTTGTGCGAGTTAGGAGTTCAGTTGTGTTCTGGGTTGGCACTGTTAATTTTTGACCCAACAGTGAAATGGTGGCAGACACCCGTACAACCAGAAAATTTCTTTTCCACCTGGACAGGATTCGAACCCGGACCTCCCGGTCAAGAGCCCGATGCTTTCCTACTGAGCTATCCACTCTATTATAATAGATTGTAAAATTTATTCTCTTTAATTTATTTCACGCACATTCTGTTAGCTGATTGAATTGCCTGGTTCTAAGCACGAGTGGAAATGACCATCAATTTGAAAATGTTTCAAAATCAATAAATTTCCTTCCCCATGAATATTGAATGCTTTCCAACTTCAAACTCAGATATTTTCGACAACTCTTTTAAAAATAACATGAAATAATGAAAATCATAAAAATTCATCTAATTACTGGTTGCAAGAACCGACTGAAGAAAATTACCACCCATGAATACAAAAATATCACGTATGGAATGGAACACGTTACACGGAAAAATTGAATTTCTCCAGAGATCTCACAAGTCGAAATTTCGACGAAAGCTTCTCGCTGCCTGCCGCAGGACCATCAATAATCCGTCATCGTAATAACTCTCTCAGTGCTCCCAAATTTCCGGACCTCCTGAAGACCAGAACGGACGGCCTCTTCATCCATCACGGGGGGCGTGCAATAAACCATAATGAATTAATTGCCGGACGATTCCAGAAATTAATATGACACAGTAATTAATGTTCGGGGTGGGCCGACAATATTCGGCGTGTCCGCGAAACCGAGCGAATTTACTGCCGGTTGATTTCGTTGAATTAATGCGCCGCCGTTATTGATGGCAAGGGTGTGCTTGAAATTTCGGGATTGTATGTATCGCAAGGTTTGCGTAATTGATACGACTGATACATGTTAATGGAGCTATAACAAACATATTAGGTGTAGAAATAAGTTCGTGCGGTTTTGATAACAGATGTCGCTATAAGTTGATCGTTCCAGTGTCAGATTTGGCACCACTTTCATTTTGGAGTGTCATTCATTATTTGTCATTTCGTCAAAGTGTAAACAACATACTTTCTGAAGGCTCTGAAAGTGTCAACTTCTGTACGGAATGTATTTTTGCGGAAAGTTTTCCTTCATTACTGGAATGTGAAGGTAAATGCTGACGAAATAGCTTAATGATTTGAAGGTGGCAATTTTGCTTTGGAAGACGAAGAACGACCCCAAGGATGCAGAATTGGAGTCAAGGATCCATCATAAACACAAAAGGAACTCGCCGAAGCACCGGAAGTCACTGAACCAGCCATTTGCCAGCGTTTAAAAGTAATGTTCCAGGTGTTTTTTTTCACAATGATAGATCATTCGATAGGGATAACTTTGATAAGAAGGAAGAAGCCATGTTGTTTTGACATTTCTGTTCAGTAAGCATTGACAAATTATCATAGATAACAACGTTTACAAACTGTTGAAACTTATTTTCAAAATCAGTGTTCTATTCGCCAAACTTATAGAGCACTTCGTGAAATTTATGGTTTACTTACTCGTCCATCAGAGCACCTTATTCGTCGAACTATCGATAAATTTCGGACAACATTTTCTCTACTCGATGCAACAACAACAACAAGGTAAAGAACTGTACGTACAGAAGAAAATATCGCTGCTATAAGTCATAGTATCAATGATGATCCAGATTCATCTATTCGTCGACGTTCACAACAAGTTGTACTCTGTGCATCCACCACATGGTACATTTTGCGTAAAGATCTTGGCCTACACCCATACAAAATCCAACTAGTTCAAGAACTAAAGCCACTTGACCATAATAAGCGTCGTTTGTTTGCTGATTAGGTCCTAGAACAGCTTGAAGTTGATCCATTTTTTTGTCTTAAAATTGTGTTAAGTGATGAGGCTCATTTCTTATTGAACGGCTATGTAAACAAGCAAAATGTCCGTATATGGAATGAAAACAATCAGCAAGAAATTCTGCAGGTTCCATTGCATCCTGAAAAATGCACTGTATGGTGTGCTTTATACGCTGGAGGCATCATCGGTCCATATTTCTTTCAGAACGATGCTGGAGCTAATGTTACAGTGAATGATGCTGGTAGCAGATCGATGATCAATGAATATTTGTTTCAAAATTTGAATGGTAGCGACCCAGAAGTATTTTTGGTCCAACAAGATGGTACTACACCTCATGCTGCTACCGTAACATTTGATTCATTGAAAGAAAGATTTTGCGATAAAATTATTTGGAGAAATGGTTCAATTAATTGGCGTTATGTTATGTCATGCGACATAACTTCACTGCATTATTTTCCTTGGAGTTATGTCAAGTCATTGATTTATGCTGATAAATCAGAAATAACAGACGCTTTGGAAGCCAAAATAACTCGTGTTAATGATGAAATGAGGCCTGAGTTACTCGAAAAATTGGTCCAAAATTGGTCTGGTCGAATGCTGTTCCTCAGAGATGGTCGTGGTGGACATATGTCAGAAATTATTTTTAAAACATCATAAAAATATCAAATATCATAAAATTATCTTTCAAATAAAAGAAAAATTTGGCTTCAATCTTAATTTAAATGTGTTTTATTTCAAGTTGAAGTTCTATCACTCTAAAAGAGACCAGTAAATAATTAGAAACATGGGAAATCGAAAACTATCAGTTTTTTTTAGGTTGATAGAGCTTTAAATTGAGATAAAACACATTTAAAACAAGATTGAAGCCAAATTGTTTTTTATTCGAAAGATAATTTTATGACCCTTATGTTTCAAAGATAATTTCTGGGATATGTCCACCACGACTAGCTCTGAGGAACAGCATTCGAATAGACCCATTTTGGACCACTTTTTCGAGTAACACAGGCCTCATTTCATCATTAACACGAGTTATGTTGGCATCCAAAGCGTCTGTTGTTTCTGGTTTATCAGCATAAACCAATGACTGGACATAAGCCCAAAGATAATAATCCAGTGGAGTTTTGTCGCATGATCTTGGAGGCCGATTAATTGAACCATTTCTCGAAATAATGTTATCGTCAAATCTTTCTTTCAATAAATCAATTGTTACGGTAGCAGCATGAGGTGTGGCACCATCTTGTTGGAACCAAAACACTTCTGGATCGATACCATTCAAATTTTCAAGCAAATAATCATTGATCATCGATCTGTAACGAGCACCATTTACTGTTACATTAGCTTCAGCATAGTTTTGAAAGAAATGTGGACCGATGATGCCTCCAGAGTGTAAAGCACACCATACAATGCATTTTTCAGGATGCAATGGAACCTGCAGAACTTCTTGAGGGTTGTTTTCACTCCATATACGGCAATTTTGCTTGTTTACATAGCCGTTCAACCAGAAATGAGCCATATCACTAAACACAATTTTACGATAAAAAAGTGGATCAACTTCAAGCTGTTCTAGGGCCAAGTCAGCAAACAAACGACGCTTATTATGGTCAAGTGGCTTTATTTCTTGAACCAGTTGGATCTTGTATGGGTGTAGACCAAGATCTTCACGCAAAATTTTCCATGTGGTGGATGCACAGAGTCGACCTTGTTGTGAACGTCGACGAATAGACAAATCTGGATCACTATTAACACTATGACTTACAGCAGCGATATTTTCCTCTGTTCGTACAGTTTTTTCTTGTTGTTGTTACATCGAGTTGAGACAATGTTATCTGAAATCTATCAGTTGTTCGACGAATAAGCTGCTCTGATGGACGATTATGTAAACCATAAATTTCACGAAGTGCTCTATAAATTTGGCCAAAAGATCACTGATTTTGAAAATAAATTACAACAATTTGTAAGCGTTATTGCGGCCTGAGTCTTTCCATGATAATTTGTCAATGCTTACTGAACAGAAATTTCAAAACAACATGGCATCTATCTTCTGTCAAATCACAGTTATCCATATCGAAGGTTCTATCACTCTAAAAAAAATACCCGATACATTAAAAAACCAGCGTTTGTTGAATATATCATTTTGGGAACAGCCTGTATATTGGAAAATAATTTCTTGAGATGCAGAAATAGAAATAAAAGAAACTTGTTTTCGGACGAAATTTCTAAGATGTCTGGTTCGGCAGCTATGGAAAAAGAACATACTCTTGCAGGACCATGGATATTAATTACATTCATTCAATTTAATCAGCGAAAGTAATTCAAAATAATACAAATACAATATTATGTATGAACATATATCGTGTATTATTCAAATCCGTCAGCTACATCCAATCCAATCTCTAACCATGATATCAAATTTCCATGCTCACAGTTTCTTGAAAGCAAATTAAGGATTGAAACCAAACATGTAGTTAGAAACTAATTTTTTATGTAAGCATAGAACAGGTTCAAACCACAGAGTGTTCCTACTTGTGACAAAATCGGAAAAATACAAGCCTCTGAACAAACCTTTCTAACCTTGAAAATGACATGACAGTTAACATTGACCCTTGTTTTACACCGAAGTATAATAAATTTTGAAGTGAAATAAGTCCTTCTAATGAAGGCTTTTTTTGAAACATCGAAATAAAATGAATGACTATGCAATACCCTCATAAATATTTTATGACATTTTTATATATTTCGATACAGATTATTGTCTCAGAAGCACTGTTCCATAAAAGACAAATGCTGAATTTTATCAACCTACATGTAATAATCGAAATAAGAAACAGCAAAGTAATTCACCTTAACAAACATAATCCAAATACGATATTATATAGGTACATATTTCCTTTTTTTATTGAAACTCGTCAGCAACATCCATTCCAAACGATGACCATTATATCAAAATTCCATACTCACATGTTCCCATCTTGAAAGCAGTTTAAGGAACTTGAATAAGTAGTTAGTACCAGATCTTTTGCATAAGCATAGAGCAGGTGCCAATCACAGAGTCAGCTTATCTTCTTACTCATGACAAAATCTCTATTGGGGAATGGAGGAATAATAATTATTTTTACCATTCGTTTAGTTTAGGAAAGATAGTTATTGCCATCATATTCGTTATTCTCTGAAGTTGAAGCTTCGTTTCAACTTGCACCACTAAAAATTTCAGCGATCAAAAGGCGTTTCGAAATCGATACCCAATAATTTTGGATTAAGCCCCGAATATATCGCCATAACCGTCACGCTATCGGAACAATTTCTAATAATGGGCTTGTCAAAAACATAAATTTCGCGGATACAATGCTGGAGAGAGCACGTCGGCTATAACAGCCTATCATCGTTTTCTAATCCCCTAAAATACAGGCGGCTAATCCCGTATTTATGCCCCTTTAAAAATGTCCACTTTTCGGCCAAGTTATAAAGTCGCATATCGGTAACAGTTCCAGTAATGGCGAAGACAATAATGGTTTTTCTATCAGAAAGAAGACGTTATGCAGCTTGTTCTTCTCGGGTCCGCCAGAATAGGAATGAAATATGCTGACGTGTTCATTAGCGGAGTCCACCTCCTTGGCAGGAGTTATCTTGTCGTCCTGAAGACAGCTCTAGATATGGACGTTATTTTCAATTTCAGATTCGAAGGATATACTTCATGCTTGCGGTCGGATATAATTGAAATTTATCAATGATCCGGATATAACGACCGAACTGTCAAGTCCATATTTAGCGAATGGCAGCTCCGTGAAATGGGGAATTGGAAATGGTGCATGAGTGTCTGGGACTCTTTTGATAGGTGTTGAATTTTTCATACTACGCCTACAATTCTTAATAATTTATTTTATTGTGACTGTTTCTATTGGGCGGAAATTCAGCATGATCATAAATTTAGATCAATTAAAATTATTTTGAAAAATATTGCACCTATTATAATATATTGTATTTAAAACATCAAAATGTTATTGCTGATTAGATCTTTACTTGATGGATAATCATTTTCAATGTATAACATGAAAAACTCAATTTCCACAAACTTTTTAATAATGAACAATAATCAAATTATCTCATCATACTTCATCAGATTCTATATCTGAATTGATTAGGTGTAAATAAGAACTTACATTTGATATATGAATAGGCACTCTTATGGATTTTACACAATAAATCATTTACATTGACTAATATCAGATAGAAGATTCCTGATGATAAATAATAATTAGTTGAAAAACTACCTACCGTTTAATATCTTATGAATCGTTAAGCAATAACTCTGCATATATCATAACAATTAAATTGATAAAGATGGAAAAATTCGAATATATCTCAAAAGAACAATCACAAAAAAATTTCAGAAAAAGAATCTTTCGACCTGATGAGAAGAACTTCACAAGAAGACTTCAGTAAAATTAGAGAATTGATTTTTATCAGACGTATTAAAAATTAATGGAACAATTGAAAATACTCCCTATAAAGGAAACTGAACATGCTCATGAAAGTTGTCGCTGGTATTTTTAAATTACATGAGGATATCGAATAATGTAATAATATTTGTCCATTTGTAAAAATTTTTTGGGAATTATATCTATTAAGTCCAAGTATTTCTAAGAGTGTCTGTTTAGATCCTTTATTCTCGATATGCATAAATTTGTAATCGTTGGGGAAATTATGTCCAAATTCTTCCAAATGATTTGGCGTATGTCGAATGTGATATTACTGAAGTATAACTTATCAAGTGTTCATGTATTCGTTCTTTGAGTGAGCTCTTAGTTTGTCCAATATAAATTAATGAACAATCATTGCAAATCAACAAGATTTCTGATTTTTCATCTTTGTTTGATTTGTCTGTATTATTTGTCATGTACGTATCCAATTACTTAGTACTTCTAAAAGCCAGTGTCCGATTCACGATTTCGAGGGCCCTACGCTAGAATGCTATAGGGGGCTCATCAGCCTATTTTTTCAATTTGTTTCGAAACAAATTTTCAAAGGAAACTGTGATTTTTCCAAACAAAACTTAAAGTCTATGATTGTTTCGGTCTTTACTTGACGGAAATTCATCTTGAAAATATAAATAGAAACAATATTCTAATTTCCAATATATTAGCGGAAATTAAAATATTGTTTTTATTCATATTTTCAAAACTTAAAGTGTATCAATGAAATATAAGGAGTATCGAAACAAAATATCAAAAAATAATGGAAATCAATAACAAAGTGGAAATATTACAATAAGATTAAATCAGGTACAAAATACAAGAAAAAATTTCTTTCTACAAAAACAAAACAAACTCAATAATGGGCATAAAATAACGTATAAAATTTTTGGGAAATCAGAACAGAATACAGAGAGAATGCGAGAGAAAACATTTCTTCCTTATTTTCATGTCTGCAAATTCTTTTACTGCAGCATCGAAATTCAGACTATTTGTTATATCACTTTCGATTGAAAGTGTTCCTAAGAACTTCTAAAAATATGAAACTGAATCTGTTTAGCTTACCTTTTATCTTGAATGTCAAACATTAATTCTGCTCACCTCTCTACAAATTTTAATTTCATACAAATTTTTTTCTCAAAACCTTTTTGAAATAAAATAAAATAAATATCTAACAAAACATCGTTTCAATTTAGTAGATCTATGAAATTTACACTCATTATACAGCACCAGAAGTTATAAACGAATCCAGATAAAATATTTATTAAAAATATTAAATAAACATTCGAAGGATACAAACGTTCGTTTCGTATTGATGTATTATGAAAACCGAATTCCTCACCAAAGATGTACAACATAACCTCAGGAATTTCTTGGAAGATAACATTTTTCAAAAACTTGAAAAAAATTGCAAAAACATGCAGCACATCTTCAAAACGGCCATTTGGAATTACCACATCGATAACTCTTAAGTACAACTTCGTATCCAAAAAATGAAATTAATTAATGAAAATATATCTTTCTACACTAACCACGAGATATTCATTGAACAAATATAGAACTGTAGAGATTTTTCTTAATATTAAACCCTACGTATGACATATTCGTCCATAGAAATCACACAGAGTTTGTAAAGTATTTTATGGAGTGAATTATAGCCAAATGACAACATGTATATGAGTGAAAAAACAAAACATAATTATTATATATAAAATAAAATAAGAAGAAAGGGGTTTTTACTTGATAAAAGGATTTACAATATCCCTAATATATTAAACAGATTAATTCTGCTTACCTCAATACAAATTTCAATTTTCTATATTTTTTTTAGAAGATTAATAAAATAAATTAAATAAAAAATAAGCAAAATAAATAGAAAATATTTTTTTTAAATAAATTAAATAAATGTCTTAGAGAACACACAATTTAGTACACATATAGAATTCACACTCATTACAAAGCACCAGAAGAAATATGATGAGTGTTATTTTTATATGTTTACTAAATTTAAACTGTGCTTTCTAAGGCATTATTATTTGATTGAATTAAAGAAAAATTTTTGAAGAAAAATTTTTTTGAATTAAAATTTTTATTGATGTTAGCACAATTTAATATTTAAGATATTGTAAATCCAGTCAGATTAAAAGTTATTATATTCTGAATAGTTTCAGTAATTCTGGAAACCATCTTCACATAATAAAAAACCCATAAATTCACTTTTGATGAATGATGAAATGCAAAATTGTTGGGTAGAAATCATCTTATGCCTCGTTGAATATATGTGATACCAAATATTTGATTGTCTCGATTTTCACTTGATTTAAACTTATCTCGTTTCAAAAAAACTGTAAGATATAAAGGGTGTTCTATCTAAATAATTCAATCCTTTTCTCATGTAGAGTTAGTTTGCTTATTATTACCAGACTATTTACTAAGCTAAGAAAAATTTGCTCAAGTCTCAAGAGCAGATTTTTGAGAATTCCAATCGCAACTCTCAAGATAACACCCCATTCCATTTGAAGTTTTGTCGTCATGTAATATAGACTCAGAGTATTGAATAATAAATTCAATTTATGGACCAAACAAAATGGAGATAAAAATTTATCTTATCCCACAAAAACTTGTCCAAGATTGTTCATTATCCCTTGCACTTGAATCCCTACTAGATCTTAGGTACAAAACTTATAATTTTTTATCCTATAATATAACTATGAGTGGCAATACTAGTCAAAAAATTTTTCTTCTGCAGAATGCGAAACCACAAGCGTTGGTTGTCTTAATCAGTATATTTTCTTATCACATTTTGAGTTTGCAATTAGCATTAATTGGGATTAATTCGTGTATCCTCCAAGTATAACATACTGCAATTAGAGAAAGTAACACTAACCAAAGAACCAAAATTCCTCTGTCGAAGTTTTCAAGAAGGCCCATCAAAGTTACGAGCAGAAACCACCCACCTGACCTTTATATTAGTCATTAGCACATAAGGAAGATGTAAATCGGAATATATAACATGTTTCAAGCACACTAACCCATCCGAGAAACATGAAAACAATAAAAGAAGATATAGGTGAATGTAAAAGCGTTAAATTTAATAGATCCGATTGCCTGAGTGGATTCTAAGTGGAAATTGCTAATAAATACCTGAGGTTCAACTGCTGTGCCTGGAAAAATGGACGCTAAACGTCCATTGTAAGTGTAGGCCAAGCCTTTGTGTAATGTAAGCTACGAAACCTATTTACGACAAGTAATTGTCACTAAAATCGTTTCTGCATGGATCTTTCTGTACATTCCTTGTGTTCGCACAAGGCTTAATGCCAGTAATTTGTTTATTGAGGTATATATTTGTAGCGAATTATGATTCATTCATGATGATTTGAACTGTATAATGCAGCAAGAAGTGAATTACGCTAAAGTTTTTTCAAATATTGAGCTGTAATTATATTGTGTTACATAGACAAATCTCGTCTGAAGATGGGATAGTTAATTCCCGAAACTCGAGTCACAATTGAATGTGTAAAATATTAATTTATTGGTAGTAAATCAGCTAGCTTGGTAAAAAAGCAGCTAGCATAAAAGTTGATATGTAATTGGAAAGCACACTAAATGAGGCATTTTTTGCTGAAAAGAAGACATGTCCATAATTAATAATTTTTCATCGATAAAACCATTGGAGAAATATGACTGATTTTGCTCACTTTAGAATCGTCATATTCATCTACTTACCACGCCCGCAATAAGATGTTTTGGCCCACAGAACTTCTCATCTTGTAGCAAATTTATTGCAGTTTCCATATATGCGATCAAATTTGTTGAGGCTACAAGGGTAACTGAAGGATAATTGATTTTATATAATAGAAAAACTTGAAATATTTCGTGAAATCAAGAAATGTTAAATTGAAGGATAATCATCAACATTTCGACTAAGTGTTATATGAAATTTTTTGTTTTCAATAACTTGTATGATCTCCCCTTGAAGTTTGGTCCTTTGAGAAGTAGAAATCCTCTATATTTTGACATCTATTAATATCTATGACCATCCTGCCGTACAATTTTTTTAATATATAGGTATCGGGTATTTTTTTTCAAAGTGATAGAACATTGAATTGAAATAAAACACATTTTAATCAAGATTGAAGCCAAATTGTTTTTATTTGAATGATAATTTCATGACATTTATGTTTTGAAAATAATTTCCGGCATTGTCCACCACAACGAGCTCTGAGGACCGCATTCGACCAGACCAATTTTGGACCACTTTTTCGGGTAATTCAGGCTTTATTTCATCAGTAACACGAATTATGTTGACTTCCAAAGTGTCTATTGTTTCTGGTTTATCAGCATAAATCAATGACTTGACAAAACCCCAAAGAAAATAATCCAGTGGAATTATGTCGCATGATCTTGAAGGCTGATTAATCGGACCATTTCTCGAAATAATGATATCGCCAAATCTTTCTTTCAATAAATCAATTGTTATGATAGCAGCATAAAGTGTAGCACCATCTTGTTGGAACCAATATACTTCTGGGTCGATCCATTCAAATTTTGAAACAAATAATCATTAATCATCGATCTGTAACGAGCACCATTCACTGTAACATTAGCTCCAGCGTCGTTTTTAAAGCAATATGGACCGATGATACCTCCAGCGTGTAAAGTAACATACAGTGCATTTTTCAGGATGCAATGGAACCTGCAGAACTTCTTCAAGATTTTTTTTCACTCCATGTATGGCAATTTTGCTTGTTTACATAGCCGTTCAACCAGAAATGAGCTTCATCACTAAACACAATTTTATGATGAAAAAGTGGATCAACTTCAAGCTGTTCTAGGGCCCAATCAGCAAACAAACAACGCTTATTATGGTCAAGGAACTTCAAATCTCAGTGGGATCTTGTATGGGTGTAGACCAAGATTTTTACGCAAAATTTTACATGTGGTGGATGCACAGAGTCCAACTTGTTGTGATCATCGACAAATAGACAAATCTGGATCATCATTAATACTATGACTTACAGCAGCGATATTTTCTTCTGTACGTACAATTCTTTGTCTTTTTGTTGTTGTTGCATCGAGTAGAGAAAATGTTGTCCAAAATCTATCGACAGTACTACGAATAAGCTGCTCTGATGGACGATTATGTAAACCATAAATTTGCTCTATAAGTTTGGCGAATAGAACACTGATTTTGAAGATAAATTTCAACAATTTGTAAACTTTGTTGTGGCGTGAGTCTTTTCATGATAATTTCTCAATGCTTACTGAACAGAAATTTCAGAACAACATGACTTCTGTCAAATCACAGTTATCCCTATCGAAAGTTCCATCACTCTAAAAAACACACCAGATATATGCAAATTCACAGACGTATTGTCACAGTTTCTTTCGGTATATTCGAACTTTATCGAAATAACACTTTTCATACCTTGAGTGCTTCGATTCTGAGTGAACCTCGCAAACAAATGCAATTTTTTTCGGATATTTTTTCTTTTTTATATTAAGATATAAAAAAATGACATTTCTGCCTGTTATCTTTCTTGATCCCACGCACTGGTTCGGTACAACCGGAACTTGATCTTCCATTCAGATTCAAAACTCAGCAGACAAAATTCCTTCTATTAATGTTGCGGTTAATGTTGATGAACTCGATGACTAATTAATTTAAATCTTATTTTCTTGATTCGCCTATTTATTTCATGAATTGTTCAGTCTAAAACCAACTAATTCCTCATTACCATTCCTTGGTAATAAATATGGAGCAACAAGTTCAACATTAAAATACATAATAACAAAACAAAGTAGGAAGAACAAGGAAAACAGGAAGTGATTATGATTGATGCTCAATGTGGGTGTACTCCTGTCGACTCGAATTACTAATTACTATGTAGGCGATCTTTTGTTAACCACGATTCGAATAGGTATAGGGTGT
This sequence comes from Megalocaria dilatata, assembly GCA_034642435.1. Taxonomy (NCBI): domain Eukaryota; kingdom Metazoa; phylum Arthropoda; class Insecta; order Coleoptera; family Coccinellidae; genus Megalocaria; species Megalocaria dilatata. The sequence continues at coordinate 28,076,864 of CM067858.1, forward strand.
TTGAATGCATCTAAATAATGGTTACATACAATCTTTGTGAAGAACAATCTCTTGATGATCCTCTCGATATACCAGAATCGGATTTATAAATTCGAAGCTGTGCGTAAGGACACCTATTTCATATGGAATGAAATGAAAAATTACTTTGTTTTATATCACTTATTATTAACTAAATATACAGTAACTCGAGTTTCGTAGTGTTTAGCCTATTTACAAACTGAATGAAACAAACTAACGTTTAATCCTCGGTTGAGGACATTCTCAATTTTATTAGTACACAAGTTAAAATTCTCTCTGTCATGCGACCATTCCTAAAAAAAGATATTACAGTCATAAAAATATATAAAATAGGACTAAGAGGTGACGTACCCAAGCAGAAAATTAGTATTATTTAGTAACTCAACATTCAGAAACAATCTATCCCCCACTGGTATGCAGCACATCGTCTATGTATTGGTTCACAATAATTCTCCTAAGACCCGGTCTGCCGTGAAATATCAGGTGTTTCTAATATTTTCCTTGGATATCTCCGTATGTATTTCAAAGAAAAATATTAGTGGTTATAGAGGATGGTCGCGAAAATAACGATTGGTGAATATTTTTTTAAAACTGTTAGGTCGAGTATCTACATTTAGAATTTTTCTCTATAGGATGGTGTGATATATCTGGCTAAGGTTTCTTATATCTGTTCTGTCATTACTGTCATATATATATATATATATACATATATATATATATATATATACATATATATATATATATATATATATATATATATTTATATATATATATTTATATTTATATATATATATATATATATATATAAATCTATTTATATATATATAAATCTATATATATATATATATATTTATATTTATATTTATATATATACAGAGATATATGAATAATTGCGAAAAAATTAAGGGGGTAATTCCTTGTCAAAAAATAAGTCTTTCATGTAAAGTTTAATTTTTTAACCCCCCTTCTCTTAGTTACAGCCATCTAAAGATGGAAAATAAGGTCTCCTGTAATTTCTTGCTAAAATTCAAGGTTTTTGGGAAAAAAATTATTAATCAACATAACTAGACTTTATTTAGTGAGCGGATATCATTTTGTTATGGCAACTGACTAGTTTTGAACTTTGATTCAGTTACAATTATTGTCAGTTTTTTGGTTTAAAAAATATTAAAAACTGTTTTTTGAGCGCCAGGGGGGGGGCTCAAAAAAATAAACTTTTTATAAAAGACTCACCCTATCTTTGACAAGGAATCACCCCCTAAATTTTGTCGCAACTATTCATATACCAACTGTATAATTCTGAAGTAATGAAACATGTTACATAAAGTATTGAAGGTCACGTAAAAATTATGCATTACACAAAAATCAAACGGAAACGAAACAGAATTATAATGAAAAATCATTGAAAAATGCCCATTCGTGAATGCTTTGTCATTGAAGAATGAAGTATTTCTCAGAGAGAAATTTGAAAGTTCTTCTTTTTCAGAAAATAATAAACCAAAATGAAACGAAACATGGTCTTGGCACATGTAGGTTAGTGAAATTCCATATCACAAATGACACAAAATTATTTTGTCCTCCACTTTCACGTCCCAGAACACATTCTGACAGTTGGTGGTACTCATTGTAATAAGTTGTTCCGATATGAAGACAGTGTGTTATCGCTCCTGACAGGGACATTGATGAGACACCCGTAAATCTTCGGAACAGACGCAGTAACTCATTTTTCTCTCATTTCATGCGCCACAATGGTCCGCTATTTATACCGGCATAAATAAAATGTTCGGCGTGGGCGAAGACAATTGTAAATCAAAGTGGCCTGGTATGAAGTGAACTGCTATCAAAAGCCATAAAATATTCGCAAGAGTGAGATTGTATGATCTGACTTAATGTAGTTGATTTAAGTTGACGCTCTCGTTAGAGGGCCCTCGCATCGGTTTTGGAATAAAGGATTGTCTTGTTAACGGACAAGTCCGCGGTTCGATTTCGACGGATGTTGTCATGCCCACACAATGTTGCCAACCCATTGTGAGGGAGGTTTGCAAGCTACTCAGACTCCGGGTATAAATCATCGTGTCTCTAAAAGACTCCCATTTCATTTTTATCGGGGATGTTGACTGATATACGCACCACACGGAATTCTGCTTTAATGACCTTTGGGCGAGCGCGAAAAATTGTTGCTCCAATACTGATTATACAGGATATCATAAATTGCACTGATGGAATCGAAACCAGCAACGTTATGCAGTTTTCGATGGGAATGAGGAAATATGATAAAAGGAGCGAGTCACAGATGTTACAGAAAATAAAGTCGCATAAGAAGTTCGAAGAAAATTTTAAGAAATCTCGGCCTTCTTATAATCAATACTAATTTGAACATCAAAATATTTAGTCATTTAAGTGCCCTCTCAATTGAATATTATTTCAACGAGCATACAACGTCTCTAAACCTATCAAAACTATCTTCCTCCGGAAATCAGGTCTCTGCAACTTTTAGCGGGTGGGTCATTTATAAGTTTCATTTTTGATCGGCTATAAATGAAAGAGTAATGAATATTTTTTCAAAATTATGAGTTTATCAGTAAGGTTGAGCCTTGTTATAGTGATTGCCATGACTGAACGCACAATCGGTGTTGCAACACAGGGCGGTCACCCATAGCGTAATTCTACCCGATTACAGGTCTTTTGTCCATAAGAGCGAATGCGTCAGAATGAGATCTGTACTAGCTTTAAGGGGAGAGATACTATAACGTGTTAGTTTCCTCGATTTCCTGGATTCTGGCATCGAGTTGAAGACTTTTGGGCGATCGTTAGCCTTCAATGACTGCTTTTGGAAACAAGGCTACCACGGGTTTGGTTCGCAGAAGTACTTGTACTTCTGGCTACCCTAATTGATGCTGGGCTTGAACTCGCATAGGCTAGGGTGTCTACGGCGAGTCAGGGCCTCGAGCAGTTGAATGGACTGTGGAGGCATGCTTTCGCTTTCGGCGTAGTTCTTGTGCCTGAATAACCTGGACTCGCTAGGAGGTTTAGGGGTCTCGACCACACAATATAGTGGGCTTGATCCCGAATCGACTGGGGTATCCATGGCGAGTCTAAGCGTTGAGCGGTCGAAGTGCGGTGGATGCAATGAAGTCCCTTCGGCATATGAGTTACATCCCAAACGAGCACTGACATCGCATAGCCTGTGGGGAAGAGGAACAAACTTCAAGTCATATCATATTTTTCTGCGAAGCGTTCAACACGACGAGACCTTCTAACATCTCGTTATACACATAAAGTCCTCATAACTTCCTAGATTCAGTTTCATTATATTACGAAGTGTCAGGTGTGGCAAAGTTGATGGTGGACTACATTTATGAAGAACGGCACACAAATAGCGACAGTTCAATCTTCATGAATGAATGGACAAACACAAGGCAATATCGATTCCCTTTGGGAAAGGCATTAATGTTAGAGAAACTTTTGCAATAAGTATATCGATACAGCTGGCTGTTTCCTGTTAGTACTTCAGCAAATGTTATGCAATATAATATACAAATTATTTGTATGCACATATGTGAATGACACAAATATAATAATCTTGTAAATAAAATAAAATAATGAGCTATCCCGTACTTTACAGAGTAGTCTGAAATATCTGGAATTTTACGGAGTACCCTAAGATATCTGGGATTATACGGATCGCCAACATTTTTATCGGGATCATCTAGTGGCGGGAGAATAGGACGTTACGTTGTGTAGATAACCCAAATTATACTTGAACGAGAACAAGGAAACAGTGACGGGATGTTCAGAATACAAGGTTAAGTAAAAATATAATATTTGTTTCGGAAGGCAGGGTCCCGCAACTAGCTCTATGTATGAGAGCGAGGTTTAGCTTTAGGGAAAAAGAGTCAGAGAAAATAACTGTGAACTCTCTTCAACTCCCATACATTCTTCAACCCTGTCCTTCCCTTTATTCAAAAAATTACAGGATACAGTGTTCGACAACGTTTCTAATATCCTAAAACATATTAAGTGTGCAACAAAAGGTGAATACAACAATCAATTGAGTGAACACACAGTTAACCTAGCAATAGAAACATGTAACAGAGATCTTAGAGGTAGTTTAACAATAATCCTTTGGTCAGGAATTAATTCACACACCTACTATCTGATTAGATTATCATAATCTGGGCGCATAATATCGTTATTCAGGAATGTCTTGTTGCGGCATTCCGAGAACACAGAGGTTGTGGTGTCTGTTATTTAACTACCTACTCATTATAATATTTATATCTGATAATAATTGTTCAGCAAGCCCTTGTTGCGGCCCTCTGAAAGACACAGGGTTGTTGTGTCAGTATTTAATTGTGGATCCACATTGCATTTACTCTAAACACTCCGAATTCTCAAACAAAGTACCATTGTTAACCACCCCTAGATTCAAATAAATGAAATGAAGATAAAGACGTTTGCATACATGAAATATGTTAAATGATCAATTTAGATTAAAATAAACAGGTCGCCTCTAGCTGCAGAATCAATACAAAGAAATCCACCAATGAATAAAGAATACATGATACAAATAACACTCACGTTAGCCTCAGGTAATTCAATACAAAACAATAACTTTACATGTGAGGACAGCTTAGTCGACTTTCCTTTGTGTCTAGCCTAAACTTTTAAAGAACAAAGAACAATGGCGTTCTATTTCTAACTAAGGAAAACTGGACTCTTTGAAGCCGGCGTTCAGTCGCGGAGGATTATCACAACTCTTCTGGAGAGAATAAAAGCTTCCCTCTCGGGGTTATGTTTACATTGACACACGCGCACAAGTCTACGAAGCAAACATACACGCTTACTCCTGGGAACAACAGTGACAAGTAGGCATAAAATTCCCTAGGTGGTTCTTCCCGCCCAATCTTCCTTTATAAAAATATGTGGATCTCTTGGATAAATTAAAAATAATATAGAATAATACTGAACTGTTTCAGCCGTTACTATTTGGCAGTTGATCATAATTAAAACAAGTTGTAAATTACTGTTTTACTACCAATAAATTGATATTTCACACATTTAATTGTGACTCGAGTTTCGGGAATTAACTATCTCATCTTAAGACAACTGAAAACTCAACAAGCAGAGCAGGGTGTTTATGAATATACAGAGGTAGAAGAGGTGATAAAAACAGGTTAAAAAAGGTTTAGCGTTAGGATAAGCGTCCTCTCATTTTAAACCTTGCTTGTTGAGTCTTCAGTTGTCTGAAGATGGAATAGTTAATTCCCGAAACTCGAGTCTCGAGTCACAATTAAATGTGTAAAATATCAATTTATTTGTAGTAAAACCTAGTAATTTTCACAACTTGTTTTGATATACGAGGGTGGTTCGAAAATGGTCGAGGCAAATACTCTAACACGTTTATTTATTATCGAAAAATTTACAAAAAATCACATTTTTTCTAGGTAATTCCCCTCACCATTCACACATTTTGTCCACCTTTCCGGGAGTTTTTTGATGCCGGTATCGAAAAATTCCTTGGGCAACTCGGACAGCCATGTGCGCACGAACCCCTCTACCTCGTCGTCGGTGTTGAACTTTTGACCTCCTAGGGCCTCTTTCAGTAGTCCACCTATGTGGTAGTCGCAGGGCGATAAATCCGGACTGCAGGGGGGTCTTCCTGTACCTTCCACCCCAATTCCGATATTGTATCGAGCGTGAGACGCGCGGTATGAGGGTGCGCGTTATCCTAGAGGAGAATCGCACTTCGTGCTGGAATGTTCCTCCGTTTCGAGCGTGTGTTTTCAGAAGGCATTGATGGTATGTTGAGTGCGCAGGAAATCGACGTTACCATGTAAATAATTAATTAACCTTATATGTAAATTTATTTAGCAGGTTTCCAGGCTTATGACATTGCGATGATGAGACTAGGAAGAGTGGTGAAGAGCTATACTCATATGCCATAAACTAATCTTCTAAGCAACACTGCATAGCCAGTAGAGGTTGAATAGTGCTGCGAAGCTACCTGGGTATACTTGGCGTATCTCAATCCTGCGCCCATGGAGGCAGTGAGCATAGGCTCAACGAGGAGGTAGGCCACTTTGGGTGTTGCAACACAGGGCGCTCACCCATAAAACTGATGTTTTTCTACCCGATTGCAGGTTTTCTGTCCATAAGGGCGAATAGGTCAGAAATAAATCTGTTCTAACCTGAAAGGAAGAGATACTATGACGTGTTAGTTTCCTCAAGTTCGTGGATTCTGGCATCGAGTTGAACTGTTTTTGGTGACCGTCAGCCTTCAATGGTTCCTTTTGGAAACAAGGCTACGACAGGAGGGTGGTTTGGCCCGCAGGGGTATTCGTACTTCTAGCCACCCTAATTGGTTGTGCACTCGTGGGGGCAGTGGTTGAAAGGCTGCATGCTAAGCTAGAAGGGTACTCTGCCGTGCAGGGTCGTAGTTCTTGTGCCTGGATAACCAGGACTGGCCAAGAGGTTTAGGGGTTTCGACCATGCTTTATGCTGGGCTCCAACCCAGATCGATTAGGTTGTCTAAGGTGAGTCTGGGTCTTGCGCCAAAAACTTTTGTTCATAAGAAGTCCTTCTTCCACCGAGCTGGCCTGTTGTACAACACGCTCCCAGCTGATGTATTTACTTCAGTATATAATCTTCAACAGTTCAAGGCGAGAGTAAATAGGACACAACTTTCCGCTCGGGCCATGAACTGGGTAACATAGGTTTCCCTTCCGCTGGTGGTCGAACATGAAAAAAGATAATGGCTCGAGTTGCTTGCAGCATGGAACCTAAAGCAGACATCGACCATTTCGTCTTGTCGATCTGTTGATGTGTATTGGAGTGTATTCAGCTAAGGAATCGTCAAAAACGTGTATATTTTTTTTCGGATTACGTGGCAATAAATTTTGTTCCAAATATCATTCCATTCTAGATGTAAGACTATCACATTGCCAAAACAATTTAAATGAATGATTTTTGATTAGTTACATTTCTAATGTCACCGAGTATATCTTCAGATCTAAATCAACCTTCAAACAGATATTCCGGTTAATCCACTCAGTGAAAGCTACAATCGAACGGACAATCCCTTAATGAACATAGAAAAATGTACCTTCGATAAGATCGCAGGGGGCTTAACCGTAATTTATTCCAATGCAAACGACGAAACGAAAAGGACTCAAATCGAAAACAATGAGCACGTGCAAGATATCGGTAATTGTTTGAGTTAATTCGAATCGTCGACGACAAAGAGCCGCACCTCGCCAGTCATTTATTCGAATTTAATTCAAGCAGATCAAGAGGAAAAATAGTAATTAATGCTTCGTCGCGGAGGGGGACGTAAAACGGTCCTCGGCCGCTCTTTTGTGTGGTAATGTTGGCAGATTGTGTAGGAGGGACTACCCCGTCAAATGAGCCGCTTATGACTTATATTGCGGAGGCGGTACGAAATGTTCACTAGTAATTAATAAGAATTGCTCGTTGTTCCCAGATGAAGTCTTGCAAGGGACCTGTTCCTGGAGCTTTCGTATCTTATTCTTCTTCTTCAATGTCATGTTCTATGTTATTTAACCATCATACATCATAATATACTGACTAATGTATTTGTCTTCTTATATATGTGCTATTTTGTCTACGTTCACGTACTCGTAAAATTTTATTAGCCACCATTTGTGTGTGGAACTGTCAGTTCGACAACTGAAAAATTAGGGTTATTATTGAGAGTAAAAACTAATTTGGTCCGTTTTTTAGCTCCGAAAATTGTATTCATTTCAAAAGATGGTATTAACAAATTTTTCAAAATATACCCGTCATTGCTTACTACTTTTCCCTACCTCTCAGTCAATTTCCACATTCCAACTCGAAAAAACTTCTTCTTTTCTGAAGCGATTCAATTTTGAAACCAATTTTCGATTTCTTCGAAGGAAATGAAGCGGTAATCTGCCAAATCATTTTGCTTCCGTCGAAACAGCCAGTAGTTAAAATATGCAATGTCCGGATAATACGATCAGTATGCTATCATAAAGTAGATATCCCATTTGATCGTTCATAAATTTTTTTTGACAACTTTTGCAACTTGAGGCCGAATGTTGTCATGCAGAAGGATAACTGCACATGTCTGTCCTTATATTCCGGCAATTTTCCTTATAGTGCACGGTTCAACCGATGTAATTGCACTCTGTACCGATCACCTGTGACGAAATCACCAGGTCGTCCTTGGACACATCATTTCGTTTCGGATGATACAAATTCAGTCGGTGCATATCTCAAGAGTGTTAATGTGTAAGTCCATAACAGTTGAAGATCAAACAGACCTTCGTAAATAGAAATATTTACTTTTTAATTGTATCGGTCTTTACTTGATGGGAATTTATCTTCAATATAAGAAACTTAAATATAAACTTCCGCTATTTTATCTATCTTCACGACAATTGTTTCGTCATACAACGACTCCAGCAGGTGAATTTTGAAACTGAGATATACAATGCAAAACATGACCTTAAATACGCAGCTCTGGCATAAAAAATAGAGGGGTGACAAGAGGTATTTTAAAATCAATGAAAAATGTTAAGTAGGGGGGATTTGATCTTTTTGATCATTCAATAAAATTTGTCTTTTATTATATCTATTCATCTCTAAAGTTTCTAACAGATTTAGTTTATGACTATGATATGTAATATTTCGTAGTACGGATTAAAATTATAACCTGTCTCTAACAAATGGTTTACATAAGTTGAATTTGGTTTATCATTAATTAATGTAACATTTTTCATGTACTCGTATCCTTGTTTGGAATGAACGGCCTGTCTGTCGCACATCTACACCGGGGCAATCACTACATGTTAAGTTGTAAACTCCTGATTTTTTTCTTATAAAGAAAAAAAGTAAAGACGTCAATCCTAAAACCAAAAAATCAGGAGTTTACAAGTTCACATGTAGTGATTGTCCATGTGTATGTTCGACAAACATTTTCGACAACGGTTCGACAACCATGTTCATTCCAAACAAGAATACGACAACATGAAAAATGTTATATTAATAATAAACCAAATTTAACTTATGCCAACCATTTGTTAGAGGCAGATCATAATTTTGATCCGAACTATGAAATATTACATACCGAAAACAAAAGTCATGAACTTAATCTGTTAGAAACTTTAGAGATCAATAGATATAATAAAAGACAAATTTTACTGACTGATCAAATAGATTTAAACAGATCCCCCCTACTTAACATTTTTCATTGATTGTAAACCACCTTTTGTCACCGCTCTATTTTCTGTACCAGAGCTGTGTATTTAAGGTCATGTTTTGCATTGCATACCTCAACTTTAATACTCACCTGATGAACTCATGGTATGACGAAACAATTGTCATGAAGATCAATAAAGTAGCGAAAGTTTATATTTGTTTTTCTTATATTAGAAATATTTACTGTAGAAGAAGAATTCAAATTATAAAACGGTAGTTTGGTGGTCAGTCAATTCGACAAACAATATATTAATTATTATTACATTTAGAGATCGGCCAATTTCTTCGAATTACAGTATTTATTAATATGTTGAAAGTTGGTGTTTACAATGTTGGTATTTACAAACATGTAAAAACTGCAACATTCATAAAAATTTTATGACATTTATGTTTTGAAAATAATATCCGGCATATGTCCACCACGAATAGCTCTGAGAAACCGCATTCGACCAGACCAATTTTGGACCACTTTTTCGAGTAATTCACGCCTTATTTCAACAATAATACGAGTAATGTTGGCTTCCAAAGCGTCTATTGTTTCTGATTTATCAGCTTAAACCAATGACTTGACATAACCCCAAAGAAAATAATCCAGTGGAGTTATGTCGCAAGGTCTTGGAGGCCAATTAATTGCACCATTTCTCGAAATAATGTTATCGCCAAATCTTTCTTTTAATAAATCATTTGTTACGGTAGCAGCATGAGTGTAGCACCATCTTGTTGAAACCAAAACACTTCTTGCGATATCATTAAAATTTTTAAACAAATAATCATTGATCATGGATCTGTAGCGAGCACCATTCACTGCTCCAGCATCGATTTTAGAAAAATATGGACCGATGATGCCTCCAGCGTGTAAAGCACACCATACAGTCCATTTTTCAGGATGCAATGGAATCTGCAGAACTTCTTGAGGATTGTTTTCACTCCATAAACGGCAATTTTGCTTGTTTACATAGCCGTTCAACCAGAAATGAGCTTCATCATTAAACACAATTTTACGATAAAAGAGTGGATCAATTTCAAGCAGTTCTAGGGCCCAATCAGCAAAAAAACGACCCTTATTATGGTCAAGTGAATTTAGTTATTGAACCAGTTGTTTCTTGTATGGATGAAGCCCAAAAACTTTACGCAGAATTTTCCATGTGGTGGATGCACAGAGTCCAACTTGTTGTGAACGTCGACGAATAGACAAATCTGAATCATCATTAACATTATTACTTACAGAAGCGATATTTTCTTCTGTACGTACAGTTTTTTGCCTCGTTGTTGTTGCATCGAGTAGAGAAAATGTTGTCCGAAATCTATCGATAGACGAATAAGCTGCTCTGAAGGATGATTACGTAACCATAAATTTCACGAAGTGGTCTTTAAGTTTGGTGAATAGAATACTGATTTTGAAAATAAATTTCAACAATTTGTAAACGTTGTTGCGGCATGATTCTTTCCATGATAATTTGTCAATGCTTACTGAACAGAAATGCCAAAACAACATGTCTTCTACCTTCTGTCAAATTCTATCACTATAAAACAAACACCCGATATGTACAGCTGTTGAAACCAGTGTACCTTGTCCGAGTAGACAAATGCTGAACGAGTAAATAATATGATTAATAAAATTTTTCGGAATATTTTGAAAAGAAATGGTTTGTTATAAAGTACAGACCAGCCAAGAAATTTTTTCTGAGAACATAATAAAACGGATGCAATTTTGTGAAATGACGATGGAAAAATAAAATGGTAATATTGTTCATTTTGGAACAATATCTCATTCAATGATGAGTTGTCGTTTTTCTTGAACAGAAAAGCGAACCTATCAGTGGTACGATATTGGTTAGGATAAATCAACATAAAAATATTTATGTGCGTACCCAGTATCCACAAAAACTTAATGTTTGGACTGGGATCCAAGGAAATAAATGATAGGTTCATTATCGATGGTAACCTTAACGCTGCCAAATTTCTGGAGCTGTTACAGAACCCAATTTTGCCGAAAATTCGACAACTCCGAAACTTCGGCAACAATCAATTTCGATCTGATTTAACAGGATTGTTATTCAAATCACGACGCACGAGCGGTCACACAATATTTCAGAACCACTTCTTCGGACCCTTTCTACGAATGGCACGATCAAATGGCAACCAACATCACCGGATTTTTTTCTTTGGGGATTTCTGAAAAACTCTACTTATGAGCATGAGATCGATAGGGCTACAAATGTTGTTGAATTAGGGTTAAAAATAATCCAACTTTTTGCCAAAATACCAACTATGCCTACTTTGCTCAGAGATATTATATTATTATTTATTATCAATACTATATAATGTTGAGACAATTCTTGGAATTAGTATGGTTGAGCTTTCCTAGCACTTTCGTTCATCATTCAATATCTGTGCCTGTACCTCATACGTCGAGAACTAAATATTGTCTTTTACTTACCCTTTCTATATTTTTGTTTAAGTTTAACTTTGATCTTCATAGTATAGTGTCCTTATGTCCTTACCTTTAACCAGACGATCAGAAAAACAGCTAGGGTTTGAAAGACCAAGTTCACTCGAAAAGTACAAGTTTATGGCGCATTCACAGGAAATGTCTTTAAAAATTTGTATTACTTACTGTTATATTTATTGTTACTATTCAAGCTACAAAACTAATTGATGGTATGGCTCAGGCGAATACTTCTTTTATTTTTATCATAAAGTAATTTTATTAATCGCGCATTTATTTTCAAAATCATTCTTTGGAACATTCTTTGGTACACCATTACGAACCTCCTCTCCTGTGTCAACGATTGGACTAAGTGCATTGATTATGGCTATCCGGTGGATGTTGTTTATTTGGACTTTGCGCGAGCATTTGATCGTGTCCCCCATCGTCGTCTCCTGAGGAAGCTTGAGTTCTTGGGAGTGAGGGGTCCTCTGCTCTCGTGGATTCAGTCATTTTTGTCGCTTCGCACTTTCCGGGTGAAGGTCGGTGACTGTTTCTCTTCCTCTGATATGGAAGTTCTTAGTGGAGTTTCGCAGGGTTCGGTTTTGGGTCCTATCTTGTTCCTGTTGTACACTTCTGATCTCCCTCGACTTTTTTCATCCAGTTGTGCAATGTTCGCAGATGACATAAAGCTTTACAACTGACCCTTGGTTAATGCGGGACACCTCCAGGAAGACCTCAATAAGCTATCTGAGTGGTGTGGGAGGTGGTTGCTACCTCTTAATATCGGGAAGTGTTGCGTGCTCCATATCGGTAAAAAAAATCCAAGGACTCCCTACTTCGTTGGCCAGCAGAGGCTAGCTGCTGTCTCTCAGCATTGTGACCTGGGTGTTACCGTCACGGATGACTTAAGTTGGTCTGCTCACATTTCGACTGTTGTGTCTAAAGCGAGAAAATTCACCTACCAGCTGTCTAAAACATTTGCAAGATGCGATGTAGCTACAAGCAGGACTCTCTACACAACCTATGTGCGTCCTACTCTGGAATATGCGGGCCCTGTTTGGTGGGCCAATCTGGGGGGTGATCGGGATCTTTTGGAATCTGTCCAGCGGTGGAACACCCGTCTTCCATTTGGCACAATCAGCCCTGATTACCAATCCAGGCTGCGGTTGTTTGAGTTGCCCTCCTTCTCGGATCGTAGAAGAAGGGGAGATCTGATAACCACCTATCGAGCACTTCACTCCCTCTTCGGTACGGATATGTCTTACCTCTTTCCACTTAACCATTATCGAGCCTTAAGAGGACACCGTTTAAAGCTTGCCAAGGAGAACTTCAGGACGACACCGAGGAGCCAGTTTCTTCCCAACAGAGTGTTCGAGGCGTTGAATCGACTCCCTGCTGAAGTTGTGTCATCGCCATCGGTGAATTCTTTCAAGAACGCTCTGGATGGATGGTCTACACGGGTTTAATAATTAATTCCATTACATTGCATTCACCACTCAATTGTTTCACTTCTAGAGTACTTTCTCAGTTTCATTTTATTTTATTATTTATTATTATTAGTTTATAGGTTTACCTTTACTCTTATCACTTATGTACTAATAATAATAATAATATCTAGCTCTATTGATCCAAGCAATATTCATAATCTCAAATAATTTGAAATTATGACAACAGTCATTTACTTCTTGAATCGTAAGTTTGACACTATAACAAATAAGAGTAATAATTTCTGCGAATGAAATAACTCTCATTAGTAGAAACATCTACCATTTAATAGGTTGGGAAAAAAATCCCTTATTTTTGCTTGAATTTCAATACTTTATTTAACCTATTTTAGATTGTCGGATTTGGGTCAAATATGCACCGTTTTGTTCCATAATTTGTTGCCATTTCAAAGGTAGCTTCATAATGCATCTTTCGTAGAAGTCTTGGTCCTTATTGGCGAAAAACTCTAGTAATCGATTTTCACAATCTTCTCTTGATGCCAATTTCTTATTATTCAGGAAATTTGGCAATGCGAGAAAACGATAGCAATCGCTTGGTGTTAGGTTCGAACTATATAGTGGATGCATTGGAACTTTCCAACGGATCTCCCAGAGTTTCTGGTGAGTCAGTACAGATGTGTGTGGCCTGGCGTTGTCCGGATGGAGCAGAACACCTTTTTTGTTGGTCAATTCTTTCTGGCCAATCGCTAGCTTCAAACGGCCCAGTTGTGGACAGTAGAGATATGGAACCAACTCATGAAAATAATAATTATTTATTGATCCTTTTAGATGAATAAATGTCCACGATAAGTCAAAATAACAGGTTACAATAAATCATAGAGGTATTCAGGCACATTATAGTAACATCTCTCCAGTAACAAAGATTTAACAGATTTTTTAAAGTCTCTAATACTAAGAGACGTAACACTCTGTGGTAGATGATTATATAAAACAATACTCTGACATTGGGGACATTTCAAATCTAGATTTTCTATGTATCGGAATGTTTAATATACCCTCATTTCTGGTTTCGTAAGCATGAAAACTGGATAATTTTTGTATATTTTGTTCATTCTCTTTAATATAAATTAAAGATCTCAATATGAAAATGGATGCTATTGTCAGAATAGCACCTTCTTAAAATAATGGTCTGCATGAAGATCGAGGGGATATGTCGAACATCATTCGCAGAATTCACTTCTGAAAAACAGAAACTCTACCAACATAGCTTGAGTTACCTCATAACATTATATTGTACGATAAGTGACTATACACCAAAGTATAGTAAATGTTTATGAGGGAATTCATGGGAAGTGAATGTTTCACTATATTGATAGCATAATAAAAGGATTTCAATTTCTTGCACAAAACGTCAATATGTGTATTCCATTTCAAATTCTTATCAATGTGAATGTCAAGAAATCTAGCACTCTATCTATGGATGCAGTGACGATATTCAAATGTCGAATGATCAGTTTACGATTATTATTTCCAATTGAAATGTGGATGCAAATAGTCCAATCAGCATTCAGCATTAGCCTATGATGACACCACTTTACAGAGCTAATTTAAATTTCGGTGACAGAAAATGAAAGTCCAAACCAGTACTAAAATTGATGATTATCTTCCGTAAATTATGGGAAGATCATTAAAGAAAAGTAAAAATAGAAGTAGTCCCAGAACCGATCCCTGGGGCACTCCCAAATCTATATTGCGCTCAACAGAGAAAGAGCTCTGAACATTGACAGTCATAGATCTATCTTCCGGATAACTGAGCAACCAGTCTGAAAACATACCCTTTAAACCCAGGTTATAACACTTTTCGATAATAAACTGAAAGGGTAGCCAATCGAATGCCCGGGACAGGTCAAAAAATAAACCGCCGATATATGTGCCGTTATCGAGACAATCATATACGAACTTTACAAAACTAGTGGTTGCGACGAGCGACGAGCGTTGAGCGACTTGATGTGAAGCCATGCTACGCAGGTTCCAGAATGTTAAACTTGTCAAGGTAGTTTTTAATTCTATTGAAAACAATTCTCTCAAACACCTTAGAGGAGAAACTTAAAAAAGAAATGGGTATATTGTTAATTATGTAATGTATATCATCTTTTTCTATGTATAGGAGCAACTAAAGCCTTTTTAAGTATAGAAGGAAACACACAATGATTCTTTTTCAGTCCCACTAAATGCACAGTAAAACCTTCCTGGCCATTAGTCCGGTTTGGCCACCGCAGCCATGCTGAGCAGGTTCCAGAATGTTAAACTTGTCAAGGTAGTTTTTATTATTAATATTATTATTATATTAATTCTATTGAAAACAATTATCTCAAACACCTTAAAGGAGGAACTTAGAATAGAAATGGGTCTATAGTTAATTATGTTATGTACCTATATCATCTTTTTTTAAGTATAGGAGCAACTAAAGCCTTTTTAAGTATAGAAGGAAACACACAATGATTCTTTTTCAGTCCCACTAAATGCACAGTACTTTCCTGGCCATTAGTCCTGGTTTGGCCACCGTTTGAACTGCTTCACGATCGTTTTCGCACATTATGGGTCGATTTCATTCCGTTTGGCCAAGGCTCCGCAGATGGAGGTTCTATTAATTATGTTTTTTGGTGTTAATTGGTGTAGCACTCAAACATCGATCTTCTTTTTTGAATCCAGCTTTGCGCAAATGGTTTAAAACTGTTTTATGGTCGATCTTTAGCTCCTGAGCGTTGCTACGGCAACTAACGTGCCGGTCAACTTCTATTATTTCTCTGATTTTATCGACATTTCCGACACCTGCCTATGCGAGGTGCATCTTTGACATAAAAAAACCTGAACGAAATCGACGAAACCTAAATTGCACGTAATCAGCTGTTACTGTATCGGGATCATAAGCACCCTTTTCATCCGTTTGACTTATATTTTCGCCTTTCACAAAGAAAAACTGTAAAATGTACGAAATTTTCTTTTTGTTGACTTCCATTCTTAACATCTTGTGACTAACAACTGAATGGAGCAAAAAAACAGCAAGAGAATTATTTAGTTTGAAACGTCGCCTTTATAAAGAGCATGAATCATGGTTTGGTCAATACTTTACGAGATATCAATCACTGCAGCCATCAACCGAAAAACTAATGTACTTTTTCACCCAACCTTTCATTATTTTTTGTTTTTTGGTGAACGATTTCTGTGAAATACCTACTGGGGTGATTCCATGCAAGTTTGTGTTTGTGTAAGTGTAGTTATCCGGTTCGTAGAAGCTTCACCCATATTTACATCTATATTTATGACTCCACATCTCTCAAATCGTATTCATGTAATTTTTAATTAGTGGTACAAGGAGGTGGCAGAACTAATTTTCGCCATTCCCGGATGGCACTCTTGAACAGACCTCACATCAAGTGAACACGGACCACCTACGGTCAGTATGTAACACGAATGGAGAATTATGGTAATACCGTTTTAAATTCAGGACGCGTGCGCGCCGATTGTCGCGGTACATCACTCATCCTTCTTTTTTATCGAGCTGATCCCAAATAATTAATTTCTTCATTCGTGTTTTAATTGCGGAGCACGAGGATGCCTTGGGTCCCTGGGGAAGTTCGATGAGTGGTGACATAATCTGGCGAAGTCTGCGGAGCGGTATGAGAATGAGCTCCTTGTTCGATATGTCCGCGCAGAGATCAAAAAGTTTCATTGTGGTGCTTGTTATGAATAGCTGGGGTGGTCGAGAAGTTTCGCTCTTGAGAGATCCTTGAATTATTGAAGAGACTGGCACATGGGTGTAGATAGGATTTGTGACAGGGTTGGATTATTGATCTGCAGGCCTATACAACTATCAAAAATATGGGAGAGATTACAAACGGTAATGCTACCGAAATAGTATTTTTATCAGCTTAGATCAGTTTTAAACATCAAACATGCCAAAACCCCGTTAAGCCTTCACTATAAGAAGTACACTTTATATGTTTTACATAAAGCTTAAGAATGTGGCACAGGAAATTAGACATCCCAGGAGCCATTTCAGGAGTGCTTACGGAAGGAAAGGTTTTCCTTGGATCATCTGGAGGGGTACTAAGACTGGTAACTTTGACTCATGGTTTCGAAGAGTTTACATGTGAGCTGCATGTTATTTGTTCATTCGGTTCTTTTTTTGTATTATTATTTAGATATTGGGAGATACAGTATTTTCATGGTGCATAGTAATCAAATCTTGTCCAACACCTCAGGCCTAGCCTACAGTTGGACAATATTATTCATAATAAAATATTAAGTGGTACAAATTTGTAGATTTAAGAATAAATATCTCTTTCATTCATTCACTCTCTTTTCTTCACTGCATGATGAAAAAAAAAGTATAATTTCAAGTATTATTATAACGATTTTGATCCCAATTTTTATTTCATAAAGGATCTGACTCCTCAACAACACAAAGATGTTCATGACATCATTAGTGAGTTATTCAACGATAAAACTGTCGCAAATATGGTTATTGATAAACTGTGTGAAATGTCAAAAAAGTAATAAAATTTTAAGGCCGAAATAAAGGAGCTGAGAAATGAGAATGTGATTCTAAAAGATCAATTGAATCATTTGAATAAACAACGTCACAACACTGCAAGAACAAAAAGATGGGAACTCTTTTCAGTGATTAAGAAGATATTTTGTCATAAACTAAAGTTTCAAAATAGTGATATTAAAATTGATTTTTGCCATAGAGTGAGCACAAATCCGAAATAAAAGAACCTTTAGTATGTACTTTTCTTCATTACAGTCTCGTTATAGTCATTAATCGGTTTTTAAAATATGTGCCGCCTGAAAAGAACCAGGCTGGTAATCTCTGAGGATCTGACAGAGTCTAGCTACTCTTTTATAGTATGGAAGGGATTTGAAATATGGATGTTTTGATATTGAATAGGAAAATTTATGCTAAACGACTTTAAATTAAGAGTTGTATATTCTATTATAACTTCTACAATATATATTGAAACTATATGCAAAAACTATTAAAATGATATCCTTATATATAATCGATATAAAATATTTTTCAATGTCTTCTTATTGAGGGACATTATTTGGGGTGAATAATTTTTGTTATATTTTTCTGTGTTCCGAGTACAAATGGTTATTGGTTTATGGTAACAACACATTGATCATTTCTGTTATATTTTGGATAACTTACTTTGAGTTTATTCGCTCCAAGTTTCATCTTACTTGGTGAGTTGAATTTTGAACTTGAGATATATTTGAATCTGAATTCAAAAGAGGTCTAGAGACATAAATAACAGCAATGAAATGTTGGTGTTCTCGTTCAATTATTTTTATTTGATCGTTTATTGTGAGAATTTTAGATAATTTTGGAATAGTGGATTTTCTTGTCTTTGTATGTGGATTTACATACTTATAAAGTTAAAAGTTAATACATTTGTATTAATACGTTTCATGCTGGGATGAAACAAGGTTTTTCCGAGACAGTGAAAAATATTTTATGTTGATTGTATATAAGGATATAATTTCGATAGTTTCTGTATATAGTTTCAATATATATTTTAGAGGTTAGAATATATAATTCTCAATTTAAAGTCATTTAAATTACTTCTACCTCGTATTGACACACATTCAATTTATTTATGCTAAATATGGTTCTGGAAATAACCTGATAAAATTTTAAGTAGGACAAGTTAGACCACTTATTTGAGGTATGAAATTTATCCTAAAGAATTTTTCTTTTTCTTTGTCCTGAAGAATAGGGTAAAGAGAAACTAGAGCTTTTTTTATACAGTTTTTTAATTTTTTAATTAATTAAAAACAGCATCAAAAACCTCTAGCTTCTCTTGACCCTATTCTTCAGGACAAAGAGAAAAAATTCTTTAGGATAAATTTCATACCACAGATAAGTAATAAGATTTGCAATAGAATAAAACAGAATAATATTAACATTATTTGTACAAATAGGAGAAACTTCACTCTTAGTCAATAGCAAAAACTGTCGTGAAACGTGTGAAAGAAGCGGTGTATACAAATTATATTGTAATGAATGCCCTGCTTTTTACATTTGTCAGACAGGACGATCTATAAACATAAGGGTAGAAGAGAAGTATATGACATAATTAAATATTAACATCTGGTTTTTCGGAACATTGTATAAATAACAACCATTTCATAGATTTCAGTAGAACTGAGATTTTACACGTAAGCAATAAAAGCAGAACAATGGAGCTTTTAGAAAGTTTGGAAATTTGTTTAGCACATGGTAAGAAGCTACCAATTACAAATGAACTTCAATTTAATTTATCACAATTGCTCTTATCTGTAAAAGATTAGGACCCAATTAACACCATATTTTTACACTGTTCAAAATTGTATCTGTGTACCCTACCATTATAAATAGGATTCTAAGTTTTGTTCTCTTCAGTTTTGAAAATGGGCTAAAAACAGTGAAACTTAAGCCAAGTTGTTTTTATTTACTTTATTATTTTATAAATGTTTCAGCAAGTGATAGACGAGAAATCAATATAATTTATCAATTTAACTTCCTTTTTACCATGCTCAAATTCGTGTAAACATATTCGCAATGAATATATAGCCTATGATGTATCATTAAGATGGAACAAGTTAGGTACAACTCATAAAAACCATTCAAACTCAAATTCTCCTGAATTGTTTCAGCCGTTACTATTTGGTAGTTGATCATAATTAAAACAAATTGTAGAAATTGCTATGTTTTACTACCAAAAAATATATATTACACATTTTCTTGTGTAATGTATAATATATATAAAATGTATAATTTATGTTTGAAACATAAAAACTGTGTGAATTATTTTAAATAAATTGTTATAATGTTTCACCTAGAGCCAACCGCATACTCCATTCATGTTATCAAATAATTGTATTCAGTTGTGTTAGATATAATGCTTAAAATACATTTCTCATTTTTGAATCCTTGAATTAGATGGAAATTCAAATTTACTTAGAAATTTGCGTCATCGGTAAGATATTTGATAAGAATTAGGTGAATAATCAAGAAGTTTTATCTCTTATTATTAGAAACAAGAATTATTATCATCAAATTAAAGACTTTTGGAAAAAAAAATATCAAATCATCTGATGAATCCAATCCCTCCAAGAAAAAATAGAAGATCCTGGAATAAATACAGTTAGTAAAAAACCACGATCATTAAAAAAATTCCTCGTAAGGAAGGAAAATTTAAATAAGGGAAATCAAAGTTGGATTTCCATTGAGGTAAACATAACAACTTGTATCTCAATTATGGTTAACTATAGAGTAGTAGTCAGTTTTCAGTTTATAATTAGTATTAGTTAGTTTTTGTATAAAATTTGTTGAAAAATATATTAAAATTAGATTTCATATAAAAAATAACATTCTATGGAATGAACAATACGAATATTTTTTTTTTATTTAATAATTAAAAAATATTCAGCAAATAAGAATCTTTCTTAATCCAAAAAGTCTCAGCAGCATTTAATTTAACCGGGCATTTGCAAACCATAGTTCCAATCTGAATGCACATTTTTTAAATGATTTACCTATATATAGTCTGTCTAAACACCATACGGAATTTAACATTTTTCATAATTTTAATATACTTTTTTTTTTGTAACATTCATAGACAAAAGTAATGTATAAAATAGGTTGTAATATTCATAGACAAAAGTAATGTATAAAATAGGTTGTGCAGAAGATAGGCTATGGCCAATGTTGCATGGCATATAAAATTATTTGAATATTTTAATATTAGCATTCTCCATATTTAATTCCAAAAAAATATATTCAATAATTATAACTTCAGGAATTAAATTAAATTAATGTCATATAAGAACCACTTATATCAAACGACATATAAAATAAACATTATAAGACATCAAAATGATATAACAAAATCCAATAAATAAAAATTGTTAACTGAAATCCTATGAATTAAATATTTTGAGTAGACAAAATTTTGTTTCTGCTCATCAATCTTATGAATACTTATATGACATTAATTTAATTTAATTCCTGAAGTTATAATTTTTAATTACAATTTTTTGAAATTAAATATTTAGAAGGCTAATATTAAAACATTTATATAATTTTATATAACTTTTATCAAGTATAAACCTCTATTTATTATATGAGCAAAATACTGAAGAGTATAACAAAAAAGGCAACAATTTAGTTTAAGGAGCTATTATACTAAGGCAATAATTTTTTTCATCATTATCGATAGCAATTGAATTCGTTGAAAATAAGCATCTTCATTAATTATCTATCCAATTAGTTAAACTCAAATATTCACCAAATCTTCAAAAATTATTTTCGCTATGTTTCAAATTCGATGGAAATAATGGCTATGCGCTAGGCCTTGTCTTTTCAACTGCTGAATAGATGGGCAGCTAAATAACACCATGAAAATGATTGCTGGTGTCATCAAAGTGATTCCCACGCAATGGCTTTCAGTTCTAAGTCACATCCCACCCCCCTAACTGTGACGAATAAACGCTCTTACGAACGAGTATAAAAGGTTCGTGGAAAATAAAAATCTACCCATTCATCAGGATATCGAAGATGCCAAATTTAACCGTTCCAGACGATCACCTACAAGAAAGGTAATGTGTAAAATGAGTTCAATCGAACCAATGTACTGCAATAGACTGCACAACATTATTATAACATGCCGTGCATCAACACCAACTACCGGTTTTTAACCTACCATTTAAACATAGTCCATACTTGAAAGAATCAGAACCCAACATGGCAGTTGTGCATACTATTCACGCAAATGTGGTAAGGAAACCATTTCCTCTCTGTGACTGCGAAGAAACCCAAACCATCAGACATATCATAGCAGAATGTACCATACAATCATACAATGGTAGACCCAAAGACCTGATAGCGGCCCTATAGTCTATATATAACATAAATAGATCAGATGTTCGTTGGTTACCTTTAAATTGTGTTTCATACTTTGCATATTTGTTGTGTGTTGTATTGTATTCTATATTCTAATAATGATTCACTCTCAAATTCTCTTTTAATGTGTCTGAAAAGCTATACAATAAATAAATAAATATTCCTAGATAGCTGCATCCTAAGGCAAACCTTGGATACGCCCATGCTCATTCAGCAAAAGAAGAAGCTCCAGAGTCTCACTTCTTCTTCGAAATTCAGCAATTGCACCGAACGCAGTAAATAGAAAAATATAAACTGTCCCCATCGCAAACCGGTATCATCCGTTTTTATGCGAAATAACGGGGAGATATTTTCGATCCGCAATTTCCGAGGTGATGCTTATAGTTAATCATCGTCCAAGACTTGTCCCATTACTAAACGAATTTTTTGAATTAACTGAATCGATTTAACTGAATCGATTACCATTACCGTGGATGCCAATTGGAAAAAACAATGGCAGGATTCTTTTTAAGCACGGCGATGCCTAAGCATTATTGGAATGCTGGCCAATATCTTCAATAAACCCATAATACCCGGACTTCTTCAGGAGACATTTATTGACCACACACAGTTCCTATTTAATCAAACTTGAAATAAAAAGACGACTCATGGTAGAAAATGTATATTCCCAATTGGTGCACAAATATAGTATTGATGCAAAATTGCTTTCTATAATTAAAATTTTTCATCCAATACACCTATAACGATATCACTTGAAGTTCTTGAGATATACATGAATTGAAACAATAACGTGAAGTGATTATTGAAGAAGCCCTAATTTACCTAGTAATAATCCCAAATATCTAGAATATACTGCTATTGATTCAGAAATTGCTTTGAAAAGCCATCAAAATTCTTATGTAGATAAATATAAGTTAATTAATCAGATAAAGAAACAATTACCTGCCTACAATAATATTAATATCAAAAACACAGTCGGAACAATAAAAAATAAAATTTCAGATAATAATTTAGTAGAAATGAATATATCAATAAAACTAACACATTCCTGAACCTCGATAAATATAGAATCATTAAAAATGATCCTACTACTGAATACCAAATACACATCAAATCAGTCATCAAAAACTCAACAGCGCGTTTCAATAATAACCCAATTTATAAACTATCTTTAATGAACCCACAACCACCAATTATGTATTTCCTTATAAAATTACATAAAGAAAACAAACATATTAGACCAGGAGTTTCATTAATCACAGCACTTTCATATAAATTGTCGAAAGAATTAATCAAAATTATTCAGAAAGAAACAACCTTTCAACCAAAATGTGCCATTAAACATTCATTTAACCTGAAAATAGAAAATAAAATATATATATATATATATAATTTGTTCCCTTGCAAACCAGTTAAAGAAACAAAAAATCTGATAGAAACGCTACTTTTGAAAAATAGAACTAGTCCGGTTATAAAACAAGAGATTATAGAAATCTTAAAGGTTTTTTTGGACCAAAACTATTTTTTGTTTAATGGAATATTTTACGAAGCTAATGATGGTGTCACTATGGTAAACCCACTTAGTCTGAAATTATCGGAAATATTTATGGACTTCCTGGAAACCAAAATCCAAGAGAGCCCCTTCTTTAAATATTTCATTTATTGGTATCGTTACGTGGATGAAATTTTATCTTTGTTCACCGGTACCAGTAGACAGCTTGCGATGTTTTTAGAATTTATAAATACATTATCTCCCACAATAAAATTTACTACTGAGAACAAAATAACAGCCTCAATTTTCTTTATTTAAAAATTTCAAAACTCAACAATAAACATGAAATTTCAATTTTTCGGAAACCCACTCATATAGATAAAACTATCCACTCAATTTCTAATCATCCACATTCTCAAAAACTAGCAGCTTATAATAATATGATATTTAGATTGATCAACATACCTATGACACAAGAAAATTTTGAAAGAGAACTGAATATAATAAAACAGAGTGCATTTAACAAAGGTTTCAATCCGTTGATTATAAACAAATTATTGAATCGTATGCAATTTGAACAGTCAATATCGCATGTATATCCAACAATAGCTATTGATACAAAATAGAATGAAATAATGGAATGAAATAAGGAATTACTTTGTTTTCTATCACTTTTTATTATAACTGATATACAGTGACTCGAGTTTCGTAGTGTTTACTACATTTTCAAACTGAACGAACAAATTAGATCTCAACTATTATATATGGTGATTGTGGGCTTCGGCAGAGGTTCGAAGAGAGGGGTTTTCCAAAGTTCCGTCTGTTCGTTAAGTAGTTTTATTATTGGTACGTGCTTTTTATATTTTTCAATTTCTATAGATTCCAGGATGTCAAGTTTTTTCCCTTTCGCATCCACGTGCAAGATAACAAGGTTGTTCAATTCTGGGAAGGTGTGATCTGTAGTGAAGAAATGGTTCGCAAAATTGGAATTATTCTTCCGGTTCCTAAAAGCAGATTCATGCTCTTTGTACCTTTTATGGAAAGGTCGGCCCGTTTGACCTATATACACACTATTACACTCTTGACAACTTAATTTATAGACTCCAGAATTATTCAGTCGGTTCTCTTTGCCTTTCGGATTAAAAAAGAGATTAGAAATTTTATGGGAGGGTGTGAAAGCTGTTACTATGTTAATTTTTGATAAAATTGGAGCTATTTTTTGTGAAATTGGTCCAAAATATGTTAGTTTTATAAATTTATTGTTATTATAATAATAATAATAATAATAACATTTATTAATTCCATAGAATCACACAGAGTAAAAATGGAACAAGTCAGACAGAAACAATACTCAGCCTTTAGAAAAGCTCTCTTCAAATTCACAAATACTGTATGGCTCACAATTCAAAACTAAAGCATACAGAGCTTTCTTAAATTTAAGGTGACAGGAAAGATTTCTTACACTCAAGGGCAACACATTATACAAACTAATGGCCATATATTCAACATTTTTTTCTCTTAAGGTGGTTATATGTGTTGGTACAGTAAAAGGACACATTCTTCTTGTATTATTTAAATTTCTATAGGGCTCAAAATAATGGCTATGTTTACTGACAAAAATTAACAGTTTATATATATATACAACCCACAAATTGTAAGAATGTTGTTGCTTTTAAAGAGACCCCTACATGATTCTCTGTATCCAAGATGCAACATAGTCCTAAGTGCTCGCTTCTGAATAACAAACAGAGCATTCACGTTGGAAGAGTTACCCCAGAAGATTATCCCGTATGACATAATGGACTGGAAATTAGCAAAATAGACTAGTTTTAAAAGCTCGAGGTCTACCTGTTTCCTTAGCATAAATAACAGGTAACAAACAGAATTTAATCTTCCTTTAAGTTTCTCAGTATGAGGTCCCCATTTAACATGTTTATCTATTATAACCCCCAGAAAAACAACACTATCTTCAACCGCGACATAATTATCCGAGATTTTAATTGACAGAGGATATTGTATCTTAGATCTTTTGCTATAAAAAAATATACATTGGGTCTTGTCAATGTTCAAAAGAAGATTATGGTTACTAAACCATTCTCCTACAGATGTCAGCAAATTTTTGGTTTCCTCTGTGGCAGTAGAAATATTATGGAGCTTTAGTTGATAGTTGGTATCATCTGCGAACATACCCATTGAGTACTTTGCTGAAACTCCAGCCTTTGGCAACCGGTTTATATACACAATAAAGAGTGCAGGTCCTAGAATGCTTCCCTGTGGTACGCCCATAGTTATCTCTCTCTCATCTGACCTAAAAAGCTCACCATCCACCTCCATGACAACCATTTGCCTCCTGGATGACAAATAACTCTCGATGAGTTTCAACTGATTGTCCCTAATTCCACAGTCTTCCAGAATCTCCAACAGTATCTTATGGTCCACACAATCGAAGGCCTTTGACAGGTCCAAAAATAAGCCCATAGGTAGTTCATCCTGCTCAATAGTCGCCAAAACCTCTTTAATCACCTCATAAACTGCAGTTTCTATACTTCTATTCTTCACAAAGCCATGTTGTTGAACTGAAATGACATTAAATTTATGAAAAAAATTCATCAATCTGTTGTTCAAGATTTTTTCAAAGATTTTTGAGAACGATGGCAGTATGCTGATAGGTCTGTAGCTATTTGGATCCCCAGTAGGTCCTTTCTTGTACAGCGGTTTCACCATGGCAATTTTCAATTGGTCGGGAAAAATGCCTTCCTTAAAGCACCGATTTATAATGAAACTGAGAGGTGACAGAATTATATCAATAGAGGATTTAACAACCCTCACAGGAATCTCATCACAACCCCACGATTGCTTATTCCTCAAGGTCCTTACAGTTTTCAGAACTTCCTCATGTGAAACTTCAAACATGAAAAAAGAATTATTAAGTCTTTCTCCACTTGTTGGAGCAGTTTTATTCAGGCTATCTGTCAGTGTGGAGGGAAAGTCAGTGAAAAAATTGTTTAATTCATCAGGCAGTAGGGAGTTCTGATCGCTGGAAACAGGTGAAGAAGTCCTGCTCTTCGTCAGGGAATTTATGATCTTCCAGGAGGCTTTTGATCTATTATCAGAGTTCCGTATGAGGTTACTGAAGTGTTCTTTTTTTGCTTTGGACAGAAGAAGATCATATTGTTTTCTAGTAGAATTATATGAGGCAATTAATTCCGGTCTTGAAAAAGAAACAATATGCAGGATGTCAAGCTGCTTCTTGATATCAATCAATTCAGGTGTTAGTTTAAACTTTCTACTTGATGATGAGATATTGATATTTACTTTAGGAAAACAACGTTCAAATGTATCAGAAAATCTTGTGTGGAATACATACCAAAGTTCATTGGGATCGCCTGGATGAGTAAAAATATAATCCCAATTTAATCTAGATAAGTCTTGAAGGAAAATTTGGATAGACTCGTCATTTATTATTCTTTGTTTAAGGGTTTTTATTTTATTGTCATGAGTTGAACTGAAACTAGTAGTAAACTTGAGAGCTGAGTGATCAGAAATATGGTACTCAACCACCATAGTTTGGCCCACAAGAGATGACACCACATTGTCTAAACAACTACCTGAGGAGGGACGTGTTGGTTGAAGATTTGTTACTTTCAGGTTGAAACTTTCGAGAAGTGATACGAAATCACTAACATCTGAGGAACTTGAAAGGATATTCAAATTAAAATCACCCACCAAGATGAACTCTGCTTTCTCCAGTGTACATCGCTCCAGAATAGTTCCAAGTCTCTCTAGAAATAGATCCACATCGGCTAGGGGCTGGGAATTAGGTCTATAAATACATATAATCAAAATTTTTTGATTGCCTAGAAAAATTTGAGCAGCGGAACACTCGATAACATTGGGTATTGAAAGTAAATTGTAATCTGACCTTTCAGTGCAGTTGAGTTCATTCCTACTGTAGATTGCCGTTCCACCATGGCTACCTTTCATACGGCAAAAGCTTGAAATTAGCTTATAGTCAACCAGTTTATACACCTGAAGTTCTTCCTTACACTTCCAATGTTCTGTAATTGCAAGTATATCAGCTTTTTCTTCCTGTGCCATCAACTGGAGCCCGTTCAGTGCTGTGCCCAAGGACCTAACATTTTGGAGGATGAGACTAAAGCTTCTAGCAGGCTTCGATTTTCTAACGTCGATGGAGGAGATTACGTCATCTGGTTTTGTCTGTTCTTCCGAAAAAAATTTCTGTCGAAGGAAAAATCTCTCAGGACAACTCCCTGAGGCCAGAAAGATTCACAAAACACCTTATTAAAAGCACCTTCATTCGGTAGACCAATGCTAAAAGCTGAATTTTGTCCTAGAGTGTTAAGTTTTTTCACTATAATATTCTCATTATCTTCAATATCATTCAAGAAAGATAGTATATCCGTTTCTGAGACCTCTTTACCAGCAATTTTACCTACATACAACCAACGTCGTCGAATTGCACCTTTAATTGTTGGGTTATCTGAACTATTTTCTTTCGTTCCATAACAAACTTTAATGTTTCTAGAATGCCGGTTTTTCTTTTGCATCGTAATCCAACCTTCTGTATTATCAGTTTCTTTAATTACACTTACAGAAGTAGTAATGTTTTTACTTGAGTCAGTGTCATCCACAATTATCTCAGGAATCACAGGATAAGAATTGTTTATGTTTACAATTCTTCTCGGCTGTTTGGATGACATTTGCGCCTGGGGACGGAGATCATGCGCACCATTTGAGTTCTTATTCACCACAGAACTATATGTTTTCTTCGAGGATGTAGCTACATCTGGATCAGGTGCAGATACCTTATCTTGATGAGTGTTTACAGATTTTTTTGTTGGGTTTTTACCTGATTTAGTTTGATTTTCGAGGACAATGATCTTTTCTCTCAAAAGATTGTTATTTTCAATCAAAATTGAATTCTTACTCCTTGTTTCATCCAATAGGTACTTCAAATACTCAACTTCAACACGAAGTGCTTTATTCTCCAATTTAGTTGAAGATTCTTCACTATTTTGACCTTCTTCTGTTGGTTGATGGAGACAGCTTGTGTTTTTCCTGTTAGCTGATTTGATTAGGCAAGATGGGTGAAAAATATCATCACACTTGATACATTTGTGGAATTCTCCGACTTTCCGATTACAATAATTGCAAATTTTATCTGAGATTTCAATTGAAATACTCGGACTTGCAGCGCGATCGCATGGCACATCTTCACTCGTTGACATTCTGACGACGAATGAATCTTTATGATCTGATTTGGAGATGGGGTAAATTTGTTTACGAATTAGTTGCTTCTGTTTTATGTTTATGATGGAATTTATAGTTTTGGTTTCGAACTGATTTTTTGTGGCTATTTGTCTGATTGTATTCAATTCCTTCTTTAACGTAATATTATCTAAAGGAATTGAAAATGCTCTATGTACCATTGATCTATAAGCAGCTAGTTTATGATTGATCGGATGGTTTGAAAAATTTGGTATTGTTGTATCAGTTGATGTGGGTTTTCTATATATATCAAAGGAAATTTCATTATTACTGTTAACTAAAGTTATGTCCAGAAAATTTATTTTATTATCGAATTGTGTTTCCATGGTGAATTTAACCTTATTGTGCAAACTTTTGAGATATTCTAATGTTTCATTTAATTCTGAATGTGTTCCGCAGAAGCAAGCTAATATATCGTCTACATACCTGTACCAAAAAGTGATATGCTTTGCGTGTGTGGATTTTAGAATTTTTCTTTCAAAACAGGACATAAAGACATGGCAAGTCCATCTTTCTGTTTGTAAAATTTACTATTGTATTGAAAGTCATTTTCTCCCACGCAAAGTTGGAAAAGGGTTAAAATTTCGTTTTTTATCACAGGATTGATGTTATTTTTTGTTAGGATATTTTCGATTATATTCATGCATTCTATATTTGGTATATTCGGGAACATATTAACTACATCAAACGACACTAGAATACTATTGACTGGAAGGATAACATTTCTCTAACGTACATAAACTAAAAGGCCGATAAAAATAGCAAGCTATTTAAAGAAAAAGAGTAACTGCAACATTTCATTTAAAGCAAAAAACACGTTGGGAAATTTAATAAAAAATAATAAAGATTTGATCCATAAAAACAAAAAGTCTGGAGTTAGGTTAAACTGTGGTACTTGCCCATGTGTATACGTTGGTTAGACAGATAGATCTTTCGGCACTAGGATACGTGAACACCAGAAAGCATATCTTGGTAGAAACGAAAATTCGACCAATGCTGACCATCTTTTGGAGACAAGACATGATTTTGACCATAACTACAAAATCTAACACCTAGAAAACAATAACTTCAGGTTGAACTAGCCCTCAAAATTAACAAATACAACAAAAAACAGATTCTCCTAAACGACCAGACGAACCTCAGTAAATCCCCCTTGCTTAACCTTTTCTGAAACTTTATATAATAATAAAATAACAAATTACTATTCCCTCTACCTTCTTTTCTGTATATTCTGAATATTTAATGAACTTAATCTCAAATATGTAGTTAGTACCATAATCACCTGTCGAAGTCATATTGTCATGACGGAACAATTGTAGTGATATTAAATAAATTAGCGGAAATTAAGTTTTACTTTTGATCATCAACAATTTATTGACCTTGAATTCCGTGAAGAACAAGTTTATCACCATAACAATCACACGTGGAAATCAACCTGATGAGAATCTCCTATTGATTCACGATAGTGAATGTACGTTTCGAGAGTGTACATGTCCATCTATTTTAAGAGATGATGAGGTCAAGTATTTGGGGATTATTGATAAATATATGAGGTGCGCAGCCCTCGTAACTGACCAAAAAGTTCAGGCAGCTGATGCATACGTGTTATTTTCTAAGAGATATACTGAGTGATGAAAATATATTTGTGATCTTTAATTCCCTAGCGGAATCTATTCTCAGGTATTGCGTGCTTATGTGGAGAGGACTAATAGAAAATGAACGAAAATGTTTACAAATATCGCAAAATAGTTTGATAAAAAAAAATGATAAGGGGTATCCAACTCACGAACTATTTCCTGAATCTAATTTAAAAAACATTATTTTTTGGTATAGATATATAAACGACTTATTAGTAGGGTCCTGTAGTGAATATTCAGAACTGGGCATGATTATCTTAATATTTCACACTTAAACTCAAATTTACCATGGAACCACAAACATTCAAATAACCTTTCGGAACATAACCTCAACCAAAACTAGTGACAGAATTTTTTTTTGTATATTCATATATAACTAACTTACATTTTTCAATTCACCCTAATTCGCATAAACTCGCTGCTTCTAGATCAGGAATAGAGCATTTTCAATTCCATAAAATGATACCACATAAAAAAAGTGAGACAGATTATCAGAAATGTTAATTTCGCATCAGAAATTATAAATTATTTCATAGGTGAAAAAACAGCTCAGTATAAATGAAATGAATCTGATCTCACAAATAAAAGATAATAATTAAAAATATGCTAAGCTAACATATTTAAGACTACAAAAGAGACTTTAAGTGACTGGAAAAACTTTATTGAAGCAGATTTTACTATGTCTCACAAAATTTCTTCAATGGTAAACACAAAAACAGCCAGCTTGACAAAAACTCAGCAGTATTTAAATTAGGTTGTTATGAATGCCGTAGCATATATCTATAGACCAAACGTAAACAACATTCACAAAACGGTTAAAGAAACGTCAGTCTTCAATCAAGCACCGAAAAGATAACTCCAAATGCGCAAAGCATTTTTTCTTGACCAATCGTGCCTTCCCAGAATTCGAATATCGTGGAATCCTACATCTGGAAATGAAAGGTTGGCAGGTGTCTTCAAGTACCGCAGTAATTCTCCGATTAAGTTCCTAATTGAAGAGACCGACGATGGAATTCCCCACTACTGGGCGTTCTGAAGAGAAGCA
Source organism: Megalocaria dilatata (assembly GCA_034642435.1). NCBI lineage: Eukaryota > Metazoa > Arthropoda > Insecta > Coleoptera > Coccinellidae > Megalocaria > Megalocaria dilatata. The sequence continues at coordinate 28,108,417 of CM067858.1, forward strand.
AATGAACACCCCTAAATGTAAAACCTTTAGGCCAACTTGTAATGGACACTTTGAAAATGAACTAACGTAGCTTGGGTGCTAATGTATCCGGTGTTTTTTTTTTTAGAGTGATAGAACTTTCTGAAGGGAGAACTGTGATTTGACAGAAGGTAGAAGCCAAGTTGTTTTGACATTACTGTTCAGTAAGTATTGATAAATTATGATGGAAAGACTTACGCCGCAACAAAGCTTACAAATTGTTGAAATTTATTTTCAAAATCGGTGTTCTATTCGCCAAACTTATAGAGCACTTCGTGAAATTTATGGTTTACATAATCGTCCATCAGACCAGCTTATTCGTCGAACTGTCGATAGATTTTGGACAACATTTTCTCTACTCGATGCAACAACAACAAAAAGACAAAGAATTGTACGTAGAGAAGAAAATATCACTGCTGTAAGTCATGGTGTTAATGATGATCCAGATTTGTCTATTCGTCGATGATTACAACAAGTTGGACTCTGTGCATCCACCACATGGCAAATTTTGCATAAAGATCTTGGTCCACACCCATACAAGATCCAACTGGTTCAAGAACTGAAGTCACTTGGCCATAATAAGTGTCGTTTGTTTGCTGATTGGGCCGTAGAACAGCTTTAAGTTGATCCACTCTTTCATCGTAAAATTGTGTTTAGTGATGAAGCTCATTTCTGGTTGAACGGCTATGTAAACAAGCAAAATTGCCATATATGAAGCAAAAACAATCATCAAAAAGTTTTGCAGGTTCCATTGCATCCTGAAAAATGCACTGTATGGTGTGCTTCACACGATGGAGGCATCATCGGTCCATATTTCTTTGAAAACGATGCTGGAGTTAATGTTACAGTGAATGGTGCTCGTTACAGATCGACGATCAATGATTATTTGTTTCAAAATTTGAATGGTATCGACCCAGAAGTGTTTTGGTTCCAACAAGATGATGCTACACCTCATGCTGCTACCCTAACAATTGATTTTTTGAAAGTAAGATTTGGCGATAACATTATTTCGAGAAATGGTCCAATTGATTGGCCTTCAAGATCATGCGACATAACTCCACTGAATTATTTTCTTTAGGGTTATGTCAAGTCATTGGTTTATGCTGATAAACCAAAAACAATAGCTTTGAAAGCCAACATAACTTGTGTGACTGATGGAATGAGGCCTGAATGACTCGAAAAAGTGGTCCAAAATTGGTTTGGTCGAATGTGGTTTCTCAGAGCTAGTTAAGGTGGACATATGCCAGGAATTATTTTTAAAACATAAAATTCATAAAATTATCTTTCAAAAAAAAAATATATTTGGCTTCAATCTTAATTTAAATGTGTTTTATTTCAATTCAAAGTTCTATCACTCTAGAAGAAACACCTGATACCTACTTAATAGAAAGTTTTAAGCAAAATGTTGAATACCTCTGACGTGAAGTCAGGAGTTATTACGCTCTAGTTCATATCAACCACTATGAATTCCAGCCATTGAAAAATTCGACTGAGATATTTAGATCACAAACCTTTTTTGAGAGTTTCAACGCTTTAGCTCTTTCCGTTTAAAAGTTTGCGTGTTTACGGAGTCCGTCCGACAAAATTACTTTTGACCTCTGATTATTCATCAGTGAGTTCTACCTAGTCGTTTGAGGCCATTCTAGGCTAGCCCGCAACAAGTATTTTTCCTCATTTCTACAGAATTTAAAAATTTTGGAATACGTTTCCTATTGGGATAATCCCATAACGTTTCTGATGTTCTAATTGAAATATCAATTCTACCATACCTTTCTTCTTACAATGTAGTCCGAAACTTTTATTTCGAATCATAAACGACCCTTTTTATACTCCCTGCACTTAAAACATTGTACTCCATAAAATAAAATATAAACATAAGTAGGCAGTACTCCATCTGTCGTAAATAACCTTTTTCCATTACTAATTAAAAGAACGACTAAAAAGATAATTGCCGGCTCTGTTGTAAATGGCTGTTAATAACTCACTTTGTCTTTATGGCGAAATTATCATAACTCAGGGTATTTAAAACAATATATTATCAATTGGTGGGGTCCGGTATGGTTGCAGAAATATATATCTTCTTGCTACCACGTAGTCGCTATGGCACAAGGCATATTTCACTGCTGCTCCTACTGAAAAGTCTGATTTTGATCTAGATGCGGAAGTGTTTGTGGGAGAAAGTGTGGAGAAAAAGAGAATTCATATCATTGCATATACAATGTGTTCCAACGGAAAATATATGTATCCAATTAAAGACAAATGAAAATAATTTGGAGAACACGCAAAAACAAGTTAACCTTTGCGGAAATATTTGGGAACATATACTCACTGATATTCCAAATATTATACCCAGAAGATGAAAATTCTTGAATTTGATATTTCGAAAATATCGTTATATTATGCCGTTAATAAAACGACGTAATTTGCAAGAAAATCGATCGTCAATATGTAATCTAGAAACATAATGATATGTTTCGCGAATTAACTAGGAATTTTTTTTATTCGAAAGATAATTTTAGGACATTTATGTTTTAAAAATAATTTCCAGCATATGTCCACTACGACTAGGACTGAGGAACCACATTCGACCAGACCAATTTTCGACCACTTTTTCGAGTAATTCAGGCCTTATTCCATCAATAACACGAGTTATGTTGGCTTTTAAAGCTATTGTTTCTGGTTTTTCAGCATAAACCAATGACTTGACATAACCCCAAAGAAAATAATCCTCCAGTGGAGTTATGTCGCATGATCTTAGAGGCCAATTAATTGGACTATTTCTCGAAATAATGTTATCGCCAAATCTTTCTTTCAATAAATCGATTGTTACGGTAGCAGCATGAGGTGTAGCACCAACTTGTTGGAAGCAAAACACCTCTGGGTCGTTACCATTCAAATTTTGAAACAAATAATAATTGATCATCGATCTGTAACGAGCAAAATTCACTGCAACATTAGTTCCAGCATCGTTTTCGAAGAAATATGGTCCGATAATGCTCTAGCGTGTAAATCACACCATACAGTGCATTTCTCAGGATGAAATGGAACCTGCAGAACTTCTTGAGGATTGTTTTCACTTCATATACGGCAATTTTGCTTGTTTACATAGCCGTTCAATCAAAAATGAGCTTCAACACTAATCACAATTTTACGATAAAAAATTGGATCAACTTCAAGCTGTTCTAGGGCCCAATCAGCAAACAAACGACCCTTATTATGATCAAGTGGCTTTAGTTCTTGAAGCAGTTAGATATTGTATGGGTGTCGACCAATATTTTTACGCCAAATTTTCCATGTGGTGGATGCACAGAGTCCAACTTGTTGTGAACGTCTATGAATAGACAAATCTGGATCATCATTAACACTTCGACTTACAGCAGCGATATTTTCTTCTGTACGTACAGTTATTTGTCTTGTTGTTGTTGTTGCATCGAGAAGAGAAAATGTTGTCCGAAATCTATCGACGAATAAGCTGCTCTGATGGACGATTATGTAAACCATAAATTTCACAAAGTGCTCTATAAGTTTGGCGAATAGAACACTGATTTTGAAAATAAATTTCAACAATTTGTAAACTTTGTTGCAGCTTGAGTCTTTAGATGATAATTTGTCGATCCTTACTGAACATAAATGTCAAAACAACATGGTTTCTACCTCCTGTCAAATCATAGTTATCCCTATCGAAAGTTCTATCACTCTAAAAAAACAAATCTTTCTTTCATCAAGGAAAATAACAAAGTAAACACCAACCGTTAAGAAAAATTACTACAGCCCTACATTACCACCCTATATTTTAAAGTTGGAAAAAAACCTATATACCGAGAGTACATGACTAGTTAAGACCAATGCCTGAAAAAAAAGTTCAACGAACTAAATAAAAACATACATGATTGATTCTCAAATTTAGATCTTACAACTACTTGGAAGTTTTACATAACGAACTAAATAAAAACATACATGATTGATTCTCAAATTTAGATCCCACAACTACTTGGAAGTTTTACATAACTAAATGTTTCTCTGCGAATAACTAACTTATATTCAGTAATAATATCCCAAGAGCATAGAAAATATTTGATTAAAATTTGAATATTAAAACAAATTGAAATATGTTTATCTTCTGCAATTTTAATTTCAAAAAAAATTTTTTTATTCAAAAAACTTTTAGAATTAAATTAATGTCTAAAACAAGCACCGCTTACATTTAATAAACGTATTTAATCAAAACTCAATATAGAATGTCAATTATTTATGAAATTAAAATAGTAGAAAATAAACATATTTTAATTTGTTTTAATATTCAAATTTTGTTATATTTCTTCTATCAAGTAAAAAGCCTTTCTATTTTATTGAATATTTGATTATACGCGGTTCGTATAATCGAAATATATTGTTATGTAATATGTAGTTAGTACCATACTCACCTGACGAAGTCGTGTTGTCATGACGAAGCAAGTGCCGAAATTAAGTTGTTTTACTTTAATCATCAAGATGTATTTCCGACAAGTAGAGACCTATACAATCAAACATTCTTTTTTCTGTCCGGAATTGCTTATAATTTCTTTCTTTTAGCTACACGAGCCTTTTTTGCATTTTCAAAAATTATATCTTTAAATGGATTTATTTCAATGTTAGATTCTTCGTGAGATGTTTTCTGTAAGAGTTTAGCAGAAATATTCCAAATGGTTTTTAATGTACTTTCTTTATATTCTCGGCCGTCTGCACGTTTCATGTTGAATTCCCAATATTTCATTATATCTGCTAGTTTTTCATTGGAAGTATCAGAACAAAATCCGTAATTCCGATGTTCAGAAAACACCGTTAACTGTTTCCAAATATAATTATGTGTTTTTGTGGTAGTTTCTGGTGTCAACTTTTCAATTTATTGGTCTAACACTAGAACTATAACCAAAGCGTTGCGTTTTGAAAAATTTAATGACATTTCTCTGAGGTCGACTTTTATTTTATTTGGCGGACGTCCAAGAATGTTACTATGGAAATAATCAGAATATGGCAGGAGGTGAAACACCCAAACGATTATTCCACGTCGTCAAGGGTATGTATATTCTCTTATCAATACGCCGTAATTATGGGAAATTCACGGATTTTATTGCTTCTGTAAAACATGAGTTATTTAATCAGTTATAATATCACAAGAGCATAGACAATATTAGATTATACGTCGAGTGAAGAGGTTCGTATAATCGAAATAGAGTTGGTATTTGTTACGATTATATAGCGAATAATATTTCAACACTAGAACTATAATCAAACCGCTGCATTTTGATAAATTTAATGACATTTCTTTGAGCTCGACTTTTATTTTATTTGGCGAATGTCCAAGAGCGTTACTATGGAAATGATCACAATATGGCAGGAGGCGAAACACAAAAACGATCATACCACGTCGTCAGGGGTATATTCACTTATCAATACGCCGTAACTATGGGAAATTCAAGAATTTTATTGGTTCTTTAAAACATGAGTTATATAATCTAATTTATATCACAATATCAGCAACAACATACCGAAATAAGTTTTCAGTTAGAGCTTTCACAATACTGAATTTTTTTCAACAGTTTTCCATTAAAATTCTAACTCATTTCACTTCACATATTTTTGAAATATAGAAAAAACTAAGACTATAATTTATTCTTCATTCTAAATGGTGAGAAGTTAAGAATATATGCATGAATTCCAAAAGATGAAAAGTGATTTATTTCGATTCACTAAGTTTGTTATTTGAAAATAATGAAACAAAAGCATTTTATAAGGAGTGATTCAATCCTTAACCTTTTCAAAAACGTTAAAAACAGCTTCTCATTCTTCACTCTGATTAGCTTTAACATGATTATGATCTATCGGACGCTCGCCACCACTTTTGTTGACCTACCACAACAAGGCTACCCTCAATAACTCATCCTACCCTTTGATCTCACGACGACCATGTCTAGAATGCCTAACATAAGCGGACAATTATAGTCAGCTATGGGACCCCTGCCGTGCGCGGTATCCAGCAGAACTGAAAGATATAGGTTTACCATAGCTACCGTCATAATAAATACAGCGGTGTCTTTCCACCTCTCGTCGCTTGTCAGAGAGCTCGGCTAGAGGTCAAAGGTGCTAATGGCTTACGCTAAAGAATTATGATATGTGTCTATAGTGGGAGGAAAGATAAGAAACACAATTTCGGGAACAGACGAAATGATATTGCGGCCCAACCCTTAAAGTACATGAAAATGCGATATGCTGGTTATAAGAAGTTTCAGCACGCTAGTTAATAAGAATAATAAGAAAAAGTCCTGCAGTTTTGAAAGCAGATGACTTGTTTATTATTCCATTGTTTCATCTGACAAAACCCTAATTTTGAAGTGTCATCATTAGGCTATCTTTTCAGTATCTGTCATTTCGCTGAAATGTAAACGACATAGTTTCTGTGTGCTTTGAAAATGACATCGAACGTGTGTTTGTGCAGAGTTTCACTTCAATATGAAGAAAAAGGCTTACGAAAGTATCGTATTCTAGTGGATGTTTAGGGTGACCATGATCTAGGTGAACGAACATTTCAGCAGTGGTTTGCTCGATTTACGAGTAGCAATTTAATTTCAAAGACGAAAAAGGATCCGGAGCGGCACCACAGTTTAAGGATGAAGAATAAGGAGCAAGCCTTTGTGATGATCCATCACAAACGCAAGAGGAACTCGCAAGAATACTTGTAGTCACTCAGCAAGAATTTTTTGTGGAAAAAAGCTACTACAAAATTTCGTGAGGATCATTGGGTAATATAAGTAAACCAGCGTACAAAAGCTTCTGACTTGACCTTAGGGCATTTCACATTTTAACAACAATTTCGTATTTTATTTTGTAATTTTTCAGTCTGAACCTTTTTTTCTTTCCATGATTTAGCTTTGGTTTTTTTCACAATAAGAAGTATTGTGTAAAATATAGTTCAGGCAATGGAAGTCTGAAATCAAAATGATATTTTAATTAAAAAAAAAATTCATTGAAAAATTTTTCAGAATTGAATTAATGTCCTATAAGCACAGCTTATATTCAATAGACTTATAAAATGAAAACTCACTATACAATATCAAATGGAATAAATAAATCAACAAATATAAATTGTCAATTAAAATAAATAAATAGATATTTGAAGGAGACAAAATTTTGTTTCTGATCTTTCAATTATGAAAACTAATTCAATTTCAAAAATACAAAACATAATTTAAGGATTTCTTAGAAAATATAATTTATTTAAAATATTTAATATATTCAAACATTTAAGTAAGTAACTTCAAGAATCTCTCAAAACATGTAATATGTCCTCAAAAAACAATTAGAATTCCGATAAGGTCTTCATCGGTCCTACTTCACGTGTAAAAAATCAAAATTAATCAGCAACAAATATAACTCACAGGACAAAACTGATATCCTTGATTTGAACACATAAACTTTAAAATCAAAGATATTTTATGTTCGTCACAAAATTCACAAAAACCTGTAAGGTTGTTCATTCAATTGTATGGTTTTCTGTAAACCACCTGATATTCCATAATGAGTGTTATTTAAACCTAGTATAATTATATATTATATATAAATAAAAATAATAAGAAGAGGTTCCTTACTTGATAGAAGGAATATTACAAAATTTGAATATCAAAACAGATTTAATCTGTTAGTCTCCTAGAATTTTAATTTAAAAAAAATTTTATTAAAAAATTTTTTAGAATTAAATTAATTTCTTATAAGCACAGCTTATATTCAATAGACGTATAAAATCAAAACTCACTATACAATATCAAATGGAATAAACAAACCAACAAATATAAATTGTCAATTAAAATTAATAAATAAAATTTAAAGGAGGCAAAGTTTTGTTTCTGATCTTACAATTATGAAAACAAATTCCTTCTTAACAAGGACTTCGCAGAAAATAAAATTTATTTGAAATATTTAATATAATTTAAGGACTTCTCAGAAAATAAAATTTATTTGAAATATTTGATATAATTTAAGGACTTCTCTGAAAATATTTTTTTCAATATTTAATATATTAAACATTTCAAATAGATCATATTTTCTGAGAAGTCCTTGAATTAAATTGAATATTTCAAATAAATTTTATTCACTGAGAAGTCCTTAAATTATATTAAATATTTCAAATAAATTTTATTTTCTGAGAAGTCCTTAAATTATGTTTTGTATTTATGAAAAGGAATTAGTTTTCATAATTGAAAGATCAGAAACAAAATTTTGTCTCCTTCCAATATTTACTTATTAATTTTAATTGAAAATTTATATTTGTTGGTTTATTTATTTCATTTGATATTGTATAGTGAGTTTTGATTTTATACGTCTATCAAATATGAGCTGTGCTTATAAGACATTAATTTAATTCTAAAAAATTTTTGAATAAAATTTTTTTTCAAATTAAAATTATAGGAGACTTACAGTTTTGATATGCAAATATTTCATTATATTTTATATTTTAAATATAACGATAACAATTGTAGTCAGAATTATTTCAGGAAATATTCAATTATCCTGATTTCGAATCAATGTATATATTTACAGTATTTATTTACAAATGAAATGAAATAAGAAATAACTTTTATCACTTATTATTAACTGAATATGCAGTGACTCATGTTGAACTTCAAAATTGAATCTCTAAAATGTGCTTGCCCTTAGATAATTTTGTATATTCTAGAATGTCTAATTTTTTCCTTTCGCTTCCAATTATAATATTTCAAGATTGTCTAATTCTACAAGGATATGATTAGTTTCGAAAAAAATGTTAAATTTTGTGTAAGGGTGCAAACGCTGCTTTGATGTTAGTAACTGTACGAGCTATATTTTCCGAGATCGGTCCAAAATACAAATATTCATAAACTACATTGTGCAGTAGCGTATATAGGACAAACCGGGAGATATTTCCAAAAAAGGATCAAAGAACAACAATCTTCATTTACAAACCGAAAAGATTACTCTAATTTTGCGAAAAATTTTTTCGAAACCAATCATATCTTCCCGAAATTGGACAATCTTGAAATATTTCTCCTGGAAGCGAAAGGAAAGAAACTGGACATCTTGTATTCCTTAGAAATATTCAAGTACAAGCAGTTTTTTGAAGTAAAACTATTGGATTACCATTTTGTGGTCCGGATTTTACAGCCCTGTGTCAATGACATAAGTCGTACAGAACTATGATCCAAAGCCTCATATGTTTAATTGAAGGTTAGCTAGCCATTTAACAATATGGATCGTTTATCTACTGCTGAACGTGTGAAAATTGTGAAAACTTGCTACAGAAACAATGATTCTACAGTAAGTACGTTTCGTGCACTACCTACGGGCAGATTATGATCGACCTAATCGTCCATCTGAGCGTACAATTGGCAACACAGTGAACAAATTCGAAGAGGCTCTGTTACTGATGTCTTAAGGTCTCGACATCATCGAAATGCACGCTCGACCGAAAATATTTCTACTGTAAGTGAAAGTGTTGAAGAAGATCCAAATTTATCAATTCATCAGCGCGCGTAACACTTGGGCCACTCTCACGGCACGCTATGGCGTATTTTGCATCTGGATTGGCATCTCTATCCTTAAAATGTTCAGTTGACTCAAGAACTAAAGCTAGCTGACTATAGAATGCGTACAACATATGCCGATTGGGTGCTTGAATAACAACGTTGGGATGCCAATTGTTTGCATCGAATTATCTTCAGCGACTAAGCACATTTTCACTCGATAGCTATGTAAACAAGCAAAATTGTTGCATCTGGGACAGTGAAAATCCTCATGTAGCTACTGAGAAACCATTACATCCACAAAAAGTCTTTGAAAATGGAAAAGATTTGGTCACCAAGATCTTTTGATTTATCGCCTTTGGATTTTTATGTTGCGGTTATGAGAAGGTCGTGTTTATGCCATTAATCCTCAGACTATTGACTATCTGAAACCAACATCCGTCAAGTTATTGGTGAGATATTGACCGAAATATGCTGGCGAGTCATCGAAATTTACCCCATAAGGATCGAATCCTGTAAGAGATCACGCGGAGGACATTTAAATGATGTTGTTGTATTCCTCACATAATGGCAAAGTCCAAGCATATTGAAATTAAAATTTGATCGATATTCTTAAAGAAAGAGTGTTTTATTTACGTTTACTTTCGGAAGCATAAAATGGATAACCCTGTATAATAATTGAGATACAAATTACTCTATTCAGTTTGGAAATGTAGTAAACACTACGAAAGTCAAGTCACTGTATATTCAATTAATAAAATGTGAAATAAAGATGAATAATGTCTTATTTCATTCCATTTAAAATTAAATTATCACAAAGTAACGGACTACTCCATCCAATATTTATTTACAAGTTGAATAACTTTTTGGATAAAGTATGTTTCAGCTCTTTCGCAGAAATCAACGATTACAATTCATTCGTTATACCTATCTATTCTCGATACAATGCCAGCCAATACCGCAGGCGCTCTGCAATCGCCGAGCACAAAAGTTGGCTGATTTCGAATTCAATTCGAATGAATTTCCTTAAACCCTTCAACTGAATTAATTGCCTTCGCTTTCTGCTCTTTTCGCAAGCGGTATTACATCTGAAGACGCACTCGTACAATATAAACGGACTCATTGAAAATTGTTGGTTAAGAGTTTATATTGTATGCAAATAGAGCAACATTCCTGCTACCATTACGAAAAACAATCAACCTCTAAAATCCACTGAGAGGCATCAGCTGAACTGATTTTTTTTTCTGTTATCGCGATTGTTACTGTTCTTTGCAGTGTTGGCTAAGATTCTGATGGGAGTGCAATGTTCGGATAGCCTTGAATGCATCATCCGCAGATCATTCAAAATGTTAGATAATAATGAAATTATTAAAATTTCTCTATATTCCTTTAGTGTCTATTTTGTGCGAATGTCTGGTTTTTACAAATTTTCGTCCGAATATGGTTCCAAACTATTAAAATGGACATAATTAGCTTAATAATTTAATTCTTCCTGGCTTTTGGATATTTGTACTAACAAGAATATTCATAAGAATCAACCCTTTCGGTCATCCTGTCCTCTATAGTGGACATTAATATTCCATGTTACTTATTAACTGAAAGTTGAACAAATATTGTACATATTAGGAGTGTGCGATCAGCGACTGAGCGCAATTGATCGCGTGAAAAACAGCGTTAGTTTATTTGCTAGTTTCGACATGTCTGCGCAAGAGCATTTAGGAGTACGTTAGGAATTGAAAGTATTGTGCTCAAAACTTTATTTTAGCGCGTTATTTTGATCGGATTTATAAGTAGAAATTTTGTTTTATTCCGTATTTTATATTTTTTTTTAATTTTAGCTTTCAAGGGGTTTATATAATTCACCGAATTTCTAGCTCCATCGGAACGGAAAATGTTACTCACAGATTATACGATTTTCAATTTTTCTCAGATACGATTAAGATTGAAAGTATTTCGTCTACGAGTAAGAAGAATCGTTATCAGAAACCAATCGCTCAGGAGAAACTGCTACAGTATCTTCTAATGGGTGACGGTAACTTTCTTATTTTATAGTTCGTCTAGAAAGTATCCGGAATTTATTTTTTTTTCATAATTTATTATATCTAGCAAATAAGGGTCCATCCATTTGCTGGACCAGTCTTGGTCAAAGATAAAGATTTGAGAAAAATGGATCGAGGTTGTTCTAATGTATCCATAAGTGAAGATGTAATAATAATAATTGTAACGAAGTGGTTTTAATAACAAACCGCTACTTGTTGCATCTAACTTTGTAGCAGAAGGAAACCTTGATTTTTGTAAGAGATGGGATGAAAATGCCAAAGACTAAAGGTGTAAAGTTTTATGATGAAAATATAGGTGGCGTCGATAAAATAGATTGATTATTGAGCATTCATAGATCATGGATAATGACACATGGGATTGACCTATCCCTAGTAAATGCTGACTTGAAATACAAACAATGTTCGCAAAAACTTGGGATTTTCGTCAAAATATTGCGGAATATTGCATTCACTACAAAGAACCTCCAAAAAGAAGTAGACCAAGTTATTCAGATGGTGAAACTGCCCCTAAATTGAAAGTTATTGCAGAGTGTAGACTTGTCACTGAAAAAAGGTATGACAATTATGAACACTTACCGCTTTATGATAAAATCAAATCAAGCACATTGTGCAAAATGAAGCGATGTAAGGGTAACTCCCCAGTTTTTTGTGAGAAATGTAATGTTCATTTGTGTTTTGTGAAGAATAGAAACTGTTTTCTCGATTTTCATACTGAAACCTAGCTGGTACTCCAACTAGGATCATTGCAAATCATTACGCCTGAGAACTTACGAATTTCATTCTTGTCTGTAACTCTCCACGATTTTGTCCTGGATTTATTGGAATTTTGTCCATTCAATTGCTGACTAGCATAACAATTCGTTTCAACAATCAAATCAAGTTTATTATTATCAACGAAAAAACAGAATCATTCACAGTTTTCTTTATTGTTGTATAATTGAATGTGGGATTTCTGAATTTTCAGGATGAAGTTCAAAATGCAATTAAGCAGTGGTTATTTCTTGCCAGTTTGAAGTGTCTTGTTAATTTTCATTCGTCTCGGAATTTGCATCTTCACTACATATTTCTGGTGATATTCGAAAGTCTATATTCGTTTCGTTACCTTCATCAGTTTCATTCTCGAATTCGTTTTTCAAAAAACAAGATGTAGCTTCATCTTCGGAAGTTTGGTCGCAATAACAGGTTCGGTCATCACTACTGAAAGGTTCAGAATATAAAAAGTTTCACTAACGTGGTCACCGTGGAGCTCTGCCGGTGTATCACAATATTCTTTACATAGTAATTCTATCCCGAAGTCCCTGGAGTATCTGTTGGGACAGAATCCCCATAAAATTCCGAGGCTTATTGCAAGATATTGTGTTGAAATACCTGTGAGTATTTCTTTTTGTTTCGTAAATAAGTGCAGCGCGCTTCATTTTCATTGAACAACTGAAGAATTATTCCATCGTTACTCGTAAGCTCATACATGATATCTACGTTTTTTTTTAAATTTGAATATTAAAACAAATTGAAATATGTTTATCTTTTACAATTTTAATTTCAAAAAAATTTTTTATTCAAAAAACTTTTAGAATTAAATTTATGTCTAAAACAAGCACCGCTTACATTTAATAGACGTATATAATCAAAACCGAATATATAATGTCAAATGGAATAAATAAACCAACAGATATACGAAAGTAATTGAAATTAATAAATAAATATTTAAAGGAGACAAAATTTTTCTGGTCTTACCTTTAAGAACACAATTGCCTTTTAAAAACATGAACACACTCAAAGGACTTCTCAAAGAATATAATTCATTTGAAATATTTAATATATTTAAATATTCGAATAAGTTAATTCAGAAATCTCTAAAAAAATGCACTATATCTTCAAAAAACAAATATAAATCTAAGCAATTCCGTCTTCAGTCCTCGATAATAATCCAAATATAAAAATCAAAAAACTAACCTATATCTCTCAACACGTGTAAAAGGATTAATGAAAAATTAATTAATTAATAAAAAATTTTTTTGAAATTAAAATTGTAGAAGATAAACATATTTCAATTTGTTTTAATATTCAAATTTTGTTATATTTCTTCTATCAAGTAAAAGGCCTTTCTATTTTATGATATCTACGTGTTTCAACCTGTCCATAAAGGACTGTGAATCACATAAGACATATCCCTGGGGATATGTATCGCCCTGGATTAAAAATGTAGTAGTTGTGTGCGATACATATCCCCGGGGATATGTATTAAGTCGTCCAGACTGAAAGATTCAAGAATAAATGTGAAGCAAAAAACTATTTGTAAAATATAACTATGATGAAAAATAACGATTCTATGTTATTCGCAAAATACTCAATTCCTAGTGAAATTGGTCTCGTCATTTTTGGAAAGCCTTCTACATTTCCCCGGGGATATGTAACGCTGCAGAGTTGTTAAATGAAGTGGAGCTATTGAGGCTGCTTCACCATACTTAAATAACAGAAAATTCAGAACCGCTCAAACCGACAATAAATCTCATTTCATTTTTAGTTCCACGAGAAACGAGTTTGCCGACTCCTGCAACCCGAAATCCCACCATCACCAATAGATAACCGAACCCTAGTCTATCCATAAACAATCCTACCGAAATTCGGATAGGTGGTACCGGGCTAAAGTGTTAATCACACGTACCTAGGAGAACATCGGTGGGATAACGAAGATGCGGGAGGAAATCGAATGCCGCGCGCGCGCTAGTGGGAGAACAGATAAACTCAACCTACCAACCTCGGATCTTCAGTGTCCGACTGTCGGTCCAGCGACCAGCATCCCAATCAGTGCACGCACACTTAAGTCGGTCTCACGAGACGTAAACCCGAGAATGATCGAATTCGAGGAATTGTCCGAAAGGCTCGGTCTCCTTTCAGATTTCACCACTGACTCCAACAACAACAGTGATTCTAGTGAAAAAAATTCAGAACGCGGCGAAAAGTACTCGTTGAGGCCCAGATCCGCTAAAAAACGGCACAACGATGATGATTCCGACGAAATCATCAGCATACCTTCCAAGTCGAAATCTAAGACGCCTAGGCCCAAGCAAAAACCAGCGCCTCTGAGCAAGTACAGGAGAAAAACGGCAAACGCTAGAGAAAGAAGCAGAATGAGGGAAATAAACCAGGCCTTCGAAACGCTGAGGAAAGCTGTGCCACAGATGTCAGTGAGCCACCAGACAAACGAAAAGTTGACTAAAATCATGACATTGCGTCTTGCTATGAAGTATATCTCCACACTCAGTTCCGTCCTGAACCAGGATTCTGAAACTCAAGACCCTCTTCTGTGTTCGAGCGATTTGGACTACTCCTGGCTAGAATCAGATGGTGAATCTCTCCCTCTTGACAGTGATTTCTCGGACCATTCTCTGACTCACGCAGATTTTTCTCTGGATTTCCCGGACGATTCTCTCACATCAGTAGACTTTTCCTCTCCCCTATCGCCAGATTTTTCCCACCACCTAAGACAATTCGACCCACTGCTGTCCGGTTTCAGTTAACATTGTTGAAGACTGTATATAATCCGTCCAATACGTGCCTAGTTTTTATTTATGAAAATGTTTGAAGAGTGTATATATTTATTTTTATAACCGATTCATTTATTGATGATGAAAGTGGCATTTTGCTTCGAAAGTGTATTGAAGAAGAGACTGTTTAAATTATAGTTGCATTGCTGAATTGTGTAATATTTTATTTAAGGTTTTGCGATGAAAGATCTGTTCCTATTTGAAGGTAAAGAGTGTTACTATATTGAATATATTTTATTATTTAATCTTTTGTTTTATTTCGAAGGGAAAATGATATTCTTTGGTGAGTTGATGAAATATTTTGAAAATCTGTCAAAATTTGGCATTCTGTTTTATTTCTGTCATTTCTAAACGAAAAGTTTGTGAATCGAATTTTTCGTTCAACTGACAACTGTAAAAAAGATTCACTGCAAAGAACTTATTTAATTATGTGAGAATATTCGTGTGTCATAAAAAAAATCTCAATTGATGTAGTTCAGTTCATTTCAGGTTTTAAAAATCATTCTATATCCTCTTACTTTGAGAATTATCGAAGATTATTAAAATGAAATTAATAACACTTCCATGAATTTAAGAGTAATATAGCACTGTGATATAAATCCGCAGATTCAACATTCAAAATATGAAATTTTGGATTTGTTGTTTAGAGTCAAATTATGTCAATTCTACAGCTAAATGTGAAAATACTTCTATATAATATTGTCACCAGTGAATTACTTCTCAGATATGAGAAATTTAATGATGCTTCCACGCATTAAACATATTCATAAAATTAAATAAACCAGTTGTATTCAATATTTGCAGTTTCGAAATAAGAATCGTATGGTGTTAACAAATTATGGATAATATTTTGTAAATAAGAAATCATGATGAAAACCCTTCGAGGATATTGTCATATTAAACAATATTGTTTTATTCAAATAAATATCGTTTCCGTTCAGTTTCCAATTGGTTTACGAGTAATTTTGTTCAAAGTTGAATCATCATGGTACAAAATATTACACATACTCACTTTGCGTCGTAAATTGATAGTTAAACAAATTTCAGTATGTTATTATATTACATGTATCACCATTCTTGTGATTTTCTAGAGTGTTCTTTAGTGTTACTGATAAATGGACGATTTGTCGAATAACTCATTCAATTAACAACTAACTATAAATTTCCAGCTGAATGCTGTTGATCCAGATATTTGAAATTTATTTTTCTATACTTCTCTAATATTGATATTCAGCGAATTATTGAAATCATTATTCAATATTTAATCAATTTAATGTCGGGTAAAACTCTTTTCCTTAGAATTCGAAAAAACAGAATCTAAATGAAAATATTTAATAGTAGGATTTGAAACCTATCTTCCGTATTTCAATTCACCAAGTTATTTCCAAAATTAAAGTCATTACAAACAGATGTACATAGTCATAATATATTTGAGACAAACTTCGCGAAATCCTAAAAGAACTTTGTTACGTGATCGTAAGAGCTGCATATAAAGGTTTATTTATGTTATATTCTACTTAGCATATTAATTTTTTGATTATTAATATGTGTAATAATTTCACAGATCGTAAAATAGAAAAAGGCTTTTTACTTGATAGAAGAAATATAACAAAATTTGAATATCAAAGCAGATTAAATCTGTTCGTCTTCTACAATTTCAATTTCAAAAAAATTTTATTCAAAAAAGTTTTAGAATTAAATTAATGTCTAAAATAAGCACCGCTTACGTTTAATAGACGTATATAATCAAAAACTCAATATATAATGCCAAATGGAATGATTAAACCAACAGATATCATGAAAGTCATCAAAATTAACCTGTTTTGATATTCAAATTTCACAGATCGTATTATACAACCTTATAACGGCATATTACGCATTTCATATTAATCTCTTGAGAAGTTTTTGAAAAAATTTTTTATACATTTCAAACCGGAATTTCGGAACCTAGGAGTGAATAGATCAAAATTAAATTTTGGAATGGATTTTTGCCCGATCTCTGTAAGAAGCTTAATGATTTTTTCTGCAAAAGTTTCGTCAAAAAACTAAGGTAATTTGACGAATAGTTTTTCTGTTTATTTTCATAATCTTGAAAAGATATTTCAAAACACAGATGAAATTTCTGGGAGTGCGTATATGCGAATTTTTCCGATATTTGATTCCAAAGATTCATTATATCACAAAAAAAGAAACTTAAAATTGTATTTAATATGAATTCACTTCTCACCAGTCTTTTGCGTCTAATAAATTCTTCAAACTTCATTTCCGTCAAAAAAAAATTCAGAACTATTAAACCATGTTCGGTGAGTATAGTCATTTCAAATTTAATTGAGTTTCAACCAAATCTTTTCTGTCTTCTTAGATGGGAATCTTTTTTGTCATCATAATTATAAGGTAGGTCCTGTTGAAGAATTCGAGAAAAATACTACATCAACTGCATTATTTTTGGTACATCTAAGTAGTGTAAAAAAGACGTTCGTTCTGTTTTGAATAAATAGATAAAAATTAGGAAACTTAATGCAAAATTCAATCGATATTTATTTCAACAGACAAAATTTGTCTTCGTTACTCAAGCACAAAATGAATAGAAAATATGATAACTGGAACATAACATACGTATGTCGATATAGATTAAATTCTTTTATGAAATTATCTAAGAATTTCGATAAATGTAAGAATTTTTTTTCAAAAGTTTATTATTTCCTTATAGCACTACATTCCTAACAAAATTCTGAGCTCTTCTCATCTGATTCCCATTCACTGTCAGCAGAAGACCGTATTACATTAAATTGTAAACGGAATTATAAGCCTTTTTTTACATCCGTATGTACCCTCTATATCGTCATCTATTTTCTCCGTCTTCTCTTTGAAGACTTTGCAGAAACAGGTTTCAAAAGTTTATATGAATGAAGATATGAAACGTAGTTGATGAGGATATAAACTGGTATTTAGTAACTGAAACTTTCGGTTTGAATGTTTTTTCCCTTTCTTTCATAAAAGTTTCTGATGATTAATTGAGTTTTATTGTCTGAAGCAATGAAACATCTTATGTTATTTGAAAATTATTATAATATTTATATGGCTCTTGAGACTGCTTAGTGAAAACTCTAATGAAGGATCAAAGATTCAAATAAGAAACTTAGAAAACTTTTATTATATATAAGAATATATATTAAATTGATATTTAATTGATCTTTGACCATGAAAACCTATATTTTTCATAACATTGTATACAATATGTATACTTCATTTGTGAAAACCCAAAACGGCAACAGAAATGATAGAAAACTTGATTAAAAATATAAGATATTATATGTATTTTATGGTATATATCAATATTGGAAACTTAACTCATTCAAGAAAAATTTCGATCAAAAATCTATATACTATCATCATTTCACGTGTGCCTGATAATAAATTTGAAATTAAAGCTCTGAATTTCATTTCAACGTTATCAACAGATATTTTCACAAGTCACAGAAGCATCTGAATTCTTCTTCACAGCAATCTCTACGTTCATTTGAAATATTTTTCATAATTATTAATATGACTCACTGGTTAAATTGATTCTTTACGCGTTTACACTTTTATTTGATTTTTTTAATGAATTATTAATTTGATTCTATTTGGTTGAGAAAGCTCTAATAAAGAATTAAAATTGATATCAGAACTGCCACTATAATTCAAAAATATATACTAGGTCAATATAAAATTAATCTTCTTATTGAAAAACATTTAGTGTTCTTTTCATGACATTTTATACAACATGTATATGCAAATTTATCCATTGGTGTGAAAACAAACTCAAAAAGACCATAGAAATGATACAATACTTAATTCAAAATATCAGGTATAATACGTATTTCGTGTTAGTTGCCAAACTTTGAATAGCCTAACATGTAGCCTTAAACACAGTTACAAGATTTGAAACTTACTCATTGAAGAAAAATTCTAAACAAACCCCCACATACTGTCATCCATGCCCGTGTCACTTTCCTTTTTTTAAATTGGAACTCTGAATTTCATTTTAAGACAATCAACATAATTTATGTATTTATTTAAATGAAAGTAAACTCTTCCAGAGTCAATTTACCCAGTGAAACCAAAGAAATTGAGAATTATAGAGTCTTTCCGATTAGAATAACAGTTATCTCATGGTTTCAAAGGCATCAAGAACAAGTAGAAATCTTTGCCAAATTATCCCAGTTGTTAAGATTCATATGACATTTCATAACGTTGTTAATGATCGACTATGATGAAGCCTGAAGAAGGCACGGAAAAGAAATTGACAAAATGCGTAAAAATCATACGAGAAATAAATTAATATCAACATAACGGTTCCAATATGATAGAGGGTAATATTTTAAATTTTAAATTATCTAGAAATATGACCTTCGAATGTATGGTAGTTTTTATAGAATGACGCATTTTTAAATTATTTTCTAACATTATATTTTATTAATTGTTCTTAATTCTTCAATGGAAAAACTCGGTTGACGATTATGGATGAAAGTTTCAAACGATTTTCTGAAAAATGTGCTATATATTTGAATTTATATAAATAATTTTTTGGGGAAAGAATTTGTTTTTTAATATATCCGTATAAGACAGCTGTAACGGCTATTTATGTTATTTGATTACTGTGAATATTCCGGGTTTTTAAGGATTCCTTGATATTTGCAGTATTGTATGATACTGGAAAATTCTATAGGTCTACTTAAATAAAAAGAGTGTTTCCAATACTTACTGCTTTTTTTTATTTAAATTATGTAGAGGATATTTTACTGAATAATTCTGATCAACTAATTTAAATATTTTGCATATCAGCGAATAAACGCTTTAAATTTATTTTATTTTTCAATATCTTAAATTAAAAACTACCGGTACGAATACACTCTTTATTCAGATACGTGACCGATATACTTGCTTGCATCTTTGATTCGTCCAAACAACTAAAAGAATCGAAAAATTACTTAATTAGTTTTCATTCAAATTCAAATCAGTTCAAAATAATTGGAAAATTCAAAATAATATAAAATGAAGATATTATTTAGTTTAAAAATGTAACCTGCAACCTTCGTTACAAATTGGTAAGTAAACTTTATTATTATTATATAATATTAGTTAACCATTTATCTCTGCAGGGACGCAATTTTATAACAATTTTATCATCATTCTCTTGTATCAGAATCTTCATAAATACTCTCTGACATTTGTTAAATTTTAGTTGTCTAGATGTGAAGTGATACTTCGAAACTGAAGTCACCAAAATGTTCATATAATTCAGTCTTCTGGTTATGGTTATTTCTAAAATTAAAAACTTGTTTCTCTTATCAGTGCCCATTTAATTTGATATTTATTCAAATCAAGTAAAATATATTAGGGTTCAAAATTTAAATAAAAAACGCTTATAACGATTATATATCAAATAGAAGCCGATTGAATTAGATACCTCATCTTCAATTGATTCTCTAGCGAACAGAATAAATCTCAGACTTCTCGTTCAAGATGTCGCATCATTTTCAATAAATCGACATCGCAATTTCTCAAAGATATTCTAGAGTAATTGGGTAGATGTTCTATGTAACGTGTTCGCATTATGTTTATAGATTGAACTGGTCGGAGAACAGTTAGAAATATATATCGCCAGACGTGAATGGTGTATCACTTTATTAGCACCAACCTGTGCTGAAAGAAATATTGAACCAAAATGGCATACATAAACGACAGTTAGGAATGCAGTTATTTCATAAATTTACCTGAACAAAATTTCAATGTATTACGTAAAAGCGACTACAAACCATAAATTAATGTAAAAGTCCGACTTTCTGAATGTGAGTAAATGTCATTAAGTAATATTAATACCAGAGTTCTCGGTAATATTACAAGAACAACTTCATATTCAGCCTATAGGTATCTTCTTTGCCGCTTGACCAGCTTATATTTCTTGTGCTACAGCGGTCATTGCTGCTACGGAGATTGAAAAATAATTTTTGCAGGTAAATGGAAATATTGAAGAGTGTCTTATATATGTACATTCGCAACCAGGAAATATTAAAGTAATAGCAACAGGAATATTTTCCCATATACTTTCGACGGTTCGTACAGTTCTCTATTTTACTATATCTCTTGATGAATTGATCTATTTCATTATCGAATTTGTTGAAGGAACTGAGGAAACTGCACTTTGATATACAACACGCATATATTGTCTTATTAAACACACCTATGAAATGTTGTAATATGTATGTGATAACTGAAAACTATATGGAAATAATAGTTAATTCAATGTAAAGACTGACTGATAGAGGAATTGGATAGTTGCCCAATTTTGGATACTGTATTATCTCGCATCCTATCAGGAGTTTTCTAGAATTGAATAAAGAAAACTATTCATTTTCAACCTAAATTAACCCCCCTGTTTTTTATTTCTCCAACTGTTGACTGTGAAAAATAGGTAACTAATGGCTAAAAAATATATAGGAGACAGTAAATTATTTCCACAAAAGTATTTGTATACAACAATTGTTCCACCACAATGCAGCTTCTTCAGGTATCTCTTTTCTACTGGCTGATGGTGTAACCGAGTTTAAATACATTGTTAGGTACGTGACAAAATAATAGAAGAACAAGTTATAAAAACTCAAGGTGTTTCTTGAAGTTTGTCGCTAAAAAATGCTATTAGGGAAAGATATTCAGTAATGGAGACTTGTCAACATCTATTTGTTGGTTCAAAAGGATTTTACGGGCATTATACCTGTTGATTTCAAGAAATTATAAAAGTGTTAATCTAGAACTTTTGCTTTCAACGTGAATCATTTCATAATTATTGTTGAAATTATGGCTGAATTCCATAAGATGATTAGCATATGTCGAATGTACGGAATCAGATAAATAACTCCTTTGGTGTACTTAGATTCTTTTCTTGAATGATCTACCTGTCTGGTCAATGTATACTAAAGGGTAATCGTTGCAAGTTAACTTGTAGACTCCAGATTTATTTTCTTTATTTATTTGATCCTTATTGTTTTTTATGTAGGTACTAAGGTGATTAATTGTCTTAAAAGCTGCGTTGTAATTGAAAATATTTTTGAAATAATTAGCAATATTTTCAGATAATCCATTAATATTAGAAAACAAAAAATATTTCTGTGTATTGTCCTCTTTTATGATTGGGTATACAAGATTCAATGCCATTTTCTTTTGTTTACTGGATACCCTTTAGTCTATCAAAAAGGGGTTGTAATAATTTGATGCTATTTGTTTAATAATATTTAATTCTCTCAAAAATTTAGCTGAATTCAAAGGGACATTCAATAGTCTAGGAATAAAACTATTATATGCTGACATCTTTTGGTTGGTAGGATGATTTGAAGTTTTATGTATTGTGATGTCTGTAAGTGTGGGTTTGTGAAAAATACTAAAATCCTGTAAATTATCTAGTCTCATTATTGTGAGGTCGATAAAATTAATACTTTGGGATTTTTCTTCTTCGATTGTGAATTTGAAACAACTATTGATTAAAAATAATACCAACACCATCAGAATGATATTCTTAATTAACTCGAAATATGTCTTGAACAAAACTACTTTCAATGCAACGGAACAATATACATTCTGTCAAGAAAGTACCGGGAATTATCGATTTAAATCTGGCGGGGCAATGGGGCATGTAAAATTTTTTTTTCCTAGGTTGGTACCACTGTCCTTAATTACTATGCCAAGCTTGAGCGGTATCTGTCAACTAGTGTGTTTGCAACAGCTGATTAAGTCAGTCGATGTCAGAGTGCGTGCCGATTTTTACTATGGGTGATTACGTTGAGCAAAAAATTAGTTTAAAGTTTTGTGTTGCAAATGAACTTTCGTGTGCCGATGCATTGAAAATGTTGCAAAAGGCCTTTGGTGATAATGCTTTATCGAAAACTCGTGCATATCAGTGGTACAGAGCCTTCAAGGATGGTCGTGAAGTGGTCGCCCATCGACGGCTTCGATCGAAGATAACGTCGATAAAATTAAGGAAAGGGTGCTGGAAAACCGTCGTACCAGCTTGAGAGAGATAGCACATAATCTTAAGATATCCCACGAGTCCGCACGTACGATTTTGATTGATATTTTGGGCATGAGAAAGGTGGCCGCACGACTCGTACCGAAAGACCTGAATTTTCTTCAAAAACGTCATCGCGAACAGGTTGCTCCAGACATGCTGGATCGCTGTAATTCCGATTCTACATTCATGGAACGCATTATAACTGGTGATGAGACCTGGGTCTACGAGTACGATATGCAAACAAGAACAATCATCGGAATGGGTGGCAAAAAATGAGCCGAAACCAAAGAAACCACGCCAAAGCCGCTCGAAAATGAAGGTGATGCTCATTGTTTTCTTCGATATCCGTGGCGTGGTGCACTACGAATTCATTCCAGAGGGTCAGACGGTAAACAAGGAGTATTACCTAGGCGTTATGAAACGTTTGCGTGAGCGTATCCGTAAGAAGCGGCCAAATTTGTGGGCGAACAACTCATGGATTTTGCATGACGATAATGCGCCTTCTCACCGAGCTACGATTGTGACTGACTTTCTCGCCAAAAACTCAACAAACGTGCTTCAGCAACCACCGTATTCGCCGGATTTGGCTCCCTGCGACTTTTTCCTCTTTCCAAAACTAAAATTGCCCCTTCGTGGCACCCGTTTTGAGTCGATTGAAACCATAAAACAAAATTCGGCGCGAGAGCTAAAGTCCATCCCGGAAAGCGCCTATAAAAAATGTTTCGATAATTGGAAGTGCCGTTGGCATAGATATATTGGAGCAAATGGAGCCTATTTTGAAGGCGACCCAATAAATTTTGAAAATTCCCGGTACTTTCTTGACAGAGTAGTATATTACTAACAATGGTTTAATAATGAGAAATCCGCTCAGTTTAATTTGAGCTGAAATTTTTATGGATGATCTAGAATCAAAAAAGTACACCTAAATCCGATGAGCCAATATTTCCTTTATTGGTATAGATATGTGAGTGACATTTTTTGTTGTTTCAAAGGCACTGATCGACAGTTCGAAGTTCATTAATAAACTCCACCCAAAAATCAAATTCACAATCGAAGATGAAAAGAACCAAAGTATTATTTTTCTTGACCTCACAATAACAAGACTAGATAATTTACATGATTTTAGTATTTTTCACCAACCCACACATACACACATCCCAATACATAAAACTTAAAATCACACCGCCAACCAAAAGATGTCAGCATATAATAGTTTTATTCATAGACTATTGAATGGCCCTTTGAATTCTAATAACTTTTTGAAAGAATTGAATATTATTAAACAAATAGCGTCAAACAACGGTTACAACCTCTTTCTGATAGACACAATGGTATCAATAAACATAAGAAAATGGCATTAAATCTCGTATACCCAATCATAAAAGAGGATAATACACAGAAATATTTTTCGTTATCTTATGTTGTTATGTCCAAAAGTTGACTTGGAAGGATTGCCCTTTAGTATACATTGGTCACAGAGGTATATCATTCAAGAAAAGGGTCCAAGAACACCAACGAAGTTATATACATATATGATTCCGTACATTCAACATATGCTAATTATCTTAAGGAATTTAGGCATAATTTCAGCAATAACTATGAAATTATCCACGTTGAAAGTAAAAGTTCTAGGTTAACACTTCAAAATTTCTTGAAATCAACAGGTACAATGTCCACAGAATCCTTTTGAAAGAACGAACAGATCTTGAAAAATCTCCTTCGCTCAATATCTTTCCTTAATGGGATTTTTTAGCGGAAAACACCAATAAACACCTTAAGTTTTTATGACTTGTTCACGTACCTAACAATGTATTTAAACTCGGTTACACTGAACACCATCAGCAAGTAGAATTAGATACTTGAAGAAGCCACATCGTAGTGAAACAATTGTTGTACACAAATATTTTTGTGGGAATAAAATACTGTCTCCTATATATTTTTCAATTAAAATAAGTTTCCACCAAGTAAAGACCTAATCAATCAAACATTTAGTAAGTATTGGTTGAAGAATATTGAAATTTTGTGTGACAACACTAAAATAGTTGTAGAATAAATTTATCCATTTGATTCGAACATTCTTGTCCAGTATTAATATTCATTTAATCACATAATCTGGCTTAATTTTGAATAGGAAAGGTGACCCAAGATGGGAAATCCAAAACGAGGAACCAAATTATAAGCATGATTTGCATCGTTTTAACTCATAATATTTATCAGTAAAATGCCTTGGTAAGGTAATTTTTGTGTCTGACCCTGCAAAATTCTTTCCATCTAATGTTAAGTTTTCAGTAGTCTGAAAATGAACGTAATACATGGAAGCTGCAATAAGAAAAAACACACAACATTGTTAACTATTCTCTTTTCGCATCGAAACAGTAATTTCCGAAAATATTTTCACAGGACATGATTTTGACAATAACTACAAAATCTTACACCTAGAAAACAAGAACCGCAGGTTGAACTACCTAGAACCCCTTGAAATTAACACATACAATAAAAGATAGATTCTCCTAAACGACCAGACGGACTTCAATAAATCCCCCTTAACCTTTTCTGAAACTTAGTGTAATAATAAAAAAACAAATTACTATAAATTCCCACTACATTCTTTTCTATATTTTGAATATTTAAAGAACTTAATCTCAAATATGTAGTTAGAACCATACTCACCTGACGAAGTCATGTTGTCATGACGAAAAATTAAGTTGTTTTACTTTTAATCATCAAGATGTATTTCAGACAAGTAGAGACCGATACAACCAAACATTTGATATTTTATTCATAATAATACAAGTACCAGAAGAGATAAGGTTATTGTCGCCTGTTGTTTTTCCAGTCAATGCAAAGAGGGACTTCCAACACATCTGCGCCCTCAAGTTGTTTTCAACAATAGATAAAACGGAGAATTTAATATCTCTTTTTCTTACTTGTAATAATATCATTGATTTGTTTCAATGGTTATATCCCAAGTCGATAGATAATACCTATCAGAAAAGTCATTGAGTACATTCTTGATGCATCATTAGAACCTTATCACGCCACAGTTATCATCTCGAGTTAATTATTCAGATGGAAAAATTATCATATTCCACTCAATAAAATATTGATGATTCTCGATGCTGCCCTACAGATCGGACTGATGCCATCTTCTCCAATTTATTACTCCCATGTATCGAAATATCCATCACCTAATAAAATTGGGTGTATATTGCATACCATTATCCATCATTTGAATATGTGTGGCAATGATTGGAACCAGCTACATTGTTCTCGAATCATTAGATATGGTCTATAAATTCCTCAGCCCACATTGATACGCTATTTACCTATCCGACTTTATGTGCATATTTATGAAGTATTTACGAGGTATCATACACGTCCTTCGAAGGACAGTCGCGCTTGATATCTGAAAAGAACACTTGGAGATTTATAACTGATGAATTATAAACCGTAAGAATAATGAGGTGAACACTGAAAGATCATAGATCATTGTAACAGAAGCTAAGCGGTGATATTTGCAGGGCTGTCAATTTGTAAGTAGTTATCTACATTTATGGGCGACTTCACTCCGCAATTTGATTTTACAGACATACTCACAAGAACCACTATGAATGTATATATCATTTCAAATACTTTTTACGAGTATGGTCTAATATTGAATTCGAAATTCTATCCATCGATAGTTTTATCAGGAATAGATATCGATGATCAGGTTATCTTTCCATATTGGAAAACGAACAGCCGGCAATAATTGAAACATTTCAATCATTTTCATTTCATACAGTAAGATGAATAAACGATCAATTTCTGTTCTATAGCTACCTATGTTGATCGGTCAACCCTTTTATTGTTTGTTGAACACGTACAATAATATTTCGTCTGTGAGATAACAGTGTTTTTCACTAGGTGCATTTTTAGAAAATCTGCTTGATATATTCTTTATATACCAACAAATTCTAATTATCTTAGCGAGTTTTATAGCGGTACAATAGTGAGTTTGAGGGAAGCTATATTATCTTTCAGACAAAAATACAACTGGGATGTAGACACTCTGAATACTCTTTCAACCATCATTCCAAAAAGTCCGAGAAACAAGAGCAACGGGTGCTGGATGTTATGACAGTATCACAGAAGGCAGCTGCTTTAGGGGAAGCACAGAACTTTAATATAAGCTATTGCGAAGTAGTGATCCACAGAGCATGGGAGTCCTAATGAAATGCATACCTTCCGCACAATCCAGAATAGGTGCCATTCTCTTCCGTCCTCATTTCATAACGAAAGTCGTGATCTTCAATTTTTTAGATGGCACAATTTCATATTATAGAATAGGGAAGAAGGTGCTTTACTCTACAGTAGTAGTATGACAAAGCATTACCTGTTAATAGTGGTGAATCTGTTGCGGTGGCCAGATCTCTACATCTTTTACCCAGTTAGCACATTTGGATCGTTTTGATTATGAAATAACTCTATTTAACTTTCCCCTCACCGAGTTTGTCAGACCTTCATCAAGATGTATATGCGATAGCTAGAATACACACTCAGGAGGAACTAGATCGCTTCAATAAATGTATCTTAAGACGTATGAATGGTAGTATTGACTTATTTAATTTAGTAGTATTAGTAGTTAATTCATTTAGTTTTAGTACTGGCTATGTAACATTGTTTTTTTAAGTTTATGTATCACGTACAGGCTCACGCCTCTGTGATTTTTGTTTACGTCTGTAGATAGCTTCTCAGAAATGAACTATTTCATTATTATTATTATTATTATTATATCACTACCTTGTCCTCCATTCACCTCTAGAGTCTACCTGTATACAGGTTGTTTTCGAATTACCATTAACTAAGGAGCTACTGCGTTTAAGCCGATGACCTAGTAATTATAGGAAAAGATTCGAACAACGTCATCGACATCATTAATCGTAATTGATTAATTATTTGGAGGAGGATTTTAGTGTCAATTCAATATATTTTATTTAATAGATCACTAACAGAAGGTTGTTTTCTCCAGAAGTGGAAATTTACTATCTTGGTTCCAGTTTTCAAGTCTGGCGATAAAAATGTTATAGAGAATTATAGGCCTATCTCCAAACTTTGCATAAACGGTAAACTTTTCGAGAGTATCTTGACTGATATGCTGTTTTTTGATGTGAAGAATATACTCAATGTCGATCAACATGAATTTCTTAAAAACCGCTCAGTAGATACTAATTCATTTTCATACATAGAATATATTCTGGGTAGCATAGACTCCGGGCTTTCGGTTGACTCCGTGTATACTGATTTCAATAAGGCCTCCGATAAAATTAATCAGTCCATCATGATTTCCATACTTGCTGAGATCGGTGTCCATGGGGGTTTTCTCAGATGGTTCGAGTCTTACCTCAGGAATAGATTTCAGCAAGTTGTATTGGGTCAGTTCAGGTATGGAGATATACATGTAACTTCGGGTATCCCGCAGAGCTCAGATCTTGGCCCATTGCCATTTCTTCTCTACATTAATGATGTCGCTAATTGCTTCCGATTTTGTGAGATCGATCTGAAAATGTTTCGATCGATTTCTCATCCCTCTGACCGATCACTTTACCAGGAGGACTTGGATCGTTTCGCTCTCTATTGTGAAGAGAATCACTTATTTTTTCAAGTGTTGTTTTATTACCTTCAATAGGAATCCTTCTGCAGCCATGCCGATTATATACAAAATTTCCAACCATACGATATCGCGTGTTAATTGAGTGCACGATCTTGGGACTATTTTGGACTCGAAACTACACTTTGATCTGTATATTTACCATATTACGAAAAAAACTGATCAAATATTTGGTTTTATCCTTAGTACTGCATATATATATATATATATATATATATATATATAAGGGTTATCAGAGACTCATCAGACACTGCCAAACACGTTTTTTTCCCGTCTGTAGTGCATGTGTTCGAGTTGCACCGTAGAATTAATTTAATATCTCTGGAGCAGCGCAGGAGGATAGCTGATGTTACATTCGCCTTCAAATTAGTCAATAATAAAATTTATTATGTAGACATTTCTCGTCATATAGAATTGGTCGTTCCATGTTATAATACTCGACACACGAGCATCTTTTTCGTGAAGCACGCTAATACCTATTACTATCTTTATTCATCCCTCCATAGATCCATAAGAACATATAACGGCTTATCTCAGGTTTTAAAAATGAATATGTTTTCTGATACATATGTAAGTGGTAAGTCATAGTGTTAATGATGATCCAAATTTGTCTATTCGTCGACGTTCACAACAAGTTGGATTCTGTGCATCCACCACATGGAAAATTTTGCGTAAAGATCTTGGTCTACACCCATACAAGATTCAACTGGTTCAAGAACCTAAGCAACTTTGCCATAATAAGCGTCGTTTGTTTGCTAATTGGGCCCTAGAAAAGCTTGAAGTTGATTCACTTTTTTATCGTAAAATTGTGTTCAGTGATCAAGCTCATTTCTGGTTGAACAGCTATTAAACATATTGCCATATATGGAGTGAAAACAATTCCTCAAGAAGTTCTGCAGATTCCATTGCATCCTGAAAAATGCACTGTATGGTGTGCTTTACACGCTGGAGGCATCATCGGAACATATTTCTTCAAAAACGATGCTGAAGCTAATGTTACAGTGAATGGTGCTCATTACAGATCGATGACCAATGATTATTTGTTGCAAAATTTGAATGGTATCGACCCAGAAGTGTTTTGGTTCCAACAAGATGATGCTAAACCTCATGCTGCTACCGTAATGATTGATTTATTGAAAGAAAGATTTGGCGATAACATTATTTCGAGAAATGGCCCAATTAATTGGCTTCGAAGATCATGCGACATAACTCTACTGGATTATTTTCTTTGAGGTTATGTCAAGTCATTGGTTTATGTTGATGAACCAGAAACAATAGACGCTTTGGAAGCCAACATAACTTGTTTTATTGATTGAATAAGGTCGAATTATTCGAAAAAGTTTTCCAAATTTGGAATGGTCGAATGCGGTTCCTCAGAGTTAGTCGTGTTGGACATATGCCGGAAATGATTTTCAATATATAAATGTCGTAAAATTATCTTTCAAATAAAAAGAAATTGGCTTCAATATTGATTTAAATGTGTTTTATTTCAATTTAAAGTTCTATCACTCTAAAAAAAAACCCCGATATGTGAAATATGTGGATACTATTTTGGATCAGCCTCGTTTGTATTCCGTATACTAAATACTAAACAAAGAAATAAATGAATAAAATAGCTATAGTTCCGGTCACACGTAGTAGGATGATTTAACTAATAGTGCCTGTGTTGAAGAGTACATGAAAAGAGTTACTCAAGCAGGTTAAATACCTGGGGTCACTTTGAATAAAAAATCTTTTGGGACTAGTACTTGAATAAAGTTATTGTCAAATCTACTTAGGCATTTTCGATATGTCGCAAAATACTTGATAAAGTCTGAAACCTACAATCATCCATTGTAAAAAATACAAGCTTGCCAAGGCTGTATAAGCTTCAAGGACTCGCTTGCACATAACCTGCGTAAAAAAATTTCCACAGCAGAAATAGAGGTTAACTTGGACCTTACCCCGCTGCACATAAATGTGAGAAAAAGTATCTGCTGAGTGTTTTTAGAATTGAACATATAGATTCTAGGAGGACTTTGGGAGCCACTAAGCGATGAACTTCTTTTGGTATCAAGGGATTCAATGTCAGTTAATTATAGCCTTGAAGCCAACTATGAAGTGAACATGGGTTACCACCAGGAAAAGATAAGCTCAACTTCGGAAATACCATCCCATCTGATATACTGATGAGTCCCTTAGGGAACATAAATATATACATACTAGCTTTTTACCCGCGGCTTCGCCCGCAGTGGAGTCATTAAATAAGTATGAAAGATAAAGGGTAAGGGTATAATAATAGTAAAACTTCATTACTGAAGTAGCTAAATTTGACGATTTTTTGACAAACAATTGTTTTATCTTTCGTAAAAAAATTTTTTTTTTTTAAATATAAAGTACCCTATGTTACTTCTAATACCTTCAAGAGTATATGTACAAAGTTTCATGATGATCGGTTCAGTAGTTTTTGCGTGAAAGCGTAACAAACAAACTTACATTCGCATTTATAATATTAAGTAGGGATAGTAGGGATAGTAGGGATTATTATTATTATTATTATATTATTATATTATTATTATTATATTATTATATTATTATAGTAGGGATAGGGATATAGGGATAGGGATAGGGATAGGGATAGTAGGGAAGTAGGGATAGGGATAGCTTTTTACCCGCGGCTTCGCCCGCAGTGGAGTCATTAAATAAGTATGAAAGATAAAGGGTAAGGGTATAATAATAGTAAAACTTCATTACTGAAGTAGCTAAATTTGACGATTTTTTGACAAACAATTGTTTTATCTTTCGTAAAAAAATTTTTTTTTTTAAATATAAAGTACCCTATGTTACTTCTAATACCTTCAAGAGTATATGTACAAAGTTTCATGGTGATCGGTTCAGTAGTTTTTGCGTGAAAGCGTAACAAACAAACTTACATTCGCATTTATAATATTATAGGGACTAGCTTTTTACCCGCGGCTTCGCCCGCAGTGGAGTCATTAAATAAGTATGAAAGATAAAGGGTAAGGGTATAATAATAGTAAAACTTCATTACTGAAGTAGCTAAATTTGACGATTTTTTGACAAACAATTGTTTTATCTTTCGTAAAAAAATTTTTTTTTTTAAATATAAAGTACCCTATGTTACTTCTAATACCTTCAAGAGTATATGTACAAAGTTTCATGATGATCGGTTCAGTAGTTTTTGCGTGAAAGCGTAACAAACAAACTTACATTCGCATTTATAATATTAGTAGGGATAGTAGAGATAGTAGGGAAGTAGGGATAGGGATAGCTTTTTACCCGCGGCTTCGCCCGCAGTGGAGTCATTAAATAAGTATGAAAGATAAAGGGTAAGGGTATAATAATAGTAAAACTTCATTACTGAAGTAGCTAAATTTGACGATTTTTTGACAAACAATTGTTTTATCTTTCGTAAAAAAATTTTTTTTTTAAATATAAAGTACCCTATGTTACTTCTAATACCTTCAAGAGTATATGTACAAAGTTTCATGATGATCGGTTCAGTAGTTTTTGCGTGAAAGCGTAACAAACAAACTTACATTCGCATTTATAATATTAGTAGGGATAGTAGGGATAGTAGGGAAGTAGGGATAGGGATAGCTTTTTACCCGCGGCTTCGCCCGCAGTGGAGTCATTAAATAAGTATGAAAGATAAAGGGTAAGGGTATAATAATAGTAAAACTTCATTACTGAAGTAGCTAAATTTGACGATTTTTTGACAAACAATTGTTTTATCTTTCGTAAAAAAATTTTTTTTTTTAAATATAAAGTACCCTATGTTACTTCTAATACCTTCAAGAGTATATGTACAAAGTTTCATGATGATCGGTTCAGTAGTTTTTGCGTGAAAGCGTAACAAACAAACTTACATTCGCATTTATAATATTAGTAGGGATAGGGATAGGGATAGCTTTTTACCCGCGGCTTCGCCCGCAGTGGAGTCATTAAATAAGTATGAAAGATAAAGGGTAAGGGTATAATAATAGTAATGAGTCAATATGATAACTAAATTTTATTGTTTGGCTGAGATCAACAATTTTTAAAATCTACTACAGACAGAAGTTTCAACACTTTAATATATGCTTATTGAAATGCATCAACAAATGTTAAAATATATTTCACCGTAACACAAATAAATAATTCTGAATTCTAACAATTTAAAAAAATAAAATACAAAGTATTAATTTAAGATATTTTTGTAGACAATGTTATAAGTTTTCCTGTCGCGTGCAAATATGTGTAAATTCCTGGCATTAGATACACGTGATCAGGCTACATAATTTCGTAAAAAAATTTTTTTTTAAATATAAAGTACCCTATGTTACTTCTAATACCTTCAAGAGTATATGTACAAAGTTTCATGATGATCAGTTCAGTAGTTTTTGCGTGAAAGCGTAACAAACAAACTTACATTCGCATTTATAATATTAAGTAGGGATAGTAGGGATATAGTCGTAAGTATTAGAAAAGCCTATAACAACGCCCAAACAGAAATTGTGCCTATAAAGAGAGAAGTGCCTAAGTTGGTATGACCAGATAGTACAAGGAAAGTAGATTCTGCATTATTTCAGATGATCAGATGACTCTGAACCAACTGATGGCCGTTGAGTGGCCACTGAATCGTGAAATACCACCTACACAAGATTGGTTAAGAGGAATCTGACATCTGTAGGTTACATGAATTGGCACCGAACACATATTCTGCTGATGCAAAGTGCTGCCACAAACCAGACTCGATCTACTAGACAGCATGATTCACGCCAACTGACGTATGAACCAAGTTTCCCAGAAAAATAATCAGCTTTGCGGAGGAGATATCCATCCTGAGAAAAACTTAGTAATATGATAACGCAAGAAGTATTTATTGGTCGCAGTGAAGCCCTAAATCTGAAACACGATTTTAATAAGAGTACAAGATTGGCTGGTCGAGTTTGGTTTGAGGGATTTATTGCCAGGAATAATATTTCTGTGAGGAAACCCGAAGCTACTAGCATCAATAGGGTTACAGCTTTTAACAAGACTGAAGTTGGTCGATTCTACACGCTGCTTGAGGAACTAATGGGAAAATACAAATTTTTGCCGAAAAATATTTACAATTGTGACGAAATCGGCATCTCTACCGTCCAAGAGCCTGAAAGAGTATTAACTGCAACGGGACAAAAGAGAGTAGGGTCCATAACAAGTTGGGAGAGGGGTAAAAATATCACTATGCTCTGCGCCATGAGTGCTGGAGGTGGATATGTCCCGCCAATGTTCATTTTCCCCCGAAAGAGGATGACCCCGACTCTGAAAAAGGACGGACCAACAGGAGCAATATACAAATGTTCGGACAACGGATGGATAAATGAAGAACTTTTCCTTCAATGGCTCAAACATTTTACCCAGTGTGCCAAACCTTCTGCAGAAGAGCCGATACTTTTAATATTGGACAATCATGCTAGCCACAGTTCACTGGCCATCTTTGAGTATTGTAAGGAAAACTATGTCCATATGCTATCTCTTCCACCCCATACATCTCATCGCATGCAGCCTTTAGATGAGTCCTTTTTTGGTCCATTCAAAGCTGCGTATAGAAGAGAATGCGACTTTTATATGAAGAGCCAACTTCTACAACGAATAACACCCT
Source organism: Megalocaria dilatata (assembly GCA_034642435.1). NCBI lineage: Eukaryota > Metazoa > Arthropoda > Insecta > Coleoptera > Coccinellidae > Megalocaria > Megalocaria dilatata. The sequence continues at coordinate 28,142,899 of CM067858.1, forward strand.
ACGATATTGCTTCGTTGGTAAAAAAAGCATTCTCTAATGTTGCCTCCATGAGTAAGGCCGAAGCAGGATTTAAAGCAACGGGCATATTTCCGATAAATTCCAATGTTTTTTCAGATGAAGACTTTATAGCAGCTGAAGTCCTTCAGTCAGAGCCAATCGTTGTTCAAGATCTTGCTGACTCTATTTCAGGATCACCTTCTGTTGGTGCTGTTGCCTCCATATCATCCATAACAGCTACTATCGAATTAGAACGAAATAGTCCTATTCCAGGTACATCCACATTTTGTCCCACTACATCTGAACGAGCGACTACACGGTTGTCTCTATTTGATGTACCATCAACATCTAAGAATCTGCCAAGTGTTCAAAATTTCATTCAAATGCCTAAGAAAGTAACAGTTGCCAAGACAAGACAAGGAAGACAAAAACAGCACGCAAAGATTTTGACATCTACACCTATCAAAGACGCCCTAGTTGAAAAAGAAAATAAAAAGAAGGCCAAAGCTGTGAAAACCCAAGGAAAAGGAAAAGGAATAGGGAAGAAAAGCAAGCCACAGGAAATCAGTCGTGAGAAGGTAAAGAACAAAAAACCTGCAGGAATCCAATGATACTTCGATGTCAGACGTGAATACGGATGAGTTATGCCAGGACGACGAAAACGATGATACAGAAGATGCAAGCAACTTGTGTCTTGTATGTGGTGAATTTGGACGAAACAATGAAACATGGTACCGATGCACTTCTTGGGGGCTCTGGGCTCATGCCGATTGTACTGGATGGGACTCTGCGCACAATTATGTGTGCGATATGTGTTGATCACCATTGTCCACATGCTAATATCACCAATGCCAACCGGTGTTGACAATCGTGATCAAACTGATTTTTTTTTAAATTTAATATGGTACCAAAATTAATAAGCCAAAGTAATAAGTTGATCTCAATTGATAGTATTGTAAGTAAAGTTAATAATAAGAACAGAGCAATAAATAGTTGATTCATATATTTGCTTTTATTTTAATTTTCGCTTAAGTGATCCCCATTGCCTACATTTACCCTATGATTTAAAGTGAAACACTTTCTTTCCACTAATATTTATTGTTTACACAACAATTGTTTCGTCAGTTACATTTTGACTTCATCAGATAAGTATGGTAACTAACAACTCTTACAAAGTCGGTCTCTTTAAATACAATTTTGAGTGAAAAGTCACGTGATAACTTGAAGGTTTGTTTTGGGAATTTTCAATTTATTCAAAAAGATGCAGCAACGGGGATCGGTTTAAATATGTCTGGTCGTTAATTGAAATGGGTATTATATGATGATTAATATTAGAGGAAATAATCATGTTGAGTACTTTTTCATTGATAACCGATCAAAAATGCAAATTTTAAATGGACCACTCCTTATAAGACTGTCGATTCATAATTGAATAAAAACATACATAGGAATAGAGAGCTCATGAGTTAACATGTCTAACTTATAATAAGAAATAAGAGGACAGACAGGACGTACATTCAAGATAATGGTCAAGGGAAATCAAATAAATGTCATCAACAACTTGAGAACTTCCACCCTTCTGAAAATTTTAGATGTGAAATCAAAAGTGAGAAGAAGCTTAGCTATTTGGAGTTGAAATTACTTTATGATAAGAGGAGTCTGAATTTACTGAGTAACCTTTTCATTGTACCTTAACCTCCATAAATGTTCTGTAGTTTTGATAAGTTTCTTCTGTCTGAAAAAGAAGTAATACCTCTAAACTACTAACACAAAAATGTGTGAATGAATTAGAATTTTGTTTGTTATTGAAACACAATAATTTTAAAAACTGAATTGAATTTAAATGTTCGCTATTAATTACTTTTCTGGTACGCAGCTGAGATGGTATTTCTTAAATAGTATTAGTCCTTGTGAAGCAAACAATTGAGGTAGACAAAAATATTAATCTTTCAAATACAAGTGAAGTCAATTTTCCTGTTAAATACTGAGTGATTCCATAAAGTTTAACGTAACTATATTTTCGATCTTTTGTGATTTGGAAATTTTTATAATGGAAGCAATTTGGAAAACACAGATTTCAAAACTGCAAGTACAATCGGATGATTTTTGTTGAAAGTCTTAGGAAGAAATATTACTTAGACCCATTGTCAATCCTGATTATAATAACAGTTTATAAACTGTGGCAATAATGAGATGAACAATGAACAATCCTAAACCATTGAAACAGTAGCTGAACGTTACCGTCTGTGATTAATAATGGTAGATCGTTGAACTCCTTTACACTGGTAGATTGTTGATATGTTTTAGATTTAATTAGATCGCTGAGACATCTGTATTATTGCTTTATATTTTTTATCGGACAGCAATTTCATGAGAGCTTAGTCGAGCACGTACATGGTCCAGCTGATTCCAGATTTGTTCTGTTGAAGATTGTTACGTTTTCAAAGATACATTATGACAAAAATATGCATATCGTAATTTATCTTGGTACGAAGCACGAGCTGAATCATCAGGAAATACAAGATTTAGGCTATATTTCTCATTGTTGAAGTGGGTACTTTCATATCAACATTTCCAGCTAACTTAGGCATAAAGGAAAGTATCGAAGAAACTTCATGTGACTGCACCGTTCCTTAATAATTTTTGAATTACTCAGAGATACTTCCCAAACACAGGATCCTAAGAAGCTATTAGATTTCGTTTATTTGTTCAAGTTTTTGACTATACTTACTGTCTTATTTTGCTTTGGTTCTTACTTGATTACTCTTTCTATTGGCTGCGACAGTTACAGAAATACAAATTTTCTGGAACATTAAACAAGACTTCTAGTGGATAACATAGTCTCATTTCAGTTTTTTGGGAATAAATACCATCAAAAAACTATAAAACATGATAGTGCATATTTACACACGAAACATTAATCCTACAGAGCCGGTGAAGGTCTAGAAAGGACAGAAGGTATGAAGGACAAGGGAAAGACTTGAGCACGTGGAGAATCATAGGCACCGTATATGTCTAATTAAGAGTATAAGCTATTTTAATACATATTTCCATATGTCGGGTCATTTCAACAAACATCCTTATAAACATTTCGAGCAAAAAGTAGCCCGATTTGGTCAAATCGATTTCTCGAAACTTCTCTGTAATATACAACATTAAGAAATCTGCAGAGTACCTATATTCGCCTCCCATAGCATAAAATATGGATTTACGTTGAAATGGGTTCATTCAGTTCATGCAGAAAGGCAAACTTGCCTCATTCTTGTGAAATAATTTTCGAACAAAGCAATATTTCCGATTGTTTGTAACGTAACGAAGGCGAAAAATTTTACTCATCTTCAAGTAAGATTCTGTCAAGCAGTGAAACTGATTATTAGCTCAAATATATTCGTTTTCATTTCATGTTTCGAATTAATATATCTTACCTCATGCTCAAGTCAGACACAGTCATTCCGTGATTACGATTTGGAGAAACCCTCAGAAATTTGGCTTTTGCAGTTTCGCGCAAAAATTCCTCTTATTGAAAATATTCCACGTGCAATGTTTAATGGGAGATCTTGAAAAAGTTGAACTGAATAGCAAACGATATACCTCAACTGTTGAGGGTATATCATCCGTTTTCAAATCATGTTTTAAGTCAATCAAGTAAGACAAATACTAAGCCGTGCAACAAGAGATGCTAATGTAAATATTTAGTGTTATTGTTATAAAAAGTGCTTCATTTCTGAGTCAATAACTTGAAATCATCACCTGTAAGGTAAATATTTAACTGAAGAAATACAAATCACTAGAGGATTTAATCGATCAGTGACGAACAATTTACCAGTCTATTCTCTTGAGACCAAGCCTCTATATAAATGGACAATAAGATAATTTGCCTTCTTTGATTTCATATACAGGTATGGAAAAGACAATCGGAAACATAGGAAAATCAATGTTAATCTAGAGGACCACGAATGTTCAGTGGAGCAGTGGAAAAATCAAATCCTCAGCGCAATGCGATGACGAACAAACGACTGTTTTCACTCCATGGTAGTGGGAAGATGCTTCTATCGAAACGAGGCTTTAAATTCAGCAAATAGAATCATTTGCACTTTAAACATGGGATTTGTTAGACCATATCGGTTGAAAATAAATGCGACAACCTTATTCCATTGTATGCGAGGAATTTATTTGCCACGGTTAATGACACAAATAATTTCCTCAGTAAAAATGAGTACTCAGTTTCTTTGTCGCCATAACTCGGTTGAAAATGAAATAAATTCTACGAAAATCAGAAAGTCGGAAGCAAAAACAAATTATAAAAAATTCGAAATCAAAGGTTGACAAATTTAAATTACATATTCAAATAATCCACCTTGTTGAGCCAAACAGGAGCCAAATCCATTATAAAGATGTAATCTCATATCTCTGAGCAGATTTTGGCACAAAGTTGGATTATTTTAAACCTTAATTCATTAATATTCGTCGCTCTTTCAATTTCATGCCCCTAAACCAAATATTTGAGAAATCCCCGAAGAAAAAGATCATTGGGAGATAAATCTGTTGATCTGGGGGGTTATTTGATCGTGCTATTTGTAGAAATGACACGGTCCAAAAAGTTGTCATGGGATATTGTATGACTGCTCTTTCGTTCATCCTATCGAAAGTAGTTGTAGTTGTCGAATTGTCCTATCATGTAATTCCCCAAGTCCATATCCAAACATCAAGTTTTTGGGGATACGGGGTACGCTCAGGAATACTCAGATGCTTATTCTTCCAAGACCAATATTGTTCTACTGATGGGTTATGTTAAAGCAATGACTCATTAGTGAATAAGATATTGTTAAGGAATGAACTATTTTCATTTACTCTTGCCATCATAGTTTCACAAAATTCTATTCGTTTGATATGGTCTTCTGGAAAAATTTCTTGATCTGTTTGAACCATATAACATCGGTAACCATTCTTTTTCAAAATATTCCAAACACTTCTATCGCTCATATCGACTTGTTCAGCAATTTGTTTACTCGAACAAGGTCCACTGGTTTCAACAGTTGCACACACTTCTACTTCTTTTTTCAGAAGATTTTCACTAATGGTTTTTGGTAGTTTATCAATCTTGCAATGCCTGCATGCTCGTGAACACCCCCATTTCTCGGTACAATTTTTCAACTATTTTAGAAATAGCCGAACATGAGGGAATCGGCCAATCTTCAAAGATAACAATAAATGGATTCATTGTCTCTTGAATTGATTGACCACCAAAGTACCTATTTGTTCTGATTTTTTTCCTCTACCCTGAACATTTCGATTCAATTTATTTTCAATCGATTGGACTGACGAATTCCGCATTTTAAGTGCGAATGATTCCGATTGCTGCATCGTAGAGGAATGGCTCGAGGATCCAAAAATGGGGCCGAGCAGAGGGCGAGTCTTCCCAGATAGCGTCCTAAGTCTACCCTTGTGCTCTACCTAGCGTGCACCGTTCCTAGGCCAAGAATGGTGTGAGTTGCGTGTACCAGACGACAGTACTTTGGATGAGAACCATCGAAAGTCCCATTTTTCCTCCTGAAGCGCAGACCATTCAGAGGTTGAAACGGGGATGACATAGGGCTGGGGGCGAGCAAAGAGTGAATCCACCTATGTCGAAACGCCGTAAGTCTCCCTTTTCCTCCAGTCGGCCATTTCGGACCCCACTGCAGATAAGTGACGAAGGTTGGAAAGCCCGTGCCGAGATTCAGCAGGGTTTCCTCTTAGCCACTGAGGTAAGAGGTTTGTTTGCAGTTCGCACAACGAGACAGGAGAAAATGACGGGTCCCAACCCCGATTTTCTGCCCTTTTGCATGTTCCAGGAGCGATAACTATGGATTACAAAGCTATAATTGATCGCAGGATAGCATGCCTCTGCCTTCCTCTCAAAGTCACGACTACCCTGTACGATTCCAAGCTCTGTTTAAGGATCGGTATTGGTTATGAGACGACAACATGATAGAATGATATGAAATAAAGAAATGGAAAGAAACTAAAAATATGAATAGGAAGTCTCTGCTTTAGGCACCATGACTTAATCCGCCATTTTATCGTCATGAAACTAGGATCTTAGTCATAACAATCAACCCCATCACTTCAGGGTACAAAGACAACTAGGGAGTGACAATATGTGAGATCGTCAATTCTACTGGTTATGTTATTGGCATGTGAGCATGGTACTTTCATCAAGTGACTTTTCATTAGTTCCACAATCTTCACAGGAAGAAAAAATGTGATAAGGGTTACGCCTTTTCATAGAGCATTAGCGAGAACCACTCCGAAAAGTTGAACCCACCAAGCTTTCAGTTTTGGCTTCAGTCCGAGAACCTACACCGTGTCTGATAGCAGCGAGGCACTATTCAACCTCTACTGGCTCTGCAGTGTCAGCACCCGAGTTGTTTCTTGACGCAACTCACTTGCCAAAAGAGCTTCTTATCCACCCATCAGAACGCAGTCACATGAACCAAGATAGTCTCAAGATTTAATGCCTCAATTGATCGTTGTACGAGCACCGTCAATCCGGCCTGTACGTCAAGACCCACGAAACCTTGTGAAGTTTTTCAATTGATTCTGGCTTCAAGCATCAACGGTCTACCCGTATCGTCGAGATCCACAAACCTCAGAAACGTCTCGCGATCGATTCTGGTTCAGGCCGGTCGAACTGTCAAATCCTGCTAAACCCTGAAGCATTTCTCTAGATATCCTGAACATGAGTTGCAGCGGACAGATATATGGAATACCCTTCCAGTCCAGCATGCAGACCTTCAACCCCTCGAGCCCAAAACCAATTGAGTGGCCGGGTCGTACGAATACTTTCCGAGGGCCTTCTCCCTCCTGAGCAGTATGCTACATAACGCGCTGCCATTGGACATAAAAATCCTGAAATTTACTACAAGAGGGTAGAGTACGTTAGTTTTAAGGGTGAAGGTCTATGCTGCGCAGAAACCCTTGTCACTGAGTTGAACAACGGCTAAGCCCTCCATTCCACCTTTACGGTGAAGCTAGGGCCCCATTCGGTCGAACTTCCACCACACCGGTCCAGTGACTGGCGCGAGTGATATTGCTTTAGACATCAGGTAAAATTCTTTTTTCTCACGGGATGAAACTAGGATCCTAGTCAAGACAAGGGCCCCCAGCGCGTCAAGCTACAATCTCATGGGGTGCGAATATGTGAGATATAGGAACTAGAATAAACTCTGAAAGTAAATGACTCACCATCAGTCTCTGACAGAAAGAAAAAGCAACATTTTTTGAGATAACTGAATGAATAATTTATGAATAGCATCTACTAACCATCGAATACACTCTGGAAGTACTTATAGTACTAAATACCGACCACCGTCTTGATGGCGGGAGAACATTTGAGCTTCCTAATCGTCTAGGCTGCGATTGCGAGTTCGTTCTTAGTTAAAAATGTACTTAATCTACTCGACAGTTAGCTACTTCTTGAGGGAATCACACTGGATTTCAACAGTGAAAATATCAAGAGAAAACCCAAGCAATTGTTGAAGGCGTTCCTTAGTTATATCCGGCCTTTCTATATTTCTGTTAGGAAACGCGTGTTAATATATATTATATAGCACTACTTGAAATGACGGAATGCAACACAGTTATGCCGCGATCTTAACATACTTCTTCACGGACCACTCAAGGATCGTCAGTCTTCTCAAAAATTTCTGAAGAATATGGAAATTGGCTGAGTCGGTCCTCACCAACTTATCTTATGTTCACAGCAGCAAAGGCCATCTTAAACGATTTTTTCACGAACGCTACCAAAAATTGGGCGAACATCTTGCTTAAAGAATCTTGTTCAATCATGGTTGCTCATCAAAAGCGTCTAATGAATTAAGGTTTTCGTATCACCTAAAGAAATAGAGAAGTAAGAGGATACAGGGTGCCTATGAGGAAACAGAAGCAATGAACAATGATTAGGGTCAACATTGGCGGACTCCGATTAAAAGTTACAATTTAACATCAACCGCGAAGTCCAACTGGCACAATTCGAACATATACACCTAACAATCGGCACGAAAAGACCGTGAAAAAGTCTTTGTCTTTCACCATGATAATGCACGTCCGAATGTTGATCGAAGCTGCCACAGACTATAACGTCAAACTCTCGCTTAAAACTGGCAGGCAAATAGAATTTACGACGATTTGGATGACCTGATGACACCAGGTTCAAGCGTGGTTTGCCTCTGAAAACGTCAACTTCTTCGCCTATGAAATCAACTGTCAGCCAAGGAAATGGGAAGCAACAGTTGAAGTAGATGGTGAATGCACTTTAGAATAAAGAATTGGATAATTTTCTGTTGAATTTTTATGTTTATTGTTTCATGATAAAATATAAAAAAGTAGCGAATAATTGAGCATGATTTCAATAGCTATTTTTATTTTATTTTTCGATTTGAAATGAGCTTATTTTCAAGTACACCACCAGTTGGATCTCAAAGTTCATTCCCCAGGATATGCCATCAATTTCGTCTTGGTATATCACGTTTTGCATACACACGGCAATGATAAACGCCAGCCTGTCCGAGGATACGTACATCCATGTTAAAATCCCTGGTGGTCAGTTAATACATCGGTAGATATAATTATTACATGATGCGATTTTACTCCGTCCAATCACGCACATTTCGAGTTATAGATTTAACAGGTCTGTGCTTCCTCTGAACAAATTGTGACCGAGCACGCAGCGACAAATCACCGACCACAACCGAAGATTATTAATCATTACGTCTAATATTATACTTTGCCATAACGTATAATACGAATCTGATATAGCCTCGAACACTTCTACCGGAACGGAGTGTACGGTACTTTTGGTACAAATTGTTGCTGGATACTAAGTGTTTGTAATCTAGGGATCAGGCCTGGAGGTGGCGAACAGAAAATTATTAATACTAATGAAGATGAAATTGGCACGATCTTTTCTTCCCCGGGGTCGACCGAGGAATGCTCTATATTTACGATATGAAGTTATTAATAGAGCGCAGAACAATGGGTCTGCAGAGTTTGAAAGGTTATCTGATGGCAGTCGTTCCACTGTGACAATGATCACTGTCGGGGATTTTTGCGAGTTCTGGTGAATGGGATGAATGAATTCAGTTGTGCTTCGATTCGAATTCCGATGTTTGAAAATATAAAATCTTGTAACGTATTGTTTCCACTGAGATATATCCTATTGATTAAGATAGCAGCGCATTGTGAACATCACTAGCGCAGCTGAGGGGGTCTTTAGGGCTGTATGCCCCCAAAGATACCAACAATTCAAAGTATTCCTGAGTTCTTCGTCAAACATTGAGGATTAATTTAATCGTAGAAGGAAGTAATTGTGACTATTCCCCATTTGTTTGGTTTCAAACTATCTCACTCTCAATCAAAACACATTCACTCGTCGTATTTACTCAAAATGCTGAATTCTATTCAAAAGATGAATTCCATTGTGGAAGCTGAAGCTGAAACCAGCTGTTGGTCTTATGGTATTTTCAACTCCTATTGAATAGCAGAATAAATACCCGAAATATTTGGTTCCTAACCAAGTGTATACGTTTGAACTTGTTTCGGAAATATATTAACTTAAAAACTCAGAAAAAAAGCCCTACAGCCATCAAAGGACGGATTCAGGGAATAAACACATGGATTAAAAGTGGCATGAAGATACAATACAACCAAAGAGATATAAACAATATATCCAATATTTCATTCAAAGTTTCGAAAATGTTATTTGGATATAGCGTCGACTTAAGTAAAATTCTACAATAAAAATATTTGGACTTAAGTAAAGCTATTCACCATGCTAGTGCTCTGAAAATTCTCTTGTAGGATTTGAGAAAAAATGCTGATGATCAATTTTGAACGATTTTCAATAGAACGACGTCTCCTCATATGCCCAGAATAACAAATAAACAAACACAAAGGACAAATATAAAAACAGATGTATAATAATATTATAAAACTAGTATTTTCTTGCAATTTTGGACTGAATATATTACACAAATCAGTAACAGATTTCTCAAATATCAATCTGCTTTATCATCCCTCATGTGTTTGATTGATAGAAGTGATAACCCTTCGACTGATTCAAAAAATTAATGAAGTTATATGCAATAGATTGAGAAACAGCTAAAGAATTAACCCAAGAATTAAATCAAGATTTGGAAGAAGGAATTTTCGAGAATTCCCTATTCAAAACTTAGTGCAATATCAGTACTTTCTGAATGTGTTCAGTTATATTCTAACATATTTATATTACTCAAAATATTTTGTACGTTACCACTACTAACGGCCACGCCGGAAAGAACTTATTCTACCCTCAAAAGATTGAAAACGTATAAAAGAAGTACAATGAGAACTGAGGAATTGACTGGGCTTGTTCTGTTGAATATATTATGGGTGAGAACTTTCGATAGGGATAACTGTGATTGGAAAGAAGGTAGAAACCATGTTGTTTTGACATTTCTGTTTAGTAAGCATTGAAAAATTATCATGGAAAGACTCACGCCGCAACAACGTTCACAAATTGTTGAAATTTATTTTCAAAATCAGTGTTTTATTCGCCAAACTCATAGAGCACTTTGTGAAATTTATGGTTTACATAATCTTTTATCAGAGCAGCTTATTCGTCTAACTATCGATAAATTTCGGACAACATGTTCTCTACTCGATGCAGCAAAAACAGCAATACAAAGAATTATGCATACAGAAGAAAATATCACTGCTGTAAGTCATAGTGTTAATGATGATCCAGATTTGTCTATTCATCGATGTTCACAACAAGTTGGACTCTGTGCCTCCACCACATGGAAAATTTTGCGTAAAGATCTAGGTCTGCACCCATACAAGTTTTAACTAATTCAACAACTAAAGCCACTTGACAATAATAGGGGTCGTTTGTTTGCTGATTGGGCCCTATAACAGCTTAAAGTTGATCCACTTTTTTATCGTAAAATTGTGTTTACTGATAAAGCTCATTTCTGGTTGAACGGCTATGTAAACAAGCAAAATTGGCGTACATGGAGTGAAACCAAAAAGTTCTGCAGGTTCCATTGTATCCTGAAAAATGCACGTATGGTGTGCTTTACACGCTGGGGCATTATCGGTCCATATTTCTTTAAAAATGATGCTGGAGCTAATGTAACAGTGAATGCTGCTCGTTACAGATCAATGATCAATGATTATTTGTTTCAAAATTTAAATGGTATCGACCCAGAAGTGTTTTGGTCCCAACATGATGGTGCTACACCTCATGCTGCTACCGTAACAATTGATTTATTGAAAGAAGGACTTGGCGATAACATTATTTCGAGAAATGGTCCAATTAATTGGCCTCCAAGATCATGCGACGTAACTCCACTGGATTATTTTCTTTGGGGTTATGTTACGTCATTGGTTTATGCTGATAAACCAGAAACAATAGACGCTTTGGAAGCCAAAATAACTCGAGATATGAATGAAATAAGGCCTGAATTACTCGAAAAAGTGGTTTAAGATTGATCTGGTCGAATGAACCGAACTAGTCGTGGTGGACATATGCCGGAAATTATTTTTAAAACATAAATGTCATAAAATTATCTTTCGAATAAAAACAATTTGGCTTCAATCTTAATTCATATGTGTTTTACTTCAATTTAAAGTTTTATCACTCTAAAAAAAACACCCGATAAGAGCTAAAAATACCGAGATACCTTGAATTCCTCTTATTAATTAGAAAATCGAATAGTATATCATAAAAGCGACTGGAAAAATTTAAAAAATTACAAATCCACCTCAAAAACCGAAAATCACTATCGTTTGAACGAGAACTTCGAACGCTGTCAAAAAAATCGAAGAAGAAAATAGTTTTACGTGGGCAGAAATACTGGTGAGGATGTAACAGAAATTGATTTTCCAAATCTGAATGAAAATGAAATAAATGAAACGGTAAGAAAACTACAAACCAAGGGGAAAAATTTTTTTGTCAGTATAGGAATACCAGATGATAAATTACATAAGGCAAAAGATGATTCGAATTTATGACCTGAAGGTGTTGTTTTGAGGAATAATTTTTTCATAAACTTCCAAACCAACAACACAGTTCAAATGATATATCGTTAGAAAATAATTAACAAAATATCAGAGGGACTGAAAAAGTATGTAACAGAACAAGAGCATAATATACCAAAATGATCAGTCCATTGAAAATAGTATAGACAACATCAACCATGAAATGTGAAATAATCCAGAATGTAGAATGATATACCTGGGGTGTTTTTAACAACACGCTGCCGACTTCTCTCCCTGAGGCTATCTCTGCAAGAGAAATCAATCCTCTAATTTGTAGATGGATACAAAAAAAGCTATGCGGCAGAATAATAACGACCTCATATCAGGATGAGGTCTTCAAGTTCAAAGCTGCAAAGCGCTGTCCGCAGGGTGTATTATCTCATCCTTACTGTGGAACTGCTAGCGATCATTTCGCTGTGGGTAGTGGACGTTCAAGATTTTGCTGATGACCTGGTAATCATAGTGAAAGGTAAATCGGATGTGACGATATCGGTCGTTCTTCAAGAGATACTGAACACTATTTACAAATGGTGTATATAAGAGGATATGTCTCTTATCCCACAAAAGGTAGTTACCATTTACCAAGAAATGCAAGTTGGATGGTTTAGAATCGCCGACTATCCGTTGTGAAAAAATATAATTCTCTTATGAGGCAAATTACTTGGGAATAGCCCTGGACAAATCTCTCAGTTGGAATGCACACTTAAATGAAGTTTGTCATAAAGCCAGAATGGGTTTCTGGGCCTGCAGGCGAATCTGCAGTAAAACCTGGGCTTTGAAGTCGAGGCAGATGTATTGGCTATACACTATGGTAATAAGGCCACAGATAATGTATGGCACTGTAGCGTGGTAAAAGAAGGGTCAATAAACGGTTGGCCAACATAAGCTCACCCCACTACAGAGACAGGTTTGCCTTGCAATTACAGGTGCGTTTCGCACCACACCCACGGCAACCATGGAGGTCCTACTAAATCTACCACCCCTGCACCTACTCGTGCAGAGGGAGACGGAACGGACCACATACAAACTATATCAACTGGCCATCCACAGGCCAGAGGCAATAGTGATGGAAGGCTCGTGACTGCTTAACGAGCTTTTAACGAACAGGTGCGTTTCGCACCACACCCACGGCAGCCATGGAGGTCCTACTAAATCTACCACCCCTGCACCTACTCGTGCAGAGGGAGGCGGAACGGACCACATACAAACTATATCAACTGGTTATTGACAGGCCAGAGCCAATAGTGATGGGGGGCTCAGGACTGCTGGACGAGCTTTTAACGAACAGTATCCTATCGATGCCCTCGGATCTAATGTCAAAAGTCACGAGCCAAGAACGGAATTGCAACGTAATCGTCCCCAGCCGGGACGAATGGACCCAGCATGCTGAGATTCTATTGAAGACCGACCTTGGCTTGTTCACAGACAGCTCGCGAACGACGAAAGAAGCGGGAGCGGAAATCTATGGGAGCAAACCGAGAATCAACATCTCATTGAGTCTCGGTTAAAACGCAACCATATTCCAGGCAGAACTATTTGCCATTGAAACCGCGGCACATCTGCTGATGAAACGGCAAATCCATCACGGGACAATCAAAATATTTATTGATAGTCAGTCAGTACTAAAAGCTCTGGGATCCAGCTGTTGTACATCGAAAACAGCCTGGAATTTCCGCATGGCTTTAAACAGGCTCTATATGTATAATAGAATAACTCTTGTTTGGATACCGAGTCACTCAAACTATTTGGATAACGAAGAGGCAGATGGGATGGCATTTGCTGGAGCTTCGTTAACTCTGGTAGGACTGGCACCATTCCTGGAAATACCGAATGACGTAGCTAAGCGTACAATAACAGGCAGAATGAGTTCAAGACTAGAGTTTTTCTGGCGGAGGCACTCTAGCCTGAAACATTCGTAGGTGTTCCTTGGAACAGCTTCGAACAAAAAGATGGCAGACATAGCGCTAGGTCTGAATAAGGCCAAACTAAGAATACTTGTCGGAATTATGAGAGGTCACTGCAGCCTGAAAGCGCATTTGCATAAAATTGGTCTGGCTGAAGACGATGAATGCAGCCTGTACTTTGAGGACACTGAAACAGCCATGCACAAAATCTCAGAGTGCCCAGGGGAGAGTCGCACCAGATTCGAAATCGTTGGTCAGACTTTCATAGCCCACTGCGAACTGCAAAAATTACCCCTGAACAAGATTATCGGTTTCATCCAAAAACTGGATCTCGTCGGGGAAACATAAATTAGGGGTAAACCACAATATCCCCTGCGGACGCAGTGGTAGGGTGGACAGACGCCCGCTCACTGTAAAATAATAATAATATGCCTGACAGAACTTCCAATGTTCAGTCAGTATGTTATTTAATTTCACTATTCTATAATTTCTATTGATTTCTTTATATTTTTGAGCCTTGCATGATATTTGGGAAGTCTTTACGTGTACTTGAATAGAAACAGCGTTTTTGAGAAATTTTGATTCAATTTGTTCAAAACATACATTAGGTAGGTTTTTTATGGCAATATTATATTTTAATATTGAAAATTTGAGATATTACGCGCTTCCTTAGAATATACTCTTCTAAATTATTTAATTTTTGACTATATTTTTTGATAGAACCCCCATTTTTGTTTACATTTAATACGCCAATGATGTATTATTAGGTTTAAAACGAATTATTTAATAGCTTCGATATTTCGAAGGTATATATATTCAGTCGACACACCTCTCAGCCGATAAAAATTCTAATTCCGACTTTAGTTCCCAATAGCATATAATCCGGTTTATTGATAATAAAAGCTATCCTACTTCATTTATGCATTAATTGGAGGGAATTGGAGTTCATCTCTGAGTGAGAGTTGTCACGCAAATAAATTTCGTTCATAATTATTGGCAAGTGTGATATAATTGGTCATAAATATGAGTAATCAAGGATAATTTACATATCAGGAAGGTACGATTTTGAAAAGCTGTTACAATCTAGTCAGTGAATAATTATTACTCTTATCAACATTCAAATGAGAGCCTATTACCTGCACTCAGATATTGAAAAAATGCACAGCTTGAGATCTTGGGAATCAGTTACTCTATTCACAGATGATTGAAAAATAAACTCTCTTCTTGTTGCTCAGTGATTTTCAACTGAGGTACAATTTGGAAAGTGAAAAGAGTGATTTATCCCCCCAAGTTTATTTTTTCAAGTTGCTCACCTAATATTCCATATATTCATCCTCATTAAATGAAGAGTATTTGGAATGGAAACATTTTTTTTTCATCAATTGAATTTTATTTTATACTTTATGTACGAAAGATGTAAGAATTTATGAAAATATTTTTCTGCGGTCTGATTTCAAGTGTGGACTTCGAGCTGTTGCACGAATTTTAAGAGCATACTACGAATAAGCCAGATATTCCCAAGAAAAAATAGTTCATTAATATATCTAGATTCTGATATAAAAACTTTCAACAGTATTCAAGTATCTTTATGGATAAGAGATTTAGCCTGCCGAAATATGATGAATGAATGTAATGGTTATTCAAATGGTTATAATAATAATACAAATGACGTTTATCAACAAATTACCTCAACCAATATAGAAAAACGAAAAAAAAATTGCTAATAACCATTTAAAGACCACAAAAGTGCCAAGAATTTATCGCTGGTAAGTATTTCATTTAACAATTTACTCACATGGAGATGGGAATATTATATGCTTTAAAAATAAAATGCAAAGCTTTCAAACAAACTATAGTTCTGTAGATTAGTATTATTTTCTGAATGAACAAGATTCATAATTTTTAAATGAAATTATTTCTATTTCAGGAAACAATACCAAAATTTTGAATTGTATCCTTACTTGGTGAATATCCATATTAAATAATATTTAAATAAGGTTATTCTGATTTTCACAAATTTTTATTGATATGTTCACAACAATTGTTTCGCTATCACAGAGCATCATCAGGCAAGATCACATTTTGAATAACTAAGCTTGTTTCCTAAATCCGTTGCTATTTATATTACAGTAAGTACAATAAATTTTTATTGAGCACTAAAACCCAAAAAAGGGTCTCTGCAAATTCCAGTTTATCTGGATATACTTAACCGAGGTGAGTTATTTAAATCTATTTATTCGTTAAGTAATATTCCAATTTTATTATGTTTATTTATCTCTAGGGATTCTAACAGATTTAAGGCATAAATTTTGCTTTTATATGTAGAATTTCAAAGTTATGGTTGAAAGTATGTCTTGTTTCTAACAAATGGTTGGAATATGTAGAATTACTTTTATTATTGAGGAAACTCTTCAAATGTTCACAAATCCTATGACGGAAAGTTCTTCCAGTCTGTCCTATGTAAACTTGAGGGCAATCACCGCAGGTGTACTTATAAACCCCCGATTTATCATCTTTATGTGTAGAGTCTTTATTACTTTTAATAAATTTACTCAAGCTCGAATTCATTTTAAATGAAGTCCTCAAATTATATTGATTTTTGAGGTATGTAGCAATTTTCTCAGAAATACCTTTAGTGTATTTTAAGGAAATGTATTCAAAATTTTCTTTTATATTAGGAAACACCATATTTAAAGCTATTTCATTATTTTTATTCATCAACAATTTTTCTATCAACTTAGGATCATAGACATTATTAATAGCTCTTTGTTTAATTATGTTAAGTTCTGAAATATAATTTTCTCGATTCATGGGAATATTAACTAATCTATGGATCATACAATTAAATGCTGATAATTTTTGATTTAGAGGATGATTTGATTTATTGTGTATAATAGAATCCGTATAGGTTGGTTTGTGAAATATTGAAAAATCATGTGAATTATTTATTCGAGTAACAGTTAAATCAAGAAAATTCCAGTGTTGCCGTTCTATCCAGTGTCTTATGTGCTTGTTGCAGTTGGAAAGAGACCTAATGTCCCTTAGCCCTGGTAGCCTGTTACAGAGAAGTGGGCGAAGTATGTGAATGTTCTAAGAGTACTGGTTTCATTTAATTTAGGTAGGTGTATGAATTTTTCCCAAATTTATGTCTTTTACAGTTACAGGTACAATTGTATTATGCTGGTAAATGAGTAGTGACCTTGAATATAGTTGTCAGGTGGTAAGTACTTTTGCAGTTTTGAATAGATCCTCCGTTAGGTGCGTAATGAATTTCCATAAATAATTTTCACTGTCCATTTCTGCATTTTTTCCATTCCTACCTAGGGGCGGATGGCCATTTCTCCCCATTCTATTTTGCCATAGTGTAAGTGTGATTCTATCAAAGCACGATACACCGTTTTTAGTCATTTTTCAATACATATTTGTCTGATGGTCTTAAACTTATTCAGCATCGGTCGCAGCTTTTTTCCTTCCATCTTAGGTGGCTCTTTACTATGATTCTAAAATATTTAATTGTATCTGTTTTCTTTATTGTGAATTCATTTGCTGCTGAGGATGCATCAAACGTAGAAGTCCTTCTAAAATCACTGGTATAATACATAAATGTTGCCTTCTCAATGTTCACTTTTAGTTTATTAATGTTGAAGAAATTCAACACCTGATCCAAACCATGTTCTGCTTTTTTCTTAACAGCCTCAAATGTTTCTTTCGTGAAAAATATAACCATGTCATCAGCGAAACTAATCAAATCTTTCTATTATCTACTATGGAATATTTTATTCACATATATTAAAAACAACATAGGATCAAACACCGTTACCTGTAGTAATCCGCTCATTATGATTCTAGGAGTCGACTCACTAACCCTCACACACTGGTGCCTTCCATTCATGTAACTCGACAGCAAGTTATAAGCTGATCTTTTGCAGCCACTCTCTTTCAAGGTCTTTATCAATAAACCATCGTATATCGTATCAAAGGTTTCCTGCAATTCTGCAAATATGTGTATGGTGGGGATGTTATGATCTATGGCATCAGAAATAAGAGCCACTGGTCTGACAATTGCATTCTGTATAATCTATGGCATCAGAAAGCCACTGGTCTGATAATTGCATCCGCTATAGATTTTTTTCTTCAAAATCTGTATTGTTTACGCGATAATAAATCGTATTATCGTTTTCAAAGAAGCCAACTATTTGTGCCTTGAGAATTCTCTTGAAGTTCTCCACAAAAATTGCAGGGAAATATGTATATAATTTTTCATTTCAGTAATATTCAGGTACTTATAAATGGGTATCACATTGGTTTTTTTAAATATTGTCGGAAAGTGTCCGTTGAAATGCTGATATTCATAAGATTAGTCTGTGGCGTGAGGATAATTTCACACATTCGGCTTTGATTCCGTACTGTCCTGGCACCTTGTAATTATAATTATCATTATTAACAAATGAAAAGAGTAGGGATTTTCACCCATAAACTCAAAATTCTCGAGTGGCCTAAGTTCATTCATAACTCCTGCTTTATCAGTCTCGGAAAACACCATCGACTTCGGTTTTATCATATTCTGCTCCTAATGCAGTATGTAGGGTTATTATTCGGTATTTTTTTACCAACTCGTTTCCAATTTCAGAGAAGGACTCATTAAACTCCTCCGCGATTTGGTGGTCATCTTTGCTTCATTCACCATTTGCCTCTATTTGGTCACTTACTATCTTCCATAGTCCTCTACATTAATTCTAGTTTTATCAATTTGATCTAGGTAGTAATCCTTCTTTATGTATGTTCTCCACCTTATTATGTGTTTTTAAATTTCTCAAGATCCCTAGATGTTCAGCATCATACAGTGAATTTATTGATTTTTACACTTACAAAAATTAAACCAAGAGGCTCGATAACATTGCAGTGTAGAAAAAGTAACCCGGAAATCGACTAATTATATCATTCATACAAGTTTAGTGTATTGCACTAAGAGTCCCTTTCAAAGTAAATGCATTCACGCATTTGAATAATCCACATTTCCAAATATCCAGGCATTTTGAATAAGGCACAAAATAAAGGACAAATATGGAAAAACTATAGGTTATATATATGAACTGAAGCTGTTTGAAACATCGGTAGCACGAGGGAGTCTACACCTCTTGCTTTTTGAGGTAGACATTTCGTTACAGCTTGAAAACCAATGAACTCATCATATGGATGCCTGCCAGTGACGCATGTTGCCCCTTTCCTTTGAGAAGGAAGCTATCGAACTCGGTACGCTGCTCTACTTAAAGCAGGAGAGGAAGGTGGGCTGAGCGATCCCTGATCGAAGCTTGACTTTGGCTTCACTATCGAAGGATTTCTACGCGTAAATTCCCAGTGGCAAAACAATTGTGCAGTGAGCTAGACGCAATGTCATCTTATGCGAGGATATTTGGGAACGAAAAGTGAAGTTACCTGAAACAGTTGTATTTGCTCACCATCGAAGCTCAACGTGAAGTGTTGTTGCGAAGAAGCTTACACATCTCTTGTTTGTGGGTGTTTCGTACCACGGTTAGTTTACCGTAGTATTTGCCTATTATTTCAAGATTTTAAAATATAGACAATTGTAAATTAATTAATCACGATGATTAATTTCGATGGCTTAAAGTGGACTGTATTTTTGTTTAGTTGACGAAGACAAGAGCACTTGCATGTAGTTATTTCGATGATGAACTAGCTTTGTTTATCCAATAAGATGAAACAACGAAAATGTTAAGGAATTAAAGTAAAACACTCGTATTACACTAGGACAACAGCGAACTATAATTCTTGATTTACTGTATATAAACCAAGTTAAAGGAATGATTATTACACTAACAACAAATAAATTTGGCAATACTTTGGCAATCGACTGGATTACTATGTATCAATAATAACCGCGATAGCTTGGACCCAAATGTCACAAGCTACGTACAACAAATTGGACTATCCGAATGATAGTGCATAATGTAGCTACTGCTACATGCGATAACTTTGACTGTTAGGAATAATAATGCATGATGTAGCAAAGGCTACATACGACCAACCACCTTGACTATTACGAGTAATAATGATTTTACAGTCTTTTCAAAGACTGAACGTTAGAAGTGCTCGATGCACCCATTCTAACAAAAAGAGGGAAATTAACGTAATTGATTGGAAGATCCATTTGGAGGTGGACTGAATGAAAAAACCAATTCTTCTTATTGGTTACAGAAAAATCATGAGAATAATGCAAGTAAAGAAGGATAGAGTCAATTTGTAATTCCGAATGCTGCGTCATGTGAATTTAACAGGCATAAATATAGTCAAATCTCTAATTGACTTTCCATGTTTTCTAAGGCCATATATAATAATTGAAAAACCAATAATCTGAAGTGTCGAGTAAAAATAAACAGTTTGAAACAATCTCAAAACTGCTCTAGCAGTTCAACGTAAAAGACATAAATATTGAATGACAAACTAATTTCTCACGTCTCTAATGAGACGGAACAGTGGGGTAGACGTTTTGTCCCAGTTTTCACTCATGGATTCTTCAGATTGATTATTGGAGGTGCAATGCACCAGTGATGTCTGCTGCCTTATTCTATTTATGAAGAAAGCATCGAACACTAGTACGTTCTTGAAGCACTTGAACTAGTACGTTGCTCTACTTGAGTGATAGCGAATAGCTGTTGTTTCCTGTATGTGGCTAACAGGAAGTTATGGAAAAAGCAGACCAGATCAACTGGGCGATGTTTAATGCAAGACTCATATGTCGTATGATGACAGCAGTTAGGCCGTAGTCCGCCACAGACTAATTTTATTCACCTATTGACAGGATAATGGAAAGTTATCCAATCTCACCTAACCACTTATCTCTTTAAGCAGCGCTCAATATCAAACAGCCGCTGAATTACGACCTCTAACTGATCAGCACGAGTCAGACATTTGTTATTGTAACTGGCACCATGATGCTTATGTCAAAATTATCAAATTGCGCAATTGTTATGTGCCAATATTCATAATGCCCAGACATTGTGATGAATAATTAAGTTTAATAATAAATTATCATAATTTATACCTACCGAGTGAATACTACCTTATTCATTCACTTAGCTCATAACATATGCCTAACAAAAAGTCGAACACTTAGGAGTCTTCAATATTTTCACGCTATATCGAGTGTTTGTCGAAGAACGAAGTGATTATTGCTGACGAACGCAACAGTATGTGAAAAAATTATGAAATCCAGGTAAAATTTTTTTCGCCATGTATGGGTGAAACCTTACAGCAACTACATACTCACTTCAAAGCACTCGTTTAAGACACAAAAAAAAATCGAATTCAGGAGTCAAATACTGCAAATTCTCTTCAAAATGTTTTGATGATTGGATTATTTGTTGAAGTAAGTATCCCTGTCCTTTTTTGATATTGTATTATTCAGATTAACCCATAATAAAGAGCAAAATGATTTTAATATAGTTAGTTTAAATGAGTGACTGCTCATTACACACTATACTTCCTACACTAAGACACATCGGAAAATGTTGAAATAAATAGCAGCAATTCAAGCTATAAACCAAGAAGAAGTGAACTTCAAGTTCTTCTGGACCATCCCGCTGAAATTAACTGTCAGCTACACCCATTCGATTAATAAGCTCTTAGAAATATCCGCGTACTTCATTATTGATGAAAAGTTGATTGAAAATATGCACATATGATTTTCTATACTCATCAAAGAATCGGGCTGATCATGTCCTTATCTGTGGTCGTAAATTGAATTAAACGAGACCTCCATGTTTTGAAATGCAAACTAAGTCACATAATTTCGAATAAACCAATAAATACGTAAGTATGCATTCCATATCATTAGTGATACAAATAGCATTTATGTATGTTTTCAGAAGGCAGGTAGTATCGTTGATTGTCTGACATTTTTATGTATTCTCCCAACATGACATTATTACTGGTAGCTAGGAATACGTCCACCATGTTATTTTCGTTCTGAATGAATGTCCATTTGGATTTTTCATTTCAGAACGAGTTCTGCAGATATCGCTATTCAATTTCCTGTAATGTCTTTATGTCAATTCGTTATTATGCTCGAGCTAATTCAATGATGGTGGATGATTGGTGATAGGCTTCTCAAGAAGTAGTTGAAATTATGATTTCTTGTATTCCTCGGCAAACACTAAAGACCATGTTGAGATTTGTTACAACAGTAGGTGACGAAATACAAGAAGCTACTAGTATTAATATTTTTTTCAATGCAGAGAGTCGTCCAAGATTATTGAGAATATAAGAAGAAGGAAACAAAGGATGAAGATGCCTGTGTACTCTATTCTTGAAGAATTACAGCTCATAGTTCTCTAGAAAAACTTATTTCACTTGTTCAAACCCACTGCAACCCTATAAAAGAAAACTCAGCGAGCTGAGTTCTTTGGTCGAATATGGTCAGTACTAATATAGCAGCTTTTATTTCCCGGGAGCATCTGCGGTCACAATTTTTGTAAAGTAATAGTAGAAAACGAAGGCAATATGTAATGCATAGTCCGTCTTAAAATAATCTGGAAAAAATAAAGCCCAATTGTAATTATTTAGTATATATTTTTAATTCTTGAATTAGAAAATTATAACAAAATATTCATCTTATTTACTTATATAACCTCTTTGTAACTGTAAACACTTGACTAAACGTCGAGGTACACCCGAAACTAAATCACCTCCATAATTTTCGACGATACTAGTCCAGGATTGTAAAACTGACTGAATTAAATCATCTTTATTTCGTTGCGCTGCTCGCTCAAGTTCAATCTTCATTAGTCTCCATATGTTTTCAATGGGACTAAAATCTCGTCAAGCTGCTGGCGATGAAATGGTTATCACTTGGTGTTCTTACATCCAAGCTTGATTATAGGCCGAAGTATAAAGCATGCACCGCTTCAAGGACAAAATCGTTCAGAAACAATACTTTTCACTATTAATTATCAATGGTACCATCAACTATACAGAGAGGCGTTGCACAACGCTGAGATATTGCCCCAAGCCATTATTTTGGTGGGAAATTTGGAAATTTGATCGGTAACAGGTTGGTTTGATAGGATATTTAAGTGATTTCCACCAAGTTGTAAACAACTTTCATCGGATATAAAGACAATGTTAAAATTATATTCTTGAAAACAAAATTCTATCCTGCGTTCCTTTTGTAAAGGTGTCATTATAAGGATTTTTTTTGGTTTCCTTGATATGTAGCCTTGTCTTTTCAGTGACATGCGGGCGGTTTCAGGACATACTTTTATATTTCGTTGATTTCCAAATCTGTTAGTCAATTTGCGGAGCCGAAGGCACAGATTGTATCGTACTAAGGTCAATAAAGCGTTTAAATTGTTTCCTGTAATCTTTCCTGAACCTACGCCTCATATCCATGCCATTTTTCATCCTCTATATTGTCTCATATACAGCACTTTTTTCCAGTTCAGTCAATTGCAGTAATTTTTTAAAGTTTCGAAAACCTTTTTTATGCAAATATTATACCTTTTTCCTTTTTTTCAGTTGCGACATTATTTCATGAAGTGTATACCTGATGACAATCAACAATATTTGACAAATAGTGCCATGCAATTTTGGTCATAGCCGATTATCTGCACAACCTATTTTATACATTACTTTGGTCTTAGAGAGTCACAAAAAAGAATTATTTTAAAATTATGAAAAATAATAAATTGCGGGTACTTTCTAGACGGGTTATATGTTTTCATTGAAGAACTACGAAACAGTGGAGACAAAAATTTTATGAAGAAAAAAATTATTATCGTGCCAGGTTGGACATCTCGATGATACAAATTTGGTGACAAAACAAATTCTATAACAAACGTCGAAGGGCTTTTCTTCTTTGAACGAAAATAGTCCTGAGTACTTGAAATTAAATGATATTAGGAGTATAAATAAGTTCGTGCGGTTTTGATCACAGATATCGCTACTAGGTTACTATTCTATGGTTTCATCTGGCAACACCTTCATTTTGAAGTATCATCATCAGGCTTTCTTTCTCATTTCGCTGAAGTGTAAACAAAATAGATGAAAATGTCAACTTTTGTATTGAATAATGTGTTTTTGCGAGGAGTTTTACTTCATTACTTCAATATCAAGAAAAAGGCAGCCGAAAGTTTTCGAATTTCACTGGATATTTATGGTGACCATGCTCTAGCTGAACGAACGTGTCAAAAGGAGTTTGCCCGATTTAAAAGTAGCAATTTTGATCAATGAAGATCCATCACAAACGCAACTCGTAAAAACATTTGGAGTCGCTCAACTAGCCATTTGCCATCGTTCAAACGCGATGGGAATAATCCGAAAGATAGAAAATTGGGTGCCATATGAATTGAGGCCAAGATAGGTCGAACGGTATTCTTCACGTGTAAACAACTGCTCCAACGGCAAAAAAGGAGTTTTTGCGTTGAATTGTGTCAACCGTCAAGCCGAATATTCATGCCGAGAAGATCATGCTGTGTATTTGATGGGACCAGCTGGGTGGTGTGTATTATGAGATGCTACAATCGAACGGAAGGATTACAGGGGAAATCTACCGACGAAAATTGATGTTTTTGAGCTGAGCATTGCGAGAAAAATGGCCACAATACACTGACAGACAGGAGAAGTAATTGACAATGTTACTTCACCCGTTAAAAAGTACTTAGAAACGCTCGAATTGAAAGTCCTAACACATTCACTTTACAGCCCGAATATTGCTCCTCCCCAATCACGCTGAAATCAAAAAATGGATCGATGCAATTACCAAAAGGATGGGAAAATGCAGTGACTAGTGACGGATAATAATTTGAACTTTGGATTTACAACCAATTTTTCAGAATAATGCGAAAAACCGCACGAAATTGTTTTTACTCCATTCAGTTGAATCGGTCCTTACTTGATGGAAATTTATGTTAAGCAAATGAAATAATAAAGAATTATATAGAAAGTTATATGAAAACTAGCAAAGGTGAAACATTATTAATAAGGAGTATGAGCTATGGTAATAGAAAGTTCTAGAAATAGAGAGAGTGTAACGTACATCTGTATAATAATTCTATACTTAAACAAACTCGACAAGTTTTTGTTAATCACAGAGATAAACTGCAGACATGCGCACGTTTCATATGTTACACTGTCTCAATTTCTAGAACTTTTTATTACCCTAGCTCCTTATAATATATATAATAATTTTTGGTACAGATCAGCCGAATTAATTTATTTGAAAATCAAACACATGAAGACAATAAATCTATAGTCTGTAGGTTGACTTCCAATGATTAGAGTATGGTGTATATTGATCGAACAGGTAGATCCTTTGAGAAAAAGACACCAGCAAAGTTATGCGTCAGACAGCTTGCACTCAACATATTTCAGTCATTTGAAAGAATTTTTACATAATTCCAAAAACGAAAACTATAAAATTATCGATAATGAAATTAAAAATACTAAACTTACACTTTTGGAAACAGAAGGAATTAGTAGGTACAAGGGGTGTTCAATGTATTCTTGATATCGAAGTGATTTGCTAATAATGTGAGTAATTTAATAATCTCATTTACTACTGACTTTATCTGATGGTATGAATATAAAATTTCACTAATTTACGATCATTAGTTTTCTAGGTATCCTCAGTGAAGGACGATCAGAATAACTGACGTTACAATGATGAAGAAAATCGAGCATCGCGCCGTTATAAAGTTCCTCACTAAGGAGGAAAAGAGTCAAAAAAGTCATTCATGGTTGCTGTTTAGCAAGAATTTGCCTTGTCGTTATCCACCGTTAAAAAGTAGTCAGGTGAATTCAAAAGAGGCAGAGAAAGCATTGAAGACGACCCTCGCTCGGGCGGGTCCGTTAGCGGTACCACTGGAGAAAATGTGAAAAAAGTGAAAAAGCTGGTACTTGAAGATGCCAGAGTAAGAATCAAGATGTTAGCAGAGATGACAAACCAATCCTTAGGTATCCTACATGCTATTATGACCATCTTAAACTCTCAAAGGTCAGTGCAAGACGGGTACCGAGAATGCTCACCGCACCTCAGAAGCAAGTGCGAGTCGAGTGCTGTAAGAGTGGAGCTCTGTGGAGAAGACCAATCGACTATTTTCAACCGGCTGGTTCCTGACGATAAGACCTGGGTTCATCACTATGACCATGAGAGTAAACCAAAATCATGCAGTGGATTGAAAAGGTTGCACAGCCCCCAACCAAGTTTGAAGTCACCCTTTACCAAACGCTGGAAAAGTAATGGCTGCGGCCTTTTGGGATTCTCAAGGTATTTTATTGATAGAATACACTGAAAAAGGTTAAAGCATCACAGCAGCTTCATACGCAACCACTCTGCATAATTAAGGAGAAGCAATTAAAGGAGAAAGGCGAGGAAAACTCATAGCGGGGGTGCTGCTGCTTAACGACAACGCGCCGGTTCACAAGGCTTGCGTGGGGAGCGCTGCTGTGTGGTAATGTGGCTTCGAAGTAATTAGTAATCCTCTGTACAGTCCAGACTTGGTGCCCAGTGACTACTATCCTTTCCCAAATGTGAAAAAATATCTTCGTGGAAAGCGATTTTTCGAAGATGAAAAACTGAAGGTAGCAATTAATACCCATTTTGAGGAGAAGCCGGAAGAATATTTTTTACAAGGTTGAGAGAAGCTCATTTCTTAATTTAACAAATGTATTGATGTTCTAGGACACTACATTGAAAGATAGAATTTACAAAATTTTTTCAGTTTTTTTCATACATTGAACGTCCCTCGTACTTCAAATTCGTCTCAACGACTAAACACATGTAGCCAGACTTGTTGAATATTCTTACTTAGATATTTCTGATAGTTGGCCCCAATATATTTTATAGTTATTTGCATCCCTTTTTTGCATGTTTAACATTAGCTCCAGCATCGTTTTTAGAGAAATATGGACCGATGATCCCTCCAGCGTGTAAATCACACTATACAATGCATTTTTCAGGATGCAATGAAACCTGCAGAACTTCTTAAGGATTGTTTTCACTCCATATACGGCAATTTTGCTCGTTTACATAGCCGGTCAACCAGAAATGAACTTCATCACTAAACACAATTTTACGATAAAAAAGTGGATCAACTTCAAGCTGTTCTCGGGCCCAATCAGCAAATAAACGACGCTTATTATTGTCAAGTGGCATTAGTTTTTGAACCAGTTGGATCTTGTATGGGTGTAGACCAAGATCTTTACGCAAAAATTTCCATGTGGTGGATGCACAGAGTCCAACTTGATGTGAACGTCGACGAATAGACAAATCTGGATCATCATTAACACTATGACTTATAGCAGTGATATTTTCTTCTGTACGTACAGTTCTTTGTCTTGTTGTTGCATCGAGTAGAGAAAATATTGTCCGACATCTATCGATAGTTCGACGAATGAGCTGCTCTGATGGACAATTATGTAAACCATAAATTGCAGGAAGTGCTGCTCTATAAATTTGGCGAATAGAACACCGATTTTGAAAAAAAAATTCAACAATTTGTAAACGTTGTTGCGGCGTGAGTTTTTCCATGATCATTTGTCAATGCTTACTGAATAGAAATGTCGAAACAACATGGCTTCTACCTTCTATCAAATCACAGTTATCCCTGTCGAAAGTTCTATCACTCTAAAAAAATACCCGATATATGAATTATGAATGGTGAACAGTGTAGAGAACCCCTGCTTTTAGGTACCAAAGAAATTCGATTTAGTGTAACACCACAAGAGGATCCCGGCGTGTTCTGCCGCTATTCAAATTAGCATCGTCGTTAGCATTTTTAGCGTATAATATCCAAGTTTTGTAGCCTTGTTGACAGGTGCCCGGAAAATAAAATAAAATGTAATTACTTCTAGAGTGTAATTCCGAGACTGGCTGGTTGTTGGGCACCCCTGTGGCGCTGTAGCGCTGTTTTTTAATGTTGGTCCCCCTGGGTCCTAATGGATTTCATTCTTATTTTTCGAATGTAATTTAAAAAGGCATTCACGCTAAACGATTCACTACTGGGCCACGCCAACTCTATTCACATCACTATTATTGGGAGTAAATATCCATTTTTATTGTCGGGGCACCACGTTCAATTTCGAATTCTGCTTTATTTTAATTGAAGATTCATTCTTCGATCTTTGTATTCGTTGTGGAAGAGCGTGGCCTTTGGAAGTTTGAATGATCGTCGCGTTCCTTTTGGAACCAAAAGGTGAATGACAAGGTGAGATATTAATGATAGATAATATAGGATATATCTAAACCAGGTAAAGAATTATAACTCGAAATTTCATAGCAAACACTACCTGGTTCATCATCAGTTAATTGAGAGATGATAGTCAAATTTTTATAATGTCAAAGATTGACATACATCTTTAGGTACTTCGCTCATAAATACAGGTTAATCCATTTTATGCCCATCGAAAGAATTATATAGTATGATCACTTTGAAAGCTTTTAACTATAAAGTGACAGACACAAATTCCTCAGTTACCAAAGACGAATTATCAGCCCTGGTTGGACTGTTAATTTTCGCAGCGATTATGAAAACAATCACCTATCTCCAACACTTAATAATAATAAATTCATTTCCATTAAATTCAGTATAACAGAATAAATTTTCACGCCATTTAAAATTTCATGGGGAGTCAGGTACAATTTTGTCTAAAAAAAGACACATAAGAATGTATAAAAAAATGTATGAAAACAAAACAAAACATTAGTCAAACAAACAATAAATAGATAAATTTGGCCAGACAACGTATTTCATACAAATATATATTTTTTTAAAAGTAGCATTCAGGTATTCATGTATTAAGTACTATGCTTTTTTTATTAGGAGACATTTTAGTTCAGTCTTCAGCTTTATTCGATTTAATTCCTTCATTCTGGACGGCAGTATGTTGAAAATTTTTATAGCTAGATGACTTATATTCAACTGTGATATTTTTATACGATGCTATGGTATGATGAAGTTGTTTTTGTTTCTACTATCATAGTTGTGATTAAAGTTGTTTTTTATTAGTATGTCCCTATTATCATGGATGTAGATTACACAGGAAAGTATGAACGTCACGGTAAGAATTTTTTCTCTGGGGAATAGCTCTCTACAGCTATGTGTACTACTTACGCCACATGGTATTCTCGGTACCTGCTTCTGTTTTATGAATACTTTCTTACTTTCAGACAAATCCCCCCAGAAAAGGATGCCGAAGTTAAGGACACTACGAAAGTAGCTGAAGTAAGTAATCTTGGCTGCTTCAATTCCGGCTATTTGCCTTATTCTTCTAACTGCATAGGTAGCTCCTGATAACTAAGGAATCATTTCATCCATGTGGACAGAAAACTTGAGATTTTATTGCAAAGAAAAAACACCAAGTAGCCTCATGTGATTGTCCGAAGACATCTTTGGTTCTAATAGTTGTCTTTGTGTTTTGTCGTTGTTCATCATCATTTTGTTTGCGCTAAACCATACCTGGGCTTCCTTTAGTGTCTTCTTGTCTTTATCTTCCAATTCCTGGTTGTCCATCCTTTTATTCAGAAAAGAAGTGTCGTCAGCGAAGAGGACGGTTTGATCTGATTTTACATTAGCTGGCAAGTCATTTATATATATATATATATATATATATATATATAAATATATATAGAAAAAGGGAACCCAACCAAGAACCCTGCGGTACACCATGACTCACCGTCTCCCAAGAAGAAGACCTGCCTCCCAAGCTTGTTTTCTGCATCCTGTTTGTCAGATAACTTGTCATCAGGTCAAGAGCCTCACCCCTGATTCCATGGTACTTGAGCTTGTTCGAAAGCACTGAGTGTGAAATACTATCGAAAGCCTTGGATAAGTCACATGCTTGAAAACTAGATTTTTGTCCCTCATCAATAGCTTCTCCTTTATTTTCAAGCACCTCCTTCAGTGCCGTCTCTACTGATTTGCCCATCAAGAGCCCATGCTGTTGTTTGTAGAAAATTTTATGGTGTTAGAAGAAACTCAGTAATCTATTTTTTATTATTATCTCAAACAATTTTGAGAACACAAGACGAATCGATACTGGATGACAGTTTTTTGGTAATTCCATATCTCCCCTTTTATGAATAGATACTATTTAAGCCTTCTTCAACTGATCCGGAAACTGGCCCTTTTTTGACTTTTGGTGAGCATACTTCATAGTGGTACCTCCATGCACGGAAAAATCTCCTTCGATAAGGTTGATGTCATTCCATAGAGATCTCTGGTTTGCCTATATTTTATCTATCTTAGAGCTTTCCTGAGTTCTGGTATTATGCATTCTTAGTTTCACGCAAGAGATTGATTGGATTTTCTTGTACTTTACAGCTTTCTGAAATACTAGCTCCGATGTTGGCGAAGTATTTGTACAATTCATTTGGTCTAAGATTTGCCTCATGCGTACTCACTTGATTTTTGTTTTCCTTATTTATCAATTTCCATATAATATTATTTTTGTTTTCTGAATTTCTCATCTTATGTAAATTCTTGTTTCTTTTCAGCTCTGTTAATTTCTTGGCATATTTCTTTCTGTGAATGTTATATGCTGATTTGAATAAATCATCTTTCCTAACCTTCATTATATTTTCCAGGGATTCCAATTCATTTGTCATTTTAAGAATGTTTTTGTCCTAGTGTCTTGCTTTTACCTTGTTCGTATTAACTTTACGAACTGTTGTTTCTGGGCAGGTTTGTTCAAAATCCGGCATCGGTATTTGCCAGAATTCATCGAAAGCATTCTTCGCAGACTTATCAAGATTCCCTGTTTCTGCATTCAGTTTTGTTTTGAATTCATCTATATTGGATTGATTGGTGATTCTTTTCTTGAATATCTCTTCATTTTCAGGTAATCAACTCGCTGTGGAACAGCTAAGTAATTGGCCCAAGTGGTCTGACAGATGTGGCTGAGAGGTAAGTGTATCGATGTGTCTACATTTGAAAATATATTATCACTTTTCTTTGAAGAAGGAAGATGTGGTATAACCTACAAAGCGACAATGAGTAAAGATCGATTTAATTTTCTTATTGATTGCTTGAGATTTGATGACAAAGCCACTAGACTCGAGAGAAGAAAAACGACTCATTTGTTGCAATAAGACAAATATGGAATATTTTCATAGAAAACGGCAATAATTTATACATACCTAGCTCATATATAACAATTGAAAACCAGGTGCTTGCTTTTCGGGGCAGATGTTCTTTCCGAATGCACATTACGAATAAACCCTGGAAATATGGTATTAAAATTGTCATGATACGTGATGCAGGTTCAAAATATATATAAATGCAGCTTCGAGTTGGCTACAGCCATTTCAAGATTCCTTTCGGAATTTAACAAAGGATCACAGGTTCACGTCCGTATCGTTAGCAGACGAACTGTTAAGAGAACCATATAAAACGACTTTGGTAGGAACCATACGCAAGAAAAAATGGGAAATCCCTCAGAGATGTTAGATATAAAGAATAGAAAAATCGGAACTTCGAAGTTTTGCTTCGACAAAGAGAAGGAGTTTGATTCCTACAAAGCAAGGAGCAACAAGAATGTTTTGTTGCTATCAACCATGCATAAAGGCTCTTCAATTTCTGCATCTGGAAAACCCTAAATAATTAAGACATATAATCAAACACATGGTTCTATAGAGATGGCTACTTTGCATGTTTTATGGCATGTTCAAAGCCGCATGTATTAATTCATTCATAATCTATGATCAATTGAGAGCCTCAGAGCTATCAACAGAAGGACATATATGCTGATGCTTCAGGAAATCTTAATAGAACCTTGGTTGACGGAACGAAAAAATGCGCTAACTTTGAGACGCTCGATCTGTGAAGATATCAACACTATGCTGGGGTAATCAATGGAACATGAACCAACAGTCTCTTCTAAGATATCCGGAACTGTCTGTAACATTTGCCCAAGGAAAAAAGGGGGAAGGACCAACAATCAACAATCTTTGTGACCAATGTCGAAAACCGTTTTATCTTGAGCATTGAGGAAAAATATGCAGCAATTTTTGTGAAATATTGACAGAATTCGCATAAAAATTAAATTTATATTTTCAGTAACGTATGTTTCCTCATTCAGTAGTGTTTCATTGACTGAAAATGCAGCCATTTTTGTGAAGTATTGACAGAATTCGCATAAAAATTAAATTTATATTTTCAGTAAAGTATGTTTCCTCATTCAGCAGTGTTTCATTGACTGAAAATGACCCTTTTATAAGAGAAAAATCTTATATAATGCGCAGTCGTGAAATTTACGAATGTTTAGTAATAAATGACAAAATAGGATTAGTATTCTAGGGTTGAGTACACGGAACAGAATATATAAGATCAAAAACTAAACAGGTTGCTAGATATTTGGGAAAAAAAATTATAAAATCTTATACAAAACCAATACTAAATAATAATAATAAAAGTATTAATAATAACTTGACAAAATCAATAAGAAACAATATTGAACAGGAAATCAGGAATCTACAAGTTGACTTGAAGTACATGCCCTTAAGCATATGTTGGCCAGACAAGAAGAGCCATACAAGAATAAGGGAACACGAAAAATGTTAATAACAAATAAAATTCAACCTATGCAAATCAATTATAAGACACTGGCCATAAGTTTGATGATAATTTTGAAATTTTACATATTGAAAACAGAAACCACAAACTTAATATACTAGAAACAATAGAAATAAATAGATATAATGAAAAACAAATTTTATCAAATGGCCAAACATATTTGAACAGATCCCCTTCTATTTAACATGTTTGTATATTATTCAAGAATTCCCCAATAATTGTCGAAATACCTTCCATCCCACTATTCTGTTTGTATAAAGTTTATTAGGAGTACAAACAAGTTTCCGCCGTTTTATTGTAGATGGCGCGGCACGGAGTTTCGGTTAGCTTTCGCAGATGATAACCGGCTTAAAAAATAGTTTGGACATTCAAGAACAACATAACCTATTAATATCATTGATTTTATATTGGTAAAATATAATTTTTATAAGTTGGAAATTTCAAAATTTGAGCCAAGTAAGCGTCATTTGCGGGAAATATTAGTTTACTTCGTTAATTTAAAAAAATCTGCTGCTGAGGCGCATCATTTGCTCGTAGAAGCAAATGGTGAGAGTGCTTTGAGTAAGAAAACGTGCCGAGAGTGGTTTCAAAAGTTTAAAAACGGTGATTTTGACGTAGAAGACAAAGATCGCAGTGGAAGGACAAAAATTTACGAGGATGCAGAATTGGAGGAATTATTGGAGGAAGATTAATCTCAAACACAAAAAGAGCTTGTTCTGACATTGAAAGTCACTCAGCAAGCAGTCTCACACCGTTTAAAATCATTAGGAATGATTCATAAACAAGGAAAGTGGGTTCCGTACGAATTAAAGCCGAGAGATATTGAACAATGCTTGTCCACATGTTGCGGCTCCCGTGAAAAAGTACTTGGAAACACTTGATTGGGAAGTGTTACCCCACCCGCCGTATTCACCAGACATTGCACCGTATGATTATCACCTGTTCCGGTCCATGGCACATACTCTGACGGCGCAGCGGTTCACATCTTATGAGAATACCAAAAATTGGGTTGATTCGTGAATAGCCTCAAAAGACAAGAAGTTCTTTAGACGTGGGATTCGAATGCTGCCTGAAAGATGGGAAAAAGTGGTTGCAAGTGATGGGCAATATTTTAAATAAATTTATATTACCGTTCATCTATAATAAATATTTAATTTGTGTTAAAAAACTTATTTGTACTCCTAATAGTATTTGAGAACATTTCTTCGAACCATCGATTATGGTATGACGAAACAACTATTGTAACAAATACAGGGTGACAAGAAAAACTTCGGACAAATTGTATTGTGTTCTGGAACAAAAGTATTTCAGCGCAGCCAAATAATTTTTATTCTATTAGATTCTCTACAGTTTCTTGGACTAACATGTGAATTTTCAGTTTGATATTACTTCATTTTGCAGATTGTTAGAATGTCAAACAAACGAAGTGCAATTTTGTAGCTGTTTCGTCAAGGTTAGCGTCGATGCGAAATTGTTCGAAATCGAAAGTATTTTATTACCAAATATTTATGTTATTATTATTCGTTGTTTTGTTTATCCGAGGTTTTTTTTGTCACCCTGTAAATATTAGCGTTTCGATTTCAAATTCAAGATGAATTTTCGTCAATTAAAGACCGAAACAATAAAATATTCCCTCTTGCTCATGTCGCCTACTTCCACAGCTATAAAGATAGCTTTCTTCAGAATAACTTCAATATGACACCAGAGGAACAAGGTAGCCGTCCACCTATAAAAGCTATCAACTACGTAGCTGAGTAAAAGCAACTCAAGATATTTACAACATGGTACCAGTATACTAGGAAGAACTCAACATACTCGTGATGATGTTTGTGCAGTTTTCTACAATATAGATGCATACCTCACACCTCCTTTACCCCAAGATTTTTTTCATCAAATATTCAAAAGTATCCATGGTCATATGCTATTCAATTTTATACAATACACACATGTACGCTCGATCGGTCAAATACTGTATGATTCTTGTGAACATTAGGAATATACAAATACGAACCCATTTCAAAGTTCCATCTTGTCATCTTCAACTTACTAACTTGTAATGACATGTACCGATAATAGCCTACAAGAAACTATTGCATAGAACTGCATCAGGGTGCATGTAAAATGAAATCATCATAAACGTGATTTGTTAGTTGGCGATTCGAATCACGAAAGACACATCACTATAATGTCGCAACTGGTCACTTCCGACTTACTTTCCAAGTTATTTGTATTTCAACGTTGCTCGTAAAGGCCGCAATACACGCTCCGTGTAAAATTTAATCGTTTCTGCACACTGTACGACCCGTCACAGATGATGGAAGATAACTAACTAGTGTTGACGTGAGAGCAATAAAAAAGTTGATGATCTTTCGGTAATGGGGTTTTAATGGCTGAAGAGAATGCTCCTTTAAAATTGTAAGATTGAAATCAGAGATACGACAAAATATTCTTCGAATCGTGTTGTATGATTCATATGAGCTCTTTGCTCCATTAACGATTGGGAAAACAATAGGACTTAGAATCATATTTTCCTGTTGTGTGTAAAATTCTCAGACTGTTTCAACGACAATTTATTATAGCACTTACAGAAAATAATTTAAATGCATCCAAACCCTGTGAATTGTTTTCTATGTTCATTGTTTTCACACAAAACTTTTTCAGTTTTATCTTTTCCTCACGGCCGTTACTATTTTGTAGAGGATCATAATTAAAATAATTTTGAAAATATTCTTGTTTCACAAAAAAAATTAAGTTTACACATTTTCGAACAACTGAAAACTCAACAGAAGTTTAAGAGTATTTAAGATACAAAAGAAGTGGTCTTTACTGTACCAATATAATACTTCCATTAG
Organism: Megalocaria dilatata; assembly: GCA_034642435.1. Lineage (NCBI taxonomy): Eukaryota > Metazoa > Arthropoda > Insecta > Coleoptera > Coccinellidae > Megalocaria > Megalocaria dilatata. The sequence continues at coordinate 28,178,299 of CM067858.1, forward strand.
ATAATAGTAGTTGTGATTGTAATAACAGCACTCTGCACTTCGATTAGTAAGGATTTTTGTACTTTGCCCTACTACTAAGTTATTACCAGGAGGGTTGTCTCCTTCACAAAGTTGATTTGTTTCCTGGTACACTTATCTCTTTTATCTAATGGCATAACATACAGATATCAGATATTTCTTTACCGATCTTATGTAGGTAATATCTCACGTTCCAGTGGTCAGTGAGAAGCGCAGTCAACAGCATTGGCTCGTTCTTTGACTGGGATAAGGCTCATTTGTGGGTGCTAGGCTTGTCATTGGCTTGGAATGTTAATCCAATGAGAATTCTTCTTTATTATATCCCATTAATCAGCTCTAATCAGTGTGAGTGATACCCAACAAAAGATAATAGGTCTGGTGAAGAGAGTGTTTGCTTCTCTTGTTGCAAAATCGTCTGCTTTCTTATTTCTTTCAATGCCCTGGAGAACTGGCCTACAATCTAGGACTAGTTTATTGCTTTTCACTAGTGAATGATGGAATATTCACAGCTTCAAATGGTCCTTGACCTACAGTTAACGGCCATCAGCTTCAGTGCTATTTTAATATCTGAGGCAGTGCAAATTTCAGTTCCCTTATACTGTTTAGACAACACAAACTGGAGCACAGAAATGCAGACATAGAATCTCTAAGAAACGAAAGTTGTTTAGCCCTTTTAAAACCATCATAGGTCTCTCATGCCCTATATTCCATGCCAAGCAGTCAGACATTCTTGTTTCCACAATTTCAATTATACCTGTTACCTTAGACCTGCTTTATATTCTTTGTACTTCTTATTAAGCTTTCAGTTGCCTGAAGCCAGGATACCTCGAGCAGTGACAAAAAATGTACAAACTTCCAATTTTTTTGGAGTGAAACATAATAATTTTCTAGCCACCCTATTGGTGTTGGAGTCTAGTTTGCGACTAGATGGGTGGAAGTAAGAAGCCTCTTCGGCAGGTCAACTCGAGAACTGTCCTACAGAGCCAGTAGCGGTTGGATAGTACTACCAGTCACTGTGTAGGTATTCGAACTGAAGCCGAAACTAGAAGCGAGGTGAGTTCAACTTCATTTGTAGGGGTTTTCGCTTTGTGCGGTGTGACGAGGCGTATCCTTATGATACAGCCTGCTTTCAGACAATTGTAGAGACTGTTTAGTGGTCACCTGACCAAAGAGCCATACTACCATGGCATTAACTACATGGTGATATTAACACTATCGCAAAGCCAGTAGAGGTAGGATAGTGCGTCCAAGCAAAACGTAGGTTCGAATGGACCGAAGCTTACTGGGAGCAAGGGAAGGCAACTTGAACTAGAGCGCAAAACGCCCTAATTCGGCATATCCGAATTTCGCGCCCATAGGAGCAGTGGCCATGGACTCTAGAGAAATAATGTCACATTAATCCAAAACCGCAATCTCAATTACTGATGAAGACGTTTTAACCAAAATGAGCCTCATCGCCGAACATGATAAAAAACAGATTTTTAGTCGATAGATCACTGCGATATTTATGATTATTGGAAATTAGTTTTTTGACCATTTGAATATGTTAGTGATTCAAACCTAAATATTTCTTCAGAAGTTTTCGGCTTCGTTCACATGTGAGGTTCAGTTGATGGGAACAAACACTCTATCACAACTTCAATAGCGCCCGTATAATTTTTTTAATTTTTGAGATAATTTTTTGTCACGCTAAATACAATGTCAATTTATTTTCGTTTCAAAATTACGAAATGTATGTTTACTTAGTCGATTATGATGACTACATTCCGCATGTAATCCGTTTCAAGTTGCCTTCTTGGTGCTCTGTTTTTGATAGTAAATCTGAATTAATTATCAATTATTATATGCTATCGTTTTGCCCAAATGCCTTTAATTCTCGAATTTCGTGGCAAAAATAGTCTCGAACGACTATATTGTACTCACAGAATCAGAAGTATTCGTACTTCTGTGTAGCAATTCTTACTTTCCAACACAAGAATCAAGAAACTTGAAACTTTCATAAAATATTAAGAAGAGCTTCTTACTTGATAGAAGGAATATTACAAAATTTGAATATCAAAACAGGTTCAATCTGTTGGTCTACTATAATTTTAATTTCAAAAAATTTTATTCAAGAACATTTGTCTTATAAGTACAGCTTTTATTTAATAGACATATATTGAGTTCTGAATTTATATGTCTATTAAATAGAAGCTGTGCTTATAAGATATTAATTTAATTCTAAAAGTTTTTGAATAAAATTTTTTGAAATTAAAATTATAGGAGACTAACAGATTAAATCTGTTTTGATATTCAAATTTTGAAACTTTCGTATTAGGTGTGATGCCTCGATATCTGGGCGAAGTGTGGACAAATGGACAAAATCGGTCCTATGGATCCGCAGTTATCCATATTTGAAATGTTTTCTTCTTTTTCCAATAGTTCCCAAACTATTGATTCGATCGAAACCAAATTTGGCGTTTGAGTCTGTAATAATGAGAGTAAAATTTGTGCCAAGTTTTGTATGGATCGGCCTTCTAGGTGGGCTACTTCAGAGAAAAATGCTAATTTCCGAACAAATGGACCTAGAGACTCGGAATTTTCAGAGTAAGATTGTAGTCTGGATATATCAGTAATATATTCAAAAATGGACAGAATTGCCTCAATAGATATACGGCTAAGCCCATTTCTAATTAAGTTCCAATTAAGTATTCAGGTGTGAATTAACAACACGAATCCTCATGAATCATAATTTTGTAAAGGTAAATTCCGAAATCTTTTCAAATTAATTTCCTATCTGATTCGTCATTCCGGCAAAAAGAATGAATTTTATTTCAATATATAATTTTTTTACTGTTAATTGCTAATGTGTAGCGATTAAGATTGAAGGGAGAAGAGTGGAGCATTTTGATTATGTATTCCTTATTTCTATTATTACCTAAATAAAGAATTTGAGTCAACTTGATGATTTATAATTCAAATGTTAATATCAGAAATATGAAAATATCATAAAGGAGACAATGAATGTTTTTCTGGGCAAATAATAATGCTACATCAATATAATGTATACAGGCTGATCCAACGAAAACTTAACACCTCGATTTTCCGACTTTGAAATGAAAATGTGTTTCATGAGAATCCTGAAACAACATAAATTTTATCCTTATAAGATACGATTGGTTCAGGAACTGAATGAGGATGATCCCGATCGCCGACTCCAGTTCTCTGAAGTGATCAGTGAAATTATTAACGGTAATCAAAACTACATGTTCGATATCTGTTTTTCGGACGAGTGTTCATTTTACCTTAACGGCATTGTAAACCGTCATAAGTGTCGGTATTGTTCAGATGAAATCCAAGATTATTTCGTGAGGTGCATACTCAGCGTCCCCAAAAATTAAATGTTTGGGCGGGTATTTATGGAAATCACGGCTTTTTTACAACCGATAATCTCACTGGCAAAATTTATTTAGATCTATTAGAGAACGCTATTTATCTAGCCCTCGTGCAAGTATTGAAGAATGCAGAACCATCAAACGATCATTGTCCAACAAGATGGCGCACCACCTCATTTCGTTCAACCGGTGCGTCAGTTCTTAGATGAAAATTGTCCTCACGCCTGGATTGGAAGAAAGGGAGATATTGAGTGGCCAGACAGATCACCAGATCTGACTCAATTGTACTTTGTTCTGTGGGGTCACCTGAAATCCAAGATTTACGCTACCCAGTCTGAGTCACTGGATGATTTGCGAACTCGGATCATTAATGAGTGCCATCAAATTACACCAAAAATCTTGAGTAACGTACGTGAACGTTTTCCGCACAACTTAAATTACTGCATGGAAGTGAATGGTGCCCATTTCCACTATTTAATAAATTAATTACAAAAGTAAGTACTCTTCCACTATTTTACCTGTCATTTCGTTATCGATGGAAATTTTGAAGCAAAATTTCAGAATCAGATAGTATTCGATGAGATCTTCAAAATGAGTATCGTAACATCCCTCACCCCTATTCAAAATAAAAGGGTCATACTCACCCCCGTCAGGGGGCTGCAGTTACGGGGATGCGAAGAGCGGAAAAGTTGTACTTCGAGTCAGAAATTGACGGGTCGGAGCGATGTTCCACATTTTCGTTTTGAAGCCGGAAAATCGAGGTGTTAAATTTTCATGGGACCACACTGTATTCCCAATATATATAGTTGAAGCTTTTCAGATTTCTGATAATCATTTTTCATTCTAAATCAGAGCTTTTATCAAGTCGATTCCAATTCATAATTCATAAAATAAATTAAATAAGAGTGTAATATTGAGAATTATAGAAAATATCTTGATCTTGCGTAGAAATTGTTGCGAAGAAGAATTCAAATTCTTCCTATATGAATAGGTTTTCAATGTAGTTGTTAAATCATGTTGATTTTCGAGGTATGTAGCAATTTTCTCTGAAATACCCTTAGTGTATTTTAAGGAAATGTATTTATTTATTTTGTTTTATATAAGGATATACGATAGTTAAAGCTATTTTATTATTTTTATTCATCAACAATTTGTCTATCAACGTAGGATCATAATCATTATTAATAGGTATTTGTTTAATTATGTCAAGTTCTGAAATATAATTTTCTCGATTCATGAAAATATTAACTAATCAATGGATCATACAATTGAATGCTGATAATTTCTGATTTAAAAGGATGGTTTGATTTATTGTGCATAATAGAATCGGTATAGATTGATCTGTGAAATATTGAAAAATCATGTGAATTATTAATTCGAGCGACAGTTAAATCAAGAAAATTAATAGAATTATTATGTTCGGTCTCCATAGTGAATGATATTGAAGGATGTAATTCATTGATAAATAGAAAGAATTTTTTTAAAAGTCTGTCTGTACCTGTGAAGCAACAGAAAATATCGTCTACATATCTATACCAATATAAAAAATATTTTTTAAGGGGAATTCCAGTTCCAATATTGTCCATGAATATTTCTGTTAATAAAGGACTTATGGGATTTCCTATAATCAAACTGTGGAAACCGAACATAATAATTCTATCAATTTTCTTGATTTAACTGTTACTGGAATAAATAATTCCGATGATTTTTAATATTTCACAAACCTACCTATACGGATTTTATTAAACACAATAAATCAAACCATCCTTTAAATCAAAAATTATCAGCATTCAATTGAATGATTCATAGATTAGTTAATATTCCCATGATCGAGAAAATTATATTTCAGAACTTAACATAATTAAACAAATAGCTATTAATAATGCCTATAATTCTACGTTGATAGACAAATTATTGATGAATGAAAATAATAAAATAGCTTTAAATATGGTATATCCTGATATAAAAAAAATTAAATACATTTCCTCAAAATACACTTTTATTATTATTATTATTATTATTATTATTATCCTGATACTTCTAGATCTTCTGTGAAGATCCCTCAGAAGCTTTTTCAGCTTGTGCGAGTTAGGAGTTCAGTTGTGTTCTGTGTAGGCTTTGTTACTGCGATCTTGCGCCACTTTAGGTCACAGCACTACACAGCACAACACTAAAGGTATTTCTGAGAAAATTGCTACATACCTCAAAAATATAAACGATTTAAAAACTTCATTTTAAACCTATTCCAACTTCATTAAAAATAATAGAGACTGTACACATAAAGATGATAAATCGGGCGTTTAAGTTAACATGCGGGGATTTCCCTAAAGTTTACATAGGATAGACTGGAAGAACTTTCCGACATAGAATTTGTGATAAGTAGATTTGTTAGAAACAGGACATACTTTCAACCATAATTTTGAAATTCTACATATGGAAAGCAAAAGTTATGTCTTAAACCTGTGAGAATCCCTAGAGATAAATAAACACAATAAAATTGGAATACTACTTAACAAACAATTAGATTTAAAAACTCACTTCTGTTAAATATATTCAGATGAGCTGGAATTTACAGAGACATTTTTTGGGTTTTAGTGCTCAATAAAAATTCATTGTACTTACTGTAATATAAATAGCAACGGATTTCGGAAACAAGTTGAGTTATTCAAAATGTAAACCTGCCTGATGATGCTATTGTGATAGCGAAACAATTGTTGTAAACATAATAAAAATTGTGAAAATCAGAATAACCTTATAAGAATGTAATTAATTCTTTTTTTTATAATTGAAGAAAAAGACGATTTGATGTCATGATTCTGGAAGAATTTATAATATTTTCTTTAGTTTGAAATATACCAGAATAACGTACACAAAATAATATAATAACATACACAAAATAAAATAATAACATACACAAAATAAAATAATTTATTTTATTTTGTAATAAACCGTTCGTTCAAGGAGGGCATTTTTCCGGATCGACTGAAGGTTGCCATCGTGAAACCCTTGTATAAGAGGGGCCCCACTGAAGATCCTAACAGCTATAGACCTATCAGCATTCTGCCAACTTTCTCCAAGGTCTTCGAGAAGATTCTATCCAATAGACTGCTGAACTTTTTCCATAAATTCAATGTCATCTCAACGCATCAGCATGGCTTTGTGAAGAACAAAAATACCGAAACTGCCACGTTTGAACTAATCGAGGAGATTCTGGTTACTATCGAACAGGGGGAGGTACCCATGGGACTATTTTTAGATCTAACCAAGGCTTTTGACTGTGTGGACCATGGCATTCTGCTTGATATTCTTGAAGAATGTGGAATAAGAGACAACCAGCTGAAATTAATGGAGAGTTACCTGTCAGCCAGGAGACAGATTGTTGCTGTTGAAGTGGATGGTGAAGTATTGATGTCAGACGAGAGAGAGCCTACTATGGGCGTTCCGCAGGGAAGCATCCCAGGTCCTGTACTGTTCATTCTTTACATTAATAAATTACCGAAAGCCAGGGTTCCAACAAAGTACAGTATGGGTATGTTTGCTGATGACACCTACTATCTGCTTAAATCCCCTTGCGTTGCAGCAGCTATGGAAAATGCTCGGACAGTGCTAAAGTCTGGGAGCCAGTGGTTGTCCTACCATAATCTCATTTTAAACATCGAGAAGACACAATGTTTATTTTTTTATAGTGAAAGATCCAAGATGCACTTTCCTTTATCAATGAACTTTTCGGGTAGAGATGTCATGGTTAGGGAAGAGGTTACTTTTCTGGGAATTGTAGTTGATGGACACTTGAAGTGGGGACCTCATACCGAACAGCTTAGAGGTAGACTCAATTCTGTATGCTACATGCTCTTTATGTTAAAAAAGCAAGTAAATTTTGATCTGCTTAAGATTATATACTTCTCCAGCTTTCAGTCAATTCTATCATATGGCATAATTTTTTGGGGTAATTCTTCCTATGTGAATGATTTATTTGTCGTTCAAAAGCGAGCATTGAGAACCATGTTAAACTTGGGATATAGGGAATCTTGCAGGGGTTTCTTCAGAGGCAATAATATTCTTACAATCTACGGATTGTTTATATATAAGCTATTGGTTTTTTTCAGTAAAAACAAACATTATTTCGAGCCCTACAAAAATCTTTACGCTACCAGGAGAATGTTTCCATATCATTTACCAGCTCACAAGACTGCTTTAAGAGAAAAAAACGTAGAATATATGGCAATAAGTCTATTCAACATCTTACCTTCTAAAATACGCAATATTCCCGACACTTTAAAATTTAAGAAAGCTTTATATCCAGAGATTTTGAACTGTGAACCATATAATATATGCGATTTTAAAGAATACTGCAAAAAGTAGTTATGTATTTTTGTACCACGTGTTATTTCTGACTTGTTCCATTTTTACATTGTATGTCCAGTGCCTATATGTAATCTTATGGGATCAATAAATATTATTATTATTATTATTATTATTAATAACATACAAAGAAATAAAAAAAATAGCTTACTAACCTGGAAGAAATCAAAAACAATGCTATCTCTTTGGGTTTCTCAATTCACATTTCTAACAGCTGGCTAAATATAATATGTGACAGTTTTAGGTTAAAATCTTAGACATACAACATAGAACATAAAAGTTACAAAGTTGTTTTTCCTAAAAATAACAGTTTTATTTTTACAACCTTATTTAAATATTATTTAGAAAACATTAGAACATTGCCAATGATATGATAGCAAACAGTATATTAGTAAACGAAAGCGACAATGCACCTTAGCTCAAGTAGATACTTATAATGATTTTTACTCAGCCAGTATCACTTTACCAATCGAACCGATAGTCTGAAAGGAGCTTTATGATGATCGGCGGTTCTTTTGTTTCTCTCATGGACCGCATATAGTGCAACAATGACTATACAGCAGCGAAATATATAGCAACCGTGATCTGTGCTTCTTTTGAACAATTGCAAATTATTACATTGCTTTTTGTTTTAATGTTTCTTTTGTATCGTCGGGGCTACCTCGGTTTCTTCGGAGTATTGGGGTCAGATATGATGTCGGCAGCCAGTTTTGAATTTTTTTGGACTCGCGTCTCTCAATGAAGGATGTCGGGAAAGAACTCTACAGAGCGGCTAGATTTATAATAGCTTCATTTCAATATGCCTTATAATATATTCCATTTACTCCAATGAATTATACCGGGTGAAATACTAAAGTTTAAATTCGTTAAACCCCATTGTTCAACAGCTTCTCTACTACGATGTCCTGAAATTGACAAATCATAGGAACAAAACATTAAAAAAGACCTAGCTCCAAACATAACGGGTTATCTATTTCGTGGTCTGGATTTCACAGCCCTGTTTCAATGTCATATATCGAAAAGAACTGTGATACGAGGCCTCATCTGTTTAGTTGAAATTTAGCCTCTTAAATGTTCGGTTTATTCGGTCTTTACTCAGTGGAAACCAGTTTTAATTGAAAAATATATAAGAGACAGTATTTAAATTTCCACAAAAATGTTTATAATAGAAAAATTCATCCACCACGATGTGGCTTCTTCAGGTATCTACATTCTACTGGCTGATGGTGTCCACTACAACCAAGTTTAAATACAGTGTTAAGTACGTGACAAAATAATGGAAGAACAAGTCATAAAAACTCAAAGTGTTTATTGGAGTTTGCCGCTAAAAATAATTCCTATTAGGGAAAGATATTCAGTAATGCAAGCTTGTCAACATCTGTTTGTTCATTCAAAAGAATTTTACGGGCATTGTAGATTTCAAGAAATTCGAAAAGTGTTAATCTAGAACTTTTGCTTTCGTCGTGGATAATTATGCCTGTATTCTTTAAGATGATTGGCATATGTCGAATGTACGGGATCAGATATATAACTCCTTTGGTGTTCTTTGATTCTTTTCTTGAATGATCTACCTGCCTGGCCAATATATACTAAAGGGCAATCGTTGCAAGTCAACTTGTAGACTCCAGATTCATTTCCTTTATTTGTTCGATCCTTATTTTTATGAAAGTACTAAGGTTGTTAATGGTTCTAAAAACTGCGGTGTAATTGAAAATATTTTTGAAATATGTAGCAATATATTCAGATAATCCATTAACATAAGATAATGAAACGTAATTCAATGTATTGTCTTCTTTTATGACTGGGTACACGAGATTTAATGCCATATTCTTTTGTTGTGTACCCAGTCATAAAAGAGGACAATACACAGGAATACTTTTCGTTATCTTATGTACCGATTTTGGCCTGAAATTGATTATATGGAGTTGAAAGAGATGTGGTTCCAGAAAGATGCAACAAGCCACACAACACGACCCGTTTTGGCTGTATTGCAAGAAAAATTCGCAAGACTCTCGTTTCGGCGATGTGAATTGGCCACCAAGATCTTGTGATTTATCGCCTCTGGATTTTTTTTGTTGGGCTATGCGAAGGATCGTGTTTATGCGGATAATCCTCAAAGTCGCTCCCCGACATTGTGGCTTGACGCGCTGGGGGCGCTTGTCTTGACTAAGATTCTAGTTAGACCGTTGGCGCTTCAAGCCAGGATCAATTGAAACACTTCACAAGGGTTCGTGGGTCTTGACGTAGGGGCCAGATTGACGGTGTTCATACAAGGAACAATTGAGGCATCAATCTTGAGACTATCGTGGTTGATGAGACTGCGTTCGGGTGGGTGGATAAGAAGCCACTTCGGCGAGTGAGTTGCGTCACAAAACAACTCTACTGACACTGCAGAGGTTTGATAGTGCTTCGCTGCTACCAGTCACGGTGTAGGTGTTCGGACTGAAGCCAAAACTGGACGCTTGGTGGGTTCAACTCTTCGGAGTGGTTCTAGCTAATGCGCGATTATAAGGCGTACTCTTATCACCCTTTCTGCTTCCTGGGCAGATTGTGGAGATTGGTGAGTAGTGAGTAGTAGGTAAGTAGACACCTAGTGAAAGAGCCATGCTCACATGCCAATAACGTAATCTGTAGAATTCACGAATCCTCAGTCGTCTGGAGATACCTAGTTCTTATGAACATCGAGACATCGATAAATTTTTGTCTTCACGAACACTTTCACGTACGTCAGGAATATTCTCTTCACTTCTTGCGTTTTTGTGTCTTACTGAAACTGTAAAATCATGAAGTGTAGTGCTTGTTTCAAAATTCTTCAACTGTTCTTTTATCCGGACTATTATAACAACCAAAAATTTAGCACGTGAAGTTAGAGTAGAAGATCTCGATTTTTTATAATGAATTTGGATTACTTGTAAACGTTATTGGAGTATGTACCTTTCCACGATTAAAAGGTAGATATTGACAAATACAACTGTCAATGTCAAAAATGAACAGTAGCTGCGTGAGTAATGTCAATTTAAAAATGGGGCGTTCCTATTGAAACCTGTATTATTGAAATTTAGTTTATTCGTTTGAATTATTTTGATTCGACAGATAAATTCATGATTTTCATGAGAATTACGTTAACATTCAATCAAAAAAAGCTTCAAGATACAGCAAATTTAGGTTTGGAATATTTCAACTTTTCGTTGTTATCTTCTTTGCTATATTATATTATGACAGAGGACAAGCAGCTAGCACGAAAGTTGATATGTCATTCAAAAGCATACTAAATGAGGTATTTTCTGCTGAAAATGAAACATGTCCATAATCAATAATTTTTCATCGATGAAACCATTGAAAAATTATGACTGATTTTGTTCACTTCAGAATCGTGATATTCATCTCTTTACCACGCCCGCAATAAGAATTTTTTGGCACACCGAACTTCTTATCTTGTAGCAAATTCACGTGTCATCCCGTATCGTTTCCAGATATTCGGTCAAATCTGATGAAGCTACAAGTATAACTGAAGTATCGTGTGTTTTTTTTTAGAGTGATAGAACTTTAAATTGAAATAAAATACATTTAAATTAAGAATAAAGCCAAATTTTTTTTATTTGAAAGATAATTTCATGACATTCATGTTTTAAAATTAATTTCCGATGTATCTCCACCACGATTAGCTCTGGGGAACCGCATTCGACCAGACCAATTTTGTACCACTTTTTAAAGTAATTCAGGTCTTACTTCATCAACAACAGGAGTTATGTTGGCCTCCAAAGCGTCTATTGTTTCTGGTTTATCAGCATAAACTAAGGACTTGACATTGGTCCATTTCTCGAAATAATGTGATCGCCAAATCTTTCTTTCCATAAATCAATTGTTACGGTAGCAGCATGAGGTGTAGCACCATCTTATTGGAACCAAATTACTTCTGGGTCGATACCATTCAAATTTTGAAACAAATAATTATTGATCATCTATCTGTGACGAGCACCATTTCACTATAACATTAACTCCAGCATCGTTTTTAAAGAAATATGGACCGACGACACCTCCAGCGTGTAAAGCACACCATACAGTGCATTTTCCAGGATGCAATGGAACCTGCAGAACTTCTTGAGGATTGCTTTCACTCCATATACTGTAATTTTGCTTGTTCACATAGCCCTTCAACCAGAAATGAGCTTCATCACTGAGCACAATTTTACGATAAAAAGTGGATCAACTTCAAGCTGTTCTAGGGCCCAATCAGCAAAATAACGAGGCTTATTATGGACGAGTAGCTTCAGTTCTTGAACCAGTTGGATCTTGTATGGGTGTAGACCAAGATCTTCACACAAAATTTTCCATGTGATGGATGCACAGAATTCAACTTGTTGTGAACGTCGGATCTGGAACATCATTTACACTATGACTTACAGCAGCGATATTTTCTTCTGTACGTACAGTTCTTAGTCTTGTTGTTGTTGTTGCATCGAGTAGAGAAAATGTTGTCCGAAATCAATCTATAGTTCGACGAATAAGCTGCTCTGAATAACGATTATGTAAACCATAGATTTCACTAAGTGCTCTATAAGTTTAAAGAATAGAACACTGATTTTGAAAATAAATTTCAACAATTTGTAAACGTTGTTGCGGCGGAAGTCTTTTCATGATAATTTGTCAATGCATACTGAACAAAAATATCAAAACAACATGGTTTTCCACCTTCTGTCAAATCACAGTTATATAAAAAGATCCATCACTCTGAAAAAACACCTGATTTAATTAATTTTATGGAAAAACTTGAAATATTTCGTGAAATCGAGAAAAGTTAAATTGAAGAATAACCATCAACATTTCAACCATATGACATTTTTTGTTGCAAATAATGATCTCCCCTTGAAGTTTGGCCCTTTTAAAAGTAGTCACCCTGAATATAGGCATGAAATCAGGTTGAAGAAATGCCAGAAAATCAGCTTTAAGAAATTATTATTTCTAGGTGTAACACTTCTTATATCACATAGCATATTTTTCATTTCACTTCACCATTTCAGGAAAAGAATGCTAAAGACTAAATTGTATACAAATCAACCTAAAATCTGAAAAAATTAGCTTGGCAGCTAACAAGGCCTTGTCAGACCACTCATGCTTATTTATCAAAGGTTAGTTTGACATCACTTTCAACATGTCCTCTCCGCTCATCCGCTCACATTGTCTCTATTCATGTTTCCCAGAATTACAAATTAGAAACAAAGATGTAGAACATCAAAACTGAAGCCGAATATTTCTCCGATAGTAATGGGTGGTCTCGAAATCACATGTATCCGAATAATCCACCTCTAATCCACTGGACATTCAACGAAAGCATACTGCCAAGAACTGCAGACTTTGATTTATGCACCACAAAATAGTGCGATAAAAAATCGGCCGTCTTTAGTTTATACGATTGTCGTAAATTAAATTTATCGCATTCAAAGCACTGCACACTGCAATGGCAACGTTCAAATTGTATTTTTGGGACTACGGTTCTGATGTTTTCATTCGTAAATGTCATCGAGCGTCTAATTTATGGGGATTGTTGGTACCGTTAAGACAATAATTTTTATGAAACATCATTTTTTGAGGTTTGGAGCTACGATGATATTAAATTTCTGAAGAATGGCGTTACGTGTTCGGAATCATATTTTACGTTTGGTGTTTTCAAGTCCTTTCCACAGAAAAGTCATCTTGTATTTATGATATTGAATTTCGTGACAAACGATGAAGGACTGGCAAATAAAAATGTCAACATTTGTATTTCTCCGGAATTTTTGCTATAAACTAGGTGTCCCAGGCAATGGCACATGAGCTTTTCAGCGAATTCAAATCAAATTTCGAAAACAATAAAACTTTTTTTAATTGCACCCCTGATATAAATGCGTTCTTGAATCATTACGCTATCGTCATGCCTAAATGCAGCGCATATTTTGAGCTTAAAATCTAATTTGTCGTTTGCAAAATATTTAATTAATTGGTTGTTCAGAAAGTAATATCGGTGTTTTTTGCAAAATGTAAGACAATTTTCCTATAATGAATAAATATTTTATTAAATTATATATATTAGCCATTTTGGTCAACACCTTTTGCCATCTTTCTGGTATTAGCATGATTCCACGCTCATATTATTTATGGTCTGTGCTGGCAAAAAACTGATCCAGGTTATTTTGGACCTCTTCATTTGAAGTAAAGGTTTCACCATCAAAAACATTTTGCAATGATCGGAACAAATAATAATCCGAAGGCGCCAGATCTGGAGAATATGGTGAGTGTGGAAATATATCCTATTCAAGCTGTAAAAGCTCTTGACGAAGGACCAAACTTCTATGAAGTCGCACATTATCTTGGTGGAACACTACATCTTTTCTGTTGATTAATTCTATCCATTTCTGTTGAAGCGCATCATTCAGTTTGTCCAACTGGTGACATAAGACTTCCGAATTAACTGACAAAACAAATTTCTCTCCGTGAGAATAAGGGGAACCCATATATCGAGGTTCGGGGTTAAACCCAGGCCTTTCAAATGGTCATAAACTGTTGAATTCGATAAATTTAACCTCTCACATGTTGTTATTCGTCGATATGCAACCGGCCTTCCGAAACGAGGTGCATCTTCGATATCAAAATTACCGAATCGAAATTTTGAAAACCAGTTCTGGCACTGGCGTACTGTCAACACATCTTCTCCGTAAACATCGGTCAATTTCTATTTGGCTTGAACAGCATTTTTACATTTTCCATAATAAGAAAGTAAAATATGACGAAAATGCTCCTTATTGCTCTCCATATTTAAAAGGGCACCAACCAAAAACTACTAAGTAGAATTAATTGATCTTTTTCACAGACAAGCCTTTCTTTATCAGATCTCAAAACATTTAATGATTTTGCGGCTTAAGTGTGAAGTTGTATTCGAAAAAATACAATTGAATCCTCTGTCGGGAAAAATGGAATTACTTTCATATTAGCCCTCTGGTCTAAAAATGTATAGAAAATGTAACAAATAGTTCCTTGATGTTTTACTATTGTACTTTCATCATCAGAAAGATATAGTGTTTCCTAAATTTTTAAATATATAGTCCGTCTAGAAAGTATCCGGAAAAAACAAAGCCCAAGTGTAATTATGTAGTTGATATTTTTAATTCTTGAATTAGAAAATTATAACAAATTATTCATCTTATTCACTTATACAACCTCCATTTAACCGTAAACACTTGAATAAACGTCGAGGTACGCCCGAAACTAGATCTTTTCCATAATTTTCGATGATGATAGTCCAGGACTGTAAAACTGACTAAATTAAATCATCTTCATTACGTGGGGCTTCTCGTTCAACTTCAATCTTCATTAGTCTCCATATCTTTTCAATGGGATTTGGTGAAGCTGTTGGACATGAAATGGCTTTCAAGTATGGCATCTTGCATCATCCTGCTGAAAACGCCAGCCCTCTGGATATAAAGCATGAGCTGTTTCAAGGAGAAAATCGTTTAGAATCCCACTTTTCTTCCTTAATGGTACCATCAACTATACAGAGAGGCTTAGCACCACGCTTAGATATTGCGCCCCAAACCATTATTTTGGTGGGAAATTTGGAAATTCGCACGGTAACAGGTTGTTTTGATAGGATTATTAAAATTATCTTCTTGAAAACGTAGACAAAATTCTATCCTTCGTTCCTTTTGTATAGGTGTCATAATAGGGATTTTTTGGTTTCCTTGATATGTCTTGCCTTTTCAGTGAGATGAGGACGGTTTCTGGACATACTTTTATATTTCGTTGATTTCCAAATTTGTTAGCCAATTTTCGAAATCCCAGGCGCGTTCCTAAGGCCTATAAAGCGTTGAAATTGTTTCCTTCAATCTTACGCGGTATTCTTTAAACTGGTCTATGCCTCATATCAATGCCATTTTTTATCCTCTTTAGTGTCTCATATACAGCACTTTTTCTCAGTTCAGTCAATTGCACTAATATTTTAACGTTTCGAAAATTTTTTCAATACAAATATTCTATCTGTTTTCTTTTTTCTAGTTGCGACATTATTTTATAAATTGTATACCTGATGACAATAAACAATATTTAACAAATAGTTTTGCCATGCAGCTTTGGCCAAACCTGTTTATTTCATTACTTTTGTCTTAGAATGTTACTAAAAAGAAGTATATTGAAATGATGAAAAATAATAAATTCCGGATACTTTCTAAACGGACTATGGTACGATTGAGTGTTTATATACACTTTGTAATGTGAAAACAATGTTTTTTGTATTGATTACTCCGTAATATGAACATAATACAATTTCTGTAGTAGTATAAACGTGTTGTTCATTTCGTTCGAAGGAATAAAACAAAATTTGATAGATAAAGAGGATTTGCCCCTATAAATTTGACGGAAATAGCTCAGCGAGACAAGAGTTATGCATTCCATTCTTGGAAAAACAATTCATCTTCTTCAAGTTTTACAACTTGTAGAAGATACAACACAAGGCATAAATGACTGGAACAAGTTATGATTGTCGAAAAACATCCTATAGAGTTAACGAATCCGAAGAAAATGACTATGAAATTTGTGCAGACTCATTTAAAGCTTCACACGCGCTAGAAGTTCAGGCCCTAAATAGAGCAATCGAATAGGTAAAACATAAAATAAAAAAGGAACGGTTTTTTACTTGATAAAAGGATTATTACAAAATTTGAATATCAAAACAGATTTAATCTGTTAGTCTTCCACATTTTTAATTTCAAAAAATTTTTTGAAGAAACTTTAAGAATTAAATTAGTGTCTTTATAAGCACTGCTCATATTTAATAGACGTATAAAATAGAAATTCATCATAAAATATCAAATGGAATTAAGAAAAACCAAAGAATATAAATTGTCAATTAAAATTAAAATATAAATAGCAAACATTTTTTGTTTCGTTCCAGGCATGCGTACTGAACTCTTCAGACAAACGTACGAAGCCCTGTTTGTTACAAAATGTATTTTGATCCTGATTTCTGATCCTATCTTTATGAAAAATAACTCTTTCTCAAAAATATAAAACATAATTTCAAGAACTTCTCAAAAACTAATTTATTTGAAATATTCAATATATTTAAACAAATTACTTCAAAAGATCTCAAAACATGTAGTACATCCTCAAAAAATAATTAAAATTACGATAAGATCAGTTCAACTTTACATATAAAAAATAATAAAATCAATTAAGCAATAAATAGACTTACCGAATGCAATCTTCAGAAATATATGATCTTCAGAAACATGCACATAAGTACATTTAATATCCAAGGTACTCTATGTCCTATGTTCACAAAAAATCATATAAAGCTTACAAGGCACTTTAATGGTCTTAGTTAAAACCATTCAACACTGTATAATGAATTTCTTTATTTAAAAACCTGATATAATTATATATTATATTAGGAGTACAAATAAGTTTCCGCCGTTTTTTAAAACAAATTAAATATTTATTGTAGAAGAACGATGTGAGACTGCTTGCTGAGTGACTTCTAATGTTAGAGCAAGTTCTTTTTGTGTTTTAGATGAATCTTCCTCCAATAATTCCTCCAATTCTGCATCCTCGTAAATTTTTGGCCTTCCACTGCGATCTTTGTCTTCTACGTCGAAATCACCGTTCTTAAACCACTCTGAAACCACTCGCGACACGTTCTCTCACTCAAAGCACACTCACCATATGCTTCTACGAGCAATTGATGCGCCTCAGCAGCAGATTTCTTCAAATTAAAGAAGTTAACTAATATTTCCCGTAAATGACGCTTACTTGGCTTAAATTTTGACATTTTCGACTTATAAAAATTATATTTTACCAATATAAAATCAATGATATAAATAGGTTATGTTGTTCTTGAATGTCCAAACTATTTTCTAAGCCGGTTATCATCTGCGAAAGCTAACCGAAACTCCGTGCCGCGCCATCAACAAAAAAACGGCGGAAACTTATTTGTACTCTTGTTATATTCTTGATATATTTGATGACTAATTAGATATATTCAAAGACACAATATTGGAAATTATATTATGTTTCACTCTATCTTTACCCACTTGCACCGATCATATAATTTTTTCTATAACCTTTGGGAAAATATATCTCTTAATATTGTTATTATTATTTTTATTATTTCACTCATTCAGTCTACTCACAAATAGGCTTTCCAATTAATGCCGTTCATTTCTCTCTTTTTGTTAGAAGGATCGCATTGAGACACTTCTCACATTTAGTTTCGAATATAACGTAATGTCATTATTCCAGTCTTATGGCTTATGTCCTTTCGGTTTGAGATATTGCATTATTACTCTGGTATTAAATAATCAACTTTATCGCTTGTGGTTCAGGCCCAAATTATTGCATTATCATTGTGATAATGTCCCTTGTCGCTTGTTCCACCCTTGTCGCTTGTTTCACCCCCACAAGATTATAAAATTGCGATAAATGTAGTAATCCAAATATTAAAAACTTTGAATATCAAAACAGATTCAATCTGTTAGTCTCCTACAATTTTAATTTCAAAAAATTAAATCGATATCTTATAAGCACTGCTTATTTTTGATAGACGTATAAAATCAAAGCTCATTTTACAATATTATAATAATCCTTCTATCAAGTACAAATCGCTTCTTATTATTATAATCCAAATATTGTCTATTACCCAACTATACGCAGATTTACATTTGTTCATGTATTTATCATTACTTCAGCTTGAAATTACATACAGTGACACCAAAATATAATTGTGGTCGTAATAAGTGTTCGAGTTTACTCCACTTCCTCTTTGGTTTATCTTATTAGATAAACAAAGCTAGTTCATCATAGAGATAACTACATAGAACTTCGTTTTAAAGTTTTTGATTGTCTCGGTCTTTACTTGGCGGAAATTCATGAGGCGACAACGTTTACGAATTGTTGAAATTTATTTTCAAAATCAGTGTTCTATTCGCCAAACTCATAGAGCACTTCGTGAAATTTATGGTTTCCATAATCGTCCATCAGAGCAGCTTATTCGTCGAACTATCGATTGATTTCGGACAACATTTTCTCTACTCGATGCAACAACAGCAACAAGACAAAGAATTGTACGTACAGAAGAAAATATTACTGCTGTAAGTCATAGTGTTAATGATGATCCAGATTTGTCTATTCGTCGACGTTCACAACAAGTTGGACTCTGTGGATGCTTCACATGGAAAATTTTGCGTTAAGATCTTGGTTTACACCCATACAAGATCCAACTGGTTCAAGAACTAAATCCACTTGACCATAATAAGGGTCTTCTGTTTTGCTGATTGGGCCCTAGAACAGCTTGAAGTTGATCTTTTTCACCGTAAAATTGTGCTTAGTGATGAAGCTGATTTCTGGTTGAACGGCAAAATTGCCATATATGGAGTGAAAACAATCCTCAAGAAATTCTGCAGGTTCCATTGCATCCTGAAAAATGCACTGTATGATGTGGCATCATCGGTCCATATTTCTTTAAAAACGATGCTGGAGCTAATATTACAGTAAATGATGCTCCTAACAGATCGATAATCAATGATAATTTGTTTCAAAATTTGAATTGTATCGACCCAGAAGTGTTTTGGTTCCAAAAATATGGTGCGATAGATTTGGCGATAACATTATTTCGAGAAATGGTCCAATTAATTGGCCTCCAAGATCATGCGACATAACTCCACTGGATTATTTTCTTTAGGGATATGTCAAGTCATTGGCTTATGCTAATAAACAAGAAACAATAGACGCTTTGAAAGCCAACATAACTCGTGTTATTGATTAAATAAGGCCTGAATTACTCGGAAAAGTAGTCCAAAATTAGTCTGGCCGAATGCGATTCCTCAGTACTAGTCGTGGTGCACATAAGCCAAAAATCATTTTTAGAACATAAATGTCATAAAATTATCTTTCAAATGAAAAAAAAGTTGGCTTCAATCTTAATTTGAATGTGTTTCATTCCAATTTAAAGTTCTATCACATAAAAAAAACACCCGATTCATTACCTTGATCTCAAAATTTTGAAAGAGGCTATTTCCAATTATTGTCTCCAATATATTTAACTTTTATTTTATCCTTTTTCTGTATAATTACACGAAATGATATATTAACGATAATTTACTGATTGTCTAAACTATACCTGTAGAATTGAATGAAATAAAAAACAGTAATTCAAAAATTTATGAATATATAGGAATTGTGGAATCAATCTTCAGTATTTTATTGCATTAAAATGAATTCGTGTCAGTTCCTATTCAATTTAATACCTATATGAAATTATATATTATGACGAAGCCATAGTTATGACCAAATAATTGTAGTTCGGTCAATTAATTGGGAAAATATAATCTACCGGTGTATTGAAATTTTTTGGATTGTAGCCTTACATCTCGATATAAAGTTAAAACTTTTGAAATAAATTGAGTTGGTCAGAATGTATTAGCTGAAGAAGAAATGCTATATATGAATGAACATTAAAATGATACTAAAAACAACAATAATGAATCAAAAACAAAATAATTCCAACTTCTTTTTTTGGTATTGACACGAAATGTACACATTTCGCTGTCATTAATATCTTGATTTCTATACCCACTCTCAGCATGTAATTCTCTTGAGAAAACTGTTGAGAACGTAGAATCCCACGGAAGAGTTTATCGATTCAATTGTACCGAATTGAAAACAAATATATCGCATTTAAATGACGAAGCAGGTATGCAATTGACTTATTTGCTTTCGTCTATTCAAACAGTGTTCTTTTTATGTTCTTCCATAGAGATTGCTATTAACACCTCGTATTCGAAATTATGTTTACTTTTCACCAGGAATTTTCCCACGAACGAACACGATTGAGTCACTCAAACGTGAACCATTATAAAGTATGTAGCTGAAATATATGTAAATTTGAATGAATCGGTCAAGACAGAAGGGCACTCAGATTGAGAGGGTTCCAGGTGTAAACCTAGTTTACGAATGATGGTGAAAGTCTCACATAAAAAAAAACTAATTTATTGATACTCTGTATATTCCAAAATACAATACTACTAAATGTACTTCATCACCATTCATTAATGTTATTAGAATATAATTTACCTGAACTATATAAAATAGAAAATTAAATTAAATCTTGAACGAATATAACATGTTGAATTTATTCATTTTTCTCCTTTGTATATTATATTCCTAATTTTTCTTTTCTGTATCTTTTATTAAATTTCCCCGATCTCCAATTCAAAAGACGTACAATTTAACTGTTTCGGTCGGGTATTATTTCTTCTTCAGACTAATCCTCTGAAGAATACCTCAAAACTGCAAAAAAAATGTGTACATTCTTGAGCTTTTGATAGTAAGACAGTAATTTCTAAAATTTGTGCTAAGATGTAGAGTGAATAAATGGAATTACGGCATATTTACAAATTTCAAGTATTCAGAATATTAAAAAATCTATATTTTAAGAAATTCCAATTTCTTAATTTGATTCATGAATCAAATGTGAAATCTAATTGATAAATATAGAAAAGTGAACTAAAGTTTAAGTTAAAAAATATATATATATATATATATATATATATATATATATATATATATAATATATATATATATATATATATATATATATATATATATATATATATATTGAAAATTCACTATGAAGAGATTTTACAGATAATAGTTCCGGAACAGATTTGCATATGAATAAATCACTTCCTAGAGATATATATTATCAGCACATGTGGTGGAAAGTAATTAATAAAGAATCAAAGGAAACAAAGTATTGACCGAATTATTCAATTTCATCACCTAATACAATTGTTTCGAGTTTATATTATGAAAAAGAAAGTTCAATCGCCAGAAAATTATCCAAATTGAATTCGAAAAGATCTTTTTTATATTCCTTTTCGAAAAATAGATATCATATTCTCCAGAAAAGGAACTTGAGAAATTCTAGTCCACGTCTTTTTCGTGAGGACCTATTTCGTTAAAAATAGAATAAACAATAAAAAATTTATACACCATCTTCTACCAAACATTCATCAAAAAGGACTTATTTTTAAATAATGCATGACATATGGAAAAATTAGATTATTCCACAGAAATATAATGTAAGACCATACGACTTACAGTCAGCATTAGAACACTGTCACTCAAAATAATTGTATTAGGTGATTCTTTATTAGTTAATGATCGCCACATGTGTTGATAATATATATGTCTATAAAGTGATTCAGTGCTATCTAAGGCATTGGAATGAAATGAGAAATTACTTTGTTTCCTATCACTTTATTTACGATTATACAGTGACTCGAGTTTCGTAGTGATACTAGATTTTCAAACTGAAAATTCAATTTTTTCAGTATGTAGCATTACAACCATCACATTTAATTTGATAAATCCCCCATTCAGAAAAGTTGGGGTACCTTTCTTTATTGTTCATCAACATCTTAGCTGAAACATTTCTATTTATTTATAAAGAATTAATTCCCATTTTATGAAGACCATTGGATATCCTACTGCTGAAGCCTTTTATATAAGCCATTGAAAAGCATATTTTCTCATTTATATTGATATAATTTTTTTTTAAATATTATGGTAAGTTTTCTCTCTAATCATTTTGTCAACGATTTCACTTCTATACACATTGTCACACCTACAGTTTTAATTATATCGACTTCTTTTCGGAAATTGACTTCGTTCAACGGAATGCTGGAAAGTCTATGAATGAAACCATGGAATGTTTACTTTTCAATTTGCCATGATTGATTGGATTTTGAATGGATTATGGTATCAGTAGTGGTAGGTTTTCTAAAAATGTTGATTTCGGACTATTATTACTATGACTTGAATTAGAATCTGAGAAGTGGACTGAAGAATTTTCTTCTATTTCCATTGTGAATTTAACATTTTCGTCTATGCTATTGACATAATTCAAGCATTGCGATAGCAGCCTGTCAGTTCCCATCCAAATGCAAAATACGTCATCTACATACCTAGCCCAAAAGTGAACCAGTTTCACCAACTTCAGCTAAAAGTGAACCCATCGGTAAGCCATTGATTTGTTTAAAGAATTTACTGTTGAATTTAAAATAATTCTGTTCTAAACACTTTTCACAAGTTTTGAAAAGATTTCCTTTATTATTTTGTGATAGATGACTATTATTTATCATAGTTTTTAATATTGTTTTGACCTCATCAGTTGGAATAGAAGTGAATAGGCTTTTCACGTCGAATGAGTTGAATTTAAATTTGTTTAGTAAGGTAGTATGGTCCAAATTCTTTAGAAATTTTTAAGAATATTTGACAGTATACGGAAGATTTGTAGACAAATATTTACATAAATTGTAAGCATTTATAAATAAAACAAAAGGTCTCATAGGAATGTGTTCCTTATATTATTTTGGCATTTAATGGCTTATATAAAAGGTTCTCTAATGGTCTTCATAAAATGGGAATTAATTCTTTAGCAGTAAATATAAATGATTTTGCTGAAATGTTGTTGGACAATAAAGAAAGGAATCCCAACTTTTCTTAATCGGGCATTTATCGAATTAAATGTGATGATTGTAATGCTACATATATAGGACAGACAGATGTTCACAACATATAATCGAAGAACATAGGATGTCTGTTTTGAAAAACCAGAAATCAACCGTTTTTGCAGAATATTGTATAGAAAATAATCATCTTTTAATGAGAAAGATGTCACTTTACTATGTAATGTTAAAAAAAGGTGAATTGATGGACCAGTTGGAGATTCCTTCAAAAAAGCCATTGAGAAAACGAGAATGTAGGGAATTCCCAGAAACTCTTTGGGAACGCCCCTATATTGGATGCTGTTATTTCCGTAGTCCATAAAATTACACAGATGTCCTTAGTGTAATAAAAGAACCTTTTCAATTCAGTTTAGTTACTTTTTGTACTCCTTTGAAGATGATCTTAAGACCAAAACACGTGTCAGAATAAACTGTGAAACATAAAAATTGTGTGAATTTTTTAAAAATTAAATTAAATTTACATCAATTGCTATTGCTCGGTGAATTGTTTATGGTTTAAAAGTTCTCTTCATAAACATGTTTCGTTAAAATAATGATAGTTTATAAGGGAACTCTAACAAACATATTCAAATAATGACCTGTGAACTGATCTTTATATTTCTATCAATTTTAAAATTTGGTTACTCAGAATCATCACCTAATTTTGCATTAACCTTCTTGAATGGAAAAATAAAACTCAATGCTACAACTGTTGCTTTTGTCTCGGTAACGCTAAGCGCTGCTCTGCTCAAAATTTTTCTTCAAATCTTTTTATCGTATGATACTAAATAGATATAAACATATTTCATATTTTTTTAAATGAAAACTATGAAAAATAACAAAGATAAAACACATAAAGACAGTGGATCTGGAGTCCATATGTTGAGTTGTAGTGATTGATATAATACATATTGATCAATCAGGAAGAATTGTCGAGAAAAGAACACGAACATCAGCGAAGTTAAACATCAGACATCTCACATTCAGCATATGCCAGTGATTTGAAATAATTTGGACATAATTTCATCAATAGATATGAAATTATCCATTATGAAAAAAAGTAGCAGACTCGCGCTGTTGAAACCAGTAGAAATTAGTAGGCACAAGAACATTAAAATTCTTCTCAATGACTAAAAAGACGTAAGAAAATCCTCATTGTTGAATATTTTTACTTATTGAGGTGATTCTAATAGTTGACCCAATATATTTTATGATTATTTATATACCTTTTTTTGCATAATTTTCATTATCGGTATTTCTGTTTCTACTGATGGTTACTTGAACCTTCTTTTTGTAATATTTTCTTATCTTTATTTCCGAAAATTGTTAGTTAGTTGTACCGCAGTTTTTTCAAGTTTTTCGCTATATACGAAGTGTTGTGTAATGATTAGAGTTATTTCAAGATGTAAACTTAACCACAGTGTTATCGTTAATGATAAATTGTGGAAATAATGTATTATTTTATTTTATTCTATTGATATAACCGAGATAATTAGCCCCTTAACATTTCCTGAAATTTTCAAGAAAAGTTAACGTATTTTAGAACAGACCGAAAGAAATGTATGACGTTAAAATTTAAGTATTACTTCTATTCATTACTTCAAGTTTAGAGCATCGTTTGCTAAAAAATCAGTTGAAGGATTATACCCTTTGGTTTATCATTTCTATTGTCACTGTTTAGATACTGATTCAATTCAAAATTTACATTCTATTCTACACCCAAAGGTTTATACACCTCTGAATTCTCCCAAAATGGCCGATTACCGAACGAGCCTAATAACGCGGTTGGCAATAATAAGCAGGAAGACCAACCGACACTCCGTTCGTGTCTTCTCAACTGACACGAACAGAGACGCATCTTCTTATCTGCTGCATCTCGAGTCAGCTCGTGAGATGATAGTTTCTTTAACGAAGAAGAATCTTTTAATCGGAAATTGTGCTCCGGTATTCTCCGCGAAAATAATAAGCGTTTATCGGATAGATTGCCGGGCAAAAGTCCCGAAGATACCGATACAATGGCCGGGGTAAAGATAAGATCGACAGGCAATCGGAATATTGTTCGGGAGTCTGGCTGTCCCAGGGATTGAAATTGTGCCGACTATTAGCTTTGTGGCTGGGTCTCGAGGCCCAATACGGTTTGCGGTATTTCAGATGTTGCACCACACAGAGTGTTCAACTGAGTTGACCCGACTACATATCTTCTAGACCACAATAAGGGTGTCGACAGTGCAGCCTTCTTCTTGTCAGGAAATTATTTAAAACAAAGATTTCAAAGAGTAAAAATAGGAAACCAGTGAACCAAGGAAATTCACCTTGGGTTTGCCCCAAAGAACTGTACTGTGACCCATGTTTTTTCTCGTCTAGATCAACACCATACGTCTGATGAACTGGTCACGTCTTTTCATACGCAGATGACACAGCTGTTGTCGTTACAGCACTAACTTGAGACAATGCGGAAAGTATTTAACGTGACATAGAGATATGGCTGAATTACAATTTATTGAGTCTGAATATCCAGAAAATTAAATTCAGTACTTTCGCTTTTTTAAAAAGTGATAAGCCTGGAAATTCCCCCTTATCGTTCTGCCCCTTGCCGATTTTATGAGGAATACATGTTCTTGTCTGGTTATCGAGAAAACAACAAATACCTAGGCGTGATGATAGATCGATTTCTGAGATGGAGCGTTCATGTGGATTAGTTGCTTTAGCGATTAACCGTGTTTAGAAAAGGTTTATTTATATATCGGGTGAGGGATAGACCTTTCGATAGGGATAACTGTGATTTGACAGAAGGTAGAAGCCATGTTGTTTTGACATTTCTGTTCAGTAAGCATTGACAAATTATCATGGAAAGACTCACGCCGCAACAGCGTTTACAAATTGTTGAAATCTATTTTCAGAATCAGTGTTCTATTCGCCAAACTTATAGAGCATTTCGTGAAATTTATGGTTTACATAATCGTCCATCAGAGCAGCTTATTCGTCGAACTATCGATAGATTTCGGACAACATTTTCTCTACACAATGCAACAATAACAACAAGACAAAGAGACAAAGTACGTACAGAAGAAAATATCTACATCCATGCAAGATCCAACTGGTTCAAGAACTAAAGCCACATGACCATAATAAGCGTCGTTTGTTTGCTGATTGGGCCCCAGAACAGCTTGAAGTTGATCCACTTTTTTATCGTAAAATTGTGTTTAGTGATGAAGCTCATTTCTGGTTGAACGGCTATGTAAACAAGCAAAATTGCTAAATATGGAGTGAAAATAATCCTCAAGAAGTTATGCAGGTTCCATTGCATCCTGAAAAATGCACTGTATTGTGTGCTTTACACGCTGGAGGCATCATTGGTCAATATTTCTTTAAAAACGATGCTGAAGCTTATGTTACAGTTTACAGTGAATGGTGCTCGTTACAGATCGATGACCAATGATTATTTTTTTCAAAATTAGCTAGTGGAGGACATATGCCGGAAATTATTTTTAAAACATAAATGTCATAAAATTATCTTTCGAATAAAAAAAATTTGGCTTCAATCTTAATATAAATATGTTTTATTTCAATTTAAAGTTCTATTACTCAAAAAAAAACACCCGATAGACAAGGAGAACTAAATTATAGTGTACAAATTTCTAGCAGAAACCATTCTACGATACTGTGTAACTATTTGTGAAGAAATGTTCAATAGTTGAGTCAGCTGCAATCCACTCAAAATACTATATTGAAAATTTTATTCAAAAAGTCAAGGTTATTTCCAATTGAACCTCTCTAAAGAGATTTCTGAATAATGGTGTATATCCAACAATAGCTATTGATACAAAATATATTTAAGAAAATGTATATGAGATAGTAATTCATTTCCACAAAATATTTTTGTGGAAATAAATTACTGTCTCATATACATTTTTTTAATTAAAATGAGTTTCCACCAAGTAAAGACCGAATCTATCAAATACAAAATATATTTCTTTAACGTACATAAACAAAAAGTCCGAAAACATAGCAACATATTTAAATAGAAAGAGTAACTGCAACATTTCATTTAAAACAAGAAACACGTTAGGAAATTCAATAAAAAATAATGAAGATTTGATTCATAAATCCATAAAAACAAAAAGTCTATAGGTTAAACTGCGGTACTTGCCCATGTGTATACGTTGGTCAGGCAGGTAGATCTTTCGGCTCTAGGATACGTGAACACCAGAAAGCATATTTTGGTTAAAACGAAAATTCAACATATGATGAGCAGCTTTTGGAGTCAGGACATGATTTTGACAATAACTACAAAATCTTACACCTAGAAAACAAGAACCTTAGGTTGAACTACCTAGAAGCCCTCGAAATTAACAGATACAATAAAACACAGATTCTCCTAAACCACCAGACGGACCTCGATAAATCCCCCTTACTTAACTTTTTCTGAAACATTGTGTAATAATACAAAAACACATTACTGTAAATTCACACTACCTTTTTTTCTGTATATTTCGATTATTTAAAGAACTTAATCTCAAATATGTAGTTAGTACCATACTCACCTGTCGAAGTCATGTTGTCATGATGAAACAATTGTTGTGAAATTAAATAAATTATAAATATAATGAGTGTGGATAACTCAGCGGGAGAGCATCGGAGTCGTGACCGGGAGGTCCAGGTTCGAATCCTGTTCAGGTAGAAAAGAAATTTTATAGTTCGACGGGTATCTGCCACCATTTCACTGTTGAGTCAAAAATTAACAGTGCTGTGACCTAAAGTGGCCCAAGATCGCAGTAACAAAGCCTACACAGAACACAACTGAACTCCTAACTCGCACAAGCTGAAAAAGCTTCTGAAGGATCTTCACAGAAGATCTAGGAGTATCAGGATAATAATAATAAAAATAATAATAATAATAATTTCAATATTAGCCTTCTACATATTTAATTTCAAAACATTATATTTAATAATTATAAATTCAGGAATTAAATTAAAATAATATCATATGAGTACCACTTATATCAAACAACATATAAAATAAACATTCATTGTAAGACATCCAAATGATATAACAAAATTCAATAAATGAAAATTGTTAACCAAGATCCTATAAATTAAATATTTTGAATAGACAAAATTTGTTTCTGCTGATTAATCTTATGAAAACAAATATCTTTAAGAAATGTAACATAATCTTATGAATTTCATCATAAAACTATCTAACTAAGTTACTTTCTATAAAATATCAAGATATGTAAAAACAATATTGAAAAACAAGTTTTAAGAGAGACTTTGCTTGGTCAGTATTCAAATAATTCATATTCAATAAAATATAACATCAATCAACAACAAATATTTACTAACCCTTCAACAATTTAGAAAACTTCTGGTAAATGAATACTGAAAAACTTACATGGTGTAAGGTTAACTACAAATAAATAATTCTGTGGTTTACCCTTGATCTAAAAGATTGAAAGACAATTTAACGGCCTCTGTTATAGTACAAGGACTATCTGTATAAAGAATGTTAAGGAAACCAAATAATTATATATTATGAATAAAATAACATAAATAGAGCTTAATACTTGATATATAAATGATATATAAAATTCTTTAAATATTTCAATATTAGCCTTCTACATATTTAATTTCAAATATTTGAATACTGCGAAGCAAGGTCTCTCTTAAAATTTGTTTTTTAGTAATGTTTTTACATATCTTGAGATTTTATAGAAAGTAACTTAGAATATTGAATATTCTCAGTAAGATAGTTTTATGATGAAATTCTTAAGATTATCTTAAACACTTTTGAAAGATATTTATTTTTACAAGATTGATCAGCAGAAACAAAATTTTGTCTATTCAAAATATTTAATTTATAAGATATTGGTTAACAATTTTCAGTTATTGGATTTTGTTATATCATTTGGAAGACTTATAATGAATGTTTATTTAATATGTCGTTCATATAAGTGGTACTTATATGACATTATTTTAGTTTAATTCCTGAAGTTATAATTATTGAATGTAATTTTTTGAAATTAAATATATAGAAGGCTAATATTGAAATATTTAAATGATTTTATATACCTTCTATCAAGTATTAACCTCTATTTTTGTTATTTTATTCATAATATATAATTAGTTGGTTTCCTTAACATTCTTCATACAGATAGTCCTTGTGCTATAACAGAGGCCGTTAAATTGTCCTTCAATCTTTTAGATCAAGGGTAAACCACAGAATTAATTATTTGTAGTTAACCTTACTCCATTTAAATTTTTCAGTATTCATTTACCAGAAGTTTTCTAAATTGTTGAAGGGTGAGTAAATATTTGTTGTTGATTGATGTTATATTTTATTGAATATGAATTATTTGAATACTGACGAAGCAAAGTTTTTCTTAAAACTTGTTTTTCAATAATGTTTTTACATATCTTGAGATTTTATAGAAAGTAACTCAGTTAAATATCCATTAATATTGAATATTCTAAGTAAGATAGTTTTATGATAAAATTCTTAAGATTATGTCAAACATTTTTGAAAGATATTTGTTTTCATAAGATTGATCAGCAGAAACAAAATTCTGTCTATTCAAAATTTTCAATTTATAGGATCTTGGTTAGCAATTTTCATTTATTGGATTTTGTTATATCAGTTGGATGTCTTATTATATAATGAATGTTTATTTTATATGTCGTTTGATATAAGTGGTAGTTATATGATATTATTTTAATTTAATTCCTGAAGTTATTATATAATTATTGAATATAATTTTTCGAAATTAAATATGTAGAATGCTAATATTGAAATATTCAAATAGGAAAATAAGTTGTTTTACTTTTAGTCATCAAGATGTATTTCCGTCAAGTAGAGACCGATACAATCAAACAGATATAGATTTATTACTTTAAATGAATATTTTAGTGTCAAAATTGTAGATATATGAATAAAAATATAAATGAATATATATATAAATTTGTTCATGGAAAGTGGGACCAGAATGTGGCTGAATCCAACATCCAACAACATCAACTCATCATAGTGCTCAAGAACTGAACATTTCTCGCACTTCTCTGGGAAGAATTTTGCGTAAAGACCTAGGTATGAAGGCTAACAAAGTTCAACTAGTGCAAGTGGTGGAGGCTCATGGCAATCCGATTCGTTTCCACTTCGCTCAACGGCCAATGTTCATATGGCCAAAGATGGGAAATTTCGCAGGAAAATCTTCTTTAGCAATGAAGCTCATTTTTATCTCAGAGGATATGTGAATAAGAAGAACTCTCGCATTTGCGGATCAGAGAGTCTACACGTTATTGTAGAAGACTCGATGCACCCACAACGAGTAACGATTTTTGGTCCGGTGGCATTATTGGGCCAATATTCTTCGAAAAGGAGCAAGAAGTGGCCGTCACAGCCAATGGTACACGTCACCTGTGCCATTTTTAACCAATTTTTGTTTCCCGAAATTTAAAAGGAAGGCGTGGACGACATTTGAGTTTTAACAGGGCGGAGGCATTTGCCACAAACCAAGGTGACCATCGATCTTTTGTGCTCCGTTCTTGAAAATTGAATAATCATCCGAAATGCTGATGTCGATTGGCCACCTCTGAGCTGTGATTTTATTTCATTGGACTATTTTTTGTGGGGATCTGTTAAGGATAATTATTACGCTAACCATCCAGAAACGATTGATGCCTTGAAATACGAAATATAAGTTGCCATTCATGAGATTGAGCCCCAAATAATCGAAATTGTACTGAAAAATTGGGCTGATCGGATGCTGTACTGTATGGCTAGTCGTGGGGCTCATTTAAATGATATTGTTTCTCATTAAAAAACGTCAGAGTTCAACAGTTCTAATGAAGTTATAAGTTTGAAAAAATATTCATTACTTTTTCATTTATAGCCGATCAAAAATGCAAATTTCAAATATTCTACCCGCTACTATGTAAAAAAATTCAGGCAATGAACTCACACCAACAGGCAGAATCATTCAATAAATCTAAACATCATCAACACAACTCAAACTTATAGGATCACAATAACTGTTAAATAAATTATAGATCAAATAAGAGAGGCTCATGATCATTAAATGTATATTTATATCATATCAATACATTCAATTTTCACTGAAAGGAAAAATGGAATAAATAAGAAATTATTCTCTATCACAAAAAGTTGTTATAAAACGAAGTAATCTCATATTTATTTCATATTTCAAAATGAACTATCACAAAGTGATGAATTGATCAATCCAATATTTGAAAGTAACACTGTTGTCTTGACATATAATATAATCACAATAAAAAAATTTGCAAATATTATATAAAACTCCTTCTTCAGAATCTAAAAAAATTCTCTTTCAAATTAAAATTATCACATGATTCATTGGGTTTCATTTCTTGGTGTTTACGTAAAGATAATCCTTAACCAAGCAACTAGTGTCATTTTGGAATACCAAGAAAGGGAGGAGCAAAATACAGAATCTGTTACTTTCGCTTATGTTCCGTTGCCTTACATTTGACCTAGTACATTTCCAAAATTTGAATAAAAATGTCACCATACGTCCCAATTGAAACTGTGTCTCAGAACGAAAGAATGCGCTGTAATTAGCATGTGTAAAAAAAATTATAGAGATTAAATCATTTTCACAGTGCATCGAGTACTAAAATTTTAATTTGGTTGTTAATACTTTATCTCTACTAAATTCCCATGGCTCACCATTATTGGACATAATGAACCAAATCAATAAAATACTCGAAAATAATTGACTTAATTGGAATGACACAGAATTTATCGAAAAAAATCTCCGATTAAACCCTTACTTACGACATCGTTATGCGCAAGGTCCCGACGTAAAAATGGAGTCAATTCAAAGTTTCATTGATTTTTATGGACCTTACTGCCATCCTTCCAGGAGCTTCAATATTTCTTCCTGTTGTTTACAGCCAAGAGATCTAGAGATAGTCCGAGATATAGAATGAAGATAATTATTGAAATACCTATAAATGAAACATAAAGTTCTTCAATACTCCATCTTAGCAGTCCATTGGCGATCACAGGTTATCGTTGAAGGAATCAAGGAATCGAAATATCAACTTCTTTGCCTTTGTTGGCTTCTGTTCGCCACGATATAGCCCAATAAAGAAATGGCCATATAAAATTTACGACAAGTTAATTAAATATCCACTGAAGATAAAATACTATAGAATGGTAATCGTAGAAGATAATCGCGGTATCCAAAGAAGCTGATAGTTATCTTTATGTCAGAGATGTTCAGAGGCTATATCGAAATGCCATATAGAATGATAAAGCAGGAACATTTATATCTTAAGGAGACTCCCCCGTATTCGAGCTTGAATGTCGTCTCCAATTCCTAATGATATATTTATTATATGACGATGTTTATACATGAATATGACGTTTTTTCCGGAATGAATTATTCATGAACAAATTGGCAGGAAGAATTTAGAGCAGTCGTGGGTAAGGATGCCTTGCAAGTTTTTAGTATACTTTCGTTTCGTGAGAAATATTTTTCAGAAGAGAATTACCTTTGAGTTTCAAGAAAATTTCGCAATTTTACTTCAGAAAGAGAAATATTACGTATAATTAACTGTATGCGATTGAATAATGAAAGAAGGTTTTTACTTGATAGAAGGATTATTTAAAAATTTTAAATATTATACAGATTCATTATGTCAACCTCCTACAAATTTAATTCCAAAAAACTTTTTTCAAAAACTTTTAGAATTAAATTCAATAAACGTCTCACAACATACCGTGTCAATTCAGTAGACATATAGAATTAAACACATATTACACAGTACCAACGGGAATGAAAGAATTCAAGGAAATATGAATCATCAATTAAATCTACTGAATGAATACTTAAAAGGTACAAAATTTTGTTTCGTACCTTGTTTTATTAAAAACCAAATTCCTTTTCAAATATGCGAAAAATATTCTCGAAAACTTCTTCAAAAACAACTTGCTCAAACTAGGTTCCTTCAAAAAAATTCCTAAAAAATGCAGAAAATCTTCTAAAAGCAAATTAGAATTATCACAATGGAAAGTCATCAGCTTTACTTCACATTTAAAAAGTTAAAAAGATTAACACAAAAATATTAGGAGTACAAATAAGTTTCCGCTGTTTTTTAACACAAATTAAATATTTATTATAGAAGAACGATGTGAGACTACTTGCTGAGTGACTTCTAATGTTAGAGCAAGTTCTTTTTGTGTTTGATATGAATCTTCCTCCAATAATTCCTCCAATTCTGCGTCCTCGTAAATTTTTGGCCTTCCACTGCGATCTTTGTCTTCTACGTCGAAATCACCGTTTTTAAACTTTTGAAACCACTCCCGACACGTTCTCTCACTCAAAGCACCCTCACCATATGCTTCTACGAGCAATTGATGCGCCTCAGCAGCAGATTTCTTCAAATTAAAGAAGTAAACTGATATTTCCCGCAAATGACGCTTACTTGGCTCAAATTTTGATATTTTCAACTTGTAAAAATTATATTGTACCAATATAAAATCAATGATATTAAAAAGTTATGTTGTTCTTGAATGTCCAAATTATTTTTTAAGCCGGTTATCATCTGCGAAAGCTGACCGAAACTCCGTGCCGCGCCATCTACAATAAAACGGCGGAAACTTATTTGTACTCCTAATATATATATAACATTCATATTTATATACGTCTATTAAATGTATAGCGGTGCTTGTTTTAGACATTAATTTAATTCTAAAAGTTTTTTGAATAAAAAATTTTTCGAAATTAAAATTGTAGAAGATAAACATATTTTAATATCTTAACAGACAAACTGAACAAACACTAGAATGAAGTGAACTTTCAAAAGTTCATTTAGAGCTGATAACTTTCCATTGTGATAATTCTAAATTTCCTTTTGAATATGTTCTACATGTTTTAGGAATTTTTTTGAAGGAACCTATTTTGAGCCTGTTGTTTTTGAAGAAGTTCTTGAGGTTATGTCTTGCATTTTTGGAAAGGAATGGTTTCAATAAAACAAGAAATGAAATAAAATTTTCTACCTTTCAAGTATTCATTTAGTAGATTTAATTGATAACTTATATTTCTTTGAATTCTTTAATTCCCTTTGGTAAAGAAAACTTCATATCAACTTAGGTCCTAAAATGCACTCCATGGACGCTAGAGCTTCTTCAACATGACCTCCAAAATCCAATAAACTAGCGACATCTGTCAAAATTTGGTGGATTCCAATGAAATTCAGTACATGAAGGTTTTTGGATAGACTGAATCGTCTAGTGATTAAAAAACTTACTGATTCTCATTAGTTGTGGATTTGTCTTTCATACAATTACTCATAATTTTTAACTGAGTGATCAACTTGAAATCTTAATTGAAGAAATAGACTCCTTATACATTTTTGAAGAAAAAGAGGGTTTTTCATTGAAATCGTCACGGGGTTCAAATCTCGAAAAACATAATAGGCATCTGTCAGTTTGACGTTATCAATAATACACGAAAATTGAGTGCGCTCTTTGTACGTTCCTATATCTAAAAACCAATCTGAATTGATAAAAATGGTTCCATATTCAAATCAAGAAATCGTTGAAATGTATTGTATGTTTGGAAAAGCTAATGGAAACTCGCGTGC
This sequence comes from Megalocaria dilatata, assembly GCA_034642435.1. NCBI lineage: Eukaryota > Metazoa > Arthropoda > Insecta > Coleoptera > Coccinellidae > Megalocaria > Megalocaria dilatata. Next base: position 28,213,217 of record CM067858.1, read on the forward strand.
TGCCAGACGATTCTACGAAGAAGCATTTCCTGAACGAGCCCTTCCTTGCGAGAAAACGTTCGCGAACCTCCACTGGAGATTATGCGAACAGAGCACTTTTGTCCCTTACAAATCTGAATGTGGTAAAGTTTTACCCGTACTGTTGAAACTGAAGAAGCCATTTTGGAAGTTGTAGCAGAAAATCCAAACAATTAGTGTGCGACTAATTTCGGTACAAAAAAGAATCCCGAATTGAAGTTTTCTCCATGAGCAATTACCCTATCCATGTCACCTGCAAAAGGTTCAAGACTTGAAACCGGAAGACAAGATTGGAATTCTGTTATTGGTTAACAGAGATATCAAAACTGGATGCTGACTTCGGGAACAATATTTTGTTCACTGATGAAGCCAGATTCACGAGAGATGGTGTAGTCAATTTTCATAATATCCACGTTTGGACAGACGAAAACACACATGCAAGTTTGTAGTTGAACAATCAAGACAAATTCATCATAAATGTCTGGATGGGAAATATAAATGACTCTTTAATCGGGCCTCATGTACTGCCGAATCGTTTGAATAGAGGAAGCTATTTGTATTTTTTACAACATATTTTACCAGATTTGATGGATAATGTTCCCTGCTTAAATAGACTGAATGTGATTTTCATGCATGATGGGCAGTTCTGTCAGGGTGAAAGGGAATATTTGGATCAAATTCATAATCAGAGATGAATTGGCCAAGGAGAACTTGTACATGGCCCAGCTCGGTCTCCGGATTTGAATTCCCTAGATTCTTTCATGGGAATATGGTTGCGAACACATTAGGAATATTCCAGGGATTCTTACTAATGTGCGAACGTCGATGCGAAAACGTATTAGATAACAATATTATCCAATTAGTAGAGGTTTTGTTTTCTGATGAGTGCACTTTTACTATTAACGGCCTGCTAATCGTCAAAATTGCCGCTACTGGTCTACCGAAACTCCTCATTGGATGAGAGGGAAACACATGCAATTTCCCCAAAAGGTTAATGTTTGGGTAGAAAATGTTCGAAACCATATCATAGTCCTCTTTTTCATTGAGGGCAACTTGAATGGAGACAATTATTTAGCACTACTTCAAAATGGTGTCGTACCAACTGTGGCAAATTTATATTCTGATCAAGGAAATCCTCAAGTTCTACGGAATACGATATGGTTCCAACAGGATGAAGCATCAACATATTACCAACGCAATGTCCGGCAGTATCTCGACGCAATATTTCCAAATTGGTGGATAGGAAGGCAAGGAACGATCGAATGGCCAGCGCGATCCCTTAATCTTAACCCATCAGATTTATTTTTATGAGGATGTGTGTACAAAACTAAAGCCTTTGATTTGAATGACCTAAAAGATCGAATAACGCTTGCGATTAGATCGATCACTCCTGAGATATTGAATAATGTTGGAAGAAATTTTTATTTGAGGTTAGGATCTTGTCAATACGTTCGCGGTGAACACTTTGAACATCTACTTCATTAATATTCACAATTTTTTTTCTACATTTTGTATAACATTTTAGTTTTTACATTGTACCAAATTTCGCTAATCACTTGATTTTATTTTTTTCTATTTTGATTTTTGCAGTACACATGAAAATGATTGACGAGACTTTTCAAACGATGTATCACAAGTCCATACTTCCTATTCGAAAAATTGGGTGTTGTACCTGTTTTTTGAAAAGGGTTGAAGGTAGGGTTAGCATTTTTACAAAGAAGAATGACAATATAAAATTTAAATTTGACATCTTTGGGGATTTTCCATAAATATAAAACGGAAACCAAGATAATGAATTTATTCCATTTGGCTTTTTCACATTGTAGAAATTTGCTTTCTCTGAGATTCAGTTCAGTCGGTCTTTACATGATGGAAATTCTTTTTAAATAAATTGTGGAAATATTATACATTATTTCACCTAATCTCTGAGATTTTGCGAGTTGTATTGAATAATACTAGTTATTCTAATTGGAACGAATGAATTTCCCCAATCAATTACACGAATCCAACCTACTGCAACCTCTTCGGACACCAATCTTGTATGGAATTTCAGTATGGACAGGTGGATACCATTTGTACAATTTAAGAGAACTTAAATTTCTCTCCTACAACACCAACCTGTCTTCCTTGACAAGAACAAGAGCGAAATGACAAAGAAATAAACGTGAATTTATCGGCGTATAACAATTTGAATGCAGGATGTAGCGTCTATTCGGTCAACGTTTATAGTGCAACTATTTTATTACACAATAATTCGATTCTTTGAGCGTCTGGAGTTGCATAGGAATTAGGCATGGCAATATTGCGCTCTCGAATCATTTCTGTACAGGGTGACCATTTAGGTGCCGAATGTTATATGATAACTACTGGGGAAAATATACGCAAGATTAATGTTAAAATATTTCAGACAATAACTGGATCAAACCTCTGAAACCTTTTAAATAAAATGTCTCAGAAATTCTATTTCTTTTTACATAAATAAAGAGGGTTTTCTAATAAGAGGTTCAATTTTAATATTAAAAAAACGAGAATACTTCAAGAGAAACCAATGGATGTTGATTTGATCGAATTCCATCTTCAATGTCTTGAATCGATTGTGGAGCATATACTTATCTTTGACCAAATGTATGATTGTTTCGGTCTCTACTTGAAATTATGAATAAGAAGCAATATTCTATTTCCAGTATCCAGTAGTACTTACCTGAAGAAGTTATAGTACGACGATACATTTATAGTGAAATAAAATATTAGCGGAAATAGAATATTGTTTTTTATTCATAACATATCTTTCACGTGACCAAAAGAAAAAAGCGTAGCAGTGTTAAATCACAAGATCTCGATGGCCAATTGCGATCATCTCTTTCAGAAATAACACGTCAGCAAACATCTTGCAAAATTGCGATTGAAAATGTCTATAGCAGTAGAATCTATAGATTAGTTAATAAACCTATGAGTCATAATCATTTTTTAATGAATTGGTTATTATCAAACAAACTGCATCTAATAATGGTGATAACCCAATCACCTGAAAATTATTTTAACCAAAAACAAAGTGAAATGCCTTGAAGAGTGGCCGCCGAAACAGCGTTAGTATATAATGATATAATCGTATATTAACTGGTAAATGGTAGAATATTGTGTCAAGGCCATCATATTATAAGTTTATTTGTGATGATAGTATGTATCGGGTGTTTTTTTTTTAGAGTGATAGAACCTTCGTAAACTGTGTTTTAACAGAAGGTAAAAGCTATGTTACTTTGACATTTCTTTTCAGTAAGCATTGACAAATTATCATGGAAAGACTCACGCCGCAATAACGTACCCAAATTGTTGAAATTTATTTTCAAAATCAGTGTTCTATTCGCCAAACTTATAGAGCACTTCGTGAAATTTATGGTTTACATAATCGTTCATCAGAGCAGCTTATTCGTCTAACTATCGATAAATTTCGGACAACATTTTCTCTTCTCGATGCAACAACAACAACAACAAGACAAATAACTGTACGTACAGAAGAAAATATCACTGCTGCAAGTCATAGTGTTAATGATAATCCAGATTTGTCTATTTCTCAACTTTCACAACAAGTTGGAATCTGTGCATCCACCATGGAAAATATTGCGTAAAGATCTTGGAATACACCCATACAAGATTTCAAGAACTAAAGCCACTTGACCATAATAAGCGTCGCTTGTTTGCTGATTGGGCCCTAAAACAGCTTGAAGTTGATCCACTTTTTTGTCGTAAAATTATGTTTAGTGATTAAGCTCATTTCTGGTTGAACGGCTATGTAGAAAAGCCCATTTGCCGTATATGGAGTGAAAACAATCCTCAAGAAGTCCTGCAGGTTCCATTGCATCCTGAAAAATGAACTGTATGGTGGTGTGCTTTACACGCTAGAGGCATCATCGGTCCATATTTCTTTGAAAAAGATGCTGGAGCTAATGCAAAATTTTAATGGTATCGACCCAGAAGTGTTTTGGTTCCAACAAGATGGTGCAACACCTCATGCTGATACCCTAACAATTGATTTATTGAAAGAAAGATTTGGCGATAACAGTATTGCGAGAAATGGTCCAATTAATTGGCCTCCAAGATCATGCGACATAACTCCACTAGATTATTTTCTTTTGGGTTATGTCAAGTCATTGGTTTATACTGATAAACCAGAAACCATAGACGCTTTGGAAGCCAACATAACTCGTGTTATTGATGAAATAAGGCCTACTCGAAAAGGTGGCCCAAACTTGTCGAATGCGGTTCCTCAGAGCTAGTCGTGGTGGACATATGCCTGAAATTATTTTCGAAACATAAACGTCATGAAATTTTCTTTCAAATAAAATGGCTTTAATCCTCATTCAAATGTGTTTCATTTCAATTTAAATTTCTATCACTCTAAAAAAAACACCCGATATTAGCGAAACTGGGAGATCTTTCAAGAAGAAAACACACGAACACTGAAGAAGTTAACGTCAAACACCTCACACTCGACATACGCCAATAATTTGAAACAATTCGGACATAATTTTAACAACCATGAAATTGCGAATTATGAAAGAAAAAGTATTAAATTGATACTGTTAGAATCACTCGGAATTCAGAGGAACAGATCTGTTAAAGTTCCTTTGAATGAATATACAAATGTTGACAGATCTGCAGTATTGAACATTTACTCGGCTTAGGAATTCCCAATAATTGATTTCAATATATTTTGCTGGTTTATTAGTGTCACATTTTTCAAGTTTTGCCTCAACCATACCTATTTAACATGTGATGTTACTTTTTTAGAGTTACTTCAAATTGGAAACCTGATGATTTCAATGATCGATTATCACTTTGTTCAAATATTTCTCAATTAATTTATGTAATTGAGATGAATTCTCATCAAGTAAGGAATCAATCAAATTAAAGGATAACTAAGAGCCACTACCAGAAACAGTATTTCTAAGACATTATATTAGCTTGATGTCAATGATCCTGTAGAGATTCCAAATGTGTTCAAAGTGTTTTGATTTATTTCAATTTTATATTCCTGTTTTATTAAATTTAAACATAACGTTCCTGAAATATTTTTTTCTGGATAACAGATGAAAATTTTCAAATAACCATTCAATACCATATTGAAAGCAATTAACGTAAATTGAGTATTGAAAAAAAACACAAAAAGATAGGATTGTGGAAATTCTTTTTGATGCTAAGTTGGCTCAAAGGTTTGTTACTAGCGAACGAAGACATCAGCGTACTATCAACCGCGAAGCTTACAATGTGGTTCTCGGTCTTACTAAGAAGATCGTTTATCTGGATCAGGAATCGGGTGGGAGGCACTACTGAGCCTTCGAGCACTCGAGCATTCACGTTGAAACCATGGAAAGCGATACTATCCACGACCATATGAATATTTTTGTTGGTGAGGAAACTCTTCATCTAATCACTACCAATAACTATACAATAGCTCATTTAGAAGAGCCTTATGCCAGACAGGATCGAAAGTCTTGGATATATCTAGACCATGCATCCTAGATTTTCTATAGTGCTCAACAATCTTGGTCCACACTGTCGTCACATAGCTAAGGATATCAACTGTTGATCGGTGCTGGCGCAAACTATATTTTCTGCCACTGATGAGACCTTTACCCTAGATATCTAACCATTCCGAGATCAATAGCTTCCTTCATGACTTTCGACAAAATAGATATTATCACTATTGGGCGGTAGTTTGAAGTAAAACACTTCCACAATTTCTTTGGTATAGGCTGCATTTGTACACTTTGTCATGAATCAGGGAAAATCTTTTTCCTGTATGACATAGTGAACATCTTATAGAGAACAGGTATAAGCTGTGGTGATCACTTTATAAATACGAAGGTAAGAATCCCTGCTTATCCACTTGCTTTCTTAGAATTCAATCCACCAATCACTAGACGAGTAATCTGTGGTCTCATTTCAACAGTTGGAATTGCTGGGAGTTCCCGACCAAATATTTCGAAAGTCAAGTTAGCAGTAAATATTCCCGCGAAGAGATCGGCTTAAGCTTTTGACGAAGTTGCAAGTAAACCAACCTCTCCTATCGGATGGGAAAATTTGAATGGGAGAAGTTGTCATCGATCACTGGGACAATTCATAAGCTTGTTGGTTATTCTTGAATAATACTCTTCCTTGTCTTCATGTGTGGTCTGATTGTATACGTTTATGTGCTAAATGTAGTTGGTACGTGTCTCGTCAGAAGGATTTGACTGTTAACGTCGGTAGACTCTATCTTTCACAGTTGTGGCTTGTCTACAGTCACTTCTAAACCATGGATTGCTATTTGGGGGTTATTTGACACTATTGGGAATAAAAATGTTCATTGCAGAAAGGTCACATCTCTTGCACAATCAACAATACGTTTCTAAACAGGACATTTTCAACTGTACAGATTGAAACTCCAACTTTCAATAACCTGTATAACTGTAACTATAAACTTGTAAATATATACATATACGAGTATATATTCTCCAAACCTTTTAATGTGAAATATTTCCAGTTCTCGGTTTTATCATTGTTGATGGGTTACCCTGTATAGATCCAGCTCGATTTCGACCATCTCGCGTGAAAGAAAACGGCACGCCCATCAAAGTGTATAATGAACATCAATTTAGAACTTGTAAATTTCTTTTATGGGCGCAACAGGTTGATATTTTTATTACGGCAGGGAGCGCATGGGAATTACGCGATTGAACCCATTGAAAATGTTAATCGCCCATTCATAAATTTATGGATTCTGTAGTAACGACAGCTCCGTCATGGTCTTGACGATATTAAACGGATATTGTCCGGCTTTGTGCAGGGAAAATCGGACGAAATTGGAGAGAGTTTGCAAATGAGGAAAGTGGAATGACGGAAGATTATGGTACCAGTATATGGATCGTAAGAGAATTCGCAGAGGAAGGTCAAAATATTATGAGTAAATTCTACGAAACTTTGATAAGTTCATACTTATGGGCACCGAAATTATATAATGAATGGTTCAACATGTAATCAAGTTGAGTACTTGTATACTCACTCTATGGAAATATTTATCGTTACAAACATATGTATGTCTCATAGATGAATAAAAGTTCCATTAACCTAAAATTAAACGTTCAACAGGGTCTCTCGTTAAGAATGTTAGGGTTTTAATTTCAAATAATACAAAAAAAGTTTGACATATCAACTTAATTCTTCAGGATAACAGCTGGATTAATTCTCCGAATTCTCTACAGATTTAAATTAATAAGAAGAGGTTTTTAATTGATAGAAGAATTAATACAAAATTTGAATATCAAAACAGATTTAATCTGTTTAATTTATAGAAGGCTAACAGATTAAATCTGTTTTGATATTCAAATTTTGAAATAATCCTTCTATCAAATAAAAAATCTCCTCATACTATTTTATTTTGTATAGAATATATAATTATATTAAGGTTTGAAATTTCGTTATATAAATATCATGTGGTTTAACTAAGACCATGAAATAACTTACAAGCTTTGTGTGGTTTTTGTGATGAGCATAGAACATAGAATACCTTGGATTTAGAATGTCTCTAATTTTAGTATTTGTTCTAAAAAGGATACCACGAGGTCTTAGTTTTTTTATTGTTAATTTATTTCATTTTTTAAATATGAAGTTGGACTGACGAAGACCTTATTTGAATTCTAATTGTTTTTTTAGGATGTGCTACATATTTCGAGAGATCTTTGAAGTATTGGGTGTTAGAAGTGATAGAACTGTCGACATGGATAACTGTGATTTGACAGCAGGTAGAAGCCATATTGTTTTGATATTTCTGTTCAGTAAGCATTGACAAATTATCATGGAAAGACTCACGTCGCAACAACGTTCACAAATTGTTGATATTTATTTTCAAAATCAGTGTTCTATTCTCCAAACTTATAGAGTACATCGTGAAATTTATGGTTAACATAATCGTCCATCAGAGCAGCTTATTCGTCGAATTATCGGTAGATTTCGGACAACATTTTCTCTACTCGATGCAACAACAACAACAAGATAAAGAATTGTACGTACAGAAGAAAATATCGCTGCTGTAAGTCATAGTGTTAATGATGATCCAGATTTGTCTATTTGTCGACGTTCACAACATGGAAAATTGCTTCCACTGTGCATCGACCACATGGAAAATTTTGTGTAAAGATCTTGATCTACACCCATACAAGATCCAACTGGTTCGAGAACTGAAGCCACTTGACCATAATGAGCGTCGTTTGTTTGCTGATTGGGCCCTAGAACAGCTTGAAGTTGATCCACTTTTTTATCGTAAAATTGTGTTTAGTGATGAGCTTATTTCTAGTTGAAGGGCTATGTAAACAAGCAAAATTTGCATCCTGAAAAATGCACTGTATGGTGTGCTCTACACGCTGGAGGCATCATCAGTCCATATTTCTTTAAAAACGATGCTGGAGCTAATGTTACAGTAAATGGTGCTCTGTACAGATCGATGATCAATGCTTATTTGTTTCAAAATTTGAATGGTATCGACCCAGAACTGGTTTGGTTCCAACAAGATGGTGCTACACCTCATGTTGCTACCGTAACAATTAATTTATTGTTGGAAAGATTTGGCATTAACATTATTTCAATGGTCCAATAAATTGGCCTCCAAGATCATGCGACATAACTTCACTAGTTTATTTTCTTTGGAGTTATGTCAAGTCATTGGTTTATGCTGATAAACCAGATACAATAGACGCTTTGAAAGTCAACATAACTCGTGTTATTGATGAAATAAGTCCTGAGTTACCCGAAAAAGTGGTCCAAAATTAGTCTGGTCGAATGCGGTTCCTCAGAGCTAGTCGTGGTGGACATATACCAGAAATTATTTTCAAAACATAAATGTCATAAAATTATCTTTCAAAAAAAAACAAAATTTGGCTTCAATCTTCATTAAAATGTGTTTTATTTCAATTTAAAGTTCTATCACTCTAAAAAAAACGCCCGAAATAAACATCCATAGGTCCGGCGTGCCTCAAGGGTCCAACTTGGGGTCAATTAAATTTATAATTCACCTCAACCGTACTGCTCTTTGTTTCGGCATTATAAATTTATTCTATACTCTAATTATCTGAAATTTTTCAGAAAAATCGAATCTACAATAGAATGCATGAAGCTCTATAGCAATATACAACGTTTATACTAATATTGAAAACATAACTTTCTTTCTATTAATCTTGGGAAATGCGATAATATCACATTCACTACTAAGACTAGTCCTATTTGTCGTAATTAATTCATGAATAATGACCATTTGAATCTAAGTTGCTCTTTTACAAACGCGTTGAAAAGGTTAATAACGCATCTAATAAAATGCTCTCTTTCATTTCTTTGTGTCAAGTTGATTAAATTTTGCCTCGTTTGTATGTAGTCCTCGGTATAACTGGTGTATTCATTAGTTAGAAAAGGTTCAAAATAAATTTATCAGAAGATTGGCATTCTGAGATCTAATAACCATTATTGATCATAATTATGCGGTAGTTAGAAAACATTTTCATCTTTCTAGTCTGTATGACAGCCATAGGTTGACGAATGTTGTGTTACTTTTTAACTACTATTAATTGTGTCTTCTCGGTGCTTGCTAACTGCAGACTAATTTGTTAAGTGGACTGTTAACATTTCAGTCAAAATTCCAGATTCATCTCTTATCAAATGTCTCAATAATTGAAAGCAAAAATCTGAATCTACGTGTCATTTTATTTGCATATACAAAGTTTTTGATGGGCCTCTCGAACAAATGTTAGTTTCCTCCCTGCCCGCCTATTCTCTTCATCGATTCTAGATCCCGTCTGTCAATGCCTCCTTCTAACTTATCAGATGGAAACGAACCGAAACCATTCAACTTTGGTCCGAGCTGTTCGGAGACCCGCTGTGCCGAAAGTGGCCGCCAACAAATGACTTGACCTTCCAGTGACCTTTGACGCGTTTTTCGCGAGGGGCGCATAAGCATCAACGCCGTTTGTCGGCTCCGCTGACTAATTTCCTGCAAGATAGTGCTCCTAAGTCCCATCTGGATACCGGCCGATAATGAATGTAAATGTGTGTATTGAGTGAGTGTTAATAATTTGTATAATTCATCAAGAATAAACGATACGCGAAGTGTCGGATTTCTAGCGTTGCGGGAATAATCCGAATGGTTTTGCCGCCGTGCCATAAAGAATCCGTGAAATAGCGTCGGTACTCCGTGAGGAGTGGTGCCATCAGTTCGTGGAAGAGTAGTCCGAGTTTCATGCAAATTGATGGGGTTATATAAGCCTCTCAGAGAAAAAGTGATTTGTTGGGAAATCAAGGTTTTAGTAATAAGTTTATAGTAATAATTTAGTTATTTTAGCTCCATTTTGCGAATATCATTTTTCCAGTTATCGTTATTGGAGAGTTGAACGAAAAAGCAGTATAACTCAAAAAGTTATATCAGTTTTCCACTTCATAGTTGGCTTAATGCCGTATCCACGTCATGGTTGTGACAATGAGGTTTTTTGAATGATGTATGATGTCTACAATGGTGTGAACAGGAAAATCCATGCAAACATTACAAATTTATTTTATTATGGCTCATATAGTACTTTGACGAAAAACTAAGCAGAAGTTCTAACAAAAGAAAGGCGATATTATTAATCAGGATCTTCCTCAACATCGGATAAAGGTCTATTGTCAACAGCATCTTCTGCAGTCGATAACTTAGTACAGAACCGATAGTGAATAGGAGGAATCCACTGGAGAAGTTTTAGCATATCTTTTCTTTTGCCACAGTAACTGGCCCTGGAGGTTCAAAGAGCAACTGTTGGTGATTGGAATCTGCTATAAATGGATCTACCTTTGCCTGATTCATTCAGATCTGAGCTGCAAAATTCCTGAATATCAGTCAATAACTCCTTATACCAAATTATGTTAGGATTGTCATCGAATCGCAGCCATTGAACTTGTGACCATCTGAAAGCCATTTTATTGGTGTTTAATATTCTCTTTGTGATCGGGCTTTCTAAGTTTTTAGTAATAAATAATAATAATATTTATTCATCATTTCGAAATACATTTTGGGCTTTAAAATCTCGGGAAGAAAAAATAAGGATCCCACGAGGATTTGATCCTGTGTGTGAGTTCGAAATATTTAAAATCCATATCAACAAATTAAAATTTCAAATACATACACAGCAAGAGACAAAATATGTAATTCAACACAAACAGAATCAAATTGAACACAATGTCACACTATTAAAATTTGCAAAATTTTTTGTTATCAAGATAAATGGGAATGCAGAAATAACCAATCAGTAACATTTACTCTCCTCCACAGCCACTCAAGGTTCCACTATTTTGTGTATGAAATTTTTTTTTAGTTTCTCTAATTAGCTCCTTTAGACATCTCTTCAACCTACTGAAATTTTCTTCCACTTTCAAGAAGTCGGGCAAACAATCAAGAAGCTTCGGTGCAATGCAGCAGTGACTCCTGTGGCCGATTGTTTTATTCATAGGTGGAGTGACATCATTTTCTTTGCATCTCGTTGAAAAGGGATGTGTCTAAACATTTAGTTTGAACTTGTTCAAAAACTGGGTGATCCTTACCTGAACACAATAAAGTTGCCTAATCAACAGCCCTGATTCGGCATAAAGTAGATCACATAGGTATTTATTTCTCGTTGTAAGATCATTCTGAGAAATCTGTTTTGCGTTAGGTGCATTTAGGTAATGGAATGAAATAAGGAATTACTTTGTTTTCTATCACTTTTTATTATAACTGATATACAGTGACTCGAGTTTCGTAGTGTTCACTACATTTTCAAACTGAATGAACAAATTAGATCTCAACTATTATATATGGGGATTGTAGGCTTCGGCAGAGCTTCGAAGAGAGGGGTTTTCCAAAGTTCCGTCTGTTCGTTAAGTAGTTTTATTATTGGTACGTGCTTTTTATATTTTTCAATTTCTATGGATTCCAGGATGTCAAGTTTTTTCCCTTTCGCTTCCACGTGGAAGATAACAAGGTTGTTCAATTCAGGGAAGGTGTGATCTGTATTGAAGAAATGGTTCGCAAAATTGGAATTATTCTTCCGGTTCCTAAAAGCAGATTCGTGCTCTTTGTACCTTTTATGGAAAGGTCGGCCCGTTTGTCCTATATACACACTATTATTAATTATTAATAGTGTGTATATAGGACAAACCATTTCTTCACTACAGATCACACGTTCCCAGAATTGAACAACCTTGTTATCTTGCACGTGGAAGCGAAAGGGAAAAAACTTGACATCCTGGAATCCATAGAAATTGAAAAATATAAAAAGCACGTACCAATAATAAAACTACTTAACGAACAGACGGAACTTTGGAAAACCCCTCTCTTCGAAGCTCTGCCGAAGCCTACAATCCCCATATATAATAGTTGAGATCTAATTTGTTCATTCAGTTTGAAAATGTAGTGAACACTACGAAACTCGAGTCACTGTATATCAGTTATAATAAAAAGTGATAGAAAACAAAGTAATTCCTTATTTCATTCCATTAAAATGAACTATCACAAAGTAACGGACTACTCCATCGAGCATTTAGGTAAGTTTTAGATACACCTCCCCATCCTAATATCCCGTTATTTAAATACGATTCATATAAGCTCTGATAAACGATATATTTTTTGTCTAAAATCCAAAAAAGGGACAATTCGTTTAAACTTATATCGGGTGTTTTTTTAGAGTGATAGAAGTTTAAATTGAAATAAAATACATTTAAATTAAGATTGAAGCCATTATTTGAAAGATAATTCCATGATGTTTATGTTTTAAAAATAATTTCCGGCATATGTCCACCACGACTAGCTCTGAGGAACCGCATTCGACCTGACCAATTTTGGACCACTTTTTCTAGTAATTCAGGCCTTATTTCATCAATCAACACGAGTTATGTTGGCTTCCAAAGCGTCTATTGTTTCTGGTTTATCAGCGTATACCAATGACTTGACATAACTCCTAAGAAAATAATCCAGTGGAGTCGCATGATCTTGGAGGCCAATTAATTGGACCATTTCTCGAAATAATGTTATCCCCAAATCTTTCTTTCAGTAAATCCATTGTTACGGTAGCAGCATGAGGTGTTGCACCATCTTGTTGGAAACAAAACACTTCTAGGTCGATACCATTCAAATTTGGAAACAAATAATCGATGATCATCGATCTGTACCGAGAATCATTCACTGTTGCATTAGGTCCAGCATCGTTTTTAAAGAAATATGGACCGATGATGTCTGCAGCTATGAAACACACCATTCACTGCATTCTTCAGGATGCAATGGAAGCTGCAGAACTGTTGAGGATTGTTTTCACTCCATAACGGCAATTTGGCTTGTTTGTATAGCCATTCAACCAGAAATGAGCTTCATCACCAACCAAAATTTTACGATAAAAAAGTGGATCAACTTCAAACTGTTCAAGGGCCCAATCAACAACCAAAAGACGCTTATTATGGTCAACTGGTTTTAGTTCTTGAACCAGTTGGATCTTGTGTGGGTGTAGACCAAGAGCTTCACTATTACTAAATTCTCTTGAATATTTAATCTGTATTTTGGTAGAGAATATTTCAAACTACCGAATGGTCAAACTAACCTTCAAGTTACGCATATCTCTTTCCACCTTCATTTTTAGTTCGTACCAATCATGTGCCGAAGAGAAAATGGCCGTGTCATCCGCAAAAATGTAGATCTGGCCATTCATTTCCTGTTGAAATAAATTATTCAAGTATATCGTGAACAATACAGGAACCCAACACCGTTCCCTGAGGTACGCCACATATTATTGGCATTCTTGTACTCCTCACACCTTGGATTTTTACCTCTTGTTTTCTATCTCCCAGATAAACCTGAAATATATTGAGTGCTGTACCTCTAATTCCAATTTCTTCGACGGTAATTAAAGGAATTGAGTGATAACGGTGTCGAAAGCCTCTGTTAAATCCACAAAAATACCAATCGACGGACAACCTCTGTCTGTATGAATTGTATACTGTTGAAAAAAAAATCTTCTCGACGCATTTCGTATATCTGGAATTGGTTTTTTCTCGAATCATTAATAATTCGTACCCAGTAAGACGAAACGTATATTGCTGCTGATTTGGCCGTTCTCTGAATGTGTCCAAAATCTCTATCATTGGGTAAGAAAGAATGACCGGACAACACAAATTTGTGGTCAATGTCAGTTATGTTGTTCTCAGACTTTTCAACTATTTTCTTCCAAATAAGGGATAATTTTATGTTTCTGTTCTTTCCAGTAAAAGCGTCAATATATGCAATGATATTATTAACGTTGCTACAGAGAAGTTCTATATGTTTCATGATACAAGAACCAATATCTGGAAATACCCTAGAAGCAAAAGTCTCATTTCAGGTATACATTAATGCTTGGCCGGTTGGAGTGTGATTAATCCCAAAGTTACACGTAAATGTTACGTTTATAGTAAGCGTTCAATGTACTAAGCTTGGGAAAAGCTAAAGCTTTCTTAAGTTCGAAAGTTAAAACGAGAGCGCTTTCTAATTCTCTCGAAAGCTCGGCTACTTCATGCAAAATTGTTCTTGCTTTTTCAACTCTTCACAAATAAAGCTGGCGTTGAGATTCCAGTTTTTATTTTTCAGGTCCGTTTAATGTAATAGAAACTTCAATTTTGTATTTAGCACACTTTGCACATGTATCCTTTCTAGGACTGTGGAAAGACAAATTAAATTCTTTGTTAAATACTTCTCTGTAGAGTGTTCTTCAACCACTCTTTCTGGAGGCACATCCTTGTTGTCGCAGTATTTTTGGTATAAATTATACATTTTTCTTATATTGAGTTCAGAGTTGAGAGTTAACAATTGCTTTTTGGGAATGAAACAGAATTATATTTAGCATTTCTGGGTTGTCCTCTCGGCAATTACATTAATTTTGCTTGTCAGCAAAGCCATTCAATCAAAAAGGTGCCTCGTCGGAGAAGATCATTTTTCGCCAAATTAATTCCATATACTAAAGAGCCCGGTCACCAAACTCTCGATGCAATTTGTGATCATTTGGCTCTAGTTCTTCAGTAAATACGACTTAAATGAGGATTCAACCTCAGTTTAACCAATATTTTCGAAGTTAACATCTGTAAAAGTAGTTGCAGTCGCAGTGAAATCGACATAATTAGCTCATCGACAACACTGACCGGTGCAGCTGCAATGTTTTCCTCACTTCTCACGTTTCGTTATCTTTTTGGTGTCTTGTACGTTAACTCGATTGAATGAACGTTAATACAAACAACTGAGCTACTATTTTGGTGATATTTTTATAACCTCCGACCGATCGAGAGGAATCAAACACTGAATCATGAAACAGCACACTATACAACTATATACACAACTATAATATAGTTGTGGCGTGATCAGTCCTTGCCTAGAATTCTGCTCTGCTTCGCTGCAGCCCTCGGCGTATCACATAGAGGACGCGACCGATTTCCGATAATCCCTAACCATCCGTCCTCATCGGGTTCAAACAAAGCAGATTACAACAGTTCGATAACCGACGTGGAAGAAGGTCATTAGCGTCATAGGCAGACTTGCACCCCACGCCTAACTGATGAGGTCACGGAGCAAGCCAAGTCAGAACGAAACGTCACCTTCCTAATTAAGACGTTGTAGCTCCCTTCCATAACACCTCTTTCACCTCAGAGCTTCATTAGTAATGGAGAGTTTGCTTCAAGAGCGGACCAATCCATTCATTAGTACCCCATCAAATATTTCTGAGGTAACCTTTTTTTTCGTTCCACAGTTACCGCAACTAGCTCAGCGGTGGACTGTTTCCTTGCCAGATCATAACGCTCAATTCCGTGATCCTACTAAAGTTCATTGGAAAGAGAGTGTGTGGCCTGCCTGCTCCTTGATCAGATTTCTTCTACAGCTTCCCGGCGTATCACATAGAGGACGCAACCAGTTTCCGATAATACCTAACTCCCAGCCTTCGCTGAGATCAAGTAGAGTACAAGCGTTCGACAAACGACGTTCCGACATGGAGCAAGGTCACTAGCGACAAAAAGTTCCTTTTTGTACTCCTTCGAAAGGACGAAACTCGTGTCAGGATTCTGAATAAACTGTGAAACATAAAAACTGTGTTATTTTTTTTTCAAATAAAATTGTTATAATGTTTCACCTAGAGCCAACCGCATACTCCATTAATGTAATGAAAATGAAGGTAAAACAGTTTTATTAGCTGCAGATTATAGGCCTAGATAAAATTAGTAATAATGATAAAATATATAATAATAATATTAATGGACTCCTGAAGTTTCTATAGCTAGGTTTGAATCTCTTCTCCGAATATTTTTACATTCACATTGCCTTTCAAAGATATAAAAAGAAGGAAGTGAAGCGAATAAAATAAAATCTGACAATTTCTTTTGCAAATTCAAAGCTAATTTAGGTTGGTCGTATTTCAGCTTTGTCCATTCAGGATAAATAATACCTCTGAATGAGGTTTCCTTGCAATAAATAGTCTTTAACCAATCCATAGGTTAGCCTTTCAAGATTCACATAAGCGGATTTCTTCGACATTTCAATTCACGAACCTGATGGATTCTCGTTCACGTACATACTCGTATCTTTTACAGTTGTACATTATATTGCACGAAAACAAAAAGATATTGGTCCAACTCTCCTTTCCCATATGATCATCATTTATTCTTAAAAGATGGATAAAGGAACGGACCAGTCGATTACAGCGGTTGAAAATTTTTTATATTTTAAGTTCTATATGACATTAATATACTTATGTATAAACATAGAGTTTCATTAAGAAAAGATATTTCAGACTTACCTTACTGTTATTGGCTAGGGTAGAATGAAAGGGCGTTCTTCAAATGGAAATTGAAAAAACTCATTTATAAATCATTTACGTGTACTTATTCCCAATGAATAAATAGGAAATGACAATGAAAAGATGGGTTTATTGCTGATTTCTTTTCAGCTGCAGAAACCATTTGCGTTCTTTCAGTGAACAGCTGGCGTTGTGCAAAATTTTCTTCATTCATTTGTTAGACAATTCTAAACTTATAGGTGTGAAAACTAAGGTCTAGGTATAGAATACTTGTGATTTGACACTTCTACATTATTTTCATTATTTTCTTTGGGGCTATGTCAAAGCACTAGTCCATCCGAGCAAGTACCAGATTTAAGATCACTTCGAGGTGAATATTCGTCAAATAATTGACGAAATAAAGCCAAAATTTTTGCACGGAGTGATCAAAATTCGGATTTATGTACATTTCAGCTATATATTATTCCGAATATAACTGAATTGTCCAAGTTTCAAAATTAAGCAAGAATTTAGTTGACATTTCTTGTCGCGTTTTGAATTAAAATCCTGTCATCTTTAATTAACGACCTTTTACAATTCTGGTACAAAACAATGTTGTTTTATGTCAAGGTCAACCCAACCGGAAAATGGAAAATATCGTTACATTACGAAAAACTCACAGTATAGTGCGTTTTATAACATGGCGGCATAATCAGATATTACGAGTATTTCTTCCGAAGTATTACACTGTTAACCGTGAATGGTGAGCGCTAAAGCACCATATTACGGGAATTTCTGTGGCTAAAACACGATAATATCAATATTGAGGGGATGTGATTGCATCAAAATTGCGCTACAAGCCATATAACTGAGGCTAGGGTTACTTTACTGAAAGATAGCTATGAAGATAGGATCATATCAAGTCGAATATTTGTAACGTGATTTAACAGCTCCGGATATTTTTTTTGGGGCTTAGTAAAAGTATAAGTCCATACCAATAAGCCACCAAATTTGGATCACTCGAAAGAGAATATGAGTCATGTTTTTGATGAAATTCAGCTGGAATTAGTGAGCTGAGTGATTAAAGTTTGGATCGGGTGCGTCAGTGTTAACGAAGTGAACGTTTGAATTATATTTTATTCCGAATATAACTGCATTATTTAAGCTTCCAAATGAAATTGATATGTTGTTGTTTTATTTCAACTCAAAATCCTATCATTCTTTAAATAAACAACTACATGTCGCTAACAAATCTGTTAGCATTCTGCTATCAATATCAGATGCATTCTCCCAAATAAAACCGCACGTTCGTCGACTCCAAGCACCCACTCCAGATATAAGGCGCTCGATACATACATCGGCATCTGAAGGAAGAAAAGTTTCAGCGTGACACTAATTCGAGTGGACCTTAATAATTCTGTACTTCTGTACTGATAAAAACTGCCATACTCGAAAATATTATACATCTGTTTTTTTAGTTTCTATCGATTGCTCTTTATCCTTATACTGTATGGTTCGTTTCACTTTCAAAATCCGTTTTAGATTGACAATATTCAAGAGAGTTGGTACTTTCTTTCATACATCAGAAGGTTTTCAGTCCATTTAGTAGGTACTGCATAATTCATATCTTGGTCAGTCGTTGCACGAAAGCCGCCGTCTATTTATAATATTGTACGTGCAGGGAACCCGGAAGGCGTGTCATTTCCCGATACGAAAAAATGCTCGGACGCGCACTAAAAATGCTTATAAGTTCACGGATTTGAACTCTGATCCCGCAGATGTCGCGCGTTTTTGCAAATGGGAAATGGTCGGTCTCTAATTAAGCGAACTCACTGAATAGTTCATGACGATCTAACGGGAATCGATTCATTCAATATAAATATGATTTTAATTTAAACCAAGCGCGAGCCTCATTATCATCGTGGACAAAACGTAATAAATGGCTGGAATTGGTAATAGAATATAGTGCCGTACTGGTGGCTAGAGACCACCTTGTGTCTTAGCGCTTGCAGAATTCATACACGTTCATTCTTACTCATCTACTCAAACTATATGTTCGATACGATATTACCCTCTAAGATTATCATCAACAGCAGTGCCGTTTCGTCCCATTTGAAGGACTTGTTGCTTTCTAGTCATTGTAACATGTCTCACTTATTGCCTGACCAACAGATTTCGCTTCTCCGAAAGGTTTTGTTTGCAACGTGCTTCGACAATATCAGGGCTTTCAAAGGAAGGTTTCATTTTTTGTCTTGCGTCATTGCGACAAATAGAAATTGCGAGGTTATTAATGAAGATAGTCGCTCGCACAACTTATTAAAAATATTGAAAATTCCCTATAAAAATTATGAAAATTTCACGAGTAGAGTTTGAAGGTGTTATGAGGAAGCTTTTTGTTTCGGAAGGTAGGCGTTTCGTTCAAACTTGCAACCCCGGAAATCATCAGATCGGAAATGGGTGGAAGTTTTCCAATTTCGCCTATGAGCTTGTTTCACGTCGAAACGTCTGTCGTCGGAACGATCGCACTTTACTCTACTTGAAGGCAACGAGTACTTTGAGCAAGGTATTATCGAAAAGCGGTAAAGTCCTCTATGGGATACACCGGGAAGCTGTAGCAAAGGAAAGCGGAATTATGGGCAAGAACGGGGCACATCGCTGTGAGTTCATTAGGTTTTGGTCATGATTATGCGACTTCTCTCTCTGTTATAGCAAAACTGACACCTTCCAATTCAGCCATAAATTTGAAAGTGTCCTACCATACCAGATCAATTTTGTGATCTCAGTTCAATATCGTTGATTCTTTTCTTATGCGTTATTTTGCTATATGACAAAGTTAGAATAAAAAAAAAACGACAGCAAGCATTTGAAATCCAGGTGTGTACCAGAATATTCACATATGTATATCTAGCTCTACCCTGATATCCTCATATGGATATCGCTGTAAAAATAATCTTGAATTGTAAGTCATAAAAGACAATATTTCTGAATAATATTTAATAAGGTTATTCTGATTTTCACAGTTTTTGATGTTATTTGATACAACAATTGTTTCGCTATCACAGTAGCATCATAAGGCAAGTTTGAATTTTGAATAACTAAGCTATGTTTCCGAAATCCGTTGCTATTTATGAAATGAAAATTGTGAAAAGCCTTATTTAATATTATTTAATATGGATTTTCATCGAGTACAGACTGATTCAAATGAATATTTGAGACAATATTTCTTATTAAAAAGTTTATTGATCCCAAAACTCATAATTGGAGATTGTATTGGGTGTTTTTTTAGAGTGATAGAACTTTCCATAGGGATAACTGTGATTTGACAGAAGTTAGAAGCTATATTGTTTCGACATTTCTGTTCAGTAAGCATTGACAAATGATCATGGAAAGACTCACGCCGCAACAACGTTTAAAAATTGTTAAAATTTTTTTCAAAATCAGTGTTCTATTCGCCAAACTTATAGAGCACCTCGTGAAATTTATGGTTTACATATTCGGCAATCAGAGTAGCTCATTCGTCGAACTATCGATAGATTTCGGACAACACTTTCTCTACTCGATGCAGCAACAACAATAAGACAGAGAACTGTACGTAAAGATGAAAATATCGCTGCTGTAAGTCATAGTGATAATGATGATCCAGATTTGTCTATTCGTCGACGTTCACAACAAGTTGGACTCTGTGCATCCACCACATGGAAAATTTTTCGTTAAGATCTTGGTTTACACCCATACAAGATCCAACTGGTTCAAGAACTGAAGCCACTTGACCCTACTAAGCGTCGTTTGTTTGCTGATTGGGCCCTAGAACAGCTTGAAGTTAATCCACTTTTTTATCGTAGAATTGTGTTCAGTGATGAAGCTCATTTCTGGTTAAACGGCTATGTAAACAAGCAAAATTTCCGTATATGGAGTAAAAACAATCCTCAAGAAGTTCTGCAGGTTCCATTGCATCCTGAAAATGCATGATGTGCTTTACCGGCTGGAGGCATCATCGGTCCATGTTTCTTTAAAAACGATGCTGGAGCTAATGTAAGAGTGAATGGTGCTCGTTACAGATCGATGATCAATGATTATTTGAATCAAAATTTGAATGGTATCGACCCAGAAGTGTTTTGGTTCCAAAAAGATAGTGCTACACCTCATGCTGCTACCGTAACAATTGATTTATTGAAAAAGAGATTTGGCGATAACATTATTTCGAGAAATGATTCAATTAATTGCCCTCTAAAATCTTGCGACATAACTCCACTGGATTATTTTCTTTGGGGTTATGTCAAGTTATTGGTTTATACTGATAAACCAGAAACAATAGACGCTTTGGAAGCCAACATAACTCGTGTTATTGATGAAATGGCCTGAATTACTCGGAAAAGTGGTCCAGAATTGGTCTGGTCGAATGCGGTTCCTCAGAGCTAGTCGTGGTGGACAGATGCCGGAAATTATATTTGAAACCTGAATGTCATAAAATTATCTTTCAAATAAAAAAAATTGGCTTCAATCTTAATTTAAATGTGTTTTATTTCAATTTAAAGTTCTGTCACTCTGAAAAAGACATATAGATAGAAATAAAAGAGGCTTCTCCTCATCGCGACCTTAAGATCTATTGTACCCTGCTATCGAAGCTGTACTACAACTCACCTTCTAGTTTCAGAGTTTTGACGACCCCTGGTATCTGAGATGGTGTCAGGGAGATAACATCCTTGTTTCAACAGATTTCTTCCCTAAACCATTCTCCGCGTTGGCTGGTAATCGCGAGGCAATTTATAAGTTTTTGGAGTGATCCAGCCATTGAAAATTCCGACGGAGTGTTTTTTCTTCTTTCTAAACTATTCTCTAGAAGTGTATTTTCTGTAGTAGTTTGTGAACCGTCTATTTATCATTTGATGATACTTGTTCTGTTTAGCTGCTGGATTCCATTTCCCATTCTTTCTTCCGCTCAGTATCATAGTAAAGTCCCTTTCGATACTAACTTTCTTTTTCGTCACGTCACGGTGAAGATTTGAAAAATTCATAAGCACAAAAATTATTTGAGGAATTCTGTTAAATGTTAAGAAACGCATAGACCTGGCTTATCTGGATACCCGATATAAATATAGTTCGAGTCAGTTTAGTTTTGGTTAACCCTTCGTAAATAAAGCATTCAAAATGCGAGACATTTGCCTTCCTCTTCAGTTAAGGTCGCCATGACATGCTAGTGTTTCATTTTTCAGGTTGTGTGGCTCTCCTTTGAAGATTCTTGCGTCATTTCTTATAACTTCCATAATACTCCTAAATGATGCTATCACAACACAATTTTCTGTTCTCATACATGGAAATAGCTTCTTCATGAGCTTTTTTGTCTGAAAGCATTCGTAGCATAAATTGTAGAGTTGCTTTTGTAAACCAAGTGTATCTTTTCCTCAAAGAATTATATGGCTCTAAATCTTCATCTACTGCATCAACGAATCTCATATTTTTGTTACAATATTCAATATGTGCGAGTTTTTTAAATCTTCATAATTTTTCTCCAGATATACTCGTTTAACCATTTTCCCACAATAACTCAGCGCCGTGCCTACTAGTCAACAAATATAATTCTTTATTGTCCTTATAAATGGCCATTACAAAGTAAGCATGACTGATGGATTTCCAGGGGAGTTTGGTTATCTGGAACTCTTCGATTTGATCTTACTATCCCAATTCAATATATGTTATGTGATAGTTACCGATTCTGAACGAACTATACCAATTGTCTAAAATAATATCTCTTTAGCTATTCAGTTAAGATTGTGATAAGTGTAGCACAATTCATTCGAATATTGTCCAATTTCCCCCGTGCCAGTATGTGAGAACGATTATCAATGCTTTAGTAACGATTCAAGCACTGAAGGATAACAATCTTATTTAAAATAATTCACACAGTTTTTATGTTCCACAATTTAATACTCCATTCATGTTACTGAAGGATATTAGTAGTACGAAATGTAACCATAAATATGCGAAAACGTAATGAAAAATCTCATCGGAAGAATGACCCTTTGTAAAAATTACCGAACATTTGGAAGATATTGTGTTCCACTCATTATCAATCTCTAGTTTCTAGTTTGGACTGAAATGAAGATATATTGTTCTTTAAAAAAAAATGCCTTTTTTTCTAATTTCGAATGAACACTTTTGCTGGAAGAACCTTTACAACACACGGCCGCATAAAATTAGGGTCAACTTGTAATTTCCATCTATTTGTGAAATCTTATATTTTCGTAGATTTTATCAGAGCGGGTTCAATAGGGATATCGAAAATGAGCCTTCTGTGGAATAATAACCTTTAAATATTTTATATAATCAACTTAGTGAAGAGATTTATTGAATATCCTATACTGCAACTCAATGTGATGGCGATTTAGAGTGAATGTAATTTCATGGTATTTGTGAAAATTTAACATTAAATGTTTGTCGAATTAAGGCACGTGGAAAACTGAATCGTTAGATTAAATTTTGGACAGGAGAAGATTGGTCAGTCAGATATGCAAGAGTGTGGCGACGAGATATATTCAGTATCCCCGCAAGATCACATTAGTCGATACAAAAGTTGACATTTTCAGTGCACACAGAAACTATGTTGTTTACACTTCAGCGAAATGACAGAAACTGAAAAGAAAGTCTAATGATGACACTTCAAAATGCAAGTGTTCCAGGTGAAATAATGGAATAATCAACTGAAGTAGCGGCATCTATTAGCAAAATTACACGAACTCATTTATACTCCCAATAGTTTTTGGAAATTTCTGGTTTGTTACCAAAAACTTGCATTTACGTTTTCGTGACTGCACATTCGAAGTATTACTTAACTAGTTGTCTGAAGATTAAATAATAGTTCGAGACTGAAGTCAAAATATTAATTCATTAGTAGTAAGAAAATGAAATGATAGTTCGAAACTGCAGTTACAAAAATTGTAATCATCCATTTTTTATGGTATGACATTGGCATCTCTGAAACCTCATTTAGATAAGGACACGGCATGTGGATATTGGTACCAACCTATTAAATTTTAGTACGTCCCTGAAATCCCATAAAGTGGATGAGGCTTGAAATGCAATTATAGAAAATTGACATGGCCTTTAACATCTGAACCGTCTTATATCAGGCTAGTAGTGTATTATTGGCGTTAGATTGAAACCATTAAAAGCTAATTGGTTAATGATATCTGCTCGTTAAGCATGTCGTACGACGTGTGCTGGGTGTTTTTGAAGATTCCGTGGGAAAAATATTTCGTCAATTTTAGCCTAGTGACTGTAACGATTGAGAAGGAATTTTATATATTACACTGGTCGACAAGATTTGTAGCTCAATATAACCATCTACATTAGCAAGTAGTCAATTTTATGAGGGGGTGGTTAAAATGGATGCCTAAACTATGTTACAGAATAATAACTGGAATCAATTCACCAGAACTTCTACAAGTTTTAATATAAATAAAGCTCAAGAAAACATTCAGAATTA
Source organism: Megalocaria dilatata (assembly GCA_034642435.1). Lineage (NCBI taxonomy): Eukaryota > Metazoa > Arthropoda > Insecta > Coleoptera > Coccinellidae > Megalocaria > Megalocaria dilatata. The sequence continues at coordinate 28,237,532 of CM067858.1, forward strand.
AATTTAAAAAAACATGTCCTAAAGACACTGTGTCACTTTGTAGACATATAAATTATTTAACATTTTATTCTAAATGTTTTCATGGGATTTATTTAGATTAAAATCTATAGAGGTTCTGGTGAATTAATTCCAGCTATTATTCTGTAATATTCAAATACTTCTTCGTAAAATTTTCAATTCATACACTTTAACAATTGAGAAATTTTTTTGTATTACATAACATGCGCGTGGCGGTTATCAAATGTAGAGTCTAAGTCGTATCTTCTCTCATTGTATATTTCTGTGATATAACCTAATTTTCGTTTAGAACATGCCTACCCCAAAATTGGTTAGTTGTTGCAGAAACGTGTTGTGTTAAGGAAGGTATTCTCATATATTTTTAAATGATTATTTTGTTTTTTCAAATAAAACCCCTTACTGATGTGATTTTGGGTCCGAGTGTATCAGGTTCTTTTTATGGATAATGTGCTATATATTCTTTAATAAAGGAAAATAAAATAGGGCTTTTTTTTAATTATATGTTTAACATTTTCTGGTGATGGAACTTGTGATTCTTTAATATCCATTCGGAACATATATATGTATATGGTGATGTCTAAATAATTTTATCATTATTTTATATTTTTTTTATTCTTTATTAGTTAATTTCCACCACATGTGATGATAATATATATGTCTATAAAGTGATACAGTGTATTTAAGACATGTTTTTCAAAATTTAATTCTGAGTGCTTTCATGAGATTTATTTAGATTAAAATCTATAAAGGTTCTGGTGAATTAATTCCAGCTGTAATATTCAAATACTTCTTCGTAATAATTTTCAATTCATATTATATACTAAATTGTGTTGTTTACCATATTAGATCTAAAATTAAGATTAAAAATCAGTCTCCTGTTGAGTTTGGAAGTGAGTGGTTTCCTGTGTGTAGAAACTGTTTTTTGGACAGGCGCGCTGCAGGTGCAAAATCTCTCCTGACAAAATTTGTTTTATTTGTGGAGAATTTATGGTGAAATCACAAGCCAGGCCCGTTTCTGAACAAGTTAAAAAAGCCTACTTCCAATATTTTGGTGTTTAATTAGAGATCAAGACAAGCAGTGGGCTCCTCATTTGTGTTGTGTTAGTTGTAGCGTATCATTGGTGCAGTGGATGAATGGAAAGCATAAATCATGCCCTATGGTATGGCGAACAGTCCCTATGGTATGGCGAGCAGTCCCTATGGTATGGCAAGAATCCACTAAATATTTAGACGATTGCTATTTTTGTCTGACAAAGACTGAAGGTTATTTCAAAAAGGGAAAGCACAAGATCGACTATCCAAATTGTTCGTTACTGTTGAAATGAGATAAGAATTGGTGATGATGGGTAGTGGTGATTGCATGCAGGGCGGTTACTGTAGGTTGAAAGGTTCGGGGATCTAGTGGTGATGTTATCGGACCGTTGCCCTGGTTTTATGGCGCGTCCTGAATCCTACAGTGCTGACAGGTGTGGCAATCCGGCATTACCCCAGCTGGCTTCAGCAATACCTGGGTTTCCAGGGTCCTAAATTTGAAAGGGAATGCACTCCTGAAGCATGTCCTAGCAATGACGCAATGAATACTGCCACTGGAGGGTGGAGATCCACAGCAGTAATCCTCCCGCTATATAAGAGGATAGGTTTCATGGGGGCAGTGGTTGAAAGGCTGCACTCTGGGATAGGGAGATTCTGTCTCCTTGACGTGTGAGTTGCGTTTTCCAAATCGGGAGCTAACCTGCATAGTTAGAAGAGGATTGGATAGTGCTTCGCCCTATGCCTAAGTCTTGGAAACTGAAACCAAACTGGAAGTGACGATTTTATCGCCGCGCGCTGATTCAGTGTATCCTAATCCCACGCCTATGGGGGCTGTGACAGTAGTCCTGAGGGCGGGTAGGTTACATAAAGCAACCTTCACTTCCTTTCTTCCTTCCTATCCAAATTTGCATCCTGCATTACGACCTGTTCTTCATAATACAGATTTACCAGTGCCGATCGCACCTTTAGATCCGCAAAATGTTGTTTTGGCAGATATTGGAAACAATGCAGCATCAAGTAGCTCCGAAGAACAGTGCACCGACCCTACTTTTACTGCAGGTCCTAGTTCCAGCGAGCCAAATTCAATTGTTCAAAATGGGTTAAATGATTTATTACGTGATTTGGGGTTATCAAAACAACAGTCAGAACTTATTGGTTCCTGTCTTAAGGAATGGAACTTATTAGACAACGAAACAAAAATTACAAATCTCAGAAAGAGAAATTTTCCGTTTTCTGCAAGAATATTCAGTTCATCTATAGATTCGTCTAAATACCGTTTAAAAGCTGTGTTATTACATAATGGAAATTCAAAAACCCTCTATACCAGTTTCCCATTCAGTGACGATGAAAGAAAGCTATGAAAATATGCGTACTGTTTTGAATAAAATAAATTACAACACATATAAATGGCAGATATGTGGGGAATTAAAATTTATAGGAATTTTAGTGGGACTTCAGGGAGAGTCTATTATTAATAAACATTTTGCTAATTTAAAATTTATATTTGTGTGATAATTGAAAATAAATTTGCTTGTCACTTGTGTAACTATTCTTCATATTCAATTTGTATCTTCAACATGACAAGATTTCATATAATTTTCATAAGATTTTACAAGGTATGTATTTAGATAGGCTTCTATGTTTGTATTTCTGATTCATTGTTTTACTTTAGGTAACATCAAGTTTCAAGTGAGAATAAAGAAATAAAAATATTATGTGTTATTGAAATTTCTGTTTTTAATTCAAATTTGAGAGGACTTCATAGTCTGCAGCAATGCTGATCGAATTCTAATACCTCTTTTCCCAGAAAGTGCATTCAAAATAAAAAAGATTTAATTATTATTATTTAATTTGCTCTTCATCTCCATAATTTGCAAATCTAATATTTTAAGCTTTGAATGCTCCTCTTCTTTTCTTCTATTCTCTTCCTTGATAGCCACTATCTGAGCTTCTACTAGAGCTGTTTTTTTGTAATACACCTCTTTCGCTTGGAAATTGGCTCCCTCAATTTCAATGGAGCCCCACCACCAGTCAATATGACTGCGTTGAGCAGCTACCACCTTCTAGTTTTAGTTTTTATATTGTCATATTTGGATTTGAGCTGGTCCCCATTTCTCCAATGGAGAACTGTTGCATTGAAATCAGTTTCTATTCTCTGCCAGACTTTATCCTATAATATTAACATTCTCTTTTTCAATCAATTCCAAGAGGCATAGTTCCTCCTCAGGTTTTAAAGTAATACTTTTTCTCTCTTTTCTTCCATATACATTCATATAACCCACGAAATAAAATATAACAATTCAGACGTAATAATGATATAAATTTCAATATACTGTCTTCTGCACATAACCATGTTTATGCAAAGATCGAGTTATACTTCTTCTCTTTTTCTTTTTACAAGTTCCAACGCATAACTCACAATTTTTACAGAATATCACCAACTACATTCGTAAAATCATTAGTTCTCAGGATAGCCAACAGTCGGAAACATATGACCGGCGCATTAAAGGAAGCTTTAAGTAAAGGACGGTCGATGTGCGTTTATGAAACTGATGCTCCCATTTAAAGGATCCTTTTTCATAAAGGGACTTTATCATAAAGTAGCCTTTTGATGTTGTTTATGAAACTGGCCGTAAGTTTCTTATCTTTTTATTCCGTTAAATGTCATATGTTAGAATCTGAAGATTGCTAACAACCATGAAATACGTATAATACCTTATATTTTGAATTGAGTATTTTCTCATTTCTTTATTCTCTTTTGGGGTTTCACACTGATGGATGAATTCATGTATACATGTTTTATACAATGTAGTTAAAGAAAATAAATGTTTTACTAGATAAGTATTTATTCTACATCAATCTTATATCTATTTTTAACATATATGTTAAAAAATTTTTAGAGTGCTGATACATATTTATGATTCTACATTAGAGACTCTACCGAGTAGACTCAAATTCATAATTAATATAATAAAATGGAATTTCCGGCCAGGAATGATTTCAATTGCTGAAAATGCGTTAAAAAAATCAATTATTGGACTATTCGTTGGCATGAATAGTAAGGATTATATAAATTCCGATAAATAATACTCATTTTGTGTACAGTTGACCAATGTCCGGTACTTTTTTGACACCGAGTATAAAATTCAACGGCTTCTAATATATCGGGCTACTGTCATACCCTCAGAAGTATAAAATTTCCAATGGAGTGTTAAGCCCGAGATAAAACTGTAATTACACCCACTTTAAAGAAACGAGGGGGTAATAAATTTATGTATAATTATAACCATTTCATTCTAGCATTCTGGATTTTTTTCTATATTCGTCCTACCTCATTAAATCCTGTTCCATCGCTTAATTCCGAAGATAAACAAGTGAAATTTATACTAGTATTGCATCTCATTTCTCGAGAAAACAGTCCGCAATTAAAATCGTAATATATGACGCATTATATTACAATAACTCTAAACAGAGAGCAAATAACCCTAAGGGTTATCATACGTGGAAAAACTTATATCTAGGTATGCACAGAACAACTGGTTCGATTATTGAAAAAGTTGGAAAACCAGCTTAACTCATGATAAACAAGAAAGTTTCTCAATTATAACCTTAACTGACTCAACCTAATAAATAATCTATGGAGGGATAATTGCAATACTTACCAGGTGGAGAAGTGTGAAACCGGAATTTTTGTGCAAAAATTGTTCATCCAAAATAATCTCTATTGCTTTTTATATATTTTTCTCTTCGACAGCTTATGAATGTCACGTCAAAAAACAGTTCTCATTTTGAAGGGAACAAATTATCCAGGATTTTATCACATTTTCATACGAATTGTAGCATTGTTCACCGAGAACGTGACCCGGTGATACGAATGGATATTAATGGAATGGAGCCAAGTCTGGAGAATCAGCCGTATGCGCCAGTATTTCGCTACTGGATGCTTCGATCGTTTCCCTGACTCGTTTAGATGTATGTAATGAGGCATTATCATGGAACAAAATGGTTTTGCGTTCCCTTCTTCCATATTCTCGTCGTTTTTCAGTACTACATCTATGTAAATCGTTCATTTGGTGTTGGTAGCGATGATTGATTTCACCAGGTTTAAGTGGCTCATAATAGATTACACTCTTCTGATCCTATCGAATACAGAGCATTGCCTTTATTCCAAAGAGATTTAGTATTGCAGTGGATGTCAATGATTTGCTTGGATTCACCCATGATTTAAGATGCTCAGGATTCTCAAAACATATGCCTGTTTCATCACCTGTCACCATTGAATAGAGGAATGGGTTTCTTTTGAATCTGTCGAGCACCAATTCACAAGTTGTTTTGTAACTATAATTATTCTGTTTATGTTTTCTCAATTAAATCCTTGGTAGTAGTGACCCTATTTGCATAACTTTCAGTTGACTGTACTAATCTGTTCTGCTACAATTCAATGAAATTAATTTCGACTTGTATAATGTATATCTGTTAGGTCTCTTTTAAAAACATGAAAAGTCTTTAAAACTCTTGATATATTTATTGCCTATTCATTACTTATATTCAACGACGCAGCATTCGTCTATTTCATTCTATCCTCATCTACTAACATTGGTCCCCTAATTTTTCATATAAGCAATGGGAAAGTTCAATTCAGTCATTCGGTCTACTCACAAATAGGATTTTTAATGAATTCAGTTAATTTCTCTCTTTTTGTTAGAAAGGATGCAGTGAGACACCTCTAACCAGTTTATGAATATACAGTAAACTCATTTTCCCTGTGATAGTCAACCATTGTCGGTTGTGAGCTTTCGATCCTATCTCTTGCATTATTATTTCGGTAATACTCAGCCTTTGTCATTTGCGGCTTCAGCCTAAATTATTGCATTATTCTGGTATTAGTCAAATCTGCGCGTTGTGTCTCTGCACAAGATTCTCTTGATTACCATAAACGTAATGATCCACATTGTCGGTTGCCAATGTAAAGGAAATAAATGTAGTATAATTGTCAAGCAGGATATTTCAGTGCATATTAATGCTCATCGATCAGAATTATTAACAATTTGATCCTACAATATTTTGAATACCATAGAAATTAATTCTGTTAACCTTCTTGAAATTTCGATTCTAAGAAAAAAATTTTTTATTCAAAAACTTTTTAGAATTGAATTGAATAAATTTCTCAGAAAAACACTGTTTGAATTTAGTAGACATATAGAATTAACATTCATTGCATAGTACCAAAAGGAATGAAAGAATTCTAAGAAATATAAATTTAATGAATACTTGAAGGATACAAAATTTTGTTTCGTATCTTGTATTATGAAAACCAAATCCCTTTGTAAAAATGCGAAACATAGCCTAAAGAACTTGTTCAAAAACAAGTTACTTCAAATAAGTTCTGTCAAAAAAATTCCTAAACCATGCGCACATCTTCAAAAAGCAATTTAGAATTCCCACAACGAAAACTCCTCAGCCCTACTTCATATTTGAAAAATAAAAATAACTAACAAAAAACATCTTACCAGACAAGCTGAATGTCTTCTTAACAAACACCAGAATAAAGTAAAGTTTATATATATTTCCTAATAATCCTTTTATGAAGTTAAAACCTCTTTTTATTCTTTTATCATGCAATATTATATAGAAAGAAGGTCTAGTCGTGAAAAAAACTATTAGTCTTATGTTAGTTCAAATATTCATGAAATTTTGAATCTTAATTTCATTCATATTCTCTAATGAAACAATTCTTTCATTGCCAAAGATACGTTGATGATATTATATGTTGTTCTATTTATTCAGATAGAAAATTAAAAGTTTTTTTCGTTCACCAGTGATTGACATTCGTTCATATTTTTCATCAAAAAACTGAATATAGCCATAACATTAATTTTCTCGTTTCAACCATCAACAAATTCAACAATTTACATTAATTTTCAATTTTCTAGAAAGCAACATATACAGATGTAATAATGTATAATAAATCAATCCACCCATCAACAAATTTTATCAGTCTTCAACAGTTTCATTCAAAGAATGGTTGACGTTTCAGTAAATACTAAAATTACATTTCATTATTGAGCTATCAATAATGAATCCAATATTGATATATAAGTTGCAAATGAATACATGGAATAGCAATGAATTTGCTATTATCTGTTCAGATTATTTTTAGTTATTTATTTGTGAAATTTTACATTAACATCAGCTGCCATTCTTATTGTTTTGTTGTGTTATGTTATTTGTAATTTTCTTTTAAACAGCATTCGAAAAGTTCGAAAATACAGACGAACTGTCACTTAGGTCAGCTTAGTCTTGTTCTTCATTTCCTGTCCTGAATCCTGTAAAGAAAGGTCACTATAGTTACTCAAGGACGTGATACTCACTTCATTCATTCAGTTGTGTTTATAATGAATATGGAGAAATGATAATAGTCTCATTTTAAATATAATTTTCATTAGATCTTCATCAAGACCGATTCAGATAGAGCTTCAATATATCGGGCTACACAGATCCCAAGGTGCACACGTTTCACCTTGGGATCTGCAAATATATAAAAAATATAATATTTCAGAGACTACAACAATTTGCTCTTCCTTTAGAGATGGAATTAATTTGAAACTCGACATTCTGAAAAAGGTTCCTTAGGAAGTTTTATAAAATATATTATACTTACAAAATATAAGGTAGATATTTAACGATGTGTCTAATTTGAAGATTAACCGTACATTCAAATTCAAATTATATTTATTGTAATAACTTTTTCTTAAGGAATTGCTTGCTTCAAACAATTATTCATCATTATAAATAAATTTCCAATTTGTCATTCTCATTTCCATTCGATGGGAAAATCTGAAGTTCTTCTATGTCTGTGTGTGGGATCCTTTATCATGGGATATTAATAACGTGACGCTCTTCTGTAATCAGAGAAATTTGTAATCTTATACTTATCTATCCGAATGAACTATACTGACTTTTATTGGACTCCCCACATAGACAAAGCACCTTTTTCCGATTAGGATTATTTGAATACGTTTGCTTGCTGTAGGTACGCCTATAAGCTTTTCGTAAGTACCATATCGTTACAAGATAATGCCTTCGCCATGATGAATTTTCCGTCTTCATCATGAGGTGTAATTGCACAACTGTTAAGGCGGTAGTAAGCTACATCACCATCCTACGGTAATTTGATATTATCTACTCTCATCATGATCTTCGACTTGTCTAGAAATTGGATGGAAATATATTTACTTACTAAGTTTTTACAGTTACAAGATGGAATGAACGACTCAATGTAGATAATTACCACAAAAGTTCTCTATAGAGGGTGCACCAAAATCAATGTCAAGCCGGAAAGACTTAAAGGAGTTAGAAAAAAAATCTTACGAGGGGTAATATATTCTCGGTGAGGGGTGAGTAATCTAATTACCTCATTCACTAATAACACTATCACAGGGTATTAATATAAAATTTCACTCATTTACGATCATTAGTTTTCCAGGTATCCTCAGTGAAAGACGACCAATGACTGACGCCACAATGATGAAGGAAATCCAGCATCGCGCCCTTATAATGGTCCTCAATAAGCAAGGATAAAGTCAAAAAATCATTCATGAAGAGACTGCTCTTTACCAAGATTGTGTTCCGTCGTTATCCACCGTTCAAAAGTGGTCAATTTAATTCAAAAGAGGCAGAGAAAGCATCCTCGCTGTGACAAAAGTGGAAAAGCTGGTGGTTGAAGATACCATAATAAAAATCAAGATGTAAACAGAGATGGAATATCTATCCGTGGGTACCATACATGCTATCCTTCAAGACCATCTTAACCTCTCAAAGGTCAATGCAAGATGGGTACCGAGAATGCTCACCGCACGTCAGAAGCAAGTGCGAGTTGAGTGCTTTAAGGACTTTTTAGAGCTCTGTGGAGAAGACCCATTGACTATTTTCAACCGACTGGTTACTGGTAATGAGACGTGAGTTCATCACTAAGACCCTGAGAGTGAACAAGAGTCCATGCAGTGGATTGAAAAGGGTGTACAGCCCTTAAACAAGTTTAAAGTCACCCTATCCCCTGGAAAAATAATGACTACGGTCTTCTGGGATTTTTAAGGTATTTTATAGATAGAATACATCCAAAAGGGTGAAAGCTTCACAGCAGCAGCATACGTAACCACTTTGCGTAATTTAAGAGGAGCAAATAAAGATAAAAGGCCAGGAAAACTCACAGCGCGGGTGTTACTGCTGCGCGACAACGCGCTGATTCACAAGGCCAGCGTGGCGAAGACTGATGTGGGTGAATGTGGTTCCGAAGCAATTTATCATTCTCCTTACAGTTCAAACCCCCAGTGACTACTATCTATTCCCTAATGTAAAAAAATATCTTCGTGGAAAGCGATTTTCCGACGATGAAGAACTGAAGATAGCAATTAGTACCTATTTTGAGAAGCCGGAAGAATATTTTTTACTGGGTTTGGAGAATCTTATTCCTCGATGGAACAAATGTATTGCAGTTTTAGGAGACTACATTGAAAAATAAAATTTTTCCTAAATTTCCTATGTCTATACCGAGAATACATTGAACACCCCTCGTTTCCATGAATATCCAAATCATTTTTTGTAATATCTCTTCGAACCAAAATTACATTCCTTGTGCGAATTTTAATTATGTTGAACAACTTGTATTCTGATGAATGGTTAACATTCAACTGGATTGAAGTCATTTCCTGTTGAAATATGCCAAATTATGTGGCATCAGTTACGTAAAAGTTACTCTGATTTTTGAGAAGTTCAAGACTTGAGTGACAGTAGCATTATAACTGACATATAAATTATACTGGGTGTTCCTAAATTGGACATATGAATGAAGATGAGTGATTACTTGAATAATATCACGACATGGGATCGTAAACATTACATTTTCGATGTACAAGATATTGAAGTTTGAATTTGTTAAATTTTTTTTTCTCGTATCATTTGCATTTCTCAACATACTCAGTTGAAATTTGGCAAAGATGTATTACATTTTGAGGCGTACATAATTTTGCATATAAGATTTCTGTGAACATATGCAGGGTGATATTTTCTCTGGAACAATAATGTATCTTTTTCTCCTCCAAAACTTATTGTGGTGCATCACTCGTAGATTACAAGAAATAGTATAGAAAACAGTAAATTGTTACACTTAAAGCAAAAAACTTCAAAAATAATCATGATGAAGAGACTGAATTACAACTATAATAAAAACAAAACCGCATCCACCAATCACAACAACGGAACTAAACTGCAAATACCGTTATATATAATTATAAAAATATTTTAAAAATTTTTAAAAAATTTTAAAAAATTAGCCTTCTACATATTTAATTCCAAAAGATTATATTTAATGATTATAACTTCTGAAAATAAATTAAAGTAATGTCGTATAAGTACCACTCATATCATGACATAAAATAAACATTCATTATAAGACATCCGAATGGTATAACAAAATCCAATAAATAAAAATTATTAACCAAAATCCTATAAATTAAACATTTTGAATAGACAAAATTTTGTTTCTGCTTATCAATCTTATGAAAAACCAATATCTCTCAAGAATATCCAACATAATCTTAAGACTTTCATCACAAAACTATCTTACTTAGACTATTCAATATTATTGGATATCTAACCAAGGTACTTTATATAAAAACTCAAGATATGCAAAACATTACTGAAAAACAAGTTTTAAGATCGACTTTGCTCATCAGTATTCAAATATTCATATTCAATAAATATAACATCAATCAATAACAAATATTCAACTCACCCTTCATTCCTCTAGAAAAAGTTCTACCGAAATGAGACCTTTAAATATGGTATTCACTACACACAGAAAAATATCTGTGGTTTACCCTTGATCTAGAAGATTGAAAGACAAATTTAACGGCCTCTGCTATATATAGCACAAGGACTATCTGTATAAAGAATGTTAAGGAAACCAAATAATTATATATTATGAATAAAATAACATAAATAGAGGTTAATTCTTGATAGAAGGTATATAAAATTATATAAATATTTTTAAAATTTTTAAAAAATTTTAAAAAATTAGCCTTCTACATATTTAATTCCAAAAGATTATATTTAATGATTATAACTTCTGAAAATAAAATAAAGTAATGTCGTATAAGTACCACTCATATCATGACATAAAATAAACATTCATTATAAGACATCCGAATGGTATAACAAAATCCAATAAATAAAAATTATTAACCAAAATCCTATAAATTAAACATTTTGAATAGACAAAATTTTGTTTCTGCTTATGAATTTTATGAAAAACCAATATCTTTCAAGAATATCCAACATAATCTTAAGAATTTCATCACAAAACTATCTTACTTAGACTATTCAATATTATTGGATATCTAACCAAGGTACTTTATATAAAAACTCAAGATATGCAAAACATTACTGAAAAACAAGTTTTAAGATCGACTTTGCTCATCAGTATTCAAATATTCATATTCAATAAATATAACATCAATCAATAACAAATATTCAACTCACCCTTCATTCCTCTAGAAAAAGTTCTACCGAAATGAGACCTTTAAATATGGTATTCACTACACACAGAAATATATCTTGGGTGAGTTGAACATTTGTTACTGATTGATGTTATATTTATTGAATATGAATATTTGAATACTGATGAGCAAAGTCGATCTTAAAACTTGTTTTTCAGTAATGTTTTGCATATCTTGAGTATTTATATAAAGTACCTTGGTTAGATATCCAATAATATTGAATAGTCTAAGTAAGATAGTTTTGTGATGAAATTCTTAAGATTATGTTGGATATTCTTGAAAGATATTGGTTTTTCATAAGATTGATGAGCAGAAACAAAATTTTGTCTATTCAAAATGTTTAATTTATAGGATTTTGGTTAATAATTTTTATTTATTGGATTTTGTTATACCATTCGGATGTCTTATAATGAATGTTTATTTTATGTCATGATATAAGTGGTACTTATACGACATTACTTTAATTTATTTTCAGAAGTTATAATCATTAAATATAATCTTTTGGAATTAAATATGTAGAAGGCTAATTTTTTAAAATTTTTTAAAAATTTTAAAAATATTTATATAATTTTATATACCTTCTATCAAGAATTAACCTCTATTTATGCTACCGTTATATATGTTCTCCTCTAAGCAAATTTCCTCCTGTAGCCTTCTTATCCGTAGACGATCAAACTTTTCCGAAGAGTACCCAATAGTTTCACTATTGACGGTCTAGAAGGCGTACCACGACGTTCCCAAATTGCTTTCGTTTTGAGGACTGTGACTGCGAAATTTTCACCACTTTTGTAGTGAATTTTCACAATTTCATTGCGTTGTTGAACCGTGTATCTTTCCATTTTTAGTAAAAGCGTAGTTTTCACTAGTAAAATAACAAAAGATAACAGCTTCAAAAGTGACAGATGCCCAGATAGCGGGCTATTCAAAATATAACCTCTTATTGGAAAACCGTTTATTACAATATATTGAGGTTTAAATTGTATTCACCATGAAGTATGTAGAAAAGAAAGATTACACTACAGATTTTATTTGGCTCAGTGAATATTGCCATAGAATTTCATAGAGTACTCTTCTTCCCGACACAATACATTTGTTGAGGAACAGGGTTTATCTGTGAAAAATATTCTGCAAACAAAATGAAGATCAACTACTACTCAATTAAGATACATCTGACAAAAATTAATTCCTGGATCAAAATCTCGTGGCAGGAACGCTTGCATTTTCTAGATGTAATAGGAATTTAGCAACGAATCACGCGAGATACACCAAACAACTTGATAACTTATATCGGTTTTTTTCAGAGAAATAGAACTTTGAATTGAAACAAATCACATTTAAAGTAAGATTGAAGCCAAATTATTTTGATTTGAAAGATGATTTTATGACATTTATGTTTTAAAAATAATTTCCGGCATATGACCACCACCACTAGTCCTGAGGAACCGCAATCGACCAAACCAATTTTGGACCACTTTTTCGAATAATTCAGGCATTATTTCATCAATGACACGAATTATGCTGGCTTCCAAAGTCATAACCCCAAAGAAAATAATTAAGAAAAGTTATGTCGCATGATCTTGGAGGCTAATTAATTGGACCATTTCTCGAAATAATGTTAACGCCCAATCTTTCTTTCAATGAATCAATTGTTACGGTAGCAGCCTGAGGTGTAGCACCATCTTGTTTGAACCAAAACAATTCTGGGTCAATACCATTCAAATTTTGAAACAAATAATCATTGATCATCGATCTGTTACGAGCACCATTCACTGTAACATTAGCTCCAGCATCGTTTTTAAAGAAATATGGACCGATAATGCCTCCAGCGTATAAAGCACACCATACAGTGCATTGTTCAGGATGCAATGTAACTTGTAGAATCTCTTGAGAACTGTTTTCACTCCATATACGGTAATTTTGCTTGTTTACATAGCCATTCAACCAGAAATGAGCTTCATCACTAAACACAATTTTACGATAAAAAAGTGGATCAACTTCAAGCTGTTCTAGGGCCCAATCATCATAAACGACGTTTATGATGATCAAGTGGCTTTAGTTCTTGAACCAGTTGAATCTTGTATGGCTCTAGACCAAGATCTTTACGCAAAATTTTCTATGTGGTGGATGCACAGAGACCAAATTGTTGTGAACGTCGACGAATTAGCAAATCTGGATTATCATTAACACTACGACTTACAGCAGCGATATTTTCTTCTGTACCTACAGTTCTTTGTATTGTTGTTGTTGTTTTTGCATCGAGTAGAGAAAATGTTGTCCGAAATCTATCGACAGTTCGACAAATAAGCTGCTCTGATGGATGATTATGTAAACCATAAATTTCACGAGGTGCTCTATAAGTTTGGCGAATAGAACACTGATTTGAAATAAATTCTCAACAATTCGTTAACGTTGTTGCGGCGTGAGTATTTCCATGATAAGTTGTCAATGCTTACTGAACAGAAATGTCAAAACAACATGGCCTCTACCTTCTGTCAAATCACAGTTATCCCCAACAAAAGTTCTATAAAAAAAAAACACCCGATATTTAAATTAACACTAATTTTTCTAATATTAGATGGAGGAGACCGTCACCTTCTGATAGTTCATTTAAAAAAAATATCTTTTGTTGTACTTCCTAAATAACCTTCTAGTTCTTTCGAAACTGTTCCTTCGATTTCGATAATTTGTGGTTTATCTGCATTATTTTTGTTGATGAAAAGATCCAGTTTCTTGAAAACATCTGCGAATACCATTCCATTCGGATAGCATTTTAGATAGAGACGCTTAGCTTTTCCTCAAGACTACGAATGAAGACAAATCAGCTATTTCAGAATTCGTTAAAATGAAAAATACATGAGGTTGATTCTTTCAAAGCTAAAAATGGAACCATGAATTTATCTAAATATGCCAACGCCTACTGATTCCTTTTAAAAATTTTGAAGATCCTGGCTACTTAGAAACTATTTAATAGTATTTCCAAAAAAATGCAAATACGAAAAAGTTGCAGGAACTCACAACTCTAATGAAACGAAGATTCATTCTTATACTTCTCAAAATACTTTTGGCGCACTACAAAAAAGGGGAGGGAATTGCTCAAGAAAATATATCACCCTTTAGATATTCACACACAGTTTACATGTCATATGATTTTAACTTCAAAATGAAATACCTTTGAAAATTTCAGCTGATTACGTTGGGAAATGCAGATCCTATGAGAAAAAACTTTAAAACAATCCCATATTTTTGACAACCGACAAACAGCGCTAATATTAAAACAACTATGTTTCACAACCAATAAATTATTATTTTGCACATTGTAATTGTGACTCGAGTTTAGGGAATTAACTATCCCATTTTCAGACAACTGTTGTCTGAAGATGGGACAGTAAATTCTCCAAAATTAATAGGTGTAAAATATCAATGAACTGCTTGAACGAAAATGGACAACACTTTGAACCCCTCATTTCATGAAATCCTTCTTTTATTGTCATTTTTAAATAAAGTTCGAATTGTTATGGTCTTTAAAAAGACTACGGGTTTTCTTCGAACTATTAACTGTTTGAATTAAACTTTGGCAGCCAACAATCAATGTTCGCATTATTTTATTTTCACCGCCGCACAGTCCAAAGCCAACTTATCCAAGAGATAAAATTTGAAAATTCAATATCTCGAACATAACTTCCGGAAAATATCTAGTATGCTATATTTTTGGATTGATAATTTAAAACTCTATCAAAATATGTGGAAATAAACTGGGTATCCCATTTGAAAAATATATTTTCATATCGATATCTCATAAAATGTCACTTTGCATAAAATTCAAGTAACGTCATAGCTCTACGTAAGAAGTTGCTACAGGAATGTTTTCACAGAAATAGAAATTTTCAACAGAAGTAAAGTTACAGTAATATTTCAAAAATGAAAATTTTCGAGAAACACCTTGTAACAATTTAACGGTGATAGATATCGACATGCAGTTTTTTCCAATTAGTTTCTCATGAAAATTGGCCCTCAAGCACCGACATTAGTTTTTGTCTAAGTAGTACAGAAATAGAACTTTCCCTTCAAAAGTGTCCAGTTTGGCCCCCTCTGTACCTATTTAATGAAAAATTATGGAAAACAAAGTACGTTTATTATTTCATTTACAGTGTCAAAATAACGGAATACCTACTGTATGCAATGAGAAAAATCTCTTTTATTCCAAGAAAAAATCTTATGTCACTGCATTCATGATATTTTTGCTATCGTACCTCAGAATCCGTTGAATTATTTCTTGATGTATAACAATTTTGTTGCTTCCAAGTTTATTGACTGAGTCGTTTGTGTTAATATAACCAATTATTCAAATAGCGCATTAATGCAACATCAAATCTGATACGTTCTCTGTATACTTATCCTACAAGTAATTATTCTAAGAACCCAAAAAAAAACATTTCGAAGTCCCCAGACCTGATCCCTTTTCAATGTTTTTTCACAAGAAACTCAAAAGTAGAAGCGATTCTTCGCAATTACAGTGGTACTTAATGACGATTAGTGCAACGCGAAAAAGTATAAATATGATTTTAATCGTTTAAACGGCGGAAGTGCACGTTCAAGAACGAGTGGCAATCAGCTAGTAATTTTAATTCTCGCAGAGTAAATGAATAAATGGTGGTGTGTTCTTTCAATTTGTACCTTCTCTAGGTAAGTACTTCAGCAAATATACGTTTCAGGTGTTTTCAACTATGTTATTACACCGAGTTATGCGCTGGTTCAAACATGAATGGATGGAGTGAAAACATAGTGAACAGTCTTGTGATTATGTACCTCATTTGCAGGAAATTATCTTTAAATCTTCTTTTTGCAAATTTCTCATTGCTAATCAAGAGTACTTATTCCTTTTAATAATTGGTCAAAATTGGGTGAATGAGTACGTGAAAAAATAAATATATTTATTACATAATCAAAACATGACGTGTTCGCAGGCTATTCGAATGCTTCTAAAAAAATAGTCAAACATTTTGGAACGTCCTATATTCAAATACATTAAGCTTCTAGATAAGGGTACAATAAATTTTTATTACTTTTGGAAAAATCAATGGGTTTCGAGAATAGACCTGATAGAGGTTAATTTGATAATTCGGTATGGTGATTCATTATATTCCCAAAAATTCTTAAACGATTTATTTCTAAAGTTTCTGAGGAATTCGGTGAACGAGATAATTTCATTTGGTCACTCAATAAATTATAAGAATTTTTTGTTCTAAACTTTCGAGGAGGTTCGACTTCATTTTCCTTGAGAACCTATGTGAATTTTATCCTAAAAATTCATTTAATAAAATAATATAAATTATTGCCGCAATTTTCTAGTTTAACGGCAATTGTCTTGCTAGCACTGTGGCTTCGCCAAGTTCACATTTTGTATCGGGTGTTTTTTTTAAGAGTGAAAGAACTTTGGATAGGGATAACTGTGATTTGACAGCAGGTAGAAGCCATGTTGTTTAGACATTTCTGTTCAGTAAGCATTGACAAATTATCATGGAAAGACTCACGCCGTAACAACATTTCCAAATTGTTGAAATTTATTTTCAAAATCAGTTTTCTATTCGCCAAACTTATAGAGCACTTCGTGAAATTTATAGTTTACATTGTCCATCAGAGCAGCTTATTCGTCGAACTGTCGATAGATTTCGGACAACATTTTCTATACTCGATGCAACGACAACAAGACAAAGAACTGTACGTACAGAAGAAAATATGGCCGCTGAAAGTCATATTGTTGATGATTATCCAGATTTGTTTATTCGTCGACGTTCACAACAAGTTGGACTCTTTGCATCCAACCACATGGAAAATTGTGCGTAAAAAATTTGGTCTACACCCATACAAGATCCAACTTGTCCAAGAACTAAAGCCGCTTGACCATAATAAGGGTCGTTTGTTTGCTGATTGGGCCCTACAACAGCTCGAAGTTGATCCACTTTTTTATCGTAAAATTGTGTTTAGTGATGAAGCTCATTTCTGGTTGAACGGCTATGTAAACAAGCAAAATTGCCGTATATGGAGTGAAAGCAATCCTCAAGAAGTTCTGCAGGTTCCATTGCATCCTGACAAATGCACTTCATGGTGTGTTTCACACGCTGGAGGCATCATCGATACATATTTCTTTAAAAACGATGCTGGAGCTAATGTTAGAGTGGTGCTCGGTACAGATCGATGATCAATGATTATTGGCTTGATCGATGTTCAATGATTATTGCTTGAATGATATCGACCTAGATGTGTTTTGGTTCCAACAAGATGGTGCTACACTTCTTTCTGCTACCGTAACAATTGATTTATTGAAAGAAATATTTGGCGATAACATTATTTCGAGAAATGGTCCAATTAATTGGCCTCCAAGATCATGCGACATAACTACACTGGATTATTTTATTTGGGGTTATGTCAAGTCATTTGTTTATGCTGATAAACCAGAAACAAAAGACGCTTTGAAAGCCAACATAACTCGTGTTATTGATGAAATAAGGCCTAAATTACTCGAAAAAGTGTTCCAAAATTGGTCTGGTCGAATGCCGTTCCTCAGAGCTAGTCGTGGTGGATATATGCCGTAAATTATTTTTAAAACATGAATGTTTTAAAATTATCTTTCAAATAAAAAAAATTGGCTTCAATCTTAATTTAAATGTGTTTTATTTCAATTTAAAGTTCTATCACTCTAAAAGAACACCCGATACCTACTATTCAAATAATAACTTCTTTTCTTATATAGCTTAAAATTCAAGAAAAAGGCATTGCAACCTACTAGAAAAATGCAGAAATTAAAGAAAGAAAAACATATGCAGAAAGTAATACAAATAACCATCAATTGACAAAAATACCGATAAAGAAAATTATGTGAAAAAACGGATATATCAAACCTTTAAATATATTGGTGCCAATTATAGGAAATACCTATTAAGTAACAATATTCAACATTGTAGATCTTATGACATCTGTTTGGAAATTGAGAAGAATTTTAAGATTCTTGTATCTACTAATTTTTACTGAAATTTTAAACATCATACATATTTATTTCGTTAATCTCCCACAAATTTTAATTTCAAAAAAGGTTTTCATTCAGAAATTTTCGGAATTATATTGAATGAATGTCTTAGAAAACACTTTCTCAATTTAGTAGACATAAAGAATTAACACTTATTACACAGTAGCAAAAGGAAATGAAAGAATACAAAGAAATACAAATTATCAATTGAAATTTTACAAAATGAATACTTGAAGGGTATGCAATTTTTATTTCATACCTTGTTTCATGAAAACCAAATTCCTTTTTAAAAAATGCAAAACATAACCTTAAGAACTTCTTCAAAAACGACCAGCTCAAAACAAGTTCCTTCAAAAGAATTCCTGAAAACATGCAGAACATATTCAAAAAGCAATTTATAATTACCACAACGGAAACTCATCAGCTCTTCATATTTAAAAAATAAAAATTTTTAACAAAAAAATTTCTTACCAGACTTCTGGGTAAACACTAGAAGGAAGTGAACTTTTAAGAACCCTACATGTTCTATGTCCGTCACAGAAATTACCTACACAAAGTTTGCAACATATTTTATGGACTCCTTTAAAACCAAATGATGACATGTTATAATTGTAAACCAAAATACAAAATATATAATTATTAGATATACAATTTAATAATAAAAAGAGGTTTTTTCTTGATAGAAGGATTATTACAAAATTTTAAATATCATATAGATTTATTCAAATATTTTTATTTATTTAAATATTTACAGATATATTCTGTTAGCCTTCTACATATTTAATTGAAAAAAATTATATTTAATATTATAATTTAATTCCTGAAGTTATAATATTAAATATAGTTTTTTGAAATTAAATATCTAGAAGGCTAACAGTATATCTATAAATATCAAAATATTCAAATAATTTTATATACCTTCTATCAAGTATAAACCTCCATTTATTTAATTTTATTTATAATATAATTATTTGGTTTCCTTAACATTCTTAATACAGATGGTCCTTGTGTTATAACAGAGACCGTTAAATTGCCTTTCAATCTTTGAGATCAATGTTAAACCGCAAAACCATTTACATCTAGCCATATTAGACTCCATTTAAATGTTCAGTGTTCATTTACCAAGAAGCTTTCTGAATTGTTAAAGGTAAGTGAATACTTTTTGTTGATTGATGCTATATTTTTTTAATACGATTGAGTACAGACGAAGCAAAGCCTCTCTAAAAACTTGTTTTTTAGTAATGTTTTTACATATCTTGAGATTTTCTAAAAAGCAACTCAGTTAGATATCCAATAGTATTGAATATTCTTGATGAAATGATGAAATTCTTAAGATTATGTAAAACATTTTTGAAAGATATTTGTTTTCATAAGATGGATGAGCAGAAACAAAATTTTGTCTACTCAAAATATTTAATTTATAATATTGTTGTTAACAATTTATATTAATTGGATTTTTTATATCATTTGGATGTCTTATAATGAATGTTTATTTTATATGTCATTTGATATAAGTAGTACTTATGACATTAATTTAATTCCTGAAGTTGTAATATTAAATATAATTTTTTGAAATTAAATATGTAGAAGGCTAGCAGAATATATCTGTAAATATCAACATATTTGAATAATTTCATATACCTTCTATCAAGTATAAATCTCCATTTATTTTATTTTATCATACAGATTTATTCAACTTCCACGTTTCCTCTCTATACAGTGTGATACTTTTTACAAAAGTATTGTATATGTTCATTATTCTGTTCCTGGAGATTTCATTGTCTCACCACAATCCATTCAGTCCCTTTATAGCTCGTCTTCCATGCCGTAGCCTATCTTTTATTTCTAGGGAAAACCTTCACTGTTTAGTTCTATTTTCAGATATTTATATTTAGTACTATTTTATGGTTATCCGAAATTTCCAATTCATCTACATCATTCCCCATACACAAATACTTGGTCTTTGTTAGGTTTATCAATAGGCCCCATTTTTCATATTTTCCTTGAATTTTTTTCGTCACATACTCAATATCGTATTTGGCTTGGGCAATAATAACTTGATCATCGGCAAATTGGCGATTAAACACCGAAGTTTCGTTTAGATCTCAACCCATTTTTCTACACTTTTCTTTCCAGTTTTTTTATACATGCTCTAAACAAGGTGGAGAAAATGCAGCATCCTTGCTTAAGTCCTTTCGATAACATGATTCTTGTAGATAATCTATTTCTGATTTTTATTCCGCTCTGCATTCTCTATACAGTTCGTTTATAAATTTTATCAAAGTGTGATTGATCCGTGTTTCTTCTAGAACTTTCCATAGTTTAGATATGGGGAAGTTATATACATTTCGAAGGTCTATGAAAAGAAGATGCGTTTCTTTATTGGTGACAATTACCTCTGCGTTGATATGTTTGATAACAAATATATTATCTGTGTAGGATCTACCTGCGCGGAACCCGCTTTGCTCTTGTGTTTTCTGTCCATAGTATTCTCAGATACTGAACGGTTTCAGCCGTTACTATTTGGTAGTTGATCATAATTGAAACAAGTTGTAGAAATTACTATGTTTTACTACCAATAAATTGATATATTTATAGGTAGTAAAACATGGTAATTTCTACAACTTGTTTCAATCATAGTATTCACATTCGATTAAATCCTTTATAACTCTTCAATACAGCCTACTAAAGCTGGATGTAACTGTTATGCCTCGATAATTTTCGCAGATTTGTTTATGTCCCTTTTTATGTATTGATGACATGTATCCTATTTTCCATTCTTCTGAGATCGGTTCACCCCTGTTCCTTTCTTTATTAATTCAGCTTTAATATTGCCTGGTCCTCTTGCCTTTCTGTTCTTTAAACATTTAATAGATATCTTTAGGTCTTCCGATTTTATTCCTATTCTTTCTCCTTCTGCATTGGTAGGTTGCAGTTCTTCATCCATATATTCAGGTCGATGTTCGATAAGTAATTTTTTATTTATTTTATTTATTTATTTAAGCATTGGGAACACAAACAGGTCGAAGACCCATGAACAGTATCCACTAATTAGGTACAATGAGATGAAAACAGAAAAAAAAAATTAAAAATCAACTAAAATCTCTACACCAGACAAAAAACAAAAATGCCTCACTGCATCAAAAAATATTTCTTGAGTTGCACCTTGATGTTAGCACAATGAAATACATCGACAATACGTAGTTCATTGCAGGTTCGGAACATTCTAATTAATGGAGAGTTCTTGGAAGCATTTGTCCTCCTAAAAGGTACATGAAAAATTTCGAAAGATCTTAAATTGAAATTAGGGACATTAATCTGTACTTCCTGTAATAAATCCGGTACCTGCAACTCACCACTTACAATTTTCCTCAACATAATTACATCGCCCATCGTACGTCTATTTTGAAGAGAAATTAAATTAGTATTAGTAGTATTCTTCGCATTTCTCATCTGAGATGAGTTGGAAGATAGTTTTCTTCTCAGATCTTATATCTTATTCTATTATCTTCTCAGATCTTATGTTATAAATTTCCAAGCTTCCGTATGTCTTCTGCCTTTTATATACATGTCAATTTCTCTACATTTCGTATCCCAGCTATCTTGTTCATGTTTTGTCACCATTCTTTTTAATTCATTTCTTTTTCTGACATAAGCTTTCCGGTTGTCACTGTCTCCAGTGGTTATCTATTTCAGATAGGCTTACATTTTTGTATCATTTGTTGTTCAATGCTTGTGTTCCACCACCATTTCATTTTCGCCCTGCTCTCCTTGATTTCAATAATACTGCTAGCTTTAATACAAACAAGTTTCCAATATTTTCCACAACATAAATAAAATCATAGGACAAATATATAGATTTAGATATTCTTAAAATATTTCAACTAGAATCGATAAGCTAGAAACTTAGACATCCTGGATTCAATAAAGGTTTCTAAAATGTATCATGATCTAGCAGTATAATGAGCAGACGGAACTGTAGTATTCTCCACTTTTCGAAGTTCTGCATAAACCGAAGCCTTCCTTAACTATATATTATAGGAACCTTTGAAACTCATCATACATCAGTTTTAAAATTCAGTAGGACCAGGAAACTTGGTTCACTGCTTCCTCAATAATAAAAAACCAAGCATTTTTCTATTTATTTCATTTTACAAATTAATGGACTATTCCATTTTATATTTGACAAAAATGAAGGTTTGCTATTTACTGAAGGATTTGGAATAAAGTTGGAACTAGACAATTTTTTTTGTGGGACAATATTCTCAATTTAGTCTGAGTAATTTTTGGTAATGATAATATTATGCTTTCAAGTGAAACTTCTATTACTATTAGGGTCAATTAAAACTTTCACAAACTACTAGTTGGAAGTCGTGAAATTCCAACCTAACATCCAATAAATGTCATCCAATGGACCAAAAAAACTTCCTCCGACTCAACGCAATCGTGCCAACGAACCCGTCTCAACTGTCTATCAGTGTCTAAAGCCCGAAGACCAATTTTTTACGTCTCGATACCTATCGTAATTATTTCTTTCACGTATGAGCTGGAAAATATCTGAAAGGTACACTGATAAGATGTCTGATTGGCTCGATCGTCTTCGATTCTTTAATTGATCTGTTGTATACCGTACTCGTCCGACGAATTTAATTAATTTATATTTTCATTTCCCACGTTCAATTAATCAATCATGGTTTCTCGGATCTGGTCGATTCATGTGATTCGAAGAATTGAGAAAAATAAACCGGTAGCCTGTTCAACCGGTGAATATATCTGATCGGGGAGAGGCAATCATTAGAGCCGTTGCTGCTATGTTTGTTCGTCCGATGATGATCAATGACAAGAAGGTTCAAGTTGTATACTATACCGCAAATTTTAATGAGCGAAACATATAAGTTTGGATCAAAAATTATGAAAGGACAGAATTTTATTTTTTTTATTCATTTATTGAGAATATGAAATGCAAATGGGTTCGTAACCTTTAAAAGGTATCTACGTTGTAATTAACAAATACAATTGTGAAAACTAGTTTATGAAATAGTCAAATACATTATCAATGAAGAGTATCTCCTGAAGAGTAGCTTCAAACATGAGTGGTTTCAATAAAACAAGTCAACAACATCACATTCGGCTTAAAGGATCGTACTTTGAGAAGGTTGTTTTTTCAGAGGAATAAAACTTTGAACTTTAAACATACTATATGTAGTAACTTCCGCATCTGCAACTCACCACTTACAATCTTCTATATTATGAGAACATAAGTTTACACCTCTCAAGAAGTAAAATGCTGTCTTGGTAGGTACTAAAAATGTTTACTATAGAGAATAATAAAGTGAGCCTTGTTACTCACTTATCTGAGCATTTTACTCTGTATGCGTTTGATTTGCTTTTCAACTTTTTATTGAGGGTTTCATATTCCGGAGCAAAATTTGATCGCATAAATAAAAGGCATTAGAGATGCTTGAAACAGACACGCAGCCTTTGAATAATCTTTGAACAAAATCCAAGCATTGCATTGGCACTATTGACAATGTCTGATCGATGTGAAGAATGAAGTTCAGCATGTGATCAAGAATAATGCCCAAGTCTCTGAGATGGTCAACCTTGTTCAGATTCGATCCGCAAACGCTGAATGGAAAATAATTAGGAGTCTTTCCGCCAGCGAAAGTTATAGTTTGATATTTGGAAATATTTAGATATAGTTGATTGGTGATACAAAAACTTTTCAACTTCCTTAATTCTTCCTGGATAATGTAACAAGGTTAATGTTAGTAAAGGAAATTTGCAAATCGTCTAAGTAAAGAAGAATTTTAGATTTCTTGAAGTCAATTATCTGCATTTATGTAGGTAAAAAACAGAAAAGGTCCGAGAATGGAACCCTTCGATACCTCAGAATTACAGAGTAAGTACCACCATTGTAGTTACGGCATGTGAGTATGGTTTTTTCACCAGACTACTTAGTCTCTACAATTCTCGAAAAAGGGTTTGCAATATCATCGCTCGAAGCCCATCCTTAGAGTATCCACTGTATTTCCGAATTCGGCTAAATTTCGAGAACCTACACCGTGCCTGATTGCAGCAAAGCCCTACCCAACCCCTACTGTCACTGTTGCTCAGTAATCGAGCTGTTTAGGACTCAAGGATCAAGGATCTTGTTTCTACTATCCAGCCGTAATCACCTCAATTGGTTCGAGCACTAACAATCAGTCATATCGTCAAGAACCACAAACTCTTGTGAAGTTTCTCCATAGATTCTGGTTACAGTACCAACGGTCTTCAACCGTATCGTCGGGATTCACAAAACCCTAGGGATGTCTCGTAATTAATCCCAGTTCGAGCACCTTCGACCAGTCATATCGTCAAGACCCACTAAACCACTAGCACATCTCGAGCAGTACACGAAGTTTTTTCACTTCTTTCTTGTCAATATGCAACGATACAGTTGAAAGCGAGAAGGATGGAGCCTTTCAACAATGTATATCTCATCATGAGATTTTCCGTTTCTTCTAGAGAACAGTTCCAACACTACGTTTATTTGTCTTATTCGAATAGCATAACACCCAATTCTGCGTTTTTGCTCATTATACGTAGTTTCAGAATTTGAAATTTTCAGTTGAGAAGGACTGTTGAACAAACGCACTAAAGCTTGCGACATCATGTCAGTGCTTTTCTGGATTTTTATTAGGAGTACAAATAAGTTGCCGCCGTTTTTTAACACAAATTGTTTATGAATCATTCCTAATGATTTTAAACGATGTGAGACTGCTTGCTGAGTGGCTTCTAATGTTAGAGCAAGTTCTTTTTGTGTTTGAGATTAATCTTCCTCCAATAATTCCTCCAATTCTGCATCCTCGTAAATGTTTGGCTTTCCACTGCGATCTTTGTCTTCTACGTCGGAATCACCTTTTTGAACTTTTGAAACCACTCTCAATACGTTCTCTCACTCAAAGCACCCTCACTATATGCTTCTACGAGCAATTGATGCGCCTCAGCAGCAGATTTCTTTAAATTATAGAAGTAAACTAATATTTCCCGCAAATGACGCGGGATGATGCTCAAATTTTGACATTTTCAACTTATAAAAATTATATTTTACCAATATAAAATCAATCATATTACTAGGTTATGTTGTTCTTGAATGTCCAAACTATTTTTAAGCCGGTTATCATCTGCGAAAACTAACCGAAACTCCGTGCCGCGCCATCTACAATAAAACGGCGGAAACTTATTCGTACTCCTAATAATATTTCAAAATGTTAAATACCAGTTAACTTAAAAATGTAAACTTCTCATATGTAATCGAATCGGTCTCAACTTGTCTTATTTAAAATAAAATTTTATATGAATTTATTCAACTTCAAATTAATTAATTCGGTCGACAATCTGTACCAAATATTTATTATAAATAAGAAATCTGAGCTATGGTAATAGAACGTTCTCTAAATCGAAACAGTTTAACATACATCTGTACAACAATTCTAAACTTAAACAACCCAATTAGGTTATGTTGATCGCTGGGACATAAGTAGCAGAAATTCATGGCAGATTTGAAGTCGTTGAACATTATATTGACGAGAATCAACAAGTTCGTTGTCTGCTTCTCATCTCCCAGTGATCAACAAAACCTAATCGGGCTTATTTGAGTTCGGAATTGTTATACAGATGTATGAAGGAATTTAATTTCTTTAAAGTAAAAAGTTAGTTTCTGCTTCATAAATAATATGTAAATAGTTCATGGATTACTTTAGCCAAGGGTTATGAAAATACATGGGTTGGTCAATTATTGGGATCCCGGCCCTCTCGTAGCGGCAAGATCAAAAGCACTTCCTGTCCTTTAGCAATTCCGCTTCAAGATCTTTCGGAACGAGACGTGTAATAATGGAAAGTTAAGTCGACATAAAAGAGTAGAGATTTATTGCTGAACCAAAAAACGTCAATAGTTTTCTGGAAGATGATATCGGGGTATGAGGTGTCTTGATATTCTTTCCAGTTATTATAATTTTTGCCCTGATTGATATAGTATCTAAGAGTTGTCAAATAAGCGGAAGCCGAGCATAACTGCGTACGCCTTCAACTTAAGTATAGCTAGGAATCGTCAATGTTGGAGCGCAAATATAAATGCAATTCACGGCAGTCAGCGCAGAAGGAAGTTCGTGGAGAGAACTGAGATAGTGAGAAAATCGGCTCACTATTGAGAGAGAAAATCAGAAGAGAGTTAGAAAACTTACCTAATGAAGATAGAGTATTATATAACGACGGAGAAGTTCAGGTGCTCAGTAAGTGTTTCGCGTTATTGTTGTTAATATTGTATTCCTAAGACGTTTGAGTGTATTTACAATCTTGTGAATGAACTGTATATAGTACAGTCCGAATAAAGAAAAGTTAGGGTGATTTATCTATCAATACCCCTAGACATTGATATAAAGTAGCCTTTATGTATGTAACACTGTCTCGATTTGTAGAACTTTCTATTATCATAGCTCATACTTCTTATTACTGATATTTAGTATAGATTGTGAGCAGAATAAATTCATTTGAATATAATAATTATGAGCATCACAGCGCAACAGGATCAGACTTGAGCATAAGAAAAGTTTTTTGCGTTTGTTACGTTAGAAATACAGTTCTTTGCTTGAAATGGCTCACTAGGGTAAGTCGCGTATGTAAATTTGCGTGCACTAGATGGCGTTATTGTATGATAAATACATTGGTGTTCCTGTGCAGGGCGATTTGGTAGGTTTGTAGTCGTTGAACATTACTATTTAAATATTTTGAAAATTTTAAAATTAGCCTTCTACATATTTAATTCCAAATGATTATATTTAATGATTATAACTTCTGAAAATAAGTAATCAGTAATGTTTTACATATCTTGAGTCTTTTTATATAAAGTACCTTAGTTAGATATCCAATAATATTGAATAGTCTAAGTAAGATAGTTTTATGATGAAATTCTTAAGATTATGTTGTGTATTTTTGAAAGATATTGGTTTTCATAAGATTGATCAGCAGAAACAAAATTTTGTCTATTCAAAATATTTAATATATAGGATTTTGGTTAATAATTTTTATTTATTAGATTTTGTTATACCATTCGGATGTCTTATAATGAATGTTTATTTTATATGTCATGATATAAGTGGTACTTATACGACATTATTTTAATTTATTTTCAGAAGTTATAATCATTAAATATAATCTTTTGGAATTAACCTCTATTTATGTTGTTGAACATTACAGTGCACCGACGAGAACCAACAAGTTCGAATCTTGTGAATGTCTGCTACTCATGTCCCAGTGATCAACAAAACCTAATCGGGCTTGTTTGAGTTTAGAAATGTTATACATATGTATGTTACACTGTCTCGATTTTAAGTACTTTCTATTACCATAGCTCATATTTCTTATTAATGTTATTCCAATATCCTTGTATTCATCATTAATTTGCGAAAATTAATGAAACCTCATTTGAATTTTTAATTCTTAGTTGAAAAAAAAGGTGCTACAAACTTATTTCAGTTGTAATCAACTAACAAATGAGCAGAACTGAATCAGTGCAACTAAAGGAAAGAATAATCAAAACATTATTTTCCGCTAATAAAAAATAATTTCTTCACCTTCAGCATTAGTTCGCATCGAAACTTATGACCATGAAAGAAAACCTACTCCTAGAAGGTTCAGTCCAATAAAACGTAGAACCCTAAATAAAGTATCACACACATTAAGCCGTGCCAACACCGGCCAATGCGTGACAAAATCAACTTCACAAACAAAACGTCCATAAATTCGAAAAGATAGTCTACCTAAGCCCGTACTAAATAGGCGTATATTACGAGAATAAATACTTGATCGGACGTTTATTGCGAGCAAAATTGCAGGATTTTCTTTAATTAGGCGCATTCGGTTCGAAAAATGCGTATTAATTGATTTGAATGCAACTGGAACTGTTGATAATTCAGTTTATCGCGATGAAATAAAGATCAGCACGGGCATTCATCTTGGTTTAGATGATCGCGATACGATGTGGTAGTGGAGAGACTGGATAACTTGTTCTCGATCACTTTTTTCTCGGGAACTAGTTTGGTCTTGCTGACCGTTCTTTTCGAAAAGCGATTTTCAGTCAGACTTTTTCGGCTAATTTAGTCTCATCCAATTAACTGAGATATGCACATAATTCAATGAATTTATTCTTGAGTATGTTTTCATAACGAAATTTGTTTGAGAATAATGAACGGAGTATTTTATCATCCTGTTGTAATAAATTGAATATTACTGGTTAAAACATATGTTCTGAAATTATTGAAAAAGTGAAATATTCCACATTTTTGTGACTGTATCTCGAAATATTGAAAGAGTTTTCCCATGAGAGGTTTCATTTTGATATTGAAAAAAAACTAGTATATTCGGAATGAAATCAATTAATGTTTATTTTATTGTAATGAGGGAGGTATGCCATTAACAACAGAAAACGATATCAGCCAAATGGCCGCCACAGCCTATCATTTTCATCAAATTTTCTATGACCAATTCACACATTTGCGACTTTATGTCCTCGATAACTTCACGAATGACATCTTTAAGGTCTTGAATCAATTGTGGAGCATTGGCATAGATCTCATCTTCCACGTGGCCCCAAGGAAAAGCTCGGTTGGTTAATTGTGATAACCTCTTCAAGAAATAACACGGCCAGAAAACTTTTCTTGGAAAATTGCGATTATATCAATATCTTCCAATCCCAGCCACGAAAAATCATAGGTCATAGCTCGGTAGCTCAAACTATTCACCGTAACATTTGCACCAGCCTCATTTTCGAATAAGTAAGGTCCAATCATACCACCAGCCCAAAAACCGCATCAAACAGTGACACGTTGAGGATGGAGAGGCTTTTCAACAACCATTCTTGAATTTTCCGAGTCCCAAATGAAACAATTCTACTCATTAACGTAGCCTCCGAGGTGACAATGTGTCTTATCAACGATGATGATTTTTGGATGGAAATTCGGATCATTTTGATGCATTTTAAGGACCCAGTCAGTGAAGATACGACGTTTCTGATCTTGAACGGCTTGAGTTTTTTTGTTAACTGAACTTTGAAAGTCTTAAGAACTAAATCTTTATGCAAAATACTATGTACTGTCGTTTGTGGAATGCCTAATTCCACAGATAGACGAGAAATCGACAAACCTGAGTTTTCGTCAACATTACGGGCTACAGCTGCAATATTCTCACTTGTTCTTGAACGACGCACACAGTTTTGATGCTTCACGTCACTAACTTGTTTCAACAGCTCAAATTTGTCCATCAGTTTTACTATTGCCGGCCGAGAAGGTACTTCACGATGAACCAAAAAATGTGTATTCAAAAAACTTTTATACATAATATATAATTATATTTAGGCTTCAATAAATCTCATTATGGAATGTCAATGGTTTAAAGAAAACCTTATAATACCTTACAGTTTTTTGCGATTTTGTGACGAAAATAGACTATCTGGATTTTTAAAGTTAGTCTGTTTAAGTAATTTCCGGTTACCAATTTGAGGTAAGATATACTGATTGTTAGTTGGTTTTGATATTCTAAACACTATTTAGGGCGGATAAAGGGATTATCGGAATTCTAATTGTTTTTTGAAGATATAGTGCATGTTTTGAGAGATTTTTCAATTAACTTATTTGAATATTTAAATATATGGAATATTTCATTAAATTATATTTTTGGAGAAGCCCTCAAGTTGTGTTTTATGTTTTTGAAAAGGAATTGATGTTCATAATAAGATCAGAAACAAAATTCCTCCTTCAAATACTTATTTATTAATTTTAAATGACTATTTATATTTATCGGTTTATTTATTCCATTTGAAATTGTATATTGAGTTTTGATTATATACGTCTATTGAATATGAGTGGTGCTTATGTAGACATTAATTCAATTCCAAAAGTTTTTTGAATAAAATTTTTTTTGAAATTAAAATTGTAGAAGATTGACCGATTATATCTCTTTTGATATTCATATTTTGCTATATTTTTTCCATCAAGTAAAAAGCCTTTTTCTATTATATTTTATACCTATTGTTGACTTCAGTCGTCCAATAATAAAGTTATACCTCTAAACTGCAGTCACAAAAATTTGTGAAGTTTTGAACTGTTTGGAAGTTATTTCTGAAATCTTATTTCAATATGATCAACTACCAAATAGTAACAGCTAAAATTTGATTGAAATTATTACAAGGAATATGAATCCATGGACTTGATTAAATCCTTTTCGAGCTGTAACTGAATCGGTGAATATGATTTTGAAATTAGTATAATCTTACTGACAAATTGCGTACGATTTTCTTATAAATGTTGTCTACGTACTACAGAGTGAAGGGTGGGCCATCTAGACTTTGCATTTTGAAGTAGTCATTCGTGTTTTGGGAGAAAGTTCGTTTAATATGTGACATTAACGAAATGGGTCGATTTACGCTTGAACAAAACTGAAAAAATTCATTTCCAGAGCGGTGAATCTTCTATATAAACTGTTATTAATTTACCTGGAAAATTCAATAGAAATGGAATGCCCTCATGGCTATTTGTGGGTCAATGGTGTCGTGAACACTGAATCGTTAATAGAAAAAATAACTCGTTCATTGTCTCGTTCAGTGAGCACACTTGAAAACATAGCTGCTGTACCCCAAAATGTGAGTGAACATCCATCAACATCAATTTGTCATCGTGCTCAAGAAATGAATATGTTTTGTGATTTCTATGAGGAGAAATTTGCATAAAGACCTCGTTATGAAGACTTACAAAAATGGCTTAAGACGTGAAGAATGACCATTTTCTAAGAAAAAACATCTTTAGCGATGAAGTTCATTTTAACCTCGGAGTACTATTCTTTGTGGAGATCCGTTAAGGATAAGTGTAACGCTAGCGATCCAGAAACTATAGATGCCTAAACACATTAAATCGAAGTTGCCAGTCATGAGATTGAGCTCCAAACAATCAAACATTGAAACCAAAATCGCTAACCCACCACACTGAAGACGCGAAGACTATGATGAAAAGATAAAAGGAAATGAAACTAAAACGCTCTAGCTTGAGCGATTTTGTCCGTCCGCACTTGAAACATCCTACTTCGTAAAATGCCAAGGAAAAGAAAAATTAAACTTGTCTTTCCTGAATGAATCCCAAATTGTCAACCTGATAGTGAAAATGCAAACTCTTACTTCCTATATATTTTTTTCAACTTTGTAATTAAAATAGTTACTTTTATTTACAATATAATATAATTTTACAGTTAGCTTGAGGTCCGAGATTTACTTAAGGACTTATCTGTGAGGATATCCTGGAATATTGTTCTAGAAGTTGTCGGAATGATAGTGCTTTCTCCAAAATAGTTCCTATTCTGCATATAATCAGCAGGTGTTCAGTTTCAAATTGTTCCAAATGACCACTAGAGCGTCCGGAACCAAGATGGTGCGGTACTAAGATACTCTACATCCGGCAAAGGGAAGATTGTTTGGTAGTAAGATAATCCGAGCAAAATGACACTCCAGCAAGATTGTTCAGTTCTAAGAACATCTGGTAATAAGATCTTCGGTATTAAGATCTCCGGTATTAAGATCTTCGGTAACAAGACTGTACATTTCAAATCTATAAGATAGTGCCTGTGCAACACGTGATCTCAGTTCCGGTGAATCTAGATATTATTAAAATTATATACAAGTTAATAAACATGAGATGAAATATCTAGAACACAGGAATAAGAGCACGTTATTCGATCATGAGCATGAGAAGGGTAATTAAATGCATAATATCATATAAAGCAACACGTGTAACCTGCAGTCAATGAAATTGAGCAAAAATAATAATTGCCATTCACAAAAGCAGAAAATATTTATCGGGATCTACGTATTATTTATCGCCTTTTGATTAGACGTCTTATAAGAAACAATAAAAATTTAATATTCCACGATTTTCATGGATAAGGTATATTAATTCGATAAAAATACCACAATGTGTGTCTTAGTATAAACCCACAATACGAAGGAAAGAAATCTGGGATGTTCTATGCTTCTTGAAAACAATGCAACTCTACAGCGCATGCGATAACAACGTCGACTTTCAATGCGGAAACTCCGAACTTCTTAATGGTCTTAATGTAATCTCATTAATGGAGCATCTTTTAGCGATTGTAATTCAAATCAACAGTGAAGCGTTTCTTAATGTTACAAAATATACTGAAAAATTGGGTTGATCGGATAGTGTAATACAGCCAGTCGTGGCGGTCATTTGAATGATTTCGTTTCCGCTCCTAAATATCAAAGTTCAGCCTTTATACAAAACTATTAACATAAAAAAATGTTCACTAGTTTTTCATTCATTGCCGATCAAATATCCAAATTTTAAACACCCCGCCCCTTAATTGTACAACATACACAGTCTTTCAAAATTTTCACTTTATTAAGAAAATTGTGTATGGAATATGTCTTAACATAACTGGTAGAAAATACCGTACATAAATAATATTTAATTGTTTGCATACGTCCTGATTGATTGGCACATTCGAAATTGGGCACTTATTTTTGATTTTCAGATTCATATCGTCTTCTGAGAACATAGTTGGTTGTTTATTTGCAAAATGCAAATATTTAAACCGTATGCTAAACAAATGAGAATCGGAATTGCTTCATTTGGAATGGGTTTTTGTGTATACTGAGCAGCGTTCGAAATAAAGAAGCCAATCCCTTTCTTATTTTCAAAAAAGTAACGCCATCCCACTTCCTTTCTTACATGAAATTCGCCTTAACCCGTATATCATCAATTTCAGTTATTTCAAATGACCTTTTACTTCTAAATAAATATTCGAAGAACATAACATTCTAGTTACATATTCCCAATTGCAATTGCAAGGAGAAACTCTACAAGATGTAGCCTCCTTCCATTATAATCTTGTACATCTCAGATATAAATGTCAATTGAATTTGCATTTCATTGGATGTTCATATTGTATAAGACCTTATTACGTTCACCTACAACTTTTATACCTACGATTGTTAAACAAATTCGAATGAAAATTATTATGCTGTTTGTTTGTTCCGTTTCAAGAAAATATTCAGATAGGTTGTAATATTTTAACACCCAAACAACATTAAATTTCACGGAATAAGGAATATGATCTCGTTTTAAATAAGCATATTTTCTTGAAAGTTGTAGCAACGATAATTTGCGTCATACATATCTAATAGTCCCTGAGTTAGTAAAGGATTGTAGCAAAGTCTTTCGAAATTGGACATTGTCATTATTAAGTTTCTACTTGATGATCCACATATACTTTGTCTTTGAGGAATAAGACGTGATGCAGAATAGTCGCTACAAACACTCAGAAACCAGTAGTTCCTGGAGTCTCATTTATTCATAAAATTAAGGTTGCAATGGTCAACAGCTTTTCAGATATCCAAACAAAGCTAAGTACAGCAGTCAATTGAGTGAATACACAGAAAACTTTGTGAGAGGCACATACAAAAAAGATGTTCGAGGTAATTCAAACAGTGACGCTTTGGTTTTAAATCCCCTATTCATACATAAATTTCTTGTTGTGATATAATCTCTGCTGTGTTTTACTATAGTGCGGACTTAACTATCTATTAATAATAATGTTTTTTGCCATACATATACAAGTGCACGATCATTTTCTTAATTAAGCTTAATGAACATATAATAATACTCCACAAGAAAAATTATTCATTATGATATTTATATCTAATAATATCGTTGTTCAGGAATGTCTTGTTGTGACATAACAGGTGGCCCCAACTGGAGCATCAATACAGTGAAACTCAGCAATGAAGAAATTTCAGGTAATTTCATGCAATAAAATAGCTTCACATCTTCAAACAGTCCTGACGACTTCTCTTTTTGTCTATCCTTACTCTTACTGAATAATGGATAAATGCGTTTTAAAGAATGAGTCATCTAGAGTTTACATTTTCATGTACTAAGTTATTTCGACTCTAGCAACACCTGTCATTCGTGTTTTGACAGAAAAATAGTTTAATATTTGAGATCAAAGAAATGGTCGACTTACGCTTGAACAAAACTGGATAATATTTAAAACTTGTTACAAAGTGGTGCACTTTCCATTAAAATTGTAAGAAATTTACTTGGAAAATTCAATCGAAAAGAAATCAATCAAATCAATAAATTTATTTTGTGAATGATATTTGACGACACACGTTCTTGTCCAATAAGCACACCTTACTAATATGAGGAGACCTCAATGCCAAAGTAGGTGCAGGAAGAGTTGAGGGTATTGTTGGCGAGTACGGTTTAGGAATGCGGAATGATAAAGGAGACATACTATTGCAGTTTTGTCAAGAAAAAAGTATAACCATAATGAACACATGGTTCAAACTACCAGCTCGTAGACTGTACACATGGAGATTGCCCCAAGACAATCAGGAGCGCCATATTAGAAACCAGATAAATTAGATTATGGTGAACCGAAGATTCAAAAACAGTATCAAAGGCGTTAAAACCTAATCAGGGTCAGATATTTCCTATGGCCAGACTTTGCTAGCGGCAAATTTTAAAAACAGACTGAAAATTAAAAAAAATCGAAAAGAAGACGATGAATTAATTTAAGTTTATTGAAAAATGCCGAAACAAAACAGAAGATAGAACAAGAACTGAACGAGAATTGTAGAGAAATGAAAGAGAAGGTTGTGGAAAATGAGGAAGTAGAAGATACAGACGTGCTCCGGAACAGATTGAAGTTAATATCTCAGGAACATCTTACAGAAGGAAAAGTATCGAATGAACTCTGGATGACCAAAGAAATTCTAGAACTGATGGTTTCAAGAAGGAAATACAAGGGCAAACACAATATCAGATATAGGGAAACACACAGGCTGCTAAAGAACAAAATATGCAGAACATCTTCAAAAATAAATTTAGAATTCGCACAACGGAAAACTCATCAGCCCCACTTCATATTTAAAAAATGGAAATAATTAACAAAAAAAAATCTTACCAGACAAACTGAATGTATTCATCTGAACAAAGCACTAGAATTAGGTGAACTTAAAAATCCTACGTATTTTATGCTCGTCACAGAAATTACACAAAGTTCGTAAGGTATTTTATGGACTACCCTAAAACCAAATGATAATATGAATAAGTATGAACCAAAATATATAATCATTATATATACAATTGAAAAAAATTTTATCCTTCAAATATTCATTTAGTAATTTTAAATATTAAATTATAGATTTTTTTAAATTCTTTTATCCCTTTTGGTACTGCGTAATGAGCATTAATTGTGATTGTCTACTAAATTGAAAGTGTGTTTCTAAGATATTTATTTAATTTAATTCTGAAAATTGAATCAAAGTTTTTTGAGATTAAAATCTGTAGGAAGTGAGCAGAATGAATCTGTATGATATTTAAAATTTTGTAATAATCCTTCTGTTAAGAAAAAAACTTTTTTATTATTTTATTGTATATATAATAGTTGTATATTTAGGTTTACACTTATAAACTTAGTAGTAGAATTCTTGTGCAAAATTTTGTGATTATGGTATGATTAGAAGCTTAAAAAAATCATTGGGGTCGGAGCAGCGTTGCACGATTCATTGAACACCATCTTTCTAACGGGAAAATATATAGACTTAAAACTTTCGAGATAGTTTTGGAGACTGAAAATCTAACACAAGATCGGTAATGTTTAATAAATATTTTAATATCAACAGATATATTCTGTTAGCCTTCTACATATTAAATTTCAAAAAATTATATTTAATATTATAACTTCAGGAATTAAATTAATGTCATATAAGCAACGCTTATATCAAACGACATATAAAATAAACATTCATTATAAGACATCCAAATGAGATAACAAAATCCAATGAATATAAATAGTCAACAAAAATCCTATAAATTAAATATTTTGAGCAGACCAAATTTTGTTTTTGCGCATCTCTCTTATGAAAACAGATATCTCTTAAAAATGCTCAACATAATCCTAAGAATTTCATCATAAAACTATCTTACTTGGAATATTCAATGTTATTAAATATCGAACTAAGTTACTTTTTATAAAATCTCAAGATAATTTAAGAAAATGTCAGGATATAAAAAAATTACTAAAAAACTCATTTTAAGAGAGACTTTGCTCGTCAGTACCCAATCACATTTAAGAAAATATATAACATCAATCAACAAAAAATATTTACTCACCTTATCTATCAGAAATATCTTGGCAAAATAATACCGAACTTTGAAATAGTGTCCTCTTAAAACAAGTTTTTTAGTAATGTTTAATGCTTGAGATTTTCTGAAAAGTAAATTAGTTGGATATTCAATATCATTGAATACTAAGATAGTTTTATGATGAGATTCTTAGGATTATGTTAAACATTTTTGAAAGATATCTGTTTTCATAAGAGGGATGAGCAGAAACAAAATTTTGTCTACTCAAAATATTTAATTTATAGGATTTTCGTTAAGAATTAATTTTTATTGGATTTTGTTATCTCATTTGGATGTCTTATAATGAATGTTTATTTTAGATGTCGTTTGATATAAGCGGTGCTTATGTGACATTAATTTAATTCATGAAGTTATAATATTGAATATAATTTTTCGAAATTAAATATGTAGAAGGCTAACAGAATATATCTGTTAATATTAAAATTTTTAATACATTTTATATACCTTCTATCAAGTATACACCTCCATTTATTTTATTTTATTAACACAAGATCGTTAATGGTCAAAATCAGTCCAATGATTTAGCAGTTATTCGCATTTTTCGTGAGGATAGTGGGTGATATGAGCAACGAGCAAAATCTCCTAACTTCACGTGAGTGCTTTCACCATTTTAATAATTCAAATAGTTTCAAATTAATACTTGCGAAGATGATATAAAATATACATTATTCATGAGATGATATAACTTTTCTCCTATACACGTCAATATTTTTATCAGACGACTCTGAATATCTCATGATTGACATTTTATCGGAGCGACAAGAAGTGTTCATCGTAAAATACCCTATAATTATCCCATTTTCTTCGAAGACTCCCACAAAAATCTACGCATTCGATCGCTTTCACGAGAAACTCCAAGCAGATTGAATTTCTCGGCAAAACGTAAAAAAATCAATTTAACCGCTTAAGCGAAAAAAGTATATATTTACACCATAGCCGATTTGAATTTATTACATAATTTCTTTTGTAAATAACCTCACTGTTCTTGGCACAACCCCGAATTATCAAAACCTATATGCATATTGAAATTTTATGCCTTCATAAACAATAATTATCGGAAATAAGCACTTTACCTGTGAGAAGAAAAATGAATTATACCACACCCAGGTAATAATTACAACGTTCAGTTTGCTTTTCGCATTTTGCGTGAAAATGGGGAATATGGCCGAAAATTAACAGGTCTCGTAATAGTATATAATCTGGTCCCGTACTGTATTATTTACCTTCCGAAAGTTTAACTCAGATAAAAGAAGAAATAAAAGAATGCGAGGATTTAGGGGCAAATATGCGCAATAAATATACTGCGCGAAATCATGAAACCAAAACGAATTGGTTGGTCGTGAAATGTGGCAGTGGCGTGCGGAGATATTCCCAAACAATGGAAAATTGGTGTTTCGTCTAATTTGTTCGGGTCGACGAACTTATTTGTGGTTGAATTTGTAACTGCAATTATAACTTAGGATATTTTTCACTATTCAGTCAGTAAGTGCTCGTATAGTTTTACTGAAGCTGTATTAAATTCAAATGAATACACAGAATTATCCAGAAGGATTAAGTGTTTAAGTACAGGGTTATCCATTTTATGCTTCCGAAAGTAAACGTAAATAATACACTCTTTCATTTAGAATGTCAATAACAATTTCATATCAATATGATGCTTAGACCTGGCCATTATGTTTGGAAAACAACTTCAGTTTAAAAAAAGTAATTACAGTCGATATCAGTCACTCGTACAGAGATCAACAGGCTTTAGCCATTCGTATTAATAAGTAGTACACAAATTTGATTAAATGAAACACATGTACAAGGCCAATCTTTAAGGGGAGATCACATAAGTTATTTGCAACAAAAAATGTCATATAACACATGGTCGAAATGTTGATTGTTATTCTTCAATTTAACATGTCTTGACTACACGAAATAGTTCAAGATTTTCAATAAAAACAATTATACTTCAGGTATCCTTGTAGCCTCATCAAATTTGACCACATATCTGGAAACGGCATAAAACTTTCTACAAGATAAAAAGTTCTGTGTGCCAAAAATTCTTATTGCTGTCGTAGTTAGGAGATTAGTATCACAATGTTGAAGTGAACAAAATCAGTCATATTTCTCCAATGGTTTTATCCATGGAAATTTATTGATTATGGACATGTTTTCTTTGCACCGAAAATGACCTCTTTTAATGTGCTTTCGAAGGACATATCAATTTTTATGCTAGCTGCTTGTCCTCTGCCAGAATCTCATTTGAATTTTTTGGGCCGTGCAGAACGAAGTCTATCTTCAAAGCCAAAATCACCATTTTTGAAGAGCCAAATCCATTCTCTACATGATTTGTCATTTGGAGCATTGTCACCGTAAACTTCCACGAGCATATGATGAACTAAGCTGCCCCTTTTTTAATTAACAAACAAAAAATTGAAACTTTCGGCAAATGCATTTTAGTTATCAACAAAATCTGACATTTTTAACAAAAACCGTTTTGTATGAAACTCAAAACAATTCAAATTGCGTTTTATCGCCGGATGTCCAATCTATCTAAAACGGCGTCAACCAACTGTTACTATTTAAAATTTTAATGTTTTTGGACTCATCTTTTGAAAACCGACCGGATTAATTTATACCTCCAATAATATCATAATTAAACTTTTTTATTCCTCATCACCGTCAAGTATGCCGGCCACCAAGCAATTAATACATAGTTTTCCGGAAAAAGACTTAATTACCAGAGTTTTTATCAAATTATCAAAAATATATATTCTTAAGGCTTTCATTAATGAGATTTATAAACAAAAATAAAGCCGTAGAACTGAAATATTTATGTTGTACAGGAATTTTCAGAATAATTCAGAATGAAATATTCAAATATTAATTACAGTTTTTCTCGAATTACCTCTATAAATTTAATCTAAGAATTATCTAATGAAATTGTTTTGAAATTAAATTAAATTGAATGTCTTGGAAACACTGTTTCTCTTCATAGACATAGAATTATCATCAGATCTGTAGGGCAGTCAACCGATATAGAATCAAAAGCAAATATGGAAATATTCACCACAATTAATTAGCAAATATCATCTGAGATAGCTATTTCGATATTGAATAACAAATGTTATTCCAAAAATTCTCTACGTATAATAAAAAAAAAAAATTATATTTTTTCAAAATATATATTGCACATTCTTTAGAAAACGAAATTTTACCCCATTTTTCCGACTAAAGAAAAAATGGTTGAAGGTTTTGAATACTTTTCGGAGAAACGGTGTTTCTGAGACATTCAATTCAATTTTAAAATATTTCTTGGGGATTTTTTTAGATTAAATTTGTAGAGGTTTTCGGAAAAAATATTTCCAATGAATAATTGTTTGAAAAAGCCCTTCAACATAATATTCAATTCATGTTTAATATACATATAATATATAATAGAAAATACTAGTATGTCTGAAAAATGCTCAATACAGAAAAACGGTTTTTCATTTTCATTTCAGACGTCACAGCCAAATAATGAAGGACGCAGATGAGTGACCACGTGAGAGGTTTTAGATACTGAATTGTTTCAGCCGTTACTATTTGGTAGTTGAGCAGAATTAAAACAAATTGGAGAAATTACTATGTTTTACTACCAATAAAAAGATATATTACACATTTTCTTGTGACTCGAGTTTCGGGAAGTGAACTATCCCATCATCAGACAACAACTTGTCTGATGATGGGAAACTATCCCATCATCAGACAACAACTTGTCTGGTGATGAGTTTCGATAAGTGAACTATCCCATCATCAGACAATAAGTTGTCTGATGATGGGATAGTTCACTTCCCGAAACTCGAGTCACAAGGAAATATGTAATATATCTTTTTATTGGTAGTAAAACATAGTAATTTCTGAACTAATTTTTCTGAATTTGTTGAGGATTATTTGAAATTTTTCTAAATGGTTCAAGATGGGGATTGAAAATAGTTCAAAATATTATTAAATCTGATATAAATTTAGGTTTGGAATATTTCAACTTTTTGTTGTTGTCTTTTTAGCCATGCTATTATGGCAGAGGATAAACACCTAGCACAAAAATTGATATGTCATTCGAAAGAACACTAAATGAGGTATTTTTGCTGAGAAGAAAACATGTCCATAATTAATAGTTTTTCATCGATAAAACCATTGGAGACATATGACTGATTTTGAATCGTGTTATTTATTTCCTAACCACGCCCGCAATAGGAATTCTTTGACACACATCTTATCTTGTAGCAAATTTAATGCTGTTTCCCGATCGTGGTCAAATTTGATGGGGATTCAAAGCTTGAAATATTTCGTGGAACCGAAAAAGGTAAAATTGAGGAATAACCATCAGTATTTCGACCATGTGTATGAAATTTTTGTTGCAAATAACTTATATGTTCTTTCCTTGAAGTTTATCCCTTTCAAAAGTAGACACGCTGTATAAATTGCCGCGCTGTTTAATACTAATATTATAATTATCTAATCCATAGAGATGAAGACATAACATGTCGCTATTGAAAGTAATAATTTACTCGAATCTTTCGGAAACAAATAATGAGGGCTATATCCTCAACATACAGAAAATGAACTTCGCGAATTGTAGATATCATAGTTAGCACAAACAAGCAGTTCTAGTGATTGGAGTGGTATTTCCAATTCATTTAATATAGCTCAGAAGAAAAGCAATCATTTTTATCCTTCCTTTTGTTCAAAATAAGGGTGTTCGTCTGAGAAAATTGAAAAGATCGAAATTTGTGGTCAAATAAAATCAGCTAAATTGATTGAATGTTATTATGCCTATCTTCAAAAATAAATACACAAACCTTCAATCGCTGTTTTGGGGACTGTGCTATATTTCAATTTTTTTGAATAGAATTGTTATTTATAAAGCTCATTTGGAACATCTGTATCGGTTTTAATTTAATTTCGGTCAATATTCATGTTATATTCTATAGATTTCTTTATGTTTATGAGCGTTATGTGATGTTCTGTGTCTACTCAAAACTTTTTTAATTAATATCTTTTAAAATTGAATTCTAAGAATGTTTCACAGAATTGTTCGGCTAATTATTGAGATATTCGAAAAATCCTCTATCAAGGAATAAACCCTATCAATTTATTTTTATTTTATTTATAATAATTATCATTTGTTTTTAACACATGCGCACAACACTTCTCTGATATAATTGAATGTGTTACCGTAGCTTTCCTTATGTTATTTTCTGTGCGAGAACTTAGAATTTTATGAGTTAATTTGATCAACCTCAACATTAAGTCTTAATTCTGTTTTTACTCATAATTTTATGTATTTTATGTGATATAGTTTATTGATTATTTTTGTTCATCATTCAAAATTGGTGATGAGCGGGATTTTTAAACGCTGTTCTGGAGAATGTGCTGTATTTCTTAAACGTTTTTCAAATTTAAACGGAGATTTTTGGAAGAAGACTTTGTTATTCATAAGTTTCATTACAAACAACTGTATCGACTAGGGTTTGCTAAAAACTTTCGGTCTATATTCTATATTTTCTGTAGATTCCTTTATGTTTTTAAGTGTTGTGTGATGTTTGAGAATTATATACATATACATATATAATAACAGTGTTTTAAATACGTTTCGATTTAATTTTATAAAATTGGAGGTTTTTTTTTAACTTAATGTTGCATAGGTTTCACAGAATTATTCTGCTTAATATTTAAAACCTTCAGGTTTGAAAAATTCTTTTGAGGACATCCCGTATGGGTACCTATTACACTAATTACATTTGTATCAGAGTTCCTTTGGTAAAAACTGAACAATGTGGGTTGAATGATATACTGCAAGGAATTTTTTTTTA
This sequence comes from Megalocaria dilatata, assembly GCA_034642435.1. Taxonomy (NCBI): domain Eukaryota; kingdom Metazoa; phylum Arthropoda; class Insecta; order Coleoptera; family Coccinellidae; genus Megalocaria; species Megalocaria dilatata. The sequence continues at coordinate 28,280,259 of CM067858.1, forward strand.
TTAAAAAGTATTTGTCCAAGAAACTCACTACGCCAATGAATTTTTTTTCACTGTCTTCATATTATTGATTTACATTTCATTTATACGTCAAATATATCATGTTTTCGGAGAGATTACATCTTGCGAATTCAACTTTCAGCATATACAAGATGATTCTGATCAAGTGTCGACACATGCACATTCACAGGATTGAACTTATTCAAAAACAATTGAATAAAGGAAATATAATAACCTAGAATATTACCTTTCACGGAGAAAACCTTAAAGCTTCTTCTCGAATAACCAATTTTTATGATGCATTTAGTGACAACTTAAAATTCATTGTCTTATTCAATATTTGGAAATATTTTCAACTGACCTCAAAATAAATAGGGCATTTTTCGCTTTACACTTTTACTAACAGTATCTTTCTGAAAAGTGTTAGACCTGGACTCAAGACTATTTCATTAGCGAAACACATTCGTTCCAAGAAAGACTTAATCTTAACGAAAGCTTACGAACGATAATATTTTATAATTGAATTTGTTTTTATAATTGATGGAATTCATTATATTGTTGAGCCCTGCATGCTGAAGAATAAATTAACAAATTAAAAATTAGAAAATTCTAATGTGATACCTTAGATGAGCCAAATAAGTTGAAACATTTTCGTTTCGACTCTTGCTGGAATCAGCATTTATCAATAGTTTTACTAATAAAATCCTGATATTTCAAATTCAAAGTAAATATTCATGGAAATCAAAAGTGAATAGTATAATATAAAATCAAATCTATTTAAGTATATGCGAAACATATTTTGCTAAACAAAACATACTGGCAATTTCAGGCTTCCAAGAAATCCTAGAATTCAAACTTATGTAGATTATTGGATACTGACTGAGGGACAAATATTTATTACATCATAAAGTGCTTCGTAAATTTCATGAAATTTCAAAAATTTATGAATTCATGAGTTTTCAAGATAAGAGAATATTCTGGAAGAATTTTACAAAATTTATATTATATAGCAATCGTTTTGTAAAGATTTTTCAGCATAATATATTTTGAAATTCATTGTGATTTTAGGTTCATTACATCTTAAACTTGAACTAAATTTTTTCAGTTGATAATTCTGAATAATAATCTTTAATTCATTTGAAAAAAAGGTCATCAGTGCATGGTGTGAAGAGTTCTTCTTCAAAATAGTTGATACAAATTGTCTTTGATAAAAAATTTAAATAACAACTGAAACTTATATCTTACCATTATCAATCAGAAGTTTTATTTAAATCAATTAATTTTGAGACAGTAAAATTTTAAGTGGAAATAAAAAATTAAATGATATAATCACAATTTACTTGATATTTACCAATTCTATCATGCCTTTCCATAGAATTCTGCTCTATAATTTCTTATTCCTGAACAAATATAATTAAAATATTCATCATTCGTCCAGTCAAGTAAACGAATAAAAGAAATGAGAAATGTATGAATTTAACAAGTAATTTCCAGAAAAACGAGAAATGGTTCACTTTGGTGAAAGGAAAAATCAAAATAAGTGTAAAATTTGCAAGGCTTGTTGTAATTTATGAATTCTTAATGTATTCAGTGTAGTATAGATATTCAGACCATGACAATACTCCAACACTCAAGTCGTACTTCCATTGTGAAGTTTCCAGAATAATTAATGATCCTTCAACACAGACCGAGTTAAATCCAATTAAAACTTGAGCATCTACAGTCAACAGCATAATCAATATTACTCAAAAAACCAATGAATTAAGAACCAGTTAAACCGAATGACAACCGAAATGATTTTTTGGCATGTTATTACAGCGGCACCAATATGCAACAGGCATTTCTCCAACTGACAAACTTATTAGAAGCAATAAATATGTAGATGAAATCAGTGGGGAATCCTAGATAGTATCGAGTCACAAATTAGAAATATTATTTATTGGTCTTCAAGTCAGCTCTCATAATACTTAAGTCACTCTGCGTGTTTGAACCTAATCTGGATTCAGATAATTCAGATTAAATTATCGAATTATGTCGACGCTTACAGGGACTAGAATATTTCAAGTTGCACAACTTGCGGGAAGGTTGACGTGTTTAATAGAGGAATAGTTGCATAACAGTTATTTTCCTTTTTTTCGGAATACTTAGCTCAAATATAGTCAACGATAAATAGAGACCGCATAGAGTAAAAATTTCGCAACAGAGTATTAGCTGATTTGAAACTTCACTATGGCCTGTAATTCATATTTAAGTTGTGAATTTTATTAATGTATTCCTTTGCGTACAAATCGTTTGTATACGTATTTTGAAAAGTGATCCAAACTAAAGAAAACTCCAAAATACACGGAAATACTTTACATAATATCAAAAATGATACGTTCCACTGACGTCCACGTTGCCTCCAAAAAAGCAAAGTGCGACGAAAAATATGAAATGCATTATTCACAAAACAAAAAAAAACACATTTTTACCCCAAATGAAATTGAATATTTTTTTCCATTAGATGATGTTATCAATGAAAATACGATTAAGAAAGAAGATGGTTAAGATTGGGGTTCTACAAGGTTCGAAAATAGGTATACTTTTTATAATTTCATCATCGATCTGAATATTGATGTGAATTTGTGATGTAAATGCACTTCTAAGAACACTTATCTGTTGATAACACGTCATTCCTCTTGAAGACACCCAACTTACAGCAACTGCGGAAGATGGAAGGCGCGGTTTTTGGTAAATCGAAGAATTGGTTGAAAGGCAATTGCTCTAGCAATAAATGAGGGAAAAAGTAAACAGCTGATTATAAACAGAAACAAAAATATTACCATCAATTTTTTGGATATGAGAATGGATGGAGTACTCTCCTTGGAACCTGTAGGCGTTGAACCATATTACTTTATTGACAGCTGTCTTGAATATAATTATGGTCAGCATTGCTGTCCACTACCTGATATTTTTCAGGAATGACGTTTGTCAGCGCCCTTGAGACCGTCTTCCTATCTTGTCTTGCAATATCAGTGGAATGAACTGGCATCACATGTCCTAGATATGATACTTTCCTGATTTTAGCACATCGCAGAATTTCCATGTATCTTTGCATCCGTTGAATGACGGTGTTTGTGACATGGTAGGTGTCCGAAATCCTAAACATTCGCCAGTAGCACCACATTTCGGAGACTTCCAGTAGTTTGGATGTTCCTTCTGTCAAGGTCCATGCGTTCACATGAAAGAGTAAACAAATCTTAGCGCTTTAAGACTCGTGTCCTTGAAACAACATCCAGGTGCAAATTACATAAGATTATTCTGAGGTAATTAAAAACTGTCCTCACCTTCTATAAGTGGCATCTTATCTCTTGTGAGAGGTCCCATTCCTCGTTCAGACTGTATCGTGAGTACGTTACTTTATTAACCGTTTCCAAAGCGTCATTGCCTGCTGTAAATTGTTTCATTGTCTTTGCTTACTATGAGGAGTTCCTCATATTATTTTGCTGTTCAATTTTCTATTGTATCCTTTACAGATTTCTACCATACGATAGATTAGTGTCTACAAGCCATCAGCACTATCAGCTATCAGTACTCTGTCGTTCGCACATCGCAAATTGTTCATGATTCGTCCGTTACTTTTTTATCCCTTCTTACACTTCGTCAATAGCCTCCTTGACCAGCATTTCTGAGTATACGTTAAATGAAGTCGGTGACAGAATGATCCCAGAAGAATGGTTCGCTTAAGATCGAATTTAAGCGTGTTTTGATTGTCTACACCTAAAATTGCCTTCTGCTGCAAGTATAAATCCCTAATTAGACGTAAATCCTTATTATAGATGCTTGAGTCCTTTAATATTTGGAGAAGTTTGTTATGCTGCACCATGTCGAAGTTAAGTAGCTACGTATGGTATTCTCCTCTGGAATGCACGTATCCTTGCTCAAGATCTGCTTATTCTCCAGAACAGGGCGAATTTAAAACAAACAGATCAGAAGGAAAACGATTGTTATGTCTATAAGGAGACGAACCTGCCTGCGTTAGATATAATTAATGTATTATCTTTATTGCATGTGACCGTGAAACACTTCAATAACGTGTTGATATTTCAAATCTACTAGTTGCTGATCTATGATCAGTTCGACACTTCAGCATATTTGTTCTCTAATGAGTATATATGGTCCTTAGAAAAGATTTTAATGCTACTGATTTATTTAGTGCTAAGTGTAATTAAGCTTTATTCAATACACTGTATTAATTAATAGATATTCGAAATGTTCCGTCCCAAAATTCCTATTACAAGATAACTGTCACCAATAAGAATCTATTCCATTGTGGGTTCAAAGCCACAAATATTATTTTGAGTAAATTTCGTTGATTTCCCTTCTTTTCGCCTTGATTGCGTTAGTTATTAATTTTTTTCAATTCCATAAAAAAAATTCCGTTTATATATTTCTCGGTTCATTCAGGGACGGGACACGATATTCAATCGTTTTTACGACCATCTTCTGAGGGATACAAATAGAAGCGTTATCAAGATTTGCCTACTGCCAGAGGCGAACTCTATTTTATATTCTGAATTTATGGATAATTAAGGAAAAGTTTGTGAATTTCGAATGGGTTTTTCTTCACATAATTCAAATCCCCGTACATCGCAAATTTTTTAAAAACATTTGGCTTTTTATTTTGAAGAATAGTCATTTCTATAAACGGAAAAAAGGAATAGATCATTTCAAATTTCCAAACTAGAACATACTCTTAAACATTCTGCTCAGTTTGAGCTCTCAAAAAATTTTATGAGACATTTATAATGTCTCATATGATTGATGCTGTATCACTCTTGCATTTTCGATTTGCATTTTTGACAGTATCTATTCTTCATGCTGATACAATAAATCATTTCTTACCCAACATTATTTTACTATTTCTATTCAAAAAAACATATTCTCTCGACATGACGAAATATAGTGCTGCATATCACATTTACATTAATGAATAAAATGAATTTCAACACTCTGGGTCTCATATTTTCTTGTTGATACGCAGTATTTAAATTCTACGTATGCATGGGTGCCATCACAGGAATGAAGTTTTTGCTGGTGCCTGTACGAATATGATTAATGCAACAGCTTTTCTAACCGATATATCAAATTTAGACGTTGCCTCGAGATCGGCCACCATAAAGAAATTCTTGTATCTGCTACGCTGAATTTTAGCATTTCGTCTTGTTTTACATTGAATGGCCTTACAAGGTACATAAATTTCAGGATTGAGACGCCCTCTAAAAAATTTCCCATCGTTCAAAACACGACGGCCAAAGGATGAGAGAAAATGGGGTTAATTTAATTCCAAATATTTTGAGTAATTTTGAATGTGGATTCACATACAGGGTGTCCCAACGAAACTTTGACTCCCAGAACTCAGAAAAGAAAAATTTTCGAAGATTTTTCCGAAAAAACCACCTCTATGAAGGTGGCATCAACCCCTCCAACATTTTTTGAATAGGGAGGAGATGACGAGTGTTGATTAGTTTGAAAGTTATTTCTGTTATGTACACAACTTAGTTAATTTAGTTAAATTTTCAAAAGCGGTTAATTATTCACGAAATAATGTTATATTGAACTTACCGTCAAAAGGTGATATTAAACAGACAGTTAAAGTTGCACCGCCCAAACTCAAGAACCTCAGAGTTTTGAGGAATCCAAAAATAATTTTCAAGTTCTGTATTAGGGAGAAAGAATTCCTATGATGACATTGTTCTGAAAAAACCACCTGAGGATGGCAACAACTTTGAATAAGAAGATGTTGGATGTGTTTTAGTTGAGAAGTTTTTTCTGTTCTCTAAACATCGCAGTTGAAATTTTCAAATTTGTTTATTTAATAGCAAAACAATTTGAGTTTTTGAAAGTTTTCATTTTGAAAACATTTGAATCTCTTATAATTCATGATGGGAAAATGTGTGAAACGCATGAACATCATTACAATGTATGCAATTTTTTCGAAGATTCTTTCTGAAATGTGTTTCAGTCTTTCGTTTCTGCACACACATATTGCATAAAAATTATATCTTTGGCTAGGAATATTAGAAAACCATATTACTGGACCAATTTTTAACGATAGGAACTTGGTGGAAAAACTTATTTGAATTAATTAAACGACACTATTAATCCAATGATTAGTGACATTCTGGAAAATGACGACAACCCATAAAAAAATTAACTCACATTTCGATGTCTGTGTTCGACAATTTTTGAACGAACGTTCTCCAGGATGTTGGATTGGCAGGAGGGGTCCTATAGAATTGTCAGTAACATCACCCAATCTATAGACATGAGACTTTTTTTGTGGGGACATTTGAAGTCCAAAGTCTAAGCAAGTCCACCTGAAAATCTTGCAGAACTGCTACAACGAATCATCACGGAATGCCAATTACTGTCACCAAACATCTTAGAAAATGTTAGAGAAGAATTTTAGAGTAGACTATATCATTGTATGGAACGTTATGGTGCTCGTCATTTTGAATTATACATACGTTAGTTCTTAAACTAGTTTCAATATTTTTCTGAATGTTCCCTATCGTAACTTACAGATCTGGTGTATTTGAATGTATTGGGTTTCTGTTTGAATTACTTTTTTGATAATGTTCAATATCAAATTGTTTAAAAAAATCATCGAATGTGGAAATTTCAATTGGGATGTTTGGTAAACTATTATAAAAAAGCTTTTTAAGTAAAAATACCACGTAAGATTAAAGGAAAAAATTTCAACGCTTTATGGGCCTTAGAAACACCTGGGTTTTCGAAAATTGGCTAATAGATTTGGAAATCAACGAAATATGAAAATATGTCCAGAAACTATTCTTATCTCAATGAAAAGACAAGATTACATATCAAGGAAACCGAAAAACACCCTATAATGACACCTATACATAAGGAATGAAGGATAGAATTTTGTCTACGTTTTCAAGAAGATAATTTTAATACTGTCTTCAAATCTGATGAAAGTTGTTTTCAACTTGGTTTAACTCACTTCCTATCAAATCCTATCAAAACAACCTGTTACCGTTCAAATTTCCAAATTTCCCACCAAAATAATGGTTCAGGGCTCAAAATCTAAGCGTGGTGCTACGCCTCTCTGTATAGTTGACGGAACCATTGATAGTAAAAAGTATTGTGGCATTCTAAACGATTTTTTTCTTGAAACAGCGCATTCTTTATATCTGGAGGGGTGGCGTTTTCAGCAGGATGATGCAAGATGCCATACCTGAAAACAAAAAAATAGAAAGGCCTTTTACTTGATAGAAGAAATATAACAAAATTTGAATATTAAAACAAATTGAAATATGTTTATCTTCTACAATTTTAATTTCAAAAAAAAATTTTTATTCAAAAAACTTTTAGAAATAAATTTATGTCTAACAAGCACCGCTTACATTCAATAGACGTATATAATCAAAACTCAATATATAATGTCAAATGGAATAAATAACCCAACAGATATACAAAAGTAATTAAAATTAATAAATAAATATTTAAAGGAGACAAAATTTTGTTTCTGGTCTTACCGTTAAGAACACCCAATTGCCTTTTAAAAACATGAACACACTTAAAGGACTTCTCAAAGAATATAATTCATTAGAAATATTTAATATATTTAAATATTCGATTAAATTATTTCAAAAATCTCTAAAAAAATGTGTACTATATCTTCAAAAAACAAATATAATTCTAGACAATCCCGTCTTCAGTCCTCTTTTAACATTCCAAATATCAAAATCAAAAACATAACCTATATTACTCACGTGTTAAAAGACTTAAGCTTCGAAATACAGATCAACTATATAATTCAAGATTGATCTATGTTCTAACAAAATCAAAGAACAGTGTGAGTTATTTTAAGGTTTATTTAAATTCATTGACATTCTATAATGAGATTTATTTAAGCCAAAATATAATTATATATTATATATAAAATAAAATAGAAAAACCTTTTACTTGATAGAAGAAATATAAGAAAATTTGAATATTAAAACAAATTGAAATATGTTTATCCTCTACAATTTTAATTTCAAAAAAATTTTCATTCAAAAAACTTTTAGAAATAAATTTATGTCTAACAAGCACCGCTTACATTTAATAGACGTATATAATCAAAACTCAATATATAATGTCAAATGGAATAAATAACCCAACAGATATACGAAAGTAATTAAAATTAATAAATAAATATTTAAAGGAGACAAAATTTTGTTTCTGGTCTTACCGTTAAGAACACCCAATTGCCTTTTAAAAACATGAACACACTCAAAGGACTTCTCAAAGAATATAATTTATTTGAAATATTTAATATATTTAAATATTCGAATAAATTATTTCAAAAATCTCGAAAAAAATGTGCACTATATCTTCAAAAAACAAATATAATTCTAGACAATCCCGTCTTCAGTCCTCTTTTAACACTCCAAATATCAAAATCAAAAACATAACCTATATCACTCACGTGTTAAAAGACTTAAGCTTCGAAATACAGATCAACTATACTATATAATTCAAGATTGATCTATGTTCTAACAAAATCAAAGAACAGTGTGAGTTATCATGTCGAGCAGCTTCACCAGATCTTAGTCCCATTGAAAACATATGGGGACTAATGAAAATTGAAGTTGAATGAGCAGCGCCAGGAAATAAAGATGATTTAATTCAGTTTTACAGACCTGGACTATCATCATCGAAAATTATGGAAGTAATCTAATTTCGGGTGTACCTCGACGTTTAATCAAGTGTTTACGGTTAAATGGAGGTTGTGTAAGTGAATTAGATGAATAATTTGTTATAATTTTCTAATTCGAGAAATAAAAATATATACTAGATAATTACAATTGAGCTTTGTTTTTTTCCGGATACTTTCTAGACGGACTATAATTTCTTTGCAATATACGCAATATTTCGGAAAAATTACTTCATACTTCCAGTGAAATTTTCGAGATAGACTATAAAAATCAGCTTTTTGAACATTTTGAGTGTGAATATGTCGGTAATTATAAACCTGTGAACTTTCTTTATAATGCTTCGAAAAAAAAAATTAAATTGTAACTAGGATAAGATTAAGTTTAAATTAGTAAAGTATTCACTCAAATTATTCTCCATAGAATATTTCAAACTCGAGTAAACATACTAGTATTCGAGTAAACATACTAGTAAACATACTAGTAAACCTACTAGTATTTCAAGCATTTATACAGTCAATAAAATGTATCGGAAAACAGTCTATAAAATTATTTATCCAAACTCATTATATCTCCTTCGAAGTAATCATCAAATATTTTGCTAAATAATCTCAAGGAGTCAACGTCAGTAATCGTCACGAAAGGCCTATTTTATGTCTGTTATCGATTGAAAACAGGTACCTCAAAGTGGTAACTTGAGTTTTGGGAGAAAATGGAGCCATATCAGGAGAGTACAGAGGTTGGTCGATAAGATTTGTTGAGTTTTTGGCCAGAAGTTCATTCACAATGGCAGCCTTGTGACTCTTTCGTTATAAGTCGAGTAGCAACCCGTGTCCAAGTAATCATCTGAAATGGTATAGATTTTCATAGTAGATGCAAAAACTCCAGGGGTCATCTTTTCCTCAAACGACGTTTGAGACTTTAGAGACGTTGAGCTTCGAGTTAAAGAGGACCCAAAAAGATTCACTCTAAGACGTAAAAATTAAAGTTGTAGTGTGATAAAATTATGAGTAGAAATAAGTTTTGATAACAGATGTTGCTACTGGTTTATTATTCCATTGTTTTATCTGGTAACACCTTCATTTTGAAGTGTCATCATTAGGCTTTCCTTTCAGTATATGTTATGTCGCTGAAATGTAAATAACAAAGTTTCTGTGTACTCTGAAACTGTCAACCTTTATACGAAATAACTTGTTTTTGCGGAAAATTTACTTCGAAACTTCAGTCTGGAGAAAAAGGCTACCGAAACCTATCGTATTTCAGAAGATGTTTATGGGGACCATTGTGTAGCTGAAAAAAGGTGTCGGAAGTGGTTGGACCTTTTTAAAGGTGGTAATTTTGATCTGTAAGATGAAGGACCGAAGCGCCACCAAAGTTTAAGGATGATGAATAAGGGGCAAGGCTCGATGAAACTCCATCGTAAACGAAAGAGTAACTCGCAAAGACACTTGCAGTCAGTCAACCAGGCATTTGCCATCGTTTGAAAGCAATGGAAATGATCCGAAAGCTAAGAAATTAGGTGCCAAGAGACGTCAAACGCTGGTTTATCACAAGTGAATAACTGCTCCAGCAGCACAAAAAATAATGGGCTTTTGCAACGAATTGTGACTTCAAAACGTTGGACAACGTATGGATCCCTCATTATCAACTGTCAAGCCGAATATTCATGACTAGAAGATCATGTGTATGTATTGGGACTAGCTGGGTGTGCTTCAATCGATTGAAAGGATCACAGGGGAGGTCTACCAACCACAATTGATGCGTTTGAGCCCAAGAAGGGCAACGCTGATGATCTTTCCAATTACAGACCGATAAGCTTGATTACATCATCTGCTAAAATTTTCGATTATGTTCTTGTGAATGTTCTTTCAAAAATTTAACACCTTATCCAATAGTCAGCACGGATTTACTAGAGGTAAAAGTACGGAATCAGCAGTGTTCGAATTTACAGAGAAGGTTTTAACTTCTCTTGAGGTTGACAAAATACCAGGAAGATTATTCGTCGATCTTTCGAAGGCGTTCGACTGTGCTGATCACGAAATTCTACTACAGAAACTGAGGGAGAATGGGATTAGGGGTGTTCCGTTGAAGCTAATTTCAAGTTACCTGAAGGACAGGAAACAAATGGTTGTTTTAGATGTTAGGGATAAGGGGACCTTTTCATGTGAATCTGCAGGAATACTACAGGGTACTCTTATGGGTCCAGTTTTATCCATCGTCTATGATAACGACCTTCCAGATAGCTTTGAACAAAAACTTATTACTGATCAAAAAAAGACCTTAGAGGATTTGGAAATGGATAACTTCTTATATGCTGACAACTTAACGTGATGATTTCATCCCACAACGTTGAACAGATGACAGTTGGACTACAAACTGCATTCTCGAAAATTAAGGATTGGTGTTTTGGCAATGCATTTGCCCTAAATTCCGATAAAAAATATAGTGTTCTTCTCCAATACTAGATCCAACATGGCTTACCCTGAAAGCATCAGGATGGACGATAATGACATAACAACAAACTCAAGTACAAGACTTCTCTGAATATCTGTTGACAGACATTTGAGCTTGGGGCAACATTGTAAAACATTAGTACCAAAATTAAACTCGGTATATACTCGGTTATACTATCAAAGTTATCAAAAACCATGTTGATATGAATATTTTGAAGACCATTTATTTCGCAAACCTCCAATTGCTCTTATGATATGGTGTTATTTTTTTGGAGCTCTAGTTCACAAGCTCAACATGATTTTAGAACTCAAAAACATGTGGTGAGAACAATGTTAAATATTAAATTCCGGTCATCTTATAGAAGCTTCTTCAAAGCAAATAATAGTTTAACTTTACCAGGTTTGTATATCCATAGAGTATTATTGATTTCCGTAAATATTAACTTTATTTTGAAATGTATAAGAACACATATACAACAAGAAGAATTCTTGAATATTTCTACCTAATTCTTAAGTATCGGATCTTTTTTCAGAGTGATAGAACTTTCGATAGGGATAACTGTGATTTGACAGAAGGTAGAAGGTATGATGTTTTGACATTTCTGTTCAATAAGCATTGACAAATTATCAGAGAAAGACTCACGCCGCAACAACGTTTACAATTTGTTGAAATATATTTTCAAAATCTGTGTTCTTTTCGCCAAACTTGTAGAGCACTTCGTGAAATTTATGGTTTACATAATTGTTCATCAGAGCAACTTATTCGTCGAACTATCGATAGATTTCGGGCAACATTTTCTCTACTCGATGCAACAACAACTGTACGTACAGAAGAAAATATCGCTGCTGTAAGTCATGGTGTTAATGATGATCCATATTTGTCTATTCGTCGACGTTCACAACAAGTTGGACTCTGTGTATCCCCAACATGAAAAAATTTGCTTAAAGATCTTGTTCTACACCCATACAAGATCCAATTGGTTCAAGAACTGAAGCCACTTGACCATAATAAGCGTTTGTTTGCTGATTGGGTCCTAGAACAGCTTGAAGTTGATCCACTTTTTTATCATGAAATTGTATTTAGTGATGGAGCTCATTTCTGGTTGAACGGCTATGTAAACAAGCAAAATTAGCATATATGGAGTGAAAACAATCCTCAAGAAGTTCTGCAGGTTCCATTGCATCCTCAAAAATGCACTGTTTGGTAGCTTTACACGCTGGAGCCATCATCGGTTCATATTTCTTTAAAAACGATGCTGGTGCTAATGTTACAGTGAATAGTGCTCGCTACAGGTCGATGATCAAATGATTATTTGTTTCAAAATTTGAATGATATCGACCCAGAAGTGTTTAGGTTTCAACAAGATTGTGTTATTCCTCATGCTGCTACCGTAACAATTGATTTATTGAAAGAAAGATTTGACGATAACATTATTTCGAGAAATAGTCCAATTAATTGGCCTCCAAAATCATGCGACATAGCTCCACTGGATTATTTTCTTTGGGGGTTATGTCAAGTTATTGGTTCATGCTGATAAACCAGAAACAATAGACGCTTCGGAAGCCAACATAACTCTTGTTATTGATGAAATAAGGCCTGAATTACTCGAAAAAATGGTTCAAAATTGGTCTGGTCGAATGCGGTTCCTCAGAGCTAGTCTTGGTGGACCTATGCCGGAAATTATTTTCAAAACATAAATATCATAAAATTATCTTTCAAAAAAAAATTTGCTTCAATCTTAATTTAAATGTGTTTTATTTCAATTTAAAGTTCTGTCATTCGATACTCGAATACTGAACGTAGCACTTTATATATGGGTATTAATCTGCACAACTTTCTTCCTAATACAATAGGAAACATATCAGAGTATAACTCATACCGTAGGGCAATTTATTTGTTTTGTATTGAACTGTGAATCACATTCAGTCACAGAATTCAAAGGTGCATGTACTGTGGGTATGTAGGGATTGAATATTGCCTTTGGTAACTTGTTTTTATTCTGTTACCATGTATGGTGATAATTCTGAAAACAAAGATTATTATTATTGCAAGAAAAACGACTGAAATACGCTGACAGACACGACAAATTTATTAGACGTGCACAGAATCGCTCAAGTCCTACCCAGATATTGCTACTTCCGATTACCATCTCTTGCGATCGATGCAACATGATCTGGCTGACCAGCACGTCTCCAATTACGATTAAATCAAAGAATGGATGGATGCATAGATAGCGGCCAAAGAGCCGGCGTTTTTTCTCGACAGCACCCGTCAATTGTCAAAAAGATGGAAAGAAATGGCTATCGGCGGACAATTCTTTGAACTTTGAACGTATAACCAATTCTTCATAATAAAGGTTCAATTTTCGACGAAAACTGCACGAACTTATTTATACTCCTAACAAATATTCCTGTATTCATATGAAACGAAGAATTTTTTAGTTTTTTTGCGCTGATTATCCTTCAGCGTTCTATGGTGGATGTTTTGTCAGTTTAAGAGAATGGTGATATAAGGAAAATAAAGGAAGAATGTACATTCTAATGAGGAAAAACAAACCTATGAACGGTGAAGTTTTTGATGGTAAAAAACTTGTAGAATATGTCATTAGTACATTCCAAACAGAATCCACCTATTCTACGAAACTCTCCAGTTGTCGAAGACTTATTTATGTTTCAGTTAATCTATCTTGATGGCCAGAAAAAGTTTTATCCCTGTCGTAGATCGAATGTCTTGTTTTTAACGCCGGCAATTTCGCGGGGAACTCATACCCTAAATAACCATAAACTCAGCATGATGCCAAGGCATGCATAGCACCTTCCTCCGAAAAAAAGATGCAGCAACACGTCTCAAAACATAAAGTTCGTATGTGCTTTGCGTACCCTCCCGATATCCCATGATAAAAACCGTTTACCATCATCACGATCCAACGGAGAAGTGTTCCACCAAAGGAATCCAGCATCGGTTTATTTCTTGCCACTTTGTGCGAGCCGGTGTTGAAAACACCTATTGCTTACAGCAGATTAAATAAACGTGGAATCTGCTAAAAGACGTGCGACGCAATTTGTTTTTAACCGGACATTTATCAGATGAAAAAGCTGAATCCTAAGAAGGCAATTTTTAGTCGGAAGGACAAAGAATGAGGGATAAAGAACGCCGTTAATAAGAAAAAGAAGCGCGATATTTATTCTGTGGCCGGTAGACAGGCATTTTCGCGTTTTCACACATATAGTGTGACTACAAATGTTGCGATTACCAAAAACACATTTTTTGTTGTCACTGATCCGGCAGATAAGAGATGGCGGTACAAGCTGCATTCTGTAGGGGACTGGAAGCCGCTGAGATGCTTCGAAAGCCCGAAATAACTAACAAGTGCGATAAATTTTCGAGGATTTATTCGGGGAACCCGATTCGTCAGATTTGAATAGAATTCGATTCAATGTAAAACTTCAATCTTGTACGGTGGCCTGAGAAATAATAGAATATTATATTATTGAGTCGGTTGCAACTCTGAGGTACTTCATCACGATGTATACGATTGTGTTCTGAATTGTTTTTTTTTCAAGAGTAGGCTGCTATATATACTACACAATAAACCCACCAGCTAATACTTTTTGTCAGTAAATTATGATTAACTTTTGAAGAAATAAACTTGTATTTCATGGAATGCCAGGTATAAAGTTGTTATTTTTTGGTATACCAATAGTATATCAATAGCCAATGGCTAAAAGAAGGATTATATATTTATTTACTCCAACAAAAGCACACTGTCCAAATATAACACAAATTTCATTACTACATCAAGGAAACGCAAAAATCTATTTGATCTCTATCAACAATCACGAATTGATCCGAATTTGTTCTATCGTTCTATTGCTTCACGAATTAGTTGCTGTAGACAAAAGTCAGCAAAAAAAATATTGTCATGTATTTTCGATTAAAATTAATCATTATAAAAATGGACAACAGCATTGATGTGAAGTTGGATAATTTTAATTGCTTCTTTAACAATCCAGTTCGCCTGAACATTTCAAATCTCTGAATTATTTCTTGAAGAAGCTAAATGGAAATCATCAAAAACACAGAATTCTATATTCTGTAGTAGTTATGTAGTTTTTGCAATATTAGAGCTGTTTTCCTGAAGAAACAGAAAATTTTGAATAGAAAAATACATATTGAAGGCTGCTTTCCATCTCCTCCAACATAAACCTTCAGAGTGTGGATCGCTCTAATGCTAGGTTTGTGACGAGATTTATGGACTGTCTGGGGTTTCATGAATTGGTTTTCAACCAACTAGAATCACACAGGGCTCTTCAACTTTGATTGACTATTTTTTAACCAATAACAAAGACATTGTTTCTAGCGTGGAGGTCATTCATGAAAGCCTTGGTAATCACGAGTTACTTATAGCGCACATAATTAAACAACCGAATGCAAAAGAGATTCTTTTTAAAATGGTTAGAGACTTCAAATCGTTCAATTATCAAAGTTTCAGTGATGAACTCAAAGCCGTGCCATGGGATTCCATTTACTGCATGAATAATATTGATGAAAAGGTTCAGTTTCTGACCAGGAGTATAAATACTTTGTTGGATCGTCATGCTCTTTTTGTCACACACCGTCTAACAAAGAACTGGGCTCCATGGCTCACTGATACAATCAGGGCTATGCAGGAGGACAGAGATAGGACACTGAGTAATTTTAAAAAGCATCTAAGCTCTCTCAACTGAAATTATTATAAAACAACAGTTAAAACGAAAGAAGAAATCATTTTTCAAACAAGTATATTGTGATAAAAGCGCTAGGGAACTATGGTCTGCTTTGAAACTGCTCAATTGGGGCGGTGGAGGTAGGCGGTGTTCTGAGATTTTGGGTGCTTTGGGCAATGCTACTGACATAAACAAGTCTTTCATTAATGCAGTTTCTGATTTTCAACCGGATCTTGAACAGATAAATTTCTATGAAAACAATAGATTGAATGATGGTTGCAGCTTCAATTTTGCCTGTGTTGATGAGATAGACGTCTTTGACATTATAAGAAGTATTAAAAGTAAAGCTACAGGTATAGACGGTATAAACATCTTTACCATAAATTTATGTGTCCCTTTTTTGTTACCTTACATCACTCACATTTATAAGTTCTGTATTGGGAACTCGGTTTTTCCAACATTATTGAAAAAAGCTAAAGTAATTCCACTATCAAAGAATCGTTACTCCACTTGTATTGGGGACATAAGACCTATCAGCATTCTCCAAATTTTTTCGAAGATATTTGAAACAATTCTTGATAAGCAAATCCAAGGATACCTTGATGTGCATAAGATCATTCCTAGTAAGCAATCTGGATTTAGGAGAGGACATAGCTGCAATACTGCCCTTCTCGGTATCACCGATGATATAATAAATGCGAAGGGTAGGGATTTGGTTACTGTTCTGATACTTTTGGACTACTCGAAGGCATTTGATATATCAAATCATAAAATGTTGCTTTCAATTTTGGAATTCATTGGATTTTCTATGGAGGCTGTGGGACTCCTCGGGGGATTACTTTGTAGTAGGGCACAGGCGGTTTCTTTGAATGTCATCATTCCTCGAAATAACAGAAAGAGTTGCGCAGGGATCTGTTTTAGGGCCGAAACTATTTATAATCTATATCCTACGATTGTAAAATATTTTTATTTCATCATATAGTCATGGTTTTGCTAATGATATACAATTTTACACGTCTTTTCAACCGGATGAAAGCAGTCAGGCTATAGCAGCTTTAAATTTTGATTTGCATCAAGTTCTTGACTTCTCAAGGAGGCACTGTTTGAGGCTCAACAACTTTAAGACTGTGGGAATGGTTTTCGGTAGTAGGGTGCGGAGAGAGCAGTTCATACTGATTATATACCTCAGATATGCCTGTCTAGTTCTCCAGTGAGGTTTAAGTCCGAAATGAAAAATCTTTTATCGATCAGGATCTACGCTTCTCAACGAATATAAGTCGTTGTTTACAAAGGGCACTCATGAACTTGAGGCTTATCTATCAAAATCGCCATGTTCAGCCGGTACCTCTCAAAATTATGCTTTGTAACTCACTGGTGATTTCCCATTTTAATTTTTGTGACAGCGTTTATGGTCCTTGTCTAACTGTCCCAGATGGTGGCAAGATTCAGAGGGTCCAAAACTCCTGCCTACGACTAATTTATGGAGTTAGAAAATTTGAACCCATCAGTCATAAGTTCAGGACGTCCAGATGATTGAACATGAGACAGATGAGGTATATTCAATCGCTGAGTTTTTTTCATTGAATTCTACAGAATAATTCACCACCATATCTCTATAATGAAATAACTTTCAGAACCGATGTCGATAATTTAAATGTAATACACAAAAATTTCATCACTATTCCTCGTCATTTGACTAAATTCTTTGAGAGATCATTGTCGTATAACATCGCACATCTGATGAATCTGAGTTTATTGGAGAGCTGTATTTGCAAGCAGAGAGATTTAGGAAATATTTTTTGAATATTGTGGCGGTTTGATCCGGGAGAAATCCCTCTAATAGGCTATTCTTTCTTGCGAAAGTGTATTTTTTTCTCTTTGTAAAATTTGCTTGCGGTGCCAAACTTTTAATTTCCTTTTTTTTGTTTTTACCTAGGTTAGCTGAAAGCATATAGGAAAAAAATTAAACAAATTTCTTTCCAGTAATCTGAAAAACTAGATTTCAAATAGATGGGATTTATTCTTTTGAAAATATTTGAAAAATAAAATTCCAAATGGGAATTGCTCCAACCTACTCCAGCATTAGATGAGTGGGTTAAAGAGAAGACTCCATTTCGTACTCCTTCAATGCGTCTGTACGCGGTAGATTTGAACCCTAGTCCAGAGCTTTTCTGAAATTTTTCGTGAAAAAATGTATCTTGATATCGAGTTGTAATGAATATTATTAGTAATAAGGATTTATGAGATATATAACTCTGTGTCTTAAGTTTGCATGGTAGGTCTAAATACGTCGGCCAATTACTTATTAGGCAAAATCGATCCAATTTGTTCACAATTATTGGACTGAAGTTTAGCCAAAAAGCTATGAAACATGCATGTTTGATGCTTATTCCCGTCTATCAGCAAAACCTATTAGGATGTATTTGAATTTTGAATAGTAACATAATCAAGTTGTCAAGTTGCACTGTTCAATTGAAAAATTTCTTATTTACTATACTTCATAATCTTAATCATATTTCAGAATGAATATCCACCGTTTTAATTAATTCATTTGAGAAAAGTGCTAATTATAGACATAGCGGCTTGATGCTCGAGTAATAACTTCAGCATCGAGAGGATTTCTCCGTTAGTGATGCTGAAAGTAATCGGGAAAGCAGTTCAATTCTTGACTTAGCCTGATGTGGTATACTGTGTGTGTATTTTCGCGTGCGAATATATAATCCGTCTTGAAAATATCCGGAGAAAACAAAGCTCAATTGTAATTATTCAATATATATTTTTAATTCTTGAATTAGAAAACTGTAACAAAATATTAATCTTATTTACAACCTCTATTTAACTGTAAAAACTTGATTTAACATCGAGGTACACCCGAAATTAGATCCCCTCCATAATTTTCGGTGATGGTAGTTCGGAATTGTAAACCTGAAT
Source organism: Megalocaria dilatata (assembly GCA_034642435.1). NCBI lineage: Eukaryota > Metazoa > Arthropoda > Insecta > Coleoptera > Coccinellidae > Megalocaria > Megalocaria dilatata. The sequence continues at coordinate 28,299,049 of CM067858.1, forward strand.
GAATTAAATAATCTTCATTTGGTGGCGCTGCTCGTTAAACTTCAATCTTCATTAGTCTCCATATGTTTTCAATGAGACTCAGATCTTGTGAAGCTGCTGGTCATGCAATGGTTGTCACTTGGTTTTCTTGTATCTAAGCTTGAGTATAGGCATTATCCTGCTGAAAACGCGACTGGATATAAAGCATGCGCCGTCTCAAGGAGAAAATCGTTTACAATGCCACAATACTTTTCACTATTAATGGTACCATCAACTATACAGAGAAGCGCAGCTCCACACTGAGATATTGCAAACCATTATTTTGGTGAAAAATTTTTAAATTTGAACGGTAACAGGTTGTAATGATAGTATTTTTAAGTGGGTTCCACCAAGTTAGAAACAATTGTTATCAGATATGAAGACATTATTAAAATTATCTTCTTCAAAACGTTGACAAAATCCTATTCTTCCTTCATTTTGCAAAGGTGTTATTATAGGGATTTTTTTTGGTTTTCTTGATATGCAGCCTTGTCTTTTCATTGACATACGGACGGTTTCTGGGCATACTTTTATATTTCGTGATTTCCAAATCTGTTTGTCAATTTGCGAAACCCCAGGCGCGAATTGTGTCGTCCTAATGCCAATAAAGCGTTTAAATTGTTTCCTTTAATCTTAGGCGGTCCTCATGAAACTGGTCTATGCTTCATTTCCATGCCAGTTTTAATCCCCTTTATTGTCTCATAACAGCACTTTTTCCCAGTTCAGTCAACTGCACTAAATTTCGAAAACCTTTTCTATACAAATATTCTACCTGTTTTCTTTTTTCTAGTTGCGAAATATTTCGAATAAAATTGTTGTATTGTTTCACCTGTGCCAACTGGATAATCCATTCATGTTATTATTTTATAAATTGTTTACCTTTTTGACAATCAACAATATTTGATAAATAGTGTCGCCATGCAACTTTGGTCATAGCCGACAATCTGCACAACCTATTTTGTACAATACTTTTGTCTTAGAATGTTACAAAAATGAAGTATATTAAAATTATGAAAAATACTTTTTAGATGAACTATAGTTTAATTCAGTATTATGATAATACAGAAATTGGAAATAGAGGAAGAATTTGGTTACAATTTTCTTTAAAAAACGTGTATCACTCAAAATCTCTTCAAATTCAAACATGTATTTTATCTTATTGAAAATGTGTTTGTAGTAATATCACAAATTAGTTCTCAGAGAAAGGGATAAAATTGAACAAAGACTGATCGTGTCTGTATTCATATGAGAATATCATTCAATTCATGAAGAACGACAATAACTCATTGGAATTTAGCTGAAATATATTTACGATTGAAGCCAGCGCAGGGAGGTTTTTATCCTATTTTACTTTTGTACACATATCTCATAGTCTCTATTGCTGACATTAACTGATATATAACCAGTTGCCCTCATATTTTTATGCGGATATTACAGCTTGTATCGTTGGTTTCAACAGGTGAGCAATAGATTGAAGAAATAAGAAATAAATCTCTGCGTATAGTTAGCACATGAAGATATAAAACTGGCTTGTGCTCTGACACACCTTTTTAGCTCCCTTGACAGATCGATTGAAACTAAAATATATCAACTACGGAATATACTTGTGTTTTAACCGAGAAGGAATAGAAACACCGTTAACCGTTTACGATCTTTTTCTTTCCTCAAAAACCGATGGTTGAGTGGAAATTATCGAGCGGCGGAGAGACAAACTGTGAGAGAATCTTAAATTTTTGAATAATGTTGTATCCAACTGAAACAGCGATAAAATTTATGTTACGACTCTCTTTTATGACCTCCCAACACCAACTGTATATTTCAATAAAGTAGTGTACGACTGAGAAACAATCGTAATAAACTTCGTTTGTTATTGTTTTAATATTAACTCCTGAAAAATCGCCATTTGGAGGAATGACTAAAATTTGTTTAGAATGTATAATGAGAGATATAATTAATTTTGATTAATTAATGTCTAGTTATAAGTATCAGGACACGTTAATTTTTATGTCATTCAAAAAATATTGATCTGAAATTTATGTTTCAAACAATTGACATAAGATGACAAGTATATTATTGACTTGAGTTAAAAAATATTTTTGGAAATCAGATAGATATATTTAAAATCGATTTTCCTTTTTTTAAACTGAACTAGTTATGGTGGTTTATATAATATGAAATCAGCAAGTCAAACAAAACTGATGACAATGTATCCGGTGTTTTTTTTAGAGCGATAGAACTTCAAATTGAAAGAAAATACATTTAAATTAAGATTGAAGCCAATTTTTTTTATTTGAAACATAATTTTATGACATTTATGTTCTGAAAATAATTTCCGGCATATGTTCACCACGACTAACTCGGAGGAACCGCATTCGACCAGACCAATTTTAGACCACTTTTTCGAGTAATTCAGACTTTATATCATCAATAACACGAATTATGTTGGCTCCCAAAGCGTCTATTGTTTCTGGTTTATCAGCATAAACCAATGACTTGACATAACCCTAAAGAAAATAATCCAGTGGAGTTATGTCGCATGATCTTGAAGGCCAATTAATTGGACCATTTCTCGAAATAATATTATCGCCAACCCTTTCTTTCAAGAAATCAATTGTTATGGTAGCAGCATGAGGTGTAGCACCATCTTGTTGGAACCAAAATACTTCTGGGTCGATATCATTCAAATTTTGAAACAAATAATCAATGATCATCGATCTGTAGCGAGCACCATTCACTGTAACATTAGCTTATCATCGTTTTCAAAGAAATATGGACCGATTATGCTTCCAGCGTGTAAAGCATACCAAACAGTGCATTTTTCAGGATGGAATGGAACTTTGAGAACTTCTTGAGGATTGTTTTCACTCCATATACGGCAATTCTGCTTATTTACATAACCGTTCAACCAGAAATGAGCTTCATCACTAATCACAGTTTCACGATGAAAAAGTGGATCAACTTCAAGCTGTTCTAGAGTTCTTGAACCAGTTGGATCTTGTATGGGTATAGACCAAGTTTTCCATATGGTGGATGCACAGAGTCCAACTTGTTGTGAACGTCGACGAATAGACAAATCTGGATCACCATTAACACTATGACTTACAGCTGCGATATTTTTTTCTGTACGTACAGTTCTTTGTCTTGTTGTTGTTGCATCGAGTAGAGAAAATGTTGTCCGAAATCTATTGATTGTTCGACGAATGAGCTGCTCTGATGGACGACTATGTAAACCATGAATTTCACGAAGTGCCATATATAATATTTTTTGCAAAAAGAACGCTGATTTTGAAAATAAATTTCAACAATTTGTAAACGTTTTTGCGGTGTGGGTTTTTGCATTATAATTTGTCAATGCTTACTGAACAGAAGTGTCAAAACAACATGGCTTCTACCTTCTGTCAAATCACATTTATGCTCATTGAAAGTTCTATCACTCTAAAAAAACACTCGATATTATACTGCAAAAGAAGAATTATCGATTATCTTTGAATTCATAGTTTCACAAAAAGTGCATAAAACAAAAAATAACCTCATATCAACTTCAAATTCGGTGTCCCAAACTGAACTACATACAAAATACAGCCCAAGATCGAAAAACTTCGCTGAAGGAAATTATCGAGAAATACTATCTTTAAAACGATATATTAGGTTTCATTCAAAATTCGTTCAATATAAATTTAGACATATTCTACATAATATAGAATTTTACTGTTTAGATCGCAAAATCAAATTTTGAATTAGATGAATCTCAGAAAAAGAATAAAATGAACTCAGCAAAGAATTAAAGCAACCTTAGAAATACATAAATTACCGTGATATTAACAAAAATGTGACAGTAAAAACCAACAAGAAAATTTTTTCTGCTGCCCAACATATCTTTAGGTTAACACCCACCTATCAAAAAGAAGATCCTCTGAACAAGAAATCAAGATTTTTCCCAAGATAACAATTACGAAATTGAAGAGAGAAATTCTAGAAGTATAGTCTTAACTAATTGTAACGAAAAATCTGGAACAATCCCTGCCTTGATAAATAAATGAATTTAAAATAGTAAAAGTTATCAAACCAAATAGAAATAGCAACAGCAATTACCCAGAAAAATTTCAATCATAAACAAATTTGAAGAAAAATCTATAAGGGGAAGAAATACTTACTTTCACTAGAGCAGATAAAGGTTTGTTTGTCTATCAAAAATCTAATATAATTAAAAAATGGAAAATGTAATAACCACATTAGACGTAATAGGAATGGGAAAGGATTATAATTATATAAATTATCAGCAGATCCAAGAAAATGTTATCAATTTCAATTCACTATTTTCCACACGCAACTTTATACCAGTAAGAAATTTGAAACAAGATTGTATGTGCATTTGACTACATATAGTATTTGAATATTAAAGCTTTCAATTACAATATAGGTATTAAATACCCGATAATCCTCCTTTAGTATTATAAAGGCTATGAAATTAATTTGTTGGAGTACTTGAAAATTAAGTCCGTATAGATCCCAATGTCCCATATATCGCAATGCATTCTTTATTCCTTTCTTTACACATGATAATGACGTAAGAATAGGAAGTATAACATTTTTATTTAAATAATTTAATATTAGGCTTCTACATATTTAATTTCCAAAATTATATTTAAAAATTATAACTAACAGGAGTTGAATTAAAATAATGTCATACAAGTACCACTTATATTAAACGACATATAAAATAAACATTCATTATAAAACATCCAAATGATATAACAAAATCCAATATATAAAAATTGTTAACCAAAATCCTATAAATCAAATATTTTGAGTTGACAAAATTTTGTTTCTGCTGATTAATCTTATGAAAACAAATATCTTTCAAAAATCTTTAACATAATCTTAAGAATTTCATCATAAAACTATCTTACTTAGAATATTCAATATTATTGGATATCTAACTAAGTTACTTTCTATAAAATCTCAAGATATATAAAAACATTACTGAAAAACAAGTTTTAAGGAGACTTTGCTTCGTCAATATTCAATTAATTCATATTCAATAAAATATAACATCAATCAAAAACAAATATTTACTCACCCTTCAACAATGTATAAAACTTCTGGTAAATGAATACTGAAAAATTTTTAAATGGAGTAAGGTTAACTACAAATAAATAATTCTGTGGTTTACCCTTGATCTAAAAGATTGAAAGACAATTTAACGGCCTCTGTTATAGCACAAGGACTATCTGTATAAAGAATGTTAAGGAAACCAAATAATTATATATTATGAATAAAATAACATAAGTAGAGGTTAATACTTGATAGAAGGTATATAAAATTATTTGAATATTTTAATATTAGCCTTCTACATATTTAATTTCAAAAAATTATATAATTTAATTCCTGAAGTCATAATTATTAAATATAATTTTTTGAAATTAAATATGAAGAATGTTAATATTAAAATATTTAAATAATACCTATATATAAAGGTATGAAAAGGAGACATTCTTAGTTTATTGGGGTGGGAACTGCTATTATGTATTAGTGAAACTGTGTACGTGGATATTCTGAACATGTCAAATTCAAGGGAAGTAACATTTCTTGTGATATGAATATCTAAAATAATTATTGATTTTTGCGGATTTTCGATTTCAAAAGTGAATTTGACAGAATTGAAAAATTAATTTAACAAATTCAAAAACATTTCTTATTGTCTAACAGAACCTAACCAAATGCAAAATATATCATCAACTCAAACTCTCTTATTAACATTTCTTTTCCAATAAACAACTTTCATCATTAAAATATCTTGTGCAGAAAAGATTTTATTTTCAAGATGGGTCATAAAAATTTGGCTCAGTGGTGATAAGGGATAAAGGAGAACTCCATAAGGAAACCGTCTCATTGTTGATAAATTTTATGGTTTAATTCAAAATAACCTTGAGGCATATTTAGAATCATTGCTTCTTGTATAATTTCGGAGGTGAGTTATTGATTAAGGTGTAATAAATTGTTGACTATATTTCTAATTTCTAAATTAGGTCTGGTAGAAAATAAATTCACAACATCGAATGAAACAAGTTAATTTATTTCATTCCATATCCCTTTTCTGAAATTAAAAATATAGTCAACAATTTACTACACCTAAATCAATCACTCCCCTCTTAAATTATACAAGAAACAATAATTATATGCCTGAAACAAAGTTATTTTGAATTAAACCATAAAATTTATCTACAATTAGATGGCCTTTCTATGGGTTCTCACTTATCATCAATTTTCGGGTGAAATTTTTATGACTCATCTTGAAAATAAAATCTTTTCTTCACAAGATAAATTGATAAATAATGTTGTTTATTGGGAAAGATATGTTGATGATGTATTTTACATTTGGTTAGGTTCTATTTGACAATAAGAAATGTTTTTGAATTTGTTAAATTCATATTTTATTCTGTCAAATTCACTTTTGAAATCGAAAATCCGAAAAAATAAATAAATTTTTTCAAAATTTGAAAATCAGAACAGATTTAATCTGTTGTCTTCTACAATTTTAATTTCAAAAAATTCTTTGAAGAAACTTTAAGAATTAAATTAATGTCTTTATAAGCACTGCTCATATTTAATAGACGTCAAAATTCATCATACAATATCAAACGGAATTAAGAAAAACCAACGAACATAAACTGTCAATTAAAATTAAAATATAAATAAGCAAACCTTGGATACCTTGGAAGTACCTTGGATATATAAAAGTGTTCACTTTTATTTCTGTTGAGGACCGTGTATTCCTAAGATTCACTGAGTAAGTCTATACATTGTTTAATTGATTTTATTATTTTTTATATGTAAAGTTGAACTGATCTTATCGTAACTTTAATTATTTCTTGAGAATGTGCTACATGTTTTGAGATTTTTTGAAGTAATTTATTTAAATATATTGAATATTTCAAATAAATTAGTTTTTGAGAAGTTCTTGAAATTATGTTTTATATTTTTGAGAAAGAGTTATTGTTCATTCATATGGGATCGGAAAACAATACATTTTGTAACAAACAGGGCTTCGTAAGTTTGTCTGAAGAGTTCATTACGCATGCCTGGAACGAAACAAAAAATGTTTGCTTATTTATATTTCAATTTTAATTGACAGTTTATGTTCGTTGGTTTTTCTTAATTCCGTTTGATATTGTATGATAAATTTTGACGTCTATTAAATATGAGCAGTGCTTATAAAGACATTAATTTAATTCTTAAAGTTTCTTCGAAGAATATTTTGAAATTAAAATTGTAGAAGACAACAGATTAAATCTGTTTTGATTTTCAAATTTTGTAATAATCCTTCTATCAAGTAAAAAACCGTTCCTTCTTATTTTATTTTATATATAATATATAATTATATTAGGTTTTTTAAATAAAGAAATTCATTATACAGTGTTGAACGGTTTTAACTGAGGCCAAGTGCCTTATGAGCTTTGTATGATTTTCTGTGAACTCGGAACATAAGTACCTTGGATATATAAAAGTGTTCACTTTTATTTCTGTTGAGGACCGTGTATTCCTAAGATTCACTGAGTAAGTCTATACATTGTTTAATTGATTTTATTATTTTTTATATGTAAAGTTGAACTGATCTTATCGTAACTTTAATTATTTCTTGAGAATGTGCTACATGTTTTGAGATTTTTTGAAGTAATTTATTTAAATATATTGAATATTTCAAATAAATTAGTTTTTGAGAAGTTCTTGAAATTATGTTTTATATTTTTGAGAAAGAGTTATTGTTCATTCATATGGGATCGGAAAACAATACATTTTGTAACAAACAGGGCTTCGTAAGTTTGTCTGAAGAGTTCATTACGCATGCCTGGAACGAAACAAAAAATGTTTGCTTATTTATATTTCAATTTTAATTGACAGTTTATGTTCGTTGGTTTTTCTTAATTCCGTTTGATATTGTATGATAAATTTTGACGTCTATTAAATATGAGCAGTGCTTATAAAGACATTAATTTAATTCTTAAAGTTTCTTCGAAGAATATTTTGAAATTAAAATTGTAGAAGACAACAGATTAAATCTGTTTTGATTTTCAAATTTTGTAATAATCCTTCTATCAAGTAAAAAACCGTTCCTTCTTATTTTATTTTATATATAATATATAATTATATTAGGTTTTTTAAATAAAGAAATTCATTATACAGTGTTGAACGGTTTTAACTGAGGCCAAGTGCCTTATCAGCTCAACTGTTATGGTGCATACGAAGGAAATTCGATTTAGAAATATAATTTTGGTAAATAAGTGAAATGAAGCAGTTTTGTACTATTTGCAACAGAAATGCTATAACAAATACTATAAAGTGTATAAATTGTAAAAAAGTGTATCACAGGACATGCTGTGGAAAAAAGGACTATTTAATTGAAGAAAATAGCGACGTCTTTGACTGCTGTGGTGAAATGGATTCCGCTGAATTTCATGATTCGATAAATTTTTCGACAGCCGATGTTATTAAACTCCAAATGGAAATTAAATATCTCAAGCAAATTATAGAAGACAAGGAAACTATCATCTTAGCTAAGAGTAAAACTATTTTGGACAAGGAAGAAATAATTAATTTACTCAATCAACGTCTGAATTCCAATTTAACAAATAAAGTGGAGACATCAGGGACTCATACAAAAAAATCAGTGAACATTGATAAGGCATCAAAAAAAGGTAAACAACTTTCAAGAGGTCAGAATGTTTCAGTTTCAAACATGGATCATATCGCCCTGGCACGTCATAAAGATGATGAGGTTAATAAGTCGACCATCCCGTTGGAAACACCTGATGGCGCTACAACGACTTCTAATTCACATGGTAGCTATTCTGTGCGTCTTCCCGAGGTAGGTCATTTATATGACTCTGACGTTTTGACAAGTAGCAAAACTGACGTGAATAATGATAATAAATCTCAAGAACCTAAATGGAACAAGGTTGTTTCCAGAAATCGAAAAAAGTCCAATAAATGGTCGATTACAGGTAATGCTAAAAATACTGTGATAAAAACAGTTCCTAAGTTTACAGCACTATTTGTTTCAAGAATTGATGTACAGACAACTCCTGAACAATTTGCTGAAATGGTAAAGTGCAATTTTGAGGAAGCAGAATGTATAAAGCTTACTTCCAGGTATCCTGAATGTTATCAATCCTTTAAGGTCTCTATTCATAAAGAAAATCTTCCTAGAGCGAAAAATTGTGATCTTTGGCCCATAGGGGCCTTTATATCCATGTTTTTTCAAAGGAGACAGGAGATGAAGACCATTTCCTAGCTGCGACTTCCTTAAATATAAGTGACACTTTTAAGGTCATGCACCTTAATGTACAAGGTCTTAGCCATGCTAAAACTAACGAACTGGACAATTTCTTCCGTGATTTCAATGAGTGCAATGCAATTTGTATATCTGAACACTGGCTGTGTCCGGAGGTCTCAGAATCTTATGTTTCTGAGGGCTGGCATGTTGCTTCTGTTTTTGCAAGAACAATTCACAAGAGGGGAGGTACTATGATTTTAAGCAAACACCATAATTATAAGACCCTTGTTCATTTGTGTAATCTCTCAACTGAGATTGATTGTGAAGTAGCAGCTGTTGAAATTGATGATACTATTTTAATTTCTGTATATCGTTCACCACTGGGCAATTTTGGTGTATTTATGGATGTGATGAGTAGTCTTTTAGAATCTATAAATGTCACAAAAAAATCTGTAATTGCAGGTGATTTTAACGTTAAATTTCAGATGGCGGAAAATATTGATGGTGACAGGAGGTCGTGCATGTTTCTTGAGTTGCTTCATTCTTTTGGTTTTACGCAATATATAGTTGCACCAACGAGAAATGACAATTGCATAGATAACATTTTTATGAGAGCTTCGAATGGTGAGTTTATCGGATCGAAGATTATTAGTGTAGGTTTTTCAGACCACAGAGTGCAATATGCAGAATTCAACTTCCCTTGTATGGAGAAGAACAGGGTAACACTTAATAAATGTAGACCTCTTACTCAGCTAGGTTTTAACAAATTTCACCTTATGCTATCAGAAATAAAAGACGATTTTACTGAGGAGGGTCATTTGACAGCCGAGGAGGGCTTTCAGATGTTTCATGACTTGTTTGTTTCTATTTTTGAGGACTGCTTTCCTGAAGTTACAATAAAAGCTAGAGTGTCAGATTCAGGTGTTAAATGGTTTAATAGTGAGTTGGGAGGTCTGAGGGATCGACTGAGGCTTGTTAGTGACCTTTATAGTTTTTATAAATGTGATTACTATAGATCTATTCGCAATTCGATACGCAATAAATATAGGGCAGCTCTTAAAAGAGCACGAGTTGAAGCCAATAACAAATTCATCTTACGGTCTAAAAATTGTAATAAAAGCATGTGGAAAATCATAAACTCAAAGAGATTACCATCTGTCGAGGTGCTACCTAGTTTGAGTGCTGATACTTTTAACAACTATTTTGTATCTATACCCTTTCAAATTCACGATATTTCAAAATCTAGTGGTATAAAAGAGGACCCTATTTCTCTGATGTCCACAAATTCGATTGTGACTAGTACGTTCGGTTTTGGAGAGGTATCGTTTAATGAGGTTCGAGACGTTTTAAACTCAATGAGGAATAATAGTACCAAGGATGTATATGGTTTGTCAGCAATTTTAATTAAAAAGAATATTAACAATATTATTTATCCATTAACTAAATTAATTAATAAGTGTTTCGCTACCGGAACATTCCCTAGCTGTTTGAAATTGGCCAAGGTAATTCCCCTATTTAAAAAAGGAGATAAAACCGATATCTCTAATTACAGACCTATTTCACTCTTACCCATTATTTCGAAGGTCTTTGAAAAATTGATTTACAATCAACTGGTTCAGTATTTTGATAACAACAACTTACTTTGTGGAAATCAGTTTGGTTTCAGAAAAAAAATTAGAACGGTTGATGCACTTTTGCGTTTTGTTAACTTTACGACCAAATGTTTTGAGGAAGGGCAATTTTCACTTTCAGTTTTTTTAGACCTTAGCAAGGCCTTCGATTGTGTGTCGCATCGGATTCTTCTACAGAAATTGTCCAGATATGGGTGTGATGATGACTGTATCAAATTTTTAGGATCATATCTAAATAACAGGAGACAGAGGGTTTACTTGAATGGTAAATGGTCAGGAATAAAGGAAGTGGGCACTGGTGTACCACAGGGCTCGATCCTTGGACCTCTCCTTTTTATAATTTTTATTAATGACTTCTCGTATTTCATGAGCGAGTTTGAGCATATTTTGTGGGCAGATGACTCCAGCATCTCGCTCTCCGGGTCTGATCTGGACTCTGTGGAGGGGTTCAGGTGCGATGCAGAATCGAGGGCCAAAAGGTGGTTTGAATCCAATAATCTATGTTGCAACTCATCTAAAACGGAACGTATGCTTTTCAACTTGAAAAGGCAAGTCTATACGGGGGATAAACAATCGGTTAGATTCTTGGGAATACATTTTGATCCGAGCCTTACTTGGAGTTTTCACATAGAACAGGTGGCTTCTGAGATCACTAAAAACATCTATCTTTTGAGAAATTTGTCTGGCACTGTGTCAAGATCCGTACTAAAAACAGCTTATCATAGTTTGGTTGAATCGCACCTTAGATATTGCGTCATTCTATGGGGTAATAGCTCTGGTCGTGATAGAATTTTCAGGTTGCAAAGAAGAGCGATCAGAGTTGTTGCAGGTCTAGGCTACCGTGACGATTGCATTAACGCTTATAAATCGTTTAAGATTCTAACTTTTCCATCCATTTTTATTTTTGAATGTCTGGTCTATGCGTTCACCAACTATGATAATTTAAATAAGTGTGGTGATGACCATAAATATAACACCAGGTTTAAGAATAATATTAAATCAGATTTTTATCGCTTGGAAAAATCTAAAAATGGTCCAAACTTTATTTCACACAAACTCTTCAACAAAATACCTCATGATATTAGATGTCTGCCTCTCAAAAAGTTTAAAACTGTGGTGGACAGTTTGTTGAAGCGAGTGGCATTTGGAAGCGTGCACGGGTTCCTGTCTGCTGATCCTGCCATTTTTTATTCTGTGATATGACAGTGATTTTTTAATTGTATAGTAATTGTATTTTGTAATATAGCTTTAATTTTTTTTAATATACCTCATGTATATTGACCATTGACGTGTGCAATACAATATATTAAGTTGTAAAGATCACTAAATAAATATCTATCTATTTGTATGATTTTCTGTGAACTCGGAACATAAGTACCTTGGATATATAAAAGTGTTCACTTTTATTTCTGTTGAGGACCGTGTATTCCTAAGATTCACTGAGTAAGTCTATACATTGTTTAATTGATTTTATTATTTTTTATATGTAAAGTTGAACTGATCTTATCGTAACTTTAATTATTTCTTGAGAATGTGCTACATGTTTTGAGATTTTTTGAAGTAATTTATTTAAATATATTGAATATTTCAAATAAATTAGTTTTTGAGAAGTTCTTGAAATTATGTTTTATATTTTTGAGAAAGAGTTATTGTTCATTCATATGGGATCGGAAAACAATACATTTTGTAACAAACAGGGCTTCGTAAGTTTGTCTGAAGAGTTCATTACGCATGCCTGGAACGAAACAAAAAATGTTTGCTTATTTATATTTCAATTTTAATTGACAGTTTATGTTCGTTGGTTTTTCTTAATTCCGTTTGATATTGTATGATAAATTTTGACGTCTATTAAATATGAGCAGTGCTTATAAAGACATTAATTTAATTCTTAAAGTTTCTTCAAAGAATTTTTTGAAATAAAAATTGTAGAAGACAACAGATTAAATCTGTTTTGATTTTCAAATTTTGTAATAATTCTTCTATCAAGTAAAAAACCGTTCCTTCTTATTTTATAATAATTTTTTTAGATGAAAAACGAATAACTTCAATTTAATTTATTGCCATTGCTCAAACCTATAAAAGATTGAGATCGAACCAACATCTTATTTTAACACTCTTCAAAATTCTACCTGTTATCTACATTATTATTATAAATAGGATTTTAGGTTCTGTTCTCTTCAGTTTTGAAAATGGGCTACAAACCCGAAACATATATGTTAACGTACATGCAATAAACAGTGAAACTTAAACCAAGTTGTTCTCACTTACTTTATTATTTTAATATATCACTGAATAAATTCATTTAAAATAATAAAGACATTACAGATAAAGATGATAAATCGAAAGTTTATAAGATAAGCTGGGGTGATTGCCCAGAAGTTTACATAAGATAGACTGGAAGAACTTTTCAACAAAGAATTTATGACCATTTGAAGAGTTTCCTCAATAACAAAAGTAATTCCACATATTCGAATCATTTGTTAGAAACAGAACAAACTTTCAACCACAATTTTGAAACTTTACATTTAGAAAGTCAAAGTTATACCTTAAAACTATTAGGGTCACTAGAGATAAATAAATCCAAAAAAATTGGAATAGTACCTAACGAACAAATAGACCTAATTCACCCCGCAGTTAAACATATTGAGATAAGCTGGAATTTACAGTGACCCCTTTTTTGGGTTTTAGAGTTCAATAAGAAAGTTTGTAGATACTCTAATATAAATAGAAATAGATTCTGAAAACAAATTTAGTTATTCAAAAAGGTAAGATACCACCTACTTGAAGATGCTACTGTGATAGCGGAACAATTGTTGTATTATAATAATAATAAAAATTTGTTAAAATCAGAATAATATTATTTGATATTATAACATAAATAGAGGTTAATTCTTGATAGAAGGTATATAAAATTATATAAATATTTTAAAAAATTTTTTAAAAATTTTAAAAAATTAGCCTTCCACATATTTAATTCCAAAAGATTATATTTAATGATTATAACTTCTGAAAATAAATTAAAATAATGTCGTATAAGTATTTAAATTTGTCTTTCAATTTTCTAGATCAAGGGTAAACCACAGATATATTTCTGTGTGTAGTGAATATCATATTTAAAGGTTCATTTCAATAGAACTTTTTCTAGGAGATGAAAGGTGAGTTGAATATTTATTATTGATTAATGTTATATTTATTGAATATGAATATTTGAATACTGATGAGCAAAGTCGAACTTAAAACTTGTTTTTCAGTAATGTTTTGCATATCTTGAGTTTTTATATAAAGTACCTTGGTTAGATATCCAATAATATTGAATAGTCTAAGTAAGATAATTTTGTGATGAAATTCTTAAGATTATGTTGAATATTCTTGAAAGATATTGGTTTTCATAAGATTGATAAGCAGAAACAAAAAATTTTGTCTATTCAAAATGTTTAATTTATAGGATTTTGGTTAATAATTTTTATTTATTGGATTTTGTTATACCATTCGGATGTCTTATAATGAATGTTTATTTTATGTCATTATATAAGTGGTACTTATACGACATTATTTTAATTTATTTTCATAAGTTATAATCATTAAATATAATCTTTTGGAATTAAATATGTAGAAGGCTAATTTTTTAAAATTTTTAAAAAATTTTTTAAAATATTTATATAATTTTATATACCTTCTATCAAGAATTAACCTCTATTTATGTTATTTTATTCATAATATATAATTATTTGGTTTCCTTAACATTCTTATACAGATAGTCCTTGTGCTATAGCAAAGGCCGTTAAATTTGTCTTTCAATTTTCTAGATCAAGGGTAAACCACAAATATATTTCTGTGTGTAGTGAATATCATATTTAAAGGTTCATTTCAGTAGAACTTTTTCTAGGAGATGAAAGGTGAGTTGAATATTTATTATTGATTAATGTTATATTTATTGAATATGAATATTTGAATACTGATGAGCAAAGTCAAACTTAAAACTTGTTTTTCAGTAATGTTTTGCATATCTTGAGTTTTTATATAAAGTACCTTGGTTAGATATCCAATAATATTGAATAGTCTAAGTAAGATAGTTTTGTGATGAAATTCTTAAGATTATGTTGGATATTCTTGAAAGATATTGGTTTTTATAAGATTGATAAGCAGAAACAAAATTTTGTCTATTCAAAATGTTTAATTTATAGGATTTTGGTTAATAATTTTTATTTATTGGATTTTGTTATACCATTCGGATGTCTTATAATGAATGTTTATTTTATGTCATGATATAAGTGGTACTTATACGACATTATTTTAATTCATTTTCAGAAGTTATAATCATTAAATATAATCTTTTGGAATTAAATATGTAGAAGGCTAATTTTTTAAAATTTTTAAAAAATTTTTTTAAATTTTTAAAAAAATTTTTAAAATATTTATATAATTTTATATACCTTCTATCAAGAATTAACCTCTATTTATGTTATTTTATTCATAATATATAATTATTTGGTTTCCTTAACATTCTTATACAGATAGTCCTTGTGCTACAGCAAAGGCCGTTAAATTTGTCTTTCAATTTTCTAGATCAAGGTTAAACCACAGATATATTTCTGTGTGTAGTGAATATCATATTTAAAGGTTCATTTCAGTAGAACTTTTTCTAGGAGATGAAAGGTGAGTAGAATATTTATTATTGATTAATGTTATATTTATTGAATATGAATATTTGAATACTGATGAGCAAAGTCGAACTTAAAACTTGTTTTTCAGTAATGTTTTGCATATCTTGAGTTTTTATATAAAGTACCTTGGTTAGATATCCAATAATATTGAATAGTCTAAGTAAGATAGTTTTGTGATGAAATTCTTAAGATTATGTTGGATATTCTTGAAAGATATTGGTTTTCATAAGATTGATAACCAGAAACAAAAAATTTTGTCTATTCAAAATGTTTAATTTATAGGATTTTGGTTAATAATTTTTATTTATTGGATTTTGTTATACCATTCGGATGTCTTATAATGAATGTTTATTTTATGTCATGATATAAGTGGTACTTATGCGACATTATTTTAATTTATTTTCAGAAGTTATAATCATTAAATATAATCTTTTGGAATTAAATATGTAGAAGGCTAATTTTTTAAAATTTTTAAAAAAATTTTTAAAATATTTATATAATATTTGATATTATTTGCTATAGAATATTCATTCAACGAATACATCATTCCTCAATGTCGTTAATGATATAAATATTTCGCTTGATAATGCACATTGGGTACCTCATATACCATTAGACCAGAGCAACATTTTCGATTTAGTAGATGCCAGACTACTTGCGTCTAAATTGAGTTATTTTGGATTAGAAGCAAATACTTTGGAGGGGTTCAGCAGTTATATGAGGACAGAAAACAGACTGTCAAAACTGAATGAGTTTTTTCGTTTATTATGACTGCGGAGTATCACAAGGTGATGTTTTGGGACCGAAATAATTAGAACTTCACACATTTTATGTACCTATGAGCTTCCTATTTTCACATATGGTGAACAGTAACCTCGAGAGATTTTCAGAATAGTGTAAAATCAATGGTTTGCATTTGTATGCAAGCCATTTAAAAGCATTTTTGATAGATAATAAGGCATTAAAATATCAGTGAACTCATGTCAAAGTTTCATATTTAAGAGACGCTGTCCCCTTTAAATACCAATAATGATGAAAACTTTAGGTGTGGTTACTGAATATATCCAAAATCAATGTGTCAGGCTATGAAAAATTAATCGGCAATATTGGAAACATTAAGAAAAACAATCAGAATAAAGATGTTACAATAACGCGTATTTCAGAAAGGTCGATATTATTCTGAATAGGCCTCGTGAGTGCTAGGTAAAATATACAGTTTTTTGAAGACCCACAAAGAGTTCGAAATGGCACGTAGCAGACAACAGCACCATCATAATCTTCGAGAAAACCAATCTCAAATCTTATTTACATTTACATAATTAACTTATCGCCCGATAATTCAGCAGAAGTTTATTTGAAACAACATTCCAATAGTCGCCTAAGGGACATTTCCCGAGCTTGTAATAAACTGTAATCATTTAAACAATGCGAAGGCACGAATGCGCTACACAAACCTATATTTTTAAGTCTATTTATAAGTATTGTGTGTTTATTGGGGGATACAATATCTCGAGGATAGGCGAACGTGTGTTAACTGAAGGAGCAAATTAACTTTCGGTATTGTCCTGTCGCCGGTGAGTAATGTTCTTGGTGGCTGCCTGCGATGCCGAACAGGTGTCTAAAGCCGTGATTTCTGTCTTTGAACTCTGCGAGGTGCGAACTGAAGGTGATGCGAGAAGAAAGAACGGAGTCTTTTATTTATTTATTTATTTAGCACTGTAATATACAGGTATAACGGGAAACCCCCAATAAACAAGATAATACATAAAAATATTAGAGTATAAATTTCCTCGAATATACAATCACAATTAAGTCAACTACAATAATCAGCATAAGTAAATCTCTCTCAATCGTGAAAGGGTCCGGCTCCTAAACCGTCTCAGTGAAACAGAAAAGAAATCGAATTCACCACATCCATTATCAAAATCGAGAATACGCGACGGAAACATGTGCCTACCATAATTTGTTCTGTGCGCCATGTTACGGAACAAACGAACAGTTCTGGTAAATCTCGGACGAATGCTGAAACCGATACGTTCCAAAATTCTAGGAGAGTCAACTGTCCCATTAAGGAGCTTAAACAGCAAGCAAAAATCTGCCAACCACCGGCGGACCTCAAGAGTGTCCAAACCTGAGCCCCTACGAACCATATCCACGTCACAGTCATACACGCCGTCAGTCCTGAAGCTGAAATAGCGCAAGAACCTTCCCTGAATTCTCTCCACAGCACGTATATGGCAGCTGTAAAATGGTGACCAAACAACTGATCCGTACTCCAAAATGGGCCTAACCAATGAAACATATAACATTTTCAAAACATGTGGAGAGAACTCAGCGCTGTTACGCATAATAAAACCCAGAGTGCGGTAAGCTCTGCTAGTTATATCAACAATATGATTCCTAAAATCGAGTCCACTATCCAATTTAATGCCCAAATCGTCGATCAGCTCCACTCTGGACAATAAACAGCCATTGATGTTGTAATAATAAGTGAAAGACCGAGTGCCGCGATGAAAACTAATAATCTTACACTTTGAGACATTCAAATGCAAGCAATTTCTTACCGTCCACGAATGAAATATTTCAAGTTCCTGCTGCAACTGTAATGCACTCTCAAGATTCTTGATCGGAGAATACATCTTGAGGTCATCAGCGAATAACAGAAACCTCACATTCAGAATCGTATTCAGATCATTTATGAATAACATAAATAAAATTGGTCCCAAGTGGGATCCCTGAGGCACGCCTGAAGTCACCATGAATTCCCTTGACATGAAGCTTCTGTATCTTACCAGCTGGGTACGCCCGCACAAAAATGATCGAAACCATTGCAGCAGAGAACCTGACAAACCGAGTGCACCCAACTTAGCGATTAAGAGGTTATGATTTACTTTGTCGAACGCTTTCGAGAAATCCGTATAAATCGCGTCCACCTGAGTACCAGCCTCAAAATATTCAACAATGTCATTAACATAAAGTACCAAATTTGACACCGTCGATCTGCCCTTCCGGAAGCATGCTTCACTAGTATTTGATATATTTAGATGAGGGTTGTAAGATTTAATACTTCAAATAATCCTGAATTAGGTATAAATCAAACTACAGTAGACTCGCCCTAGTGTGAACACAAAAAATTCAACTTTTTCATATTTTCTAGCTGTTAACACTAGTAGAAGGTGTGTAAAAGACATGAAATGAATGTTTATAGGATGGAAAAAATGATATGAACCAAAACTTTCGATGTTAAACTTCAAATGAAAAAAATAAAAATTTTCCATTTGAAATAAGAAGTTACTTGTGTTTATACTTTATTGACTGATAGTTGAGCATTCACTGCTTTATACTGAATTGTTCGTAGGCTTTCTATTTCACTTATGTTTATATCAGTATTTTGGTCGGCCCATTGAGAAAGCACTTTTAATGCCTTCAAACCTCTGCAATTGGAATCATCTTATTTTCCTCAGTTTCCACATTAGAGTAGCTTCTTTTGGAATCAGTGAGGCCATTCGAGCCACCTTCAATATCAGTGAGACTTTGGTTCACTTCCGGCATATCTCTATTCCAGTTTTCCACATCTTCATAGTTATACTCAGCTCAAAAATTGAAAAATATCTTTAATAAATACTTAGTCTCTTAAATCGCAGTTGATTTGCTAGAATATTTGATGGGTATGAGTGTTAAAACGTTTTCTCAACTGAACTCTATAGTATCCTCCACTAAAGGTTCCGAGTTTTCACTCACCAATATTTCTCGGAGCTTCACAAGAGGAAGATCATCTTCATCAATGTCGCCATGGACAAAACTTTTGTTCCAACACGTTTTGATTACCAGAGGATCTAATTGTTGCCATGTCCGATGTTGCCATGCCTGTTGTAAATGTGAAGCAGCATCCCTCAAGGTTAGGTTGTTAATCCAATCTACCATATTGCGTCCTTGGGTTATCAGAAAACTCAACAGATTCGTTCTGTGGTACAGTTTGGTTAACTTCAAGTCATTTTGTTCCATTGGCTCAATTAAGGTTTGTCACATTAGGAGGCAAAAACATATTAACACTTACCTATCCTCCTATGGTACGAACCAAAAAGTGTTGGAAACGAAGCGATCCCTGGAATAAAGAATAAATTCAACAAATGAACAAGGACAACTGCTTATAGAGTTCCATAACGAACTCAGGATAAATAATAATAACTTTGAGCCTAAAACTCAACATAAATTATCATTCAGGCAACAGCATATATGACTGACTATATTATTACAAATAGATCTATCATGCCCGAGCAGATTTGAGATGTTAGATTTCTGTCACTTGCTAACATAAATTCAGATCACAATCTTGTACTGGGCAAAATAACCTCCATCAAGCCACTCTCCAGAAAAACCAAATACAACATGATGGAAAAGTTCAACATTGAATCTCTTAAGTACGCTGGATCTGTATGTACGCCGTCTCGATGGGAAACTACTGGATAGAAGCACTTGGCGCTGGGACACAGTGGATGAATTGTGGAGAGGGCTGAACCGAAGGATAAATCAGGCTGCCCAGGAGAAAAAAGAACGGTTAGCTCAAATGCTTACAAGCAAAAGACATCGTTCACCCCTGAAATGAAGCTACTAGCCCAAGACAAGAAGAAAGCACAGTGGAAGTTTGTTCAAAACAAGTAAGAACCTACAGGACTAAAAATAGAACGTTGGAAAAGGTTTAGCAGAGAGATAGAAGGTGACATATATGGAGCCCAGAAACGTGTCTGGAAGAGGTTGAGAGCTACAAAGAAGGAGGTGAATGAGTTTTTTTAATTCAACAATATATCCGCTGAAACGTGGAAAACACACAGCTTGTACTCAGGAGAAGATCAACTCCCTGAACGAAAACTATTGTCCTAACGGAATGCTGTAGATGAGGAGGAAAAAGAGAAATGGACTGTCAAAGAAGTGTGGTCGGAAATTAAACAACTAAAAAATGGAAAATCTCCGAGTCTGGACAACATCCCAAATGAACTCTTGAGGAATGGCGGACAAAAATTTACCGAAGAACTAACAAGACTCTTCAAGGAAATACTGAAAAAGAGAAACAAATCTGAAGAATGGAGAAGCAGCATTACAATACCGGTTTTCAAAAAAGGTAGTATTTCAGATCCCTCGAATTATAGAGAAATATCCCTGCTGAATACCACGATGAATCTGTTCGCGAGACTCCTGGGAAAACATATTTCCAAGAAAATAAGTATATCCGAAGATTAACAAGGATATAAAAAGAACTGCAGCACCAACGATGCAATTTTTATAGTGCGGCAGGTTATAGAAAAAGCTATTGAATACGACAAACCAGCTATTATATGTTTTGTGGACCTCACCTAGGCCTTCGATCGATTGAAGCTTACAGACGTCTTCACTAAGCTCATCGCAAAGGGAATAAGAAAATACTTAATAGACATCATAGAAAAGCTAAATACAGACCATGCAACATAAATAAAAACAAAATCAACATCCAGTAGTAAAATCAGAATAAATAAAGTCCGGTGTAAGGCAGGGCGGCAGCTTGAGTACACTTCTGTTCAGCCGCATTATGGACAGAATAATAGAGAGAGTACGGAAAGGGAATCATGGCTACAGACTCGGAAAACACCTCCTCAAGACCGTGTGCTTCGCAGATAATGCAGCGCTCCTTGCAGATGCAGAGGAGGGCTTACAATGGCTGCTACAAGCGTAAAAAAATAAAGCCGAAGGACTCGACATGAAGATCTCTAATAAGAAAACAAAAAGTATGGTAATATCGAGGAAGCCACGTCGATGCTAGCTGGTAGTTAACGACAACATAACAGAAAAACCTCAGATTTCATCTACATGGGAGTCAAAGTGTCGTCATGGTGTAACCTGGTGGGTGGTGTCAGAGATCAAGTCAATAATTCAGTCAGGGTAGCGGGTACCTTTAAATCGATATTATGGCTAGTCAATGTAAGGTCCGAATTTACAAAACTTGCATACGCCCGATCATGACCTATACAGTTGAAACCAAAGCCGATATATCCGAAACAAAGAGGCTGATCGTACAAACTAGATGAGGAGCTTGGGAGCCATAACAGGTGAGACCTTGAGGGGAGACAGGAAAAGGGAAGACATCCGAGACGAGTGTGGAATCTTTCATATGATGAGATAGTCACGTGCAAGAAGGAGATACTGGAATGAACAAGTGTCCAGAATGAGCGATGAGAGATTGGTAAAAGTTCCACGAAATGGCAAACCAGCTACCAAGAGATCACTGGGACGACCTCCGAAGAGATGAAACGATAGCTGGTCATCATCATCTCAAGAGATCACGTGAGAGGTTAAACAACCCTTTGTCTTTCGAAAAGATCAAGAAGAAGAAGAATCTCAAACAAGTGCTACTCTTATGAAATATAAACGTAATATTCCCAGACCGACAACATCAAAACCATCACAAGAAAGAATGACAAACGGTTGAGTAGAGGTAACTATTAAACCAAAATCCAGTCTCACCTATTGCATGGAGGGAATAATGTGATAAAAATTGTTGAACAACAAGCGAATCTAGTTGTATTGTTCCATTTCCAAAAAAGCACAGAGTGAAAATATGTTCCAATATCTAAATTTATTCTGGAAGGAGAGTTCGTACAATAAAACATATTAGTGTTGTTGCAAAGCATCGAATAGAAGATGAGTCTTCCCAATAAAATACTCGATTTATTAAAAGTAGGCTGAGAATAATCAAGGTATAGAATTTCTAGTTTTTTCATTACAAATTTAATAAGTACCAAATCACCCTTTTCTTGATACTTTATACTACATGTATGGTTTTTATGGAACGCAAACACGAAAGTGAATGATATAAGACGGCAGTATTAATGAAATCAATCAACGTAAATCGTGGAGGCGATTTGAAAGTTTCTAGAAAGACCACACATACATTTTCGGTTAGTTATTTCCCGAATCCATATATCACGAAAAGTAGTATCATATTTCGTTATCTCATCCATAACGATGAGGGGTCAGGATCTCCAACAGAGTGTTGCATAATCCAGTAAGCAGATTCTCTATTTTCTACTGCCGAGCAGGCGTTCTCTGCCTTGCTTTTCCGATTATTATTTTGATCGCTCTTACGATTCTTTGTTGAAACCAGGATACCCCCCTGGTGAGCAGTTGAGATGCGTAAGCTCAACTGGTGTTCCTCGCCAGTGGTCCGCGAGCTGGATATTGAATTACCTTTTATTTGTTACAATGAAGAAACCAGCTGGTTCTTAGATTTTCAATGAATGAATTATGCTAGCTAGAAACGGATTGATGTTAACTGTGCGTCTTTTTCAACGAAGAGTTACGGTGGGAAGTATAATTCGGTGAAAAATACATTTCTTCAAGGGAGTATCGGGAAAAGGCCATTTAAAGAGACTGTCTAAGTTATTTGCGTCACTGAGTTGAGATTCATATATCATGTAATTTATTTACAAAACTTCACAGGTAGGTTTATTCTCAAGTGTGTTTTACAATTTTTAAAATGAATAAAGAGTTATCCAATGAAAATCATCAAAATAAGTCAACAATTGTGAAAAGCCCAAAGAAAACATATACATTCTGTCAAGAAAGTACCGGGAATTATCGATTTAAATCTGGCGGGGCAATGAGGCAGGTAAAATTTTTTTTCCTAGGTTGGTACCACTGTCCTTGATTACTATGCAAAGCTTGAGCGGGATCTGTCAACTAGTGTGTTTGCAACAGCTGATTAAGTCAGTCGATGTCAGAGTGCGTGCCGATTTTTACTATGGGTGATTACGTTGAGCAAAGAATTTGTTTAAAGTTTGTGTTGCAAATGAATTTTAGTGTGCCGATGCATTGAAAATGTTGCAAAAGGCCTTTGGTGATAATGCTCTATCGAAAACTCGTGCATATCAGTGGTACAGAGCCTTCAAGGACGGTCGTGAAGTGGTCGCCCATCGACGGCTTCGATCGAAGATAACGTCGATAAAATTAAGGGAAGGGTGCTGGAAAACCGTCGTACCAGCTTGAGAGAGATAGCACATGATCTTAAGATATCCCACGAGTCCGCACGTACGATTTTGATTGATATTGTGGGCATGAGAAAGGTGGCCGCACGACTCGTACCGAAAGACCTGAATTCTCTTCAAAAACGTCATCGCGAACAGGTTGCTTCAGACATGCTGGATCGCTGTAATTCCGATTCTACATTCATGGAACGCATTATAACTGGTGATGAGACCTGGGTCTACGAGTACGATATGCAAACAAGCCAGCAATAATCGGAATGGGTGGCAAAAAATGAGCCGAAACCGAAAAAACCACGCCAAAGCCGCTCGAAAATGAAGGTGATGCTCATTGTTTTCTTCGATATCCGTGGCGTGGTGCACTACGAATTCGTTCTAGAGGGTCAGACGGTAAACAAGGAGTATTACCTAGGCGTTATGAAACGTTTGCGTGAGCGTATCCGTAAGAAGCGGCCAAATTTGTGGGCGAATAACTCATGGATTTTGCATAACGATAACGCGCCTTCTCACCGAGCTTTGATTGTGACTGACTTTCTCGCCAAAAACTCAACAAACGTGCTTCAGCAACCACCGTATTCGCCGGATTTGGCTCCCTGCGACTTTTTCCTCTTCCCAAAACTAAAATTGCCCCTTCGTGGCACCCGTTTTGAGTCGATTGAAGCCATAAAACAAAATTCGGCGCGAGAGCTAAAGTCCATCCCGGAAAGCGCCTATAAAAAATGTTTCGATAATTGGAAGTGCCGTTGGCATAGATGTATTGGAGCAAATGGAGCCTATTTTAAAGGCGACCCAATAAATTTTGACGATTAAATGTGAAAATGTTGTTTTAATTGAAAATTCCCGGTACTTTCTTGACAGAGTAGTAAACTTGAACAGTCCGAAAATCAATAAGCACGTAGGCATCAAAGCTCACTATATAATATTATACGTAAGTAAAACCCGTAATTGGGTGATCTACTACAGCAAACAAAAAATAATAGTATTTTTTAAATATTTTTATATTTACAGATATATTCTATTAGCCTTCTACATATTTTATTTGAAAAAATTATATTTAATATTATAACTTCAGGAATTGAGTTAATTTAATATAAGTACTACTTATATTAAATAACAAGTAAAATAAACATTTATCATAAGACAACCATATGATATAAAAAATCCAATGAATATAAATTGTTAACAAAAATCTTATAAATTAAATATTTTGAGTAGACAAAATTTTGTTTCTGCTCATCACTCTTATGAAAACAGATATCTTATGTTTAAAATGTTTAACATAATCCTAAGAATTTCATCATAAAACTATTTTACTTGGAATATTCAATATTATTGGATATCTAACTTTTTAGAAAAGCTCATGCTATGTGAAAACATTACTAAAAAACCCGTTTCAAGAGAGATTTTGCTCGTCAGTACCCAATCACATTTAAAAAATATAAGGTTAATCAACAAAAAATATCACCTTAACAATCTAGAAACATCTTGGCAAATGAATACTGAACATTCAAATGGTGTCCCATGTGATCTCCAAAAAATAGTTCTGTGATTTACCATATATTTTAAAGATTGACCGGCAATTTAACTCTGTTATAGCACAAGGACATCTTGAGATTTTCTAAAAAGTAACTCAGTTAGATATTCAAAAATATTGAATATTCCAAGTAATATAGTTTTATGATGAAATTCTTAGGATTATGTTAAAAATTTTTGAAAGATATCTGTTTCCATAAGAGGGATGAGCAGAAACAAAATTTTGTTGTACTCAAAATATTTAATTTATAAGATTTTTGTTAACAATTTATATTTATTGGATTTTGTAATGTCATTTGGATGTCTTATAATGAATGCTCATTTAATATGTCGTTTGATATAAGCGGTGCTTATATGACATTAATTCAAATCCTGTTAGAAGGCTAACAGAATATATCTGTTACTATTAAAATATTTAAAAAATGTTATGAGTTATATCAAGTATAAGCCTCCATTTATTTGATTTTATTCATAATATATAATTATTTGGTTAAAAATATTTGAATATTAAAACATATTGAAATATGTTTATCTTCTACAATTTTAATTTCGAAAAAGTTTATTCAAAAAACTTTTAGAATTAAATTTATGTCTTCAACAAGCACTGCTTACATTTAATAATTGTTGTAGACATAAATTTAATTCTAAAAGTTTTTTGAATAAAAATTTTTTGAAATTAAAATTGTAGAAGATAAACATATTTCAATATGTTTTAATAACATAAATAGAGGTTAATTCTTGATAGAAGGTATATAAAATTATATAAATATTTTAAAAATTTTTAAAAAAATTTTTTAAATTAGCCTTCTACATATTTAATTCCAAAAGATTATATTTAATGATTATAACTTCTGAAAATAAATTAAAATAATGTCGTATAAGTACCACTCATATCATGACATAAAATAAACATTCATTATAAGACATCCGAATGGTATAACAAAATCCAATGAATAAAATTATTAACCAAAATCTTATAAATTAAATATTTTGAATAGACAAAATTTTGTTTCTGCTGATCAATCTTATGAAAACCAATATCTTTCAAGAATATCCAACATAATCTTAAGAATTTCATCACAAAACTATCTTACTTAGACTATTCAATATTATTGGATATCTAACCAAGGTACCTTATATAAAAACTCAAGATATGTAAAAACATTACTGAAAAACAAGTTTTAAGATTAACTTTGCTTCGTCAGTATTCAAATAATTCATATTCAAAAAATATAACATCAATCAACAACAAATATTCACTTACCTTCAAACTTCTAGAGAGAGTTCCACCGAAATGGAACCTTTAAGTGTCGTGAGGAACAGTTCACTACACTCAAAAATATATCTGTGATTTACCCTTGATCTAGAAGATTGAAAGACAATTTAACGGCCTCTGCTATAGCACAAGGACTATCTGTATAAAGAATGTTAAGGAACCCAAATAATTATATATTATGAATAAAATAACATAAATAGAGGTTAATTCTTGATAGAAGGTATATAAAATTATATAAATATTTTAAAAATTTTTAAAAAATTTTTTAAAATTAGCCTTCTACATATTTAATTCCAAAAGATTATATTTAATGATTATAACTTCTGAAAATAAATTAAAATAATGTCGTATAAGTACCACTTATATCATGACATAAAATAAACATTCATTATAAGACATCCGAATGGTATAACAAAATCCAATGAATAAAATTATTAACCAAAATCTTATAAATTAAATATTTTACATAGATAAAATTTTGTTTCTGCTGATCAATCTTATGAAAACCAATATCTTTCAAGAATATCCAACATAATCTTAAGAATTTCATCACAAAACTATCTTACTTAGACTATTCAATATTATTGGATATCTAACCAAGGTACCTTATATAAAAACTCAAGATATGTAAAAATATTAATGGAAAACAAGTTTTAAGATTAACTTTGCTTCGTCAGTATTCAAATAATTCATATTCAAAAAATATAACATCAATCAACAACAAATATTCACTTACCTTCAAACTTCTAGAGAGAGTTCCACCGAAATGGAACCTTTAAGTGTCGTGAGGAACAGTTCACTACACTCAAAAATATATCTGTGGTTTACCCTTGATCTAGAAGATTGAAAGACAATTTAACGGCCTCTGCTAAAGCACAAGGACTATCTGTATAAAGAATGTTAAGGAAACCAAATAATTATATATTATGAATAAAATAACATAAATAGAGGTTAATTCTTGATAGAAGGTATATAAAATTATATAAATATTTTAAAAATTTTTAAAAATTTTTTTAAAATTAGCCTTCTACATATTTAATTCCAAAATATTATATTTAATGATTATAGCTTCTGAAAATAAATTAAAATAATGTCGTATAAGTACCACTTATATCATGACATAAAATAAACATTCATTATAAGACATCCGAATGGTATAACAAAATCCAAAATCTTATAATGAATGTTTATTTTATGTCATGATATAAGTGGTACTTATACGACATTATTTTAATTTATTTTCAGAAGTTATAATCATTGAATATAATCTTTTGGAATTAAATATGTAGAAGGCTAATTTTAAAAAAATTTTTAAAAATTTTTAAAATATTTATATAATAATATGTTTTAATATTCAAATTTTGTTATATTTCTTCTATCAAGTAAAAGGCCTTTCTATTCTATTTTAATTATTTGGTTTCCTTAACATTCTTTATACAGATGTTCTTGTGCTATAACAGAGGCCGTTAAAATGCCGGTCAATCTTTAAGATCTATGGTAAACCACAAAACTATTTGTTGGAGGTCACAAGGGACACCATTTAAATGTTCATTTATCATTTGACAAAATGTTTCTAGATTGTTAAGGTGAGTAAATATATTTTTTGTTGATTGATGTTATATTTTTAAATGTGATTTGGTACTGACGAGCAAAGTCTCTCTTAAAACGTGTTTTTTAGTAATGTTTTTACATATCCTTGAGATTCTGTGAAAACTAACTCAGTTAGACATTCAATAATATTGAATATTCCAAGTAAGATAGTTTTATGGTGAAATTCTTAGGATTATGTTGAAGATTTTTAAAAAATATGAATTTCCGTCAAGTAAAGACCGAAACAATCATAGATTTGAACATTTTTGAATAAAATTCATTTCATTTGGATATCTTTAATGAATGTTTATTTTATATGTCGTTTGAAATAGGCGGTGCTTATATGGCATTAATTTAATTCCTGAAGTTATAATATTAAATATAATTTTTTGAAATTAAATATGTAGAAGGCTGACAGAACACATCTGTTAATATTAAAATATTAAAAAATTTTATACCTTCTATCCAGTATAAACCTCCATTTATGTTATAATAATAGTATCATTCAGAACATCAGAAATATTAGAAAATACATATGGTGGTTAGGTGCTGTTATATATTTTACATAATAAAACTATTAACATTAAATAATATGATGGTTAGAAGATTCCCACAGACAAACAATAACTGATTGAAAACAGCCTACCGTTTTTTATTTTATGAATCGTTAAAAAACTAATTCTTCATATAGCACTGAAAGGAAACTAATTAGATGGAACAATTTAGGTACAAGGAACCATTGGAACACAAATTTTCATTAACAGAACCTATCGACAAGAAATCATTCATGGAAAACAATTTGTTTTCAAGAAAAGCAGACTTTCGCAAGAAGAACTTAGAGAGAATACAGGAAAGTATAGTTCAGTTGAGCATGTTAATTGATAATCTGGTCAAGTGAAATGCTATTTATTATACTGAGTATGTGTCCAATTTTAAATCCAAACATAAATCACAAAAAAGAGTATTTCAAACTAGAAATGTCACTTAACCTCAGTCTCCGAATTGTTATGGGGAGGAGTTTTGTTTTTTTGTGAGACACAGGTGTACAAATAATTGTAATCCATTTAAAAAAAATTCAAGCAAGATATATATGATAAATTTACGGGCTAATCATTAGAATTTAGTATAATAATTTCTCGAGAAAAAACATGGTTGAAGTTCGATTTCTGAAAATTTTTATAAAAGGATACAAAAATTGATTTGAATGTAACAACTGTATTCAAATGTGTTAATATGAATGTGAGTCAATACTTGATAGAAGAGAAATTTAAAAGACTTTGAATTCAGAATTATATATTCTAATTTCTACGATATATATTCAAACTATATACAATAATAAGAGTGTGGATAGCTCAGTGGGGTCGTGACCATGTGGTCTTGGTTCGAATCCTATTCAGGTGGAAAATAAATTTTCTAGTTAGACTGGTTTCTGCCATCATTTCACTGTTGGGTCAAAAATTAACAGTGCTGCGACCTAAAGTGGCGCAAGATCGCAATAACAAAGCCTACCCAGAACACAACTAACTCATAACTCGCACAAGCTGAAAAAAGCTTCTGAGGGATCTTCACGGAAGATCTAGGAGTATCAGGATAATAAAAAAAAACTGGAAGTTAGAATATATATAATTCTGGATTTAAAGTCATTCAAATTTTACTTCTATCAAGTATTGACTCACACATAAATTAATTTTTAAATTATGAAATAAATTCATGTAGAGTCTGAATATCCACAATATATTCCTTTATTATTTATTATTTTTGAAATTCTGGTAACTTTTCTCATAATAGGACATTATTTGAGGTGAATAATTTTTATTATGTTTTTCTGTGTTGCGAGTATAAATGGTTATAGGTTATACGTAACAGCATGTTGATCATATCTGTTTTATTTGGGATACTTTGAAGCTTACTTTATTTGATTTGATTAGTTAAATTTTGATCTTGTGGTATATTTAAATCTGAATTCAATACATTTCTGAAGAGGCCTAGAGACCGAAATAGCGCTATCAAATGTTGGAATTCTTGTTCAATCATTTTCATTTGATCCTTTATTTTGAGAATTTTAGATAATTTTGGATTTTTTTTGTATCTCTATGTTTATAAACATGCTTATTCAGTTT
This sequence comes from Megalocaria dilatata, assembly GCA_034642435.1. Taxonomy (NCBI): domain Eukaryota; kingdom Metazoa; phylum Arthropoda; class Insecta; order Coleoptera; family Coccinellidae; genus Megalocaria; species Megalocaria dilatata. Next base: position 28,329,167 of record CM067858.1, read on the forward strand.
TAGTTAATAGATTTATATTAATACGTTTCATGTCGGGATGTAAAAAAGTTTTTTCCGGAGCATAGAAAAATATTTTATATTAATTATATATAAGGATATTAATTTGAATGTTTTTGTATATAGTTTCAATATACATTCTGTCAACAAAGTACCGGGAATTATCGATTTAAATCTGGCGGGGCAATGAGGCAGGTAAAAATTTTTTTTCCTAGGTTGGTACCACTGTCCTTAATTACTATGCCAAGCTTGAGCGGGATCTGTCAACTAGTGTGTTTGCAACAGCTGATTAAGTCAGTCGATGTCAGAGTGCGTGCCGATTTTTACTATGGGTGATTACGTTGAGCAAAGAATTTGTTTAAAGTTTTGTGTTGCAAATGAATTTTCGTGTGCCGATGCATTGAAAATGTTGCAAAAGGCCTTTGGTGATAATGCTCTATCGAAAACTCGTGCATATCAGTGGTACAGAGCCTTCAAGGACGGTCGTGAAGTGGTCGCCCATCGACTGCTTCGATCGAAGATAACGTCGATAAAATTAAGGAAAGGGTGCTGGAAAACCGTCGTACCAGCTTGAGAGAGATAGCACATGATCTTAAGATATCCCACGAGTCCGCACGTACGATTTTGATTGATATTTTGGGCGTGAGAAAGGTGGCCGCACGACTCGTACCGAAAGACCTGAATTTTCTTCAAAAACGTCATCGCGAACAGGTTGCTTCAGACATGCTGGATCGCTGTAATTCCGATTCTACATTCATGGAACGCATTATAACTGGTGATGAGACCTGGGTCTACGAGTACGATATGCAAACAAGCCAGCAATCATCGGAATGGGTGGCAAAAAATGAGCCGAAACCGAAAAAACCACGCCAAAGCCGCTCGAAAATGAAGGTGATGCTCATTGTTTTCTTCGATATCCGTGGCGTGGTGCACTACGAATTCGTTCCAGAGGGTCAGACGGTAAACAAGGAGTATTACCTAGGCGTTATGAAACGTTTGCGTGAGCGTATCCGTAAGAAGCGGCCAAATTTGTGGGCGAACAACTCATGGATTTTGCATGACGATAACGCGCCTTCTCACCGAGCTACGATTGTGACTGACTTTCTCGCCAAAAACTCAACAAACGTGCTTCAGCAAACAACGTATTCGCCGGATTTGGCTCCCTGCGACTTTTTCCTCTTCCCAAAACTAAAATTGCCCCTTTGTGGCACCCGTTTTGAGTCGATTGAAGCCATAAAACAAAATTCGGCGCGAGAGCTAAAGTCCAGTCCGGAAAGCGCCTATAAAAAATGTTTCGATAATTGGAAGTGCCGTTGGCATAGATGTATTGGAGCAAATGGAGCCTATTTTGAAGGCGACCCAATAAATTTTGACGATTAAATGTAAAAATGTTGTTTTAATTGAAAATTCCCGGTACTTTCTTGACAGAGTAGTATATTGTAGAAGTTAGAATATATAATTATGAATTTAAAGTCATTATTCCTTCTAAGAATAATATGTATATTGAAAATATTGTATTAATCCGCCCAATGCTGTAAAAAGTAATTTCGATTATCGTAGAGTAGTTCCTCAAAATAAGTAATAATGCCAATTGTTCAATGAATTAATATGGTACCTTTCATTTTTTTCGACTAATCAAATTCGTATCTGCCACTTTGCCTCATCATCGTAGACATCACTCCAAAGTGTTTCATTACCAGATCATCTCGATCGATTTCCCAGATTAAAGTTCACCGTCTATCGAAGCTCCCTCGGTGATTAGCATTCTGGCCGTCATCGAATTATGAGACGTCATGTTAATTATCGAATATTACAATCAAATTCGACGAATACGCGCTAAGTAATTTCGAGCCGAACTGGAGGAGTTGCGGTAGCCTCAGGAAGTTTGATATTATAACTCAAATCAAATATTTGATTGGAAGGAGGCTGTATAATAGAAATAATTATTTTCGACACCGCCCCTCTCTTTTAAGGAGATTAAGTTTCGATGTGGTCAAAGTACAGTGGCGCCTCCATGTGTTTCTATAGATACACGGTGAAAATCCAATCATCTGATAGAATGTGGAGTCACCAGTTAGCCGACCAGTTGCAAATTTCTTCATATCCGATAAAGAAAATGAAATTTACTGCCTTATTTTTCAATTATAAAGACAAAAACAACCGGATTAATACTCCAGGAGTTTATGAATGCTGTTGCCACCGGCGCAGTAGCATATATTCAGAACAAACCATGAGATTTTTCAAAAACGGTTCAAAGAACATCAATCATCATTTAGGAACTGGAAAGATAACTTTAATTTTGCGAAGACTGAACGAATTAAATCATCTTTATTTCGTGGCACTGCTCATTCAACTTCAATCATTATTAGTCCCCATATTTTTCCAATGGGACTAAGATCTGGTGAAGCTGCTGGCCATGAAATGGTTGTCACTTGGTATACTTCCATCGAAGCTTGAATATAGGCTGAAGTAAGGCATTTTGCATTATCCTACTGAAAACGCCACCCCTCTGGATATAAAGCCTGCTCCGTATCAAGGAGAAAATGGTTTAGAATGCCACTATACTTTTCAATATTAATGGTACCATCAACTATATAGAGGCTCAGCACCACGCTGAGATATTGCTCCCCAAACTATTATTTTGGTGAAAAATTTAGAGATTTCAAAGGTAACAGATTGTTTTGATAGGATATTTAAGTGATTTTCACCAAGTTGGAAACAACTCTCTTCAGATATAAAGACATTAAAATTATCTTCTTGAAAACGTTGAAAAAATTCTGCCTTTCGTTCCTTTTGTAATGGTGTCATTAAAGAGATTTTTTAATATAAGAAGAACAAATGTTAACTGCAGCTATTTTATTGTTTCACACGATAATTGTTTCGTCATACCATGTCTTCATCAGGTGAGTATTAAAACGGAGGTATACAATGCAAAACATGACCTTAATTACACAGCTCTGGTACAAAAAATAGAGGGGCAGAAAGAATATAAAACCATTAAACAAATAGCTTTCAACAATGATTTTAATCCGTTAATTTTAGATAAATTACTTGACAAATTAAATTACAAGAAAGCAATATCAAATGTATATCCAAAACTTCAACATTCAAATGAAAAAAAAATTATTTTATTAACTGACATTGGCCAAAAATCTGAAAAGTTTGCTACATATTTAAAGAAAAATCTTTTCTAGAACCATTAATTCTTTCGGCAGCTTAATAAAAAATAATAAAGACGTCATTCCTAAAAACAAAAAATAAGGAGTTTAAAAGTTAGCATGTAGTGATTTCCATTTCAAAAAAGTATACGAGAACATGAAAAATGTTACATTAATAATAAACCAAATTCAACTTATGCCAACCATTTGTTAGAGACTGGTCATAATTTTAATATGAACTATGAAATATTACATATCGAAAACAAAATCAGAAACTAAATCTGTTAGAAACTTCAGAAATCGATAGATATAATAAAAGATAAATTTAATTTTATCAAATGATCAAACAGATTTACCAAATCCCCTCATCTTAAAATTTTTCATTGATTGTAAACCACCTCTTTTCACCCCTATATTTTTTGGTACCAGAGCTGTGTATTTAAGGTTATGTTTTGCATTGTATAGCTCAGTTTTAATACTCATCTGATGAAGTCATGGTATGACGAAACAATTGTCGTGATCAAATAGTAGAAGTTAACATTTGTTTTTCTTACATTGAAGATTAATTTCCGTCATGTAAAGACCCTGACAATAAAAAAAAGGATTTTTTTTGGTTTCCTTGATATGCAGCCTTGTCTTTTCAGTGACATACGGACGATTTCTGGACAAACTTTTATCTTTCGTTGATTTCCAAATCTGTTAGCCAATTTGCAAAATCTCACGCGGATTGTGTCGTTCTAAGGCCAATAAAACGTTTAAATTGTTTCCTTTAATCTAACGCCGTCTTCCTGAAACTGACCTATGCTTCATATCCATCCCATTTTTTATCCACTTTATTGTCTGATATACAGCACCTTTTCCACTTCAATTGCACTAATTTTTTAATGTTTCGAAAACCTTATCTGTACAAATATTCTACCTGTTTTTTTTTTCTAGTTGCGACATTATTTCATGTATTCATTGTATATCTGTTGACAACCAACTATATTTGACCAATAGTGTTGTGCAGCTTTGGCTATAGCCGACCATCTGCACAACCTATTTTTTTATACATCACTTTTGTCTTAGAATGTTACAATAAAGAAGTATATTGAAATTATGAGAAATAATAAATTCCGGATAAGTTCTAGACAATTCGCTGAATAGAGATACTTATAATCATTATCATTATGATTAATTGAATAATGATATAAAACCTGAAACAATCGAAAGTTATATAGCACTATATTTAGATATAAAGAAGTTTATATCAATAAATAACTCACGAAGAATTAGCTGCTATATTCTGCTGAGAATTTTGACGATTTGAATGATTCAAAAAATTAACTTACTAATTTTATCATCATAAAAAATTCTTCGGAATAGCTTGAGACTGCATTATCATGGGTAAGTAAGTATATTCTATTACTGTACTTAATCAGTAAAATTTGATTCGAATTATATGAATTACGTTTTCTGAATGATCTCATCCAACTTATATTAAAGTGCCGATTAAAAATAAATTTTATGTATTCAAATAAATTAATTCGGCTGATCTGTACCAAATAACATTTGTAAAGATGTATATTCCCGATTTATTCACGTTACATAAGCAGAAATACTTTCCTCGTGCTGAGTTCAGATCTTAATGTGCCGTAACGCTCATTATTTATCATATTCACATTCAAATAAATTATTTGGGCTATTGCCATAGACCAAAAGCGAATTGTTTCGCTAGGGTATGTAGTGTATATATATTTGCGTGCACTAGATGGCGTAAGTGTACGATAATCACCTTAGTGTTCCTGTGCACAGCGCATATAGGTACTTGACAGATTTTTAGTCGTTGGACATTGCAGTGCATTGAAGAGGACCATTAAGAGCAAAACGTGCGCATGTGTGCTACGTATTTCCTAGCGATCAACGAAACCTAATCAGCCTTAAGTTTAGAATTGTTATACAGATGCATGTTACACTTTCTCGATTTGTAGAACTTTCTATTACAATAGAAAGTTCTAATTACTAATGCAATTTTATGAGTATTATGAAGAACTTCAGTGCAGCTAAATAGGTGAAGATCTTCCGATTATTAATTATTAGCGCGCTCTTGATATTGTAATATATATATATATATATATATATATATATATATATATATATATATATATATATATATATATATATATAGATACAATATCAATTCTTAAAATTGAAACAAGTTGTAGATATTACTATATTTTACCACCAATAAATTGATTTTTCAGACAACTGTCAGTTGTCCCGAAACTCGAGTTACAATTAAATCATTCCCGAAACTCGAGTTACAATTAAATGTGTAAAATATCAATTTATTGGTAGTAAAACATATTAATTTTTACAACTTGTATTAATTATGATCAACTACCAAATAGAAACGGCTGAAACAGTTCAATATTCATTCTTCCAAAACCAAGCAGACGTGGAAAACAATATGTAGTTTTCTCGAGTTTGTTGTTTCTTCCATGTTTGTCGTTAAGTGAAACAGCTCGTTTATTCTCGCGATTAGTCTATCGTGGGGAGTTTTTGATTGTTCTTGGTCGTGGTTTTTGTGAACAGCTAATTTATTACAAGCCATTATAGTTAAAGACCAATTTTAGTAGACTGTATAAGTGATGAACTGTATTTACGTAACCAATCAACAAAAGGAATAGGTTATAAGTCTGAATACTTTCCAAGAAAGAAAAATCCATATTTTCTTATTTCTCACCTAGATAAAACAAAAACAGAATGAATTGTATACAAACTCAGTGATATAATTTGATAAAAATGACCTTCGTATAGAAGGGCTAAAATTTCTAGAGATATACGTCACCTAATAGCTGTTGAACGAGTGATCAAACGAATGTTTGAGCCAGTGGTAAAGATTTTAATAGCTTGCATTTCTATTTAAGCACACTGACTTGGACTCCTTTCAATTTGATAGGTGGGAAATTTTCAATTTGATTGATTGCTGATTTCTGCGTTGATCAAGATGTATCAGGTATTTGTTACTTCGATAAAAAAAACTACTTAGAGTAAAAAAAAAGTTTTTCGTTAATTATTACAATATAAAGTGAAAAATTATTTGGCAAGGATGATGTTATCTAAATGGTGACCGTTACACTGCTCGCGCTCTTCTAATCGGGAACGAATATTGGCGATTACACGCTGACACATAGCTCTCGATATTGCTGCCATTTCTGACAAGATGTTTTGCTTCAACTTCGTCAAGTTCGTCCTATTATTCTCATATACCTTACTTTTAAGGTATCTCCATGCAAAATAGTCAAGTGGACTAAGGTCGCGGCTTCAGGGTGGCCAGTTGATGTTACGCCGACGCGAAAGTACCTTTTTAGGAAATAATAAAATTGTTGAACCGCTGCAACATTTCGTTGGCATAAATAAATCGATTAGTGTCTGTATCCTTCAATTCTTGAACCAATAGAAATTTATAGGCTTTTAAATGCAAATCTTCCCTCAACATAAAATGCAAGGACGATTTTTTTATGTTTAATGATTGGCCTCGCTTTCGGATGGACAAAGACGGATTTTGACGAAATGCCGCCTCCACTTCTCGAATCGTGTCTACGTCGCGGACTGAACGAGAGCGGCCAGAGTGAGATAATAAACATAGAGACAAAATGGCGGACACCAGAATCCCTTCCCGCTCATTTTAAAATGCAGCGCCAAAACAAATACCCAATTCGTTTTTCGACACGCTGTAGAAAGACTTTGACTCTACACAAGATAAAACTTTTCTTACGTTACGCAAGGGTTGTATGTTTCAATCGAAACATGGTGCATTTTCCACATCAAAATTGCTGGATCGAAACTTTGGAAACCACTTCTGGCACTGGTGTATTGTCAAGACATCTTCTCCGTACGTACATATCGGTTGATTTCTTTCTGGCTTGAACAGCATTTATAACATTTCTATTGTAAAAAGGTAAGATATGACGAAAATACTGCCATTGCTCTCCATATTCAAAACGGCACCAACCAGAAACTATTTGAACTATTTGAACTATTTGAACTTCTTCACACAAACCTTGCTATATCAGCTCTCAAAACATATAATGATTTAAAATAATAAACGGTTTTCTACTTGATAAAAGGATTATTAAAAATGATATAAAATTTATTATACAGTGTTGAATATTTTTAACTAAGACTATTAAAGTGCCTTATAAACTTTGTGTGATATTGTTGTGAGCATAGAACATAGAATACCTTAGATATTAGATGTACCTAGTTGAATGTTCAACAAATCACATATTCCTAAAGATCGCATTCGTTAAGTCTATTTATTGTTAATTGATCTTATTTATTTTTTATATGTAGAGTTGAACTGATCTTATCTGAATTCTAATTATTTTTTGAGAATGTGTTACACGTTTTGAGAGTTTTTGAAGTAATTTATTTAAATATATTAAATATTTCAAATAAATTGGTTTTTAAGAAGTTCTTAAAATTATGTCGTATACTTTTGAGAAAGATTTAGTTTTCATAAATACAAGATCAGAAAACAATTCATTATGTAACAAGTAGGGGTCGTACGCTTGTCTGAAGAGTTCAGTGCGCATGGCTGGAACGAAACAAAAACTATTTACTTATTTATTAATTTTAATTGACAATTTATATTCTTTGGGTTTTTCTCAATTCCATTTGATATTGTATAATGAGTTTCGATTTTATACGTCTATTAAATATGAGCGGTGCTTATAAAGACATTGATTTAATTCTCAAAGTTTCTTGAATAAATCTTTTGAAATCAAAATTGTAGAAGACTAACAGATTAGATCTGTTTTGATACTCAAAAATATAATGGTTTTGCAGCTTAAGTGTAAAGTGGGGTTCGAAAAAATACAATTAAATCCTCTGTCGGGAAAAAAACGAAATCACTTTCCGAAAAACCTTATAGAATTGTCAAGACATGTGAGCGGCCGCTAATCAATAAAGAATCAAAAGAAAATATACAATCGATTTAGCATCCAAATAACTTCCAACTGATGGGAATACGGGTTAGATTCGTTTACTGGAGAATGTGCTGTCAATTGTTAGAAGACCTTTTTGAATTCTATGCGGAACATTTTTTGGTGATGGAATTTGTTATTCCCGAATATCTAATCGAAACAGATTTTTCTTAGGTGATAATAGATTTAGATGATTATAGTCAATAAACTATATTTTCTTTCGATTTTTTGTTGGTGATTCTGTTGATAATTCTAATATCTATAAAGTGAAAAAGTTTTTTCAAGGTATTTTATTCAATTAAATTCTGAAAACTTTTCAAGAGAATTCTTAGATTAAATCGGTAGAGGTTTTGGAGACTAAATCCAGCTATTATATGTAATATTTTAAGAAACTCTTCTAAGTGAATTTTCGATCTAAATAAAACTGTGAATAATTTTGAGTGGATCATCAATCAGAGAATAGAAGGAATGCGAATGGTTCACAACAGAGCTGCTAAAATCTCCATGTTCTCTCATTTGCTTCAATTCCAAAGTCCAAGACGCAGCACTTTGTGAAGAAGAGATATATTCCATATCTTCAGTAAGAAAAAAACAAAGCACCTGAAGGTCCGGCAATAATTAAGCAGTATGAAATACCAAACAACCTAGCCAGCTAGAGGTACCACAGAAGCGATCCTTTTGCAAGGAACATAATGGACCCGTCACGTCAAGCATTGTCCGCCACTGGAAGAAAGTCTTAAAGTGTAGCAAGATTATGGCACGCCCGTTCGAACGCGGTCGTTCATCAAAGCTGAGGGACTTATTAGCACGGAATGCATGTGTGATAATTATATGGCTGGGCGACTGACGGCGGCTGAAAAATGAGATTCAAACATCTCCGATCGACTATTGATGTACCCGTATATTATAATAAATTTTAATAATCCCTCTCTTCACCTCGGATCGATTTATGCTTTATCAGGGCCCGGACCGTTAACTCAACCCGGATTGCCGACAATGAGCGTATTTCGGGAATGGTTTGGTTGATGGTTTCCGTCGATTTTATCGGGCGGTCCTACTTTACAGCCAGATTCGGAACGGAGATGAACAGTGGAATCAATATTCGCATCAAAGGGGGCTTCCGCTGTCTGAAGTATGTATGAGTTGGTGGGTACACCCATTGCGTATCTGGAGAGATCTCTGGCCATGCGATGATCGAGTGTCTGCAAGATGAAAACATGGAATTTTCTTATTTCTTTGAGCATATATAAGATTTTTTGATCGATTCGGTCTTTACTTGGTGGAAACACATTTCAATTAAAAAAATATATATGAGACCGTAATTTATTTCCACAAAAATGTTTGTATTACTACAACAATTGTTTCACCACGATGTGGCTTCCTCAGGTATTACATTATACTGTCTGATGGTATTCAGTGTAACCGAGTTTATTAAATACATTGTTAGGTACGTGACCAATAAATGGAAGCACAACTCTAGGTGTTTATTGGAGTTGGTCGATAAACATGTCATTAAGGAAAGATATTTAGTAATGGAGACTTATCAACGTCTGTTTGTTCGTTCAAAAGGATTTTATGGGCATTATACCTGTTGATTTCAAGAAATTCTAAAAGTGTTAATCTGAAACTTTTGCTTTCAACTTGTATAATTTCATAATTATTTTTGAAATTATGCCTGAATTCCTTAAAGTGATTAGCATATGAATGTACAGAATCGGATATATAACCTCTTTGGTGTTCTTGGACACGTTTCTTGAATGATCTACCAGTCTGGCCAATGTATACTAAAGGGCACTCTTTGCAGGTCAACCTGTAGACTCCAGATTTATTTTCTTTATTTGTTCGATCTTTATTGTTTTTTATGTAGGTACTGAGGTTATAAATTGTCTTCAAAGCCGCGTTATAATTGAAACAATATAGCAATATTTTCAGATAAGCCATTGACATAAGATAACGAGAAATATTTCTGTGTATTGTCCTCTTTTATGGGTACACGAGATTTAATGCCATTTTATTTTACTCAGTGGATACAATTTCGTCTATCAGTAAGGGATTGTAACCGTTGTTTGACGCTATTTGTTACCCCTGTCTTATAGACAAAATGGTATCCACTAAACAAATAAAATGGCATTAAATCTCGTGTACCCAATCATAAAAGAGAACAATACACAGAAATATTTTTCGATATCTTATGTCAATGGATTATCTGAAAATATTTTAAAAGTTGTTTCAATTATAACGCGGCTCTTAAGACAATTAATAACCTAAGTACCTAAATAAAAAACAATGAAGATCGAACAAATAAAGAAAATAAATCTGGAGTCTACAAGTCGACTTGCAAAGATTGCTCTTTAGTATACATTGGCCAGACTGGTAAATCATTCAAGAAACATTTCCAAGAACACCAAAGAGGTCATATATCCGACTCTGTACATTCGACATATGCTAATCTCTTTAAGGAATTCAGGCATAATTTCAACAATCATTATGAAATTATCCACGTTGAAAGCAAAAGTTCTAGATTAACACTTCTAGAATTTCTTGAAATCAACAGGTATAATGCCCCTAAAATGCTTTTGAACGAACAAACAAACGTTGATAAGCCTCCATTACTAAATATCTTTCCTTAATGGCATTTTTAGCGGCCAACTCCAATAAACAACTAGAGTTTTTATGACTTGTGCTTCCATTATTTGGTCACGTACCTAACAATGTATTTAAACTCGGTTACGTTGAATACCGTCAGACAGTACAATGTAATACCTGAAGAAGCCACATCGTGGTGAAACCATTGTTGTAGTAGTACAAACATTTTTGTGGAAATAAATTACTGTCTCATATATATTTTTCTAATATATAAGGTTGTTCGGGAAAAAATTTCGTTTTTTCCGATAGAGGCTTCAATTGTATTTTTTCGAACCCAACTTCACATTCAAGCCGCATAATCATTATACGTTTTGAGAGCTGATATAGCAAGGCTTGTGTGTGAAAAAGTTTAATGAATTCTACGCAGTAGTTTTTGGTTGTTACCCTTTCAAATATGGAGGGAGAACAGCAGCATTTTCGTCATACTCTACTTTTTCACTATAGAAAAGGTAATTTATCAATGCTTACTGAACAGAAATGTCAAAACAACATGGCTTATTCCTTCTGTCAAATCAGAGTTATCTCTATCGAAACTTCCATCACTCTAAAAAAAACACCCGATATAAGCAAAAACATTTTACCTGATTGAATTATCATTTCATAATGCTTATCTGAATGAGTATAGTTAGCCGAGAAATCTTGAAAAATTTCATAATTCTTTCTATTTTGAAAATTTCTTATATTCTTGTAGTCCTGTTGAGTTGTTTCTAAATTGTACTATCTAATATCAATTTTATTTTCAACTAATCCTAACAGATTGAACGGCAGGTTGTCTTTCAACTAATTAGTGTTAATATTAGCTACCTTTCCAATTGTATTATTATTATCCTGATACTCCTAAATTGTAATATTCATTATGTAAAACCTGTAACGATCTCAACTGTTTCAAAAAATGAGAAAGAAAACACTTTCATCTAATTTCTACCAAACCTTTTTTTTCAGTAATTACGACTGGCCAACACTTTCATCTAATTTCTACCTCTTCTTCACGATCTTTCAATGAGTAAGACTGGTTTCGATTTTTAGATTATCATAAAGTAATGACAAGTTAACAGTTTCAGTTAATATGAGTGGTTACAATTTACAAAATTCTACGTTACAAATAATGACATAGAAATGATTCCCGAGTACTTTCTTGATGCTAAATAACATCAATGCAATACAATAATACAACGTGTGATTACTAAATGTGCCTTTGGTTTTTGATATCTGGTCACGAACTGTGAGCCTTCAGAAAAACGAGAAGTCCAGCTCGAATAAAATAAATTATTGAATTTACAAATGTTTCGTTTTTCCAGAAGAAGTTATAACGGCTAAATAAGAAATTTTCCTTTGTTCATGATCAAACTAGTATATGTTGACAATTCTCCACGAATAAGCATAAAACAGAAATACGAAATTTCACAAAGTCTTCACGGAGTCGAAGAGCGATTCGTTTATTTAGAGATTCAAGAATTTTATATATAAGTGTTCCGCTCTTAATATCGGCTTTTTTTCTAGAGTTGATAGAACTTTCGATAGGGATAACTGTGATTTGACAGATGGTAGAAGCCATGTTGTTTTGACATTTCTGTTCAGTAAGCAAATTATTTTCAAAATCAGTTTTCTATTCACCAAACTTATAGAGCACTTCTTGAAATTTATGGTTTACATAATCGTCCATCAGAGCAGCTTATTCATCGAACTATCGATAGATTTCGGACAACATCTTCTCTACTCGATGCAACAACAACAAGACAAAGGACTGTACGTACAGAAGAAAATATCGCTGCTGTAAGTCATAGTGTTAATGATGAACCAGATTAGTCAGTTAGAACAGCTTGAAGTTGATCCACTTTTTTATCGTAAAATTGTGTTCAGTGATGAAGCTCATTTCCTATGTTAACAAGCAAAATTACCATATATGGAGTGAAAACAATCCTCAAGAAGTACTGCAGGTTTCATTCCGCCCTGAAAAATGCACTGTATGGCGTGCTCTACACGCCGGAGGCATCATCAGTCCATATTTCTTTGAAAACGATGCTGGAGCTAATGTTACAGTGAATTTTGCTCGTTACAGATCGATAGTCGATGATTATTTGTTCCAAAATTTGAATGGTATCGACCCAGAAGTCTTTTGGTTCTAACAAGATGGTGCTACGCCTCATGTTGCTACCGTAACAATTGATTTATTGAAAGAAAGGTTAGTTGATATCATTATTTAAAGAAATGGTCCAATTATTTGGTCTCCAAGATCATGCGACATAACTCCACTGGATTATTTTCTTTGGGGTTATGTCAAGTCATTGGTTCATGCTCATAAACCAATAGACGCTTTGGAAGCCAACATAACTCGTGTTATTGATGAAATGAAGATCGAATTACTTGAAAAAGTAGTCCAAAATTGGTCTGGTCAAATGCGTTTCCTCAGAGCTGGTCGTGGTGAACATATGCCGGAAATTATTTTTAAAACCTAAATGTCATATAATTATCTTTCAACTGAAAACACATTTGGCTTCAATCTCAATTTGTTTTATTTCAATTCAAAGTTCTATCACTGTAAAAAAAAAGACAATATATTTCTACAACTCACCTAAAGTTCCGTTATCTAACCCTTCGTCTGAACCAGACAATCTAGCGATGGACTTTTTTTTTCATCAACTACATCGATTGGTATTTTATTCATCCTCGATCTCATTTCCATCCAACTTAGCGCATCTACCACCCAGACGATGCTGATCCCTCGAAGAATGCAAAGAGTGTACCGAGTATAATAACAAAATGTAAAGAAGGCCGAGAAATAAGCCGCTTGGATGTTTCTCCGAAATTCAATAAGCGAGTAGTGCCTTAAGTCGATATTATTTCGAATCGACTTACTCGTCTTACGTGATCAGATTTAATTACCAATCCTGAACTCAAAATAATCAAATATCCAGTTACCGGTGGGATTTCGATATTGCTGAAGATAACAAGACGCAGGAGCAGTTACAACGTCTGATCTCCTACTTAAACGGGAAATAAATAGAGTTGAGCTTGAAACTCTCATGTTATTGACTTAAACCGCTTACGACATGCTGCTTTGTGGAAAGTTTTAGATATTTCGTAAGTTGGCTAGGTAGTTGAGTGAAAACAAGAAATTATTTAAAGATCAGCAACAAAGTTATTAGAAATATAAAAGCTCTCCACTGAATTTATTATTCTGACTCATTTACGGAAATTATTCTAATACTATAATAATAAACTCTATTAAAAATTATTATGAAAATTGGAAATAGAGAAAACCCCGAGATCAACCTGTATGGATTAAAAATTTGTAGAAGTTTCCTTCATTTTCATAAGATTCGAAGGAGACTTCAACGGTCGACCAAGCGAGTAAATACTTTTAAATTGATGTAACTGCTATTAACTCATTTTGAATCTTTTCGCGTCAAATTTGCAAATAGCATATGAGAACCTCCTTACACATCTCAATTTAAAATTACAGCCCATTAGATAGAATGACCTATTTTGTGTTGCATAAATATGATCTACGATTAGATTGATTTTATTTATTTGGACGATGATTGGTAGAAACTGTTTCATAAGCGATATTATAAATATTATAAATTACCTATTTCTACGTTCAGTAAAATATAAATTCAGTTTTTTAGTGTTTGTAAGGCATTTTAATGCAATTTTTTTTCATTTAATGAATGATGATGATGGAAATCTATCAGTGGATGAAGATATGAATTCCAAATATTTTTATGGGATAAGATCGCAGTCGAGAGGTCTTGATGATAGATCCTCGAAACTTTTGAGATTGAGTTGCTCGTTTATAATTCAAGTCGTTTATCTACATTGTCAACTCTTGTATAGTCGAAAGTTATTTTCCAAAATTATGAGAGTAGTCGATTATTATGACTATATTTAAATCTTTTGAGGCAGAGAGCTATAAGTATATAAGCTCAATCAGCATTCTTTCACCATATTCAAAATATTGGAAAAAGTGTTGGAAGAACCGACAAAGATACACTTGAATAAATATGGAGTATTTCCAGGGGAACAATCGGGTTTTAGGCAGGGACAGTTGTGCAACAGCGTTACTTAATGTTACAGTTTATCTTGAATGCTTCATTTTAATGGATAACGCGAGAGCCTCCGATTTGATATTAACCTGAAAGTATCCTGATACTCCCAGATCTTCTGTGAAGATCTCTCAGAAGCTTTTTCAGTTTGTGCGAGTTCTGTTGTGTTCTGATTATGCTTTGTTACTGCTATCTTACTGCACAGCACTGTTAATTTTCGACCCAACAGTGAAATGATGGCTGACACCCGTCCAACTAGAAAATTTCTTTCCCACCTGAACAGGATGTGAACCCGCGACTTTCGGTTACGAGCCCTATGCTCTTACCACTGAGCTAGTATCCTTTCCTTAATGATGCGTTTCATTGGGTTTTCATCCAGTTCCGTAGCTCTCATAAAGAATTGTCTTATTGGGAGAACTCAAAAGGTGAGGTGTGAATCTGAGATTTCGTACTATTTTTTTTTTGGTGTCCCATAGGGTTCATTTTTGGGACCTTTGCTTTCGTACTTTATACCAATTATGAGTAAATTTCTGAAATTTTATAATGCTCACTTTTATGTTGACGATACTCATCTATATTACAGTTTTTCTCAAGACCAAGACTCTTGAAAGGTATTACAAGAGTAAACGAGAATATCAAGATAATTAGTAATATTTCTTCGGCTTCAGCTAACCTTAAATCTGTCACAAGCAGTTTTTATTCGGAAACGTTGATTGTTGTAGAGTTTTGAGTCATAATATGGAGTTGAATATCGGAAATGAGGTGATTCCGGTTGTTAGCTGTATAAAAAATCTTGTCTGTTTTTGGACAATACTTTCCGATTCAGAAACCACATTTCTGTGTACGAAAATCTATGATAAGTCGCCTTCTTCCTCACAGATGTTCCCTTCCTAAAGAATTGAAATTAACTATCTGCAATTAATAAGTTCTTTCTGACTTCATCTATTTTTCTCCAGTTTATTTTGCCTTTTCAGACCAAGAAAGATCAGTGAGATAGAGATCTTCATTGTCTTTGTCTTGTTCCATGAATGTTATGAACACTTATCTGTTCTCCCTTTTTTATTGTGGTTCTTGGTTTGTGTCTTGCCTTTACATAAGAAGCATCTGGCCGTAGTTGATTTTGATCTCTTACAAATTTTGGAATCGTATTGTTCACCGCATTTTAGGCACGTAAATCTTCTGTTGCAGTAGAATTTGGAGTGGTCATAATCTTGGCACCTAGAGTATTGAATGATTTCTAGTTTCCTTTTTGGTGGTACAACGTTTTTATTTTCTTACTAAGCAGAAATTCTACCTTGTATATAACCCTGTTCTCTTCTGGTTCCAAGTCAACATAGAAAAGCGGCAGTGGGTTCTTCATTTGATCTTGTATGTTGATTATGTTTCTGACTTGGTGTCCTAGTTCTTCAATTTCAGATTTTATCTCGTCTGTCGGAACACTACAGTGAATATTTCTAATAACTACCTTACAGGACCTGACAGGTATTGTTCCGGTAAGTATGAAAAATTATATTTTCATTTCATAAATATCTAACGGAAGCTCTATAGGTTTTTGGTATTCGAACGTTGATCTTTAGGCACTTATTAAAAAGTGTTTTTGTATAATACTGCTCAACATCAATAACTGTTGATAATTTCTTTGTCATTTCTTGAAAATCTGTTACTCCATATATAAAAATTGTTGGTGGTTTAGGTATTTTCTCGGGTATTTCTGCATTATCAACAGAGACAGTTTCATTGTTCAGATATTGGAATCTGTAACTTGTTTCAATTTTTAAAATAAGAAGGAACGGTTTTTTACTTGATAGAAGGATTATTACAGAAGTTGAATATCAAAACAGATTTAATTTGTTGTCTTCTACAATTTTAATTTCAAAAAATTTCAGAAAATTTTCTTAATTCCATTTGATATTGTATGATGAATTTTGATTTTATACGTTTCTTCAAAAAAAAATTTTTTGAAATTAAAATTGTAGAAGACAACAGATTAAATCTGTTTTGATATTCAAATGTTTCAATTTTTGAATTTTCAACAATTTCAGGTGACAGGCTTGAAAATTTTCTCTTTTTGACTGTTATGAATGGGATATTGTTGGCCATTATTTGTTAATTTAGTCGCCGTTAAAGCGACTGTTGTGTATAATTATCGTTCTCAGTATTATTTCACTGAACGTATATTAAATATTCATTTAAGTACGTTTGTAGCAGCTGACTTGAAGGGATAAGGTGGGTCCCTTATAACACACTTGTATTTTCGAGCACGTTTCAAACGCGAATTCATATTCAAATAAATTAATTCGGATGATCTGTACCAAATATCATTAATAAGGTGTATGAGTTTCTATACATATGTATAACAATTCGATACTCAAACAAACTGGACAAAGTTTTGTTGATCACAGAAGCAAATGCAGACATGCATACGTTTCAAACTGGTTGGTTTTCATCAGTGCAGTGCATGCTAGTGAGTACAAATCTGTCAAAGTATCTATATTCGCTATACACAGAGAAACTAAGGTATTAATCAGTCACTAGCGCCACCTAGAATATGAAAATATACATACAAGACATACCTTTGCGAGTTAATTCAAGTAAAGAAATGTAGAAAAAATTTTCCCATGCTCATATCAGACCGTAATGATCAAAATTTTGTTTGAGTATAGAATTGTTATACAGATGTATTGGGTGTTCTTTTTAGAGTGATAAAACTTTCGATAGGGACAACTGTGATTCTGTGATTTGATAAAAGGTAGAAGCCATGATGTTTCGACATTTCTGTTCAGTAAGCACTGATAATTATCATGGAAAGATTCACGCCGCAATAACGTTTACAAATTGTTTAAATTTATTTTCAAAATCAGTGTTCTATTCGTCAAACTTATAGAGCACTCCGTGAAATTTATGGTTTACATAATCGTCCATCAGAGCAGCTTATACGTCGAACTATCGACAGATTTCGGACAACATTTTCTCCACTCGATGCAACAATAACAACAGAACAAAGAACTGTACGTACAGAAGAAAATATTGCTGCTGTAACTCATAGTGTTAATGATTATCCAGATTTGTTTATTCGTCGACGTTCACAAGTTGGATTCTGTGCATCCAAAGATCTTGTTGGATCTTGTATGGGTCTCCACCCATACAAGATCCAACTGGTTCAAGAACTGAAGCCACTTGACCATAATAAGCGTCGTTCGTTTGCTGATTGGGCCCTAGAACAACTTGAAGTTGATCCACTTTTTTATTGTAAAAATCGTAAAATTGTGTTTAGTGATGAAGCTCATATCTGGTTGAACGGCTATGTAAACAAACAAAATTACCCTATATGAAGTGAAAACAATCCGTAAGAAATTCTGCAGGTTCCATTGCATCCTGAAAAATCCACTGTATGGTGTGCTTTACACGCTGCAGGCATTATCGGTCCATATTTCTTTAAAAACGATGCTGGAGCTAATGTTACAGAGAATAATGCTCGTTAAGATCGATGATCAATGATTATTTGTTTCAAAATTTGAATGGAATCGACCCAGAAGTGTTTTGGTTTCAACAAGATGATATTACACCTCATGCTGCTACCGCAACAATTGAATTATTGAATTTGGCGATAATATTTTTTCTAGAAATGGTCCAATTGACTGGCCTCCAAGATCATGCGACACAACTCCACTAGATTATTTTCTTTGGGGTTATGTCAAGTCATTGGTTTATGCTCATAAACCAGAAACAATAGACGCTTTGAAAGCCAACATAACTCGTGTTATTGATGAAATAAGGCCTGAATTACTCGAAAAAGTGTCTAAAATTGGTCTGGTCGAATGCAGTTCCTCAGAGCTAGTCATGGTGGACATATGCCGGAAGTTATTTTTGAAACATAAATGTCACAAAATTATCTTTCGAATAAAAAAAAATTGGTTTCAATCTTTATTTAAATGTTTTATTTTACTTTAAAGTTCTATCACTCAAAAAAAAAGACCCGATATACTACAGTGTCTCGATTTGTAGAACTTTCTATTACCATAGCTCATACTCCTTATTAATGGTAAACAGCCACATTTTAACATGAACGTTATCAAAATACATTAAGAAGATGCAGATGTTTTACTTTTAATTAAAGCTATAAATTATATGTCGACCTCATGAGAAAAATACAGGAAACTGAATAATATAGGAAATATATTTTATTACCATCCCATTTTGATTCTTCACAAAAGTCCCGTTAGATGATTTTTCCAGAACCCCTCTAATTGGAATCTAATGATGTAACACGCAGCATAAAATCTGAATAATAATCGAAAACGAACCAATTTCAACACCACTCCAGCGTATTCTGCGTGACAAACGGCTTGCGTGTTATTTGTAAGACCATGTATTTCTACTTATACATAACTTTCATTACGAATTAACTTCTTCCCTGTTGCATCTAAATCAAATCCAGAATAGAATATAGTTTTGCCAGAGATGAACAGCCTCACATATATCAGAAATATGTTTAAATATCATTAACAACATGGATAACTTCGGTGTTAATAATTATTTTCTATAGTTTCTCAGGGGGAAATTTAACGAGCTACTCGAGTAATATATTCGTCGACCTGTTACATCAATAACGTAAGAACAGTTTGTTGCAGATCGATTCCGCTGATAATTTTCAGCACCGGCACATATCTATATGGATCTAAGAATTTATGAATTTATTATATACTTGCACTTCACCACAATCGTATTTTTCTCTGGGCAGGTGAGCAGGCACGAGTTTATTGGCGTGAAATTCAGGAAGACGGGAAGTGTTGAAGTCGATTCGCATTTAACTCGCCTCGAAATGTTCCTTGGGTTCAATGGTTTATTGTTATTATTCTCCATTTATATCTATAATAGCAGATGGAAATTTATGAAAACGTTTGAATAATGTCGGGGGAATGGAATTGAATCGGTCGTTACTTGACAAACATAATTCATTTCAAAATTAATAGAGGTTTATACTTGATAGAAGGTATATAAAATTATTTAAATATTCTAATATTAGCCTTCAACATATTTAATTGAAAAAAAATATATTTAATAATTATAACTTCAGGAATGAAATCAAATTAATGTCATATAAGTACCACACATATCAAACGATATATAAAATAAACATTCATTATAAGACATCCAAATGATATAACAAAATCCAATAAATAAAAATTGTTAACCAAAATCCTATAAATTAAATATTTTGAATAGACAAAATTTTGTTTCTGCTCATCAATCTTATGAAAATAGATATCTTTCAAAACTGTTTAACACAATCTTCAGAATTTCATCATAAAACTATCTTACTTAGAATATTCAATATTATTGGATATCTAACTAAGTTAATTTTTATAAAATCTCACGATATGTAAAAATGTTACTAAAAAACAAGTTTTAAGAGAGACTTTGCTTCGTCAGTACTCAATTACATATTCAATAATATATAACATCAATCCACAACAAATATTTTCTCACCTTTTAAAACTTCAGAAAGTTTCTGGTAAATGAATACTGAAAATTTGAATGGAGTGTAATGTAAACTCAAATTAATAATTCTGGGGCTTACCATTAATCTAAAAGCTTTAAAGGTAATGTAACGGCTTCTGTTATAGCACAAGGACTAACTGTATAAAGAATGTTGAGGAAACCAAATAATTATATATTATGAAAAAAATAAAATAGAGGTTTATACTTGATAGAAGGTATATGAAATTATTTAAATATTTTAATATTAGCCTTCTACATATTTAAATAATTTTATATACCTTCTATCAAGTATAAATCTCTATTCATTTCATTTTATTCATAATATATAATTATTTGGTTTTCTTTACATTCTTTATAAAGTTAGTCCTTGTGCTATAACAGACGCCGTTAAATTGCGTTTCAATCTTTTAGATCAATGGTAAACCACAGAATTATTAATTTGAGTTTACATTACACTCCATTCAAATTTGCAGTATTCATTTACCAGAATCTTTCTGAATTTTTAAAAGGTGAGAAAATATTTGTTGTGGATTGATGTTATATATTATTGAATATTTAAGTGAGTACTGACGAAGCAAAGTCTCTCTTAAAACTTGTTTTTTAGTAACAGTTTTACATATCGTCAGATTTTATAAAAATTAACTAATATTAAAATATTTAAATAATTCATTTTAGTTGAACAAAATCACAAAGAATATTTTCACAATTTGTTAATATACAATAATCGTTTTCATTAATTATTTTTTGGAAGAATTCACCTATTTGAACAATATACTCCGTAGTAGAAATCAATAATTGCAAGTCAACTTATAAACATAAAATTTATTGTCTTTATTGTTCTATCTTTATTAATTTATACATTAAGCCCCAAATTATTAACCGCTTCAAAAACTACAACTGAGTTAAATTTCATTTTAAAATACTTGGCAATATAATCCGACATTCTATTCACGCAAGGAATAAAAATGTATTTTTCAGTCAAATCTATAACAGGATACACTAGAGTCAATTCAATTCAATTTTGTTTTTTGATTAAAATTTCATCTATCTATTTGAGTCATAGTCGTTATTGAATGCAAGTTTTGTAATAATATTCAATTCTATAAGTCAAATCGATAAAATAAAATAGCAACAAAATGATTTATTTTTCACGTGCTGATGCATTAAATAGTAATATAGTTATAACGTAAATAGAGGTCATTCTTGATAGAAGGTATATAAAATAATATAAATATTTTAAAAAAATTTTAAACAATTAATAAATTAATTTAATTAATTGTTTAAAAATTTTTTAAAATATTTATATTATAATAAAGTTATTCCAAAAAGTATATAATATCGAAGAAACTACAGTTCTTAAACAGCGTTGAATTCAAAATAATTACCGTGGATCCCACTGAATACATGCAGAAACAAACCAGAAGATTAATAAATCAACCGATAAGCATTCCTCAGAAAGTTTTATTATATCGGGTGTTTTTTTAAGGGTAATAGAACTTTCAATAGGGATAACTGTGATTTGACAGAAGGTAGAAGCCATATTGCTCTGACATTTCTGTTCAGTAAGCATTGATAAATTATCACGGAAAGACTCACGCCGCAACAACGTTTACAAATTGTTGAAATTTATTTTCATAATCGGTGTTCTATTCGCCAAACTTAAAGAGCACTTCGTGAAATTTATGGTTCACATAATCGTCCATTACAGAAGCTTATTCGTCGAACTATCGATAGATTTCGGACAATATTTTCTCTACTCGATGCAACAACAACAACAACAAGACGAAGAACTATACGTACAGAAGAAAATATCGCTGCTGTAAGTCATAATGTTAATGATGATCCGGATTTGTCTATTCGTCGACGTTCACAACAAGTTGGACTTTGTGCATCCACCACATGGAAAATTTTGCGTAAAGATCTTGGTCTACACCCATACAGTATCCAATTAAAGCCACTTGACCATAATAAGCGTCGTTTGTTTGCTGATTGAGCCCTATAACAGCTTGAAGTTGATCCACTTTTTTATCGTAAAATTGTGTTTAGTGATGAAGCTCATTTCTGGTTGAGCGGCTATGTAAACAAGTAAAATTACTTTATAGTATATGGAGTGAAAACAATCTTCAAGAAGTTCTGCAGGTTCCATTGCATCCTGTATGGTGTGCTTAACACGCTGGAGACATCATCGGTCCATATTTCTTTGTAAACGATGCTGGAGCTAATGTTACAGTGAATGGTGCTGTTACAGATCGATGATCAATGATTATTTGTTTCAAAATTTGAACAGTATCGACCCCGAAGTGTTTTGGTTTCAAGAAGATGCAGCTACACCTCATGCTGCTACCGTAACAATTGATTGGAAGAAAGATTTGGCGATAACATTAATTCGAGAAATGGTCCAATTAATTGGCCTCCAAGATCATGCAACATAACTCCACTGGATTATTTTCTTTGGGGTTATGTCAAAGCATTGGTTCATGCTGATGAACCAGACGCTTTGGAAGCCAACATAACTCGTGTAATTGATAAAATAAAGCCTGAATTACTCGAAAAAGTGGTCCAAAATTGGTCTGGTCGAAGGCGGTTCCTCAGAGCTAGTCGTGGTGGACATATGCTGGAAATTATTTTTAAAATAGAAATGTCATGAAATTATCTCTCAAATGGAAATAAATTTGGCTTCAACCCTAATGTTAATGTGTTTTATTTCAATTTAAAAATCTATCACTCTATCTAACACCTAATCTAACACCCGATACAAGCTCACTCCAATTGAAACCAAAACTTTATGCTGTGATAAAACTTCACAAGGATAATAATCTAAAAAAGCAGTAGGTAGGTGGTTATATTACTTCACCTAGAATTAGATTGCCCAAAGCTGCAATTTCAAATATTCGAACAGAAGCAAAATTGCTTGCTGAATATTCAATCTAAAAAATATATTTTTGAGTTTACAGAGACAATTAAAAATATCAAATTAACATAATATTCTGAATTCGTTTAATTTCATGTAAAGAATTTATTTTCCAACATTACATATCTAGAAACAATATATATTATTGAAATACTTTCGATGAAAACTAAGAGTAATTCAACGAAAAAGAATGATATTTTAAATAATCTTGAAATTAGTCAAGAACAAGAATATTTTAAATTTTTTGATACTATTTATAGTTCAGATGAAGGTTTTGTTATGGAAAATCCAATTTTTAGCAGAAATTTTTTTGGATTATTTTGAAAGAATAAGTTCACTAATAAAATTAACCCAAAAGTTAAATTTATTCATGAGAAACAAACGAGTTGTAGTATACATTTCTTTGATCACAAAATTTTTAAAAAGAATGATAAGAACAACTTTAGTATTTTCATAAACCAACTGTTACGTGGGTCATGAATAAATGATGAATAGCTATCACTATTCATCACACATTTATTAAGCAGAAAATGTTAGAATATCTCAGTATGATCCATAGATTGGTTAACGTTCTGACGTACATATTAATCGTGATCACTTTTTTGAATATTATCAGACAAATTGCACCCAATAACGGCTATATTTTCTTTATGATATTGCAATTTTAAACCAAAACAGAAAAAATTGCATTGAATCCAGTTTTATCTGTTATAAAAGATTTAACTAAAAAATTCATTTCTATTTTTTACTTTTTAAAAATATTAAGCACATCTTCAGAACTACTACTCTGTCAAGAAAGTACCGGGAATTTTCAATTAAAACAACATTTTTACATTTAATCGTCAAAATTTATTGGGTCGCCTTCAAAATAGGCTCCATTTGCTCCAATACATCTATGCCAATGGCACTTCCAATTATCGAAACATTTTTTATAGGCGCTTTCCGGGATGGACTTTAGATCTCGCGCCGAATTTTGTTTTATGGCTTCAATCGACTCAAAACGGGTGCCACGAAGGGGCAATTTTAGTTTTGGGAAGAGGAAAAAGTCGCAGGGAGCCAAATCCGGCGAATACGGTGGTTGCTGAAGCACGTTTGTTGAGTTTTTGGCGAGAAAGTCAGTCACAATCGTAGCTCGGTGAGAAGGCGCGTTATCATCATGCAAAATCTATGAGTTGTTCGCCCACAAATTTGGCCGCTTCTTACGGATAGGCTCACGCAAACGTTTCATAACGCCAAGGTAATACTCCTTGTTTACCGTCTGACCCTCTGGAACGAATTCGTAGTACACCACGCCACGGATATCGAAGAAAACAATGAGCATCACCTTCATTTTCGAGCGGCTTTGGCGTGGTTTTTTCGGTTTCGGCTCATTTTTTGCCACTCATTCCGATGATTGCTGGCTTGTTTGCATATCGTACTCGTAGACCCAGGTCTCATCACCAGTTATAATGCGTTCCATGAATGTAGAATCGGAATTACAGCGATCCAGAATGTCTGAAGCAACCTGTTCGCGATGACGTTTTTGAAGAAAATTCAGGTCTTTCGGTACGAGTCGTGCGGCCACCTTTCTCATGCCCAAAATATCAATCAAAATCGTACGTGCGGACTCGTGGGATATCTTAAGATCATGTGCTATCTCTCTCAAGCTGGTACGACGGTTTTCCAGCACCCTTTCCTTAATTTTATCGACGTTATCTTCGATCGAAGCCGTCGATGGGCGACCACTTCACGACCGTCCTTGAAGGCTCTGTACCACTGATATGCACGAGTTTTCGATAGAGCATTATCACCAAAGGCCTTTTGCAACATTTTCAATGCATCGGCACACGAAAATTCATTTGCAACACAAAACTTTAAACAAATTCTTTGCTCAACGTAATCACCCATAGTAAACATCGGCACGCACTCTGACATCGACTGACTTAATCAGCTGTTGCAAACACACTAGTTGACAGATCCCGCTCAAGCTTGGCATAGTAATTAAGGACAGTAGTACCAACCTAGGAAAAAAAAATTTACCTGCCTCATTGCCCCGCCAGATTTAAATCGATAATTCCCGGTACTTTCTTGACAGAATGTAAGTTGGACACGGAAGTTGTTATTCATAAGGTCGGTATGAAACAGCTGTTTCGGATGAAATATGCTGAATAATTTAGGTCAGTATTCTTTATTTTCTTTAGAATCTCCTTATCTCTTCTTGGTGCTGTGCAACTAGGTTTGGCTCATGATGGAATATTCAACATAGAATTTAAAAAAGTCTTTTTTTTCAATTTTGCTTTTTAAAGAATATGCAGCAAATTCCTGGTAAATTCGGACCCAAATCTTTTCAGTTAGGAGTTACTTGAATAAATAAAAATAATCAGTAAAAAATATACAAATACCTTTTTTTCACCAAACACTTTGCAACAAGTAACCAACTCTTGGATAGGCATGGTCTTTACGAAAACAAGGTTATATCACATTGAAAATTCAATTCAAATTATCTTCAAGAGATCTATTTAGATTTAAATATGTAGAGATTCCGGAGAATTAATTCCAGCTATTATCTGTTATACCTCAAAGAAACCCCAACAAATCCGCAAGCCAAATTTTCAAACACTCGATTCCAACATTCGTTTGAAGGAATAACATTTTCCCAGGTTTGTGTATTCATCTATCGGAAATAATCGTAATAACTTTATGCAAAGACACCGTTCATGAAAGTGGAGCGTGGGAGTAATCATAGATTTAAATTTTTGTCATATTTCATGATTCGGTAGGATCTATACATAGTTTATTTACCTTTTTTCTGAAAGAATGTGGGAAGCTATACAGAAGGATGACGTTAATATTTGTACAACGTCTTCGTGTTGATTTTGGTATCGGGCATCACAACTCAAGTAAGTTGGAAGACTGCGCTCTTGTGTTGTTTATGTTCTTGAGAGTTTACACAAAGAACTACATAATATTTGAAAATGAATTTTTCGAAAGCGATAATGATTGGAGTGAAATAACCCATGCATAATAAAATTTTTTGCTGATATTCATTATACATAATGTTATCATAACAAGAGTATGAGAATTTTTGTGATATTTCAATGTTATAGCATTTTGTATGATCAAATGAAGATATTAAACTCAAATTCAAAAAAAAATAAATATGTAGAAGAGCTCTAGAATTTATAATGAATATAATTATTCCATTTTCAGAATGAAATTAATACTTTAGTGTCAAAAGATATGGGAAATCTGTCAATAGAAAATTTGTTGCATTAATTCAAAGTTTTAGTATTCGTTTCAAACTCGAATATTGCGCGCTTGCTCTAGGAATCAACATGCTAAAGTTCTGCTCAAATATCTGTAGTTTTCGAATTTTCAGCCAAAAATGGTTCCAAATGGACTAATGAAGAATCCGAGGTCAAAACTTATTTTGTCCGGCCGACAGAGTCCGTCCATAAAACGTTGAATTCGTTAACGTGCAACAGGATGGTTTCGCGGTAATTGACATTTGAAACTTGTTCCTATATTTCAAATACTTTCGACCAAAATCAAAGTTGATGTTTGGGTCTACAACTAGTGAACCCATAGATCTACCAGCCAGTAGATCAATGAAACGGTGGATCAATTGAATCGATAGATCAATTGAATTTATACATCATTTGAGCTGGTAGATCAATTATATTGATAAGTCAATTGAGCATATCAACATATCAGTAGATCCATCTGGTTAGTAGATCCACATAACACGAAGATCCACCTAATTGATAGGTATCTACATAGTACCAGTAGATTAATTAAACAAATACACTACAGTAGTTGCCAGATTCATTGAACTGATATGTAAGTCATTTTAAAAATTATTTTAGTGGAAGCATTTGACTATGAATGAATGAAACAAATTAATATTCAGAAGAATATATGTTGTAATACGTTTTTTGGGCTGTAAAATTATAGATACCCAGAAGAGAAGTGGATTTACTCAAAGCTTGCGAATAAGAAATTTGTTATATTTATTCATCAGATAAAATTCTTGGTAATTATAAGAGAATTCATGAATTAATTATTTATATACGTTATTGGAAGATTAATTGTAGGTAAGTATTTGTTAAAGGTTATAGATTGAAAAAGCTGTTTTATTATATTATGAGTGAGATGAAAACAAAACTTAACAATTAAACAATTAAGTTTATCAGTTTTGAAATTAATAAACATTCCACTATTTATTTTATATTTCTCATACATACCTGTAATTAAATTCATAAAAAGAAATCACAACATTCTTTTTTAATTTATTGATGATTATATACAGGATTATCCATTTTGTGCTTCCGAAAGTAAACTTAAATAAAACATTTTTTCATTTAGAATATCGATCAAATTTTCATTTCAATATAATCCCTCGGGTGATCTCTTACAAGACTCGATCCTTGTGAGGCAATTTTCGATGACTCGCGGGCACATTTAGGGCAATATCTCACCAATTACTTGACGGATAATGGTTTTCAGATCGTCAATAGTCTGACGATTATCGGTATAAACATGATCCTTCGAATAACCACACAAAAAAATTCAAAGGCGATAAATCACTATATATAGGTGGCCAATTCACATCGCCGAAACGAGACATTACGCGTCCTGGGAATTTTTCTTGCAATAAAGCGCAAACGAGTCTTGTCTTATGTGGCTTGTTGCATCGTCTTATTGGAACTACGTTTCTTCCAATTCCATATCATTAGTTTCAGGCCAACAAAAATCGGTAATCATTTGCTTATAGGGATGTTTGAGTGATACCTTCTTAATTTTTAGAGAAGTACGGGCTAATCACTCCACCAGCCGAATTGCACACCATACAATAACTTTTATTGGATGTTATGCTCTCTCAGCAGTTACAGCACAAACTCCTAAAATCACCTTGAGTTTTTATGACTTGTTCTTCCATTACTTCGTCTTTCAATTTATCAATGTTCCTTTTAATAGTGTAATTTCTCTATTTCAGGTATTATAGTGGACACAAGTTCAACTAATTTTTCTAGAAGGTTCCTAATTCATAGCCAACCTCGTTAATTTTCTTCCATGGGATTGTCTTGCCTGATACTTAAATTAATTGTTGAATTTTTTCATTTTACATTCAGGTATTGTATTTCTTGATACCAATTCCCTCTTTTGATTTGTTTGTTTTTTCGTTTAGGGTAATGGAACTGGATCCTTGAAGAATAATTCATTTTGAACAGAACGACGTGGTCTCGACTCTGGAGTATTTCATACTGAATGACGTTTTGCCTGCCATTTACTTTCACAGTTTTCGCGAAAAATTGAATTCCAAAGTTTATTAAAATTTGTGAAAATTCTTCAAAAATGAAGCTTTCAATGATTACTCAAAATTTAAACTATTTCCTGGTTTGAAAATACTCTAGAAATTAGCCTAATTTTTTATCTTACTTTTGATTCCGGTTTCATATTAATCCGTCGAGTTAAAGTATTCCTTGTTTATCAGAGAAGTTTTCCAAATGTCAAAAGTTTTCAAAGTTTTAACTTCTAATGATTCTTACTTGAAAATTACTTAAAATTACCTGAGGAGGATATTTCTTACATACACATTTTCAGTATTACTGACGTAGACACTATGTTTCCTTGAATTAATTGAATTTTGATTAATTTTTCCCAATTTATATTACTTTGGTGAATTAGATTTGATTTAGCTTGTTCATTGTCAATAATTTAACTAAAGTTGATATAGGATTCATGATAATAACAACTTTTTTCATCGCTTTCTTCGATAATTTCAAAAAAGATATCTAAATTCAAAATATTCCTATTTCTTGTAATTTTGGCTGTCTTAAACATTTAATAAGTGTGAATTGAATACTTTTCATGAGTTTTATTTAAATTTTTCAAGAAGGTTTCTGAGTTTTGAGTCACATTCAAGGAATTTTCACTCGACTAATTGCTTTTCACTCCCAACATCATTTTTCTCCAAATTTTGGCTCTAAAGTATTTCAGTGAACTGAATTATCTATAGTTCTGATAGACTTGATCTTATTTAAACAAATTTGATCTAATTACTTTGTAACGAGTCGATTTCTACGCTTGGGTAAGACTTTTCCTTAAAGTATCTTTGATTTTTATTGTATGTGTTTATAATTATGAGTCATTATATCTAATTTACACAGTTCTATTCATAAAATCCATGACAGTACCTATTCCCTATTCTTGAATGACTCTGTTGATTTCTTTGATGATTTGGTCCATGATGATGTTAAGTAGGGTTGGGCTGAGACTGTTTCCTTGTCATAGACCAGCATTAATTTGAAGTTCGTTAGAGAGTTCTTTCTCGAATTTAATTCTTGTTTTAGTGACAGTATAAATTTCTTCAATAATTTCTGATACTTATATTTTTTCTTCTCAAGACTCTTGATTACACCGTTTAGCCATATCCTATCAAATGCTTTGGTGAAGTCAACAAAACAGACAAATATGGATTGATCGATTTCTCTACTAATTTTTTTCATCGATTCTTTTTTCATATAGTCCACTGGGGCTTTTATCTTTTGATGCTTCGAGACCTAATTGGGTTTATTATTTTTTTCCTTATATTTACTGTTTCACACTTGCACAAGATAAGATTATGTTGAAGCTCTATATGTCTGTTCGTCTTAATTACGTAACTGATAATTAATTTTTGACATCTTGTATTAGCAAATGGACATTCACATTGGTCCTTATGTTGTTTTGTTGTTTGTATTATTGATGCTTAACTCGTTAAAAGTGCACAGTTCTAGAGGCATGTTACCAATCTCTTTTCTTTTTTCCTCGTTAAAGCATTGCATGATACCTGGGATTGTTCATTTCCTTATAGGTGAGTTGAGGTCTCCTATTATGAATACCTCTTTATGCTTCGGTAGTTTGTCCAGAATTTTCTGCACATTATCGAAAACTTGCTCCCTTTCCCCTCTTGGTTTCTTTATATCTGGTGCATATACACTTATCAAATGGGCTCTTTGTAGATGTAATAAGATATTATCACATGTGAAAAATTATATAATCGGATCAACGTACGTGTGTTCCCTCTTTCTGTCATTCAACATGTATAAAAATTTGAATTTGTTTATTCCTGTCATCAGTGTTATCGATATTAAGTTCATCACACTTCGTCCGTCAAATTCCTCTGTTAGAAATTGAATTTTTGAAAAGTGCACCGGTAGACTTCACAAGCAGCCATAGCTCTTGTACTTCTATCACAATGCTCTGTCAACGAGCTCTCGACCCGCCATTCCAGCATCACCTACGCTCATGTCCGCTCTCTTGTAGCACCGATAGTTATCAATATCAATACCAGCGATCGCGTAGCTACCGGCAAGGAGCTCAAACGTGTGCAGCCGATACGCGTACCGACTTACCTTTGCTTTTCCCACGGTCATCTTCGACAAGTCTCACACAACAACAAACAATACTCGATCGCAATTCACTATTGATCATAGCTGTCCATTATCCCTCCGATTCCCAACATTTCGAGACGTAGTGCAAGTTGCGCACTTACGTCTTGTGCTGTCTTTGACGTATTTAAGCGCGGTTCGATCATTGTTTAGCATGCTGATGTTCTTGTTACCGATAACGTTTTCCCGCTTAAATTAGGCCGTCCTTGGTCCTCCTGGGCTGGACACTGATAGGTACTAATTGGCACGACAGCTCGGAGATGCTGCTCCCAGGTAGGCTGCCTCAAAAAAGATAAGATGCCGAAGCTGGACTCGGGAAAAATTAGGATCTTTTTGGATAATAAGTGAGAGACTAGGGAAAAAGCAAAGATAGATTTGTTATGCGAAAGAAGTTAACGACCAAAATAGGCTAAAGTAGTTCGTGTTCCGAATCCCTACTCATTTTTAGTCGTTTAACGAAAATCAGCGTGATAACAAAAAAAAGATTCATACGATTGGTAATCCGAGAATTTGAATAAAATAAATGAATGCACATTAAAAATGTTGAGTATTCCCACAACAAAAACAATTTCTTCAACTTTGCGTAAACAACTTCAACTTGTACACTGTTAATATATGTATTTAGACTGCAAATAAACCAATTAAAGTCTAATATATCTCTACTGTCCCCAAGAAGTATGCTTATCCCGGAATTTGCATACTAATTGATTGACGTTGATCAGTTACACCGAAGAATTCGAAAATATATCTATACATACTACGCAATTCTTTCAACATAGTTACAGAATGCCTCTCGATTACTAGCCAAAGCAAAAAATAAAGGAGTTCATCAGAATTCTGAAATTGGAGCTGTAGTACAGCTTTGATATGGTGGCACAATAGACCTTAGGGTCGCAGTGCGAAGTAACTCTTTATATATCTACAATCAACTTGGTCGAAATAAGATTAAAATCATTATTTCTTGTCTCCCGCAAAGTTGAACTTTTCCAACTTGAGTGTAAAATATTCATCGAATGAGCCTGCAGAAAGTGGAATGAATATTTCTAGTTATCGGAAGAGTAAATCTTATTCTATTAGCAGCACAAATCAATTAAATCCGTTTCCAAAAGTTTGCTCTGAAAATATAAAATTTTCAAATAGTAAAACCTGATCGCCGCGGTTTTGGACAGATTAAATATTTGCGGTTACATTCAGTTTGAAATGTTTTGAGTATTTTCCAAAAGTCTTTTGTTACGCTGTTGAAAATGTCGGATTTTTTGATAACTAAATAGCATTTGCAGAAAGTGTTTATTTTTTATTTTAATTGGAAAAAAGTTCGGCTGAATCTCATCATATGTTGTGTAAGTTGACGGTGTCAAGTGTGTAAAAAATAGTTTAGGCGCTTCAAAAGTGGTGATATCAGCGTTGAAGATGAACTTCGCTAAAGATAGCCCAAAAAATTCGAAGGCGATGAATTACAGACATTTCTCGATGAAGATCCGAGTGTAACGCAAGAGGAATGTGCACTTACGTTGAGGGTAAACCAACAAGCAGTATATGTACGTTTGAGGTCTATTGGTTTGATAAAATGCAAGACAATTTACTCACATTCTGTCAAGAAAGTACCGGGAATTATCGATTTAAATCTGGCGGGGCAATGAAGCAGGTAAAATTTTTTTTTCCTAGGTTGGTACCACTGTCCTTAATTACTATGCCAAGCTTGAGCGGGATCTGTCAACTAGTGTGTTTGCAACAGCTGATTAAGTCAGTCGATGTCAGAGTGCGTGCCGATTTTTACTATGGGTGATTACGTTGAGCAAAGAATTTGTTTAAAGTTTTGTGTTGCAAATGAATTTTCGTGTGCCGATGCATTGAAAATGTTGCAAAAGGCCTTTGGTGATAATGCTCTATCGAAAACTCGTGCATATCAGTGGTATAGAGCCTTCAAGGACGGTCGAGAAGTGGTCGCCCATCGACGGCTTCGATCAAAGATAACGTCGATAGAATTAAGGAAAGGGTGCTGGAAAACCGTCGTACCAGCTTGAGAGAGATAGCACATGATCTTAAGATATCCCACGAGTCCGCACGTACGATTTTGATTGATATTCTGGGCATGAGAAAGGTGGCCGCACGACTCGTACCGAAAGACCTGAATTTTCTTCAAAAACGTCATCGCGAACAGGTTGCTTCAGACATGCTGGATCGCTGTAATTCCGATCCTACATTCATGGAACGCATTATTACTGGTGATGAGACCTGGGTCTACGAGTACGATATGCAAACAAGCCAGCAATCATCGGAATGGGTGGCAAAAAATGAGCCGAAACCGAAAAAACCACGCCAAAGCCGCTCGAAAATGAAGGTGATGCTCATTGTTTTCTTCGATATCCGTGGCGTGGTGCACTACGAATTCGTTCCAGAGGGTCAGACGGTAAACAAGGAGTATTACCTAGGCGTTATGAAACGTTTGCGTGAGCGTATCCGTAAGAAGCGGCCAAATTTGTGGGCGAACAACTCATGGATTTTGCATGACGATAACGCGCCTTCTCACCGAACTACGATTGTGACTGACTTTCTCGCCAAAAACTCAACAAACGTGCTTCAGCAACCACCGTATTCGCCGGATTTGGCTCCCTGCGACTTTTTCCTCTTCCCAAAACTAAAATTGCCCCTTCGTGGCACCCGTTTTGAG
Organism: Megalocaria dilatata; assembly: GCA_034642435.1. Classification (NCBI taxonomy): domain Eukaryota; kingdom Metazoa; phylum Arthropoda; class Insecta; order Coleoptera; family Coccinellidae; genus Megalocaria; species Megalocaria dilatata. The sequence goes on from CM067858.1 coordinate 28,362,480, forward strand.
TCGATTGAAGCCATAAAACAAAATTCGGCGCGAGAGCTAAAGTCCATCCCGGAAAGCGCCTATAAAAAATGTTTCGATAATTGGAAGTGCCGTTGGCATAGATGTATTGGAGCAAATGGAGCCTATTTTGAAGGCGACCCAATAAATTTTGACGATTAAATGTAAAAATGTTGTTTTAATTGAAAATTCCCGGTACTTTCTTGACAGAGTAGTATGAATTGAAACCAAGAGATATGGGAAGGCGATGATTTTCTCATGAGCACCTGCTTCAAAGGTGAAAAAGAGAGGTTTTACACCGGGTAGTGACTGGTGATAGAAAGTGGATCTTCTTCGACAACATAAGAAAAAAAATAGTACGCTTTTCCGGCCTATCGTTGCCATCATGACTTAAGCTGAACATTCATGCTTTGGAAGTTATCTGGTGGAACCAACGGGTTTTTGTGTACTACGAGCAGCTAAAACCTGATGATTTAATTACTGGTGATCGGTGATAGGGTGCTAGGGCCTCACGTCGCAAAATTTGACAAAAAATATTTAAAAACTATGTGATATCTTACCACATCCGCCGTATTCTCTGGACATAAAGCCTCCTGACTAATGTCTGTTTCGATGGATCCAACAAGACTTGGCAAGTCACTGCTTCACTTCTCTCAAAGAGAAGTTTTTTCGAGACGGAATACAATATGAAGAAGCAAATGCTCCGTTCGGCATTAAGTAACGGGTGTTTTTTTTTTACAGTGATAGAACTTTGAATTGAAATAAAACTAAAATTAAGATTGATGCCATTTTTTTTTCAAATTTGAAAGATAATTTTATGAAATTTATGTTTTGAAAATAATTTCCGGCATAGGTCCACCACGACTAGCTCTGAGGAACCGCATTCGACCAGACCAATTTTGGACAACTTTATCGAGTAATTCAGGCCTTATTCCATTAATAACACTAGTTATGTTGGCTTCCAAAGCGTTGTTTCCTGTTTATCAGCATGAACCAATGACTTGACATAACCGCAAAGAAAATAATCCAGTGGAGTTATCTGGCCTGATCTTGGAGGCCAATTAATTGGACCATTTCTCGAAGTAATGTTATCGCCAAATCTTTCTTTCAATAAATCAATTGTTACGGTAGCAACATGAGTTGTAACACAATCTTGTTGGATCCAAAACATTTCTGGGTTGATATCATTCAAATTTTGGAACAAATAATCATCGATCTGTAACGAGCACATTCACTGTTACATTAGCTCCAGCATCTTTTTTAAAGAAATGCCTCCAGAGTGTAAAGCACACCATACAGTACATTTTTCAGGATGCAACGGAACCTGCAGTACTTCTTGAGGATTGTTTTCAATCCATATAAGGCAATTTTGCTTGATTACATAGCCGTTCAACCAGAAATGAGCTTCATCACTAAACACCATTTTAGATTAAAAAGTGAAACAACTTCAAGCTGTTCTAGGACCCAATCACCAAAGAAACGACGCTTATTATTGTCAAGTGGCTGCAGTTCTTGAACCAGTTGGATCTTGTACGGGTGTAGATCTTCAGGCAAAATTTTCCATGTGATGGATGCACAGAGTCCAACTTGTTGTGAACGTTGACGAATAGACAAATCCGGATCATCATTAATACTATGACTTATAGCAGTGATATTTCCTTCTGTACGTACAGTTCTTTGTCTTGTTGTTGTTGTTGCATCGAGTAGAGAAAATGTTGTCCGAAATCTATCGATAGTTCGACGAATAAGCTAGTCTGATGGACGATTGTGTAAACCAAATTTCAAGGAGTGCTCTATAAGTTTGACGAATAGAACACTGATTTTGAAAATGAATGTCAACAATTTGTAAACGTTGAGTCTTTCCATGATAATTTGTCAATGCTTACTGAACAGAAATATCAAAACAGCATGGTTTCTACCTTCTGTCAAATCACAGTTATCCCTATCGAAAGTTCTATCACTCTAAGAAAACACCCGATACAAGAACAATCAATAATATCACAGAAACTCAAATAGTAAAATCGGTAGCAGAAATGAACGGATATCTGAAAATTGCCAGTATTTTTCATTCAAGCGTTAAATATTTTTTGTACAAACAAATGTACTTAGAACTACTATTCTGAATGACCTTTCCTTGATTTCAACTCAACTTCAAGGAAACACAGTATCCTAACGGTAATTTTTGCTTATATAAAATGGCTGTATGAAATATTGATTTAAGTTCACTAAGTACATCTTTCGAAAACTTTATGATGACTAGGTCTTGCAGCCTTATTTCTGTTTGAAATGCCTACCACAATATGCAGACATTTCAGCGACTTCTTAAGATGATGTGAAAACGTTACGAAATTGATTTATGTCCATCCATATCATTCAATTTATGTGTAACTGCTGCATTAAACTCATGAAATGAGGTAAAAAAAGGCACACGATGTGCATTTTGATACGTTTTTCCTGGTCAGGGTAACGTATATGCTCACATTGTAAATCATATAATCGGAATTCATATGAAATTCTAATTCAACAAACGAGTTTGATATTGCTTGTTGGTTCTTGCGAACGGAGGGAAATAAACGTCAATAACTTAATGTCGTAGAAGAAAATTTCTCTCGAACGATACAGGGTTATCCATTTTGGGCTTCCGAAAGTAAACGTAAGTAAAACGCTCTTACATTTAGAATGTGAATCAATTTATACTTCAGTTTAATGCTTGGACCTTGCCATTATGTGAGGAATACAACATCATTTAAGTATATTCCGTGTGATCTCTTACAGGACTCGAACCTTGTGAGATAATTTTCGATGATTCGTCAGAACATTTCGGGCAAAATCTCATCAATAACTTGTCAGAGGATTAGAGGCATAAACTCGATCCTTCGCATAACCCCACAAAAAAATTTAAAGGCGATAAATCACAAGATCTTGGTGGCCAATTCACATCGCTGAAACCAGAAAGTATGCGTCCTGGGAATTTTTCTTGCAACAAAGCCAAAACGCATTGTATGGCTTGTTGAACTATCTTGCTGAAACCGCATCTCTTCCATTTTCATGTTGTTAATTTCAGGCCTAAGAAAATCGGTAACGATTTGGTTATAGCTATGAGAATTGACTGTTTGAGTGGCACCTTTTTCATTTTCAAAGAAGTACGAGCCAATCACTCCACAAGACCAAATTGTACACCATACGGTGACTTTTTGTGGATGTAATGGTCTCTCTGCTGTTGCATGGCAATTTTAACTTCCCCAGATGCCACAAAAGCGAAATCGCTTGTTTATATAGCCACCGATTAAAAATATTCCTCAGCGCTGAAGAAAATTAAATACGAAAAATCTTCATCCAAACGTTGTTGTTCAAGCACCCAATTGGCATATGTTCTACGCATTCTATGGTCATTTGGCTTTAGTTCTTGTGTCAACTGAACCTTATAAGGCTGAAGAGCAAATCCAGATGCAAAATACTCCATAGCGTACCATAAGAGAGGCCTAAATGTTGTGCACCCCGATGAATTGATAAATTTGGATCTCCTTCAACACTTTCATATTTTCGGTCGAACGTACATTTCGATGATGTATGGGCCTTATAACAGCAGTAACAAATCCAGACTCTTCAAATTTTTTCTCTGTTTTAGCAATTGTACGCTCAGATTACGTCGACCATAATCTGCCGGAATGCACGAAACGAACTTACTACAGAACCATTGCTTTTGCAGTTTTCACAATTTTCACATGTTCAGCAGAAGATAAGCGATCCAAATTATCAAATGGCTAACCTTTAACTAAACTAAAGGAGGTCTCGGATCACAGTTCTCTTCGACATATGTCACTGAAATAGGGCAGTAAAATCTAGACCACGAAATAAATAACCGGTTATTTAGCGAAATCTAGAATCAAATCGAATATAGGGTACAATTATTCTTGTTATTACATTTTATTTAAAAAATCAAGAAATGAGGTGTTAACCTACAAAAATACCCCTTTTATTCCCTTGCTCCCTTTAAAGAGTTATATGAAATGTGCATAAACAATTTGAGATTTACATTGCACATGGCGACAATTCAAATATGGAAAAGAGAGACGCCAGGTATAGAAAGCCTATTTTACTGGATACATATAAGGAGTATACATAATTTATTGCGGTTTTTTGTCGGAAATTGAAGATTTATTGTGAAAAATTGGTTATACATCAAAAGTTGAACTACTTTTTTCCATCTTTCTGGCATTTGACGGATCCTATCGCAAAAAATGATGGCTCTTTGACCGCTATCCATGCATCGATCCATTTTTTGACTTCACCGTAATTGGAGAATTAATGGTCAGTCATACCATAGTGTATCGATCGGAAGAAATGGTAATCGGAAGGAAGAATGTCCAGGCTGTACGGCGGGTGGGGTAGGACTTCACATTTGAGCGTTTCTAAATACGTTTCAATAGGCGAGGAGACATGGCCTTTGGGGCAGATGTTCACACAAGAAAAAACGCCGGGGTGGCTGCTTCAACACAGGGCGCTCACCAATAAAACTGGCGTGGTTCTACCCGATTGCAGGTTTTCTGCAATCTGCTAGAAATAGATCTGTGCTAGCTTTAAGGGGACGGGTACTATGACCTTTTAGTTTCTTCGAGTTCGTGGAACACCACAATTGTTTCGTCAATTACATATGGACTTCATCGGGTGAGTATGGTAACTAACTATTTCTACAAAATCTTTCTCCTTAAATACAAGTTTGACTAACAAAGTACGTGATAAAATAAAATTTTTTTAGGGAATTTTCAGATGTTCTTAAAAGAGGTTCAATGACTGAGATCGGTTCACATCTGTTTGGTCGTTCAGCAAAATAATCTTTTTATGGTGCCGGTTTATTTCAGTGCGTCTAAAAGGTCCAGTCTACTCCATTTGTTCTCCATATGAAGAACATCAAAATTCTTGTCAAAATCGTGTCCCGATTCTTGGAGATGCCTGGCATAAGTAGGATTTGATTTATTCTCAACGAATGAATTCTGATGTTCATGAATCCTACTCTCGAAAGATCGACAAGTTTGGCCAATGTATACATATGGGCATGTACCACAAGTTAATCTATATACTCCTGATTTCTTGTTCTTATTGACCATATTTTTATTATTTTTTATTGATTTACCTAAAGAATTTATTGTTTTAAATGAAATATTAAGATTTTGATTTTTCTTCAAATATCCAGCTATCTGTTCAGATTTTTATCCTATGTACGGTAAGCAAATAAACTTTTCATTTTTTATTCTGATTCTGAAGAAGACCTTCAAATCCCTTTTCCCAAAAATTAGCAGCATACAATAGTATGTTATATAGACTAGTTAGTGTACCTATGTCACAGGAGAATTTTGAAATAGAATTAAATATAATAAAACAAATTACAGTAAATAATTGGTATAATCCATCAATCATTGACAAACTATTGATTAAAATCAAACTAAAGCAATCTATGTCATTAGTTTACCCACAAATCAGAATGAAAAATGAAAAGTTTATTTGCTTACCCTACATAGGACAAAAATCTGAACATATTTGGAGAAAAATCAAAATCTTAATATTTCATTTAAAACAATAAATTCTTCAGGTGAATCAATAAAAAATAATAAAGATATGGTCAATAAGAACAAGAAATCAGGAGGATATAGATTAACTTGTGGTACATGCCCATATGTATACATTGGCCAATTTTGTCGATCTTTTGAGAGTAGGATTCATGAACATCAGAATTCATTCGTTAAGAATATATCAAATTCTACTTATGCCAGGCATCTCCAAAAATCGGGACACGATTTTGACAATAATTTTGATGTTCCCCATATCGAGAACAAATACAATAGACTGGACCGTTTAGAAGCACTTGAAATAAACCGGCACCGTAAAAAAAATATTTTGCTGAACGACCAAACAGATGTGAACCGATCTACGTTATTGAACCTTTTTCAATAACTTCTGAAAATTCCCTAAAAAATCTCTATTTTATCACGTATTTTGTTAGTCAAACTTGTATTCAAGGAGAAAGATTTTGTAGAAATAGTTAGTTACCATACTCTCCTGATGAAGGCAACATGTAATTGACGAAACAATTGTTGTGAACAAAAAATATAAGGGGAAATAAAGTGTTTTACTTCAAATCATATACGAAGAATATCCGTCAAGTAGAGACCGAAACAATCAAGAGTTCAATATAAGAAAAACAAATGTTAACTTCCGCTATTTTATTGATTTTCCCAACAATTGTTTCGTCACACCATGACTTCATCAGGTGAGTATTTAAACTGAGGTATACAATGCAAAACATGACCTTAAATACACAGCTCTGGTACAAAAAATAGAGGGCTGGAAAGAGAGGTATACAATTAATGAAAAATATTAAGTATATTGTCTTTTATTATATCTATTGATTTCTGAAGTTTCTAACAGATTTAGTTTCTGACTTTTGTTTTCATTATGTAAGTCCGAAACTAAATCTGTTTGAAACTTTAGAAATCAATATTCAATTCAATTTATTCATCAAAAAAAAAAAAAATACACAAAAATAAAAGATAAACAATTTCGTTCACAGAAATATTACAGTCTAAGCCAAGCTTGTATACTGTCATATTCTGTACATACTAACTATGAAAACTCTTTTCTAATGTGATCAAATAACAAATAAGTTTGCATACTTGAAAAGGTGAACAGCAAAATGAAAAGAAAAATTACCACCGAATGGAAAACAGAATCAAGCAGAAAGAATGGTCTCGAATCTACTAGAATTCAACATAATGTATTTCCGGAGACGATCTTTACATACTTTACTCTTTACATTGAAAGATACCTTCAGCTCATAAGGAAGAAGATTATAAAATTTGGGACCATAGTAGAACCAACTTTCTTGCAGATGTTTTCTATGAAACCGCGGAATGAGAAGATTTCTATTCACAAGCTGTCTTGTTAGGAATGCATGCTGCACCAATTCGCCTCTTCCTCTTATTTGATTCAACAATACTTCATAAATATAAAACTGTTTGATATTCATCCGGTCAGATTCCATATACAGCCTTTCAGATCCGAACCTTCTACTCAACTTCAAGATTATTTTCAATATCGTCTTATGTACTATTTCGAGACCTCGCATGTTATTTTCATTTATACCACCCCATATAACAATTCCATATCTCAGTACAGACAAAACTAAAGCGTCGTACACTCGGAAACATTCCTTCACAGAAAGAATATTCCGAACATTATAGAAAATATGAAACAGTTTCTTAATACGTTTCATAAGGTAAGCTGCATGCTCGCCCCATATCAGATGTTGATCGATAATAACTCCCAAATACCTGACCGACTCGGCCTTTTCAACAGCCGGGCACTGACATGTCAACAAATTACATTGATCCATATGAAGATGTATCCACTTAAACTCCGGCTGATCAGATGCTCTAAGTGAAAATGTAATGAACTTTGATTTAAATATATTCAAACTTAACAAACATTGTGATAACAGTTGAAAAAAAGTATTAACACCCTTAACCGCAATCTGATGAGCTTCCTCCCATGTATCCCCCCTGAAAGTTAAAACAGAATCATCAGCATACGCGACCATCTCAAGACTCGTAGCACGAAGCAACCAGTCAATAAAACCAAAAAGAGGATCGGACCAAGTACAGTCCCCTGTGAAATGCCGATATCAACCTTCAATGGCCGACTCAAGACGCTTTCTATCTTGACCCACTGAATTTGACCATCCAAATAACTCTGAAACAACTTCAAACTAACTCCTCTGACACCAACCTTTTCCAGTCTATCAAGAAGTAGAGTATGGTCAACGGTATCAAAGGCCTTAGCCAAATCCAAAAATACTGCTATTACCTTTTTATTTTCGTCCATAGAGTGGACGGCGCCATCAACAAGTTCCTGAATCGCATCCGTGGTAGAAGTATTATCCCTTAAACCAAATTGTCTGCCAATTAAGGAATTATTTTTTTCGAGGAATAAGATCAGTCTCCTCTTGGGACACTTTTCGAAGATCTTCGCAAAATTATTGATCACAGAGATTGGGCGATAATTTGTCATTTCAGATCTATTTCCACCCTTACAAAAGACCAACTTACATGCGACTCTTTCTATTCTGTTGGAACTATACCATTTGAAAAACTTAAATTACAGATATGAACTAGAGGTTTCAACATGAATGAATGAATGTGCTTAATAAGGGATGAAGCAATACCATCAGGTCCAGGGCTAGCACCATTCTTCAATGAAACAATGGTGCTCACAATCTCATTCTCATCAACAGACTCGAGGAATATAGAGGACACACTCGCAGGAACATTCAAAGCATCAACAATGGTCGATCTATTTATACCCTGTGCTAAACGTTTACCGATATTAACAAAAAAACAATTGAATTTATCTGCTTTCTCTTTTATTTCCGTGACAGAACAACCATCCTCATCAACTATTTCACCAGGGATATTGGATTTAATGTTACAACTATTATTAATCTGATTCAGCGTCTTCCAAAATTTCCTAGCATTATTACCAGCAAGTTCAAACTGTTTTATGAAATAAGATTCTTTAGTTTTTCTTATCAGACTATTAAGTAAATTCCTATATTCATTGTATTTCCGATTGTTCTCCGGATTGAAATTCCTTCTTAACCAAACTTTCATTTTATCTCGCCGTTTTATAGATGTTATCAGCCCAAACGTAATCCAAGGTTGTTTCTTTTTATATATTTTCACCTTAATACTTTTTGTATACGATGATTTCCGCATATGTTTCTTCAAACATTTCAAAAAGGCGGTATATGCCATCTGAGGATTTAACTCATCTAAGACTTGGCGCCAATCTTCACTCCTCAATAGATATAATAAAAGACAAATTTTATTGAATGGTCAAATAGATTTAAATAGAATCCCCCCTACTTAATATTTTTCATTAATTGTATACCTCTCTTTCCACCCTTCTATTTTTCATACCAGAGCTGTGTATTTAAGGTCATGTTTTGCATTGTATACCTCAGTTTAAATACTCACCTGATGAAGTCATGGTATGACGAAACAATTGTTGGGAAAATCAATAAAATAGCGGAAGTTAACATTTGTTTTTCTTATATTGAAGATGAATTTCCGTCAAGTAAAGACCGAGACAATAAAAAATCAAGAATTCATACTTCTGACCACCCTTAATTGGAGTTGGATTCGTAGGGGCTTGCATGCTAGGCTAGAAGGATACTCTGCAGTGTAGGGTTGTAATTCTTGCGCCTGGATGACCGGACTGGCCCGGAGGTTTATGAATCTCGACCATACTTTATGCTGGGCTCGAACTAGGATCGACTGGGATATTTACAGCGACTTCGGACCTCGAGCGATGGAATGGACTGTGGAGGCATGAAGCCCCCTTCGGGGGTAGTTCTTGCACCTGGATAACCGGGAATCGCCCGGAGGTTTAGGGGTCTCAACCACGCTAATGCTGGGCTTGAACCCGGATCGTCTATGGCGAGTCTGGACCTCGAGTGGTCGAAGCCTCTTCGGCGTGTGATTTGTATCTCTAACAACTCGGACACTGACACCACCAATAGAGGATAGTACTTCAAAGCTAGCAGTCTATACTGGAAGTACAAAGGGTGACATTTTCAAAAACTATGATGTGAACGCTTCAGCGAAATGACAGATACTGAAAAGATAGCCTTAGATGACATTTCGAAATGAAGTTATTGCCAGTTGAAACAATAGAATAATAAACCAGTATCGATATCTGTTATCAAAACTACACGAATTTATTTCTACCCCTAATATCATGTGTGCATATCTTGTCGTAATTCATTCGAACGATATAAAATCCGTATCAATAATTTGTGATAATTCCAACTCGAAAAAAAACTGTTATTTTGCAACTTTAATATGGGTTATATTTGCCTAAGTGATACACTTATTACTCGCATATCTCTTTAGTTCCATCATTCGCCTTTTATATTTCCAAGAAAGGGCAAGTAAAAGTTTTGCCAATTAAATCAGTAGAATGCAAAATTATCCCTGAATCAGAAGAAAGAAAAATTAATATTTCGGTGGGAAATAATAAACCATTGATTTGTATTTGGTACTTCTCGGCATACGACGCTGAACTCTATCCCAGGTGCAATGCCATTTCAGAACCGTTCTTTGAGCCTTTGCTTCCTGCATTTTAAACTCTGCATCGCGGGTTATAAGTTCCACTAGCATAATACCCGCAATGTCACCTGTCTAATTATCAGCAAAGAAGATACTACGTACAAACGGTCAGTATATAAATCGGTTGCGGAAAAAAACAACAAGGCCTCTTCTGTATGTTACCGCAGAGTTCAGAATAATAGTACCGTGTACCGCGAATGTATCGCGCGGACTCACAAGGGATCTGAGACGAAAAGCAGAGATTTAAATCGTTACCGCTTATAGAATAGCATTCTCGTAATTCTTCCTCCCCAACCAGCGTAATTATTACGGTTCTTTGTTTGAGGTGTTCGCTTGAATATTTTCTGATTTAACTGGGAACTCACACCAAGATGTAACCCGATCTTCTCATTAAAAAATAATATTTACTGCAAAGAAGATTCGGTGCTCATTGTCAGTGAGGTTTCAAGTTCGATAGCCTTCTTTTCAACTACATCCTGAACATAAATTTTGAAAATTGATTATTCTTAGCGAATTATCCCAGTAAATTTCCCAGTTTCAGATCAGAACCGCTGTAACACACAGTTAAAGTAATAAGAAAAGGTTTTTTACTTGATAGAAGGATTATTACAAAATACAAATTTCAAAACAAATTTATTCTGTTAGTCTCCCATAAATTTCAATTCAAAAAAATTTTATTCAAAAACTTCTAGAATTAAATTAACATCTCATAAGTGCTGCTTAACAGAATGAATCTGTTTTGATATTTAACCTTTGTAATAATCCTTTTATCAAGTAAAAAACCTCTTCTTATCATTTTATAGCATATATAATATATAATTTAATTTTGGTTATCTTAATTCATTATATAAATGTCATTTCGTTTCAACTAAGGCCATCAAATACCTTACTAGCTTTGTGTGATTTTTGTCATGAACATAGAATACGTTGGATTTTTAAAGTTCTCTAATTTCAGTGTTTGTTCAACAAGGATACTACGAGGTCTGTCTGGTAAGTTATTTCTTGTTAATTGATTTTATTTTTTAAATGTGAAGTGCACTGACGTAGATCTTATTTAATTTCAAATTGTTTTTTGAGGATGTGCTACATGCTTTGAAGAGATTTTTGAAGTAACTTATTTGAATATTTAAATATATTAAATACTTCACATAAATTAGTTTTGGAGAAGTTCTCAAAAAGAAGCAAGATACCTGACTTTAAAATGGCTAAAGGAATTCTCCATAATTGAACCTTCTGTACTGCTATTTCTGATATGGCTGTAGGTGGATACCCAAGATTGAGAGCTTGCTCTACAGGGTAAACCTGTTTTACACCCCAGTACCAATCCTGTCACTCTGCAAAGGAGCAGCAAGATACCTGACTTTAAAGTGAGCTCAAGGGACTCCCCATAATTAAACCTTCTGTACTGCTATAGATTTCACCATAAAACTAAAATGATTTTGATTCAAGCAAATTCACTTCATTTTCGAGTAACATTTCTTCAATTAGGGTTATAATATATATAATTGGATATTGATCAAATTCTTTTTTCAAATTTTTTACCACCTTTTTTTCAAATACAGTTCACTCAAATATATTAAATTACATTATATAAGGTTGTTCGCAAAGTAATTTCGGTTTTTCCTGGCAGAGGATTTGATTGTATTTTTTCGAACTCAACTTCACACTTATGCCGCATAACCATAGTTGATGCAAATCGGTGAATAACAACACTAGAGATCAGTGAGAAGTTAAATTTATCGAATTTATCTGTTTATGACCATTTAAAAGGCCTGGTTTTAACCTCGAAGCTTGATAAATGGGTTCCCCATCTTCTCACGGAAAGAAATTTGTGTCATTGCGTTGATGTTCGTGATTCTCTTCTCAAACGTAACGAAAATGATCCATTTTTGAAACGCACCATTACTGGAGACGAAAAATGGGTTGTATATAACAATGTCAAACGCAAGAGATCATGGAGCAAAAAAGATGAACCGGCTAAAAGTATTTCGAAATCCAATATCCATCAAAAAAGTTGATGCTGTCTGTTTGGTGAAATTATAAAGAAATTCGTTTTTTTCAGCTTTTACCGGTTAACACAACGATTAAGTCGAAAGTCTACTGTCATCAGCTGAACAAATTGAATTATCCACTCCAACAGAAAAGCCCAGAATTTATCATCAGAATAGGTGTACTGTTCCACCAAGATAATGCGAGATCTCATACAAGTTTGGTCACTCGCTAAAAGATTTTACAGCTTGAATGGGATACACTGCCTCACCCAACATATACTCCAGATCTGGGGCCTTCTGATTATTATTTGTTCCGATCATTGCAATTTTCTCCAGATCTGGCGGTTTTGGATTATTATTTGTTGCGGTTTGAATATCAAAACAGATTTAATCTGTTGTCTTCTACAATTTTAATTTCAAAAAATTCTTTGAAGAAACTTTAAGAATTAAATTAATGTCTTTATAAGCACTGCTCATATTTAATAGACATATAAAGTCAAAATTCATCATACAATGTCAAATGGAATCAAGAAAAACCAACGAATATAAATTGTCAATTGAAATTAAAATATAAATAAGCAAACATTTTTTGTTTCGTTCCAGGCATGCGTAATGAACTCTTCAGACAAACTTACGAAGCCCTGTTTGTTACAAAATGTATTGTTTTCTGATCCCATATCAATGAAAAATAACTCTTTCTCAAAAATATAAAACATAATTTCAAGAACTTCTCAAAAACTAATTTATTTGAAATATTCAATATATTTAAATAAATTACTTCAAAAAATCTCAAAACATGTAGCACATCCTCAAGAAATAATTAAAGTTAGAATAAGATCAGTTCAACTTTACATATAACAAAATAATAAAATCAATTAAACAATGTATAGACTTACCAGTTATTTTTATTTATTTTTTTTTATATGTAAAGTTGAACTGATCTTTTCCTAACTTTAATTATTTCTTGAGGATGTGCTATATGTTTTGAGATTTTTCGAAGTAATTTATTTAAATATATTGAATATTTCAAATCAATTAGTTTTTGAGAAGTTCTTGAAATTATGTTTTATATTTTTGAGAAAGAGTTATTTTTCATTGATATGGGATCAGAAAACAATACATTTTGTAACAAACAGGGCTTCGTAAGTTTGTCTGAAGAGTTCATTACGCATGCCTGGAACGAAACAAAAAATGTTTGCTTATTTATACTTCTATTAAATATGAGCAGTGCTTATAAAGACATTAATTTAATTCTTAAAGTTTCTTCAAAGAATTTTTTGAAATTAAAATTGTAGAAGACAACAGATTAAATCTGTTTTGATATTCAAATTTTGTAATAATCCTTCTATCAAGTAAAAACAAACCGTTCTTTCTTATTTTATTTGTTGCGGTCATCGCAAAATTTTTTGGACGGTAAAACTTTACTTCAAATGAAGAGATTAAGGTGAATAAGTTTTTTGCAGCAAAGACCAAACATTTTATGAGAGTTGTGGAATCCAATATCCTAAGAAAAAGCAACATTTTCATTCTATATATATATATATATATATATATATATATACAAACAAAACAGAAAAATACTTGTTATATTAAAAAGACGTTTCATCCTCGGTTGAAACATTCTCAATTTTATAAGCAAACAAATTATTTCCAGTCATTTGACAAGTCTAAGCAGAAAATTAGTATTATCTCGAAATTAAATCGTCAAACAATGATCTATTTTTCACTGGTATGCAGTATCATCTATGTGTTAGTAGGTTGTTATACGCTTACATAAACTTCAATTAAATTCAAATTGACTATAACCCTGATTAAGTAACCCCAAAGAATAGAATAATTTGAATTTGTACTGCGATTTCTGGACCTTTTATCAAATTTTTTAATATTCTTATTGGAACATTTCCAGAACAGTGCATTTAAGATGAAATGATGAGAAATGAATTAATTTTCTAAAACGATTGAAGATTCGTACATTCGTTTTGAGGATACGATATTCAATGCGCGTTATGATAATGGTGAATAATCCAATGTATTACTCGAAAAAAATGCTCTTTTCTTTCACACAGATGTAGACCATGTTTAGAGTGGGGAGTTGGACAGCTCATTTCGTTTCGGATGATACAGTTGGCGCGTAGAACTCAGGAGTGCTAGTGTGTAAGTCCATAACAATTGAAAATCAAATAGACTCTTCGTAAATAGAAATGTTTACTGTAGATGAAAAGTTCAAATTATAAAATGGTATAATGCATTTATTTTTTGTTGCATTTAAATATCGGCCAATTCCTTCAAGTTCCACTATTTCTTATCATATTAAAAAGTTTGAGAATTGTGGGTGTTTACAAACATTATACTTACTTGCAACGTTGCTAAACCACCAAAATCCATGAGTGGAAACCAGACGCATAGAGAAAGATACATGATTTTGTTGCAATTAAAACCAGTGCACCTTGTTCGAGTAGACAAATTGCTGACTAAGTTAATATGAAATAAGGTTATTCTGATTTTCACAAACTTTTATTGTCAAACTCACAACAATTGTTTCGCTATCACAGTAGCATCATCAGGCAAGATCACATTTTGAATAACTAAGCTTGTTTCCGAAATCCATGGCTATTTATATTACAGTAAGTACAATAAATTTTTATTGAGCACTAAAACCCAAAAAAGGGTCCCTGCAAATTCCAGCTTATCTGAATATATTTAACAGAGGTGAGCTATTTAAATCTATTTGTTCGTTAAGTAATATTCCAATTTTATTATGTTTATTTATCTCTAGGGATTCTAACAGATTTAAGGCATAACTTTTGCTTTCTATATGTAGAATTTCAAAGTTATGGTTGAAAGTATGTCCTGTTACTAACAAATGGTTGGAATATGTAGAATTGCTTTTATTATTGAGGAAACTCTTCAAATGTTCACACATCCTATGACGGAAAGTTCTTCCAGTCTGACCTATATAAACTTTAGGGCAATCACCGCAGATTAACTTATAAACCCCAAATTTATCATCTTTATGTGTGTAGTCTTTATTATTTTAATAATTATATAATATATATATAATATAATAATTAAATCCCTAATAACCCCGGAATCCAGCCTCTTTCGGAATACCCCAAAAAATAAATTAATTTTAATGAATCCACAACCTCCAAAAATGTATTCTTTGATTAAATTACACAAAGAAGATTATCCTATTAGATCGGTTGTTTTCTTCGTTAGTGCGCCTTCATTTAAACTTTCGAAAGAACTTATTCAGATTATTTTAAAAGAAACTAAATTCCAAGCTAAATACTCGATAAAAAATTCACTACAGCTAATAAACAAAATAAAGAATATCCACTTACCACATAATGCTAAATTCATTTCATTTGACGTACAAAATTTATTTCCGAGTATACCACCAAACGAAACAATTAAACTAGTAGATAATCTATTAATCAACAACAGATGCAATACGATTATCAAAGAAGATATTTTAGAATGTCTAGATATTTGCACTAAACAAAATTATTTTCAATTTAAAAATAAAATTTATAAATCTGAAAACGGTTTGATTATGGGAAATCCCTTACGTCCTTTATTAGCAGAAATATTCATGAACAATATTGAAACTAAAATTCACCAAAATCCCCTTAAGAAATACTTTTTATATTGGTATAGATATGTAGACGATATTTTCTGTTGCTTCACAGGTACAGACAGACTTTTGAAAAAATTCTTTTTATTCATCAATGAAATACATCCTTCAATTAAATTCACTATGGAAACCGAACTTAATAATTCTATTAATTTTCTTGATTTAACTGTTACTCGAATAAATAATTCACATGATTTTTCAATATTTCACAAACCAACCTATACGGATTCTATTATACACAATAAATCAAATCATCCTCTAAATCAAAAATTATCAGCATTTAATTGTATGATCCATAGATTAGTTAATATTCCCATGAATCGACGAAATTATATTTCAGAACTTAACATAATTAAACAAATAGCTATTAATAATGACTATGATCCAAAGTTGATAGGCAAATTATTGATGAATAAAAATAATAAAATTGCTTTAAATATGGTGTTTCCTAATATGAAAGAAAATTTTAAATACAATTCCTTAAAATACACTAAAGGTATTTCTGAGAAAATTGCTACATATCTCAAAAATAAATATAATTTGAGAACTTCATTTAAAACTAATTCAAACTTGAGTAAATTTATCAAAAATAATAAAGACTACACACATAAAGATGATAAATCTGGGGTTTATAAGTTAATCTGCGGTGATTGCCCTAAAGTTTATATAGGTCAGACTGGAAGAACTTTCCGTCATAGGATGTGTGAACATTTGAAGAGTTTCCTCAATAATAAAAGCAATTCTACATATTCCAACCATTTGTTAGAAACAGGACATACTTTCAACCATAACTTTGAAATTCTACATATAGAAAGCAAAAGTTATGCCTTAAATCTGTTAGAATCCCTAGAGATAAATAAACATAATAAAATTGGAATATTACTTAACGAACAAATAGATTTAAATAGCTCACCTCTGTTAAATATATTCAGATAAGCTGGAATTTGCAGGGACCCTTTTTTGGGTTTTAGTGCTCAATAAAAATTTATTGTACTTACTGTAATATAAATAGCCATGGATTTCGGAAACAAGCTTAGTTATTCAAAATGTGATCTTGCCTGATGATGCTACTGTGATAGCGAAACAATTGTTGTGAGTTTAACAATAAAAATTTGTGAAAATCAGAATAACCTTATTTCTTATTATTTAATATGGATTTTCACCAAGTAAGGACTGATACAATTCAATAGTTAATATGAGTGATAAAACTGTTTGAATTATTTTGAAGAGAAATGGTTTGTAATGAAGTAAAGACTAGCCAAGAAAGTTTTTCTGAGGACAAAATAAAACGGATGAAATTTTGTGAAACGAAGATAGAAAAAGAAAATAGTTCATTTTTAAACAATATTTCAGTCACAGATGAGTTGAACAGAAAACATTACCCATCAGTGGTAAAATATTGGTCCAGGAAAAATAAACATAAAAATATTTCTGTGCGTACCCAGCATCCTCAAAACGTTAATGTTTGGACTGGTATTCTGGGGAATTACATTATCAATGGTAACCTTAACGCATCCAGATATCTGGAGCAGTTATAGAACCAAATTATTCCGACAATTCGACCACCCCCAATCAATTTTGATGATATCTCGTTTCAACAGAATGGTTGTTCAAGTCACAACGCAGGAGTAGACTTTTCTACAAATGGCACGATCAAATGGCCATCAAGATAACCGAATTCATCTTCTAATATTTTTTTCTTTAGGGATATCTGAAGAAGTCGATTTAGGATATGAGATCAATAGAGCTTCAAATCTTATTGATTTGAGGTTAAAAATAATCCAACATTGTGCCAAAATAGCCACTATGCCTAATCTGCTCAGAAATATGAGATTATCTCTTCATAATAGATTTGGCTGTTGTTTGGCACAACAGTGTGGACTATTTGGACACTTTATTTGAATTTGTAAGCCTTCGACTTGCGTTGAGTTTTTTTTTAGAATCCGTTTACATTTTCGTTTTGGAAAAAAATTACCCAAGTACTGATTTTCAGAGATGAAATTATCTACTTCATTTATTGTCGCAAATAAATTTCTCACATGCAATATGCAATGAAATAGGAATGTCATATCGTATTGTATGTGATTTTCAAGCGTTATGGTCTACAGTTCAGCACTTCTGAGTTCTATGCAGTAATTGAATTTGAGTATAACGCGAAACTAACCGAAGTGTCCAACTCTCCACTTCCCACATGTGTGTAAGAGATTAGAGCATTATTTTCGAGTTATACATTCTGTCAAGAAAGTACCGGGAATTATCGATTTAAACCTGGCGGGGCAATGAGGCAGGTAAAAATTTTTTTTCCTAGGTTGGTACCACTGTCCTTAATTACTATGCCAAGCTTGAACGGGATCTGTCAACTAGTGTGTTTGCAACAGCTGATTAAGTCAGTCGATGTCAGAGTGCGTGCCGATTTTTACTATGGGTGATTACGTTGAGCAAAGAATTTGTTTAAAGTTTTGTGTTGCAAATAAATTTTCGTGTGCCGATGCATTGAAAATGTTGCAAAAAGTCTTTGGTGATAATGCTCTATCGAAAACTCGTGCATATCAGTGGTACAGAGCCTTCAAGGAAAGGGTGCTGGAAAACCGTCGTACCAGCTTGAGAGAGATAGCACATGATCTTAAGATATCCCACGAGTCCGCAGGTACGTTTTGATTGATATTTTGGGCATGAGAAAGGTGGCTGCACGACTCGTACCGAAAGACCTGAATTTTCTTCAAAAACGTCGCGAACAGGTTGCTTCAGACATGCTGGATCGCTGTAATTCCGATTCTACATTCATGGAACCCATTATAACTGGTAATGAGACCTGGGTCTACGAGTACGATATGCAAACAAAGCCAGCAATCATCGGAATGGGTGGCAAAAAATGAGCCGAAACCGAAAAAACCACGCCAAAGCCGGTCGAAAATGAAGGTGATGCTCATTGTTTTCTTCGATATCCGTGGCGTGGTGCACTACGAATTCATTCCAGAGGGTCAGACGGTAAACAAGGAGTATTACCTAGGCGTTATGAAACGTTTGCGTGAGCGTATCCGTAAGAAGCGGCCAAATTTGTGGGCGAACAACTCATGGATTTTGCATGACGATAACGCGCCTTCTCACCGAGCTACGATTGTGACTGACTTTCTCGCCAAAAACTCAACAAACGTGCTTCAGCAACCACCGTACTCGCCGGATTTGGCTCCCTGCGACTTTTTCCTCTTCCCAAAACTAAAATTGCCCCATCGTGGCACCCGTTTTGAGTCGATTGAAGCCATAAAATAAAATTCGGCGCGAGAGCTAAAGTCCATCCCGGAAAGCGCCTATAAAAAATGTTTCGATAATTGGAAGTGCCGTTGGCATAGATGTATTGGAGCAAATGGAGCCTATTTTGAAGGCGACCCAATAAATTTTGACGATTGAATATAAAAATGTTGTTTCAATTGAAAATTCCCGGTACTTTCTTGACAGAGTAGAACACTGGATTATTCAATATCATAACGCGCATATCTTTCGATTATTCTAATGTTCGACTGGACGGTCGGAGTTTTCTTTCTTATGGATTAAATATCATACGTCTAAAACCTGATTGTCCAAACCTGTATTAAAACTCATGATGAACTTTATGTAATTAATTACTTTATGCTAATTTGTGATGATTTTATGTATGGCTATAACTTGGAAACCACTGGTTTCCAAATGTGGAAAAATAATAATTAGATAATATGTTTTATATCTATAAAAGACTTCACACTGAAATTCATTCCATTTGGACTAACAATGACAAAGCTACACAAGAAAAACTGTTTTTTTTTTTTTGTATTCCAACAGCCTGTATTGCTTCAACTAAGCTGAATCTGGAAAAATGGCGAACGAATGTATGTTTTATCTGATAACAGCAATCTATGGGTATAATTCATGTAGCACTTAAAGACTCACTCTGTATATTTCGACAAAATTGCAAATATTAATTGAATCTGTCAACATGTCTTAACATCACGTCAGTTCTTTTCTAAATTATTTATACAACCCTACAATATTTCTCTTGTATATATCACTTCCTAATGTATATGAAAAGAATATTCAACCAGAAGAGTTTGGATAAGTGGAAAATAAATATTCACCTTATCTCTCAATGCCATCAAGCAATGTGCATATTTTCAAGACAACCCGAAAGAAAAATATTATATACGATAAAGACTTCATTTATATCATAGCACAATGAAGAAATTAACCGGTCAACCAAGAAGAATTCCGCATTATTTGCAACTTGTATGCTGCCATTAAATCCCACCCACGCTGGGCAGAAAAACACCTTTTTTACTCAGTTCGTGTATACGTGCTACTAATTGGTTAATATTTTCTCCTTTGACGCCACACGGCGTTGCTACATTCGCACTTCTCTAATGCGATTATTTACGATGTGACATTAGATCGATAAATAAGCTAAGGATATTAACTAAATGTGTGTGGAAATAATGTGGAGCAACTTCTGCATTCCGGCTCTATGGTGCTTCGATGATTAATCATGAATGTGGTGGAAAATTCATTTCTAATGGTAATATATATCGTGGAAAAAGATCTTGAACGATCTTATACGGTTTAATTGAATGTTTGGAACATTCTTTTTCGGCAACCTACCTGAAAACACAAGCCTCCTGGACGGTTTTTGTTTGAGGATGTCACACTTTTTCGACCTAGTAAACACGATTATAACCGTAGCAAGAAAATAACGACTAACCAAATCCATATTCATATTTTTGACATTTTTAAAGTAGAGGGTTTTCCAATAAGTGGTTTCATTTTGAGTAGCCCACTATCTGGGCAGCTGTCATCTGGGAAGTTGTCATCTTTTGACATTTGACAAGTAAAAACTACGCCATTATTGAAAATGGAAGATACACGCTCTAACAAAGCATGGAAATTGTCGAAATTCACTACAAAAATGGTGAAAATTTTTCAGTCGCAGTTCGCAAAACTAAACCGCTTTTGTATTGTGGTGAAGCATCTTCTCGGCTGGCAATAGTGAAACTGGTGGAAAATGTTGAGCTGTTGGAACAAGTTAGTGATGTTAAGAATCGAAACCGTGTGTTTGGCTCAAGAACAACTGAGAGTACTGCTGCTGTAGCCCGTAGTGTTGACGAAAACCCAGGTTTCTCGATTCTTCGTCGATCTTTGGAATTAGACATTCTACAAACGACATTATACCGTATTTTACATCAAGACTCCTGTTTTAAGGCTTTTAAAGTTCAGTTAATACAAGAACTCAAGTAGGTTGATCATCAGCAACGTCGTATCTTCGTTGATTGAGTCCTTGACATGCATCAAAATGATCTGGATTCCCATTTAAGAATCTCGGAACTACGGTAGTAAGCAGAATTGCCACATTTGGAGCTCAAAAAATTCAAGAATGATTGTTTAAAAGAATCTCCATCCTTAACGTGTCACTGTTTGGTGCAATTTTGCACAGATGGTGGACCTTCCTTATTCGACAATGAGGCCGGTGAAATTGAACGGTGAATTGATTATGCTACCGAGCTATCACTAATAAATTTTCATGGCTGAAATTGGAAGATATATGAGCGACGGTTATTTTCAACAACATGGCACTATGTGCCACACAAGCAACTAAACAATTGCAGTTTTGTAGGAAAAGTTTCCTGGCTGTGTTTTTCTCGAAGGGGTAGTCACAATTGGCCACTGAGATCTTGTGATTTAACACCTTTAAACACTTTTATTTGAAGTAACGTGAAAAACAAGGTCTATGCCAATGCTCCACAATCGATTCGTGATCTCAGAGATGAAATTCGTGAAGTTATCATACAATACATACAGGCAAATTCGCGAATTGGCCTTGGAAAATTTCATGAAAATAATATGGTGCTGCAACTGTAGCCGTGGCGGCATTTTGCTGAATTTTGCGTCGTCAAAGATCAAGACTCAATTACTTGAAATTGAATTAGAATTAAAGGGCTTCTATCTCTGTCCCCTCGAACATTTTATTACGCGGATTTTGTTGAAACTGTGTATCTTGATGAGTTCTAACATCTTTCAAGTAATCAATTCCTAGTACTTTGTTGAGTTAAAATATAATTGGAACAAATGGAAGGTAGTGTATTAAAGTTTTGAATGTCATTTCAATTTCTTAAAGCCGCATTTACTTCAGTTTCTTCAGTTGTGATGTTGAAATGAAGTTGACTTTGAATTATTTGACTTGAAGGTCCCAAAGTTTGGAAAATTTGAGGTTCAATATTCAGAAAATGAAGTCATTCAAACACAGAGTATCAAGTGTAACGGGAACAATAGTTGTAAGATGTCAAGAACCATAAAAATTTGTGCACCTTGGAGCAGTTTCTCTAATAATTTACTTGTTATGTGTGTCATGAAGCCAGAATAAAATTCCGGACCTGCAGGTGAGTCTACTGTAAAATAGGGTTTAAACCCCAGGCAGATGTATCGGCTATACACTGTGGTAATTGGACCACAGATTACGTATGAAGTGTGGTGGAAGAAGGGCCAACATACGATTGGGCATCATAAGTTCACCCGGCTACAGCGACAGGTTTGCCTTGCAATTACAGTGAGTTTCGCACCACACCCACGGCAACCATAGAGATTCTACTAAATCTACCACCCCTGCCCCTGTTTATGCAGAGGGAGGCGGAAGGGCCACATACAAACTGCATCGAATGGCGATCGACAGGCTAGAGGCAATAGTGATGGAAGGCTTAGGACTGCTGAACGAGTTTTTAACGAATGCTATCGATGCTTTCGGATCTAATGTCAAAACACGAGTCAAGAACGGCATTTCAATGTAATCATCCCCAGCCGGGATGAATGGACCTAGCATGCTGAGGTTCTATTGAGGACCAACCTTGGCCTGTTCACAGACGGCTGGATGGACGAAACGGGAGAGGAAATCTATGGAAGCAAATCGAGAATCAGCATCTCACGGAGTCTCGGTCATATTCTAGGCAGAAATATTTGCCATTGAAACCGCGGCGAATCTGCTCATTAAACGGCAAACCCGCCACGGCAAAATCGAAATATTTAGCAATAATCAGTCGGTACTGAAAGCTCTAAAATACAGCTATTGTACATCGAAAACAGTCTGAAGTTGCCGCACGGCCCTAATCAGGCTCGGAATGCATACCAGAATCACTCTTGTTTGGAGAACGAGCCCCTCAAACTATTTGGGAAACGAAGAGGCATATCGGCTGCTGTTTTCTGGAGTCACGCTGCCTCCGGTAGGTTCGGAACCATTCCTTGAAATACCACATGACGTGGCTAGGCGGACGATAACAGGTAGAATGAAATGAAGACCTTTCTGGCTGAGCCATCCTGGCCTGACATATTCGAAGACGTTCCTTGGAACGGCTTCGAACCAAAAGATGGCAGAGTTATCGTTAGGTTCTCACAAGGCTAAACTAAGAATACTTGTCGGAATTATGACAGGTTACTGTAGGCTGAAAGCGCATTTGTACAAAATCGGTCTAGCTGAAGACGATGAATGCAGGCTGTAACTTGAGGACACTGAAACAGCCATGCATCAAATTCGAGGTCTTTGGTCAGGCTATTATAGCCTATTGTGATCTGAAAAAAATACCCCTACCTAGATAATATCGGTTTTATCCAAAAACTGGATCTCGTCGGGGAAATATAAACCAGAGATGAACCATAATAGTCCGTGTGGACGCAGTGGTAGGGTGGACAGACGCCCGCTCACTATAAATAATAATAATAGTGTTAGTGAATCATCATGTCTGATCACATTATCATTTCTATCGACATTTTTCACTTTCACTTACTTTCACAAAAATAAAAACAGGCC
Organism: Megalocaria dilatata; assembly: GCA_034642435.1. Classification (NCBI taxonomy): domain Eukaryota; kingdom Metazoa; phylum Arthropoda; class Insecta; order Coleoptera; family Coccinellidae; genus Megalocaria; species Megalocaria dilatata. The sequence goes on from CM067858.1 coordinate 28,386,084, forward strand.
TTTTATGCTCGAAATTATAGGGCTACCAATTTAGCAGAATTTTTTAGCTCGTTATAGTTAACCATTTGATTGAAAGCTGAACTATACTGTTGATCTACATAACAATGGTTCACCTTATAGAACAGAACATGTAAGCGATCATCGAGAAGATCTGAATAATGTTATATCCTTGCCATCGAATGCCCGATCTAGAAGATGGTTGTTGCAATTTAGAGAATCGTGATACAAGATCCGAATTTGTTATTGAAATCAGAGAGTTGTGCATAGAATCAGATAAGATCGGACAACGTCTGTAACGATTCCGACATGGGTTTTGTACCCGAATAAATAGTGGGTAAGAGCTAAGGATCAAGTTAAACGTCCGCATAATTATTGGGAGTCTGAGAGTGCTTCTATTAGTTTAAAGGTCAGTTTTGTTTCACCTACGTGGTACGTGTTAACGTTTCAATTTCTCTCTGCATTACACGGGGATCGAGTGTAGATCGTGAGATATCCCTCTTGTGGGAAGATTATTAAAATGCTATATCTACTTGTCTACTTGTAGATTTTGAAATATTGTTAACAAGTATCGGATTGATGTATCGTTAAGTACATCGACACTTCAACGGGTACAATAGGTACCTTCAGAGTGAAATTCGTCTTTTTTTAGATCGTGGTTTCACGCCAGTCGTAATCCAAGTCCTTTAGAACTTGAATCTTCAGACCTGAAGATGTGAATCAGGCGAGAAAACGAATTAATTGGTATATGCCACAGTTACTTATTGTTAATATAGAAAAGTTCCGATATACTTTTGGCAAAATCGCACCATTTCTCATGCAAAATATGATTCTTGAAACTTATTCGTATTCCTGATAAAACTCGATAAAATTTTGTTGATTTACTTACAATTACTCCAATTCAAGTTACGGTATAACAATATCCGAGTTATCTTAAATTTCTAACAGATTTATTCTACCAACCTCGGTAAAAACTGCAATTTCATAAAAATCTTACTCAGAAACTTTATAAAAATAAATTAAATATATTTATTACACATAAAGAATTTTCTATATGTCTCCTAAATTTAAGGAGTATTTTCTGAGGCATTTATTGATTTAATTTCAAGAAACCTTCTAAAAGTCTTAAAAAATTAAGTACACATATAGAATTTTCTGTATGTCTACTAAATTGAAACAGTGTTTCTAAGGCATATATTTCATTTAATTTCAAAAAGTTTTTGAGAAAACTTTTTATGAAATTTAAATTTCGCAGCGAATTAATCTTTTTGATATTTATTGTTGTTTATTTGTTGATTCAATTTCGAAAGACTCCCAAACAAGTTTCTTCTAATTCATTTACATATAACGTAATAATATAATGACACGCCTCGAAGTGAAAAGTTTTATGAAATCTGTGAAAACCTATCCCGAGGCAGACATCAACAGCGACCATAATCCGGTGGTCATGGATTTCAGAATGAAACTTTTCAAGAAGGTAAAAAACAAGAACACCAATAAACGAGTAGAAATAGAGAAACTAGACAATACTGAATTCTAAATTGACCAGATAACTTTGATCTATTTATTTTAGGTTGGAGGTTTTTTCTCAACGAATTATTGATTCGAACGGATATGTCAGTGTCTATGTTATTGAGAAATTAATTTATATGTAGATTGGGTTTACACTAGTACCTGAGAGAATTGAATGCTTTCTCGGTTCTCTACATAGGGTTCACTTTGTGAATAGCTTTTGTATACTTTCTTCTGTTAATCATACTGTCTATTATTGATAGTAAATATTCTTTATTGCTTGCTGTTTGTTTGTTTCTTAAATATAATTCATAATTAAAACTTTTCGGTAATAAAGGCATTGTTAATAATTCATATATTCGCCCCCATGACATTGTAGCTTGACGCGCTGGGGGCGCTTGTCTTGATTAAGATCCTAGTTTCATCCTGATGAAATGGAGGATTTATTAAGTCTTGAAGCAATGTCACTCGCGCCAGTCACTGGACCCGTGTGGTGGATGTTCGAGCGAATGAGGGACTCAATTGGTGTTGGACTCGAGGGGGCAGTGGTTGAAAGTTCGGATACTGGACTAGAAGGGTATTCCATCTATCGGTTCGCAAAAACTAATGTTCGGAATATCTCCAGAAATACTTCAGCGTTAAGCGTCCTGAAACGGGATCGATTGCGAGACGTTTCTGGGGTTTGTGGATCTCCACGATATAGGCTAGACCGTTAGTGCTAGAAGACAGGATCAATTGAAAGACCACAAGGGTTCGTGGGTCTTGGCGGATTGACGGTGCTCATACAAGGATCATTTGAGGCATTAAATCTTGAGACTATTTTGGTTCATGACACTGCGTTTGGGTGGGTGGATAAGAAGCTCCTGCGACGAGTGAGCTACGTCACAAAACAACTCCGGTACTGACACACGGGTACAGAGCCAGTAGAGGTTGGATAGTGCTTCTCTGCTATCACTCACGGTGTAGGTTCTCGGACTGAAGCCGAAACTGGAAGCTTGGTAGATTCAACTCTTCGGAGAGGTTCTCGCTAATGCGCGATGATAAGGCGTAACCCTTCTGATTCTGTTTCCAGGACAGATTTTGGATACTGCTGACTAGTCACCTGGTGAAAGAGCCATTCTCACAGGCCAGTAACCTAATCGGTAGAATTCACGAATCCATATATTATATATCACATATATGTCGAATGGAATGAAATAAATTTTAGGGGATTGCTAAATCTGTTTGAAAACGTTCATTAAAAATGGAAAAATTATGTTTGTTATTGATTCTGGTTATTGTTAAAGCATTTGAAGAAGCGGAACGCGTCATGTGTTCAATTTATAATGCGAGTACTAAATCGGATGTGCACAATGGATTTCTATCAAGTAAAGTCCAACACAATTCCAGGTATTAGTACATGGAACAAGTTCCTACGGTTTTGATGGCAGATGTCGCTACTAGTTAATTATTCCATTGTTTCATCTGGTAACAACTTCATTTTGAAGTACCATCATTCAGCTTTTTTATCAGTTTCTGCCATTTCGCTGAATTATAATCAAAATAATTTCCGGGTGCTCTCAAAATGTCAACTTTTGTACTGAATAATGTGTTTTTATAGGGAATTTAACTTCACTACTTCAATGTGAAGAAATGGGCTACCGAAAGTCATCGTATTTTAGTAGATGTTTATGCTTACCATGCTCTAACTGAACGAACGTGGTAGATATGGTTTGGCCAATTTGAAAGTGATAATTTTAATTAAGAAGACGAAGAACAAGCTGATGTGCCAACAAAGTTTAAGGATCAAGAATGAGAGGCAAGGCTTGATGAACATCCGTCTCAAACTCAAGGGGAACTCGCAAAACCACTTGGAGTTACTCAACCAGCCATTTACCATCGTTTAAAAGCACTGGGAATGATCCGAAAGGTAGGAAGTTGGGTGCTCTATGAACTGAAACCAAGGGACGTCGAACGGCGTATTTTACGTGTGAAAAACTGCTCCAACTGCAAAAAAGCTGTTTTTGCATCGAATCATCATTTTATGAAAATGGGTCCATTACATAAATCCAAAACGTCGGGCAACGTATGGATAGCTCATCATCCACTATCAAGCCGAATATTCATGATGAGAAGATCCTGCTGTGTATTTGGTGGGGTCAGCTAGGTGTGGTTTGATATGAGCTGCCACGATTGAACGAAAAGATCGCAGGCGAGGTCTACCGACGACAATTGATGCGTATGCCGACATGGAAAAGTTAATACAATGCATGATATTGCACGCCACAGGTTGCGTCACCCGTTAAAACGTACATAGAAAGGCTCAAACGAGAAGTACTACTACCCCACCCGCCGTACAGTCCAGACATTGGTCTTTACGATTACTATCTCTTCCGACCGATGCCACATGACCAGATTGACCAGCAGTTCTCCAATTACAATGAAGTCGAAAAATTAATCGATGCTTGGATGGCGGCCATAGAATCGGCCTTTTTTCTCTATGGGATCCGTCAATTGCCAGAAAGATGGTAAAAAAATTGTTGGCGAATTTGAACGTAAAACCAATTTTTCATAATGAAGCTAAAATTTTCGACAACAAAAATTATTTATACTCCTAATATGAAAGCAAGAATGCTTTCATAAAGTCTTGTATAATACCTAAACGTTATTGAAGCTTGTATTTCACCATGATGCATTGTCAAACAATAATAAATACAAATGACACTGACATTTCTACCCCAAACCTGGTTAACATGACATTTTAAAACATATTGCTTCACAAAACATCTCAATGCTCCACATTAAATAAAATGAATCTGGCAATATTCGATATCAGACGAAACAAACATAATTAATGACAGTCCACCGAAAAAACATGTCCGCCATACATTAGTGTCGAACATTCAAGTGATGCCTGTGCATCAAAAAACAATAATTTATAACCGACGCTTCACGGTGTTCATCGACTCATATTCTTAAACGATCTACAAACGTTAACAGTTTATCACATGTCAGAGAATAAAAGCACCATGTAGCTTACGTAAGGTTATTTATAAATTTATATAAATGATGTTTGCCAGCAACCCAACACGTTTACACACGAAATTTTTCATCTTCCAAACGTAACATCGCCTCAAAATCTGACCATAATAGAAGAACAAATTAATGTACTCAATCTTTGAAAACAAAGTAATCATAATATATCACTTGAAACATTAACACTGGCTGCGAGAAGCTAATAGATCAAGTCGACTATTACCGAGATAATACATAATTCAAGCTAAGCAACCACAATGGGAATGGTAAATTAGTGAAGGCGAAGGTAGAACGTGCTCACATATGAACTTCTTCAGAGCCTCAGGTGCTAACAGGGCGTTTGGTGACCTGTGACCTCGGATGTCTTCGTTATACATGGCGTAGGAGAGAGTATGTGGGTACTTATATCGTCTGTCGGAGTTCCTTGACCAATAAAGCGCAAAATAGAAGATTTATTGTATTAGAAATGGGCTTCAACTTGGCCCTGGAGGGATCTCGAGGGAATTTTTATGTGATTATTTTGTTTGATGGTTCATTATAAATTTAAGTTCGAAGAAGGGTTAGACTCGGTTTCATATTTGTTTGGATTTAACGACATGTTTACATGGAAGTTTTCATTATAATGTGCAATTAAGATGCATTATTGTATGAATGGACGATCATATAGTCACTATTTTGTATGTGATTTTTTCATGCTTGAATTATGTAAAATAACCTCTGTTCTTCAGTTGGAACATCATTCTGAATAAGGTTCCATCATAATAAACAAAGGAATTGAGAATAGGCATAACAACACAACAATAATGTTATGGATATAAAGGGTTTTTCAGTAAGAGGTTTCATTTTGATATGAAAAAACGAGTAAATTTGAAGAGGAATCAGTGGATGTTCATTTCATTGTGAAAAGGAAGGTGAGTCATTAACAATGGAAAACGATACCGGCCAAAGGGCACCATGACAAATTGTGAAAATATGGATGCATGTGCATTGGTATTCTGTAATAGATCAAAATAGTACAAACATATTACAAACGCACGCCATCAAAAAGCGAGTTAGATTTTTGAACTATTTCTAGGAGAAATAATATTAATAATGTTTATTCACTGACAAATCTACAATATACAAAATAAACATGAATAAGAGTCTGATTTAGTAATCTTAATATAATAAAGCTCATGAAGCTCATTTTGACCCCGGAGGAGTATTTTTTGTGGGAATCCGTTAAGGATAAGTGTTATGCTAACTATTCAGAAACGATTGATCCCTTGCCATTCATGAGATTGAGCTCCAAACAATCGCTAATGTACTGAAAAATTAGGTTGATCGGACGGGGTACTGTAGCCAGTCGTGGAGGTCCTCTGAAAGATTTTGTTTCTCATTCCCAAATATCAAGGTTCCACATTTCTAATGAACTTACAATTTTAAAAAAATATTCATCAGTTTTTATTTTATTTGTAGCCAACCAACAATGCAAATTTCAAATGGATATGGTGGACGCGATAAAATTAATTAAAAGTCTGAAATATTGATCTTGCCTCAGTTCATCAGTGTGACAGAGTCACGTCATCAACTGCATCGATATTTTCGGGAGCAAACAAAGAAACTGATCTTCACGATCGGTTGTAATTTTCAATGGAAAATTCACCTCTTTTGAAGCTTGCAACCCCAGTTTTCACGGTTGCACAAGGGCATATCGTGTGACGTTAAAAAATGCTCCACTGTTGATTTGAATTTCAATTGCTAAGAAATGCTCCAATGATGTGATTAAACTAAGACCATTAAGACGTTTGGAGTTTCTGCAATGAAAGTCGACGCTGTTATCGCATGCGCTGTAGAGTTGTTTCAAGAAGCGTAGAATTTTCCAGATTTCTTTCTTTCGTATTGTGAGGTTACAGGAAAACACACATTGTGGTATTTTTATCGAATTAACGTACCTTATTCCAAGAAAATCCTGGAATATTGAATTTTTTTTTTCCCTATAAGACGTCTAATCAGAAGGCGGTAAGTAATACGTAGATCCCATCTTAGATTTGGATGCTCTACTGGTTATTTGTAACAAACTGAAACTGAAGACCTGCTGATTATATGCAGAATAGGAACTATTCTTCGAAAAAGCACTATCATTCTGATACCTTGGAGAACAATATTACAGAAGAACCTCAAAGATGAGTCTTTACGTAAATCTCGGACCTCAAGCTAACTGTAAAATTGTATTATATTGTAAATAAGAATCACCATTTTAATTGTATAGTTGAAATAAATAGTTAGGGAGTGAGAGTTTACATTTTCACTATCAGGTTGACAATTTGGGATTCATTGAGGAAAGACAAGATTTATTCATCTTTTCGTTGGCGCACTATGAGGCATTTTACGAAGTAGGATGTTTCATGTGCGGACAGACAAAATCGCTAGTGAAAATTAGAATGTTTTAGTTTATTCTCCTTTCATCTTTCTATCAAATACTTTCGCTATGGTGGATTAGCGATTTTGTTTTCAATTGATCGCCAAATATCGTTACTCTGCTTATATTTCAACCCCTTCAAATACACTTATATGGAAATTTTATTAAGAAAATTCACAGAGTTTTTATGTTTCACAATTTATTCAGAATCCTGACACGTGTTTCGGTCTTTCGACCATCTTCAGAGGAGAACAAAAGGTAACTGAATTTAGAATTGAAAAGGTTCTTTTATTACACTTAGGATATCTGCGTATTTTTATGGCGTATGGAAATAACAGTATATGGGAATTTGTTAAATTCTCATTTTTCTCAATGGCTTTTTTGATTGAAAGAATCTCCAAATAGTCCACCGGTTCACTCATTTCAACATTATATAATAAAGTGATATCTTTCTCATTGAAAAAATGATTATTTTCTATACAGTGTTCTGTAAAACCGGTTGATTTCTGGTTTATGTTCTCTGATTCTGTGTTGTAAAGATCAACCTGTCTGTCCTATATATGTATCATCACAATCAGCACATCAATTTGATAAATACCCGATTCGATAAAGTTTGATTATTGTTCATCAACACCTCAGCAAAATTATTCCCATTTACTGCTAAAGAATTAATTCAACATTGTATAGAAAATAATCATTTTTTATCGAAAAAGATGTCACTTTACCATGTAATGCTTAAAAGGGTAAATTGATGGACTATTTGGAGATTCATTCAATCAAAAAGGCCATTGAGAAAAGGGGGAATTTAACATATTTTCAAATACTCTTTGGAAACACCCCTATATTAGATGCTGTTATTTGCATGCGCCATAAAAATACACAGTTGTCCTAAGTATAGTGAAAGAATTTCGTCAATTTTGTGTTAAGTTACTTTTTATGCTCCTTTCAAGATGGTCAAAAGACCGAAATTTTGAATTAAATTTGTATAATGTTTCACGTAGAACCAACTACATACTCCATTCATTTAACACTTACTAAGATTTATGAAGACGTGACATTCATTAAGACACTCATTTCGAATTGTTTGATTATGTGGAAACAAATAACACAGAAAAAATTGTTGGATCTGTTTCCACGAAGTGTCACTTCTATTAATCAATTTATATTAGTTGATACTTACTTTTATTTGAAATCTGCATCATACACACCAAGAAGCGAAATGATTATTATTTTTGTACGATGTTCCGCAAAACCGGTTGATTTCTGGTTTTTCAAAATAGAAATCCTAGGTTTTTTGTTTCTATGTTGAAAATATCGGCCTGTCTGTCCTTTATATGTAGCAGTACAATTATAACATTTAATTTGATAAATCCCCGATTCGGAAAAGTTAGGATTCTTTTCTATTGTTCACCAACAATTAATCAATTTCTATTTGCTTCTAGAGAATTAATTTCATTGTATAGAAAATAATCATTTTTTAATGAGAAAGATATCACTTTACTATATAATATTAAAAAGTTTAAATTGATGGACTATTTGGAGATTCTTTCAATCAAAAAAGCCGTTGAGAATTTAACATATTCTCAAATACTCTTTGGGAACACCCCTATATTAGATGCTGTTATTTCCATGCGCCATAAAAATACACGGACGCCTTGAGTGTAATAAAAGAATCATTTCAATTTTAATTTTAGTTACTTTTTGTACTTCTTTGAAGATGGTCGAATGAGCGAAACACGTGTCAGGATTCTGAATTAACTGTGAAATATGAAAACTGTGTGATTGTTTTTGAATAAAATTTTTATAATGTTTCACGTAGAGCCAACATCTTACTCCATTTATTTAACACTTATATAGATTTATGTAGACGTGACATTCATTAGGACACTCATTTCGAATTGTTTGATCATGTGGAATGGGACAAATAACAAAGAAAAAATTGTTCGATCTGTTTCCACCAAGTGTCACTTCTATTAATCAATTAATATTAGTTAATACTTACTTTTATTTAAAATCTGCATTATACATACCAAACGAGAACTGACGTCTCGAGCCTACCAGGAAGTTAGGTACCCATTAGAAATTTGATATCAGGATGGTATGATTTTACACATTGGACTGATTCAATTTTCCCAGAATTTGGTGTTTGTTCTTCGTTGAATCGAACAATTCGAGGAAATTTCTCGTTTTTTGCAATTTCTGCAACATTTCGTTAGAGATAGAAATATTCCGTAAGAACTCAGAAGCTAATTAATATAAGCTTCGCAGATAGTATATATTGTCAATAAATAACTCTTCTGACGAATTGTTCTTCCAAAGATGTAAAAACAATTTAACAACTGAAAGAAACATCAATTGTCTATAATTATATTCTATTATATTGCTGTTGGTAAATGTAAAGCCGACAAAACCTTTCGTTACTCAAGATTACTCTTAAATTTTACGATTTCCACCTAAACCTCATTTCACACTTAGTACAACATTACATCGACTACCTAAAAGAAAGAGAAACATTCAATTCCCTCTCATAACTGAATGAAAAACTCATAAAACCATTTAACTCCGCGTGTACAAAAATATCTGAGGATGTTGGGAAATAGCGACTGCCATTTATGAGAATGCTTGCTGCCTTGGCGCCAGCCTCCTAGACGTAAGATGGTTGTAATGTTGAGTCGGATTTCAGACAAGGTGCATTACCTGTCTGTGAGCGGACACGTTACATCAGATGTTGTTGTTCTTACGGGATTCTTGATACTTATGGCACTGGTCGAGATATCCTTGGCCGAATTATATGTGCTGGTGCAAGCTATTCTTGAAGAATTGCAGTTATAATCTAATTAACCGAGATGGATAATTGTCTCGATAATTTACAAGAATCTTTTTGTGCCAATCTCATAAAGGCACTTCTGTTGTCGCACATAAAAATAAGTTCTTTCTCGTTTTTCTTTGATCCAGTGAACTGGAAACAATTGGAAGAATTGTTACAGATACAGAGTGAAACAGTTAATACCCCCTTATATTTATTGAATTACGCAGGAAATTGTTCGCAGTTATATTTGGAATTTTTTTGGTAGAAAAATAACCTATTAGGAGTAGAAATTAATATGGTTCAATTTCTAAATAGTTTCATTATATTAAATTTTTAAATATTAGGAGAAGAAAACAAGTTCCTGCGGATAATATATTATTATTACATTCTTTCATGTGGCTTCATTTTGATAAAATAAAATACTTGATAGAAAGCATAAAAAATTATTCAAATATTTACAGATATATTCTGTTAGCCTTCTACATATTTAATTTCAAAAAATTATATTTAATATTATAACTTCAGGAATTAAATTAATGTCATATAAGCACCGCCTATATTTAACGACATATAAAATAAACATTCATTATAGGACATCCAAATGAGATAACAAAATCCAATAAATATAAATTGTTAACAAAAATCCTATAAATTAAATATTTTGAGTAGACAAAATTTTGTTTCTGCTCATCCCTCTTATGAAAACAGATATCTTTCAAAAATGTTCAACATAATCTTTAAATTCAGAATTAAAATTGGTTTTTTAACATAATCCTAAGAATTTCATCATAAAACGATTTTACTTATAATACTCAATATTATTGAATATCTAACTGAGTTACTAACTAACATTACTGAAAAACAATAATTCAATAATATTGAATATTCTAAGTAAGATAGTTTATGATGAAATTCTTAGGATTATGTTAAACATTTTTGAAAGATATCTGTTTTCATAAGAGGGATGAGTAGAAACAAAATTTTGTCTACTCAAAATATTCAATTTATAGGATTTTTGTTAACAATTTATATTCATTGGATTTTGTTATCTCATTTGGAGGTCTTATAATGAATGTTTATTTTATATGTCGTTTGATATTTATATTTCGCTGAAATGTAAACAATATAGTTTCTGTGCGCTCTGAAAATGTCTCCTTTTGTGTCGAATAGTGTGTTTTTTTGGGTGAATTTCACTTCGTTATTTCAATATGAAGAAAGAGACTGCCTGAAGTCATCGTATTTTAGTGGATGTCATGGCTCTTACATCTCAGAAGTGGTTTGTCCGATTGAAAAGTGGCAATTTCGATCCGGAAGACGAAGAAGTTTAAGGATGAAGAATATGAAGCAACACTCGATGGATATCCATCATAAACACCAGAGAAACTCGCAAAAACACTTGCACTTTCGTTTAGAAACAATAAGAATGATCCGAAAGGTAGGAAAGAAATTGAAGTGAAACCAAGAGTTGACAAACGCTATTTTTCACGTGTGAATAACTGCTCCAGGCAAATAATGCTTGAAGCATGAGTGTGTTAAGTTGATGTGGCGTTATTTCTCGCCCCTGAAATTGATATTATGAAAGTATCTTAAGAAACAGTTGCTCTGATCGTCCAACGATGATGAACTCTCAAATGGTCCGATAAGTTCTTTTATTTTCCTGTAGTTTCAAATAGCTGCATTATTCTCAATATCTCTAGATTTTAAGCACATAACTATGCTACTGCATTCATGATAAATATTTCAGTATCGATATTGTGGAAGTTTTTTAAATGTTATTCGGAATTAATTTTCCAGAACCTCTATATATTTTAATCTTAATAAATCTCATGAAAATATTAAGAATTAAATTTTAAAACATGTCCTAGATACACTGTCTCACTTTGTAGACATATATTTTATCATCACATGTGTGTATTAGTAAATTTTCACCACGTGATAAAATGTAATATGCAAATACTTCTTCATGGTAATGTTGGATGTATATATATATATATATATATATATATATATATATATATATATATATATATATATATATATATAAATATATATATGATATATAAATATATATATATATATATATATATATATATATATATATATATATATATATACATCGAACATTACCATGAAGAAGTATTTGCATATTACATTTTATCACGTGCTGAAAATTTACTAATACACACATGTGATGATAATATATATGTCTACAAAGTGAGACAGTGTATCTAGGACATGTTTTAAAATTAAATTCTAAATATTTTCATGAGATTTATTATTATTATTATATATATATATATATATATATATATATATATATATTTCTTTGTATTTCATCACATGCACGTGGCAAAGTCTAAGTCGTACCTTCTTTCATTGTACATTCTGTGAGAACCTAATTTTAGTATAGGCCATGCTTATCCAAAAATTGGTTAGTTGTTGCAGAATTGTCTAGTGACAAAAAAAGTAATTTTATATATTTCTAAATGATTATTTTGTTTATTCAAATAACTCCTCACTGATTTTGAGTCCGAATTTATCAAGTTCCTTCTCTGGAGAATCTGCTATATATTCCTTGAAAAAGTAGAATAAAAAAAGGCCTTTTTGAATTATATTTTGAATATTTTTTGGTGATGGAACTTGTGATTATTTAACATCCAATCTAAACATATATGTAAAAGATGATGTCTAAATAATATGGTCATTATTTTATATTTCTTTTGATTCTTCATTATCTAATTTCCACCACATGTGATGATAATATATATGTCTATAAGACACAGTGTATCTAGGACATGTTTTGAAATTTGATTCTTGATATTTTCATGAAATTTATTCAGATTAAAAATCTGTAGAGGTTCTGGAGAATTAATTCCAGCTATTATCTGTAATAATGTAATTCGGTTAAATTGTTTGAGCCATGGCTTGAGGAATTTGTTATTACATTCTTCCTGTTTTTGAAGTGAAGTAAAGAAAAATAGGTTGTCATAATATCTGAAGAGAAAACTAAATAATAGTTTTATATAAATGAAAATTTGAAAATTTCAAATTTTATTTGTTGATATATAGTTCGAACAGTTCACAGTTCTGAAATGCCGAAGATTAAGATCTAGATAAAAAAGGAAATTTTCATCTTGTTTCAATATCAGTATAGAAAAATATTTGAATCTAAATTCTCTTTTAAAATCATAGGAATTCCATTAAATTCTTCGTTAATTGGAATGATTTTTTCATGAAAACTGACCTTTCTCTTCAGCAGAACATCAATGACAAGAAAACAAGATAACGTTAATTTATCACTGATGGATTACGATGCACCTCATTATGAGAAATGAATTCGCCACAGAACCTGTAAATTATTCTTTAATTTCTCGAAATCTCGTTCTAATTGCCGAAGAATTTTGTTCTGATCCTTAGGAATGCTGTTGAAGGCAAAAATCCGGGCTACAATCTCGTTTTTCGAATTCATTCAGAAAATTTATTTTCAACCAGCCAGCGTATTCCAATTAAGTTCTCTCGCCTCAATTATGAGATCATCTTTTTAGGTCTAATTATATCGACCGTACTTAACATTGTTGAAGAGGTGTCGAGAGGTTTATCTGTGTGAGAAACTTATTAGAGTTTGACGGTAAAAATTTTTTAATTGGATGTGTATTTCGTTTCTGTCAATCACTTCGTTAATTTTTTACTTAAAACAATCTTCAAAATTGATAGGATTTTTGGCTGTTCTATTTTGTAGACCACTTTAAAATAATATGCGTAGAGTTTGTTCTACTAAAATTCTATCAAAAATTAGATATTGAATTATTGGATGAAGCGGTTCATTTGGAGAACGGAATAAATGAGAAATTACCTCATTTTCAATTAAACCTTTTTATTATTGAGAATATCGTGAACGGAATTTCGTAGCCTTCTTTCTATTCTTTCAAACTGACCTATAACATAAAATAATAGAAAGGTTTTTTACTCAATAGAAAGTTTATAACAATATCATCTCAAAAATTATACAGATTTATTCCCCTAACCTCACTACAAATTTTAAATATGAAAAATTTTCTCAAGAACTTTTTGAAATTGAATTGAATAAATGGCTTAGAAAACGCAGTTTCAATTCAGTAGGCATAGAGAATTAACACTCCTTACACAGCACTAAAAGGTGAAACAATATAAAGAAAATATAAATTTTTAATTATAAATTTCAGATAAATATTTGATACAAAATTTTGTGATAGAAAACAAAGTGTATTCATTCCTACAAAAGTTTGTTTCGTATCAATGTAATATGAAAACCAGACCACGCATCTGCTAACATTATTAAGAATAAGTCTGGCTTGGAGGGTTATTCCTATCGGGTGTTTTTTTTAGAGTGATAGAACTTTAAATTGAAATAAATCACATTTAAATTAAGATTTAATCCAATTTTTTTTTATTTGAATGATATCTTTATGACATTTATATTCTAAAAATAATTTTCGGCATATGACTAGCTCTGAGGAACCGCATTCGACCAGACCAATTTTGGACCACTTTTTCGAGTAATTCAGACCTTATTTCATCAACAACACGAGTTATGTTGGCTTCCAAAGCATCTATTGTTTCTGGTTTATCAGCATAACCCCAGAGAAAATAATCCACTGGAGTTATGTCGCATGATCTTGGAGGCCAATTAATTGGACCATTTCTCGAAATAATGTTATCGCCAAATCTTTCTTTCAATTAATCGATTGTTACGGTAGCAGCATGAGGTGTAGCACACCGATTTGTTGAAACCAAAACACTTCTGGGTCAATACCATTCAAATTTTGAAACAAATAATCATTGATCATCGATCTGTAACGAGCACCATTCACTATAACAGTAGCTCCAGCATTGTTTTTAGAGAAATATGGACCGATGATGCTTCCAGCGTGTGAAGCACACCATACAGTACATTCTTCAGGATGTAATGGAATCTGCAGCACTTCTTGAGGATTGTTTCCACTCCATTTACGGCAATTTTGCTTGTTTTCATAGCCGTTCAACCAGAAATGAACTCCATCACTAAACACAATTTTACGATAAAAAAGTGGATCAACTTCAAGCTGTTCTACAGTTATTCGTCTTGTTGTTGTTGCATCGAGTAGAGAAAATGTTGTCCGAAATCTATCGATAGTTCGACGAATGAACTGCTCTGGTGGACGATTATGTAAACCATAAATTTCACGAAGTGGTCTATAAGTTTGGCGAATAGAACACTGATTTTGAAAATAAATTTCAACAATTTGTAAACGTTGTTTCAGCGTTAGTCTTTCCATGATAATTTGTCAATGCTTACTGAACAGAAATGTTAAAACAACATGGCTTCTACCTTCTGTCAAATCTTAGTTATTCCTATGGAAAGTTTTATCACTCTATAAAAACACCCGATACAAGCTGGACAGTAATTAAAGTGATCTACATACTAAAGGTGGGACGAACAGAACCGGACCCCTCATCGTTCAGACCAATAAGTTTGACATCGTTCGTGCTAAAGTGTCTGGAAAGGGTGATTGATGTCTATGGTATAAACTCTAAATTGTCGACGATAAAAAAGAATATATCGTCTTGTGAATTTGACATCGTATGTCTGACAGAGACAGGATTAAATGACTCTGTTCTCGATTCAGAAATATTCGACATTTCCTATAAAGTTTGCCGTCGGGACAGAGATTCCACACTTTCGCAGAAGAGTAAAGGAGGTGGTGGTTTGATAGCGATTTCTGAGGACCTGATTAGCTTCTCTAATAATGTGTGCCGATTATATACGAAATTTCGGACCATAGCACCACTCGTGTTCATTCAGTGCGCGATCTTGGGATTATCTTGGACTTGAAACTACTCTTTGATCAGCATATTCACCATATTACGAAAAATGCTAATTGTATGGTTGGTTTTATCCTTCGAACTGTGTACGAGTTCAGGAACCCCATTGTGTTACGTACACTATACTTGGCCTATGTTAATAGTGTATTGGGTTTGGGTTCAGCGAGGGTTCCATCTCGCTATGGAATATATATCGATAGGCTGAAGGGAGTTCAGAGGAGATTCATCATACACGGCCAAGCATGATTCTTCCCATCTGTAGTGAATGTGTCCGAGTTGCACCGAAAATTGAATTTAATATCTCTCGATCAGCGCAGGAAGATAGCTGATGTTGCATATGCCTTCAAATTGGTCAATGATAAAATTGATTGTGTGGACATCTCTCGTCATATAAGATTGGTCGTTCCGCGTTATAATACTCGACACACGAACACCTTTCTCGTGGAGCAAGCTAGTACCTATTACTATCTATATTCACCCCTCCATAGATCCATGGCTTATCTCAGGTTTTAAATACAGATGTGTTTTCTGGTGCATATGTAAGGTTTTGAACCATTCTGTTCGGTTATTTTCGTGCTCAAGGAGTTTGATGCATGCTGCTGGCTCGTTGAAGTTGTCGGGTTTAAACAGGCTCGGTGTGTATAACAGAATCACTCTTGTTAGGATACCGAGCCACTCAAACTAGTTGGGTAAAGAAGAGGCAGAACGGCTGGCATTTGCTGGAGCTACGGTGCATCTGGAAAGCCCGAAACCATTCGTGGGAATACCACATGATGTGGCTAAGCGGACGATAACTTGCAGAATGAACTCAAGACTAGAGTCTTTGTGGCCTGAAACATTCGAAGGCGTTTCTTGGAACAACTTCGAATTAGAATATGGTGGACCTAGTGCTAGGTCTGGATAGAGCCACTCAGAACACTTGTCGGAATTACGTTTTGCAATGGGCTGAATTTGTTTTAGGTTTAGTTGGTTTTCGTTCTTCTCAGAACGGCTGGCATTTGCTGGAGCTACGGTGCATCTGGTAGGCCCGAAACCATTCGTGGGAATACCACATGATGTGGCTAAGCGGACGATAACTTGCAGAATGAACTCAAGACTAGAGTCTTTGTGGCCTGAAACATTCGAAGGCGTTTCTTGGAACAACTTCGAATTAGAATATGGTGGACCTAGTGCTAGGTCTGGATAGAGCCACTCAGAACACTTGTCGGAATTACGTTTTGCAATGGGCTGAATTTGTTTTAGGTTTAGTTGGTTTTCTTTTTGTTTATGAAAGAAGTTATAATTCTTCTTCCAAATTATGGTTTGTATCTGTTTGATTTTATTTCTGTTCCCTATTTAGTCCAATATCGTTGATCTATAGGCAGCGAGTTAATGAGAATTTGGATGGTTTGAAAGTTGTGGAAAGTTTTATTTATCTTTGTGGGATTTTCAAATATATTGATGGAAATCTCATTATTATTCTTAATTTAAGTTATGTCCGGAAAATTTATCCCATTATTATGTAGCGACCACCTTCTTTGCTCCTCGTCTAGAATTCTGCGTTGCTTTGCTGCAGCTTGCCGGCGTATCATATAGACGACAAGACTTAAAATCTTGACTGACCGTCCCAGCCGATTTCAAATAGGACAAGGTACACAGCGTTCGACGACCGCTCCGACGTGGAACACAAGGTCCTGGCGTCACAGGCAGACATGCGCACCACGCCTGTCTGAAGAGTTCAGGTGTGCATGCTCAGAACGCCTCCCAAATTGAAAGGTAGAAGCTCTCTCATAACACCGCATTCACTTCGGAGTTTCAATTAAATTATACCTTCATTGCAAATTTTATAAATGGTGTGAACCATTAAAATAAACATGATAAAAATAAGTTTTTGGGAATTTGGTATTGCTAACTACAAGAAAAAATGAGATGACCACACTTTTTTGTGGACTCAGTTCGTATTAATTCATCTTCTGAGAACTGAATACACAATAAAATATTATTTTAATAAAATTTTGATAATGATTTCAGTTTGTAACTTGTAGAGTGACAATTGTTATGATTCCTTATTATAAATTTTCTTGATTTGTACATTTTTTCTGGTTACCCTCGTATATACTTGAGATGTATATTGGGTTGACGGCTAACTTAGAATGTATTTTAAATTTTATAATTGTAAGTTCTCGAAAAATTGAATTTTCTAGAGCTCACTATAATTTTTAGAAATTCTTGAAAAATTATGCTTCCACGAATTACACAAAAATTGCGCGATTTCTTCGCCTGAAAGTGCTCTAGAAAATTAGCCTGAATTTTCAAATAGGAAAAGAAAATGCATGAGATGGCCACGAAGCTTCATTTGTTGCAGAAGTTGAACTTTGTGAGCCTTCATATTTAATGCAAAATTCTCCTCAGAGAAGTTGTAGAAATGTTCAGGTCTTAAGCACGATGAAGAGTTCATTTTGATGGATGTTGAGCCACATTCTGGACTACAGCAGCAATGTGTGCTAACTGGAAGAGAACGTGAACGCGAACGAGTTGTTTTATCAAATAACGATTCGTTTCACGCATTGGCTTCACAAATTGAGCGCATTCCATTTCTATTGACATTTTCACGTAAATTTCCAACAGTTTGGATAGAAGATTCACCATTTTGAAAATAAGTTTTGAGTATTCCCCATTTCTGTTTAAGCAGAAATCGAAACATTTCGTTGATGTCATATATTAAACAAACTTTCTGACAAAACGCGAATGAAGAAGTGCTGCCAGATTCGAAATAACCACTACTTCAAAATGCAAACTCTGGATGGCCACCTTCCAATGGTAGATACTCAAACTGTAAATCTGTGCATTCCCAGTTAAAAGGAAAAAGCTCGGCTTTTCCCATCTATGCAGTATATTATTATGATATTAAAGGTGGAGAGCGTAGATTTCACCATAAGTCGTCCGCCTCAAGATGCGAAGCTGATCAAGCGTCAAAGGCACAATGCGACCATTTTACAATGCAACAACAATCATACTGATTGGGATTTATATGGCCATAACTTCTAATGTGGTACGACGGACTTGTTAACTTCTTATTTATCACATTTTATTCACGGAATTATGTGACACATCGAACAATCTATGGGGATATTGGGAGTTATTCCTCGATATTGATCGGGAGCTAACGGTAGACTCTATAGTCAACAATATCCGTAGCATACTCCTCACATACATATCGATGGGCGCTTTATACCCATATTATGCCATATATCCTGTTTCAATTTATACTTCTGCAATGCTCCAGCTATCGTAAATATCTGAACAGTATACACACTCGGGTGTTTCGTTTTTATTGCCTGCAATTGGCAATACTTCAGGCGGGATTCGACTCTAGATAAGTGGAAGATTTATCTTCAACCTACCGTCGACTGATATATGCATTTCTAGAAAAAAATATGAAAGCCCTGACGTAGCGTTAGGAAGTTGAACGCGGTCAAATAAATCGTTACAAATTTAAAATATTTTATTTTCATCAATTCATATATTCTCAATTTTAAACATTTAAAATCTTTTGAATATGCAATTATTTTCATATGATCTTATATTATCCAAAATAAAGTGTCATTTACTACTTAAAGATTTCAATTTGATTTAAAACATGCGTAGCCAAAATTTTTTCACTTCTTATATACATTTATTTTGTGAAAATTAAAACGTTCCACCTGGAAATAAAATCCATTCGAGAATTGAAAACTCAATAACAATAATCATAATAAAATTAATAATACCCACAAACTATACGTGGACGATCTGAAGCTGGCACCACAATTAGATGAAGAACTTGCCGAACAACTGACACTAGTGGAAGAGTTCAGTGACGATATTAGCATGGAATTCGAAGTCGACAAATACGCGAAAGCCTCATTTGTCAGAGCGAAACTACAAGCCAAAAACAACATCGAGAACGACACCACAACAAAGGTCCAAGCCTTAGACCAAACAGACGTTCATAACTACCTTTAGATAGAGGACAACGATAAAATACAACATGAACGAATGAATATCAAAACAAGAAATCAATACTTCTGTAGAATAAGAGGAACCCCGAAGGAACAGCTGAATGCCAAAAAACAAGATAACTGCAAGAAAATCATGATCAGTACCAGTATTCCAGTACAGCGTAGACATCATCAGTTGGACTCAAGCTTACATAAAAAAACTTGATACACAAACAAGAAAACTATTCACAATGTATAGCGCAATCCATCTGCGAGCCGATATCGATCAAATGTACGTCTCTAGGAAAGAAGGAGGTTGAGGATCAACATAGAATCCACGTACAAAATTGCTGAAGAAGTACTTAATAACTATCTAAAGCTAAGAGAGCGAGACCAATACGTGTGTCGGGTGTACAGACATCTGCAGAACCACATCAACGATTATCTTGAGCAAAGCACTGAAGACGGAGAAACAGAAGACCGCAATTCACGATCAAGCAATCGTCACACATTATATGAAGGTGGAAATAATGAAAAACGTCTCTAATCATAAATGCAGACTCTGCCGCACCTTCAGTGAAACCATTAACCGCTTTCTATCAGGCTGCCCTATATTGGACAAAAAAGCATACCTAGACCGACATAACACAGTTGTGGAACTCTTTCACTGGAACATCTGCAAACACTACAACGTAGATGTAAACGAGAAATAGAACCAGCAAAACCCGGACCCTGTAGTTGACAATTCAGGAGTGTAACACTCAGATTCACATGGATAGGATAATCACAGCAAACAAACCAGAATGAGAGACTATAACATAAAGCCAAAAAAAGGTGAAAAACACCTGCAGTATAAGGACCTACAAACAGGAATACAGAGAATGTGGAACATGCGAACCAAACTCATCCCATCATCACCGGTGCAACTCGCCTCATCTCTAAGACCATAGCTGAGCTAGTTAAAGAGATTCGAAGGAAACACAACCTCCTACAGTTGCAACGAGCAGTGGTGCTGGGTACTGTCCATATAGTACGAAAAGTACTATAATACAGAACAGAATGTCGAAGAAGGACGCAGTGGTGAGTGGAGAGACGCCCCCTTACTATAAATAATAGTATTAATAATGTCACTATAAAAAGCAATACACTAGGTGCACAGTATATACTCGATGGTACTCAAAAACAAGGCTTTAGGACAAGCACTAGGTGGTACCAGGGAAAATAATAATAATGTATATTCATACATACCTTAATACAAAAATTATATATATAGAAACATACTCCAAGAATTATTTATAGAGAAACATACTTTAAAAATCAAAAGAATAAAGATTTGATGTGGATCCGACAGGCGATATAATCAAAATTTCGGAGTTGTTGCAATCAAATTTCGGTAGGTATTGTGGTCAATACGGTAGGTGTTGTAGTCAAAATTTGGTAGGTTCTGTATTAACCGCTTTGTATCAGGCTGCCCTATACTGGACAAAAAAGCATACCTGGACCGGCATAACACAGTTGTGGAACTCCTTCATTGGAACATCTGCAAACACTACAACATAGATGTAAACGAGGAATAGACCGGCACAACCCGGACCCTGTAGTTGACAATGCACTCAGATTCACACGGATAGGATAATCACAGCAAACAAACCAGAATGAAGGACTACAATATAAAGCAGAAAAAGGGTGAAAAACACCTGCAGTATAAGGACCTACAAACAGGAATACAGAGAATGTGGAGCATGCTAACCAAATTCATCCCCATCATCACCGGAGCAATTAGCCTTATCTCTACGACTACAGCTGAGCTAGTTAAAGAGGTCCCAAGGAAACACAACCTCCTACAGTTGCAACGAGCATTTGTGCTGGGTACTGTCCATATAGTACGAAAAGTACTATAACATAGAACAGAATGTCCAAGGACGCAGTGGTAGGATGGACAGACGCCCGCTTACTATAAATAATAGTAATAATAATGTCACTATAAAAAGTGATACACTAGGTGCACAGTCGATGGTACTCAAAAACAAGACTTTAGGACAAGTACTAGGTGGTACGAAGAAAAATAATTATAATGTTTATTTATGCATACACTAATACAAAATTAATTAATAGAGAAAAATACTTCCAAAAACGAATGAATAAAGGTTCACTGAGCGTGTGATTAAACAGCTTGTGCGTGATAATGTTTATGATTATTGACCTGATTTGATGTGGATCCGACAGGTAACCTAATAAAAATTTCGAAGTTGTTGCAGTCAAAATTCGGTAGGTGTTGTAGTCAAAATTAAATAGGTGTTGTAATCAGATTCAGCAAGTGGCCCAACAAGAATCAAAATCCGGAAGCAAGCTGAGAAGTAGGTTAACACCACCAAGTGATAGCTGATACAGACAGGCACATAACATGATTGATAATTTCTCGGTTTTATTTGTTTTTGATTTATTTTTACTTATTCATTTTATTCGTTTTTCACCTGTTGTTCGCCAGATAAGGATGCACAGTTTTGAGGACTAAAAAAAGTGACATATCTGTTCTGACCTTTCAAACCCACTCTGCAAACCCACTCACTCATTGTTAAGGACTTCATCGCGAAGCCTTATATTATTGCTTCAAACATGATATATTTCTCACCATTTAAATTTATGTTAGAATAAAATTATTCCATCAACAAAAAAATTTAGTTTTTTATACGTGTTGGGTGCAAAAAATATGAAAATGCCTGATTGGTTTCCTCCTATTGCCATAGAGTTTTACTCATTAATAACGACTAATATAAAATGAATATTTGTGCAATTCTTATATCTCCTGAAACAAAGCTACGCATAACATTGGTCCTATCAAGTTTGCGATTGAACACGACACTACTATTATGGTGAGTAGATCGTTCATTCTTCTACCTTTTTCTATTTCACATTTTTTTAATAGTAACCGCCCAAGCAAAGAGAAACCTATGTGACCTAGTTGATGCTCCGAACAGAAAGTTGTGTCCTGTTTATTCTTTTCTTGAAATGTTGAAGATTATACACTGAAGGAAACTCATCCCTCAAAGGTGTTACACAACGGACCAGTTCGTGGAAATCAAGCCAGTTAGGTGTGTGAGTTACGTTATAAACTCGGGCACTGACCTTCAGAGCCAATAGCGGTTGGATAGTGCTGCTACCAGTCATGGAAACTGGAAACGAGGTGAGATCAACCCCAGGTATTCTCGATTTTCGCGATGAAAAGGCGTATACTTATCACACATTCTGCTTTTGGGCGTTGTGGAGACTGCTTAGTGGTAAACTGGTGAAAAAACCATGCTCACATGCCAGTTACTACTGATACTGGTGGTATTTGCTCTATGATCCAATAGCCATCAAACAGTCGCACTGTTCTTTTCTGGATGGAACCCAAAAGTTTTGAAGAATGCTTGAGTGTTGAATTCCAAACATGAGAGCAGTAATCGAGTCCTGGCTGATCTGGGCTTTATGTAGTAGAAGAACTGCAGAATTATTTCTTGACTTTAAATAAATATCACAGTTTATTTTCAGTAGACTTCGCAATATCATCACATGCTCCCCCAGACCAAAGAGTTAACAATTACGCCAAGAAGATACTTAGAATCACTTGACCAAAGCATCTAGTTTTCCATCATCAAGTCTTACTCAACCTTTATCTATTTCCACAAACTCTAAGAAGGTATTCAGAGGGCTGAATAGTTGAAATAGCAGACGTAACTCAAAACCTTCCTAAAAGAGGTAGATTATATTTATCTATAGAAAACGGTATCAAAATGATTAAATCAATAACTGTCAAAAAAAAAGTATTTGTATTCAAATTGCATAAAATGTTTTTTTAAAAAACAAGAACATTTTCTGTACGAACATACATTATGCAAGCAGAAAATAATGACCATACAATTCTAAGCAGGGTCAAGTTTCTCCGAGTTTATGTGCAACTTTCTTCACCAGCCTCATTATTTCGATTGCAAACATCGCAATCTACAAAAACCAATTATATAAAGAAATTCGAAATATATCGGCAACGTCTCCTATTCGACCTGTGAATTTCAGAATGCCAGTAACAACAATAAATCTTAGGACGATAAAGTAGTACTACGTACACAATTAAGTCCCTTGTAAGGCTGCCTGTACGTACACATATAAATGATAGCGAGTTTGACAGAAATGTATGTCCCTTCCTACAGTTTCCTGTCATACACGATAAATGTTTCCAAATCAACTGCAAGTATATTTTCACCTAACAAGCCGGTCTGAATAGAACTTTTTCAAATAATTATGACGCAATGTTCTGGAAAATATTTGAAATTTGTCAGATATCTTCTCAAAAACGAGAGACATTTGTGCCTGAATTGATAGTACAATAATAAACAAATTTTAATGGAAACTGAAATTTTTTTGATTTCAATACAAATATCAGGACTAGAAATAAGTTTGTTCGATTTTGATAACAGATGTCGCTATTATTCCATTGTTTCATCTGACAGCACCTTCATTTTGAAGTGTCATCAATAGACTTTCTTTTTAGTATCTGTCATTTTGCTGAAGTATGATGAACAACGTTTCTGTGTGCTTTGCAAATGTCAAATTTTTTACCGAATAATGTGTTCTTTCGGGAAGATTTACTTCATTCCTCCAAGAACGACCCAGAGCGCCACCAAAGTTCGAGGATGACGAATTACAGGTAAGAATCAATAAATATCCATCACAAACGCAAGAGAAACTTTCAAAGACACTTAAAGTCACTCAACCAGCCATTTACCATCGTTCGAAAGCACGTAGAATGATCCCAAAAGTAGGTCTAAACATTTTGAGATCCCAGTTGAGATACACTCCTTTCTGGCCAAATTTTTGTTATATAATGCTGATTTACTGCATGACTATCTCATATTCAAAGAAAACAGCAATTTTTGTGAATCCTCCCTGAAGTCCCACTAAAATTCCTATAACTTTTAAGTCCCAACAGATCTGCGATTTATACGTGTTATGATTTATATTATCCAAAAGCACATTTTCATAACTTTCTTTTATCGTCATTGTATGGGCAACATGTATAGAAGGTATTAAATTTCTATTCTGCAATAACACAGCCTCTAAACTATATTTAGACGTATCTCTTTGAATAAACGCCACTCAGAGGGGGAATGCTCAATATCAAGTTCCTGAATTAAACTAACAATATCAGTATCCGCACACAACGAATTTTATATACTGTGGAATACAGAAAACGGAGCATTTCTATTTCTGAAATTCGTAATTTTCGTTTCGTTGCCTAATAAGCTCCATTCCTCAGGATGAGAACCAAAAAATTCTGATTGTTGCTTTGATAACCCCAAATCACGTACAAGGTCATTTAAATCACTGGAAAAATTAAATGTGGCTTGCCGGAACTGGGACCTGGTGTAGAGTAGGGTCGTGCACTGTTCTTCGGAGCTGCCCGATGATTGCGTTGTCTCCAATATCTTCCAAAACAACATTTTGCGGATATAAGGTGCGATTGGCAGTAGTAGAATCTGCATTATGTCGAACAGGTCGTATTGCAAACCGCAAATTTGGATAGTCGATTTTGTGCTTTCCCTTTTTGGAATAACCTTCAGTCTTCATCAGGCAAAAATAGCAATCGTCTAAAGGATTCGTGGGTTCTTACCATACCATAGAAACTCCAAAAGGTATGCTTTTTCTCTTCGCATTCATCCACTGCATCAATAATACGCTACAACTAACACAGAGCACATGAGAGCCTACTGCTTGATTCGATCTCCAATTGAAACACCAAAATATTTGAAGTAGGCTATTTTAAAATATTCAGAAAATGGCCTGGCTTGTGATTTCATCATAAATTCTTCACAAATATAACAAAATTTATCAGGAGAGATTTCACAACTGCGACTCGTCTATATCGACATTTTTGTCCTTAAAACACTTTCTCGCCTACACACAGGGAACCACTCATGTCCAATTTTGTGAACAACACAGTTTGGGTACTTTTCCTGTGATAAAATGCCTCCAATTTAACCGTCCCCTCATAAAATTGACTACTTGCTAATGTAAAATTGTCCTATTGAACTATTGAAAAGTGGTACGTGTTAGGACTTCAGGAATATTTTTCCTATTATAAGAAGGGTATTTCATTCAAAAAAAATAAAGATCTGTTATCAGCATATTACGGCATGATATCGGGTGTTTTTTTAGAGTGATAAAATTTTGAATTGAAATAAAACTCATTTAAATTAAGATTGAAGCCAAATTTTCTTTATTTGAAAGATAATTTTATGACATTTATGTTTCAAGAATAATTTCCGCCACGACTAGTTTTGAGGAATCGCATTCGACCAGACCAATTTTGGACCACTTTTTCGAGTAATTCAGGCCTTATTTCATCAATAACACGAGTTATGTTGGCTTCCAAAGCGTCCATTGTTTCTGGTTTATCAGCATAAACTAATGACTTTTCATAACCCCAAAGAAAATAATCCAGTGGTGTTATGTCGCATGATCTTAGAGGCCAATCAATTGGACCATTTCTCGATAATGTTATCGCCAAATCTTTCTTTCAATAAATCAATTATTACGGTAGCAGCATGAGGTGCAGCACCATCTTGTTGGAATCAAAACACTTCTGGGTCGATACCATTCAAATTTTGAAACAAATAATCATTGATCATCGATCTGTAACGAGCACCAGTCACTGTAACATTAACTCCACCATCGTTTTGAAAGAAATATGGACTGATGATGCCTCCTCCAGCGTGTAAAGCACACCATACAGTGCATTTTTCAGGATGCAATGGAACCTGCAGAACTTCTTGAGGATTGTTTTCAGTTCACTTGCGGAAATTTTGCTTGTTTACATAGCCGTTCAACCAGAAACGAGCTTTATCACTAAACAAAATTTTACGATGAAAAAGTGGATCAACTTCAAGCTCTAATTAGCAAACAAACGACGCTTATTATAGTCAAGTGGCTTTAGTGCTTGAACCAGTTGGATCTTGTATGAGTGTAGACCAAGATCTTTACGCAAAATTTTCCATGTGGTGGATGCACAGTGTCCAACTTGTTGTGAACGTCGACGAATAGACAAATCTGGATCATCATCAACACTATGACAAAGCAGCGATATTTTCTCTGTACGTACAGTTCTTTGTCTTGTTGTTGTTGTTGTTTTTGCATCGAGTAGAGAAAATGTTGTCCGAAATCTATCGATATTTCGGCGGATCAGCTGCTCTGATGGACGATTATGTAAACCATAAATTTCTCGAAGTGCTCTATAAGTTTGGCGAATAGAACACTGATTTTGAAAAAAAATTTCAACAATTTGTAAACTTTGTTGCGGCGTGAGTCTTTCCATGATAGTTCTTCATCAACATGGCTTCTACCTTCTGCCAAATCACAGTTATCCCTTTCGAACTATCCCACTCTAAAAAACATCCGATACATAGATTATTAAAAATTCCTTTATCTCCAAGTAATTTCAATCAAGAATTAAATTTAATTAAACAAATAGCTATGAATAATGGTTATTCATCATCAGATTAGATAGTATAATAAATCATCATTAGATTAGATAGTATAATAAACAAAAAAATAATAGAAATGCTACCATTGAAATAGATGCTGAAAACCGGGGAAGATTTTGCTGATAATTTCAAGGATCTCAATTTCCGTTACAGTCTTGAATTCCAGTAAAGAAGTCAAAGTATTCTCCTGGTTACTTCTTGTTACTTGAGAATATGAAATTGTTCGATCTAAGTTTCTGTAGTTTGAGGGATTGAGGAGATGAAGTATTGGCTGATTTCATTAGGTTTTTTCAGGTTTTCCGGAACAGTTGTAAGACTGTCCTTGGTGTTAGAACTATAGTTTTTTAGATCATGCCAGAAGTTATTAGACGTTGAGAATTTACTATTAAGAAATCTTTTTTTTTATTGTTGATTAATTTAAGTTTCTAAGTGATGTATTATAAGCTCTATAAGTATCAGAAAGGCATTTTTTATATTTACTCAGCGCTTTATTACGCGTTTTTATCAAACCCATGACATTCTTTGACCAAGGTTGCTTGTTACGTTAAGTCAATCTTACTGTTCTTTTAGGCGCATGTAGTTCTAATAAAATAATTGAATTCTCAGTTATAAAATCAATCGTGTCCCATTGTTAATGGCATACCTTCCTCTTTACGATGTAATGAACATCCATTGGTTTTAAAATATACTCGTTTTTTTCAATATGAAAATGAAACCTCTTATTGAAAAACCTTCCAGATGTTTAAAAATCTATAGGTGGTAAAGGAAATTATTTTGCTAGTTGAAAAGCATTCAGATATTTTGTATCCCATATCTAATACAATCGCCAGCTAAGAGCCAAACAAACAACACCCCGTATATCTTACTCGTTAATGAAAACACCCAGGTGTTACAACAGTACGATGGTACAATGTATCTAAAGCCCAATCTCACATACCGACAACTAGTACCTGTACTGCGAACGTATACATGGCGATGCTTGTATGGATAAGGTGCCATTGTTTCTTTGCGAAACATTAATTGCTATTATTTTGATGTCATTACATATGAGTATCACATTTGCCACCTTCCTGCCATCTTTCATTTTGCATACCATATTAATAATTGGTCACGATTGCAGTAAT
The DNA here is from genome assembly GCA_034642435.1 of Megalocaria dilatata. Lineage (NCBI taxonomy): Eukaryota > Metazoa > Arthropoda > Insecta > Coleoptera > Coccinellidae > Megalocaria > Megalocaria dilatata. The sequence continues at coordinate 28,414,259 of CM067858.1, forward strand.
GGTACTTCTAATGGTACGATTTAAGACGTGAGTGAGGCATAACTCGGCATTTATCTCGACTCGTTATTTGAACGCATCATCTTTGGGTGTTTATGTGGTTGTGTTCGAGATTTTTTGCGCCTTATGGAAATCTGATATCCTGAAATACGGATGGATATTCCTCTGATTTTCTAACGAATGTCGAAAGGACGTGTGGTTTTCAGATACGCAGTTTGAATAAAATGTGGAGAGAAAGTGTGTTTTTCAATGAAACAAGGGGCAGCAGAACTATCTCTGAATGACTTATTCCATCTCAGTTAGATAATAGAGAGTTCGTATATTTTAGATAGCGTATATGGAAGATATAAACATGGAGAAACGAGCGAAATGTTTTTTTTTAATCCTTATGGTAAAATATTTGCAAAATTTATACTGGATTCATTCCATTATACGTTCACCATCTACTTCATTCAAGGGACAGGGTGCAAAACTACAGAACAAATCATTGATAGAAGTGACTAAATTCAAATATTACGGTTATTGAGAACTCTGATTGTTAGAGTAAATATTTTCAGAATATTGCGAATTCATATATTGAAAAAAATTCACTCCTGACCCAGAAGTAATCAGTGTACCTCCTGCAGAGCTGGTTAACATGTTTGCTAATCATTTTTCCACAGTGGCTAAATCAAAGCTGAAGACTTGTTAAGAGGAAAACTTATCAATTTTGTATACAAGTACATATTTGGTTTAAAATACTTTTTTCCATTCGGTTACTAAGTTTTGAGGTCTGGAATGTAATAAAAAAATTGAGAAATGAGAAATGCCTGCACCTCAACCAAAATGTTAAAAATCGTTGCTGAGACAGTTAGAGAGCATTTTGCTCATGTCATAAATCTTTCAATATCGCTTAGTAAATTTCCTAATACTCTTAAGGAATCAATTGTTATCCCAGCACATAAGGGCGGCAACCTGGAAACTTTCAAGCGTAGAATAAGAATGTTTTATGGGCACCTTAGATAGTGATCTCTGATTGTGCAGTAATAATAATTGATAATCATGAGCTTAATTTAAAAAAATCGCTTTCTCTAAGACGTGTGCTTCTTTCACTTAGGGCATACGTAACCCATTATGACCTTAGATAAGTGGACAATTCAGAGGTTATTCGGTATTTGCTTGATCGGTGTTTCTACTTCGTAGGACTCATCGAAACAATTAGAGAAACCATTTTGTGAGTTTTGTGAATAGCCCAGGAAAGCAGAATTTGTAACAAGTACTAGTTGGCACGAAAACGGTTGAATTTTTTTAGGCTATCCCAAAATTAGTTCGTGATATTGAAATATCAGTGTCGGATTCGCATTTTTGTCAAGGAGAAGTGAAATTTACGAACAATATGACTATACTTTTAAAAGGGCCAAACTTCAAGGGAAGATCATACAAGTTCTTTGCAACAAAAAATGTCATATAATACATGGTCGAAAAATTGATGGTTATTATTCAATTTAAAATTTTTTGATTTCTTGAAATATTTGAAGTTTCTTCATAAAATCAAAACAACGTTAGTTTGCTACACGATAAGAAATTCTGTGTGTCAAAAAATTCTTATTACGGAGATAAATATCACGATTCTGAAGTGAACAATATCAGTCATATTTTTCCAAGGGTTATATCGCTGAAATGTTATTAATTATGGCCATGTTTTCTTTCCAACAAAAAATACCTCATTTAGTGTGCTTTCGAATGACATATTAACTCTTGAGCTAACTAAGAGCTATTGCCTTGCGACACGGCCGGCAAGAAAGAAAAGAAGAAAAAATAATCGTGATTCTTCCTCAAGCTGAGAGCAGATCACAAGGAAAGACTGTAACAACCCTCAGTATCTTGAGGGCATCGTTGAGATTATCAAGTTCTAGCGTCCTACTTGAGATCGATGGTCGAGGACCCAGTCAATCAAGCCCTGGACCGAAATAACATACCTAACCATTTGGTCACTCACTGCTTCTTTCGTTTGATTATTTCAGTCAAAGTACCCGAAATTTCTTAGCATATAATACAACTGCAATACAAATCATTTATTAAACACAGGACATAATGAATTATAAAGTTTCCCATGTTAAAAATAAAAATTATAGTCTCAATTAGTTGAAAATCTCGAGATCAAGAGGTATAATAGAAAAAAAATTGTTAAATGATCAGACAGTTTCAAACTGATTTCTTCTTCTTAATTTAGTGATTTCTATATGGTTTGAAAACCAAAACAGATTTAATCTGTTGTCTTCTACAACAGATTAAATCTGTTTTGATTTTCAAATTTTGTAATAATCCTTCTATCAAGTAAAAAACCGTTCCTCCTTATTTTATTTCTATATGGTTGCTGAAATATCTCTACCCGCTATAATTTATGCATACAAGGTATTTAGAAACATTTTTTTTGCAATACTAAACTCACGATGTCATGGTGTGACAACAATTCTTAGAAAATTGAAAAGTGGGGGCAATTTTTTTCTGTTTCTTTGAATATTTCAGTAATGTTTATAATCAAAGACTACATATTATTCTAATTATATGCAAGTGAGCTAATAATTATGAACACAATTAGAGAAAATGGTTTGTTGTTCAATGGAGTTAGATCATCACTGAACAATGGCTGAATAAAAATAATGTAACATCGATGATTTATAAATATTTTTGCTTGGAAAATTAGTCACATAATCCTTATATTCACGAAAATATTCCTAGGTGTTATTCGGATAATAAATAATGCTAATCGAATGCAATCCAATGACTTTATCTCCTAAATGTTGGCTAACGGCCTTAGAGTTTTTATCATAGATTCATTAATTCCATATAACATATTCAATCCAAAATGTTTTTAATCAATTTATGTACGTAAAACTAGAAATTAATAGGATTTTTTCTTCGGATTTAAATTTCGAAACCCCCCTTAGTTGTTTCTTTGTTGGATATTCATGTTTGTAATATATCGTCTTTTTCTGGCTTTAGCAACCATACTCTACATGATTTGTCAGTTGGAACATTGTCATTGTAAATTTCCAGTAGCATACGATGAACTTCAGCTGCATTATCTCTCTAGTAAAAACAAAAAAATAAAACTTCGTAATTGCTTTTTAATAATCAAAAATCTGACATTTTCAACAGCGTAACAAAAAAAGTTTTTTGTAAAACTTAAAACAATTCGATTGGGTGTTATCGACAAATGTCTTATCGGTCTGAAATCGCGGGAATCAGCTGTTACTATTTAAAAATTTGATGTTTTGAATTTCATTTTTTTGAAATGGACCAAATTTTTTGGTACTTCCAATAATGGAAAAAATTTCAACCAAAAATAGAAGAGGAAATTGCATGGATTCAATTTCATCCTGCTATAAAATTTGATTTGATTAAAATAAACATTTCTATTCCTTACGTGAAAAAAATATTCATTGATACTGCCAAGTATTTTAAAACAGAATTTGACTCAAACAATGATTTCAGAAAGGTTAATAATTTAACAATTCATATAAAAGCAATAAAGATAAAATAAATAAAAACAACAAATCTGGAGTTTATAAGTTTACTTGTAATAATTGATTAAGCTATTGGTCAAATGGGTGAGTACTTGAAAAAATATTTCATTAACACTTGAGGACTTATAAATCAGACACCTCACACTCGACATGAGACAATCATTTGACTAATTTGAATGATAACTATGAAACTATCTATAATGAAATTAAAAGTACCCGATTAACATTGTTGGGAGCAGTCCAAATTAACAGGTACAAGAACCTCAAAATATTTTTGAGTTATTTCTTCTCTTTTTTGCATATTTTCACTTATCTTCATTTTCAATATTTGACTGTTATGTGTATCCAAATTTTTTCAAGTTTTTGCCTAAACCTTGCTATATATATACATATATTGAAAATTACTATGAAGAAGTATTGGCATATTACAGATAATAGCTGGATTTAATTCTCCATGACCTTTACATATTTTAATATGAATAAATCTCATGAAAACATTTAGAATTAAATTTTAAAACATGTCTTAGATACACTGTATCACTTTATAGACATATATATTATCATTACATGTGGTGGAAATTAACTAATAAAGAATCAAAAAATTTAAAATAATGACCAAATAATTTAGACATCACCTTATACATATATGTGTCGATTGTATGTTAAAGAATCACAAGTTCCATTACCAAAAATTGTTCAACATATTATTCAAAAAGGTCTTCTTTATTTTTTTCAAAGGATATATAGCACATTCTCCAGAGAACCTGATAATATTTGAGAAATTTATTTGAATTATATCACATGCACGTGGCGGTTATCTAATGTAGATTTTGGGTCGTATTTTTTGTCATTGTATATTTCTGTGATTTAACCTAATTTTCGTATAGGCCATGCTTATCCAAAAATTGGTTAGTTATTGCGGAAATGTCTAGTGACAAAAAGTTATTTTTATATATATTTATATATATATTTATATATAAAAAAAACTCAAGCGCGAAGGTTGGCATGTGTGGTCGATTTTCGAGTGTTCCCGTAAGAAATTCCATTCTGTTTTCGTTTGCAAACGATTTTTTTAAACTTTGAAAATACGTATCAATACCATTTAGAAATATAAAATCTACTTGCGTTAATATACAAACGATACATCATTCTCAATTCTGAATAAGAAGAAAGAACCCGGGAATCCGAGTCAGCTATATCTTATCTTATCAGTTATCGAAAACAAAAAAAAAACGATCGCTGTGCGAGTTCCGTTGTAAAGGTGTACATACATTAACGGAAATGCTGGAGAACCAGGGAGAGGTCACTTTGGAACGATTGTATGACGAAGTGGTGAAAACTGGGGGTGAACTCAGGAGTATCAAGGAGGAACTAAGAGGTTTGCTGCAGGCGAGTGAGGCTAGGGTTTTGTTGAAAATTGAGGAACTTAATTTCAAGGTTAAGGAACTTGAGAGAGAAAATATTGGTTTGAAGTTAGAAAATGAACGTCTGGATCAAGTTAGCAGAAAAAAGAACATTGTAATGTTCGGTCTCAAAAAGCCTTCTACTGCTTTGTCAGTCGGATTTGTCTGCGGTGAAGTTCAACGCTTGCTTGGAGTCGATTTAAGATCATCAGACATTAATAATTTTTACACTATTGGAAAATCTGAAAAAGCTCCCATCAAACTGGAGCTCATCTCTGAGTTGAGAAAGTGGGAGATCTTGAGAAACTCCAGCAAACTAAAAGGTACGAGTATGTATGTATCAAACGATCTGACAGAAAAACAACGTGAGGAATATCAAATCCTCAGGCATCATTTAGCCAAATACAGGGAGAACCCTGAGAACATATGCTACATCAAGAAGGGAAGGTTGCACATTAATAATACACCTTATTCCGCTGAAGAATTGACTGAGCTCGAGAACCGCAGTAAGGGCAAAGTGAATAGTGCCCCACCAACACCAGCACGAACATCGGATGCGAGACCTGCCCAAGTTTCTGTGACCAGGGTCGATTCCGGGAAACCATCTGCAGCAGCCGTCCGAGGGAAGCCTGAAGTTGGGGAATCTGTGGGAGGAACGGTGCACAGACCACTCAATACTCCAAAAGTTGGTGGTTCTATCAGGGGACAGGGCATATTGGAAAAGGCGAAGAGAGGTAGGACTCGTTCCAATAGATAATTTTATTGCATTTTTGTTTATATTGCACATTTACTCATTTGGTTGTCTTTTTTTTACATTTGTTGTTTTATTTATATTGCTCAAATTCTTTGTTTTTGTTTTTTTTTAACTCTCTCTTCATTGGTTGGTACCTGAAGAAAAGAAAAAAAAGTTATTTTTGGATAGTATAGAACTAAAGGGGAATGGATCCTTATATTGATGATTTTGTATGCGATAATGTTGTAACAGTGGAAGCGGAGTCAATCAGTGAACTTGATAATATGCTACAGGTGAGGGGTTGCCATTTTTCTGTATTCCATATGAATATAAGAAGCATCCAGAAGAATTTCATACATGTTGAGGTGTTGCTTTCTCAGATCGATCTTCCGGGCTGCATTGTTCTGACGGAAACCTGGAGGGTGGAGGACAGGTCTCTGTTTTCTCTTGAGGGGTATAAAATGGTGGTAACGCAGAATAGGGCGAATCAGAATGACGGTGTTGCTGTATACATAAGAGAGGATATTTCCTTTGTTTCATCCGATATAAGGGTAGGTCCTGCGAACGCACTTAAGTTGATTCTGGAGGTGGGGGGCGTTAACATCGGTGTGGTTGCTGTATATCGATCGCCAGGATCAAATGTCGAGGAGTTTGTGGACGGTCTGTATGAGGTTTTGCGGGATCGGTCTTTTACTTGCTGTGAACATGTATACTTGGTTGGAGATATAAATATAGACATCATGCAGGCCACCACAGAGTCAGATATGTACCAGAATACACTATATGAAAATGGGTATATATCACTCATTAATAGGGCCACTAGGGTCACGGACTCATCCATAACGTGTATAGATCACATTTTTGCACGTAGCAAGTGTCAGAGCTTCGAATTTAACACAAGGGCAATAATACTCAAGACGTATGTTACGGACCACTATGCGACCATAGCTTCGACCAGCCTTCGGGGCGAGATACCTGAGGTATCAGGCGGGGATAAGAGTCGCGGCATACTGGGTCAAACAGGACTTCTGAATTGTCTGGAGCGGGCGGATTGGAGCGATCTCTATGAGTGTGATAATGCGGAAGATGCCACGAGTTTGTTTTTCACCAGAGTGTTGGATGTTGTAGCTGATTCAACGTCGATTAGTAAATTTCACGAAAAAAAGAAGAAGAAACCTTGGATCACTCGGGGACTTATAATATCCATAAAGACGAGAGATAGATTATACAGGGTTTACAAGAATTCACCGCATGACGCGACTTGCAAGAAAACTTTTGTCGATTATCGGAACAAGCTGAACAAGCTGCTGAGAAGGGCAAAGAGTGCATATTTCAGGACTGAAATAGAGCGAAACATGGGATCATCTAGGAACATATGGAAGGTGCTGAATGAATTCACGAACAAGTATGGGAGAAAAGATCAGGGTGTTAAAAGGATAAAAATGGACGAAAATGAGGAAATAACGGATACTCAAGAGATTGCTGATCGTTTTAATAAGTTTTTTGCGGACGTGGGCCCTGATATAATTTCCAGATTAGATGATGTAGAAGATGGAAACAATGAAAACAACGATAGAACTGAGAACACACGCAGGACACATTCAATGTTCCTCAAGCCAACCAGTACCTCTGAAATAGACAATCTCATATCATCACTGAAGGACAACAAGGCACCTGGTCCGGATGGTATTAGAAATGAAACAATTAAAATCATGAAGAATTTCATTTTGGAACCACTATGTCATGTATTCAATTTGTGCCTGTCTCAGGGGTTTGTCCCGAATATGTTTAAAACAGCTTATATAATACCGGTACATAAAGGCGGAGAAAAGGATAATATGAACAATTATAGGCCTATCTCGTTGACATCATCATTCTCAAAAATATTCGAGAAAATAGTGGAGACACGCCTTAGGGAGTACCTCACTGCGCACAAAATACTATCGCCGAATCAATTCGGGTTCAGAGAGCGGCTTGGTGCTCAGGATGCCATAGCACAACTCACGAGATTGATTTACCAGTCCATTGATGATGGAAAGCCATGCTTGGGGATTTTTATAGATTTGAAGAAGGCGTTTGATACGGTGAGCCATCGGCTGCTATTGGAAAAACTTGAACACCTGGGTGTAAGAGGGGTCGTTCTGAAGCTGTTTGAGAATTTCCTCACCGATCGTGGACAAATGGTAAAGCTCGGAGGAAAGATCAGTTCGAGCAGAAGGGTTTGCTGTGGTGTGCCACAGGGTACCGTCCTTGGGCCAATATTATTTATTTTATTTTTGAATGGTTTGCTCACCTCGGAATCCCCGGGTACGGCGATTTCCTTCGCAGATGACACAACCTTTCTGTATTGCGCAGACTCGTGGACTGAGGTTAGGAATATGGCAGAGATTGATCTGCAAAGGATAAATAACTGGCTTCGAAGTAACTTGTTGACAGTAAATGTAGCTAAAACGAAGGTTGTACCTTTCACGCCATCTCGGGCCTCACTGCCCTCCTATAATTATGTTTCTTTCGGTGCGGAACAGGCTGGGATTGTTGATGGTGTTCGTTATCTGGGTGTTCACATTGACTCCTATTTAAGATGGGACATACAGGTTACTAATCTGAAAAAAAAGATCCGTTCATTGTTTTACAAATTTTACCAAATACGATATATACTACCTTTATCACAGTTGAAGCTTGTTTATGCTGCCTTGGCTGAGTCGCTGCTGAGCTACGGGATTGTTGGATGGGGTGGTGTAAGGAAAACTATACTTACACCTCTAATGGTCGTTCAGAAGAAACTTTTGAAGATTATGTCCTTTAAGCCTCCCCGATATGATTCGAATCAGTTGTTCATGGACTTGGGAGTCCTCGACGTACGACAGCTGTTCCTCAGGGTTATATTAGTTTTTGCAAAGGAAGGCAAAACTTTCCTCAAGAAACTGGATCATCCATATAACACTCGTGGAGTACTGAGTGACAACTTTCACTTACCGAGAGCCAATAAGTCTATTGGTCAGAGTTCCTTTACGTATATTGCACCTAGAGCTTTTAGTCTGATCCCTGGGAGGTTGCGCAGTATGCGGTCGAAATGTGGATTCAGGAGAGAACTGAAGTTATGGATTCTTCAACAGGGTAGAAGATTTACTCACTTGTTGATTGACCCTGTCTAGTGGTTGAGAATTTTAGGTGTCCTTAACAAATTGGACTTTTGTTCGCTGATTGTTCCGCTCACTGATTGGCAAAATTTTGGGTTGGGATCAAATTTTACCTCCTCTTTCTTCATGGATCTCTATGTATGTGTTTTTGAATATCACTAAATTGAATATTTGTATTGTGTAAGTTTTTACTCTAATGTTGAAATGTTAAGTATCCGTGATGTATGTGCGAGAGTTTTAGAGTCTATATCCATAGACAGTACCGGAAACGGTACTACATGGATTGTGTACTGTTTATTTGCTTTGCTTAAATCTAGCACATTGTATTTGCTTGCTTAAATCTAGCACATATATTTTCAAATAATTCTTTTATCTATTCAAATATCTCCTTACTGAAGAGATTTTTGGTCCGAATTTATCAGGTTCTTTCTCTGGAGATTCTGCTAAATATTCTGTAAAAAAGCAAAATAGAAAAAGGGCCTTTTCAAATTATGTGTTGAACAGTTTTTGGTGGTGAAACTTGTGATTCTGTAACATCCTTTCGAAATATATATGTATAAGGTGATATCTAAATAATTTGGTCATTATTTCATATTTTTGTGATTCTTTATCAGTTGATTTCCACCACATGTGATGATAATATATATATATATATATATATATATATATATATATATATATATATATATATATATATATAGTCTATTAAGTGATACAGTGTATCTAAGGCATGTTTTGAAATTTAATTCTAAATGTTTACATGAGATTTATTCAGATTAAAATCTGTAGCGGTTCTGGAGAATTAACTCCAGCTATAATCTATAATATAAAGTTGTTGTTTTTAAAGTTCATTCAAAATGAAAAACTGAAGAACCTCATTGTTGTAGATATAATTGTTGGAAATTACTGAACTGTAGAAATATTTTTATTTTTTTTTTAATATTCAAATAAACTACCATGTGTGTATCGTATCCAATGGGCTTTTGAACAAAAGTGGTAACAAATCAGCACGAATCAATGCAAAGCAACAAATACTAAACTTATACTATAGGCGCAACTAGCTTGAATAACTTACATGTTTAACGTGATTGTTTGCAGCTAAGTTTTGAATACACCGTGCATGAATGTCCCTCTTTAATCCAAATTCACGGATGTGAAGTTTTCTATAAAATATAGACGCAGCTCTTGAAAGTGGCTGTGTTTCGTTTTCAGTTAACTAGCCTGTATTTATGTTTGGGTTACTTGTACATGAAATATGAAAACACTCAAAAAATTTTAGAGGGGGTTGGTTCAATATTTTTACGTGATTCAAGAAGCTCACTATTATTAAATAGACTTAAAATTAGTAAATTCGCAAGCTTCATTCTCATAGGTCTTAGTAAATGGACATCTGACATACCCTAGATACTTGAATACATAAGAAGCAAATTATGCTGACAAAATTATTATCTCACGAAACAATTAAATCGGACCAAACATCTCAGTGGAAACGAACGAAAACATAAATAAGGATTATTATAAACAAATATCAAGTCTTTCTGGATAATATTTAGATCCGAAAAGCCGTAAATCTTTTTAAACAAATAAACCATGTGATTTAGGGCGACCGTTACTAACAACTCTATTCAAATATCTCTTTAATATAGCTCCGTATAAACAAAATAAAGTAGATTAACCCATCCCAACATAAATATTTCCTAAATAAGAATCAAAAAATGATATAAATTGTGCCGCCGCTACATTGAGACCTCTGGATTACAGTCATTTGTTTTATTTAATGTTACTGTAGCAGCTACTGAATGCATTAATGGGCGATAGAGCTTATCCTTCAAAAGGTTATTATGGGATTTCACTCTGAATTGTACGATACAACAGTGCTGAAATGGAATACTGTTTATAATGGCTTTGTGAGGAAAATTATGGTGCTTTTGATGAATGCGTCTAGAATTCAGAAAGTAAATTGAGTACACAGTGGTTGTTTATTTCATTTAATACAGTTCGCATGCTGCATAAATACTCATTTTGGAAGTCAGAAATCCTTTCTATTTCATTTTTCGCATACTGACGAGCAATTTTAGAATTGAATGAATTAAAAGATATTTTAGAAGAACGAATCGTGAAAATTATATTTTAATTAACACATTATTTAAATGTCCACTTCTATATCGTTTGCTGAATCGAATTTCATTTATTTGAATCCTAACAGTGAATTCATTTAATAATTTTGATTTTGTATTCCATTTTGTCTGAATTTTTGTGCTCAATAACATAAATGTTGACAAAAACTAAAACAAAACATTCTGTAAGGTACTTATCTAAGAGATCTTCTCCATACAATAGTGTCAGCTAATAATGAAATAACACCTGGAATGTTACAAAATTTAGAAGAAAATATTGAACATAGAAGTTATTTTTCATTTACAAATGAACCGTAGTTAAATGAATATCTTAAAGAGAGCGAAGATATTTATTGCTCCAGCAAATGGCTACAGACTTTCTGCCAGTATAATTTTTTTTTTTTTATATACATAATTTGTTTTAGAAAGGAAATGCACATGATTATTGAAGAAAAAAATTGAAAGTATGAAGTTGACGGTTTTTTTCCATCGCTTCTACCAGAAAGGTTCTTTATTGCATCCATAAGTTTGATGTTTGATGGACTGACCAATAAAAAAAATTTTTTTTTGGTTGTAAAATAAAGCTGAATAGCATATTAAGGTAGAATGGACGTATCCGAATACGAAAATGAGAAAAGAAAAAAGTTGTAACACGTAAGGTTTTCTTGTTACATTTATAGAACCACATTTAATGTAACAATATCTGATGTGTATTGAAAAAATGGTTTCAGAATTTTTTAACCGTATGCATCGACTTTATTTAGTTTTACATCCACTAAACGTATCTTACAAAAAAAAACAGTAAGATTAAAAATATTGATATAAAATACTAATTAAATTCTATTTTTTCCTTTTATAAGGTGTCATAACTTCTCCCTTCAACAACCAACAATAATCACTCATCATAGCTGGATACTATGATCCTTGATGGCGAATTTTCATTATCCTAATATATTGGTGGAATCTTTCACCCTGGTCGTCACTGACAGCTCCCAAATTTTCAGGAAAAAACATCAGATTTGAATGGAGCAAATGAATTTTTAATGACATTCGAGCACCAAGCAATTTATAGTCAATACCAACTAACTGTTGGTAGTTTGACTTCATATTATTGCCCAAAAATTTCCTTACTACACTAACAAATGAGTTCTATGCTCTGAGTTACTGCCTGTAAAATTGACGTCATCCAGCAATTTCGTAATTTGAGATTCAATAAAAATGCCGCTCCTTAATTTGGTATCAAATATGAATAAAAACAATATTCTAATTTCCGCTAATATTTTATTAACACTGCGATCGTTACGTCATACCATGACTTCTTCAGGTGAGTATTACAAGATACTGAGTATACCATGAACAAGAAATTCATTTTATAGTACATGGATATAACAAAAATAGAGGGGGTGAAGAGAGTTTTACAATTCTTTCGGAAATCTGAAAAATGATTCAAAAAAGATTCAACAAAGGGGAGCTACTTAATTCTGTTTGGTTATTCAATCCCCTTTGTTGAATCTTTTTTGAATCATTTTTCAGATTTCCGAAAGAATTGTAAAACTCTCTTCACCCCCTCTATTTTTGTTATATCCATGTACTATAAAATGAATTTCTTGTTCATGGTATACTCAGTATCTTGTAATACTCACCTGAAGAAGTCATGGTATGACGTAACGATCGTAGTGTTAATAAAATATAAGCGGAAATTAGAATCTTGTTTTTATTCATATTTTCAAGATGAATTTCCGTCAAGTAAAGACCGAAATAATCATAAATTTGGGATCATTAAACTTGGGAAAGATTTATTACAGTATTTAGATCCATCCCCATTTCTATTCATAGCCTTCACAAAGTTTTTCATCAGCCCAAGTTTAATATGAAGAGGAGGCGGAAAGACATTTTTGGGGTCTACAAGAGGCCTAAACTTAACAGTTTGAAATGCCGGTTGAAAAACACTTCTTTCCGCCCAAGTTTTCGTAATATAATACTGAGTTACTTCACGACAAAGAAAGCAGCAATATTTTGTCCTTCCTGAAGCCCCAGTAAAATTGCTATAACTTTAAAGTCCCTACACATCTGCCATTTATACGTGTTGTTGTTTATTCCATCCAAAAGAATGCTCATATTTTCATAACATTCTTAATAGTTACCGAATGGGCAAACTGGTATAGAGGGTTTTGGATTTCCCTTTATGCACTAACACAGCTTTTAAACTTCATTTCGAGAAATCTATAAATGAACACCACTCGGAGGGGGAATGCTTAATATCAAATTCCTGCATTAAATCATCAATATCAGTACACCCACCCAACGAATTTTCCATACAGTAGAATGCAGAAAACGGAGCATTTCTTTTTCATTAAATCCGTAATTTTCATTCCGTTGCCTAAAAAGTTCCATTCCTTAAGACGGGAGTCAAGAAGTTCTAACTGTTGCTTTGATAATCCCAAATCACGTACTAAATGCTGACAGCTCAGTGTTAGAGCATAGGGCTCGTAACCGGAAGATCGCGGGTTCGAATCCTATTCAGGTGGGAAAGAAATTTTCTTGTTGAACGGGTGGCGGCTATCATTGCACTATTGGGTTGAAAATTAACAGTGCTGTGAACTAAAGTGGCGCAAGATCGCAATAACAAAGCCTACCCAGAACACAACTGAAATCCTAACTAGCACAAGCTGAAAAAGCTTCTGAGGGATCCTCACAGAAGGTCTAGGTGTTTCAGGATAATAATAAATGATAATAAATCATTTAACTCACTTTGAGCAATTAAATGTGGCTCGCCGAAACTGGAACCTGGAGTAGAAGTAGGGTCGGTTGCACTGTTCTTCGGAGGTGCCTGATGATGCGTTGTCTCCTCCAATATCTTCCAAAACAACATTTTGCGGATCTGAAAGTCCGATCGGCACTGGTAAATCTGCATTATGAGGAACAGGTCGTATAGCAGACTGCAAATTTGGATAGTCGATCTTGTACTTTCTCTTTTTGGAATAACCTAGTCTCTGTTATGCAAAAATAGCAATAGTCTAAATGATTCATGGGTTCTTGCCATACCATAGGGACTGCAAAAGGTATGCTTTTTCTCTTCCCATTCATCCACTGCATCAATTAAACGCTACAACTGACACAGCACACATGGGACATCGTCCTTGAAATACAATCTTATCTACACACAGGGAACCAATCACTAAGAAACTCATGTCTAATATTGTGAACAACACAGTTTAGGCACTTTTCAATGCTTAAAATGCATCAATTTCAACCGTCCCCTCATAAAATAGACTATTTGCTAATGTTCAGATTCATGTCATTGTTGATTATCATTTCTCTGTAAAATTGTTTTTTCTTTTGATCTGATTTATAATGTATAGAAGTTTCAGCATATGCATAAATGAAATTATTGAAAATGATGTGCATTACGATTTATGACTCTTCAGGAGGTTTTTACCCTGCTTAGGGGCATAATTCACCCAGCTACGAATTTGTAATCGAAAAATATCCTCTTCTAAATGAAAACTGACCTATTTCCAAAAAAACTCATAATTAAGGAAATATCCGGCTGAACTATTTCATCCACCAGGAATAATTCACAAGGGTGGCTGATGAACTGGATTATTCGAAATACTCCGCATTGAACTTGTATCGAAATTGTATATTTTTCAATTTGTTCTATTTGGAAATGTTGTATAATACTTTGAATTTGTGTTTGCTGCCTTTGTGATGTTTTGTGAAACTTAGCTTTCCTATGCGGAGGGAATAAAGGTGTGTTGCATTCGTTGGGAAGTAGAGCTGACAATGACGATGACGGCAATAAGCTTCTAAACATGAACATACCTCCAGCTTATGTGTCGACGATCGACAATACCTATTCGAGTCGATTTGAGTTTCGAATAGTTACACACATATAAGTAGCATTGTTCCGATTCAAAGACCTTTTTTTACCACAGCTCACACTCCTTATATCATTCGAAAAAAATATCTGCACTTAATTTGTTTTATTTAAAAAATTAATATAAGTGAAAACTTCAGATGAATCAAACGAAATGGTGAAATAACACTGTTTCCTCCCTACTGAGACTCATTCAGTCAATTTCATTACTTAGAAAATCTAAATATTTCAAATGTTCTACCGGTAAAGTTTTAACCTGATTCGACGTATTCCAGATATCTAGATATCTGTGTTATAGCAAACAAAGTGAACGTTCATGAATAACAAACATAAATTATGAAGTACAAAAAAATATACATTATATATGTGATTCAGGTAAAAACCAAAACACAGTGATATTTTCAATCTCAAGAGATTAGAAACTCAAATTACTGGATTATACTACTCTGTCAAAAAAGTACCGGAAATTTTCAATTAAAACAACATTTTTACATTTAATCGTCAAAATTTATTGGGTCGCCTACAAAATAGGCTCCATTTGCTCCAATACATCTATGCCAACGGCACTTCCAATTATCGAAACATTTTTTATGGGCGCTTTCCGGGATGGACTTTAGCTCTCGCGCCGAATTTTGTTTTATGGCTTCAATCGACTCAAAACGGGTGCCACGAAGGGGCAATTTTAGTTTTGGGAAGAGGAAAAAGTCGCAGGGAGCCAAATCCGGCGAATACGGTGGTTGCTGAAGCACGTTTGTTGAGTTTTTGACGAGAAAGTCAGTCACAATCGTAGCTCGGTGAGAAGGCGCGTTCTTTGCTCAACGTAATCACCCATAGTAAAAATCGGCACGCACTCTGACATCGACTGACTTAATCAGCTGTTGCAAACACACTAGTTGACAGATCCCGCTCAAGCTTGGCATAGTAATCAAGGACAGTGGTACCAACCTAGGAAAAAAAATTTTTACCTGCCTCATTGCCCCGCCAGATTTAAATCGATAATTGTCGGTACTTTCTTGACAGAATGTATATTGACTCTAATTCGAAAAACGTTTTCACGTTAAAGGTGAAAATATTTTCGATTTTTCGGATATTATAAATTTTTTGTCAATTCCGTAGAATTCTTCATATCATTATGTCTTATTTGATAAATATTAAATTTATGTAGAAGGTATAAGAATATTATTATTAATTCATTATTGTTAACATAATCCTCATGGAAAGATTCTACATTTAATTTTGAATAATTAATCAATTGAGGTAATAGAGATCAGATTATTATTTAGCGTTTTAGGAGCTTGGGGGAATTAAGTTCCGATTTCTAGAGATAAATGTTGGCTACGCTATCTATAGAAAGACAGAAAAGGTAATAGGGGTTGTTCTTGTGTCGAAGAGATAAAGGAATAGTTCACCTTCGCGTCTACCAAAAAACTACATATACTACTCTGTCAAGAAAGTACCGGGAATTTTCAATTAAAACAACATTTTTACATTTAATCGTCAAAATTTATTGGGTCGCCTTCAAAATAGGCTCCATTTGCTCCAATACATCTATGCCAACGGCACTTCCAATTATCAAAACATTTTTTATAGGCGCTTTCCGGGATGGACTTTAGCTCTCGCGCCGAATTTTGTTTTATGGCTTCAATCGACTCAAAACGGGTGCCACGAAGGGGCAATTTTAGTTTTGGGAAGAGGAAAAAGTCGCAGGGAGCCAAATCCGGCGAATATGGTGGTTGCTGAAGCACGTTTGTTGAGTTTTTGGTGAGAAAGTCAGTCACAATCGTACCTCGGTGAGAAGGCGCGTTATCGTCATGCAAAATCCATGAGTTGTTCGCCCACAAATTTGGCCGCTTCTTACGGATACGCTCACGCAAACGTTTCATAACGCCTAGGTTATACTCCTTGTTTACCGTCTGACCCTCTGGAACGAATTCGTAGTGCACCACGCCACGGATATCGAAGAAAACAATGAGCATCACCTTCATTTTCGAGCGGCTTTGGCGTGGTTTTTTCGGTTTCGGCTCATTTTTTGCCACCCATTCCGATGATTGCTGGCTTGTTTGCATATCGTACTCGTAGACCCAGGTCTCATCACCAGTTATAATGCGTTCCATGAATGTAGAATCGGAATTACAGCGATCCAGCATGTCTGAAGCAACCTGTTCGCGATGACGTTTTTGAAGAAAATTCAGGTCTTTCGGTACGAGTCGTGCGGCCACCTTTCTCATGCCCAAAATATCAATCAAAATCGTACGTGCGGACTCGTGGGATATCTCAAGATCATGTGCTATCTCTCTCAAGCTGGTACGACGGTTTTCCAGCACCCTATCCCTAATTTTATCGACTTTATCTTCGATCGAACGAGGCAAGTCTTCGACCACTTCACGACCGTCCTTGAAGGCTCTGTACCACTGATATGCACGAGTTTTCGATAGAGAATTATCACCAAAGGCCTTCTGCAACATTTCCAATGCATCGGCACACGAAAATACATTTGCAACACAAAACTTTAAACAAATTCTTTGCTCAACGTAATCACCCATAGTAAAAATCGGCACGCACTCTGACATCGACTGACTTAATCAGCTGTTGCAAACACACTAGTTGACAGATCCCGCTCAAGCTTTGCATAGTAATTAAGGACAGTGGTACCAACTTGAGAAAAAATTTTTTTTTTCGATAATTCCCGGTACTTTCTTGACAGAATATTATCAATGGAAACACTATGAATAAGTGATTAACAATTTCTTTGACTCTTGACTCAGTCTCCAGAAGATTAATAGGCGAAAACAATATCATGAATATATTATACATTAGTGATGTCACATGATCAAAAGACCATGAACTTTTCGACACACGTTCATTTTCAATAATAACTATCTTATAAAACGAAAAAATATATAATTAATTTTATGGAAATGATTCAATGAAAACATCATCTGATCAAATCAAATTTTGCATACTAGTTAATTATTTACGTGAATTTCGTTCATAAATCACAAATATCATTCGAAATTATTCCTAATGGTCTCTTCTAATATCTTCCCGAGATATAGGCGGAAAGATATAACTACTAATCTAGAAATTATGAAAATGAATAATTCAATTCGAAGAATATTGCATAACATCTACAGAAGCTTTTTATGAACACTAAATTTTTTTATTTCAGTAACTACGGCTCAGATGAGTATCCGTATTGGTACGAAGCTATAACTGATGAACAAGATACCAAACAAGCATGTGGCTTAGGCTTATATTACATTGTCCGATGCAATCAGGCAATAAATTACCATAAATTTAAATGAAATTCGAAAAACTTCTGTTCCGAAAGTGTGCTAGATAAAGATTATATTAACTCGGATGGATATCTCCTATATATTTGGAATGGAAATATTGAGATAACTCTCAATAATGTATTATCGGGATGTTATCTCGTGTAAACAACTCTAAGAATGCTATTCCAGAGATGTATTATCATTGTGATGTTCAGGTTCGGTATTCAAATGGTAATTCCAGAATATGGGTAATTTTTCAATCGAATATTTTCGGTTGAACTCACCAAAGTAGCGCTTCTGGTGACGTGAAGAATGCCATGTCACATGGTAAAATGCCGAAAATTTAATGGGATGCCATTTGTTTAGATTTTTGGACTTTTATCTCGCGTTCATATGTAAATTTGAAATTTAAAACATCCCGAATGTTGTATTGTATATCCAGATGATGAATTCACTATATTGAAAGCTTTTTCCTTCGAAAAATTAATCGCTCTTTGCAATAAAACTGAAGAAAGGCAATAATAAATATTCCAAAAAACATTTAATTCCCTTCGGAATTCTTCGAGTCATTGCTAATTAAACTCATTACACATTCAGTCAATAAGGAACTGGGCTTTTAGAGATTGTCCAAATCATTTTTGTCGCAAAGTTGGCACAACTGTCCTCCATATTCAAGTTGAGTTTGAGTGTCATCTGTCATTACGTTTATTCACAGTGCTTCATTTTGACAGTTCATCTCAAGTCTGTGATGTTCATTCACAATGGTTGAAAATTGCTATGTACTCAAATGGTTTAGTTAAGACTCGCATGCTGAAAGGGTTGAATTGAAGCACTTACTGTATGTAGGGATCGGTTTATTTACTCTAACATGAAATACAGTATAACATTGTTGTGTTGAGTTTAAAGTGCATTGGAGTAGCGTTTCGGGTGGACTGGACGACTGAAGAACTTGAACTGCGTTGGAGTAGATCGACTGAACGACTGCTCTGATTCAGAGACAATGGGGTATTCATTTACTATTTCCAGGATGGATTATAAACTTGATAAAATACATATCGGCAAACGCGTCTTATATCCTTATATTATATCAACGATGATGATGAATCGTCATTATCTCAATGATTATGACAAAATTATAAAAAAATGAATGAAGAATTTCACATAGTTACGGCGTATTGATAAGTCGTCCCGGTCAAAATACCGGGACGTATCGAGTACAACCCTATGTTTTCAAATACAACACAAGGTGGTGGACAACGCACCACTGATTCTAAATGGATGACACCGAATAAAGAGTCTGTATATCAGCGCCCAGTACATCTCTTGGAAAAATTGTTGAGCAACAGAATAAGAAACATTTATATTCCATCCACCTGGAGCGTCACTAACAGTACCAATACTGCAAATTCCCAAAACGACAATACATAAAATAATTATTATAATAATTGTACCTTCAATATCAATATTAATCAACAAAAAATTAGAAATATTATTCATCATATAATCGTAATGCATACCAATTCGATCATAGAGAAGATATTTTGATTATACGAACCTCTTCACTGGACGTATTTAGCGAAACACCACTCGAGTTGCGCTCACTGATGTTTCGCGAATTACGTGACTCGGTGTATAATAGAATATTGTCTATGCTTTTTTGATATAACTGATTGTCGCAGTGTCCTACATACTGAATTCTTGCCGAGAGCTCAGGAAATAACTCATTAAATGTTATTGGCAACGAGCGTATTCCCTGATACGTCTCCACCCGACATGCTTCTCTTTGGGAAACTCAAATTACTGCTTCGAAGCACTGCCATTTTCAGTGGATGAAGAGACTCAAGAGAATTTGCGGTCGGTATAAAAATCGATTCCTGTAAATATATATTGAAAATTTTTTAAATGATTGGATTATTCGTTCACGGAAGGCGCCTACTTTGAAGACAAAACAATAAGTTTTAATGAATAATACATAATTTGTGTTTTGTTGAGCAATTCCTGGTGTACACAATCAAGAAGCAGAAAGAAATTTCTTGTGATGACTTTATCATTCCGTTCAATATAAAGGATAGTCCATCTAGTGTTTGCATTAAGTAGTGGTTATTTCGTGTCTAGCAACACTTCTGTCATTCGTGCTCTTACAGAAAGCTACTTTCATATCAGACATTGATGAAATGGGTCGATTAACGCTTGAGCAAAACTGGCAAATATAAAAAAACTTATTTCTGCAGTGGTGAATCATTTATCAAAAGTGCTAGAAATTTACGCGGAAATTTAAATAGAAATTCCAAGGTCGTGGAGCTGAATCGCTATTCAATAAAATAACTCGTTAATCTCATTTAGTGGGCACACCTGCAAACATTGCTGCTATAACCCAGAATGTGGCTGAAGATCCATCAACATAAACTCCTCATCGTGCTCAAGAACTGAATATTTCTTGCACTTCTCTGAAGATAATTTTGCATAAAGAGCTCAGTATAAAGCTTTACAAAGTTCAACTAGTGTAAGAAATTAAACTTTGTGACCATTCTAAGGGTATACACTTTGCTCAATGGCCTAATGATCACATTGCCGAAGATGAGCGATGAAGCTCATTGTTACCTAAGAGGATATGCGAATAAGCAAAACTCTCGCATTTAGGGACCAGAGAATACACACGTTGTTGTGGAAAAGCCTGTGTACCCACAACGAGTAATTGTTTGGTGCGGTTTTTGGTGCGGTTGCATCAATGGTACATTTTTCTTCGAAAATAGGCAAGGAATCGCCGTTACGATCAATAGGATCAATTCCGTGTCATGCTCGACCGATTCCGTGTCATGATCCCAAAATTCAAGGAAGGCGTGAAAGACATTTGGTTTAAAAAACACAGGGTGGGGTCACTTGTCACACAGTCAACGTAACCATCGATCTTTTTTGCAGTGTTTTGAAAATCAAATGATCAGCCGAAATGCAGATGTGAATTTGCCTCCTTGGAGCTGTTTTTTGACTCCGTTGACCTATTTCTTGTGAGGACCTGTTAAGGGATAAGTATTACGCTAACCATTCAGAAACGATTGATGCTTTGAAACGCAAAATCGAAGTTGCCATTCATAATTTTAAGCTGCCAACAATCAACATTGAACACAAAATTAGGCTGATTGGTTGGGGTACCGTATGGTCAGTCGTGGTGGTCATTTGAATGATATTGTTTTTCCAACAGTTTTTTATTTCTAGCCGATCCAAAATGCAAATTTTAAATAGCCTATAGTAAGTGAAACTAATTGAAATCATAACAAGCTTTCAGGGTGAAATAGTAAAAAGAGGTTTTTTCTTGATGGTTTCAAAGGAGTCCATAAAATACCTTGCAAGCTTTATGTAGTTTCTGTGACGAACATAGAATACGTAGGATTTTAAAAAGTTCATTCTGATGTTTGTCTGAATAACTGCATTTAGTTTTAGATGGTAAGATATGTTTTGTTGATTATTTTTATTTTTTAAATATGAAGTAAAGCGGATGAGATCATGCTGTAATAATTCTAAATTGCTTTTTGAAGATGTTCTGCATGTTTTAGGATTTTTTTTGAAAGGAACTTATTTTGAGCAAGTTGTTTTTGAAGAAGTTCTTGAACTCGTATTTTGCATTTTTGGAAGGGAATTTGGTTTTCATAAAATAAGGAACGAAACAGAATTTCGTACTCTTCACGTATTTATATAATAATTTTTTAATTGAAAATTTATATTTCTTTTATTCCCTTTGGTACTGTGTAATAAGTGTTAATTCTATATGTCTACTGAATTGATGCAGTATGTTCTGAAGACATTCATTTAATTTAATTCTAAAAGCTTCTGCATAAAAATTTTCTGAAATTAAAATTTGTCGGAGGTTAACAGAATAAATCTGTATAAGTAAGCTTTCAGAGAAAAACATGAACATGTGTTTACATCATTCTGAGCTGCTCACAAATTTATAACATGAGAATCAATAAAAGAACCTTTAGATCGACTAGATCTAACAGATACAAAAGGATAATAAACTAAAATTTCTATATAGAAAAATATTGTCGACATCCATTTTAGGATAATAAATTATAATTAATTATTCAATCGTATTCAGCACACGGCGTCTTTATGAATGAACGTTGCGAGTAGTAGAATAGTATGCGCAAGAAAGCAGGAATTGTTTTATGATTTAAATGATTATGAAAGTCTGGTGCGCGGAGCTGCGTGGGTTTTATTTGATGATTCTGACCATTCTAATGCTAACTGCATAATTTTGCAATGTCTGTTCTGGCGCCTTCCAGAGCCTCAGGCTGTCTTCACGGAGACTATAGACTTCTTTCTCACCTTTCTCATTAGTTGATAAGCGATTGTGTTTGTCGTCGAATTTCTTCGTTTTAAAATTAAGCAATCGTGAAACTGAGATAGTCTGTTCTGAATCTGTAACAAAATAGAAGTTACTTTAATAATGGATACAGGGAAAATTGCACTAGTTGTTAAAATCGTTATTTTATATCTCATTCCTAAATTTCAACTCTTCAGTAACTTAATGATCAATAAAATAAGAGAACAAACTATGCAGTAGGCACATTTTCGGTGTCCACTGAGGTATTGCGAAATTGATCTTGACATTTAGATTCGCCAATAAGGACAGAGACCTCTAAGAGAGAGGCATTATGAAGCTATCCTTAAATTGGCGACAAATTATAGAACCAAACGCAGTATATTTGACCCAAATCGAACAATCCGAATTATGTTAAATAAAGTCTGAAAATTCAAGTAAAAATAAATGATTTTTCCCAAAGTATTATATATACCGGATGTTGAACAACAAAGTCTCAATATTTAGGGAGCTGATTATAGACCTCAAAATGAGTAAAAAATTTCATACAAACACAAGTCTGTCAATGAGCCGTTTTGGAGCTATAAGCGATTTACGGTTTTCAAATTAACTTCTAGCGCAACCAAATACGATATTCGATTCATTTTCAACTTTCAGATGTCTTGTTTACCGAACTTACAACTAAAATGTTTTTCAATCGGTTCATTAAAAAAAATCACAGCTGGCATCAAACATTTGATTTTCATATGACATTTACGTACTTTTATTGAGTATTTTGCATCCAATTCGAGTTGTTCACTTTCTTTCACTTTGTTGTTAAAAAAAAATACTATTCCTGAATTTGGAATGCCTTATTCTAATATTGAATTCAGTGATATGGATTTCATGTATGGCTGTGCCAAAGGAAATGGTCCTGAAGCACGTCGCAGAGGCTTATTCCGATCGTCAACTTCCTTCTCATGTGACATTCAATCAAGTTTTAAACGATTGAGGGAAATCGGTTCCATACAGAAAAATGCTTGTGATACTGGACGTTCAAGATCTGTAAGTACTCCAGAAGTTGAAGGTCAAATTTAAAATATTGTGACTGAAAATCCCGCTACAAGTGTAAGAAGAATTTCAGTGGAAGTAGGAATAAGTGGCCCCATTGTCTGGAGAACTATGCATCAACAACTACTCTATCCATTCCATATTCAACGCGTACATTCTGACCATTAAGTCATTAGGACATTCTGTCAATGGGTTTTAACAAAGATTGCTAAATATCCGCATTTTACTTATGAAGCCGGCTTAACCAAAGATGGAATTTTTAACTTTCATAATAGTCATATTTGGGCGGATGAAAATCCACACACCATTCATGAATCCAGGCCTCAACAGCGTTTCAGTATAAATATCTGGATAGGTATTTTAGGAGATCGTTTGTTAGGACCAGTAGTCTTACCACGGAATTTAACAGGAGCCGCGTACCTTAACTTTCTTCAAAATACCTTGCCCGATTTTCTAGACGTGGTACCTTCAAATCAGTGGATACATATTTGTTAAAAAAATGTATATATGACAGTAATTTATTTCCACAAAAATGTTTGTACTTATACAACAATTGTTTCACCACGATGTGGCTTCTTATGTTAATAAACTCCACCCAAAAATCAAATTCACAATCGAAGAAGAAAAGAATCAAAGTATTAATTTTCATGACCTCACTATAACAAGATTAAATAATTTACATGATTTTAGTATTTTTCACAAACCAACACATACAGACATCACAATACATAAAACTTCAAACCACCCCACTAACCAAAAGATGTCAGCATATAATAGTTTTATTCATAGATTATTGAATGTCCCTTTAAATTCAGAAAATTTTATGAAAGAATTAAATATTATTAAACAAATAGCATCAAACAACGGTTACAATCCCTTTCTTATAGACAAAATGGTATCCAATAAACAAAAGAAAATGGCATTAAATCTCGTGTACCCAATCATAAAAGAGGACAATACACAGAAATATTTTTCGTTGTCTTATGTCAATGGATTATCTGAAAATATTGCTAAATATTTCAAAAGTTGTTTCAATTATAACGCGGCTTTTAAGACAATTAATAACCTTAGTACCTACATAAAAAACAATAAAGATCGTACAAATAAAGAAAATAAATCCGGAGTCTACAAGTTAACTTGCAAAGATTGCCCTTTAGTATACATTGGCCAGACTGGTAGACCATTCAAGAAACGTATCCAAGAACACCAAAGGGGTTATATATACAATTCTGTACATTCGACATATGCTAATCATCTTAAGGAATTTAGGCATAATTTCAACAATAATTATGAAATTATCCACGTTGAAAGCAAAAGTTCTAGATTAACACTTTTAGAATTTCTTGAAATCAACAGGTATAATGCCCGTAAAATCCTTTTGAACGAACAAGCAGATGTTGATCATTCTCCATTACTGAATATTTTTCCTTAATGGCATTTTTAGCGGCAAACTCCAATAAACACCTAGAGTTTTTATGACTTGTGGTTCTATTATTTGGTCACGTACCTAAAAATGTATATAAACTCGGTTACACTCAATACCATCAGACAGTACAATGTAATACCTGAAGAAGCCACATCGTGGTGAAACAATTGTTGTATGAGTACAAACATTTTTGTGGAAATAAATTACTGTCATATATACATTTTTTTAATTAAAATGAGTTTCCACCAAGTGAAGACCGAATCTATCAAAGATACATATTTGGTTTATGCAAGATGAAGCGCCCCCACATTATACACTTCCTGTTAGGAAATATTTAGACCAAACATTTCACAGAAGATGGATAGGACGAGGAGGCCGAGTGACATGGCCCGCTAGTTCTCCCGATTTTAATCCCTTGGACTTTTCGTATTTGGGGTTATTTGAAAAGGTTAGTGTATGCAACGTCAGTGAATAACATTGAAGAGTTGTAACATTAAATTGAACTATCCTCTCAAACGATCCGAACACAACCAGGTCTTTTCGAAAGAGTACGTAAGTCCTTCATGCAACAATGTTTCTAGTGTTTTTTTAAACTGAAAAAAACACATTTAAATTAAGATTGAAGCCAAACTTATTTTTATTTGAAAGATAATTTTATGATATTTATGTTTTGATAATAATTTCCGGCATATGTCCACCACGACTAGCTCTGAGGAACAGCATTCGACCAGACCAATTTTGGACCACTTTTTCGAGTAATTCAAGTCTTATTTCATCAATAACACGAGTTATGTTGTCTTCCAAAGCGTCTTTTGTTTCTGGTTTATCAGCATAAACCAATGACTTGACATAACCCCGAAGAAAATAATTCAGTAGAGTTAAATCGCATGATCTTGAAGGCCAATTAAATGGACCATTTCTCTAAATGATGTTATCGCCAAATCTTTCTTTCAATAAATCAATTATTTAGGTAGCAGCATGAGGTGCAGCACCATCTTGTTGGAATCAAAACACTTCTGGGTTATTACCATTCAAATTTTGAAACAAATAATCATTGATCATCGATCTGTAACGAGCAGCATTCACTGTAACATTAGCTCCACCATCGTTTTAAAAGAAATATGGACCGATGATG
This sequence comes from Megalocaria dilatata, assembly GCA_034642435.1. Taxonomy (NCBI): domain Eukaryota; kingdom Metazoa; phylum Arthropoda; class Insecta; order Coleoptera; family Coccinellidae; genus Megalocaria; species Megalocaria dilatata. The sequence goes on from CM067858.1 coordinate 28,440,242, forward strand.
CCTCCAGCGTCTAAAGCACACCATACAGTGCATTTTTCAGGATGTAATGGAATCTGCAGAACTTCTTGAGGATTGTTTTCACTCCATATACGCCAATTTGCTTGTTTACATAGCCGTTCAACCAGAAATTAGCTTCATCACTAAACACAATTTTACGATAAAAAAGTGGATCAACTTCAAACTGTTTTAAGGCCCAATCAGTAAACAAACGACGCTTATTATGGTCAAATGGCTTTAGTTCTTGAACGTACGTAGTGTTCATTTGTCTTGTTGTTGCTACATCGAGTAGAGAAAAAGTTGTCTGAAATCTAACGATAGTTCGACGAATAAGCTGCTCTGATGGACGATTATGTAAACCATAAATTTCACGAAGTGCTCTATAAGTTTGGCGAATAAAACACTGATTTTGAAAACAAATTTCAACAATTTGTGATCTTCTGTGATTTATCGTATGTGGTTGAACGAGAAGTTAATATTTTGAAAACCGAAAATCGCTTATATCTCCAAAGCGGTTCTTTTGCGGACCCATGTTTATAGGAAACATTTTACTTATTTTAAGGTCTAGAATAGGCTCCCCAAATATTGAAACGTTGTTTTTTAACACCTGGTATATATTTTGGAATGAAATTTTTTTTTCTGTCTTTTTTTCCATTTCATTGAATCAGCTCAAATACAATTATTTTATCAAAACCGAGCTTAATTTTAATGTTTATCGTTTTCCAAATAAACGAGGTGAAATACGCGGCTGCAATTTCGATCCTAATTGTATGGGCATATCATTCAACTATAAAATTTCGGACTGTAGGAAAAGAAAACCAAGGATCAATTGCAAAACCAAAAAGATATCGATGGTTTTGCTTATTGACATTGTAACACGTGCCTACTAGATTGAAAATGTATTCATGAATGAAATTGACGTGGGCAGAATGAATGACACATTTCATAAGAAGGTGGACCATTCGTGAATGGAAATATTTCATTATATTTCGAGGTTAGAACTGCTCATTAAAAGCGAAAGATGAATGGAACGAAATTCTTCCGCTAGACGGGTACGAGCCTACACAAAATGCATTGTCCTAGAAAATGGCATTTATAAGGATCTGCACATAACAAATTATGCGCTATGCCTTTTAACTTACGAGTATTTCGTAAACATTTATGTAAGTAACCACTTTAGATGAAATAATCATCACTCAGACGATTGAATTATCGGAAAAAAGCTTATTGCACGAAAGACTTTGAAGCTATTAGATGTGATAAACAGTAAATACAATTCGGTTTCCATGAAGTATTCATTAATAATCAACAATTGGTCATCCTACTGTGACTTCATCAGGTTCTACACTTGAACTGTTCAGGAGTGAGAACTTCCATATCATGTTATATGTGATTAGGTACTGCTGTGGAGTTCACATATTGGGCCAGTTACATAAAATAATATGACTAATCGGTTAGAGGATAGTTAAAAATAATCTACCTTTCCATTTATTGTGACTCGTTGAAAGAATATTTCTACATATATCATTGAAATGAAATTGGTTTAAATGAAATAATTCAGGTATTAAACAAATCAAAAGAACAATTATGATATGATAAATTATCCTGATACTCCTAGATCTTCTGAGAAGATCCCTCAGAAGGTATTCAGCTTGCTAGTTAGGAGTTCAGTTGTCTTCTGGTTAGGCTTTGTTACTGCGACCTTACGCCACTTTAGGTTACAGCACTGTTAATTTTCGACCCAACAGTGAAATGGTGGCCGCAACACGACCAAATAAAAGACTTCTTTTCTACTTGAATACGATTTTAACCCGGGACCTTTCGATTCCCGGCCCAACGCTCTAGTCACTAAGCTATCGACACAATTGTTATAAAGGAACACAAACACTAATTAGAATGTAAAAACTTGTACAATTGTTTTTAAATATGTTAGATCTCATATTTTAATTACATTTTCATTTTAAAATTGTAGAATAAGATAAAAATACGTATAACAGTTTATGCCTACAATTGAATATACTATCACATCTGTAGTCGTTTCATTTTCAAAAACGCAAAACAAATTATCATCGGTATTATTTAACGCAAAAAACCCTAAACCAAACATGCACAAATCAGGAGTTTATGAGTTATCTTGTTCTACGTGCAGTTATAAATATATAGGACCAACAGGACGTTCCTTCAAGACGAGGTTCAACGAACATAAAATGAGTTTCATGAAAAATAAACAAAATTCTATTTTTGCCACTCATTGTCTAGAAAACGGTCATTCCTTTCCCACAATAGATAATCTTAAAATTTTATTATGTAGAATCAAAACGAAAGAAACTCGATTATCTAGAATCTGTTGAAATTTTCGAATTAGTTCACAATAACAATAATGTAAAAATAATGAATGACTGTACTGAGCTATGTAAATCGAATATATTCGGGATATTAAAGAAGTAACATCTGTTTTAAACCTTTTTCAAGGAACATAAAATGAATTTAATGAAAATTAAACAGAAATTCAACAAACAGTAATTCCTTTCGACAAAAGAAAATCTTAAGAAAATTTTACATGTAGATTCAAAAGATAAGAAACTTGATTATTGAAATTTTCAAATTCGTTCACAAGAAAAATAATGTGAAAATTAATTAATGAGTGTAGGGAGCTATGTAAATACAAATATTTGAGATATACTACAAAATAACGTAAAAGTAATGAATGACTGTACGGAGCTATGTAACCCCAAAAATTATTTGAGATATTTAAACGGGTACCATCTGTTAAACAACCTTCTTTTTTGATTGCCTACATTCCGATATCTGTTAGAAGGCCCCTCTTTTTTAACCCGGTTTTTTATCACGTTCCGCTTGTAAACCTCTGTACTACTATTAGGTGTTACCTAGAATCTATGGAAATGTTCAAAATATTTATCACTTTTGTTTAAATACCTCTGTACCACTGTTAGGTCCTCAGTTGTCTGATAATGGAATAGTTCATTTCCCGAAACTCGAGTCACAAGAAAATGTGTAATATATATTTTTATTGGTAGTAAAACATAGTAATTTCTACAATTTGTTTTAAATATTAATGTTATATTAATCAGATGCTCCTGTGACATATCTGTTAATAACTTCGAAACGAAATTCTGGTTAACATTTCAAATTTATTACCAGGCATGACATGACTACATAGCAAGTGGGTTTTTGTTCATAATTTTTTCTAATAATATTTTATTATGCAATATACTTTTTTATGTTCTTCTACCCTTATGCTTATAGATCGTCCCTGTCTGACCTATGTAAAATGCAGGGCATTTATTACAATATAATTTCCTTATTTGTACAAATAGTGTTAATATTATGTTGTTTTAGTCTATTGCAAATTTTGTTATTTATTTGTGGTATGGAGTTCATGCCATGGAATTTTTCTTTTTCTGCTGTTTCCTAAAACTGAATTTATCTATTACGTTCGTATTGTAAACATTGTTCGACGCTAATGACTTCAAAACTTTAATTTCATTGTTGAAGTTTTTTTTTGAGATAAGGGTTGATAGAACCCAAGAAAATTAAAGTTTTGAAGCCATTAGCGTCGAACGATGGTTACATTATGAAAGTAAAAGATAAATTAAATTTTAAGAAACAGCATAAAAAAGCTCCAGCTTCTTTTTACGCTATCCTTCAGGACAAAGAAAAAGAAAAATTTCATAGCATGAACTTCACACCACAAATGAGCAACAAAATTTGCAATAGATTAAAACAAAATAATATCAATGCTCTTTGTACAAATAAGAAAAACTTAGGTTCACTCTTAGTCAATAGCGAAGACTGTCTTGAAACGTGTGAAAAAAGCGGTATATACAAATGATATTGTATTTAATGGAAAATATACGAAAAAAATATGCTAGTAATCTCTACAAAATAAAATCTGTATACTATTTTCGAACAAAAACTGCGCACCTTGTACGCTAACGAAGTGGTTTGAAATGGACGAAACCTGCGTTTTATTTGAAATACAAATGATGGTACAAATGTGAACGATGAAGAGCAACAACCCAAAAATTAAAATCCAGCGACTTATCGTTTGAGGGAAAAATAGTCGTTTTCATAAACAAAAATAGGAAAAACAATTTCGATTCAAATAAACAGCTTTATTCGAATTTAATGAATAATCAAATGAAATCTCTATAATCATTCGAGTATAATTCAAAACATGCTCCATAGTGTAACATTCAGAAGTTGGAAAATAAAATAAAAATTCTAGCTTGAATTCACAATCTAAGCATAAAATATTGGTTTCATCGATATTTTGAGAGAGAACTAAGCAAGTTTCTATTCACTGCTGGTGAAAAATAGAGACATAGCCTAGCTATTAAGTGAAATCTACTGTAACTAATGGCTGTTGATTCGAACATGACCAGAAAATTCCTTCCATTCATATGTAATAAATACCATCCTGATTTGTTTTAACATCTCTTAGTCAATAGAAGTGTTTGTCACGATTTATCTAAAGAAGCATTTGACTTCTTAACAGATAAAATTTTGTCTTCTAATACTCCTTAATGAGAGACAAGCAAAAGAGTTTGATTAACAGCGACAGGTAGATAGGAATGCTCTTTTGGGCAATTAGACACTAGTTGTCATCTGCAACTTACAACAGGAGTTACCACTTTTATGAACATCGAATTTGGGTTGATATCGAAGGCGGTAGATTTTGAAAGAGTAGAGCTATTTTCTATAATTTGTTGACCAATTTTATTCGGCTTCGGTAGTTCTAATCCGATAATACTCATGGGAATCCGTCACGAATCCTCAGAGCGAATGAGATTCACATGGAAAATTAGTTTCAGGTTGATGTTCGATAAATCCATGAATATTAAGAATTCTCAAATGAAATTAAATAGTAACTTTGTTTTCTATAACATAAACCGGAGTTTCGTAGTATTAATATAATAAGGTGTAATAATGCTACGAATCTCGGATCATTATGTACCTATTTAAAAATAGGTATCTTAATTTTTTGCGTTTCTTTCCCAGGGAACAGCGAGTTCTCGTTTTGCCCAAATTTTTTATATTTTTCCCAATATTTTCGAAACTACAGATTAGATTAATCTAAAATTCAGGATTTGAAAGTAGAATAATGACGCGTCTATTTGTGCCAAATTTCGTGAGGATCATGAGATCGTAAGTTACGAAAATGTTGTGAGCGGATCAGCGTTGAGCACTTCTTTCAACACTGTAACTTTCGAATGGATAGGTAAAGAAACTTAAAACTGCAGAAGTAGACTTGGGACGCATAACTGCGCAAAATCAGTTTAATGGTTTCGCTGTTATTTACATTCAGAAACTTCTTTTATTTTTATTGATATTTTCGAAAAAACAAAAAACTTTGAGAACCACTTGAGTATATTGGGAAGCAAGGTATATGAACTAGTTTTTAGTGATGATTGTCTTCATGTATCATTCAGTAAAATAAAGTTCGACTGACAATACTGAATAGGAGTTTTAAACGCTGATCTAGGGAATGTGTGATATTTTTGAGTTTTTCGAAAGTGTTCAAGTTTATATTTGATTGATTCGGTCTTTACTTGGTTTACTCAAAAATGTTTGTACTACTACAACAATTGTTGTTGTATTAAATTACTCTCTCATATATATTTGGTTAATGTTCAAATTTATATGGAGCGTTTCTTGGAATTGAATTTCGTTACTCGTAAAGTTTATTTTAAACAGCTGAATCGGCTAAATTATGCTAGTTAATTCAAGTCATTATTCTATATTTTCTATTATATATATATATATATATATATATATATATATATATATATATATATATATATATATATATATCACTTTATGTCTTGAGATGGTTGTTGGAGTATGAGAATTTTATATATCTAGTGAAATAGAAACACATTTTGACTATTTGAAATATGTAAAAGATCCTCTTCCAAGAAATATATCTTTTCAAATGTTCAAATTGCTTGTTTTCATCAAACTTCCCAATTTACTACACAATGACTATTATATTCTCGGATATTGAGAAAATATATTTAGCAATAGGCAGGCTTCCCAAATGAGTTTAATTGGATAATTATTATTTTCTCGAGCTCAATTAAGAGAAGGAGATTTTCCAAATCGCTTTTGGGTGGAATTTTCTCATTCACAAACTTGATGTTTGTCGATGTTTTAGTTTCGATAACTTCTTAATTAATCATGAAGGATGCCTTTTTAATCGGTCGCTCCAACTCAAGTAGTTTAGATATTTTAGATATTTTAATCAGATGAATATTAATAATCTTACAATAATGAATTTCCTGAACTCGACCTATAGCAGATGCCATGCTTTTGTGCGCTTTTTCTAGGAAATGTTGTGCCCAAATGTCTGTATTTTTAAAATTTGGATCCGAAAATGGACGCGAACGTCCAGGTTGAACTCACTAATGTCTGGGTACAAAGATACAAAATCGAAATCCAAATTGAGTTAGATACGATAAATAAAATTCAAAGAGAAATTATTGATTATTTCAACGTTTTCTTAACCAGAAGACAGAGAAATGTCTCTGAGTTTCAGGAAAACCATACTTTTCAAACCGGCCATAATATTTCTTCTAGATTGCTCATCCTTCAAATATTCATTATAGTAGCTCGTTCTCGTCTTATATACTGCTGCTGTGATGATATTTCTAAGAATTCATATGATTGCCTATTGCACAAATTCCTGGTCTTCTTGAACTTTATTTTACTCAGACGCTAAGGCTCTAAAGTCCCTTAAGAAGGAAGTTGTAAATTTTAAACAAAGTCAATACAATTATTTAAATATTTTGATATTAGCCTTCTACATATTTAATTTCAAAAAATTATATTTTATAATTATAACTTCAGGAATTAAATTAAATTAACGTCATATAAGTACCACTTACATCAAACGACCTATAAAATAAACATTCATTATAAGACATCCAAATGATATAACAAAATTCAATAAATAAAAATTGTTAACCAAAATCCTATAAATTAAATATTTTGAGTAGACAAAATTTTGTTTCTGCTGGTCAATCTTATGAAAACAGATATCTTTCAAAAATGTTTAACATAATCTCAAGAATTTGATCATAAAACTATCTTACTTAGAATATTCGATATTATTGGATGTCTGACTATAAAATCTCAAGATATGTGAAAACAATACTGAAAAACAAATTTCAAGAGAGACTGCTTCGTCAGAATAATTCATATTCAATAAAATATAACATCAATCAACAACAAATATTTACTTCACCTTTAACAATTTAGAAAACTTCTGTTAAATGAATACAGAAAAATTTAGAGGGAGTGTAATGTTAACTACAAATAAATAATTCTGTGGTTTACCCTTGATCTAAAAGATTGAAAGACAATTTAACGGCCTCTGTTAAAGCACAAGGACTATCTGTATAAAGAATGTTAAGGAAACCAAATAATTATATTATATTATGAATAAAATAACATAAATAGAGGTTTATACTTGATAGAAGGTATATAAAATTATTTAAATATTTTAGTATTAGCCTTCTACATATTTAATTTCAAAAAATTATATTTAATAATTTTAACTTCGGGAATTAAATTGAATTAATGTCATATAAGTCCCACTTATATCAAACGACATAAATAAACATTCATTATAAGACATCAAAATGATATAACAAAATCCAATAAATAAAAATTGTTAACCAAAATCCTATAAATTAAACATTTTGAATAGACAGAATTTTGTTCCTGCTGATCAATCTTATGAAAACAAATATCTTTCAAAAATGTTTAACTTAGTCTTAAGAATTTCCTCATAAAACTATCTTACTTATAATATTCAATATTATTGGATATCTAACTAAGTGACTTTCTATAAAATCTCAAGATATGTAAAAACATTACTGAAAAACAAGTTTTAACAGAGACTTTGCTTCGTCAGTACTCAAATAAGAGTCAATGCATATTTTTGTACTGTATTGTATCAACTCCTTCTATTTTATGATAACTACCCAGTTAAAATATCCTTTATTCAGGCATTTAGACGAATCATAGGATCAAATCACGTGGTAGTATCAGACGTGTAAGATACTTCGATTATGGAGTTACCTTCAGAAGGCCGATGAGTACAACATTCCTTCGAAGGATAGAAGCGCTTTCACGGATACCCTGAACTCACTTCGAACAAGTTGATTGATAGATAAGAGACGTAGATATATACAGTGTGTTGCATTTTTCATGAAGATGTATTGCGCTTTTATTCATTTCTCTCCGTTAAATCGATGTGAAATAAGCACGTTTAAATCTGATTCTATTCGATTACTACGTATATATCCGATGTGTGATAGATAACGTTATTAATAAAAAATATTGCGAGATAGATATCCTGATATCTGAAGCTAATTTCTTTTGCAACTTGGATCGAATGAAAGAACTGAAAATAAACTGTAGAATCAGTCAATAGAATGACTTTAGATGTAACAGCAGGAAATGAGATAAAATATTTGTGATTAGTTGAAATTACTTGCCTGCTCTCTATGAAATACAGGTTATCCATTTTGTTCTTCCGAAAGCAAACGTAAATAAAATCCTCCTTTATTTAGAATATCGATCAAATTTTTATTTCAATATAATACTCTTACAGGACTCTATACTTTCGGGTAATATCCCGAGTCTGAGAATTATCGACATAAACACGATCCTACGCATAATCCCACAAAAAAATTCAAAGGTGATAAATCACAAGATTTTGGTGGCCAATTCACATCGCCGAAACGAGAAATCACACGTTTTGGGAACTTTTCTTGCAATAAAGCCAAAACGGGTCGTGTTGTGTGGCTTGTTATTACATCTTGCTGGAACCACAACTATTCCGATTCCATATCATTAATTTCAGGTCAAAAAAACGGTAATCATTCTGCTATAGCGATGTGAATTGGCAGTTTGAGTGACACCTTCATATTTGAAGAAGTCAATCGCTCCACCAGACCAAATTGCACACCATACAGTGAATTTTTGTAGATGTAATGATCTCCCAGCAGTTACATGAGGATTTTCACTGTCCCAGATGCGACAATTTTGCTTGTTTACATAGCCACCGAGTGAAAAATGTACTTCGTCGCTGAAGAGAATTCGATGCAAAAAATCGTCATCCAAACGTTGTTGTTCAAGCACCTAATCGGCATATGTTCTACGCATTCTATGGTCAGCTGGATTTAGTTCTTGTGTCAACTAAACCTTGTAAGGATGGAGATGCAAATCCAGATGCAAAATATGCCTTAACGTGCCATAAGAAAGGCCTAAATGTTGTGCGCGCTGATGAAGTGATAAATTTGGACCTTCTTCAATACTTTCACTCACAATAAAAATATTTTCGGTCGAGCGTGCACTTCGATGATCAACGGGCTTTAAGACATTAGTAACAGATCCAGCCTCTTCGAATTTTTTCACTGTATTACCAACTGTACGCTCAGATGGACGATTATGTCGACCATAATTTGCCAGTAATGCAAGAAATGTACTTGTTAAAGAATCATTGTTTTGTAGCAAGTTTCCACAATTTTCGCACGTTCAACAGTTGAGGAACGATTCATATTGTTAAATGGCTAACCTTCAACTAAACACATGAGGCTTCGGATCACAGTTCTGTTTGACAAATGTCATTGATACAGGACTGTGAAATCCGGACTGTGAAATGGATAACCCGTTACATTGGACACTCCGATGATCGATCAAGCGCGTAACATACTCGTACTAATTCAATAAAATTTTCTCCGCTTATTATCACTTTTCTTATTGAGAAATGTGGGAGAAATAACGTTTCTAATAAAAATAAAAATTGCGAGATAGATCCACAAGTAAATCGCAAAGTGTATCGAATACGAACACTAAAAATAAAACATTCAATCTCCAAGAAATAGATGAATTATTTGTAGAATTAAAATTAAATTTCTTACCGGCTTTCTACGAAACACATTGGAGACTCCAACGTTCGACCAAGCGACGAACATTTGAATGAAATGAGGAAATAAACAATATTACAAGGTATACAATCGACCTGACTTTCGAAGTGTTATAACGTTACTGTGTTTTCAAATAGATATATTTCATCTTTATTCATTTCGGTTCTAGATGTACAAGTTTGAGATTATCTAATTCTTGGAAGAAACGATTGTTTTTTGACGAACTAGGTGATATTTTTCCGATATTAGAATGAAGCTTCGTATCGCGTGGATTTTCTTTTGAACAGCAAGTTTCACGTAAGTATCGGAAAGATAACTTTTACTTCACTGAACTAAAATTTTTCCAGAATTAGATGATTTCCTTGATCTAAAAACGAAAGGTGGAAAACTGGATATCTTGGTATCAATAAATATTTTCAAAAAGAGCAATAAATAGGCCACAAAAATTCAAAAATTCTTGAAATGAAGGTGAATTTTTTGATTTAGTCCATTAACGGACTCAAGTGTCTAACGCTTTCGTTCGAATGTTTGAGTTTTGAGGATGGACCGGTCGGATAGAATCACTTTTCACCTCGGATTCTTCATTAGTGGGTCCGACCTAGTGCTCAAAGAAAATTTTTGGCTCAAAATTCAAAATTAACAGATATTTGGATAACAATGATCGCACACTGTTCCCTAAAATAAGCACAAAATTTCAGTATATGGAATAATCCTTCACATATTTCTACTTTTTATTGAAAATTACGAATACCTGGATTCATCGCTATTTTAAAACGCCGGGGATGTGAATGGAATGTACCGGGTGTTTTTTTAGAGTGACAGATCTTTCGATAGGGATAACTGTGATTTGACAGAAAGTAGAAGCCATGTTGTTTTGACATTTCTGTTCAGTAAGCATTGACAAATTATCGTGAGAAGACTCGCGCCGCAACAACGTTTAGAAATTGTTGAAATTAATTTTCAAAATCAGTGTTCTATTCGCCAAACTTATGAAACTTCGCGAAATTTATTATTTAAATAATCGTCCATCAGAGCAGCTTATTCGTCGAACTATCGAAAGATTTTGGACAACATTTTCTCTATTCGATGCAACAAAAATAACTAGACAAAGAACTGTACGTATAGCTAAAAATATCGCTGCTGTAAGTCATAGTGTTAATGATGATCCAGATTTGTCTATTTGTCGACGTTCACAACAACTTGCACTCTGTGCATCCACCACATGGAAAATTTTGCGTAAATATCTTGGCCCACACCCATACAAGATCCAACTGGTTCAGGAGCTAAAGCCACTAGAACAGCTTGAAGTTGATCCACTTTTTTATCGTAAAATTGTGTTAATTGATGAAGCTCATTTATGGTTGAACGGCTATTTGAACAAGCAGAATTGCCATATATGGAGTGAAAACAATCCTAAAGAAGTTCTGCAGGTTACATTGCATCCTGAAAAATGCACTGTATGGTGTGCTTTACACGCTGGAGGCACCATCGGTCCATATTTTTTTCAAAACGATGCTGGAGCTAATGTTACAGGGAATGGTGCTCGTTACAGATCGATGATCAATGATTATTTGTTTCAAACTTTGAATGGTATCGACCCAGAAGTATTTTGGTTTCAACAAGATGGTACTACACCTCATGCTATTACCGTAACAATTGATTTATTGAAAGAAAGATTGGGCGATAACATTATTTCGAGAAGTGGTCCAATTGATTGGCCTCCAAGATCATGCGACATAACTCCACTGGATTATTTTCTTTGGGGTTATGCCAAGTCATTAATTTACGCTGATAAACCAGAAACAATAGACGCTTTGGAAGCCAATATAACTCGTGTTATTGATGAATTAAGGCCTCTATTACTCGAAAAAGTGGTCCAAAATTGGTCTGGTCGAATGCGGTTCCTTAGAGCTAGTCGTGGTAGACATATGCCGGAAATTATTTTCAAAACTTAAATGTCATAAAATTATCTTTCAAATAAAAAAAAATTTGGCTTAAATCTTAATTTAATTGTGTTTCATTTCAATTTATAGTTCTATCACTCTAAAAAAAACACCCCATAGTTGATCATGTTTTTAACTGAGGAGTACTTGAGATAGAGAGATGAACCAAACTTCATTAAGAGTTTTATACGTTTATATTTTTGTTAAATAACATTGGAAAAGATTAAATTAATTAAACACAATTTTTTTTCTGTAGAACCTTCCGTTGGATGAATAAAATAATAATATGTTTAATCTTATTACTTATTACCTAAACATATGCGTTTTATCAATATATTTGTGAATAAATATAAATGCTGATAATACTTTCGTAGTCTTTTGATTTCTAGAGAACAGAGATGTGTTTTATGTTTGAATTGCCTTTGAAGATTCTCTTCAACATCTGTTCCTTTCTGTATTGCATTTTTGCATAGGTGTAAGAACGTTTTATTCAGTGTTTAAGGTATTTTTGGAATTCGTGAACTACGTTCTAACCTTTTGAATTGTATATAAATAAGAGATAAGCTGATAGAAGAATAATAAGAATACTCTGAAAAGTTGTAATATATTATTATTGCCCGAACTTCAAGTTATTTCGGATTGATTGATTAGTGTCAAATTTGCACCTTTTTGTTTTTTACTTTGTTGTTATTTTTTTAAAAGTAGCTTCATAATGCGTCTCTCGTAGAATTACTGTCTTGACGAAAAATTCAAGTAATCGATTTTGACAATCTTTTCCTGATGCCAGTTTCTTATCAACCAGTAAGTTTTTGAATGCTAGACAAAGATTTCAATCGCTTGCTACCAGGTCCAGACTATCTGGATGCATAAAAACTTCCAACCAAGCTCTCAGAGTTTTTGGCAAGTCACTACAAATGTGTGTGGCTGTATGTTGTTCTGCTGGAACACAACTTTTGTTGGTTAATTCTGACCGTTCCTGGACATTCGCTACTAAGTCAAATTGTCCAGTTGCTTGACAGTAGAGATAAGAATTTAGTTTTTCGCTAAATGGAAGCAACTCAAAATGAATAATTCCCTTCTAGTCCCACCAAACGCACTGTAGAATTTTTCTAGCTATTAGTCCTGGTTTGGCCACCGCTTGAGCTGTTTCAGCGCGCTTTGACCACGATAGATTTTGCACAGTATTGTCGTATATAACCCATTTCCCATCTCCAGTCACCATCCATTTAAGAAATGGGTCGATATCATTCCGTTTGGACAAGGCTTGTCAGATAGAAATTCAATCTATCATGTTTTGTGGTGTTAATTAATGTGGTATCCAAACATCGAGCATCTTTTTTTAATCCAGCTTTGCGCAAATGGCTAAACACCATTTTATAGTCGATCTTAAGCTCCTAGGCGTACTCACATCTGAATAGACCAAACATAAAACAACAAGAGAATGTTTAAGTGTGAAATGTCACAATGACAATAGGATAAATCTAAAATTTTTTGATCGATACTTGGATATCTCCTTCCCATACCTTTTATGATATTTTAATCTCTGGATTCAATTTACTGTAACCGAATACACGGTTTTCTTTCTTAACTGTAAAAAGTTACCAAATTGTGTTATTCACTAACTAGAATACTATGATAAACTAATCGGGGTCCGTGCAGTAAACTATTAACATGTGAAGATCTACGTGAACGAAAAAAACGTCAGTTTTTTTAACATCGGGTAGAATCAACACACTGATACCACCAAAATACTGCGATAAACTCATCGCGATCCGTAGAACAAAACTTTTAACGGATATTTTATGTAAAAGTCGACTCCAGCGCAAAAACAATTTTCGGCAAGATGCACAAGGATATAATTGGAAAATTTGGACCGAAAACGAGACGAACGAATTCGTTAAACGAACTGAGCGCAACGTCATTTCATTTAAATTATGCAAATACGATATCGACGAAGATATGAAGGCAGCGGTGGCAACTAAGCGCATTTTAATGTCGGGTAGATTGGATGCAGCTAAAGCTGGTAATACCAGAAGCGCTGGTTTAATGGTTTTAATTGAACCCCTGTTGGCTGCATGCATAAACTACTTCAACTTCTTCAGTTCACGAGATACCATTACGATCTGTCATCCGACGTAGTGGTTGTTCATCATCTTCGACTTTTTATAATTGCCGTGTGAACTTGTCGATGCTACTTAATATTGCTGCTTAGCATGATATATTATCGAGGACATATTGAATTCGATGTTGTGCTTCAGTTTCATTATGACGTTGCCTGGAGCGTATTTCGAAATATCTAACAATATTTTTGTGTGATACTTCCTCAAATGATGAAACTTGGAAAAAGTAGATTGACAGCAGAATCCACAAAGTACCTGCAATCGGTCAACGATGAATAAAATTAATATAAATATATCGAATTGTCCGATTTGAATAAAATTTGCACCGCTTTGTTCTATAATTTGTTGCTATTTTAAAGTTTTGGTCTTTATTGGCGAAAAACTCTAGTAATCGATTTTCACAATGGTCTCTCAATGCCAATTTATTATCACTCAGGACATTTGTTATGCAAGAAAAAGATGGCAATTGCTTGTTGCCAGATCCAGACTACATGATGGATGCATTAAAACTTTCTAACTAAGCTCCCGGGAGTTTCTGACGAGTCACTACAGACGTGTGTGGCCTGGCGTTGTCCTGATGGAACACAATACCTCTTCTGTTGGTCAATTCTGGCCGTTTCTGGTCAATCCCTAGCTTAAAACGATCCAGTTATTGAGAGTAGAGATAATAATTTAGTGTTTAGTCATATGAAGCAACTTTTATTATAAAAGATTCCTATCACCACATGTACAGTAGAACTTTTAGTTTGTCCTGGTTTGGCCACCGTTTGAGCTACTTCAACCCTGTTTGACGCCTATTTTTTATCCCTAGTCGCCATCCATTTAAGAAATGGGTCGATATCATTTGTAGCCATGTAGCCAAGGCTTCGCAGATGAAAATTCGATCCATCATGTTTATTGTTGAAAATTGGTTTGGCACTCAAACATCCAGCTTCTTTTTGACTCTAGGTTTGTGCAGAAGGTTTCAAACATTATTATGGTCGATCTTTACCTCTGAGCGATGCTGATGTTCTGTACAAAAATTCTTTGTAAGCCTTATATAATATTTTCAGTACTTCTGCAATCGAAATACCATTTACAATGCAAGATTCAGGACAGATTATTTGTATAATATTTCGATATATTGTTAAAATTACTAGACATACATGAGATGAACTGACGAAATAGAGTAGTGTAAAAAATCTGAATAACAGATAATACTCATACTCCGCGTAGGTATAAACGGCAGTTTTACCAATTAGGAGACAAAAAGAATTTTCACAATCCCTTGGAGCAAGCTTTTTGAATGATCCATTTCCGGTACCTTTTTTAATTGAAAATATGTTAAAGCATTCGATGCTTAGTATACATATTGTAGGCAGTTTGCCAGTAATTTGAATATTTCACTAAATAAAGGGGATATTCCAATACTTATGTTTAATAAAAAATAAGAATATGCAATATCTAGGTTATAAATATGTTATATCTGCAAATTCCTGAGTAAATTGATGTCCCACAAACAATATTACTCAAATATTCGAGTGAATAATATCAATAAATATTCTGATTCTTGAATTTATAAATATGAATCTCAATCAAACCTGCGTTTTTTAATGATAAAAATAATGAAACAAATGTTAAAAACATAATTATTAAAATAATAATAGTAAAAATAATGAAAATAATAGTAATAATTATGATAAAAATAATATTGATAGTAGGAAAATTATAACTGAAGGCATTGTACTCGAACTTATTTTCTTTGACAGTTGAATCAAGGAAAGGTGAATTGCCAAAAAGCTGAAATAGTGAATAGCTTCTCAATAATAACCGTGTCAATAATGATTATAATAGTAATATTAATTTATAATAATTAGTTTTATTATTATTATTATTAACAATATTGATGGTAATAATAATAATTAGGTTAATTATAATTATATCCCTTTATTTCAAATGAACCAACTAATAATTAAAATGGAATGACGTCTCAAAATTGTAATATTATTATCCAGCTCTCCCAAAATATTCTCTAAGGCTACATGATCCTTAGTTAATTACAGAATGTGCCTTATTTCTGAATATTTTGTAATGCGATATACATTTTATTATATGTGGCAACTCATTAGAAGCTCTTTTACTTATGAAAGAGGGACTCTTTTTATATGGTCAAATCTTTTAGATATACTATCAATAGTATTATATCAATAATGCTTGCTTGGTCTGTACTAAAAATCATTAGTAAGGAGTATGAGCTATGGTAATAGAAAGTTCTAGAAATCGAGACAGTGTAACATACATCTATATAACAATTCTATACTTGAAACAAATTTGGCAAGGTTTTGTTGATCACAGAGGCAAGTTGCAGACATGCGCACGTTTATAATTGATTGGTTGTCATCAGTGCAACGTCAAGTATCTATATTTGCTATACACAGAGATACTTAGGTATTAATATAACACTATCGCCATAGAGAGTATGCAAAATACATACAAGACATACATTTGCGAGTTGATTCAAGGACAGAAATGTATTCTCGATATTTTCACGTTACTAACGCAGAAAAAAATTTTCTCAGGCTGAAAACAGACCATATGGGTCTGTTTTGTAGCATCTTCAGTTGCCTACCTACTGTGATAGCGAAACAAATGTTGTATTAAATAACGATAAAAATTTGTAAAAATCAAAATACCACTATTAAATATTATTTGACATTTTGGCAATTACTTTGTTTAATTTCCGAGAAAATTGTGTTGCCTAGACATTTCCAAATAACTACAAACTAAATAAAAACCATTATAAAAGGTGAAAACAAGGAAAAATTCATTTATTAGTACTTTTGTGACCTGAATGAAGAAGTAACCAATAATCTTTCAAAATTGTATGTCAAAACCAGAGAACCAAATATTTATAATATTATAACAGCGAACGCAAAATAAACATAAATCGGTAGTTTTTGGGTGAATATATTCAATTTTCAATTGCAACTACATATAAAACATATAAAAATATATTCAAGACAAGATTCAACGAAAATCATTTAAATTTCACCAAAACCAACCAAACTTCGTCCTTCGCAATCCATAAATACTGTGTAACTTTTGTTGAGTTTCCAGATGATAGAAGATGAAATCATACTTTATAACTACGAGTACATAGAAAAATATATGTAAATATCTCAATTTTTTGCTGTACGAAATGAAAAATTTTGAAAACTTGTTCTAATTCAGTTTATTAATTTAAATTAAATAAAGATTACTTTGATTTTAATGCCGAGGCCAATCTAAGTCGAGCGAATTTGTTACTAGGATGGATTACTGATAGAAAAAAACTGAGGTGTGAGAACTATTTTCAAGAAGTCGTAGGAATAAGCTTATGAATTAGTAAGATTTCGATACTAAATTATAAAAGTGTCTTATTTGAGAATAGCAAACAGAATGAGTTGGAAAATACGGCAGCTTGCAATATCATATTAAATTTTGAGGCCA
Source organism: Megalocaria dilatata (assembly GCA_034642435.1). Lineage (NCBI taxonomy): Eukaryota > Metazoa > Arthropoda > Insecta > Coleoptera > Coccinellidae > Megalocaria > Megalocaria dilatata. Next base: position 28,457,729 of record CM067858.1, read on the forward strand.
ATTGTGAACAAACGAGTGCAGTTTCAAAATACGCATCTAAAACGTGTTGAATTCGATGTTGTGCTCGAGTTTCATTATGAGCTAGTCCGTTAGGTGGCACTTTCTACGCCGGGCACGTTGTTATGATAAGTATACGTGCACTTAAGAGGCAACGGGTATTTGTGATCAATTTGTACTGTCAAACTGATGTAATGAGATGGCAGGCTGATGATAATAGCTCTCATCGTTTTTGTCGATATGATTAGTACCTAACACTTCTTTCTGAATCTTATCAAAGCTGAACCTTGATTGGAGAAGAGGATGTCTATGACTGTGTTTCACTAGAAGTGCTTCTTAGTATTGCATCTTGGAAACACAAATATTTTTTTATTAATTTTTTCAATTCTTATGAAATCTAATCAACTACCACATTTTATTTGTAACAAAATATTATTTATGGTTAATTCTCACTATTGAAGTTAATTGTTATATTCTAATAGATTCATCCAATGTGTTAAAGATCAGTGACTAATATTATGAATGAAGTACTTGTTTGTTTGGCTACTATAATTTATTATTACTGGCGTACGTTTCGTCCGCACTAAGAGAATATATCAGATTACAGGATGAATAAGATAATTTATACTTTTCAAAAATAAATATATAGATATTGTTGAAATAGTTTCAATAAGGCCAGAAAACAATAGGTATAAAGAATTAGTGAAACATCTGCATTCACATTTCCTTCTTTAGATTATTCAAGGTGTGCTTTGCTACAGCTTTCCAGCAATTTCCATAGAAGACGCTACCGTTTTCCGATAATATCTAGCTCACCAACTTCGTTGGCTTCAAGTCGCCAAATTACAATACTCTATAGCGTGACCCTACCAAAGCTCGCTGGGAAGGGAGTGTGTGGCGACGTGCCACGCCCTTGTCTAAAATTCTGCTTTGCTCTGATTTAGCTTCCCGGCGTATCCCATAAAGGACGCTACCGCTTTCCTATAATAACCAGCTTATCGCCCTCGCCGGCTTCAAGTAGAGCAGAATACAATCGTTCAACGATCGTTTTGACGTGGAACAAGTTCACTGGTGTAATAGACAGACCTGAGCCTCATTGCCTATCTGAAGAGTTTAGGTAGAATTCGAGTGTTCCGACAACCGACGTTCCGACGTGGAACAAGGTTACAGGAGTCATTGGCAAACTTCAGAGGCTGCACGTTAGAACGAAACGCCTACCTCCCGAAATTAAGAGTTTAGAAGCACTCCTTAAGAGCTTCAGAGAAATATTTGTATGTTTTATTTTTGAAGACTATGAATTCACAGATATGAACTGTAATATTTACTGTTCCGTACTCAAAGTAGTTTCTGAAAATCCCTTCCTTTTTATAGCGGCAAATAACCTAAAAAGGATTCAAACTGATAATGAACATTCATCTGTTAAATCCAGTTATGTTTACAGATACGATGAATTTTTGAAATGTCATAGGGTTAGAAAATATGCCAAGTAGATATTTTGATTCACGTACCCAAAGAAAAGACACAAACAATTTAAAATCGAAAGGTAGGATGTAGAATAATGAATCAAATTTTTAAAGGAAATGGACAAATTTTCAGAGCAAATTGAAGTTTATTTGTAAATTTTAGATAAGTTGAGAGCAAGCAGCTCGATTCTGGTCCTCATTTGATGAAAGGTGTTAATGTAATTAGTAATAGTTTTAACCCAAGAAAAACAAATATTTTTTGGACACTCAGGGATTCAAAACGAATTAAAACGTATACCTAACATTTGAAAGTATTTGGACCTAATTTCATAAAAAACCACGTGAATTACTAACAGACTGGATATAAGATTTACCACTTTGGAAATAAATTTTCTAATATTTTCCAGTTTTGTTCAAGCATAAACCCACCAATCTCGTTAATGTCAGATATTAAACTAACTTTCTGTTAAAACACGTTGCCAGACTCGAAATAACCGCTACTTCAAAATGCAAACTCTACATGGTCCACCCTTTAAGATATCCTATAAAAATATTTATTTGGTTGTCGTTGTATGAAATGAAATAGGTATCGACAGATACCTATGAAAATACTGTACCTAAAACATAAATATCACAGTGGCTTTTAATCCTGCAATGCTGAAATAAGACTATTAGGAGCTCTTGTGATTCCTTGATTCGATTCTCTAAGGTACAGAGGGATGGATGGGCGCCTTGATGTTAAATGTACCGTACTGGTGCCGTACGTATATTTAGCATCTGGAGCGGTTTGGGTACTTGAGTGGACAGCTGTGCGGTAGTACTTCGGAAAATATTTCTCGTAGTTTGTAGCGGGTGATGACGGATTTCTTGCTATGTTGATTTAACTGCAGTGCGTAGCGTTCGAAGAATGAATCTCAAGCTTTCAACTTGAACCCTCTAATCATTTTCTTCGTAGGATATTTTAATACTGGAAAAGTTCCTTTTTCTGGTTAGAACTGTATTGAGAGTTAGTTTACTGGGTAATTTCGCTACATGTTAAATCATCGAACCATATCAACACCATGCGCAACTTTCCAATTGCTCAATTTTTCCATCCGTCCGTGAGATCAGCACCGATGCTCATCTGTTAATTGGTTTTTCCACGCCCACTCCTATTTCGCACATCTGTAATCGGATTCAATCCCGCGTTTCCATTAACCGCAGCACCCACATCTGTTTGTTTTGAACCCGGGCAAATTAACAGTGCGCACATTTAGCATCAGTCATAGAATCCGAACCGACTAGCCCGAGGTGCCCGATAATATAAGTCAAGAGGTATAAGCATGTCAGCGATGAAGCATACAGAGATAACGAAAGAAGATTTGCATAACATCTGAAATGCATGGGAACTGTTGTTCTGGCGCGCCCTGTAATACCTGCGATATCTCAACTTTATAATATGCTTAAGCAAAGATCAAAGAACTAAGTTATGGGTTGGACTAGGATGAAATCTCGCGAATGCTCGGGTTCTCATCTGCGTCGAGAGGCATTATTAATTTATCGGCTGATATAGTCGAACTTAATTATCGGAAGATTTGCGGGGAGATAGAAACAACAATGTCCTCTTGATAAACCTACGTAATCTGACGTGTGAGAAGAGCTTTAATGAAACAGTTAATCGGGGACTCGTAATTTAACTTGCATGGTGAAAGAAATATATTAAATGAAACATTAAAATCAATTTTTCATTTTTAAGTATGGTGTAACAGATTTCGTTGAAGAAAGGTTCGAGATATTGGACGAATTTTCCAAATGTTAAGCGAAGTTCGTAGATTTTGTCAAAGCGTTTGACACTGTTTCGCATGATATTGGCGAAATTATTCTATATGGTGGGTAGATAGTAGAATACCACAAGGTACGTTACTAGGGCCTATCGTATTTCTTATATACTAGTCCAGCCAATTTAGACATTCTGCATGAATTTCCAACAAGCTGAAAATTTGCAAAAAACGTTAGGGGCATTATTATAATGACATTGTTAAAAGTATCCATGGATCCCATGTGTACAAAAAATTTTATTCAAGGTTAAAGTTCGCACCAATGGTTTTTTTGATTTTTTCCGCGAAATTGTTAGTTTTATGATAAAAATAATTCAAACAGAAATTCTAGATCATGTAATTCTTGAAAATCAAAACAGATATTTTCTGTTAGCCTCCTATAAATTTTAATTTCAAGAAATTTTATTTGAAAACTTTCAGAATTGAAATAAGGTCTTATAAGCACTGCTTCTATTTTAATTATCTAAAATAAAAACTCATTATATAATATCAAATGGAATAAAAATATTCAAAAAATTTAGATTGTCAATTAAAATTAATAAATAAATATTTGAGGGAGACAAGACCTCGTGGTATGCTTGTAGAACAAACACAAAAATTAGAGATCCTTAAAAATCCAAGGCAATCTATGTTCCATATTCTATATTCATAACACAAAGCTTGTAAGGTATTTGATGGTCTTAGTGAAACCACATAATATTTATACAATGAAAGTGAACCTAAATATAATTATATATATATTATATATACAATAAAAAAATAAGAAGAGATTTTTTACTTGATAGAAGGATTACTATAAAATTCAAAAATCTAAGCAGATTTATTCTGTTAGCCACCCATAAATTTTAATTTCAAAAAATTGTATTCAAAAACTTTATTTTTAAAATTAAATTAACGCCTCATACGCACCGCTTATAATTAATAGACACATAAAATCAAAACTCATTATATAATATCAAATGGAATAAAAAATCCAACAAATATAAATTGTCAATTAAAAATTTATTAATAAATATTTGAGGGAGACAGAATTTTGTTTCTGATATTATATTTATGGAAACTAAATCCTTTTCAAAAATGTAAAACATCATTTTAAGAACACCTTCAAAACTAATTCATGCAATTATCTACAAAAATTTTTCCATTATTCTTTTTTATAACATTAAAGGGAAGAACCGATTCCAAAATTTACTCTAGATGTTTTCTCTATAATATGCACACTAATCCACGCCACCTGCGAGGTTGTGTACTTTTTTAGCTCATTTTTTCAACGTAGTTTCTTCGGTAGGTGATCTATCTCCTCAACCATTTCTCCCCATTTTTTCTTTTTCCGTCTTCTTCTTATTCTTCTACGTCTATTTCCCCTTCATCTATTTTCTCTTCGTCTATTTCTTCTTCTTCTTCAGTAATACGTCAGTTGTTTGTCTTTAATATAAGGAAATTTGAATATCGAAACAAATTGAAATATGTTTATCTTCTACAATTTTAATTTCCAAAAGAATTTTTTATTCAAAGAACTTTTAGAATTAAATTAATGTCTAAAACAAGCACCGCTCACATTTAATAGACGTATATAATCAAAACTCAATATACAATGTCAAATGAAATAAATAACCCAACAGATATACGAAAGTAATTAAAATTAATAAATAAATATTCAAAGGAGACAAAATTTTGTTTCTGGTTTTATCTTTAAGAAATACTACTTGCCTTATAAAAACATGAACACACATATATATATATATATATATATATATATATATATATATATATTGTTATGGTATTATATTTAATGAAATTTTAGTATTTAAATACTTATTATGAATTTTGTGAATGAATACTAATTTTGATCACTTATTAGATCACCCTTGTATCTAGTTGCTGTATTCTATGATTCCGGCTAGCTCTTAATATTATAATTTTGAATAATTGAAAATTTAAAATATTATTAAATTTGATTAATATTTGAGGGAGGATTCAATTTGAATTTTCTAAAAAGATTGAATTTTTTAAATTATATTTTATGGAAGTAATTTGAAATATTATAATCAGTGAACAATAAGCTAAATCTAATTCTATGATAACCTAACCTCTTCTAAATAACCTAACGTAATTCTAACGTAAACAGTGATTATTATTATTTCTAATCTTCTTGTGGAAATATTAGCAGGATTGAATTTGAATACCTTTGGTAAGTTTGTTCATCAATTTAGGATTGTTCTTTTTTTATTGTCTCTTCTTTCAGGAATAACGCTGGTTTCGTTGGAAACAACACTTCTCGAATGTTCTGAAATTCACAGGCTACTTTGTTGATTTTCTTCGATATATTCAATTCGTTTGAAACTTGATTTCTATGTGATATTTTTCCATTCACATTCAGGTAATGTATTTTCTGGATTCACTTTCCATTCACAATAACCAAATAATCTTCTTTTTTCAGATGATGATACTTTTTTGGCACTTTTTAAATTATGGACCGACAAGGATTCTGCTCTGCATATAATGGGAGACTGGAGATTTTTTCTGTGTCTGGCCTATTTATAGTTTTCAAGAAAAGTTGAATTTCAAAGCTTACTAGCTTCTGTCAAAATTATATAAAATTGATGCTTTTGATGATTTTACAAAATTTACAATATTTCCTGGTTTGAAATTACTTTTGAAAATTAGCTTATTTTTTTAACTACATTTTGATGTATGTTTCATGTTAAACAGAACAGTGAAAGTCTTGCTTTTCGTTCGTACAGTATTTCAAGTGTCAAAATTTAACAAATTTTAACTTCTAATGCTTATAACTTATAAAATACTTAATATTACTTATGAAATTGATTAAATTTCTTTAGCTTAGATGCTATTACAATACTATTGATGCCTAAACATCTTGAAGGATCTCTGTTACATTAATTATTTGAAAATATCTGACGTAGATGCTATCTTTCATTGAATTAAGTGATTTTTGATCAAATTTGTCCTATTTACATAATTCTGGTAAGTTATATTTAATTTAGCTTGTTCTTTGTCAATAATTTCACTAAAGTTTATATGTGATTCATTATAATAACAAATCTTTTCAATAAATTCTTCATCAATTTCAAATTTGATATCTAATTTCAAATTACTTCTATTTTAAGCAACTTTGGCTGTTTTATATTGAATAATTGTAAATTGAAATCTCCCTGTGAATTCTATTCATAAACTGTCAGCAAAATTACTGTGTTTTGATTATCGTTCAAAGAATTTTAATTTGACTAGTCGTTATGTATCCTGAATATGCTTTTTCTTCATAATTTTCAGCTTGTGATTATTTTAATGAGTTGAATTATTAATATTTGTGTTAGAATGGATATTATTTAATGAATTTGCTCTAGTTATACTCTAACGAGTCAACTTATATACAAAGGTGAGTCTTTTCCTTAATATATTTATGTAATTATTTATTTTAACTGTAAATACCATGACAAATTCCCCAAAATCAAAATGTTTATTCTGATGATAAAGGAATTAGAATAAATATTTTGAATTTTTTCAAATAAAGGTGAATCTTTGTGAAAATTATAGGATAATTTTTAATTTTGATTTTTGAAATGTAATACTGAACTGTGAAATATAATCATGTATTTTGTATTGTAATAGTAATAAAATTTTAATCTATAAATTTTGAAATTTATTCTCTTTCTTAATGATTTGAAATCTTGATGTTGAGTTTATTAATTGGCGTATCCACCAATTTTTAAAAAACTTTCATTGTTTTCATTAAAAGTAGGAATAAATTCGTGTGTGTTATTGGAACTACTAGTGACTTGTGATTCAATTCTTTTCTTTACTTTTACTCTGAAATTTTTAAAATATTTTGCATTCTTTGTTGTAAAAAATGCATTTAATGGAGGTTTTATTTTTTTGCATTTTATCCTTTTGGTACTTTATATGTGTTTGTGTTGGGATCATGTCTCCTTCTTTCAGTCTCACATATTTCCTTCCGATCTTTCTTCCCATTTTTTTGATTCTGTTTTCACATTTTTGACTGTATTTTCTCTTTACTTTTTGTGCATTGTGTTCATTTTTTGTTTCTGCTTTTGTATGGCAGTGCCAGTTTAATTTTTCTCTTTTCATTTGATGCATGAAAGATTTCTTTTTTTTTGTATTCAGTTTAATTTCTATAAATTTTGTCCCCATACATAACATTAAATTTTCATTTTTCCCTTTTTTAATTATTCTTTGATATTTCATTAGTTCAGGTTCATTCTGGTCAATTAGATTTTCTCTAATTTTTGTCATATTTATTTCATTCAATTTCAACTTTTTCTTCTTGTAATCTTGTCTTAAATCATTTTGTAAATACATGTCATTGTTTTTCATTGTGATTCTCTTATTTTTGTCTCGATAATATTTGAAGTCATTTCGATTCTTCAAATCGTCATTGTCTAGTATTAATTCATCAATTGTAATGTCATTTTCATTACCTGTTTCATTTATAATCATCTCATCAATAGTCATTTGTATTTTATTTCCATTATCAATATTATAAATTGGTTTATCATTTTCCATTTCATATTCCTCTGCAAAATTATTATTCCTCATTGGGATTTCATTTATATTTATAGCATTATTATTCATCATCGGTATTTCATTTTCATATTCATTTATAATATTATTATTCATGATCGGTAATTTATTTTCATATTCATTTATATTTATTGTATTATTATTTATTATCGGTATTTTATTGTCATTTATATTATTATTTATCATTATAGGTATTTCATTGTTATTTATAGTATTATTATTCTTCTCTAATAATTCATGAAATTCTTTTCTTATATTTTTCTCTGTAACTTCCAATTTATTATGATATATTCTGGTTTTTAGATCAATTTTTTCATCTAATTTTTCCTCTGTTGTATTTATTCTTTGTGTTAGTGCATCTTTTAAGGTAATAATATCTTTTTCTATTTTCTTTTCCAATCTGTTCTCCATTTGTTCTAATTTTTCTCTTGTATCTTTTAATTCCTTTGAACTTTCTTCTATCATATTTTCTAATCTTTCTGAATTCTCTTCTATCTTATTTTCCAATCTTTCTGAATTTTCTTTCATTTCTTGTCTCATTTGCATCATATCCTGTTCTACATGTATTAAATTGTCTTTCATTTCTATTCTCATATTTTCCACTCTTTCTGAATTTTGTTCTATCTTATTTTCTAATCTTTCTGAGTTATCAGTTAATTTCTTTTCCATTTCTTTCATATTATGTTCCAACCTTTCTGATGTTTCATCCATCTTATTTTCCAATCTTTTCAAGATCTTCATTATATCACTATCTTCAGATTTAGTAATATTTTCTGGTGCCTTTTCTTCATCCCCTTTCTCACCAATTAAGGTTTTACTTCTTGTTTCCATTTTATAATTAATGGGTATCACTTCATGCAATTTCAGTTAGGAATTTATTCTGAAAATTCAAATTTTCTAGCCACGCGTTGGGCGACAATTTGTTATGGTATTATATTTAATGAAATTTTAGTATTTAAATACTTATTATGAATTTTGTGAATGAATACTAATTTTGATCACTTATTAGATCACCCTTGTATCTAGTTGCTGTATTCTATGATTCCGGCTAGCTCTTAATATTATAATTTTGAATAATTGAAAATTTAAAATATTATTAAATTTGATTAATATTTGAGGGAGGATTCAATTTGAATTTTCTAAAAAGATTGAATTTTTTAAATTATATTTTATGGAAGTAATTTGAAATATTATAATCAGTGAACAATAAGCTAAATCTAATTCTATGATAACCTAACCTCTTCTAAATAACCTAACGTAATTCTAACGTAAACAGTGATTATTATTATTTCTAATCTTCTTGTGGAAATATTAGCAGGATTGAATTTGAATACCTTTGGTAAGTTTGTTCATCAATTTAGGATTGTTCTTTTTTTATTGTCTCTTCTTTCAGGAATAACGCTGGTTTCGTTGGAAACAACACTTCTCGAATGTTCTGAAATTCACAGGCTACTTTGTTGATTTTCTTCGATATATTCAATTCGTTTGAAACTTGATTTCTATGTGATATTTTTCCATTCACATTCAGGTAATGTATTTTCTGGATTCACTTTCCATTCACAATAACCAAATAATCTTCTTTTTTCAGATGATGATACTTTTTTGGCACTTTTTAAATTATGGACCGACAAGGATTCTGCTCTGCATATAATGGGAGACTGGAGATTTTTTCTGTGTCTGGCCTATTTATAGTTTTCAAGAAAAGTTGAATTTCAAAGCTTACTAGCTTCTGTCAAAATTATATAAAATTGATGCTTTTGATGATTTTACAAAATTTACAATATTTCCTGGTTTGAAATTACTTTTGAAAATTAGCTTATTTTTTTAACTACATTTTGATGTATGTTTCATGTTAAACAGAACAGTGAAAGTCTTGCTTTTCGTTCGTACAGTATTTCAAGTGTCAAAATTTAACAAATTTTAACTTCTAATGCTTATAACTTATAAAATACTTAATATTACTTATGAAATTGATTAAATTTCTTTAGCTTAGATGCTATTACAATACTATTGATGCCTAAACATCTTGAAGGATCTCTGTTACATTAATTATTTGAAAATATCTGACGTAGATGCTATCTTTCATTGAATTAAGTGATTTTTGATCAAATTTGTCCTATTTACATAATTCTGGTAAGTTATATTTAATTTAGCTTGTTCTTTGTCAATAATTTCACTAAAGTTTATATGTGATTCATTATAATAACAAATCTTTTCAATAAATTCTTCATCAATTTCAAATTTGATATCTAATTTCAAATTACTTCTATTTTAAGCAACTTTGGCTGTTTTATATTGAATAATTGTAAATTGAAATCTCCCTGTGAATTCTATTCATAAACTGTCAGCAAAATTACTGTGTTTTGATTATCGTTCAAAGAATTTTAATTTGACTAGTCGTTATGTATCCTGAATATGCTTTTTCTTCATAATTTTCAGCTTGTGATTATTTTAATGAGTTGAATTATTAATATTTGTGTTAGAATGGATATTATTTAATGAATTTGCTCTAGTTATACTCTAACGAGTCAACTTATATACAAAGGTGAGTCTTTTCCTTAATATATTTATGTAATTATTTATTTTAACTGTAAATACCATGACAATATATATATATATATATATATATATATATATATATATAGATGTATATATATATATATATATATATATGACGGGTTTCGGCCACGATTTCACTGTAGAGTCGAAAATAAACAGTGCTGTAAACTACAGTGGAGTAATATTGCAGTAACAAAGCCTACTCAGAACACAACTGAACTCCTAACTCGCACAAGCTGAAAAAGCTTCTGAAAGATCTTCACAAAAGATTTCGAGTATCAGGATAATATGAATAAATTTAAAAAACGAATAAAAAATTACCTGATAAATTAGCTTTAAACCACATGTTTCTGGGACCAGTTGATCACCAAGCCACATTTCAACCACAAAACCCAAAAATTTGGTGAGCAAATGCCGCGGAAAACAAACTATTTGCACACGTTTTTCATGACGTGTATGTAATGTTGTTTCGCTAAAGATAAGTAACGTAAGTTGTTTCTGCAAATAATATTTTTGGAGCTCCATATGCAGAAAGAAGAAAGAGACTTATTATGAATGTTTGATAAAAATTGTTGTTGGCTAGATGAAGCAGTCATAAACTGGTCAAGGAGAATATCAGAAGATGCCGATATTTTTGCCATACGGCGACGTTGTTCTGCGGTTTAATATTTTTATAGAATCTTTGCAGCCAGTAACTACCGTTACTCTTTGACCAAAATGTCAAATGTTTATACTGAACATATTTATCTAAGATGTTGCTGAATGTGTCTTGTCGAGCTTAAACTACACCGTGCAATAAACGTCCTCCATCGATTGTATATAACTATAACATGATATAAGTGAGGAAAATGTTTCTGTTTTTTTGTTGATGGATCGAATAGACTTCTTCAACTTACATTTCTATTTCGTTTGGTTTTGGTCGTATGGAAAACGTAAAATTTTGGAAATGACAACTACTGGCCGCATGGGAGACTGTACAAGGAATTCTTTCGTGCTCGTAGACTTTTTGAAAACTGTCACCATTCCAAAAAACTACATACCCATTTCATTAAATGTAGTTTCTCTTTACACTAATGTTCCACTGGATTTTGCGATAACAATAATTGAAAAAAATTGGGCAAAAATTGAACTTCACACAGCTTTTTCAATTCAATAGTTTTTAAAATTTCGAAAAATCGAAAATAGTTATTTCGTATTTAAGGAAACAATATTCAAACGAATTTTTGGACTAGATGTGGGAAAATAATTTGGCACCAATAACATCCGACATAGTAATGGTGGAAGTTCAGAATAAAGCTATTGAAAATTTGAGCTTTAAATTACCATTTTTCAAAAGAAATGTTGATGACACTGTCACATCTATTCCATCTTACCGAGCAGATGAAATCTTAACAGTTTTCAACAGCATTCATCCCCGCTTAAAATTCACCATTGAATTAGAAACAGAGAACAACTCACTTTTTCAGATATACTGCTAATAAGAAGGAAAGACAAAATAATAACAGACTGGTACCAAAAAGCGACATTTTCTGGAAGAATTCTGAATTTTCACTCAAATCATAATATGACACAAAAAATAAACATCATGAATAATTTGAAACGTAGAGCGTTAAAACTTTCGGATAGCGAATTTCACAAAAATTACATCACTGAAATACAATCAAACCTAGAAAATAATGACTATCCCACCAAGTACTTGAAGAAAATACTTCACAAAGAGGTAACTTCGCAAAGCAAACAACCAGAGAAAAAGGAAGCCCAAAAATATTTCAAAATAATTGGCATAGAAAATTAGGCAGAAAGAATTAAAAAAATATTCACCAAAATAAACATAAACATGGCATTTAAATCTGACCACACACCAAAACTAAAAGTGGAAGGCCCAGGTATCATTAGTGATAACATATATAAAATATTCCGCAACGACTGTCAATCAACATACATTGGTCAAACTGGTCGTTATTTAAAGGACGGGATCTCTGACCACAAAAGAGACTCCTTGAATATCCTTAATCCACTAAAAAACAAAAAAGAAAATAACACTGCTTAGCAGAACATGTGAAAAACAAACATCATTCCTTCAATTTCGATCCTGGATCTATCAAAATTTTAGGCAAACAAAAAAAACTTAAAAAAACGTTTAATGCATGAGATGATATCTATCAAGCAAGACCCAAACTCGCCATTGGACGCAATTTAATTTGCAGAAATCTCTTGGGAACAAGTAACAAAGAAACCATCAAAAATTGGTTCCGCAAAGCCAGTTTTGAGCATGAAAATATGCAAGGTGACGACCAATTAAGTCAGACTGTTATGTATGATCCTATAGATGACTTGCCACTCAGAGATTCTCAGAAATAAAAATTTCTTGGATATGAGTTTCAATGAAACCCTAAACGAATTTTTGAACCTTGATGATAATTTATATTTTGTCAATTTTCACAGAAGTCTTCTAACGGTGCACATGTATACTGATAAGGTTGCTTATGAAGTGCTGGTTATTTATTTATTTATTCGTTCACTTTGTGAATGAGTAAATTTAAAAATTCGAGCTCAAATTCATATAGTGCGACAGATTTAGAGACATTTTTTCGAAAAGGATGACTGATTTAACCGAACAATCTTCACAAAAAAACTCAGAAGATTCTTCAGACGAGGATACAACATTTAACAAGCCGAAGAATAGAAAACGGAAGAAAAAATGGTTGAAGAAAAAAAAACAACAAAAAAGTCAATGACAACAAAACTCCCGAAACAGAAATTACCCAGCCTCATCTGGTCCCACATATTGAAATTGAAAACAACATGATGGAAGTAGAGTCGGAAAATATGACATCCCAATCTTCCTCTAAGGGTCCTCACACACCACAAGATCAGATTGAAACAGGATCGCAAAATAACAAAAACACCAAAACAACAACAAAGAAATTCTCAACAAGAATGAACGAAATAACCAACACTAATTACGACCATTTATTTTACCTGACTGTGGATGGCAACATCGTAACAGATAGGATTCAAATGGCAGATAAATGGAATGGAAAATTTCCGAACTCCCTCGATAATGTCATTAAAACAAAAATTGGCTATTTAATTAAATCAAATACAGATAAGGATAAACTCATTAAAGCTTTAGAGGAAATGATTAACGAAAAATTATTTAACAAGTACAAAGAAACTAAACCCTTTATTAGAGGAAAAGAAAGGATTGAACCACAACAAACTTATTCAGTTGTAATAAAAGGCGTTGAAAAAAACATTAAAGATATCAGTAACCACTTGAATGGGTTGGGCCTTAAACATAGATTCTGCAGAAGAATAATCTCCAAAACTTATAACACACCCACAACTTTTATCAGAATAATCACAAGTGAAGCTACAATTTCTGAAAGACTTCTTAACGAGGGAGTGTTCTTCAAAAACAGACATTACCTCGTATATCCAAGTCATCCGCCAGACCCTACACCAATGCCATGCAGTAAATGTCATCAATTCAATCATACTTTAGAAAATTGTACACAACAATTAAAATGCAGCAAGTGCCAGGGTACACATAAAACTGCAAATTGCAAAACAAATCTCCCAACAAAATGTAGTGCATGTGGGGCAGAGGATAAGAAAGCTTGGATGACCAGACAAATTATGACAGAGTGGTTGCGTGAACTAGATTGGAAAAATGGCAAAGAAAAAAGAAAGATTTTGTTGTTTTTAGACAATGCTGAATCTCAACCAGAAGAAAGTCACCTTTTGTTTCTACCCCCTAATTGTACATCAGCTTGTCAATCAGTTGACCAGGGAATCATGAAAAATTCCGAAACCCATTACCGAAATCTCATACTGAAACACCTGCTAGTAAGCATTGAGACTGCTAGTACAGCTTTCGAATTGACGAAAACAATCTCGCCATTGGACGCAATTCAATTTGCAGAAACCTCTTGGGAACAAGTAACAAAGGAAACCATCAAAAATTGGTTCCGCAAAGCCGGTTTTGAGCATGAAAATATGAAAGTTGACGACCAATTACGACTGTTACATATGATCCTATAGATGACTTGCCACTCAGTGTTATTGCAGAGATTCTCAGAAATAAGAATTTCTTGGATATGAGTTTCAATGAGAACCTAAAGGAATTTTTGAACCTTGATGATAATTTATATTTTGAAGATCCTGATTCTGGGCATGAAATTGGGAATGCACATTACATTCAAGAACTTTCCGGACATTCTGATAACGATGAAATGCCAGGGCAAATAGGTGCTGTCCAAAATTATGGGGAAGCTATGACTTTAACCAAGCAGCTAAAAAGTTTTGCTCAGAATCACGGAGATTCAGAGATTCTCTCCAAATTAGAACTGAGATTTCTTGATTGCATATCGAGGAAAAACATGAGACAAACAAAAATTTTGCAATTTTTTCGTAATTAAAGTGTCTCCTTTTATAACAATTTTTGTTTATCCGAATGATTCCTCACCTTGAGTATTCAGTTATTGTTTACTTTGAAAATGTTTCACATTCCTGTACAATAAAATAGAAAAAGGCTCTTTACTTGATGGAAGAAATATAACAAAATTTGAATATCAAAACAGATTAAATCTCTTAGTCTTCTACAATTTTAATTTCAAAAAAATTTTATTCAAAAAAATTTTAGCATAAAATTAATGTCTAAGATAAGCACCGCTTACGTTTAATAGACGTATATAATCAAAATTCAATATACAATGTCAAATGGAATAAATAAACCAACAGATATAAGAAAGTCATTGAAATTAATAAATAAATATTAAAAGGAGACAAAATTTTGTTTCTGATTTTACCTTTAAGAACATCAATTGCCTTTCAAAAACATGAACACAACTTAAGGACTTCTCAAAGAATATAACTTATTTTAAATATTTAATTTATTTAAATATTCGAATAAGTTAATTCAGAAATCTCTCAAAACATGCACTATATCTTCCAAAAACAAATATAATTCTAGGTAATCTCTTCTTCGGTCCTAGATAATATTCCAAATATCAAAATCAAATAACTAAAACTATATCACAACAAACACGTGTTAAGAATGGATGCTACAAAACAGACCAACTTTGAAATTCAAGATTGATCTATGTTCTAACAAAATCACAGAACGGTGTTATTTTTAAGGTTATTTAAATTAATTGACATTCCATAATGAGATTTATTGAAGCCAAAATATAATTATATATTATATATAAAATAAAATAGAAAAAGGCTTTTTACTTGATAGAAGAAATATAACAAAATTTGAATATCTAAACAGATTGAATCTGATAGTCTTCTACAATTTTAATTTCAAAAAAATTTTATTCAAAAAACTTTTAGAATTAAAATAATGTCTAAAATAAGCACCGCTTACATTTAATAGACGTATATAATCAAAACTCAATATACAATGTCAAATGGAATAAATAAACCAACAGATATAAGAAAGTCATTCAAATTAATGAATAAATATTTAAAGGAGACAAAATTTTGTTTCTGATCTTACCTTCAAGGACGGCAATTGCCTTTTAAAAACATTAACACAACTTAAGGACTTCTCAAAGAATACAAATTATTTGAAATATTCAATATATTTAAATATTCGAATAAGTTGATTCAGAAATCTCTCAAAACATGTACTATATCTTCAAAATACAAATATAATTCTAGGTAATCTCTTCTTGGGTCCTAGATAATATTCCAAATATCAAAATGAAATAACTAAAACTTTATCACAACAAACACGTGTTGAGAATGGGTGCTTCAAAACAGAGTTTTTTGAATAAAATTTTTTTGAAATTAAAATTGTAGAAGACTAACAGATTTAATCTGTTTGGATATTCAAATTCTATCAAGTAAAAAGCATTTTTCTATTTCATTTTATATATAATTTATGATTATATTTTGGCTTCAATAAATCTCATTATGGAATGTCAATGAATTTAAATAACCTTAAAAATAACTTACACTGTTCTGTGATTTTGTTAGAACATAGACCAATCTTGAATTTTAAAGTTGATCTGTTTTGAAGCCTCCATTCTTAACAAGTGTTTGTTGTGATATAGTTTTAGTTATTAATTATCTAGGACCAAAGAAGAGATTACCTAGAATTATACTTGTTTTCTGAAGATATAGTGCATGTTTTGAGAGATTTCTGAATTAACTTATTCGAATATTTAAAAATATTGAATATTTCAAATAAATTATATTCTTTGAGAAGTCCTTAAGTTGTGTTCATGTTTCTAAAAGGCAATTGGTGTTCTTAAAGGTAAGATCAGAAACAAAATTTTGTCTCCTTTAAATATTTATTTATTAATTTTAAGGACTTTCTTATATCTGTTGGTTTATTTATTCCATTTGACATTGTTTATTGAGTTTTTATTATATACGTCTATTAAACGTAAGCGCTGCTTATTTTAGACATTAATTTAATTCTAAAAGCTTTTTGAATAAAATTTTTTTGAAATTAAATTTGTAGAAGACTAACAGATTTAATCTGTTTTGATATTCAAACATTCCTATACCTACAATAATTGGTTTTTCATGTCCAATATTCTCCAATTATTATTTCCATTGATTTTTTTTTGTACATATGTTTTTCTTTTAAGCGGACACCCCTCTTGAACGGACACCATCGGTCCCGTGAGTGTCCATCCATAGGAGATTTCACTGTATATGTATTGTGCACTCGAAAATCAACTAATACAGTATTCTTCAATCTTTTATTCTATCACATTCAGACGTGATCAGGTATGAAAATTCGCACCTCTCTTGGAGGGTCTTCACAGATAAAATTCCTCAAACAATGAATAACTGCAGCTTAGTCTGGAGGGTAAATGCATCACCGTTGTTACCGAGATTGCAGCGAAAGCAATATACCACGAGGTATTGTTTATTTCGATTATAAGTTAGCAGTAACCGCCTCCTAGTGGACCGATAAATTTACAACAATTTTTCAGTGATCCTAGCGAAAACTAGTTGCTGCAATATTTATGTGTATTAGGATCTCGAGAATGCATTGTTCGGGCCCCCATTGGGATTATATTTTATACGTGTAGGAGCGTAAAACAGCAGGTAACACATACTATAAACATTAAAGTCGGCTGGTGTAAGTGGCTATGGCGACTACCGCCCGGTAGTTGTTCGCTGATGGTTTCCGATGAAACAACATCCTGGGGAGGATGCTAAAAGTAATTTTCGCTCGAATGCCACTCGATTATCTTTAGTGATACTCAGGAAATTATTTCCCACCGAGAGTATCATTTCGAGATGCACACAATCAAAGTTATATGGTATCGTCACTCAGTATTTTACAGACAGAAAATAATCATGATGAATACGGAATGTCGAGTACGTAGAACCACCAAGATATGGATGATAGAGATATGGTTTATTATCTTACAGAAATATTCAATATTAGATGGAGTAGTCAGTTACTCTGTTGTAGTTCTTTTCAAATGGAATGACATAATTATTAAAAGTTAAACATTTTATGAATGGTAAATAAAATTCAATTTCCACATACTATTTATCAATAAACAATAATTATTTTATCAGACTAGGGCTTCAATAGTTTCCGCATCTGGACTGTTTAGATGTGAGAACTAACATTGCATCTTATACGAGTCTACTTTTAAAAGGCCAAGCTTCAAGAATTAATCACACAAGTTATTTGCAACAAAAAATGTCATTTATATGACATTTCGACCATGTGTTATCACATGGTCGAAATGTTGATCGTTTATGTTCAATTTAACGTTTCTTGGGTTCACAAAATATTTCAAGTTTTTCCATAAAATCAATTATACTTCAGGTATCCTTGTAGCCTCATCAAATTTTATCACATAAAATGAATAGAGCTTAATGCTTGATAGAATTATTCAAATATTTTAAAATTAGCCTTCTACATATATAATTTTAAAAAATTACATTTATTAATTTTAACTTCAGGAATTAAATTTAATTAATGTCATATAATTACCACTTCAAACGACATATAGAATTAACATTCATTATAAGATATCCAAATGATATAACAAAATTCAATAAATAAAAATTGTTGACCAAAATCCTATTAAACTAAATATTTTGAGTAGACAAAATTTGTTTCTGCTCATTTATCTTATGAAAACAGATATCTTTCAAAAATGTTCAACCTAATCTTCAGAATTTGATCATAAAACTATCTTACTTAGAATATTCAATATTATTGGATATCTAACTAAGTTACTATTTATACAATCTCAAGATATGTAAAAACATTACTGAAAAACAAGTTTTAAGAGAGACTTTGCTCCGTCAGTACTCAATTATATATCATATTCATTATATAACATCAATCAACAAAAATATTATCTCACCTTTCAACAATTCAGAAAGCTTCTGGTAAATGAATACTGAAAATTCAAATGTAGTATAAGGTTAACTCAAACAAATAATTCTGTGGTTTACCATTGATTGAAATATTGAATATTCTAAGGACGATAGTTTTATGATGAAATTCTTAAGACTATGTTAAACATTATGAAAGATATTTGTTTTCATAAGAGGGATAGGCAGAAACAAAATGTCGTCTACTCAAAATATTTAATTTATAAGATTTTTGTTAAAAATTTATAATCATTGGATTTTGTTATATCATTTGGATGTCTTATAATGAATGTTTATTTTATATGTCGTTTGATATAAGTGGTACTTATATGACATTAATTTAATTCCTGAAGTTATATAATTATTATATATAATTTTATGAAATTAAATATGACGAAGGCTAATATTAAAATATTTAAATATTTTTATATACCTTCTATCAAGAATAACCCCCTATTCATTTTATTTTATTCATAATATATAATTATTTGGTTTCCTTAACATTCTTTATACAGTTAGTTCTTCTGCTATAGAGAGTTAGTTCTTGTGCTATACAGAGGCCGTTAAATTGCCTTTCAATCTTTTAGATCAATGGTAAACCACAGAATTAATTATTTGAGTTAACCTTAGACTCCATTTAAGTTTTCAGTATTCATTTACCAGAAGCTTTCTGAATTGTTAAAAGGTGAGATGATATTTTTGTTGATTGATGTTATATTTTATTGAATATGAATATGATTGAGTACTAACGAAGCGAAGTCTCTCTTAAAATTTGTTTTTTAGTAATGTTATTACATGTCGTGAGATTTTCTGAAAAGTAAGTTGGTCAGATATCCAATAATATTGAATATTCTAAGTATGATAATTTTATGATGAAATTCTTAAGATTATATTGAACATTTTTGAAAGATATCTGTTTTCATAAGAGGGATAAGCAGAAACAAAATTTAATCTACTCAACATATTTAATTTATAGGATTTTTGTTAACAATTAATATTTATTGGATTTTGTTATGTCATTTGGATGTCTTATAATGAATGTTTATTTTATGTCGTTTGATATAAGTAGTACTTATATGACATTTATTTAATTCCTGAAGTTATAATATCAAATATAATTTTTTGGAATTAAATATCTAGAAGGCTAACAGAATATATCTGTAAATATTAAATTATTCAACTAAGAAATATTCAATATTAGATGGAGTAGTCAGTTACTCTGTTTTAGTTCTTTTCAAATGGAATGAAATAATTATTAGAAATTATACATTTCTTAAATGGTAAATAAAGTTCAATTTTCACATACTATTTATCAATAAACAACAATAATTTCACTATAGTATGACTTCAACAGTTTCCGCATCTGAACTGCTTAGATGTGAGAACTAACATTGCATCTTATACAGGATGTCTACTTCAAGGCCAAACTTCAAGGGGAGATCATACAAGTTACTTGGAGCAAAATGTGTTATATAACACATGGCCGGAATGTTGATGGTTATTCTTCAATTTAACATTTCTTGATTTTATGAAATATTTCAAGTTATTCCATAAAATCATTTATACTTCAGTTATACTTGTAGCCCCATTGAACTACACACATTTTACTCCATAAAATCAATTTTACTTCAGTTATACTTGTAGCCTCATTGAATTACACACATATCTGAAAACGGCATTAAATTTGCTACAAGATGAGAAGTTCTGTGAGCCAAAAAATTTATATTGCGGGCGGGGTAAGGAGATAAATATCAAAATCCTGAAGGGAACAAAATCAGTCATATTTCTCCAATGGTTTTGTCGATTAAAAAATTATCAATTACGGACATGTTTTCTTTTCCGCAGAAAGTCATTTAGTGTGCTTTCGAGTGACATATCAACTTGTGTGCTAGCTGCTTGTCCAAGGAAAAGTTGAAATATTCCAAACCTGAAATGTACACCGTTCAATACATTTCACACATCGTTTTCGCACTGAATCTACAACACTGCGAAGTTCACAACCTTTCTGACGCATTTCTGCACAACACAATTTCAATCTTTCGATCACATCCTCCTGAGTCTGAACGCGACTTCGATACTTTTTCTGTCAAGGTGTTCCAGACGTAAAATTCCAAAGATGTAAAGTCAGGGCTCCTTGATGACCCTACCTAACAATCCATTGCGCCCCAAAATATTAATTCTTTGAGTCGCGTACATTTCTTCTATTATGAGCTGGGAAGATATCCATTTGAAACCAGGCATTTTCCCAGTTAGCCAAGGGCATTTTATCCAATATGTCTCTTAAGCTGCTGTCGATTAATGAAATGAATTCTTCAGTGTTTAGGCGATCGGTAAGTATTACTGGTCCGAAAAATTAATCTCTCATGACTTCCAACCACACGTTGACCCTTACTTCATGTTGGAAATGAGAAACAATAGTTGCATGGGGTTTTTTCTTTTCCATACATAGCTATTATGCAAATTTATCATACCCGATTTCGAAAAAGTGGTCTCATCAGTCCATAATATCCTATCGCCCCCACATTACTAACTTATTTAGGTACCACCAACAAAATGTTAGTGTTGTCTCAACATCTATAGGTAACAGATCCTGCACCTTTTTCAAATGATATGGATGTAACTTTAATTTTTGACTTCTCGGTGTGCTGTAGAATGATGAATCCTCAATGTACAACCTATTCGACGAGTACTTGTTGTGGGATTCCCCCAGACAGCTTGAATATAGCAGACTATTTCGACCATCTTCTATGATTCGGAAACCACCAAATGAGCCTATTTCACCTAATTGCTTGAACATTTGTCCAAATGTCTCTTTATCTGATTGTCGTCCATTGGCAATTCTATAAAAGAACAACATATCGCGATATTCGATGTTTGGAAAAACAGGCATAATTTTCTCGATTTTTTCTAGAATAGTTATTATAAATTGAGTTAATTCGTTAGATTCCAGAAAACGAACTAGTACTCAATATTATTATGCTATAGAAACTGTCAGATTTTAAATTCAATGTCCACTTTTATATTCAATGACAAGGAGCGTCAAGGTCGATCAAATTTAGGTTTGGAATATTTCAACTTTTCGTTGTTATCTTATTTGCCATGATATTATGACCGAGGACAAGCAGCTAGCAAAAAAGTTGATATGCCATTCGGAAGCACACTAAATAAGGTATTTTTTGCTGAAAAGAAAACATATTCATAATTAAAAATTTTTCATCTATAAAACCATTCGACAAATATGACTGATTTTGTTCAGTTCAGAATTGTGATATTCATCTCTCTACCACGCCCGTAATAAGAGTTTTTTGGCACACAGAACTTCTTGTCTTGTAGAAAATTTAATGCCGTTTCCAGATATGTGACCAAATTTGATGAAGCTATAAGGATAACTGAAGTAAAATTGATTTTATGGAATAAGTTGAAATATTTCGTGAAATCAAGCAATGTTAAATTAAAGAATAACCATCAACATTTCGACATTTTTTGTTGCAAATAACTTGTATGATATTCCTTTTTGAAAGTAGACACTCTGTATATAAGTAGGTACTATTATGAATTTTATATAATAAAACTTTCCACATCAACTAATATGCCTAATCCGTGAGAATTTTCCTAGTGAAAAACAATAATCAGTTAAAAAAGACTATCGTTATAAAACTAATTCTACATGTATCATGAAATTCAACAGAATGAGATGAAAAAATTTAGGTACAACTCAATTAACCATATAAACTCAAATTTTCTCATAGCTTGTCGTGGTGGATATATGCCAGAAATTATTTTTAAAACATAAATGTCATAAAATTATCTTTCAAATAAAAAAAATTTTGCTTCAATCTCAATTTAAATGTGTTTTATTTCCATTTAAATTTCTATCCCTCTAAAAAAACACCCGATAGAAATCTCAACTAACCTCAGTCTCCGAAGAGTTTTAAGAAGGATTTTTGTTGCTTCGTAAGTTAGAGTTGCAAAAATTATTGAAGTCTATCTAAAAAACTTCAAACGAAATAAATACAATAATTTTATGACTATTAGAAATTAATATAAAATTTTCTGAAGGAAGAATATTTTTGATTTACATTGAAATTGTTCTAAAAGGATTTTGATAAGTAATCATCAGTGAAAACGAGCAGATAACTTACCAAGTGAATAATCAAGAAGTATTACCTATTAGTACAATTATTATTATCAAACTCTTACTCAAACTTATCGAAATGAATGTTATCTGCTTAGTTCAAGAAAAATATCCAAGTCATCTGCTTAATCTAATTCATACTGAAACTCTTCAGAAAGCGGTGTTATGGGGGAGCTTTCAAACGTCTTCATTTTGGCAGGTAAGTGTTTCGTTCCAGCTTGCAAGTCTTTGAACTCATCATACTGGCAATGGGATGCAAGCCTGCTAATGGACGCCTGTGAGCTTGTTCCACTTGAAACGGCGGTGTCGAACGCTGGTGTTCTGCTCAATTTGAAGCCGGCGGGGACGGTGAACTAAGTTTCGGGAAGCGGTCGCGTCCTCTATGTGATATGCCGGGAAGTTGTAGCAAAACAGAGCGGATTTCTGGCCAAGGGACGGGCATGTCGCCACTTTCAAGATATCCAAAAATAAATGGAATGTGCTAAAAAATCAAGGTCATTGAAAAATATCCTTACAAATTAGGACAATTCAATTAAATTAAAATTTAAATTCCATTTAGGTAAACCAAACAACTAGTATCTGAAATTAGGTTAACCATAGAGAAGAAGCAAATGGTTAGTTTCTAGTTTGAAATTTGTGTTAGTTATTTTTTTGATAAAATTTGTTTAAAATTATATTCAAAACTAGTTTTCATTCGCTGAAATCAAATTCTAAGGAATAATCAATACAAATTAAAATTTCTGTTATCAAATAAATTGAAATTATTCAACGATTAAGAATCCTTTCTAATCCAAAGGGTTTCAGCAGTAAACAATTTAACCGGGAATATCAAATTCAAATTTCAGATCTAAATTCACATTTTATCATGCACAAAATTATTAGTGATGTAAATCCATTATAGTACTTACTGCAGAAAAAGGAGCTCAATTGGCCAATGACAATTATCGAAATTTGCTGTGAGAATATTAGATAAGATAAGTAGACAAATGTAACTGAGTATAGTAATTGAATTAAAAAGGAGTAAGAGCTATGGTAATAGAAAGTTTTATTGCTTATTGATGAATTTTTTTACAGTTCAGAGCCGAATGAATTAGTTTGAATAGTACTTGAAGTTATTGGGGTTTGTCGCTGTTATTTGTGAATTACAGGAAAATATCAGTACATAATTGTCTTTTATTAACATATGTTTATTTAGGAGGATTTTTTCGGAATTATATATGTTTGTTCCAAGTCTGTCTAGATCCTTCACTCTCGATGCCTACAATTTCATAGCCGTTGTTGAAATTATGTCCAAACTCTTACAAATAGTTGGAGTAAGTTGAACGTGATGTGTTTGAAGTGCAGCTTTCTAATGTTCATGTATTCTTCCTTCTAATTATGTTCCAGTTTGATCAATATAAACTAATGGGCAATAATTGCAATTTGTAGACTCCTGACTCATTATCTCTGTTTGATTTGTCTTTATTATTCTTGATGTTAATGTTCAAGTTGTTAGTGTTCCAGAAGTTTTTAAAAAATCGAAATATTGTTTTGAAATATTTGAAAATAACTTCAGGTATTAAATAAAATAATGAAAAGAGTTTTTTTACTTGATAGAAGGATTATTACAAAATTCAAATATGAATTAACCTCCTACATGTTTTGAGAAATTTTTGAAGTAACTGTTTTTAGAGGCCCCTTTCGATAATGGATCGAATTAACTTTTATTGCAAATAAATTTTGAAGTAACTGTTTTTAGAGGCCCCTTTCGATAATGGATCGAATTAACTTTTATTGCAAATAAATTCTAATAGTTCAGCAACATTTATTCAAACGCTTGGCGCCCTTATTTTTGAAAACATCTTTTGTACTAGAATTTCATTTTAATTTTTAAAACTAATTCATAATGCAAGTATTGAAATTATTGTTTTGTTTTTGCGAACCATCTGTGCTTCTTTAACTTCTTGAGGAAAGTGCTCTTTCTTCATAAATTGATTTTTGAACTGCTGTTGTTCCAACCTCAAATTTTACCCCAAGCATAACTTCAATGTCACATGACAATTTTTGGATAATTTTCTAACACAACATGGTGGTTCATTTTTCTTACTGACCGTTATCGGTTCTGTTAATTGATTAATCTCACTTGCCCTTATTTCCTTTACCAATGATAGAATAAATGATAAATATTCGAAAATACTCAAAAATGACTCCATACTCAAGTGATATATAACTTTACTCTAAAGAAAGTTAATTTTGAGAATATTTTAGAAAAATGGGGCTCATAAATATTCATTAATTCCGAGGCTTTGTATGTGAACATTTCGTGAATTGCATTCTTATGAGGTAATGCAATTTTTCCAAGCATCAAAGCGAATGTTTACCCGTGCAATTTGACATGTTAAGATCTCAATCTTTTCCACTTAATAATACTTCTTTTCTTTGCCAGCGAGATATACGATCGACTAAACGACTACTAACACCCACATCTAGTCCGAAATTTTCTGGGAGTTTTATAGTTTTTATCTGATTTCTTCGATTCTTGTGCATAATTTCATCTTTTTTATAGGATGTCGAGTTAGTGTGGGTGAACACGTGGGCTTTCTCCTGAGATAGCTAAACTGTTTATTATTTCGTTACCGAAATTAAATTGCATTATAAATTACAGGTTTGGGTGGTAGGTGAATTTGAGGTCACCATATACAGCAAGGTCGTGTATTACAAATTTTCGTGATGTAAAACTTAATGATGAACATTTTGACGATAATATTGTGTAAATCAGGTCGAAGCAGGCGGCCATTGAAATGTTCTGAAAAATCTATGGAGTACTAATATCAAAATGAAAGCAAATTTTGAATTAAAACATGTTCGGGAAAAAAATTAAGTTTCGCATTGAAAATCTGAGAAGTTTTCTGAAAAATGAACAAATGATACGAAGTATTTATTCAGAATCAGAGATCAGAATAAGGGGTGGTCCATTTAAAATTTGCATTTTTGATCAGCTATAAATGAAGAACTAATGAATATTCTTTAGAATTTAAGAGTGTATCAAAAATTTAAACCTTGTCATTCACGAATGAAAAATAATGCCATTCAAATCACTGCCAGAACTGGCTACAGTACCCCATCCGCTGAACCCAATTTTTCAATACATTGTCGATTGTTTGGTGCCCTCTATAATTAATGGCAACTTCTATTTCGTGTTTTAAGGCATCAATCGTTTCTGGACGGATAGCAAAATACTAATCCTGAACGGATCCCCACAAAAAATAGTAGTCCGGGGTGAAAATGAACTTCATCGCTTGTTTTTGGAAAAACACTCATCTTCGGCCATGCAATCATATCAGCGCAATGAGCAAAGTGCATGGGTTGGCTACGAAGTTTCATTTTTTGCACTAGTAGAGATTTATAAGCCTTTATAACGCGGTCTTTATGTAAAATTCTCCTCAGAGAATATTAGTTCTTGAGTACTACTTTCAACTGTCAAAATGACATATAATATGGATGCTTATTTATTTAAATACTTTAATATTTACAGATATATTATGTTAGCCTTCTACATATTTAATTTCAAAAAATTATATTTAATATTATAACTTCAGGAATTAAATTAATGTCATATGAGTACCACTTATATCAAAAGACATATAAAATAAACATTCATTATAAGACATCCAAATGATATAACAAAATCCAATAAATATAAATTGTTAACAAAAATCTTATAAATTGAATATTTTGAGTAGACAAAATTTTTTTTGGTCATCCCTCTTATGAAAACAGATATCTTTCATAAATGTTTTACATAATCTAAAGAATTTCATCATAAAACTATCTTACTTAGAATATTCAATATTATTTGATATATAACTAAGTTACTTTCTAGAAAAGCTCAAGATATATAAGAGCATTACTAAAAAACAAGTTTTAAGAGAGATTTTGCTTCGTCAGTACTCAATCGTATTCAATAAAATATAACATCAATCAACATAAGTATTTACTAGCCTTTAATTCAGAAAGTTTCTTGGTAAATGAATACTGAACATTTAAATGGAGTCTTATATGGCTCGAAATAAATAATTCTGTTGTTTACCATTGATCTTAAAGATTGAAAGGCAATTTAACGGCCTCTGTTATAGCACAAGGATCATCTGTATAAAGAAAGTTAAGGAAACCAAATAATTATATAAATATATCTGTAAATTTTAAAATATTTAAATAATTTTATATACCTTCATCAAGTATAACCCTCCTAATATGGATGCGTTCGATTTGTAAAGTGTGTTACACAAGCGTGTACTTTTGAAAACTCAAGTTGAAAGACCCTATATGTATCGTATTTTCGAATTATCTGTAAAAAAGAGTAGTTGTTTTCCATGTAAATTGTTGCAAAACATGAGGTGAATATCTTAATTCCGAAAGCCATCAGATAATGCCGAAAAGTTGATTTCCTAAGAATATGAACATAAATCTGAATTGAAATCAAGGCGCTCTGTCTAAGTTTGAAAATTAGGCACTCACAAAGATTCTTCATTTTTAGGCCATTTTTTTCACCACAATTACAATCACTTCGCACTCTCATTTAATTTATCATTATTGGTTATCCTTGAATGCTTTTCACAACTATAAAATATCAGTATATTCTTGAATACTGAATTTAACAG
Organism: Megalocaria dilatata; assembly: GCA_034642435.1. Taxonomy (NCBI): domain Eukaryota; kingdom Metazoa; phylum Arthropoda; class Insecta; order Coleoptera; family Coccinellidae; genus Megalocaria; species Megalocaria dilatata. The sequence continues at coordinate 28,485,273 of CM067858.1, forward strand.
CTTTTATGATACAAAATTTTCAACTCGATTTTCGGGAAATATTAACACAGACAACAACAACTTGAAGGAGTAAAAGACTTCTGACACTACTGATCAACATTTATATCAAAGATATTTATGATTGATGAAAATAAGGCTTTCGTTGTTCGAAATTTGAATTTTCAAAATAAATACAAAGTGCTTAAATCAACTCGGCGTGGCTTCAGAAGTAGTCGACTAATATTGAAAGCTGCACTCGATTTCATAGAATCCATCTACGAATGTATGAACCATAACTTACATGTTGCTAGCTTGTTTTTTGATTTATCTTGTGCCTTCGACTCACTTTCATTTTAATTAATTTTAAATAAATGCAGCAGCTTACGCTTCAGGGGAATATTTCTTGATTGGGTGCGTAACTATCTTAACCAGAGAACTATGCGTGTTAAGGTTGGATCCATTGTGGGGTGCCTCAAGGTTCTGTGCTGGGGCCACTATTATTTTTACTATTTTTAATTGATTTACTGGTTTATTGGCTCTATTTCTGCTTCTGCTTTCAGCCGATGACACCTCAGTTCTAGTCAAGGCTCGAAATTGCGAGGAATTTCGCTACGCCCAGTTCAATTGTTGGTGCTATTCAAACGAAGTAGTTATGAATCTCAATAAAAAGTTTATATTCAGTTAGGTTTATAAAAAAGTCCTTACGACATTTTGGAATTACATTACTCAAACTTCTCAATAATATCTGCTGACAGTTGTAAATTCTTGGGTATATTGATAGGAATTTGAATTAATTCGGGTCTATTATAGCATTGCTTTTAGTAGCCTTTCCTACAACATCCTACTTTAGAGTAACTTTTTGATTCCAACAGAGTTTTCATCGCTCAGAAGTGCATCATTCACCGAATTTTCATCTTGCAAATCTTGAAGACCAATTATCATTTCAAAGAATTTGCCATCATAGTATATATTTAAATACATAAATGTTCACTTTACTCTTAATAAAATGAAAACTGAACTAGATTGAGTACCAACCATAAAAACAGTACTAAAAATTAAGATATTTTACTTGAACCTAAGCAGAGAACTCATAAATTTGAAAATTCTCCAATATACTAGAGTATAAAAATGTATAATTGTCTTCCTAAATTTCAATAATTTAATTAATTAACTAATTAATTAATTTTAATACTCTGTGTTTTATAGCGCTTAATGAAAAAGTTGAACATCTATTGTTAACTAAGTGTTATTATTCTACAACATAATTTTATAGGCATTGCCTCCTAATTGTTGATAATGGTTGATACGCTGTTCACTTGATTTGTCCTATATACTGTGGTATCTTGAAAGATGAATTAAATTTTTATTATCATTATTATTGTTAAAATTATTCTTATACCTCCAAAATATGAACGAAACCTATTACCATTGAAATTTATCTATGTTTTTAAAATATTCCAATCAAATTCCAGAATTTTTATATACCGTGTGCTGAATCTCAGTTTGTCCCCTATTTTTCTAATACGAAACTAGATTAGGTCTAGGATACCTCAAAATGAGTGCTTTGATATTTTTCCCATTTGTTTTTGAATCTATAGTAATATCAAAGAAAAAAGATTCTACGTTCTATCTGTATTCGGAGCAAATTCATTTCTAAAACAAAGTGTTAACAATACATAGACAAAGTTGTTTCAGACCACACACATAGAATAACTCCAGCGCCATTTCTGAACAATGAACAGGAAACCCAGCAGAGAATAAATCAATAGATACATTGATGTCAGTTTTAAAATAAATATTGGTTATAATTCATATTCAACACCTCCCGAGTATAATTGCCGATTTTCAATTAAATGATTTGGTAAAGCCCCGAGGTTTGGGCTAAAAGAATTATTGATAGTAACTTATTGTTTTTTTAGACAATTTTCCCAGCAAGTTTCATATTCATTTCGGTCACGAAGTGCTTCTGACCACGATTTAAATCAATTTAATGCCTCCAACAAAACCATTTCATTGGACACGGTATGAATATTTCGAATAGAAAGATGAACCAGAGGATTGATCCGCTGGGGTTATTTCCACACGATTGATGAATTATCATCGAATTTTCTCGAACTCACATGTAATTACTTCGTGAGTTTTTTCAAAATCATAAAAGTATCCAGCTGATTACGAAAGAACGAGAATTGAATGTACGAGAGTCTTTTCATTAACTACATTTGATTGATCAATACAAGCCTTTGATAATTTTTTTCCGGGTTGATCAATGACCTTATAGGTCAAATGAAACAGTATGACATTTGCGGTGAGAGGTTCTTTATTTATTGTCTGTGATATCCGAATATCGTGCAAAATTTGTTATTGTTGTTGTAATATTTATTGAAATTTTCAATCTATTTTTCACAAGTATTAAGTAAATGTGATGTGTTGAATAAAGACATGTATAAGTTATCAAACATTATTGATACTTCTTGAAAGTGCTTCAATTGAAGTCAGTTGACCAAGTACTCTGTAATCTGATGTTGAACGGGTTTTCTGCTAGCTGATCTATAATGCTGTTTTCATGTCCTTCCAGATTTTGATGGTATTTTCTTGAACGTTTTCGGATTTCATCACTATCGAAGGGGATCTTCAAATAATTATGAATTGTCAAATTAGAAACATACCAAGGTGTATTTAGTAATGAACGAAGTATTTTTTATTGCAGTCGCTGTATAATTTGAATAATGGAAGTCTTAGCACATCTCCAGAATTAGAAACCGTATGTCCATATATTTGATCGGAGGTTTTCTTTGTACAGGACTTTTATACCTTTTTGTAGCCTTCCAGATATTTTGATCGGCGTTGTTGAATGTGGTGTTAGAATTGTAAGTTGAAATGTTCTTGTAGTTTTTTATGGAGTGTCCTACCAAAACGATTGTACCCTGCTTTGTCTATCAAATTGTGAGATCTCTGCCATCTGCCTCTAGCTAGTCCTTTCGCAGCTCATTTCAGGGATTTGTAACGGTATTTTCTCTTCTGTACGATTGTCTTTTGGATGATATGGTGTGCTTTCCCAGACTGTATTCTGAATCATATCGGTTATATGCGCTCGTGCAAAATTGAGAAATTGTTCTGCCGTTCGTAGTAAACAAACAGAAAACCGTACGGAAATGAAAATGCTTCCATAAGTTAGATCCGCCTTTCGATATTGGACCGTGTCCGCATTTTTTTGCCGGGCTCCGCCAGAAAAAAATGTTATACTCACAAGAAGAGTATTTTTGAAGTTAGTTTTCTATGGTCCGTTTTCAGGACAAGTACTGCTTTATTCATTAGAATACGAAAGATATATATATATATATATATATATATATATATATATATATATATATATATATATAATCAATCCATAATGATTTGGTAAATTTAAAAGACTATTAATTATTCGCTAATTTCAATTAATCATCAGGTGTGTATTGCTGTCGGGTGTTTTTTATTGAAGTGATTGAACTTTCTATAAGAATAACCTTGATTTGACAGAAGGTAGAAGCCAGGTTGTCTTGGCGCTTGTCTTGGCTAAGTAACTAGTTTCATCCCGGTGAAATTGAGGATTAAGTCTTGATGCCTAATGAAATGTTACTGGCTCCGGTCATTGGACCCGTGTGGTGGAAATTCAATCGAATGGGTTACTAGTTCCACCATAAAGGTCAAATGGAGGGCTGTGCCGCGTTGTCCAATTCAGTGACAAGGGTGTCTGTTGCAGCATAGGGCTTCACCCTCAAAACTAACGTACTCTACCCTATTCCAGTAAATCTCCGGATTTTTCTGTCCAGGAGCCGAGTGCGTTATGTATCGGGTGTTTTTTTTAGAGTGATAAAACTTTCGATAGAGATAACTGTGATTTGACAGAAGGTAGAAGCCATGTTGTTTTCGCATTTCTGTTCAGAAGTTCAATAAGCACTGACGAATTATCGAAATACTCAAGCCGCAATTGTTGAAATTTATTTTCAAAATCAGTGTTCTATTCGCCAAACTTATAGAGAACTTCGTGAAATGTATGGTTTATATAATCGTCCATCAGAGCAGCTTATTCTTCGAACTATCGATAGGTTGCGGACAACATTTTCTCTACTCGATGCAAGAACAACAAGAACACAAAGAACTGTACGTACAGATGAAAATATCGCTGCTGTAAGTCATAGATTTGTCTATTCGTCAACGTTCACAACAAGTTGGACTCAGTGCATCCACCACATGAAAAATTTTACGTAAAGATCTTGGTCTACACCCATACAAGATCCAACTGGTTTAAGAACTAAAGCCAGTTGACCATAATAAGAGTCGCTCGTTTGCTGATTGGGCCCTAAAACAGCTTGAAGTTGATCCACATTTTTATCGTAAAATTGTGTTTAGGGATGTAGCTCATTTCTGGTTGAACGGCTATACTATATACAAGCAAAATTGCCATATGTGGAGTGAAAACAATCCTCAAAAAGTTTTGCAGGTTTCATTGCATCCTGAAAAATACACAGTATGGTGTGCTTTACACGCTGAAGGCATCAGCTGTCCATATTTCTTTAAAAACGATGCTGGAGCTAATGTTACAGTGAATGGTGCTAGTTACAGATCGATGATCAATGATTATTTGTTTCAAAATTTGAATGGTATCGACCCAGAAGTGTTTTGGTTCCAACAAGATGGTGCTACACCTCATGCTACCGTAACAATTGATTTATTTAAGAAAAGATTTCGCGATAACATTATTTCGAGAAATGGTCCAATTAATTGACCTTCAAAATCATGCCACATAACTCCACTGGGTTATTTTCTTTGGGGTTATGTCAAGTCATTGGTTTATGCTGATAAACAAGAAACAATAGACGCTTTGGAAGCCAACATAACTCGTGCAATTGATGAAATAAGGTCTGAATTACTCGAAAAAGTGGTCCAAAATTGGTCTGGTCGAATGCGGTTCCTCAGAGCTAGTCGTGGTGGACATATTGGAATTATTTTTGAAACATAAATATCATAAAATTATCTTTCAAATAATAAAAAGATTTGGCTTCAATCTTGATTTAAATGTGTTTTATTTCAATTCAAAGTTCTATCACTCTAAAAAAATTACCCGATGCTGTTCAAACAATGCAAAAGGATATTCATAAAAACATAATATTGTGTACAAAAACTTGAGAGAGTGAGGGTATTGAGGAAATTATTAGAAATTCCTAAAATAGATTGAGTAAAAGAAGATTAGTTCAAGAGAGTTTGAGTATTCAAAAAAATTGCTAGGAAAATATCGTAATTTCTGAAATGTACTGACGTAAAGTCAGCTTTTGACTCCATGTTCATATGACCGAAGCATCGATTTTATAGAAGACTGATATCGTGTACAATACATTTCGAAAATATTATGACTAAATATTCCTATTCAGTATTGTATACTCCTTTATTATATCATTTTTTACAATTAGAAAAAATATCAGATTTAAATCGACTGGATGTTATCACCTCGATATAAAATATAAGAAAATAACATGAAGCACTGTTATTCGAAAAATGGAAATGCTTTGCAAATAAATCAATTCGGCTGATGTGTACCAAATAACATTAATAAGGAATGTGAGTTATGGTAATACAAAGGTGTACAAATCGAGACAATGTAACATACATCTGAATAACAATTCCATGGACTGGATTTTATCACCTCCATATAAAATATAAGAAAATAACATGTAGCACTGTTATTCGAAAAATAAATATTGCTTTTCAAATAAATCAATTCGGCTGATGTGTATCAAATAACATTAATAAGGAGTGTGAATTATGGTAATACAAAGTTGTACAAATCGAGACAGTGTAACATACATCTGAATAACAATTCCATACTTGAACAAACTCGAAAAGGTTTTGTTGATCACAGGGGTAAATTGCAGACATGCGCACGTTTCAAACTGGTTAGTTTTCATCAGTACAATGTATGCCAGTAACTACAAATCTGACAAGTACCTATATTCGCTAAACTCAGAGACACTAAAATATTAATCATACAATAGCGGCATGTAGAGTAGGCAAATAAATACGAAACACTCCTTTGCGAGCTTATTCAAGTAAGTATATGCATTTCGGATATTTTCACATTACAAACGCAGAAAAAACTCCCCTTGCTCAAGTAAGATCATAATATGCCGTAATGCTCATAATTATCATATTCATATTCAAATAAATAATTTCGGCTGATTTTGAAAATAACTGGAATACATGTATTTACTTGAATTAGCTCTCGAAGGTATGTATGTAGTTCTTGTATGTATATTTGCATAGTATAGATGGCGCTACTGTATGATCAATATATTAGTGTCTCTGTGTATAGCGAATATAAATACTTGACAGATTGGTAGTCATACATACATGGTATACATTGTGCTGATGAAAAATCAAACAGTTTGGAACATGCATATGTCTGCAATTTGCCCCTGTGATCAACAAAACCTTATCGAGTTTGTTTGAGTATGGAATTGTTATACAGATGTATGTTACACTGTCTCGATTTGTAGAAATTTATTTTACCATAGCTCACACTCATTAATGAAAAATGCTTTTATTCCAATCGATAAGAAAAACCATTAAGGAATGATTATATGGAGACTTAGTAATCAGTTAAGATTATTTTTATACCAGAAACTTTTTCAACTTTATTTGAGTAAATACTAAAACAGTAAAATACTAAAACTACTTAGAATTTATATTTTTTTTTCTTAGAATATATTAAGGTATCCTCTATGTGTATAATACACTAATGCTAATTTAAAATATAATATTAGGAGTAATATTTAAATTACTTCTATCAAGTATTGACTCACATTTTAATTTGTTTGTGATTTAATTCCATTTTAAAATGGAATATCACAAAGGGAAGGACTAAATCATCCAATATTACAGATAATAGCTGGAATTAATTCTCCAGAATCTCTACAGATTTAAATCGAAATAGATGTTAGGAAAACATTTAGAATTAAATTTTAAAAAACATGACCTAGATACACATATTTATATATATATATATATATATATATAATGTATATATATATATATATATATATACAATATATATTTATATATATATATGTCTATAAAGTCATATATATATATATATATATATATATGACTTTATAGACATATATATATATATATATATATTGTATATATATATATATATATATATATATATATATATATATATATATATATATATATATATATATGACTTTATAGACATATATATATATATATATATATATATATGTATATATCTAGGTCATGTTTTTTAAAATTTAATTCTAAATGTTTTCATAGCATTTATTTCGATTTAAATCTGTAGAGGTTCTGGAGAATTAATTCCAGAATTTCCATATTTCCATATATATGTATATATATATATATATATATATATATATATATATATATATATATATATATACATATATATATATATATACATATATATATTCTAAATAACTATAACGAAGTATTTGCATATTACAGATAATAGCTGGAATGAATTCTCCAGAAACTCTACAGATTTAAATCTGAATAAATCTCTTGAAAGCATTTAGAATTGAATTTCAAAAAACATGTCCTAGATACACTGTTTCATTTTATAGACATTCTAAATGTCTAATTCTGAATGTTTTCATAGCATTTATTTCGATTTAAATCTGTAGAGGTTCTGGAGAATTAATTCCAGAATTTCCATATTTCCATATATATGTATATATATATATATATATATATATATACATATATATATATATATATATATATATGTATATATATGTATATATGTATATATATATATATATATATATATATATATATATATATATGTATATATGTATATATATGTATATATATATATATATATATACATATATATATATATATATACATATATACATATATATATATATATATATATATATATATATATATATATATATATATATATATATATTCTAAATAACTATAACGAAGTATTTGCATATTACAGATAATAGCTGGAATGAATTCTCCAGAAACTCTACAGATTTAAATCTGAATAAATCTCTTGAAAGCATTTAGAATTGAATTTTAAAAAACATGTCCTAGATACACTGTTTCATTTTATAGACATATATATATATATATATATATATATATATATATATATATATATATGTTATCACCCCATGTGGTGTAAATTAACTAATAAAAAATCTAAAGAAATATAAAATAATGATCAAATGATTTAGACATCACCTTATACATGTTTCGAATGGATGTTAAAGAATCATTTCAAAAATTCAATTCTGAATGTTTTCATGAGATATATTTGAATTTAAATCGGTAGAGATTCTTGAGAATTCTGTATTATGCAAATACTTCTGTAATTTTCATTATATATTTATCCAATATTCTGAATAATTTTTAGAATCCTCTACATAATATATTAAAAATTATATATTTAAGTACTAAATTAGTATAATATGTATCCCGGTAGGAGGAATATTTTGAGGGCAACAATGATGATTACAGAACACGAATTTTTTTTTTCAACAATTCCCGTTACTCTCCTGGCTGAAGGTGGTACCTGAACTGGTTCGATCTCGAACCCGCGGACAAAGCTCTTCCAGTTTACTTTTCTTCCACATAAAATTCGAAGCATCTGAAAAGTCATTAGAGCATCCGTTTCATTAGCGCGTTTCGCATGAAAAATGAACCGCTCAAACCATTAAACCCCCATGAATAGGCATGAATAAAACATAGGAATATTAGTCGCAAACTGAAGAGAAAGAGATCCGTAATGGGAATAACAAATGTGAAAATTAAAATATTTCAAATTTATAGGTCGGTAATTCAAGCTAGTAGCGACGTGAAATGTATGTATTGATATTTACTGCTATGCAAATTCGGATTCTTTTCTCGAAATGTTTCACTTAATGGAAGATTTGACCCTGCCGGACGGAGTTCAAGGCAGATTTGTGGCAGTGTAACTTGCAATTAGTCAGTTGTATCATATAATTCTTCACCGATGTTGAGTTAACAAGAACTAATACGACTTGAAATGTGTTTTTTGAATTGATGATTGTGGTGTTCCTATAACTTATTAAGCAGTGGTTTGAATTCTATCTTATTGTCGTGTTCTCGCGTTGATTGTTGATATTTTATTTCAATTTTAATTTCACTCAATACCTGAAAGAAGCAATTTTGAATTACTTTAAATTCAGAATTATATATTCTCACTTTTACAATATATATTGAAACTATATACAAAAACTATCAAAATTGTATCCTTATATATAAACAATATAAAATATTTTTCAATGTCTTGGAAAATTCTTTTAACATGACGACATTAAAGAAATTAATACAAATGAATTAACAAAAACTATATGATTATGTATATTAACATACAAATACAAGTAATTCCGCTATTCCAAAATTATTTAAAATTCTCAAAATAAAGGATCAAATGAAGATAATTGAATGAGAACTTCAACTTTTGATAGCTGCTATTTCTTATATATTCTCTAATTATTCATTATTTTTGAAATTCTGTTTATTTTTTTCACTATGGGACATAATTTGGGGTGAATAATTTTTGTTATGTTTTTCTGTGTTTCGAGTACAAATGGTTATTGATTAATGGCAACAACACGTTGATCTTCTGTTTTATTTTGGACACTTTAAAACTTCGAGTTTACTCGTACCAGGTTTTATCTTATTTGGTGAATTAAATTTTGATCCTGTGATATATTTGAATCTGAACTCAATACATTTCTGAAGGGGTCTAGAGACCGAAAAAACAGCTATCAAATGTTGGAGTTCCAATTCAATTAGTTTCATTTGACCCTTTATTTTGAGAAGTTTAGATAATTTTGGAATAGTAGATTTTCTTCTATTTGTACGTTATATTACATACTTATATAGTTTTTGTTAATATCGGGTGATTTTTTTTTCAGAGTGATAGGACTATAAATTGAAATAAAACACATTTAAATTAAGATTGAAGCCGAATTTGTTTTATTTGAAAGATAATTTTATGACATTTAAACATATTTTCCGGCATATGTCCACCACGACTGGCTATTTCATCAAAAATATGAGTTATGTTGGCTTCCAAAGCGTCTATTGTTTCTGGTTTGCCAGCATGAACTAATGACTTGGTATAACCCCAAAGAAATAATCCAGTGTAGTTATGTCGCATGATCTTGGAGGCCAATTAATTGGACCATTTCTCGAAAAAATGTTATCGCCAAATCTTTCTTTCAATAAATCAATTGTTACGGTAACATGAGTTGTAGCACCATCTTGTTGGAACCAAAACACTTCTGGGTCGATACCATTCAAATTTTGAAACAAATAATCATTGATCATCGATCTGTAACGAGCTCCAGCATCGTTTTTAAAGAAATATGGACAGATGATGCCTTCAGCGTGTAAAGCACACCATACAGTTCCTTTTTTAGGATGCAATGGAACCTGCAGAACTTCTTGAGGATAGTTTCCATTCCACATATGGCAATTTTGCTTGTTTACTTAGCCGTTCAACCAGAAAATAAATGTGAATAAAGTTATTATTATCATTATCATTATCAACTCTGTTAGAACCGACAAAACACAAATTTCTAAAATAAATGCAAATTATAGGATGACCGTAATTTTATACCCAGTTTTGTATTTTTAAATGTCACATAATATTGTTTGCTTTCTCAATATCTTCAATTTTTGTTGTTCGTCTAATATAACAAGTGACCTATAGAGAAATATGCCATTCATAATACAGTTCAATATCCCTGTCCAACATAATTAATCGAAAAACAACTATTACGCTGGTCATATTATTCATAACTTTATTCTCCTGTCTACCATAATCCGTTGAAAAACGGATATTTTAATATCTTTCATAATTGGATTTTCTAACTCGCATAATATACCTAGAATCAGTACGGTTTGTTTACGATACAGTGTTCCCAAGTTAGTAGCTTAATTAGTGCTTGACTATTCGACATGACTCATAACTGACGGACTATTTACGTTTTCAGTTCTGCATTTATGGAGACGGAGACCAGATTTGTTTTTCTAATGGTATGATGTCATGTCATGGATGGACGCTGAAGATCCAGCAAAGTACCCATTCAAGGACTTGAATCTAGAATGGGTGTCCCCTGCCAGTTGGAGATGTATCTAAGCACGAAATGACAGACAAGTCAAGTAAATGTGGGCGGAAAGAAACTAGTGGTAAACCTACACCGGAAATATAATTCTTCTATCTAAAGCGCGCGCGGTAGAAGTGTTCGGCTGATTTATACCGACCGACTTTTATGATCGAATAGTCGAATATTAATGATATCGATTGGTTTCTCTCGTAATTTATGGCTGGAGGGAATTGCCTATTGTATTTTCAGTCAGCGATGGAAAATTTCTATCTCGTTTATTCTGTTTGATAAGCCTTAAAGATATTTTGACGAAAATCTTGGTTTCATAGAGGTCATATTATTTACCAGTGCATCAGCGCCAATAATGCGGCTAAACTTGAACTCAAATTAAAGAGAAACTATTTGAATATTGTAATATTAGCCTTTTACATATTTAATTTTAAAAAATTATATTTAATAGTTATAATTTCAGGAATTAAATTAAAATAACGTCATATAAGTACCACTTATATCAAACGACATATAAAGTGAACATTCATTATGAGACATCCAAATGATATAACCAAATCCAATAAATAAAAATTGTGAACCATAATCCTATAAATTAAATATTTTGAATAGACAAAATTTTGTTTCTGCTGATCAATCTTATGACAACAAATATCTTTCAAAAATGTTTAACATAATCTTAAAAATTTCTTCATAAAACTATCTTACTTAGAATATTCAATATTATTAGATATCTAACTAAGTACTTTCTATAAAATCTCAAGATTTGTAAAAACAATACTGAAAAACAAGTTTTAAGAGAGACTTTGCTTCGTCAGTATTCAAATAATTCATATTCAATGAAATATAACATCAATCAACAACAAATATTTACTCACCCTTCAACAATTTAGAAAACTTCTGGTCAATGGATACTGAAAAGTTTAAATGGAGTAAGGTTAACTACAAATAAATAATTCTGTGGTTTACCCTTGATCTAAAAGATTGAAAGACAATTTAACGGCCTCTATTATAGCACAAGGACTATCTGTATAAAGAATGTTAAGGAAACCAAATAATTATATATTACGAATAAAATAACATAAATAGAGGTTAATACTTGATAAAAGGTACATAAAATTTTATAAATATTTTGAATAATTATTATGTTAAACATTTTTGAAAGATATCTGTTTTCATAAGATTGATCAGCAGAAACAAAATTTTGTATATTCAAAATATTTAATTTATAGGATTTTGGTTAACAATTTTTATTTATTGGATTTTGTTATGTCATTTGGATGTCTTATAATGAATGTTCATTTCATATGTCGTTTTATATAAGTGGTACTTATATGACATTATTTTAATTTAATTCCTGAAGTTATAATCATTAAATATAATTTTTTGAAATTAAATATGTAGAAGGCTAATATTGAAATATTCAAATAATTTTATATACCTTCTATCAAGTATTAACCTCTATTTATGTTATTTTATTCATAATATATAATTATTTGGTTTCCTTAACATTCTTTATACAGATAGTCCCTGTGCTATAACAGAGGCCGTTAAATTGTCTGTCAATCTTTTAGATCAAGGGTAAACCACAGAATTATTTATTTGTAGTTAACCTTACTCCATTTAAATTTTTCAGTATCCATTTACCAGAAGTTTTCTAAATTGTTGAAGGGTGAGTAAATATTTGTTGTTGATTGATGTTATGATATATTTTATTGAATATGAATTATTTGAGTACTGACGAAGCAAAGTCTTTCTTAAAACTTGTTTTTCAGTAATGTTTTTACAAACCTTGAGATTGTGTAGAAAGTCAGTTAGTTAGATATCCAATAATATTGAATATTCTAAGTAAGATAGTTTTATGATGAAATTCTTAAGATTATGTTAAACATTTTTGAAAGATATTTGTTATCATAAGATTGATCAGCAGAAACAAAATTTTGTCTATTCAAAATATTTAATTTATAGGATTTTGGTTAACAATTTTTATTTATTGGATTTTGTTACATCATTTGGATGTCTTATAATGAATGTTCATTTCATATGTTGTTTTATATAAGTGGTACTTATATGACATTATTTTAATTTAATTCCTGAAGTTATAATTATTAAATATTATTTTTTGAAATTAAATATGTAGAAGGCTAATATTAAAATATTTGAATAATTTTATATACCTTCTATCAAGTATTAACCTTTATTTATGTTATTGAAGTGAAGCATTCAACCTGCAATTGGAGAATTAATTTTATTTGACCCCGTCGTTTATATGATGTCGAGAGTAGACTATTTCAAGGTAGATTTGTAGGTGAAATCGATGGATTAAAAAAAAATCATCTTTTCAGAAGGAGCTCTTTTCTGCTCAGTATTTAATCGGATGTTATTTTTCGGCGTTTCTTTCAAAGAACAGCGTACTATCTTTTCGCCCAAATGTTTGTGATTTCAGTAATTCAAACAATACATACAGGGTGTTTCACGAATGATTGTACAGGCTTTCAGAGCAGATGCAGGACATTTTGGTGAGTTTGAATCAGTGCTCAAAATATGTCTTAACTATATTAGTTTGAGAGATACAGAATGTTTTATGTATTTTATCAAAAAATTTCAATCGGCATAACTCTTGAATGCCTACATGGATATTGATGAAAATTTGAGGAAATGAGCATAGGCCAATGCCTAATATTTGCACTTACTCACTTGTCGATAGCGCAGGTCCGGTCTGAGAAAAATATATTCTATATCCCACATCTTGTAAAACACCCTGTACATCGAATTTTCGAAAAGTGAAACTCTCCTCGAAATCTACAATGAATACTATTTCAAACAAGCTCATTTGAAATAGTGGCACACTTCGCATCAATATTTTATGAGCTATTAAATATCTGGAATTTTCGATTCATAGTAAACTTGAACCTGTTTCTCCGAATAATGCGTTAATTCATATTGAATGAATTTAATTTCTCAGTATCTTGACTAAATGCAGCATTTCTAACCTGTGAGGGTGCCCCCTAAGGAGGTGCGAGCATACCGAAGGGAAAAATTTTAGATAATTAAAATAATTAATAACTGACTGAAATCAGACACACGCATACAAAACGAAATATTTTTCGACATCTTATTTACACTTTCGCAAAAAAAATTCTTTTATACACCTTTCCCCATCAATTTTTGAATGTGATTTTTTCTCGAAAATTTCCCTATTTATTTTTGACACCTGCTAGCTCTTGTATTGAATGTTCTGCAGCTCTCATTAGCCTTTCTTTCTGGTCCACTATTTATCTTATCACATGCTGCTTGAATCGAGCTTAACATATCATTTATTTTCAATGCTATGTGAAAAATCACCGAAGAATTTCGTTTACTCTGAATTCAACCCATTTCAAAATCTAAGTGACTCATGCTAAGAATTTTAATATTTCAAACAATTGTCGGGTAATTTTTGAAAAAGAAGAATACGCAACTGGTAGATTGTTGTGCTTTCGTGAAATTTTCATCAAGAGAATTATCGAAATGCCGTCATTTAGAAATACTGAGTATACTGTATACACTATAAGTGCAATGGTCGTGAAGGTGCTAGGAAATATCGAAGGCTATATCCAGATCGTCGAATTCTTAACCACCAAATATTCGAACATGTTAATCGCTCACTTCGTGAAACTGGACACTTTCCGTCAGTAAGTAAACGAGAAAGAGCAAGTTCAATGGTGAACCATCAAGAGATAATAGAAGCTGTCCAAGAAAATCCCTCAACCAGCACTCGGCGTCTTGGTTCAGTTTCAGGTTTGCCACATTGTCAGGTCTGGCGAGTTCTGTACCGTGAAAAGTGGCATCCATTTCATTTACAGTCCGTCCAAATCTTGGAGCTAGGCGATGAACTACCGAGGATGCGATTTTGCAGATGGGTTTTGCGGAACCAGCGAGCTATCTTCAGAACTCTTCTTACTGATTAAGCTACCTTCACAAAAGATGGCATTTTGAATGTTCGCAATGCACATATTTGGTCCAGAGTGAATCCGAAAGTGACTAGCAAACGCAATCCACAACATCGTTTTTCAGTCAATATTTGGTGTGGAATTTATAACAATCGCCTTATTGGACCATATATTCTTCTACACAGGCTGAATGGAGTGACATATCTACAATTTTTAATACAGAATTTGTCAGGGCTCTTAAATGATGGAAGCAATATTCCAAGAGGAATGTACTTCCAACATGATGGAGCTCCGGCACATTTTACCCGTGAATTGTAGCGCATTTGAATGAAGTTTATCCAGATCACGGGTTTGGTAGAGGGTGACCTCATGACTGGCCTACAAGATCCCCAGATCTTACATGCTTGGATTATTTTCTCTGGGGGCACTTAAAAAATGAAGTTTACTCTGAAGAAATCATTGACAGAGAGCATCTGATTAATTGTTTTCAAGGTGCATGTGAAGCAATACGAAATCGACCGGAAATTTTGAAGAAAGCTGTAGCTCAAGAGCTAGAAAATTTTCAGAAGAGAGGGAGGTATTTTCGAAAACAAGTTATAATTTTTTCTCTTATATATTGTCAATTTCAGTTCCACTTATGTTTATAAGATACATTTTATATTTTCATTATAAAGTCCATTTTATAATAGTCCAATTATATGTTGAATGTATGCAGCACAATACCAAGTCATGTTACTGAGAATTTCGATCGATTCAATATTAATAGACAGACGCATTATTCGGAGATTCACAGGTCCGTGTTTACTATAAATTGAAAATTCCTAATATTCAATGGTTCATACAATGATGATGCGAAGCGCGCCATTGATCCTAATAGGCTTGTTTAAAAGAGTATCCATTGTAGATTCTGAAGAGAATTTCACTTTTTGAAAATTGGATGTACAGGGTGTTTTACAAGATGTTGGATAAAGAATGTAATTTTCTCGTTCCGGAGCTGTGCTCTCTGTAAGGTATTAGGAGCAAATATTAGGCATTGGCCTGTACTCATTGCCTTAAATTTTCACGAAGATCCATGTAGGCGTTCAAGGGTTATACCGATTGAAAGTTTTTGATAAAATACATAAAACATCCTGTATCTCTTAAACTAATATAGTTAGGACATATTTCGAGCACTGATTCAGACTCACCAAAATGTCCTGCATATGCTCTGAAAGCCTATACAATCGTTCGTGAAACACCCTGTATATTGAAAATTTCCTACGAAGAAGTCTTTTGAATATTACAGATAATTGCTGGATTAATTCTCTGAGAACTCTACAGATTAAATCTGAAGAATCTCTTGAAAACTTTTTAGAATTATATTCAATAAAATGCCTAAGACAACACTATTTTACTTTATAAAAATATAAATTATCAACACTTGGGAGCAGTAGCAGCTTGTCCCATGAGGCAGGTTAGGCAGTGCCTCACCAAATAAATTCTGGAAATCATACCTATTAATCGAATTAATCGAATATATTATAAATCCATTTCATCCTCAATTTCACATCATACGGTACGGCACTGGGTATCTGTTCAATAATATCTATGCTCAATCTCACGATTCTTGTATATCTATCTCACTTCCTCTTTATGAAGTAAACGCTTTGAGGCAAGCCTCACGCGCTTCCTTGTCAAGCGCGTTATCTACATCGACGCGACGACAAATCGAGAATATTCCTACGCCTTTGAAGGGGGCTTCTAAAGATAGATTTGAAGCATGCCTCGATCCGCAGTGGTCTCCTCTAGAAGGGCCGAAAGGCGAACTGCAATTTTTCTGCACTATTCGGGTTAATCATGAAGCGGGAAATCGTGTTAGTTTTCGCTATGTTGTGATTTGGTGGAGCGTTTGCTGTGTCTCGACTATCTGGTGTAAGTTTGTCTCCGTGTTCTTGTGAACTCTTTTCGAAAAGACTTTTCATTTCG
Organism: Megalocaria dilatata; assembly: GCA_034642435.1. Lineage (NCBI taxonomy): Eukaryota > Metazoa > Arthropoda > Insecta > Coleoptera > Coccinellidae > Megalocaria > Megalocaria dilatata. The sequence goes on from CM067858.1 coordinate 28,502,332, forward strand.
TTAATCGACCTAATTACTACCAGGAGGCGTCAAGTTCCCAAGGTAAATGAAAATATTCGGGTACTTGTGATTTTGTAAATTTTTCAATGAATCAGCCACATTTTTCGAGTCATTCCTATGAGGATAAATTATACATAATTAAAGAAGTAAAGCGACCGGTTCTAGATTTGAGTAAATGTCTTGTGACTGTGGGTGGGGTCAGAAAATCAAATCAGGGGGTTTCAATTGTTTCAACATACATGGTATAAAAAGTACGACTGGCACTGGCAGTAGAACTTTGAATAAATTATTTTGTGAATTTTATTCGCAGCAACTAACACGAATTCCGACCGAGTTTGGTCAAAAAGTGGTTATAGCGGTTTGAAAAATTTGTCTCGGGGTATATTGCTACACAATAAAAGTGCTCAACATATTTAATCGACGTGCAAGCTTACCCTTATAAGGAAACAAATACAAAATATCACCACAGCAATAGACAATGCCTATCAAATAGAAATTCAAAATTTCAACGCTAGTCAAAGAAAATGGACAGATTCTAAAAAGTCTGAGAGATATTACGATGCACCTATGTATGCAAGAGTTACCTTTTAGGGGCCCCGATGAATCTAATGAATCTTAAAATGGCAGAAGTTTCAAAGAATTGGTAATTCTTAATAAATTTGCCCTTTTAGAAAATGATATTAACACTAGATCAGGTATTTCTGGCACATCTAAAAACATACAAAATGAATTCATCGATTCGGTTGCTTTTGTTGTGAATAAAAAATTGAGGACGAAATTGCAATATCTTTGTTTTTTTCCTGGCAAGTTGATGAAGCAAGTTGACATAAGTTGCCATTCACAATTATCCGTCATTTTCCACTATGTCATAAATGACCTACTTCTTCAGTATCAATTTACCAGAAGTTTTCTAAATTGTTGAAGGGTGAGTAAATATTTGTTGTTGATTGATGTTATATTTTATTGAATATGAATTATTTGAATACTGACGAAGCAATGTCTCCCTTAAAACTTGTTTTTCAGTAATGTTTTTACATATCTTGAGATTTTTTAGAAAGTAACTTAGTTAGATATCCAATAATTTTGAATATTCTAAGTGAGATAGTTTTATCATAAAATTCTTAAGATTATGTTGAACATTTTTGAAAGATATTTGTTTTCATAAGATTGATCAGCAGAAACAAAATTTTGTCTATTCAAAATATTTAATTTATGGGATTTGGTTAACAATTTTTATTTATTGGATTTTGTTATATCATTCGGATGTCTTATAATGAATGTTTACTTTATATGTCATTTGATATAAGTGGTACTTATATGACATTTTTTTAATTTAATTCCTAAAGTTAAAATTATTAAATATAATTTTTTGAAATTAAATATGTAGAAGGCTAATATTAAAATATTTAAATAATCTTCAAAGGAGTACAAAAAGGAACTTAACTTGAAATTGGATGGTTCTTTTAATACTCTTAGAACATCTGTGTATTTTTATGGCGAATGGATATAACAGCATCCAATGAAGAGGTATTGCCAAAGAGTATTTGGGAATTTGTGAAAATATCAGCATCCAATATAGGGGTGTTGCCGAGCAGTATTTGGGAATTTGTTAAATTCTCCTTTTTCTCAATGGCTTTTTTTATTGAAAGAATCTCCAAATAGTCCATCAATTTACCCTTATTAACATTATATAGTAAGTTGAAATCTTTTTCATTAAAAAAATATATTTTCCATACAATATACTGCAAAACCGGTTGGTTTCTGGTTTTTCAAAACAGACATCCTATGTTCTTTGATTCTATGTTGTAAACATCGGCCTTACTACTCTGTCAAGAAAGTACCGGGAATTTTCAATTAAAACAACATTTTTACATTTAATCGTCAAAATTTATTGGGTCGCCTTCAAAATAGGCTCCATTTGCTCCAATACATCTATGCCAACGGCACTTCCAATTATCGAAACATTTTTTATAGGCGCTTTCCGGGATGGACTTTAGCTCTCGCGCCGAATTTTGTTTTATGGCTTCAATCGACTCAAAACGGGTGCCACGAAGGGGCAATTTTAGTTTTGGGAAGAGGAAAAAGTCGCAGGGAGCCAAATCCGGCGAATACGGTGGTTGCTGAAGCACGTTTGTTGAGTTTTTGCCGAGAAAGTCAGTCACAATCGTAGCTCGGTGAGAAGGCGCGTTATCGTCATGCAAAATCCATGAGTTGTTCGCCCACAAATTTGGCCGCTTCTTACGGATACGCTCACGCAAACGTTTCATAACGCCTAGGTAATCAAAATCGTACGTGCGGACTCGTGGGATATCTTAAGATCATGTGCTATCTCTCTCAAGCTGGTACGACGGTTTTCCAGCACCCTTTCCTTAATTTTATCGACGTTATCTTCGATCGAAGCCGTCGATGGGCGACCACTTCACGACCGTCCTTGAAGGCTCTGTACCACTGATATGCACGAGTTTTCGATAGAGCATTATCACCAAAGGCCTTTGGCAACATTTTCAATGCATTGGCACACGAAAATTCATTTGCAACACAAAACTTTAAACAAATTCTTTGCTCAACGTAATCACCCATAGTAAAAATCGGCACGCACTCTGACATCGACTGACTTAATCAGCCTTTGCAAACACACTACTTGACAGATCCCGCTCAAGCTTGGCCTAGTAATTAAGGACAGTGGTACCAACCTAGGAAAAAAAACTTTACCTGCCTCATTGCCCCGCCAATTCCCGGTACTTTCTTGACAGAATGTATGTAGCATTGCAATCATCACATTTAATTAGATAAATCCCCGATTCGGAAAAGTTGGGCTTCTTTCTTCATTGTTCACCAACCCCAATCGGAGATTTATCAAAATAAATGTGGTGATTATAATGCTACATATATAGGACACAACATAGAATCAAAGAACATAGGATATCTATTTTGAAAAACCAAAAATCAACTGGTTTTGCAGAACATTGTATAGAAAATAATATTTCCTTTAATGAGAAAGATTTCACTTTACTATATGATGTAAATAAGGGTAAATTGATTGACTATTTGAAGATTCTTTCAATCGAAAAAGCCATTGAGAAAGAGGAGAATTCAACAAATTCCCAAATACTCTTTGGCGACACCCCTATATTGGATGCTGTTATTTCCATGCGCCATCAAAATATACAGGTGTTTTAAGTGTATTAAAAAAAACCTTTTCAATTTTAAGTTCAGTCCCTTTTTATACTTCTTCGAAGATGGTCGAAAGACCGAAACACGTGTCAGGATTTTGAATAAATTGTGAAATTTTTTTTTGAATAAAATTGTTATGATGTTTCTCCCCTAGTTCCAACCGCATACTCCATTAATTTAATTGATACAGGGTGTGATTGTTTTTATTGGACGGTATCATAAATTAATATGATAAAAAATAAAATATCATGAATACAATTACGGTTGTTCTCTTCCTATTAAAAATTGAATATTCACTGTAAACACGGTTGAAATTATCGAATTATTTTCTTATACTCCCTTTTCACAAAATAGTCGCACCGACGTATCTTTCCTATTCCGCATTTGAACCTTATAGCCTTGTCGACTATAACAACTACCACACACACTTATTCGCATTGAAATTAAGAGACTTTTTTCACCAATTGAAAAAATCCATCTCCCATTCAAACAGCTGCAAATAAAAACGTAAATCAGCAATATCAGCATCTTCCAGTGGGAAGATGCTAATGAGGGGTAATAAAGCAGTAAAGTAATAAACTAACAAAGTGATGCAAATCCTATTGCAGATAAGAGAGAAGAAATCGGTATAATGGCCTACCAGATGTTTTCAATTCGTATTATGGATTTTGAAATGATTGTTTTCTGTTAAAAGATATTTTCCTCACTTTTTTTGTCGAATTCGAGAAGAAATTGGTAACACTTCTTCGGTCGTCCGAATTTTTGTGAAACGTAATAGTGTAACAAATTCAAAAATATTACAGATGGAAAGGCAATAGATCGCTTTTGTAACTAATTTCTAGATCCGCAATGGCGCTGGGTCCGGGAGATTTTACCCCCTTCCCACCCTCTAGCCGGCCTAGCGTAAGAGCACCCTAACTACAAAGTAAGGAAAATCTGCACTTAACGGTTGTTTTTTTTTAGAGTGATAGAACTTTCGATAAAGATAACTATGATTTGACAGAAGGTAGAATCCATGTTGTTTTGACATTTCTGTTAAGTAAGCATTGACAAATTATCTTGGAAAGACTCACGCAGCAACATCGTTTACAAATTGTTGAAATTTATTTTCAAAATCAGTGTTCTATTCGCCAAACTTATAGAGAACTTCGTGAAATTTATAGTTTACCTAATCGTCCATCAGAGCAGCTTATTCGTCGAACTATCGATAGATTTCGGACAACATTTTCTCTACTCGATGCAACAACTACAAGACAAAGAACTGTACGTGCAGAAGAAAATATTGCTGCTGTAAGTCATATTGTTAATGATGATCCAGATTTGACTATTCAGCAACGTTCACACCAAGTTGGACTCTGTGCATCCACCACATGAAAAACTTTGCGTAAAGATCTTGATCTACACTCATATAAGATCCAACTGGTTCATGAACTGAAGCACTTGACCATAATATGCGTCGTTTGTTTGCTGATTGGGCCTAGAATAGCTTGAAGTTGATCCACTTTTTTATCGTAAAATTGTGTTTAGTGATGAAGCTCATTTATGATTGAACGGCTATGTAAACAAGTAAAATTGCCGTATATAGAGTGAAAACAATCCTCAAGAAGTTCTGTAGGTCCCACTGCATCCTGGAAAATGCACCGTATGGTGTGTAACGATGCTAGAGCTAATGTGACAGTGAATGGTGCTCGTTACAGATTGATGATCAATGATTATTTGTTTCAAAATTTCAATGGTATCGACCCAGAAGTGTTTTGGTTTCAACAAGATTATGCTACATCTCATGCTGCTAAGGTAACAATTGATTTATTGAAAGAAAGATTTAGCGATAACATTATTTCGAGAAATGATCCAATTAATTAGCCTTGAAGATCATGCGACATAACTCCACTGGATTATTTTCTTTGGGGTTAGGTCAAGTCATTGGTTTATGCTGATAAACCAGAAACAATGGACGCTTTTTAAGCCAACATAACTCGTGTTATTGATGAAATAAGGCCTGAATTACTCGAAAAAGTGGTCCAAAATTGGTTTTGTCGAATGCGGTTCCTCAGAGCTAGTCGTGGTGGACATATGCCAGAAATTATTTTCAGAACATAAATGTCATAAAATTATCTATAAAAAAAATTTGGCTTCAATCTTAATTTAAATGTGTTTTATTTCAAATTAAACTTCTATCACTCTACAAAAAACACCCGATACTATCAGCGTCGAGGAGGTGTCAACGCTACAAGAATTTCTTGCGTTTTTTAACGATTTTCCGAAAAATATATAATACAAGCGTCATGCAGGTTATCGCCTTGATTTCGCATAAATTTTAAAAGCCTATAGACAATTCAACACATTGTCCCAGTAACTGTAGTATGTTGAATTTGGCAGCTCTTTCTACTTTGTAACTGATGACCGATTGTTGTGAAATTATTGTAAGGCGATTCTTTTCATTTCGATTACGAAACTATTGAAATTAGTTCCATTCCTCAGAAAAGGAAGCGGTCAATAAGCGGCAAATCTCTCTTCTAGTTTTTATATAACGAACCGTCAATACATGATTGACATGCTGATGGATTAATAAGCATAATGATTTATAATAGGCAAACCTATTTATGCTAACTCGACTGTCGTAACAGCTGAACTAGAGTAAGTAAGCGACCACTTTGTTTACACAATTTTCAATTTTGACGCCATATTAATTATTTGTCTCCTTAAATGGAGGCCCAATTATCGGTCGTTGTTAATTAAAAATTTGTACGGAATGGTCGTGAGAAAAATTGGGCAGTTCTAGTTCGGGGTAGGTGATTCATAATTTATCTAATGAATTTTTTTATTGCAATATAGTCTAACGAGTTGACTGTCTAAGTTTATTCAATTAAAATGACAAATGTTTGTTGAGGGCAACGTTCGAACAAAGTTTTTTCGTTCAATAATCGACTGAGCTTTCAATGTTTCTATCAATAAGTTTTTTCAATATGGTTTTTTTAATGAATCATTCGAAGGAAATAAATATATGTTGTATTTTTCACTCTTTCTTCATTCAGATAATTTGAATGAAAATAACTAACTAATCAGCAGAAAAGGAATGAAAAATTGGTACCTATATTGTCCCGAGTTGGAATTTATTTGGATATTAAATAAAAAGGATTAATAAAATATATCTGCAGAATTAAAATATCAAAACAGATTATTTCTGTTAGCCCTCTACAAATTTTAATATCAAAAACTTTTAGAATTAAACTAATATCTTATAAGCACTGCTTATTTTAGTAGACATATAAAATTAAAACTCATTATATAATATAATATCAAATGTAATGAAAAAACCCAATGAATATAAATTATCAATTGAACTTACTGAATAAATACTTGAAGGAGACGAAATTTTGTTTGTGATCTTAAAATTATGAAAACCAAATTTTATTTCAAAATTGCAAAACATAATTTTAAGAACTTCACCAAAACTAATTCATTCGAATTATTCAATATATTTAAATAAGATAATTCAAAATTCTCTCAAAACGTGTAGTACATCCTCAAAAATCAATTTGAAATTAAATAACATCTTCATCAGACCTACTTCACATTTAAAAAATAAAATCAATTAAAAAAAATATCTTACCTGGTATCCTTGTTCCACAAATACTAAAATTAGAAAACTTTAAAAATCCTACGTATTCTAAGTTCATCTCAAAAATCACACAAAGTTTGTAAGGTATTTCATCGCCTTAGTTAAAACCAAATGGCATTTATATAAGGAGTCAGGAAACCCAAAATATAATATAATTATATATATTATATACACAATAAAATAATAGGAAGATATTGTTTACTTGATAGAGGGATTATTATAAAATTAAAATATCCAAACTGATTTATTCTGTTAGTCTCCTACAAATTTCAATTTCAAAATATTTTATTCAAAAACTTTTAGAATTAAGTAATGTCTAATAAGCACTGCTTAAATAAAGTAGACATATAAAATCAAAACTCATTATATAATATCAAATGGAATGAAATTTAAACAGTGCTTATAAAGCATTAATTTAAATCCAAATATTTTTGAATAAAATTTTTTTAAATTAAAATTTGCAGAAGGCTAACAGAATAAAAAATCTGTTTTAATACTTAAATTTTGTAATAATCCTTCTATCAAGTACAAAATCCCTTCTTATTATTTTATATCTATATACCTTTATTCACCAAATATTATGTTAGAAAACGAACTTATTGAATGTGGTCAACTAATTGAGCACTAGTTGAAAAAGTAGGCTATCAATTTTGTGAAGGGGGAAATGACAAAGATCTTTTCAAATTCTTTTTTAATCATTTTTTGCTGATGGAATTTGTTATTTCTGAATATCTAATCGCAACAAGCTTGTCTTAGATGATGGTTATGGTTGATTACAGTCAGGATATGTTTTCATTTGATTCTTTATTACTTAACTGCCGCTCATATGTGTTAAAATTCTATGTGTCTAAAGAGTGAAATAGTGTTTCTCAAACATTTATTCAATTTAATTGTAGAGAGTTTGTAAGATGTTTTTCAGATTAAATTTATAGTGGTTTCGCAGAACTAATCCAGCTATTATCTATATTTCAAAACCCTCCGAAGTAATTTTCCAATTTATATTTATTTAATATATTTATAAAATGTGATTTCACAAATACACGTGGTAGATTGCAGATAATGAGTCTATGATCCTATCTTCTTTTCGACATTTTTCTGTGGAATAGTCCTCAATATACTTTTCCGAATGGTGCTCAACTAGTTGACTACGTTCAAATTAAAGTTAAATTCTTTATTGGTTAACTGTCGCTCATATATGTTCATATTTTCATAAATTTTTACAGAGTGAAACAATGGCATTTTTTCGATTTAATTTTAAAATGTTTCTGAGAGATTTTTCGGATTGAATCTGTAGAGGTGTCAGAGAATTAATCCAGCTATTATCTGTAATATTTCAGAAACCCTTGAAGGTATATTTTCAATCTCTAATATGTTTGATGCGCGCTAGAAAAATATATTGAATTCAATCTGTATAGATATAACATATGGGTGAATTTCATATTAATCATTTATATAGGAGCGTGTTGAAGCTCTTGACTGGAGGTAAAAGCTCAAATTTTTTTTCATCTTCGCCAAAATAAGGAGAAATGCCAATAATTATTTCTTATGTCAAACATATAGTTCCACCGAAGATTACCCCTAAACATAATAACCTGATAACGGGTTCATTAGCTAATCATACAAATTCATAATTTTTGAAAATTCTGGTCAGTGAAGGGATTTTTCCTAGACGCATGACCTCAAAAAGAGAGTATCAAATATAGCAACTGATTAGAACTTTATTCAGAATATTGCCGGATAAAATCCAACATAAAATGTAACGAAAACAGAATGAATATGTATTGTGTCCCATTATTTCACTTAATCCAAGTTGTGAGCCTTCTGTTTTTAGTGTCAAGTTCAATAATGCATTTCTGTATTGCATGATGTTTACATTGTATAATTGCAATTTATCCATTTATGGGTAAACAGGTGACCCAGAATAAATAATGTTGCAGTCTCTTCTCGTGATTTATTGATCAAGCAACCATCCGTCAAAGTACCGAGTGGAGTGGATGTCGTAGCAAACATGGTCATCAATGTTACACTTGGGATTGTCCGTTGGTAATTAGAAACATTCAGAATCCTGAAATTCATTTTATCTTGTATTTTTGCGGTTTCCCTTCAGGGCGATATCATTTCGTTACAATTTTAATTTTTTTCGAATTTTGAAAATATTGAGTGAGTGTTTTAGTCGAATTCATTTAAATTCATCTGTAAGTCTACGTTTGCCCCCAGGCATTAGATCTTGACGTGATGGGGGCGCTCTCTTGACTAGGACCCTAAAGCGTCCCGGCGAATTGGAGGGTTAAGTCTTGGTGTCTAACGTAATGCCATTTCGCGCCAGTCACTGGACCTTTATGGTGGAAGATCTCCGAATGGGGCCCTAGTTTTACTCAGGTGAAATGGAGGGCTGAGCCGGTTGATTAACTCAGTGACAAGGGAGTCTGTCGCAGCACAGGGCTTCTCCCTTAAAACTGGCGTACTCTACCCTATCGCAGTATAAATCTCCGGATTCTGTGTAATGGCCGAGTGCGTTATGTAGCATACTGCGTTACCTCGGGGGGGGTGGTCTTGCCCTCAGGTGTTACTTGTACCACCTGGCCACCCCAATTGGTGTTGGACTCGAGGGGGCAGTGGTTGAAAGTCCGCATGCTGGACTAGGGGGGTATTTCATTTATCTGTTCGCAGACCCCCATCTTCGGGATATTCTCATGAAACGACTCGGGGTTTAACGGGACTTGACGGTTCGACCGGCCTGTCCTGGCCCCTGGATCTGTGCGTAACAATTTAGGGTTTGTGGATCTCTACGAAATGGCTGCGCCATTAGTGCTTGACGCCAGGATCAATCAAATGACTTCACATGGGTTCGGTGGGTCAGGACGTATAGTCCGCTAGACGGTGCTCGTACCAGGATCAATTGTAGTCGTCAATCTTGAATTTATCTTAGTTTATGGGACTGCGTTCGGGTGGATGGATAAGAATTCCCTCCGGCGGGTGAGTTGCGTCTCAAACCAACTCGGGTACTGACCTGCTGAGCCAGTAGAGGTTGGATAGTGCTTCGCTGCTACCAGTCAGACGGTTCTGGCTTTCGAGTCGGGGCCCAAACTGGAAGCTGGTGGGTTCATCTCTTCGGAGGGGTTCTCGCCGAGCGCGATGATATGGCGTAATCCTTATCACACTTTCTACCTCTAGGGGTGGACTGTGGAGACTGCTTGGTAGTCACTTGGAAAAGAGGCCTTCCTCAAATAGCCAATAACTATTCTGGTAGAATTCACCTGTAAGTCCACGTTTGCCCCCCAGGCATTAGATCTTGACGTGATGGGGGCGCTCATCATGACTAGGACCCTAGTTTCGTCCCGGCAAAATGGAGGGTTAAGTATTGGTGTCTAACGTAATGCCATTTTGCGCCAGTCATTGGACCTGTATGGTGGAAGATCTCCGAATGGGGCCGTAGTTTTGCCGTTCTGGTGAAATGGAGGGCTAAGCCGGATATATGTGACAGGGAGTCTGTCGCAGCACAGGGCTTCTCCCTTAAAACTGGCGTACTCTACCCTATCGCAGTAAATATCCGGATTTTTCTGTGTTATGGCCGAGTGCGTTATGTATCATAATGCGTTATCTTGGGGGGGGGGTGGATTCCCCTCAGGTGTTACTTGTACCACTTGTTGTTAGACTCGAGGGGGCAGTGGTTGAAAGTCCGCATGTTGGACTAGAAGGGTATTCCATCTGTCTGTTCGCAGAAACTCATGTTCAGGATATCTTGAGAAATGCTTCAGGATTTAGCGGGACTTGGACGGTTACCCACAGGTGTTACTTGTACCATCTGGCCACCCCATTGGTGTTGGACTCGAGGGGGCAGTGGTTGAAAGTCCGCATGCTGGACTAGGGGGGTATTTCATTTATCTGTACGCAGACCCCCATGTTCGGGATATTCCCATGAAACGACTCGGGGTTCAGCGGGACTTGACGGTTCGACCGGCCTGTCCTGGCCCCTGGATCTATGCTTAACATCTCAGGGTTTGTGGATCTCAACGAAATGGCTCCGCCATTAGTGCTTGACGCCAGGATCAATCAAATGAACTCACATGGGTTCGGTGAGTCAGGACATACAGGCCGCTAGACGGTGCTCGTACCAGGATCAATTGTTTTATCTTAGTTCATGGGACTGCGTTCGAGTGGATGGATGAGAATTCCCTCCGGCGGGTAAGTTGCATCTCAAACAACTCGGGTACTGACCTGTTGAGCCAGTAGGGGTTGGATAGTTCTTCGCTGCTACCAGTCAGACGGTTCTGGCTTTCCAGTCGGGGCCCAAACTGGAAGCTGGTGGGTTCATCTCTTCGAAGGGGTTCTCGCTACGCGCGATGATATGGCGTAATTCTGATCACACTTTCTACCTCTAGGGGTGGACTGTGGAGACTGCTGTGTAGTCACTTGGAAAAGAGGTATCCTCAAATAGCCAATAATTATTCTGGTAGAATTCACGTATAAGTTCACGTGCAAGACAGGAATATAAAGAAATAGTTTGAGGAGTCGAAAGTCGAATGCATAGATTCATAAATAAGAATAATCTGCCTGTAGATCCGGGAAATCGAACATTCCTAATTTCAGTTTTGTAAATTGTTGAAAAAAAATTTTGGTAAAATTCTATTTCTCAATGTAGTCTCCTATATAACTTAAACATATTTTTCAGATCGGGATATAAGCTTCTCTAAATCTTATAAAAACTATGTTGCGGCTTCTCCTCAAAATAAGTACTAATTGCTGCCTTCAGTTCTTCATCGTCGGAAAATCGCTTTCACGAAGATATTTTTTCACATTTGGGAATAGGAGGTAGTCAATAGGGGCCAAGTCTAGAGTGTACAAAGGATGAGTGATTTCTTCGAAGCCACAGTCCCGCACAACAACGTTCTCCACGCGGGACTTGTGAGCCGGCGCGTTGTCATTAAACAGGAATACCCCAGCTTTGAGTTCACCTCACCTTTTTCCTTTAAGTGCTTCTCTTAAATTACGCAAAGTGTTTGCATATGATAATGCTGTGATGCTTTCACCCTCTTACGCGAATTCTATCAAAAAAAAAATATCTTCAGAATCTCAGTGGACCGTAGCGATTATTTTTCCAGTGGATAGGGTGACTTTGAACCTATTTGGAGTCGGCGCGCCCTTTTCAATGGACTCTTTTTTACTCTCAGAGTCATAGTGATTAACCTACGTCTCATACCCAGTAACCAGCCTGTTGAAAAGGGTCAATGAGTCTTCTCTACAGAGCTCTAGAAAATAATGAGATCAATGCTTGTCGATAAGGGTAGAACGAAAACGGAATGCTGCGTCGTCGAATTCAAAAGAAATAAACATAACAAAAGCTCTAAAAACTTTCCATATTTTTGAGGGCCCTATATTCTCATTCGAGAACTTATGAACTGAAGTTAGGAAAGTCAATAACACTTCAAAGTTTGTATGCTACAGCTGAAAAGCTACTAGATTGAAATATTTACCTGCAAAGACTTCAGTATCGATAAGAAAATAATTAATTATGTCTAGCGTAGACAGGACCATCTCTAAGAGAGACCGAACAGTTCCGAAAGTTGAAACCCGATCATGATCAAATTTGATGTTAAGATATATAATAATAACACAAAGACGAATGCCTTTCAGCAATTTATTTTTCATTTTCATGAGATTTTCCGTTTCTTCGAGAGAACTGTTTCAAAGTAGCGAAAAGTCACGTTCATTTGACTTTAGGACGACAGAACAGAGAATTTTGTTTGTTTATTCATCATTTATAGTTTCTTTCAAAAGTAATTTAAAGATTTGAAATGTTGAACTGAAAATGAACAACCGCGCAAAAGCTTCACTTCAGCCATTTTTTTTTTGTGAAATAGCAGAGAAATGTATTTTAGAAATGAACTGTAAGATTTATCGAAGATATTTTAGGTATTTGAACCAATCTAGATTAGTGTAATATTCGACAATCAATTTGCGACAGCAAATTTTTGGTAACTTAGAAACAAATGTTGCATGAAAAATTCGAAGAAATATTGATCCTAAAAATATGACAGAATAGTAGCTGGAATCAATTCACCCGACACCCGAACCTCTACAGATTTTAATCTAAATATATCTCATGAAAACATTTAGAATTAAATTGTTAAAAAACATGTCCTCAATACACTGTTATATATATATTTATATATATATATATATATATATATATATATATATATATATATATATATATATATATATATATATATATATATGGAAATCAACTCATAAAGAAAATCAAAAGAAATATAAAATAATGATAAAATTAGTTAGACATCACCATATATATATATATATATATATATGAATTATAAGAATGAATTTAATTATAAACTCTACTTAATAAAAACAGATCCAAATTAAACATAACATAATATCCTCCTCGTTCATTCAAACATACTAAAATTTTGATAAAATAGAAAGGCCTTTTACTTGATAGAAGAAATATAACAAAATTTGAATATTAAAACAAATTGAAATATGTTTATCTTCTACAATTTTAATTTCAAAAAAATTTTTATTCAAAAAACTTTTAGAAATAAATTTATGTCTAACAAGCACCGCTTACATTTAATAGACGTATATAATCAAAACTTAATATATGATGTCAAATGGAATAAAAAACCCAACAGATATACGAAAGTAATTAAAATTAATAAATAAATATTTAAAGGAGACAAAATTTTGTTTTTGGTCTTACCTTTAAGAACACTAATTGCCTTTTAAAAACATGAACACACTTAAAGGACTTCTCAAAGAATATAATTTATTTCAAATATTTAATATATTTAAATATTCGAATAAATTATTTCAAAAATCTCTAAAAAAAATGTTCACTATATCTTCAAAAAACAAATATAATTCTAGACAATCCCGTCTTCAGTCCTCATTTAATATTCCAAATATCAAAATCAAAAACTTAACCTATATCTCTCACGTGTTGAAAGACTTAAGCTTCGAAATACAGATCAACTATATAATTCAAGATTGATCTATGTTCTAACAAACTCAAAGAACTGTGTGAGTTATTTTAAGGTTTATTTAAATTCATTGACATCCTATAATGAGATTTATTGAAGCCAAAATATAATTATATATTATATATAAAATAAAATAGAAAGGCCTTTTACTTGATAGAAGAAATATAACAAAATTTGAATATTGAAACAAATTGAAATATGTTTATCTTCTACAATTTTAATTTCAAAAAAATTTTTATTCAAAAAACTAAAATTTTGAATAAATTAAATTAATCGTGCCCTAGAAATCTAAGTTTTTATTCTGATTAGCAATGAAATTTTTTCAAAAATTGCACAGAAATCTAAAAAATGCTTAATGATATCTACAGAATGAAGATTGATAGAAAATATAACTAACATTTCCAAGATCAAGGCAGAATGACAAAAATGTTTTGTTCACAAAAAACTTAGTGATTGACAAATTTCGATGTAAAATATGCAAAATACACACTGAGAAATAATAAATATCAACACTTAAAAAAAACTTCACGAACTTATCATTAACTCTCATATTTAATATTAAAACTGAACTATACCTTGTTCTTTAAAAGCGTCTTGTAACTGGAAAATAATTAATTTTTTTACTGCCTTAATTTACGAAAACATTCTTTGTACTGCACGTTTTATATCTAATTTTGAACCAAATATTATTATCACAAATCATTCAACAATACCAATAATGATATTGCTTCAAAAAAATACGCATTTCGATTCATATAAAGACATCATGAACTTCACACAAAATGAGGAAGAAAATCCTAAAACTAAACGACATCTTTATTTCAACAGCACTTTTCTCTATAATAGATTGCCCTCACAAAAAATCCCAAGGCTCACAGCTGAAAACACCCGTCCTATTAAATCGATCAAATCTACATCGATTGCATCTCAACCAGTAATCTTCGATATAATTTTAGTGGTGAAATTGCCACAGGTGATTCATCTACACCGTCCAGATATCATTATTTTCGCTATTAGAAAGAGATAAATGGTTGTACGGGGCTGACAGTAAGGAGGCATTTAGCATTATATTGCTATTATTCTATCTCATAAACCACGGGTTGTTGTGGCAAGTTTTGCAGTCAGCGTTATCAGAGGTCGGTGTGAGAACAAAGGTGATCGAAGGTGTACCACGTACCGTGATTTTTGTAGATCTCGTGGAGTTCAGGTTGAGTGGTTTACTATGTTTTCAGTTTCTTTTAATGATATGCTCTTCGGACGTTCTTCACATCTGTCTTCGTTGCTGAAATGAATTATTTTCTCTATCTGGTTTGATGTTTGTTCTCGTTCGCATTTGTATGGATCAAGGCAGCGGCGGCAATTCCAAAAAGCAGCGAAACCAATACCGTAGCTGAAATTAGCCTGGCATGATCACGTTGGATCTACACTTGACAATTTTTTGCTCAAATTAAAAAGATTTTTCGCTAATTTGGCGAAAAATTAAAAAATGAAAATTAGTTTCCATGAGTTTATAGATACACAATAAGTTTTCAGCCAACACTGTGCCTTCTTCAGGTTGAACTTCTGAATTATTAGAGATACAAATTAAATAGGTCTGTTTTTAAAAGATGGCTCTAAAATCATTATAATTTTAAATAATAACAGCTGATTGTCGCGGTTGCAGACAGACTTGACATCTGCCGATAACATTCCCTTCGCATTGTTTTTGAGTTTCATACAAAACGTTTTTTTTACGCAGATGAAAATGTCAGTTTTTTGCTAATCAAGCAGAATCCCAAGAAGCTTTAATTAGAACATAAGTGTAGCTGAAGCTAATCATATGATTGTTGAAGTTTACGGCCCGAAATGACAAGTCCTGCAGAGAACAGTTTCGGCGCTTCAAATGTGTTGATTTCACAATTGAAGATAGACCTCACGCGAGACAGCCAAATAACTCGAAGACGATGAATTACAGACAGTACTCGATGAAGATGTATGACCAGTTGGAACTTGGGGTGATCCTTCAAGCAGTGTCTTTAAGTTTCAAATCTATAGGTCTCATTCAAAAGTAGGACGATTGTACTCTTTATGAATTGAAACCAAGAGATCTGGAAGGGCAATTACTTTCTTGTAATCAGCTGTTTCAAAGGCAAAAAATACTGGGTTACACGAGGTAGTGACTGGTGGATCATCTACGGCAGCTCCAAGAAAAAAATACTACGCTTTATTCAGCCAATCGTTGCTCAACATCAATATCAAAACTAAACATTCATGGTTTGATAGTTATGGCGTGCATCTGGTGAGACTAAGTGGGCGTTGTGTACTAAGAGCTGCTAAAACCTGGTGATTATATTAAGGGTGACCGGCACAAACTGCAATTACTTCGTTTTAACGACGTATTACGAGAGAAACGGCCGGAACATGATAAAGTTATTCTTTTGCTTGACAACTCTCGGCTTCACTTCGCAAAAGTTGGCAAAAATATTTAGAAAAGATTAAATGAGATATCTTACCGCACCCAGCGTATTCTCTGGACATCGTAAATTCTACTAGGTTGGATAACTGACATATATGCGTGGCTCCTTCACCAGGTGACCATTAGTCTCCCGGTGAAAGAGCATCTATTTTCGGTATTCTGTGCTGAGTAGCACAACTCTGAAGAATACCAAAACTAGATTACTTCATCCGATAACCAAATGGAAAATATGTGGAGAATTTATAAAGAGGTAGTAGGAAATAGCGGCAATCAAAACAACACTTAAAACAAACATTAAACAATGACCATGGCAAACGACTACAACGATTATCTGTTAAATGCTATACCCAACTGAATAAAAACAACACATGTGCAGACTCGTCTTGTTGTTTCCCCGAAAACTCGAGGTCCTTCCTCTTGATTCCAGTAACATATGAAATTGAATAAATAATTCATCAGATGAAAAATTTTTGCACAAGTGGCGAGACAGTCACGTCTAATGAAAGTTTGTGGAATGGCTACTTCCAAGGAATGACGAGGAATCGACAAACCTGGGTTTTCGTTAACACTAAGGGATACAGCAGCAATATTCTCAGTTGTTTTTGAGTGGCACATACGGATTCGATTTTTGCATTACTTACTTGTCCCAACAGCTCAAATTTTCCCAATAGTTGCACTATTGTCGGTAGAGAAGGTGCTTCACGACGACCCAGATGTGCTTCAGTTTTGCGAACAGTGACTGCAAAATTTTCACCATTTTTGTATGAATTTTAACAATTTCAGTGCGTTGTTGAAGCGAGTGTCATTCTATTTCTAGTAATGGCGTAGGTTTTGCTTCTCAAATGTTAATATGACATCTTCAAAAGTGACACCTGCCCAGATAACAGGCTATTCAAAATGAAACCTCTTATTGAAAAACTCTTTACCTGTATTCAGTTTTATGACGAACTAACTAAAAATATGAAAACCGGTAAAGTTTGAAAATATTTAAAAATAAGATTAAATATTTTTCGACAAATTTAGAGCCCAGTTCAATAAGTGATGATTGAAAACAATCTCTTTATCAGATATTTCATTTTATGTTCTCAATTTGGAGAAACGATGTATCATTAATAGATTTAACTACCCAAAAACTCATTTCATTTCATCCAATTTAATATTTCCATATGTCGCATAGATTATAAACAATTTCTTGATCTTCGAAAAATTTTAAATTGAAGCAAAATTGCCGTATATGGAGTGAAAACAATCCTCAAGAAGTTCTGCAGGTTTCATTGCATCCTGAAAATGCACTGTGTGGTGTGCTTTACACGCTGGAGGTATCATCGGTCCATATTTATTCAAAAACGATGCTGGAGCTAATGTTACAGTGAATGGTGCTCGTTACAGATCGATGATCAATGATTATTCGTTTCAAAATTTGAATGGTATCGACTCAGAAGTGTTTTGGTTCCAACAAGATGGTGCTACACCTCATGCTGCTACCGTAAAAATTGATTTATTGAAAAAAAGATTTGGAGATAACATTACTTCAAGAAATGGTCCAATTAATTCGCCTTCAAGAGCATGTGACATAACTCCAATGGATTATTTTCTTTTGGGTTATGTCAAGTCATTGGTTTATGCTGATAAAACAAGCTTTGGGAGCCAACATAACTCGTGTTATTGATGAAATAAGGCCTGAATTACTCTAAAAAATTGGTCAAAAATTGGTCTGGTCGAATGCGGTTCCTTAGAGCTAGTCGTGGTAGACATATGCCGGAAATTATTTTCAAAACATAAATGTCAGAAAATTATCTTTCAAATAAAAAAAATTTGGCTTCAATCTTAATTCAAATGTGTTTTATTTCAATGCCCATTAATGATGTAATGTTTCGAAACCGCAGTGACATAAATGTGCACCTTAAAATTTTTGGTAGTAAAAATTTGAAATTTTCAATTTAATAAACTATAAAGTAGTAGCGACCGATACAGTTCAATAAAAGGAATTTGATATCATTTAAGCTACTTCTGAAGCATTATGTCAGATCACATGGAGATATCTTATTGGGGGTTTTTATCTAGTTGGGAGGGATTTTCGTCCCCTGTGGTCTCGATTTCTATCAGTGTCTTCTTTCATCATTGGATTGATTATTATTATTATTTTTTTGTTAATTTTATTATTATCCTTTTTTTCTTATACATATATAAATTTTTTTGTATTTTTTTTCTTCAATACTTTCGGTAAATATTATTGTCAGTATTTGTGTTTTTTAACTGTTAATCTTTTTTCTGCACAAATAATTTGAACCTGGAAAATTCGATCACACACGAGCGAGAGTCAGGTGGCGAATTTTAATTTTTTTTTTGAATATCAAAACAGATTTAATCTGGTGTCTTCTACAATTTTAATTTCAAAAAATTCTTTGAAGAAACCTTAAGAATTAAATTAATGTCTTTATAAGCACTGCTCATATTTAATAGACGTATAAAGTCAAAATTCATCATACAATATCAAATGGAATTAAGAAAAACCAACGAATATAAATTGGCAATTGAAATTAAAATATAAATAAGCAAACATTTTTGTTTCGTTCAATGCAGTGTTGAATGGTTTTAACTAAGGCCAAGTGCCTTATAAGCTTTGTATGATTTTCTGTGAACATGGAACATAGAGTACCTTGGATGTAAAGGTGCCTACTTATATGTTTGTTGAGGATCATGTATTTCTAAGATGGCACTGGGTAAGTCTATACATTGTTTAATTGATTTTATTATTTTTTTATATGTGAAGTTTAACTGATCTTATCGTAACTTCAATTATTTCTTGAGGATGTGCTACATGTTTTGAGATTTCTTGAAGTAATTTATTTAAATATATTGAATATTTCAAATAAATTAGTTTTTGAGAAGTTCTTGAAATTATGTTTTATATTTTTGAGAAAGAGTTCTTTTTCATTAATATAGGATCAGAAAACAATACATTTTGTAACAAACAGGGCTTCGTAAGTTTGTCTGAAGAGTTCATTACGCATGCCTGGAACGAAACAGAAATGTTTGCTTATTTATATTTTAATTTCAATTGACAATTTATATTCGTTGGTTTTTCTTAATTACATTTGATATTGTTTGATGAATTTTGACTTTATACGTCTATTAAATATGAGCAGTGCTTATAAAGACATTAATTTAATTCTTAAAGTTTCTTCAAAGGATTTTTTGAAATTAAAATTGTAGAAGACAACAGATTAAATCTGTTTTGAAATTCAAATTTTGTAATAATCCTTCTATCATGTGAAAAAACCGTTCCTTCTTATTTTATTTAATTTTTTTAGTTTAATAGTTTTTTGAGTGTTCAGAAAATACTCAACCTGGGTTCAAATGAAAGGATTTATCCGTTTTTCTTTTCACCGTTTTTGTTTATATAACTCAGTTGTGTAAAATTTAATTGCTTTATGAAATGAAATTAATAAATTTTTATTATAATTATAACAAACCGCAAAACTTGCTGCTTATAGATTGCTTACCGCAAAATATATAGATGATACACTATATGAAGAATTTAAATTGTCAAATGAGTTTCAACGTGTACTGAGTATTCAGATGTATTGAAATTCCACTTAATTGCGTTTAAGTTGACCGCAAACGAGTACTTGAATAATTCTTTATAATTTATTTTAATATTACTACAAATATTGTCGAATCACACGAAATCATTCAAATTTTTCAGAAAAATTCCACAAATTTTTACAAGATTATACGATGAAATATTTCCACACAGAAGTTCTAAACGCAATTGAGTAAAAGTCACATTAGCAGAAATCTAATGAAACATTTATACCTTATAAAGATTCACGTAATAGTGCAGAAGCATGAGTGAATCTGGACTAGCGCTCTGGACGGCTTAGAGGCCATTATTATGCCATTCCAGAGAAAATTCGCTCGACTATCATAGGAACATCCATACGTAGAAGGTTATAGTGAGAAAACTGACATTGCATTCGATACCTGCATTCTTTCAGTTCACTAGGCGTCGAAGAAATATTTATTATCTGATCAGTACAGTTTCCAGATACCTGGATTTCAGTTTTTACATACCTCCCTACTGAATTCGATCATTAGAGCCAAGGTATTGTATAATAAGCTGGTATAATATCTGTAATGCTTGAAATACCGTTAATCTGTATAAGAGGTATTTAAAAACAAACAAACAAAACTGAAAATAAACGAAATTAAACTATTATAATAATAAGCGTTGCGTCTGCATAAGAAAATGGGTATTTTATTTCTCCCTTGGAGCCAGTACTGACAAATTTTTGTTTTTAAGAAATTGTTACATTTGCAAGCTAATTCTGGTGAATAAAAACCTCAAGTTCGAATTCATCAAACACTTAATGCATTATCACGGAAATCTATTAGTTTCGAATATTTAATGAGCTCTAATTTAGACAAGAGCCCTCTTCACTCCTATCAACAAATATTTATTTTTGTTCATTTAATTGAATCGGTTGACGGAAATACATTTCAGTTGAATGAAATAATAAAGAATATTTCCACGATTTATTATGTATACTAGCAATTTTTTCGGCAACACTTAAGCTTCTTCAGGTTTACAGTTTGAACAAACTCTGAAAATTACATCTTCACTTCTTATATATCTATCAAAACTTGAAAAAATTGGGAACTATAATTTACTAACGATTCTCGAAAATGAAGATAAGAAAAAATATACAAAAAATTGATACTAATTTCCAACAATTTACAGAAGCACCGAAAATATACAAATAACCATATAACATATTGGTGCCAATTGTCTGAAATACCTCACTAAATAAAAATATTCACGAAAGAAGATTTGGCGACATCTGTGTGGTCGTTGAGAAGAATTGTAAGATTCTTTTCCCTACTAATTTCTAATGCTTCCAAATCTGGTACTTTTAATTCTATCATGGATAATTCCGTAGTTATTAAATAAAATAGAAAGGCCTTTTACTTGATAGAAGAAATATAACAAAATTTGAATATTAAAACAAATTAATATATGTTTATCTTCTACAATTTTAATTTAAAAAATTTTTATTCAAAAAACTTTTAGAAGTAAATTAATGTCTAAAACAAGCACCGCTTATATTTAATAGACGTATATAATCTAAACTCAATATATGGTTTATTTATTCCATTTGACATTGTATATTGAGTTTAGATTATATACGTCTATTAAATATAAGCGGTGCTTGTTTTAGACATTAATTTAATTCTAAAAGTTTTTTGAATAAAAATTTTTTAAATTAAAATTGTAGAAGATAAACATATATTAATTTGTTTTAATATTCAAATTCCGTAGTTATTGTTGAAATTATGTGCAAATTATATCAAATGACTGGCATATGTTGAGTACATGATTTCTGATGTATAACCACGCCGGTGTTTGTGAATTCTTTTCTTAACTGGACTCTCTGTTAGATCAGTCTACATCATAGATCAATTATTGCAAGTTAACTTATAGACTTCAATTTATTTTAATATTTTATTCAGAAAAATTCACGCAGTTTTTATGTTTCACAGTTTATTCAGAATCCTATCACGTGTTTCGGTCTTCAAAGGAGTACAAAAAGTAACTAAACTTAAAATTAAAAAGGGTATTTTATTACACTTGGGATATCGAATCCTATTCAGGTGAAGACATTTTTTTCTGGTTGGACGGGTGTGGGCCACCATTTCACTTCTGGGTTAAAAATTAACAGTGCAGTGCTGTAACCCAAAGTGGCGCAAGATCGCAGTAACAAAGCTTACCCAGAATACAACTGAACTCCTAACTCGCACAAGCTGAAAAAGCTTCTGAGGAATCTACACAGAAGCTCTAGGAGTATCAGGATAATAATAATCATGATAATAATAATAATATAGGGGTGTTCCCAAAGAGTATTTGGGAATTTGTTGAAGTCTCCTTTTTCCCAATGGCTTTTTTGATTGAAAGAATCTCCAAATAGTCCTTCAATTCACCCTTTTCAACATTATATAGTAAAGTGATATATTTCTCATTGAAAGAATGATTTTTTTCTATACACTGTTCTGCAAAACCGGTTGATTTCGAGTATTTCAAAGTAGAAGAAATAGGTTTTGCAGAACATTGTGTAGAAATAAATCATTTTTGTTTGACAAATAACAAATAAGAATGAAAGAAAATATTGCAATCATTACACAGGAAGGGTATTATAGAGCACTAAAACATGGAAATAACACCTTCCCTAGCTATGATAACATACCCAGAAAATTACTGAGAAAATTAGACCCGTTAATCATAGAATCATTAATAAGAAGTATGAGCTATGAGATGATAAAACACTGATCACCCATGGAAGCACTCTAATGACATTTATGGAAAGGCTAAAAAAATTAACAGACAGTGCTGTAGCATGGGTGAGCGAATACAACCCAATCCAAAGGAGTCTTAGTTTATCGTATTCTACCGCACCATAAGGAAAAACTCTCCAATCAGACCAACTACCAAGTGCAACAAATATCTGGGAATACTGATAGACAATAAACTGACTTTCAAGCATCACACAAAAACCCAGAAAAAAACAGCCATCACACGTACCAGACACTTCAGATCACTCACATCCAGGAACCTAGGCATCAACACCAAAACATCCACTGCTATTTACAAAATTATCTGCAGACCACTGCTGGAATATGGCCACATAATTTTCTGAAATGCAACAAAAATTTCACTGAACAGCCAAGAAAAAGCAGGAAGAACTTTCCTTAGAAAAATAATGAAGCTGAGACACCCGAATAATCCTCTACAATTTCCTTCTAACATCATGCTATACGACAAAACATCGTGCTATACGACAAAACTAATCAAACTGCATAGGCTAAGCATGAAATTCATTGGGAAACAAAACAACAGGACCATCATGGAACCGCTAATACATCATAATAGAGAAATAGAAAAGGCAAAACTACCAGCACTCCCACTATTTGACATTTGATGTCCTTAAATTAACTGCTACACTTGGTATATTACCAATTAGAATATATATTACTGGCTAGAAGACTTCAGTCGTTACCCATCTGATTCTTGAGAAAGCAATCAAGTTTTCTTTTCTCTCTCTCTCTCTCTCATTTGTCAGGCATTCACCAATTACCATGCTCTATCTGCTCAAAAACTTATATTGGACAAACCGGAAGAACTAGAATAAAGGAATACAGACGTTTTTCTTCAATCAGTTGGATTCTAGAATGTGGAACATCTAGTAAAAAAGAAACATGATTTTGATGAAGATGTATTAAGATTTTACATGAAGAAAATAAGAGTCTGAAACTGAACCAGATGGAATGTTTGCAAAAAGAAATTCGAGAAATAGTTTGAATGAACAAAATGAGTCATCTAATTCTTCTTTATTGGATCAATTAACTAGAGACCTGGTGGTTTGACCAAAAGTAATAAAAAATTTTTATTGAACCTTTTCTCAAAACAGAAAATATTTAATTTTTGATTGTTTCGGCCTCATGATATCATAATATCGTCAACGAAATGGTATCAATTAATGAAACACTTGAAAAGGGGGTGTTGTATTTTGTTTTCTAGGAAATCCATAAATATTTATGATTGTCTCGGTCTTTACTTGACGGAAATTCATCTTCAATATAAGAAAAACAAATGTAAAGTTCCGCTATTTAATTGATTTACACGACAATTGTTTCGTCATACCCTAGCTTCATCAGGTGAGTATTAAAACTGAGGTATACAATGAAAAACATGATCTCAAACACACAGCGCTGGTACAAAAAAATAGAGGGGTTGTTTCATTTGAATTTTGAAATTTTGGATATACAAGTGATATTGCTTTTTTGTTATTTATTTTATCAAGTCAATTATCTATAATTGACGGATTAAAATCATTATTACAGCTATTCGTTTCATGGTTCTTTGTCAAAATTTTTCTTCCTCATGGTATATATGGCTTTATAGATTGTTTAACATACTCATGACGAAAGTAAATTTTGACAAATAATATAAAACCATTAAACAAATAGCTCTCAAGGATTTTAATCCGTCAATTATAGACAATTTACTTGATGAAATAAATTAAAAAATTCAAAATTTCAAAATTCTAACGAAACAAAATTTATTTCATTAACTTACATGGGCCAAAAATCTGAAAAGATTGCTAGATATTTAAAGAAAATTATAACATCTCTCTTAAAACTATGAATTATTTAGGCAGCTTAATAAAAAATAATAAAGACGTCATTCCTAAAAATAAAAAATCAGGAGTTTACAAGTTAACATGTAGTGATTGCCCATGTGTATATGTGGGACAGACAGACCGTCCATTCCAATCAAGGATACGAGAACATGAAAACTGTTATATTAATAATAAACTAAATTCAACTTATGCCAACCATTTGTTAGAGACTGGTCATAATTTTAATATGAACTATGATATATATATCGAAAACAAAACTCAGAAACTAAATCTGTTATAAACTTTAGAGATCAGTAGATATAATTAAAGACAAATTTTATTGAATGATCAAACAGATTTAAACATATCCCCCCTACTTAATATTTTTCATTGATGGTAAACCATCTCTTTCCACCCCTCTATTTTTTGTACCTGAGCTGTGTATTTAAGGTCATGTTTTGTATTGTATACCTCAGTTTTAATACTCACCTGATGAAGTCATGGTATGACGAAACAATTGTCGTGTAAATCAATAAAATAGGAAAGTTAACATTTGTTTTATTTATATATTCATAAATATTTTAGCTAATATAGGACTTAGTGGATTTCCCATCGTAAGACTTTCGTTATCCTCGTAAAATATTCCATTAAACACGAAATATTGTGTATTGTGTAATGCATATAATTAAACAGGAAATAATGGATATTCTCAATGTATGCATTACACAAAACTATTTCTTGTTTAATGAAATATTTTACGATGATAACCAAAGCCTTACGATGGGAAATCCACTAAGTCAATTATTAGCTGAAATATTTGCGGACTTCCTAGAAAACAAAATACAAGAACACCCCCTTTTTAAGTATTTCATCTATTGATACCGTTTCGTTGACGATATTATTTGCCTATTTGTCGGTACGTCTAGACAACTTTCGTTATTCTTAGAATTTATGAACCAGGTATACTCTACGATTATATTTACTCACGAAGAAGAACAAAATGAAACAAATGATAAAGTTTTTTGACTCAAAAATAACTAAAACTAACAGTAAACATAATTTTTCGATTTACCGTAAACCAACACACACAGACTGCACAATACATTCTTCTTCAAATCATCCCTTGTCCCATAAATTAGCAGCATACTAGTATGTTGTATAGACTAGTTGATGTACTACTCTGTCAAAAAAGTACCGGGAATTTTCAATTAAAACAACATTTTTACATTTAATCGTCAAAATTTATTGGGTCGCCTTCAAAATAGGCTCCATTTGCTCCAATACATCTATGCCAACGGCACTTCCAATTATCGAAACATTTTTTATAGGCGCTTTCCGGTATGGACTTTAGCTCTCGCGCCGAATTTTGTTTTATGGCTTCAATCGACTCAAAACGGGTGCCACGAAGGGGCAATTTTAGTTTTGGGAAGAGGAAAAAGTCGCAGGGAGCCAAATCCGACGAATACGGTGGTTGCTGAAGCACGTTTGTTGAGTTTTTGGCGGGAAAGTCAGTCACAATCGTAGCTCGGTGAGAAGGCGCGTTATCGTCATGCAAAATCCATGAGTTGTTCGCCCACAAATTTGGCCGCTTCTTACGGATACGCTCACGCAAACGTTTCATAACGCCTAGGTAATACTCCTTGTTTACCGTCTGACCCTCTGGAACGAATTCGTAGTGCACCACGCCACGGATATCGAAGAAAACAATGAGCATCACCTTCATTTCCGAGTGGTTTTGGCGTGGTTTTTTCGTTTTCGGCTCATTTTTTGCCAACCATTCCGATGTTTGCTGGCTTGTTTGCATATCGTACTCGTAGACCCAGGTCTCATCACCAGTTATAATGCGTTCCATGAATGTAGAATCGAAATTACAGCGATCCAGCATGTCTGAAGCAACCTGTTCGCGATGACGTTTTTGAAGAAAATTCAGGTCTTTCGGTCGTGCGGCCACCTTTCTCATGCCCAAAATATCAATCAAAATCGTACGTGCGGACTCGTGGGATATCTTAAGATCATGTGCTATCTCTCTCAAGCTGGTACGACGGTTTTCCAGCACCCTTTCCTTGATTTTATCGACGTTATCTTCGATCGAAGCCGTCGATGGGCGACCACTTCACGACCGTCCTTGAAGGCTCTGTACCACTGATATGCACGAGTTTTCGATAGAGCATTATCA
The DNA here is from genome assembly GCA_034642435.1 of Megalocaria dilatata. NCBI lineage: Eukaryota > Metazoa > Arthropoda > Insecta > Coleoptera > Coccinellidae > Megalocaria > Megalocaria dilatata. The sequence continues at coordinate 28,528,940 of CM067858.1, forward strand.
CCAAAGGCCTTTTGCAATATTTTCAATCCATCGGCACACGAAAATTCATTTGCAACACAAAACTTTAAACAAATTCTTTGCTCAACGTAATCACCCATAGTAAAAATCGGCACGTACTCTGACATCGACTGACTTAATCAGCTGTTGCAAACACACTAGTTGACAGATCCCGCTCAAGCTTGGCATAGTAATTAAGGACAGTGGTACCAACCCAGGAAAAAAAATTTTTACCTGCCTCATTGCCCCGCCAGATTTAAATCGATAATTCCCGGTACTTTCTTGACAGAATGTATATATATCGCAGTAGAATTTTGAAATAGAATTAAATATAATAAAACAAATTACAATAATGGATATAACCCAATAATCATTGACAAACTATTGAATAAATTCAAACTAGAGCAATCTATGTCATTAGTTTACCCACAAATGAGAATAAAAAATGAAAAATGTATTTGCTTACCGTGAATAGGACAAAAATGTGACCAGATAGCTAGATATTTGAAGAAAAATCAAAATCTTAATATTTAATTCAACAATAAATTCTTCAGGTGAATCAATAAAAAATAATAATATCGATAAGAACAAGAGATCAGGAGTATATAGGTTAACTTTTTCATGTCCATATGTATACATTGGTCAAACTGCTAGATCTTTGGATAGTAGGATTCATGAAGATCAGAATTCATTCGTTAGGAATAAATCAAATTCTACTTATGCCAGGCTTCTCCATGAATCGGGATACGATTTTGACAATAATTTTGAAGTTCTCCATATCGAGAACAATTGCAATAGACTGGTCCTTTTAGAAGCACTGGAAATAAACCGGTACCATAAAAAGAATATTTTGCTGAACGACCAAACAGATGTGAAACGATCTCCGCTATTGAACCTTTTTTATTAACTTAATTTTTTTTTAAATTCCATTTTATCATGTATTTTGTTAGTCAAACTTGTATTTAAGGAGACACATTTTGTAGAAATAGTTAGTTACCATACTCACCCGATGAAGTCAATATGTAATTGACGAAACAAATGTTTTGAACAATAAATGAAAGCGAAAATGAAGTGCTTTACTTCAAATCATATATAGACAATATTTACATACAGTATGTTACCAAATTTCAGACAAGCTGTTTTTGTTTCAGTTTTTTTTACAGCTTGATCCACTAAAACTTCTTCGAGTTTATTTATATATTTTTGCTTTTTTTATATACTTCTTCGCAGTTGATGATACACTTGGGTTTTTTCACTGTATGGCGTTTGTTATTCTGGTTAACTATTATTTATTGTTTTTTCTTCTTGTACCTGTTCATTCAGATGAATATTGCCCATTAAAAACTTTGAATATCAAAAAAAATTTAATCTGTTAGTCTTCTACCTAATCTGTTTCGATATTCAAAATTTGTAATTATTCTTCTATCAAGTAAAAAAACGCATCTTATTACTTTATTACTCATTAACTCCTTGAGGTTGGTCTGGTGTGTTTGCTCGTGGAATAATATGTATTTTGCTTGAGAAAGAAGCGGCTTATTGTTATTAATTTTATATATTTTCTATATTGTCAACATCACTTGAATCATCTTCCTTCTCGAACTCACCAAAAATTCTCATTACAAAAACCACTTCATAGTGTAGATGAATTTTATCCGGTTATTCCAATTGAAATTCAACACATGTTCTGTTCATTGACTATTGTATTATTCGAATTAATTCTTCTCTATCGTTACCTTACAGGAGAGGCAGAGAAATAGAGCTACCCTAGAATGATCCTTGAGGAATTCCAACCTACGTTCATGTATGAATTCCTGTTGAACAACGGAGTCTGATACAGACTTCTAGTCGATCAAGATAAAACTTTTCAGCTACCTACGTCTACCTGCGCTACTGACTTATCGATGTGATTTCACGTCAAACTTACTCGTAGCTGAAACAAAAACTTCCAATACTGCAAATGGACCGAATCGTTTATGTTATTACGTATAATCAGCTGTCCACAAATATTTGTTATCGGAACTTGAGACATAGGAGCAATTTAGAAGATGAGCTCTAACAAGTCGTACATACTTTTTCGAATTAGGCGCAACTATCTTCTAACTATATGCACGTAGCTCGATCGTTTTATACCATCAGAGAAGAAAGGTACCGCCGAGATCTGATAGCAGGAGGATTGGTAAGTATGAGGTAATTGAGTATGGGCACGTTTTGAAGACGTGTGTTAAAAATTCATTCCCTTTTTACAGCCGCCTATAAAGCATCCGCTTGAATATAGAAGGTAGAAGAAGTAGTTCGCAGATTTATCTATGGATAGCGATGGAATATTTCAATTAAATAGCGTCCTGCTCAATGAATATTGAATTCTTCGATGTCTTCATTATCAGATCGGTCTGGTGTTCTCCCATGTAAACCTATTACAATTTGCATATCAGCGTATAATTTAACATTTTTCTTATGCTTTATAACTTTTTCTACCTGAAAAAACTAGTTCTCTTGTGGACCAAAACGAACCCTTTGAAGACTTAATAATTTTATAATTTACTGATTAAATGAGAGAATATTAATTACTATTTCCATCTAAAATTACTTAACGAGAAAGGATATTTAGGGTTGATAACACATAAAAATGAACATTATATAATTGAAGAAATATCACGGTTTATTTAATTTGATTATATGAGTGTTAAAAGTTACCAAATAATATCCCATAAACCCTTCATTAATTAAAGTCCATAATAAGCATAATAGCTATATAGTAATAATATTAAAAGATATTCTGTTCATAATGAGATTGTCTATAACAAGATGGATATAAAGAAAATATTATGTTATATTGTATTTTGTCATTAAAGAGAAGAAAATATAAATGCTATTCTGTAAGTGCTGAAGGCAGAGAAAGTGTTGAGAAACTGTCCTTTACTGGCGTTTTAGCACCTAGTCTACCACTTCTAGGTCTTTGACGAACAGTTTCAGTGGCAGAGTACCGTGCCAGTAAACATGATGTGAATTCTACCAGTTAGTTGAATTGGCATATGAGCGTGGCTCTTTCACCAAGTGACTACTTAGCAGTCTCCACAGTCTGCCCTCAGAGGCAAAAAGTGTGATAAGGAGTATGCCATATCATCGCACGAAGCTAGAACCCCTCCGAAGGGATGAACCCACCAGCTTCTAGTTTGAGCTTGAGTTTGAAAACCTACATCCGTCTTACTGGTAGCAGTGAAGCACTATCTAACCTATACTAGCTCTGCATGGTCAGTACCCGAGTTGTTTGGGACGCAATTCACTCGCCGGAAGGGCTTCTTATCCAAGCACCCGGACGCAGTCCCATGGACTAAAATAATCCCAAGATTGATGACTCAATTGCTCCTGGTACGAGCACCACCAACACGGCCTGTACGTCATGATCCACGAACCCATGTGAAGTCTTTCGATTGATCCTGGCGTCAAACACCAGCGGACTGGTCGTTTCTTCGAAATCCACAAACACTGAAATGTTACGCATTAGATCCAGTTTCATGACAAGGCCGGTCGAACCGTCAAGTTCCGCTAAACCCTAGGTCATTTCATGAGAATATCCCGAACATGAGGTCTGCGAACAGATAAATGAAATACCTCCCTAGTCCAGCATGCGGACTTTCAACCACCACCTCCTCGAGTCCAACACCAATCGGGTGGCCAGGTGGCACAAGTATCACCTATGGGGCTCCACCCTCCCGAGGTAACGCAGTATGCTACATAACGCACTTGACCATTGGACAGAAAAATCCGGAGATTTACTGCAATACGGTAAACCCTCCATTTCGCCGGGACGAAACTAGAGTCCTAATCAAGAAAAGCGCCCCCAGGGCGACAAGCTATAATGCCATGGGGGGCGAGTAAACATGATATCACACTTTGCATAACATTGAAGAAATTGACCATTTGCATTGTGGTCGACCAGCCTAAAGCAGTGAGGGCCCTGTGGGCATCGTCCTCAGATAAAATTCGCCTTGAACTAATGAAAATTCAATTTTTAATTGCGTAGAACAGTTTTATCGTAATTTAAAACAAAACACAGACTGAATATTGTGGGTCTTCCATATAATCTTTATTTTTTTGAGTCCCCCCTGCTTAGTTACAGCCGCCTAAACTGATAAGACTAAAATTAAGCAGACATTTTACGCGGGCGAGAATGCATCCAACAAAATTTTTGGTAGTGCTTCTCTATGATTGCAAGGGGTAGAAAAAGCCAACCCTAAACCTTGTTTCGCACGAAATTTTTTTCCTATTCATATTTTACGATAAAAAGATTTGTTTCGTGTAGTCTGATAATAATAATAATAATAAATCTCCTTTATTAGTTTATAAATTAACATAAGAATAAGTATATTAACTAAACCAAACAACTACACTAGTACACAGTACATCGTGGCAAATTCTAGCACAGCTTTTTTTTTTACTCAACCACGACACAGCAGAAACAAATAAAATTGCAATCGTTTTCTATTATGTTCCTAAAGAAAAAAAAAAGAAAAATAAACTGCATACTGAAAACCCTCAATATCAGATACAGTGGTGCTCACTCACTCACAACAATCATCCACTCACAATCATTAAGTTCTGATCGCTTAGCAAATATGATCTATATTTAAATCTGAATTTATTTATATTCATCTTCCTAAACTCTTCAGGAAGCGAATTGTAAAGCAATACTGCAGAATAAATGAACGACCTGCAGAACATGGCCGTCCAATGACGGTAAATAAGAAATCGACCACCGAACCTTGTATCCCAGCCGTGTCTAGAATCCACGGGGATGAACTTATCTCTGAGATAGCGGGATGAATCAGTAGACACCAATAATCGGTGTGTGAAGTTAGCTAGATGGAGTTTTCTCCTGTTGCCCATGATGAGCCATCCTGTATCCATCATAGCACGCGATATATGATCGAACTTTCGCAACCCAAAAACCAAACGACAACAGCTGTACGGAATTTTTTGAACACGATTTTTTTCCGTTTGCCGTAAACATGAACCATACAAGAAATCGCAATAAGTGAAATACGAAAGGGCTAAGGTTTCGCATAGCATTTTTCTCAATCCCCGGCTCAACAGGTGTCTACTGCAATAGAGCAGTTTCAGATTGGTGTAAGATCTCATCATTAAGTTTTTTATATGTTCACTGAACTTCAAATCATTTTCCAATTGAAAACTCAAAACATTTACTACACTGCTGACAGAAAGTTTGGTATCACCAATATGAATATTCAATTCTCGATTGGGATCCTCCCTGGCCATTTTAGATGAAAAACGTATAAATTTTGATTTTTCAGCATTAAGTTTGAGTGCATGCTGTCTAGAGATTCGTGATATTTCCACAAGTTCAGCGCTAAGGCGATCATTGACAGTATTGACATCTGCAGTATGAACTTATAAAGAGTAACGGACCTAAAATCGAACCCTGGGACACATCTGTCTGAACACTCATACCAGATGAGTATTTCGCATCATTAGAAATTATTTGGGTCCTACCCTGGATGTAAGAATCTATAAGAGCACAAGCAGACTCATCAAAGCCATAATATTTTAATTTAGAAATGAGGAGTGTATGATCTAAGGTATCGAAAGCCTTCGAATAGTCCAACACAACTAACAGGCTAGCTATGCCTGCGAACGTACAACACACGTTCGAATATTTTAGAAATTGAAGGCAATATACTTATCAACCGCAGATCTTCATAATGCTTACAATCTGCTTTTTTAGGAATACGTCGACCAAAATAAATCTTCCAAGAATCGGAAAAATAATCTTGTTCAATACAACAATTGACAATTACCTCATCGAGATGATCTATTCCTAACAAATAAGTTCTCTGGTCATTTCATGCTGAAATTCACAGTTTTTGAGAAAAAAAATTTTCAACAGATAGTACGCCTGAGTCGTAGAGACGAATTATTATCGACCTTAAATTTATCCATTAGGCGGATGTCAAGTTGACATTTTTATTGAGAACTGGTATAAATATTGAATAAATGTAACGAAACAAATAATTTTAAACTTTTCACAAATTAAATATTTTAAAAAGGTAGAAGGTATACGCCGAAGGGCCAAGTGCAATACATCACAAATAGCGAGAAAGAAATATTCATCGATTTTAACCACCAAATTTGTTGATTTCTATCGATGAATATTTCTTTCTTGCTATTTGCGATCATACGAAATGTTCAAAATTGCCACCTTCAGCCGTTACACAAGAGCCTAGACGTCGGCGCATAGATTGGGTTGCCCGGTCAAAAAATTCGAATTTTGAAAAACCCTACAACGCGGTTCCTTAAGTCTTCCATATCTTGAACAGGAGTTTTGTAAACCAATGTTTTTAAATGGCGTCAAAAAGTAAAATCCAGAGGAGTGATCGGGCAGGCCAAAACTAAGGTCCACCTGGCCCTATCCATCGATATTTATATTTATGATTCAAATGCTGACCACATTGTCCTTCGGACACGTGAAGAAATGCTTTGGAGAGGTACAGGAAGTTTTTTTTCTAGAAATTGAACGTATTCCCATTCAATCTTGGTGGTAGAAATTTTGGTTCAATAATAATTGTAACTAAATCGAAGTTAATCAAAACAAGTCAGTTATCTTAACAAAATGACATACGCTTACTAGATAAATTCTAGTTCGGAAATAATTCCAGCCACACGCTATCATGTTGATAAATTATTTTTTTCTCAAAAACCTTGAATTTTAGGAAGAAATTACAAGAGACCTTATTTGTTGAAGATAGATGAAGCTATTCGAAATAATTTTTTTTTTGTAAAATAGGAATATGGAAAAAAGTTTCTTGCGAAAGAAATTTTAGGGCTGGCTTTTTCTACCCTTGCAATAATAGAGGAACACCACCAAAAATTTTCTGAGTGCCTTCTCGCCCGCATAAAATATCTGCTTAATTTTATTTTTGTTAGTTTTTTGGTTTTTAAGAAAAAAAATTAGAAACTTTTTGGGCGCCATTTTCAGAGGGCTTTAACTATCCAGGGGGGGGCTCAAAAATACAAAGTTTATGTGAAAGACCCACCCTATTTTTGACATGGAATCACTCTCTACATTTTTTCGGAACTATTCACATACAACCTGTATAGTTATATACTTTTTTATTTCCATGCTATTTACTTTAAAGCTATAACGATATCCAACTACAGTGAGCTAGTCTAGAAAATGTTGCATGGCTTCTGGGCTATCGACTATTACTTTAGAATCATCAGCATATCTGGATTTGTTAAGGGTTATTTCGTTGATCTTAATCTTGATGGTGAATACGCTCCTAAATAAACAATCAGATACGTTTCTGTTGATTATTTATGTTTCAGTCCTCATGATAAGATTAAAATAAAACAACATTTAAGTGTGCACTTTCCGAGTGCTAGCCGTAAATGTTTCTTGTATACCCGAGCCGTTGACCCGCAAAATGTTACTAAAACCATTTAACTTCACAGCGTTTGTTATGATTGATAGGCCGCTCGATCAGCACCAACGTAGATTCCGATCAGTTTCACGAAATCCATTAGGCACATGATAATGACGACTGAAAATACCGACCATTCGGAATTAATTACATTTTGAATGTACCCGACTACTTAGCATGCTACTTGTGTTTCGATGGCCGATAAATATTTTCGCCAACATTAACAACGTGCAGCGTATGCGCGTTAAGTATCCGATCGGGTCTATGGGGCTCGGATATGTTTGATTTTACGTAATGTCGGGTCATGGCACCGATTAATGGACAATAAAGATTCCACTTATGGGAACAATGTTCCTTGCTGTTCTCGACCAAAAATGGCGAATGGGGCAATCGCTGATGAGAACCTTGATGAAATTAATCGCTAAAATTAATTCGAGAAATTCTTTTGGATATCTGATGGTTTCAACAATTACATAAACAAATCCCATAAGACACTATTTAACCACTCCTGTAACGTCGAATCAATATATAGTCCATCTAGAAAGTATCCGGAAAAAAACCTCAATTGTAATTATTTAGTATATATTTTTAATTCTTGAATTAGAAAATATTAACAGAATATTCCATCTTATTTACTTATACAACCTCCATTTAATTGTAAAAAGTTGACTAAACGTCAAGGTACACATGAAATTAGATCACCTTCATAATTTTCGGTGATAATAGTCCAGGACTGTAAAACTGACTGAATTAAATCATCTTCATTTCGTGGCGAAATGAACGTTCAACTTCAATCTTCTTCAGTCCCCATATGTTTTCAATGGGACTACGATTTGGTGAAGCTGTTGGCCATGAAATGGTCATCACTTGGTGTTCTTACATCCAAGCTTGAGTGTAGGTTGAATTATGGCATCTTGCATTATCCTGCTGAAAACGCCACGCCTCTGGATATAAAGCATGCGCCGTTTCAAAAAGAAAATCGTTTATAATGCCACAATACTTTTCATTATTAATGGTGCCATCAACTTTACAGAGAGGCGTAGCACCACGCTGAGATAATGCTCCCCAAACCATTATTTTGGTGGGAAATTTGAAAATTTGAACGGAACAGGTTGTTTTGATGATTAAGTGATTTCCACCAAGTTTGAAACTACTTTCATCAGATATAAAGACATTATTAAAATTATCTTTTTGAAAACGTGGACAAAATTTTATCTTTCGTTCCTTCTGTAAAGGTGTAATTATGGGGATTCTTTTTGGTTTACTTAATATGTAGCCTTGTCTTTTCAGTGGCATACGGACGGTTTCGGGACATACTACTCTGAAAAGAAGTACCGAAAATACCGGGAATTTTCAATTAAAACAACATTTTTACATTTAATCGTCAAAATTTATTGGGTCGCCTTCAAAATAGGCTCCATTTGCTCCAATACATCTATGCCAACGGCACTTCCAATTATCGAAACATTTTTTATATGCGCTTTCCGGGATGGACTTTAGCTCTCGCGCCGAATTTTGTTTTATGGCTTCAATCGACTCAAAACGGGTGCCACGAAGGGGCAATTTTAGTTTTGGGAAGAGGAAAAAGTCGCAGGGAGCCAAATCCGGCAAAAACGATGGTTGCTGAAGCACGTTTGTTGAGTTTTTTGCGAGAAAGTCAGTCACAATCGTAGCTTGGTGAGAAGGCGCGTTATCGTCATACAAAATCCATGAGTTGTTCGCCCACAAATTTGGCCGCTTCTTACGGATACGCTCACGCAAACGTTTCATGACGCCTAGGTAATACTCCTTGTTTACCGTCTGACCCTTTGGAACGAATTCGTAGTGCACCACGCCACGGATATCGAAGAAAACCATTTCACTGTTGGGTCAAAAATTAACAGTGCTGTGACTTAACGTGGCACAAGATCGGAGTAGCAAAGCCTACACAGAACTCCTAACTCGCACAAGCTGAAAAAGCTTCTGAGAGATCTTCACAGAAGATCTAGGAGTATCAGGATAATAATAATAATTCCACACTCCAATATACAAGCTGTCCGAAACAGATTGCAAAATGGATAGAATTTCGCACGGATATTTACCGATCTAACATTCGGTTCTTTTATGCTGAACTAAATATTTAAAACCGTGATAGATCCTAAAATTAGTTTGGCAAATTTATTTTACCCCTAGTCCTGCCGGTCATGAAACCTCAATGGTGGATTGGGCTTTCAGTGCAGCCAACTTGAGAACTTTGTTTGAGAACCGGACTTCAATCCTTATATTCTCGAAAATATTTCAACAGAGGAAGTGTCGGAAAAAATCACCGATTTGAATACTTCACGTGTCGTTAAAAAATCATAAGTCGAAACGGGGTACCTACATGTGATGAGCAGGGTATTCAAATCTTAAGAAAACTATTTGAGACCACTAAATGATGTTTATTGAGCGAAAAAAACGAACAAAATAATCGAATAAATTCTAAGGCTTGATGAGAAGTGTTGTCCGCCCTCTCTAGAACATAAAGCAATCGGATCCTGAAACCCTCGTTAGCATGTCTGGATGAATTCTTCGAAAAGCATTAACTATTTTCTCCCGCATAATGAGAGCTGTGGTTGGAGCACAATCGTATACGATTCCTTTTATGTATCATTTTATCAGCTATGTTGAAATAAAAATGGAGAATCGAAACGAAATTCCCGTCTGAAAATCTTGGCAACTTGAACTCAGTGGTGAAAAAAACAGGATGTTACTTCAGAGACTATCGAGAAATATCCGATCGAAATGCTACCCATTTATCAATTAACTTCGGACAGTGTGTATATTGGGGATGCCCATAATCGAGTGATTCTGTAGCTGAATAAGTTTTACAGCAGGTTCCATGTGATTTTTTTGAATTCCAGAACAGATAAATATTCATATCCAAATCAAATTGTCTGTTGCGATGGCATATTTATATTTGCCAGACGCAGGAGTGGAAATAACCCCAAGATTGAGTTTGAAAAAATGGGAAACATTCAATTCTCTGCATTATCGTAAAAAAATAAATACGGCGTTATATTTGAAAAAATCGAGAAATATCAATTTCAAGTTCATCACATTTGGTAATGAATAACGGACATCCTGTGTATGACAGATTAATCTTTTTGTTATGATGACTCTATGAATTTTTCAGTAACCAAGAATTCGTATCACATTCATGTTACGTCTTGTTTCTGCAACAGTTTTTGGTCTTTTAGCGGAGTGCTGTTCGTTCAACTTTTTCCAGTTTTCTCAGAATAAGATCTGTACCGATAGAAAAATATTTCAAAGATTTTGCGTTTTAATAGAGATGGTGAAGGTCATTGAAAATACATGAAAATAAACAGGGCAATCTATTTGAATAATCACCCGTTTGTTGAATATCTTTTTTGGGAGCAGCCTGTATATTGGAAAATAATTTCTTGAGATGCAGAAATAGAAATAAAAGAAACCTGATCACTGACCAAATTTTGTGAGATAATATCATTAATGTTTAAATTTTCTGAACGCATTCCTTTTCAGGATAAAATGATGTAAGCATTTTTTACTGTAAGTATCTGATTATTTTTATAACTGATATAAAGCCAAAGGAACACAATATATATTTATATTTTTCAACGCAATGTTCTTGGGATAATAAATTTATTTTCATAATTCCTGTTAAGATATAATTGACAAAGTGTTTTCGATCCATATAAACCAACAATTCTTCATGTTTAATTCAAATGCTTAACCTTTTCAAGTTCAACAATAAAATGATTGAACTCAATACTTCTTTCACATACACCATTTTTGCATTATTTTTGTTATATTTTTTTATTGTAGATTAGTTCTAGTTGTAAAATAAATAGAGGTTTATACTTGATAGAAGGTATATAGAATTATTTAAATTTTTTAATATTAGCCTCCTACATATTTAATTTCAAACAATTATATTTAATAATTATAATTTCAGGAATTAAATTAAATTAATGTCATATAAGTACCACTTATATCAAACGACATATAAAATAAACATTCATTATAAGACATCCAAATGATATAACAGAATCCAATAAATAAAAATTGTTAACCAAAATCCTATAAATTAAATATTTTGAGTATTTGCATACTTGGTAAATGTCTTTGTATGATCTGAATTTCATTGTCTTCACATCCTTGATATCCTCAATAACAAAAGTACTATAAACATTATTTGGATGAAGGTTTATAAGAGTATTTATGTTCAGTTATGTTTTTTTTCAATATATTAAAGGCTGTAAGACTATTAAATAATATTGAAATAAGGTTATTCTGATTTTCACAAATTTTTATTGATATGTTCACAACAATTGTTTCGCTATCACAGTAGCATCATCAGGCAAGATCACATTTTGAATAACTGTTATTTAAAATGTGATCTTGCCTGATGATGCTACTGTGATAGCGAAACAATTGTTGTGAACATATCAATAAAAATTTGTGAAAATCAGAATAACCTTATTCAAATATTATTTAATATGAATTTTCACCAAGTAAGGACTGATACAATTCAATATGTAAGACTATTATCTGATTATTTGGTGTTGAAAATATTTTCGTTTTAATGGGAGTTTCATTAATTCCAGTTAATATTAGAAATTCTGTTAAAATAATCAAATGAGGATAATAAAAATTTCGCCTTCTCCAGCGGCACTCAGTATCGAGGTTCCAGCAGCCCCTGACTTTGAATGGTCAACACGAGCTAAGCGTTTTTTGATTTACCTGTCGCTTATGCTAAAATAATCAAATAGCTCAACTATCATCTGGTAATATTCTTAATGTACAGATACTGTGATAAATAATAGAGTTTGAATGATTATTGATCTCTTTTCGACTGGCCATCATCCATATAGACTGTGTATCATGAATGTATGGCCCAGAATATATTCACATCATAATTTTAGACGAAGTGAAACAGCAGATCGGCTTATCAACTACAAGAAGAATAATTGTTTGTAATGCACGGATAAAAACAAACCAATCACATTGTAATATCCCAATCATACCAACATAACTATATCAGCGATTCCAAGTAAATATTCCTAGAACTGAGAAAGGAAAGATCTGCACTTTTTCTGATAACCGGACTTAAGCCACATCCTCGTCTATTTCTTCATAAAAACCATCACTAGATGGTTTCCTTTAAAGTACAAGATTGTGAGTAATTAATCAACTTTAAGTCCCCGTCCAGTAATGTTCACCTCAACGTCCATTCCTTATGGAGAAATGTCGCAGAAAAAAAGTTGAGCTTTTAAACAACACCAACTAGACATATGTTACCGGATACGTTATTTTCATTCGCTCGACAAAAACGGCCATTAGTCGAACTGACTATCGATCAGGTCCGTTGATTCCTTTGAAACTCGCGCGATTCCGAAAATTGGTCGCTCGGTATATTCATGGAAGACAATCTATCGTATTTGTTCAAACGGGTTGGCTCTTCGCGTGATAGAATTTGAGATTTGCGAGCGGTCAATTCGAGTTAGCGAAGATACCGATCTCGAAGTCCTTCGGGCAATTGTTCAGAGTACGCGAAGGAGTCCAAAATGATTAAGCTATCGCATTGATCGATTTCTCTTGATGGTATCACGACGCATCCGTGAGAAAAAAATGGCGCATTTATTGTTCAGGTGTATAATAAAATACTAATCGGTCAATTGAGTTCGGAGTTCTACGTGTATGATTTCCATTAATTAACAAACATTATAAAACTAAGTCACACAGTTTTAATTATACTACTCGGAGACTTAAATGCTCGAACGGGAAACATGGATAAGGACTGTGTGGTTGGTAAATACGGCGAGGAAACATTGAACAATAACGGTCAGCGAATGATAGATGTGTGCAACGAACACGAACTAAAAATATTAAACGGCTTCTTTAAACATAAAAACATATATAAATACACTTGGTATGAAGATACAAGAGGCCTCAGATCCATCATCGACTATTCCATTATTGGACAAAAAAACAAAATGGCAAGTTCAAGATACCAGAGTATATAGGGGTATAGAGTGTGGATCAGACCACCACATCCTAACATCAAGAATGGTAATTCTGTTCAAACCCAACTGTAGGACAGAAAATCAAGCACACGATGAGAAACTCAATGAAACCAAGTATAACCTTTGTGGCCTGAACGATGAAAGTACCAAGAACCTCTACCAATCTAGACTGAACAACTAACTGAAGGACGAGTATCTTACACATGAGACGGAACAACTAAACAAACATATAAATGAGTCCATACACTCTGCAGCATATGAAGCTATTGGTCACAAGAATAAACACTACACGACATACAATAGTGATATTACATGGAATACAACTCTTGAAGAACTCAGAAATAGAAAACAAGAAGCTTTCAAACAGTGGCTGAGCAGTAAAAACTCTAACGATAAAACCTCATATAAAAATCTTCATATATATAATATATGAACACACAAGCCTTGCTATATCAGCTCTCAAAACATTTAATGATTATGCAAATTAAGTGTGAAGTTGGATTCGAAAAAAATACAATTAAATCCTCTGTCAGGAAAAAACGAAATTACTTCCCGAACAACCTTATAATCCACAGATTCGACCTTAAATTGCATTTTCGCAAAATGAGTATATTTAATTCAGTCCATTCTGTTCAAATAATAAAACTCCGTGATGAATATATTGACAAAGTTTGAGTTAGAGGTTTTGAAAACAGAATGAATGAGCTTTCCGCTCAATATATTAGACAGATGAAATTTGTTGAAATCGCTTGCTGTACGGCAATTACCTATCCATCTTTTCACCTGAATCAATGCAAAGTGTTGAAAATCATCACAAAAGATTAAAAATCATTGCAGAGGATTGGAAATCAAGGATTCCAGTTGAAAAGCAGCTTATTACGAATCGAATTTTTTATTGTTACCATAAATAAGTGAAGAATTCACGGCGTTGTTTTCATAATCACGTGATGTCTTAGCACGATAAGCAATCAATTCTGTTAACTTTGCCACAGAAGCACAAATGTATAAAGTTTATAGTGCACATCAGTTATGAATTAATCTTACCCACCAGAAATCAATTACATTCTACGATTATCGGTTCTGTAGTATCGTACGCTTGAAAGTATGGCGAAACATTTGAAGATATCCAATTTTGCGCAAGACCACCCAAAATATGCATGTTATTAAAATTTATCTGCCAGGAAGACAAGCTCGCACAAAGTAACGCCGAGCGAAAGTTACCTCGAAACATATAAACTTTATTGCGGATTCACGTTATCTCTATAAAATTACATGTGGTAAATAACTTTCTAGTTGAAAGAATCATCCGTACGCAAATATCCGCTACTGGTAAATCATTCCGCTAGACGGTACTTAAATTAGCCGTATATCGAGGATAATGTTCAGATGAAATTGATATAGCTGATGCCGTTTCTGGCTTTTCAAAATCCGGAGTTATGAAGGTTCGATGACTAAACAGTTCTTATGGAACAAATACAAGGAAATCGACATGGAATCATTTTTTGAAATTAAAATTTATAGGAGGCTAACAGAATAAATCTGTTTTGATATTTGAATTTTGTAATAATTCTTCTATCAAGTAAGATACCTCTTCTTATAACAGTTTTTGGGTAGTTAGATTTTTCATGTACAGTTTTCCTCCCATACATAAGCTCTCAAATGAAGAAAATGGAAGGATGTTAAGTGCAAAGTTGTAAATATTTGCGCGTTACCTCCAGGGAACAGCGTACTATCGTTTCGGCAAAATGTCTGTAATTTTCGAATTTTGAGGCGGAAATATCCTTAAATGACTACGTTGAAATGACTGATGAAGAATCCGAGGTCAAAAGAAATTCTGTCTGGCTAGTCCGACTGACCGGCCGGTTGTAAACACGCCAACATTCGATCGGAAAAAGCCCTTAAACTTTCAGGAAAGTTTTGGGGTTTAAATATATCTACTAAGTTTTTCACTGGAAGAAATTAGTTCCATACCTTTGCAGTTATTTGGAAAGTTCTCATATTTTCCTTAATGTTTCCGGAACTGCAGATACAATCGATCTAAAATTTAGCACTTAGGAGTAGAATAACGCCCGCTATCGGCCGAAATTTCGCAACGATCGTATGATTGGAAAAAAAAACTTGTGAGCGAATTAATATTGAGTGATACCTTGAAAACTATAACTTTTTGAAATTTAAATACCAAAATAGATTTATTCTGTTAGCCTCCTACAAATTTCATTTCAAAAAAATTTTATTAGAGAATTTTTAGAATAAAATTATTGTCTTATAAGCGTTGCTTGAATTAAGTAGACATATAAAATCAAAACTCATTATATACTGTCGAATGGAATGGAAAAACCCAACGAAATATAAATTATCAATCAAAATTACTAAATAAATAATTGAAGGAGACAAAATTTTATATCAAATCTTATATTTATGAAAACCAAGCCTTTTTCAAAAATGCAAAACATAATTTTAAAAATATCTCCAAAACTAATTTGTATGAAATAATCAATATATTTGAATATTTGAATAATTTACTTCAAGAATCTCTCAAAACATGTTGTACATCCTTAAAAAACAATTTGAAATTAAATAAGATCTACATCAATCCTACGTTACATTTAAAAAATAAAATTATTGAGGAAAAGATATCTTGGCAGACATCCTTATTGTCCTCAATTGTATCCTTACCGAAAAACACTAAAGTTAGGGAACTTTGAAAACTCTACGTATTCTATGTTCATCACAAAAATCACAGAAAGCTTATAAGGTATTTTACGGCCTTATTTAAAGCCAAAATGACTTTTATATAATGAGTCAGGAAAACAAAACAATCATTATATATTATATATACAGTAAAATAATGAGAAGAGGTTCTTTACTTGTTAGAAGGATTATTACAAAATTTAAATTTCAGAATAGATTTATTCTGTTAGCCTCCTAAAAATTTTAATTTAAAAAACCTTCATTAAAAAACTTTTCGAAGCTTCTGAAATCCGTTGCTATTTATAAATAGCAACAGATTTCGTAAACAAAGCATAATTATTCGAAATGTAAACCTGCCTGATGATGCTACTGTGATAGCGAAACAATTGTTGTAAACATGACAATAAAAATTGTGAAAATTAGAATAACCTTATTTAATATTATTTAACCTATTCAAATATTAGAATATATAAAATATTTCAAATAAATTAGTTTTGGAGGTGTTATTAAAATTATGTTTTGCATTTTTGAAGGAAATTTGGTTTCCATAAATATAATATCAGAAACAAAATTTTGTCTCCTTCAAGTATTTATTCAGTGATTTTAAATGATAATTTATATTTCGTTGAGTTTTGATAATATTTGACTTCTAAATTTAAGCAATGCTTGTAAGACATTAATTTAATTCTGAATGTTTTCGAATAAAAATTTTTGGAATTAAAATTTGTAGGAGGCTAAGAGAATAAATAAAAAATTTTGATACTTATTTTTTGTAAAAATCCTTCTATCAAGTAAAACAACACTTCTTATTATTTAAACCATAACTGTCGAACAGAAAATGATAGAGACTTGAAGCTCTAGGGTTGAGTTTGGGGCTTTAATATCTCGATTGAGTTCTTTATTGAGCAACATCAGTCCAACGGTTTCGTAGTAATTCAGATTTAATATTCTCTGTGATTTCACTCAATATATTCCGAACTACAAATCTAATTGATTTGAAATTTTGAGGTTTCAAAGTACAATGATAGCACACATTTTTTGCAAATACTCATGAGGAACCTTTGATTAAAAGATACAAAACCAGGACAAAAAATTTGTATGCAGCCAAGTTCAGTGCTAAAGAAACCATAGCAACAGTCCCACGCTCGAGTTTAATTATAGCATTTAGATGTAAATAACGACAAGAAGGCTCTATAAGAATTTTGTGAAGATCGTACAATCAAAAGAAAAAGAACTCTTTTGTGAGGATCGTTTGTAATATGAACTAGCGCACAAAAGCTGGTGATTTCATGTATCGGGTGTTTTTTTAGAGTGATAGAACTTAAAATTGATGTAAAACCCATTTAAATTAAGATTGATGCCAATTTTTTTTTAATTGAAAGATAATTCTATGACATTTATGTTTTAAAAAAAATTTCCGGTATATGTCTATCACGACTAGCTCTGAGGAACCGCATTCGACCAGACCAATTTTGGACCACCTTTTGAAGTAATTCGGGTCTTAATTCATAAATAACACGCGTTATGTTGGCTTCCAAAGCGTCTATTGTTTCTGGTTTATCAGCATAAACAAAAGACTTGACATAACTCCAAAGAAAATAATCCAGTGGAGTAATGTAGTATGATCTTGGAGTCCAATTAATTGGACCATTTTTCGAAATAATCTTATCGCCAAATCTTTCTTTCAATAAATCAATTGTTACGGTAGCAGCATGAGGTGTAGCCCAATCTTGTTGGAACCAAAACACTTCTGGGTTGATATCATTCAAATTTTGAAATAAATAATCATTGATCTGTAATGAGCACAATTCACTTTAACGTTAGCTCCAGCATTGTTTTTAAAGAAATATGGACCGATGATGCCTCCAGCGTGTAAAGCATACCATACAGTACATTTTTCAGGATGCAATGAAACCTGCAAAACTTCTTGAAGATTGTTTTCACTTTATATATGGCAATTTTCTTGTTTACATAGCCGTTCAACCAGAAATGAGCTTCATCACTAAACACAATTTTGCGATAAAAACGCAAAATTATCCATGTGATGGATGCACAGAATCCAACTTATTTTGATCGTCGACGAACAGACAAATCTGGATCATCATTAATACTATGAATTAGAGCAGCGATATTTTCTTACGTACAGTTCTTTTTTTTGTTGTTGTTGTTGCATTGAGTAGAGAAAATGTTGTCGGAAATCTATCGATATTTCGACGAATAAGCTGCTCTAATGGACGATTATGTAAACCATAAATTTCACGAAATGCTCAATAAGTTTGGCATATGGAACACTGATTGTGAAAATAAATTTCAACAATTTGTAAACTTTGTTACGGCATGAGTCTTTCCATGCTTACTGAAGAAGAAATGTTAAAACAATATGGCTTCTACCTTCTGTCAAATCACAGTTATCCCTATCGAAAGTTCTATCACTGTAACAAATACACCCGCGTTGAGCTTTTCATCTATTTGTTTTCACCATAAGTATCGGTAACTGTTGTTTATTGTAATAATTTAATTACGGAATGTAATTTAGTTATGAAGATGAAAAAAAAAACAATAAACAATAAACAGAAGATAATTATGAACCTCACCATTAGTCATATTTTATGAAATTCAAAATTAATCTTGATGATAAAACTAAGATAAGAATCCTTTCTCATCACATTAATATATAAGTTTATCGATTCTCAATTATTGTCATCATGTCTGTCTATAATAATCGAGTGAACGCATAAGTAGCCTTAACCAATAAACACTAAACCAGCATTGAGTGACACGGCTGCAATACTATAAGTCCACATTTATCGAATATTATTATCCAATACCTACAATCACACCGTTGATTAGTTTTATACATAATCGAAAAGTTCTCCACGAACGGCCGTTTATATGTTAATGAAAGTTGAAATGCCTCCGACTATCGAATTTATTATCTCACAATTAGAATTATACCAACAGTTCGTTTGTATCCTCGTACCACTTCAATTTCTCGTAAATTTCTCACCTAACCATTCACCTTGTCACAAATACTGACGTTTTTCTGTCTCTCGTGTGGGGTCCGTTACGTTGTTTCTTGATTGATTGTTTCAATTAATGTAAACGGAAAATATCTTTTGATTTCCTCCGGTATTTACATCTATCACAACTCGCGCAGAGTCATACGCCATACCGCTTCTATATAAATTTGATTTATGGCTATGTCGTATCGTATGACTGCCTCTAGTAAATTAGACGGTAAGCATTGACCCATATATTCCAAGTCGTATCCATAACAACTTCAGAATGATAAGAAGCGGTTCCCTGGTTTTTCGAATGGAGTCAGGTTTTACATCCTTGAGGTAATGTGATGTATGAGAACTAAGTACCTATAAACAATGGTGCAGAGGTGTAACTGTATGTGGGAGGCTTGCTTCAGATGGAAGAACGTTGCAAAATTTACGCATAGCGTCATTATTTCCTCTTGAAAATTAAGAGTTCACTTCTTTCTGTATTACACCCATGTATCATCCCATACAAGTTTTATTTCTAGTAAACAAACCTTCACCTATGGATGGCCACCTGAACTGAAGGAGGCAATACTTTACTGCTGTTTAGCAGTAAGTTCTGTTCCAAATTTTACACTTGATCCAAAAGTGCTAATGAATAATTTGGATATTTAAATAATGCTTATACGGTTGAACTTAACTATGCGCTAATTTAGAATTGAAAATTCCGTGAAAATGACAGAAATAGGATTGAATATTTCACATCAATATGTGATCAGAAATGAAAAATTTTGCATCCAATTGTTCAGAAGTGCCCAATCCAGTTGGGAAATTAATAGAAAATGTAATTTTTTTCATTATTCATAAATCAGGGCTCCCTTTTCTTCAACAATGTGAAGAGTGATTAAAATCGTTATGGATATTTTTGAGAATTCCTAAAATTATATATAACACAAGATCAAACTCATATTGGAAAAATACATTTCAAACTTCTTCCAACTTTTTAGATAACTCCTGTATAACAGTGAGAATTTATGAAGCTTCTACTGATTCATTT
The DNA here is from genome assembly GCA_034642435.1 of Megalocaria dilatata. NCBI lineage: Eukaryota > Metazoa > Arthropoda > Insecta > Coleoptera > Coccinellidae > Megalocaria > Megalocaria dilatata. The sequence continues at coordinate 28,549,137 of CM067858.1, forward strand.
TCTATTGAACACTGTCAAAAAGGGGAAAGAAATTTTAAGAACGCGAAACAAAAAAAATTACATCCATTATTTCCATGAATATCATACAATGTTACAAAAAATATTGATCCGATCCATCGTATACATGACAGGATTAGAGAATATTCCGGTTATTTTATATCTAAACTTTCTCAGAGCTTTTGCTCTAGTTCCACATCGGCTCCTAATATTTTAACATAAATAGAGGTTAATTCTTGATAGAAGGTATATCAAATTATTTAAATATTTTAATATTAGCCTTCTACATATTTAATTTCAAAAAATTATATTTAATAATTATAACTTCTGAAAATAAATTAAAATAATGTCATATAAGTACCACTTACTATATATCAAATGACATATAAAATAAACATTCTTTATAAGACATCCAAATGGTATAACAAAATCCAATAAATAAAAATTGTAAACCAAAATCCTATAAATTAAATATTTTGAATAGTTACTTTATATAAAAACTCGAGATATGTAAAAACATTACTGAAAAACAAGTTTTAAGAGAGACTTTGCTTCGTCAGTATTCAAATAATTCATATTCAATAAATATAACATCAATCAACAACAAATATTTACACACCCTTCAACAATTTAGAAAACTTCTGGTAAACTGAAAAATCTTTAAATGTAGTGTAACGGTTAACTATAGACAAATATTTCTGTGGTTTACCCTTGATCTAAAAGATTGAAAGACAATTTAACGGCCTCTGTTATAGCACAAGGACGATCTGTATAAATTATGTTAAGGAAACCAAATAATTATATATAATATTATGAATAAAATAACATAAATAGAGGTCTATTCAAAATATTTACTTTATAGGATTTTGGTTAACAATTTTTATTTATTGGATTTTGTTATACCATTTGGATGTCTTATAATGAATGTTTATTTTATATGTCATTTGATATAAGTGGTACTTATATGACATTATTTTAATTTATTTTCAGTTATAATTATTAAATATAATTTTTTGAAATTAAATATGTAGAAGGCTAATATTAAAATATTTAAATAATTTCATATACCTTCTATCAAGAATTAACCTCTGTTTATGTTATTTTATTCATAATATTTAATTATTTGGTTTCCTCATCATTCTTTATACAGATCATCATTGTGCTATAACAGAGGCCGTTAAATTGTCTTTCAATCTTTTAGATCAAGGGTAAACAGTAGAAATATTTATCTATAGTTAACCGTTACACTACATTTAAAGATTTTTCAGTTTACCAGAAGTTTTCTAAATTGTTGAAGGGTGAGAAAATATTTGTTGTTGATTGATGTTATATTTATTGAATATGAATAATTTGAATACTGACGAAGCAAAGTCTCTCTTAAAACTTGTTTTTCAGTAATGTTTTTACATATCTTGAGTTTTTATATAAAGTAACTTAGTTAGATATCCAATAATATTGAATATTCTATGTAAGATAGTTTTATGATGAAATCCTTAAGATTATGTTAGACATTCTTGAAAGATATTTGTTTTCATAAGATTGATCAGCAGAAACAAAATTTTGTCTATTGAAAATATTTAATTTATAGGATTTTAGTTAACAATTTTTTTTATTGGATTTTGTTATACCATTTATAATGAATGTTTATTTTATATGTCATTTGATATATGACATTATTTCAATTTATTTTCAGAAGTTATAATTATTAAATATAATTTTCTGAAATTAAATATGTAGGAGGCTAATATTGAAGTATTTAAATAGTCCTAATATTTTGGTATGAGAAGCGGAGTACTGATATGGATAAATGATTTAGTATCGAATTATTTCTTACGAATGATTGCACACAAATTATTATCCATTGCAGATAAACTGTCGTACATAAAGGTTATTTCTATCGTAAAGTAAATACCATCATTTCATCTGGTATTTTTTTCAGAGTAATAGAGCTTTAAATTGAAATAAAACACATTCAAATTAAGATTGAAGCCAATTTTTTTTATTTGAAAGATAATTTTATGACATTTATGTGTTAAAAATAATTTCCGGCATATGTCCACCACGACTAGCTCTGAGGAATCGCATTCGACCAGACCATCTTTGGACCACTTCTTCGAGTAATTTCATCATTAACAGGAGTTATGTTGGCTTCCAAAGCGTCTATTGTTTTTGGTTTATCAACATAAACGGATGACTTGATATAACCCCAAAAAATAATCCAGTGGAGTTATGTGGCATGATGTTAGAGGCCAATTGATTGGACTATTTCTCGAAATAATGTTATCGTCAAATCTTTCTTTCAATAAATCAATTGTTACGGTAGTAGTATGAGGTGTAGCACCATCTTGTTGGAACCAATACACTTCTGTGGATGCAATGGAACCTGCAGAACTTCTTCAGGATTGTTTTCACTCCATATACGGCAATTTTGCTTGTTTACATAGCCGTTCAACCAGAAAAAAACTGTTTCACTAAACACAATTTTACGATAAAACAGTGGATCAACTTCAAGCTTTTGTAGGGCCCAATCAACAAATAAACGACGCTTATTATGGTCAAGGGTTTTTAGTTCTTGAACCAGTTGGATCTTGTATGGATGTAGACCAAGATCTTTACGCAAAATATTCCATGTGGTGGATGCACAGAGTCCAACTTGTTGTGAACGTCGACGAATAGACAAATCTGGATCAACATTAACACTATGACTTACAGCAGCGATATTTTTTTCTGTACGTACAGTTCTTCGTCTTGTTGTTTTTGTTGCATCGAGTAGAGAAAATGTTGTCCAAAATCTTTCGATAGTTCGACGAATAAGCTGCTCCGATGGTCGATTATGTAAACCATAAATTTTACGAAGTGCTCTATAAGTTTGGCGAATAGAACACTGATTTCGAAAATAAATTTCAACAATTTGTAGAGTTGTTGCGGCGTGAGTCTTTCCATGATAATTTGTCAATGCTTACTGAACAGAAATGTCGAAAGAACATGGCTTCTACCTTCTGTCAAATCACAATTATTCCTATCGAAAGTTTTATCACTCTAAAAAAAACACCCGATATAATGAATATCTCTGACTTTTTCTGACTTTTAATCAGCAACGCTGGACGCAGAGCCTCTACAAATTGTTATAAAAATAACCCCCAGGAATTCCAACATGAATAAAACATAGTATTTTTGTGAGTTCTAGTTATTTCGTCATTTTCGTTATATATTTTAATGAATTTTCAATAAATTTGCAAAAATTATTATTATTCACAATATTTTAAATTCAGATGGTGAATGAAATTGAGATGGGGCGCTAGAAGAAAACGTATTCTCAAGGTGGGCAGATGGCAAAAAAGGTTGGGATACTATGGGTTAGATATTCAGTAAGTTGCATCTTAACAGGCATAAACCAATATGCCTAAATGACAGGAAATATCGGCGCATAAATATAAATTCGTCCATCGCACTTTCTCGGACCTCCCTTGTCGTTTATACATATTCATAGATATTACCCATCGCTAATTATGGGTCCGATATCAAAGACACGATATTAGCTTGTAGGCAACATGTCGATTTATATCTGCGATCAAAGTCCGATGATTGCTACGCCATCTTCATACAGATAAGACCTTCTTCAATTATTTATAAATTGCTGTTATATGTCAGAGTTGCGTTACACCTTTATTGAATTAATAATTCACGTGATAATGTCTGTAGATAGGTGGGGAAAATTCATTTTTAATAACTTCATATCTCTGAGGAAAGCGAGTAACGTGAGGTGAATTCTAGTTTGGTTTGTTCTAGTATATGTGAACCTGAGTCGGTGAACTGATTATACTTGCGATTTCTGAACGAGTTACAAGGACAATTATTGATAAATGGGTACAACTTTTTGGAAATTGCTTTCAAAGCTTTCAAAGTTGAGAAGTTTACATTTTGTGTTACATTAGAAAATGAAGTTCATTTTCAGATTGTTGAAAACTTAATTTAGGTACAAAGTATTTCTTCAGAGTCATATGAAAAATAAATGTAGCCAGATTAGATTTAGAAGTTTTACAATATAAAAGTAGTTTTTTGATTGATTGAAAATATAACTGAATATCTATACCACTTAATTACCTTTTGACATTTTATACTTCTTCTAGGAAGACATATATGAATATTGGAAATAAAAATTTACAATTGCAAAGACAAGAAGTCAAAAGCTTCAGCCCGAATGTTCCTGAAAATTTGAAAGCTTTGAATTAATCTTTTAAGAAGGTAAATATCATGAATAAAAGCATTTAGTTATGCACTCTCAACTGACTTATACAAAATATGTTGATTTCTATTCATTTTTAGGAGTTACTAACATGACGCGTTTCATAACATACTCAAATACTCATAAAAAACTGGTCGAAAGTTTGGTTACATACAATATAAAGACAGTTTCTCTTTTCTGTTTAGCGATACAATATAGTGTTTTATCGTTTGATCGTATCGTTTTTTACTTGTCAGACATATATCTTGATGATTAAAGGTAAAACAACTTGATTTCCGCCGATTCATTTAATTAAACGTACATAAACAAAAAGTCCGAAAAAATAGCAAGATATTTAAAGAAAAAGAGTAACTGCAACATTTCATTTAAAACAAGAAACACGTTAGGAAAATAATAAAAAATAATAAAGATTTGATCCATACAAACAAAGAGTCAGGAGTCTGTAGGTTAAACTGTGGTACTTGCCCATGTGTATACGTTGGTCAGACAAGTAGATCTTTCGGCACTAGAAAGCATATCTTAGTTAAAACAGAAATTTAACATATGCTGACTATCTTTTGGAGACAGGACATGATTTTGACAATAACTACAAAAACTTACACCTAGAAAATAAGAACCTCAGGTTGAACTACCTAGAAGCGTTCGAAATTAACAGATACAATAAAAACATATTCTCCTAAACGACCAGACGTACCTTAATGAATCCCCCCTACTTAACCTTTTCTGAAACTTTGCATAATAATTAAAAAACAAATTACTGAAATTCCTACTACCCAATACCCACTACCGTATAGTTTGAATATTTAAAGAACTTAATCTAAAATAAGTAGTCAGTACCATACTTACCTGACGAAGTCATGTTGTCATGACGAAAAAATTGTTGTGAAATTTAATAAATTAAGTTGTTTCACTTTTATTCATCAGTTTTTTATTATTTAGCTTTGGGTGAAACCACTAAGTTTATTATACTATCTATATATCTGTATTAATGAACTATTTTGTTATTAATTTTATTTCTATTTTCTTGCATAGTTTAGAGGAAACTCTTCATGAAAATAGCAAAAAAATTATCGACAAGATAGTTTATTGGTACAGGTATGTAGATAACATAATCGTATGCTCTAAAGGTACCAGTAAACATTTCATTACATAAAATTACGGAGTTTACAATGGATGGAGAAACTGATGGCTAATTAAGTTATTTGAATTTAATAATAACTAGAGTCAACAAAAAACATAATTTTTATTTTTTATATATGGGGATATAAAAATCCCCAAAACATTGTTGCATCCAATTCAACTCAAATTATCAGTATATTATACTCGTAGTATGACACATAGATTACTAACAATTTCCTCATCTCCGAAAAATTCAAATCATGAATTGAATTAGATAAAATAAACAGAAACTAATAACGTCTATTCACCATCAATAATAGAGATAAAAAATATTTGTTGTTGATTGATTTTATTTTTTTATATGTGTAGTTTGACTGATGAAGACCTGACTGGAATTCTAATTGTTTTTTGGAAGATATAATACATGTTTTGAGAGATTTTTGAAGTAACTTATTTAAATATGTTGAATATCTTGAATAAATTATACTCTCTGAGAATTCCTTAAATTATGTTTTGTAATTTTGGAATTGGTTTTCATAATTGTAAGATGATAAAAAAATTTTGTCGCATTCAAATATTTATTTGATTAATTTTAATTGACAACTTATATTTGTTGGTTTATTTATTCCATTTGATATTGTATATTGAGTTTTGATTTTATACGTCTATAAAATATAAGCTGTGCTTTAATTCTAAAAATTTTTGAATCAAATTAAAACTATAAAATTATAGGAGAATAACAAATTAAATCTGTTTTTGATATTAAAATTTTGTAATATTTCTTCTATCAAGTAAAGAACCTATTTTCATTTTATTTAATAATATATCAGATTTCCAGGAACACATCCTTGATTTCTGATATGCCTGCAATTGTGAGAATATTATTCTTTATTTTCAATATAGAGTTAGTTGTTGATTTGCTTCGAGTTAGCCTCTTACATTTTATTTCTTCAAAGCTACAGATGATGTTATCTACCTACGTAATTTTGTTTTGTAGATCCTAGATTATCAAATTTTGTCGCAAAAAATGTATTACATTTTAGTTTCAATAGGTCATTTCATAATATCTTGAAATAATACTCAGAGCACATAGTGGGCAAAGTTTATTACTTTTACAATATAATTTTGTATGAGTCGTGGTTACTATGAAGCATATAGTTAAGAAATGTTATATATAATAGATTTTTTTTGATGATTAAAAGTAAAACAACTTAATTTCCGCTGATTTATTTAATTTCACAACAATTGTTTTGTCATGGCAACATGACTTCGTCAAGTGAGTAGGAGAATTATGTTGTTTTACTTTTAATCAACAAGATGTATTTCCAACAAGTAGAGACCGATACAATCAATGTTTTGCTTAGAAACATTGCTCTATAAACAATCATAGAAAAAAAATATATTCTCTTTCCTGAAACATTACACATTTTTCCGCTCAAAATTTCCTAGTCGAAATTGTTAATCGAAATAGTATTATATTAACCACGAATGATTTATATTTCTTCATATTCTTGATGTTATACGACATTTAACAATTTCGTATGTCCACCAGAATAGAAATTAAATTTTTCTCATACATTTTGATTAATTTTATTCAATTAAATAAATCATGTAGAAGTTTTACACAATGATTCTGTTTTTATAATTGAAATTCATTATTAACCATCATCCAGAATGAACTAGTTAAATTTGTTTCATTTTTATATATATTAAAATAATATTACTATGAGTTTCACTCTTTCCATATGTCATGTAATCATTTTTTCATATTTTGAGTTTTTTGGAACATATTTTGGATATGCCTGTGATTTTGAGAACATTATTTTATGTTTTTAACCTAGAGTTAACGATGTGCTTTAGTTTCTCTCTCACATTTTTCAGTTCGTCAAAGATGTAATATTTTCTATTGGTAGATTTTATTTTTCGCTCTTTATATTATATTCGCTCTTTATATAATATATAATGCATGCCGTTTTGCGAACATAGATTTGATACTCGTAGCTTGTCTTATTTACTTTATGTAGTTGTTAATATAAATCGAATATATTAAGTCATAAACTTCCGCTAAATATAGGTTTATCAGTATCAAAGAAAGTTTATAATGTTTTCAATGGTGATTAACAACTAAACAGTCACGTTTGAAGTAGAACAATATTTATTCCGATCTTCTATTTCAATTTGGTAGACGAAGGTTCTACTCAACTGTATTTGAGAAATAAAAAGCAAAAGCATGAATATTGTATCTTTTAGTATGAATGTAATTGACAATTACTTAAAAGTATACCTCTTCTATTTTGTACGTACAAAAATACTTGAAATTTCAATATTTTTGAGTATTTCAAGGTATTCTGGTGTTTTTGCCACAGAATTTCAATTATACAATTTAGACGTTTTCTTGATATAATGCAAAAATTCCCTTGCTGACAAGTCATGGAGAAAATAAATTTTATTTCAACCACTAACTGGATATGAAACATTAAGGAATTGTTTTTTAAATTATCCTGAAATTCACCGAGTTTGGATTTATTTACTAACATTGTAACGACTCCTACCTAGCTTTGAAATATTGAATCGGAAACAATTCAATTAACACCTCAGAGTAGGAGAACAATTTATTCAGTGGGTTGGCAGAATATGTCATGATTACAAAAATATATGATGTAATATCTTAGAACTCAGAATGTTGAAATTCATCAGTGGCAAAGAGTTGCGAATCATTTCCGCAAACAAGTGAACAGACTCCGAAAATGCATATTAACTTATCGATCCTAGTGTGCTTTTTATAGAATACAGCAAATTTACTGATTGATTTTAATTCATCTATAATACACTTCTCATTTAGAAATTCACTATTTCTCAGCTAAAGGAGCATCGATTTCAGTAATTTCAGTTAATTTTCTATCATTATTTCAATATATTTTACTTATATATTAAATATCCAGCACAAATAGTTGAAATTTTTTCCAATCATGAAGACATTGTTAATTAAAATTCCCAGTTTTTCAAACTTTTATCACTATCTAGAAAACATTATATCGAGAACCTGTAAATTTTACATCAAATCTTGTTAATTCAAGGTAGTGATTCACTATTAATATTGAGTCACGCTGCTGCAAAAAAGTTTCTCTTGTCGTAAGACATAAATAAGTAATTCAAGTGATTTCATGAATCTCTCAAATATTCTTCTGAAGAAACTTTTTCCAAGCATCATCAAGATTACACATTTTAGGATCCTTCTAATGTTTTCAAAGATTTTCATGAGACAGTGTTCAGTGTTTTTCATTGTCTTCAAAGTATTAATTAGATCGTTGATGTCTTTCCAAGTGTATTAAAGGGTTCTTGGCCTTCACGAAATCTATGAATTTTACTGTTGAAAATCTTTCAATGGCACTTCAATTATCTTCCATTAATCTTTAAAAGCTCCTTTGTAGGCTTTAAGGTTCTTTAATTAATTTCAAAAGGGTCTTTCGACTTCTTTGATGGTCCTCAATTATCGTGGGGAAGTCTTCTCAAGGATTTTATTTCGGTGCTTTGAAATAGCACCGTTTCATAGAAATTGCGGTAGATCTTTGAGGAAGAAGTTCAAGTTAATCATATCATCTACATTTCAAATTCAAAACAGTCACTGATGTCGAATATATTAGTCAAATATCTCACGTGGTTTCTTCGCTTTGAATAGAATTTTTCGATCCCGGTAAAGCAAGTGTAGTTTGTACTTTGACCTTTAGTTTGATTGCATTAGTGAGAACAAAATCATGAATTTTGTTTTAGTCGAGATTTTTCATCGCTTCCTGGTCAGAAACAGAATGGCTCTATACAGGGTGAGTTGTAGGCACAATCATTCAAACATGTACTGCGTATTTTCTGAACAAATGCCGAAAAACCGAGAGCGAAGTTTTAATTTTTCTCTCTTTTTATAAGGCTGATCATAAACTCCATACCATTAAATATAATTTCTCATTGAATAAACGAGCTAACATCATTAAAGAAATTTCGATACATATGTGGTTTAGAGATAGAACAAAAATAGAAACTTTGAAACAATATCAAGAAATGATAAATTACAGATCTGTGGTCAGGAAAGTAGTTGAGCGATGCTACAATTACTAACATGCCGGTCAACTTTGATTATATCTGTGATTTGATCGGCATTTTCGACGACGGTCCTGAACGGAATCGACGAAACTAAAATTGCACGTAATTAGCTGTTACAGTATCGGGAACATAAACACGATTTCAGCCGTCTGGCATGCATTTTCACCTTAATCAAAGAAAAACTATGAAATATACCGTATTTTCTCTTTGTTGACTCCATTTTTAACACCCTGAAACTCACAACTGAATGAACCAAACAAAAAACAGCAAAAGAAACTTTCAGTGTGAAATGTCACCTTGACAACAAGCATTAATATGAAAATATTTGATCGAAACTTTACAAAATATCTACCGAGAAAATAATTGATTCCTTTTTCGGAAACTTTTAGCAGAAACGTAACTTTTTCTATTGTTAGATTGTGATCAATTTTTTTTAGCTTATATTTTATGTATTCCCAGAGGACCTGAAAGTATCAGGAAGCATTAATTATAGTATCAGTATCCACATATTTTATCATTTGTAGTACATGATGGGCAGAATCAAGATCAGTTCAGGCTATGTTTATAAATATTCAAGAATAAGTCATGATATATCTTGTAGTGATCTTTGAATTACATTGCTATGCAGTCCAAGGTATTCCACCTTGCTTTCACTCATTGTCTCCTGCCAAAGTTAGAAGTGAAAGATCAATCTCATCAGTACAAATATGGCAGCCATGTATCACACATCAGTTTCGAAATTAAAATAGTCGTGTCAATACGATTCGCGACTAGATCAATTTAAATCGCACCTTATGTGGAAAAGAATGAATCAAAACCAATCGGAAAATTACAAGGATTATTTATTGCTATATAAGTACCGCCAAATCGGGTCAGATGTGTACATATGATGAATAAAATAACCGAAATTATCGTACATCAATTTGAATAAACGGTTCTAATTTGACTTTTGAGATTGATTCATCGCATGAGAATACGATAAAGTACTAACGAATGTATTTTGTTATCTTGGTCAGGCTGATTAGGGTGAATATTATTAAGCCAGGGGCTGGTGCTTTATATTCAAAATTTTGATATACTATTGCTTTCGCACGATTAGGAGTATTTAGATGCTGATTGAGGTTAACAAGGTATTATTTCAGGATATTTAAATATGATATATTATCATCATTTTGCGCACTCATCTGGGTCAATGGTGGCCAAATTTGACTGAGTACCAAGAAATTTTTTTTTTAGAAACAGTGACTCATTCAATAATCACAGACAATTACCTAGTTTATACAGAATTGGATTCATAACACAACCTGGCACATTGCCGGAGAAATTTAGAGCTAATTTCATACAAATTTAGCCATATTATGCTCGAATTTCAATGGTAAGATATTTTTATGTAATGAAGGTTACACCATTATTAAATATATGTTATTCCTTTGGGAAAAATAAATCCATTATTTTCCTCAATTACAATTTCAGATTAATGTTCGTTGTCGAGGTGACATTTCACAGTAAAAAAATTCCTTTGCGCTTTTTTGTTTGGCCAATTCGATTATGAGTTACAGGGTGTTGAACATGTGTAAAGAATTGGTATGTAGTACCTTTTTGAATTCTCCCTTGTAATTGATTAAACGTTAACCAATTGTTATACAAATTCTTGGTTAAGGATAGGTACTTTGAATGTGGTTGAGGGGGATTATATATTAGACTTGGATGGTTTATTTTCAGCCTAAATACTTATGTAAATTTACAAATTTGATTTGTTTACCCAAATTCAGGGAGGTGTTTCGGTGTAGTTTGATCGCGATGAAAACACTTTTTTTTTTCGTGGAAAAGTTCTTCTTTGAGCTTTTCCACCGTTGTTCACTTTTATTGGGTTCACCTTTAGATTCACCTAAATGTAGATAATAACCACCATAACGCACCTTTAGTGCGTTATGGGGTACTAAGAGAGTGTTCCTTGGAGGGTTAAAGTGAAATTCGAATATAAATTGTTTCAAAGATAGAGAAGAGATGTGTGTTATTAGGTGAGAGAACTAGCGAGCAGTTTATTTTGTGCCTTTTGCACAAGCGACAAAATGCGAATTTTTGGGGGATGTTTCTACAAGGGTGCATGTTGGCTAACTGAGGAAGAACTGTTATTATTATTATTTTTATACTGATTATAACCTGAGAGATGAAGATAAATATGATTAGAACTTTGTTCAAGAGAATATGTGTGGAATCAGAACTTAATGTTCAAAGAGTAGAGAATATTCCGTGACCGTTTGGTCGAAGCACGAAAAGAGCGCCAACAAGCGACTTCGAGGGATGTTTTCAACTGAATCTTTTTGCTAACTAACTGGTAGAATGAGGGACTCTCCTACGGATCGAAATGTGGTCAGGTAAATTTCGAGACGACATTCGACGGTTGTCGTCTTTAAACGGCTGAAACGGTTCTAATGGGTTTCTGAGAAAACTGTGAAGGACAAATATTTTCGGTCTCTAACAGTTCCGAAGATTTCTAGGAAAAAAGGGACATATTTGAAAGGCCTAGATTGCTGACTCGAGGATCATAATTGTAATGTACATGCCTAGTGAATTGAAAATTCCTTGCTCGGTGTAAATTCGAATAACATGAAAGTCAACAAAGAGAAATTTTTAAAGTTTTTCTTTGATGAAGGCGAAAATGTGAACCAGGCGGCTGAAATTATGAAAAGTGTTTATAATCCCGATACTTAAACAACTTATTACGTCCAATTATGGTTTCGTCGATTCCATTCAGCTATTTTTGATATTGCAGATCCTCCCACAGGCAGGCCCGTCTTCGAAAATGTCGATAAAATCACAGAAATAATCGAGGTTGATCGGCATGTAAGTCGTGGTAGTATCGCCGAAGAGCCAAAGATCGGCCATTAGTAGTTTTGAACCATTTGTGCGAAGTTGGATTCAAACAGAAGCTCGATGTGTGGGTGTCACACCAAGTAACACCAAAAACATGATATATCGAATTTCCATTTGCTAAGCTTGGCCAGACGGAATTGAATCCACCAAATTTTAAACGGATTATAAGTGGTGATGAGAAATGGATGACATGAAAAATTTTTATGTGAAAACAATCGTAGTCAAAGCACGGTGAAACAGCTCAAACAGTGGCCAAACTAGAACTAATGACCAGAAAGGTTCTACTGTGCGTTTAGTGGAACAGGAAAGGAATTCTTCATTATGAGTTGCTTCCATATAGCAAACAATAAATTCGTATCTCTTTTGTCAACAACTAGAGCGTTTGAAGCTAGCGATTGACCAGAAATGGCCAGAATTGATCAACAGAAAAGGTGTTGCTTTTGGTCAGGACAACGCCAACCTTTGCGAGTTAATTCAAGTAAAGAAATGTATTCTCGATATTTATTTATTAGAGTTTAATTTATGTTGTTGACATATATGTTTCGGGTTTCAACGAATAATATATGTCAACAACATAAATTACATATGTTTCGTTGAAACCCGAATCACATATGTCAACAACATAAATTAAACTTTTGTGAAACTTAAGCCAAGTGTATTTGTTCACCTTATCAATATCCAAAAAACTATATAGAAAGATTAGTGGCACAAAATTGGAATTTATACTGGAACCAATAATTTTTTTGTTCTATGTTAACGAACAACAGACAAACTTCCAGTTAAATTGCTTATTAATAAGTTGAACAAATACACTTGGCACAAGTTTCACAAGGGTTAAATTTATGTTGTTGACATATATATTTCGGGTTTCAACGAAATACACTTTGCTTAGAGTTCACAAAATTTTAAGTCATGTTGTTTTGGGTTTTATGTCAATAATGTATATTAAACTTTTGTGAAACTTAAGCCAAGGGTCTTCGTTCACCTTGATATTATCCAAAATGTGGTTCGCGAGAAATCAATATATTTAAATTGCTTATTTCTATTTGTTTATGACATCCTTCAGCATGAAGGAGAATCTATCCTAGAATAATTTGTCTTAGAATGATACTGCATAGTTATATACCTAAATATGCTATTCATTCAGCTATATGATCAGAAAAGTAATAATAAGGAAGCAACTACTTCTGCTTCCAATATTCTAAATAAATGACAGATATTTGACATTCTGCTCTTGAAGAATCATTATACGATTAAAAATTAGAGAAATTGTGAGAAATAAGTTGTTCAACAAACTACAATAACTGACGAAATGTTCAAAAAGTATGTAATTTAAACTACCAACTTTAATCTTCGGCGATACGAATATAAAAACTAAAATAGTGAATTGTCTTGTAGAGAACGTGATGACAATTAACATCTCCTAATGAATGGGATAGCAGAGGATTTCGGGAGGGAAAAGTATTAACGTTGTGACTTCTTTTCTTTCTATTATTGATTGGTTTATCATCAAGATGTAACAACTTAAGGAATATTAATTATGCCTTAATGTACGATCACTGTAAAACTCCGGTCAGTACGTGCTTCTATTTGTTTCCAAAAGCAGAGAATATTGACAGAAAAATTCCACCATTGCGTCTATTTCTTATCAAGAATCTGTATCTGGTCATCACCCCGGTAATTAAATACCAGTTATACATAATATCTATACATAACAGAAACGTTTTTTTCTCAATTTGACGAGAGCAATCCCGTCGCATACCCAGCTAACGATCCTTTCCATCATGCCATGGCTTAATTGAGGATAATTTTTTAATTATCGCCTGGGTATTCGCACTACTCGTAAACCTTTAATTACCGAAATAAAAAAAATTAATCGTGGCCTATTTACACGCCGCTGAGTTAATTCGAAATTAAGGGGACCTATCGACGAGATCGAATTTGTGCATCTGATTTTCGAGTATTCTCAGTTCAGGGACGTACGGTAGTTTGATCAGAACGTTCAGTAATGAAATTTTACAATACAAAGACTTCTGAAAATGTGAAGTTCAGCATTAGCATAAACATGGAGAACATGTAGAGTATACAATGTCCAATATGAATAATACAAAGTGCTCCACAAATGTTTCGTTGTTTAGTAGCTAATACATGATGAAAGAATTGTTTACTGTTTCATCTGTGTGTCTTTTTTGTTTTTTCCTCTAATAATTAATCGGTTGTGAATTCGTTTCCTGTGTATTCAGTTGTGTTTAATTTTTATTATATACAACGCCTATAATGTCGACAATTTGTTGAAGTAGCCTTCGATTTATATCATAAGCTGGGATTGAAACTGCTCGGGTCCTTAGAGTAGTTTGGGGGTGGCTAATGCAAATCCAATGCCCATTACAGATGTTACATGCATGTTCAATCAGGCCACAGAGGATGTAGTGGCAACTCTGGTATACCACGATGTTGTGTGGCATCATTGACAATTCTGGCACTATGAAGGCGGTTATGGTTGTCTAAAATAGTAACATTTATACCAATAACAGCATGAAATAGACATATAACATGATTAATGTCTTGGTCGACCTGAATCTGATAATTCATGTTCTTATCAAGCAACAGCACTCCTATTCTGTACGAATTAAGGGCTCCCTGAAAAACAACGATACCACCACGGAACATTGTGCTACAGCCACACATTTCTCTTTGATTACTCTTTAACGGTGAAAATTTCATGTGAAAATTTTTCTTGCACTTTACTGTGGACAATTTTGCATAGAAAACTCGATATGACGGCTTACAAAGTTCAAATAGTGCAAGACGTGATTATACTATACGTTTCCACTTCACTCAATAAGCTGATGATCGCATGGCCGAAGGTGATTTTCCAGAAAAACTCTTCAGAGTGGTTCTCTGTAATGCGCGATGATAAGACGTATCACACAATCTGCTTCCTGGGCAGATTGTGGAGACTGCTAGTTGTCACCTGGTCAAAGAGCCACGCTCACATACTAGTAACCTTACCGGTAGAATTCACGATGTACCTTAAAACACACCTCTGATGTCTCTGTTGCTTACCGCGATTAAGATTCTAGTTTGACGACAGTGAAATTAAGTCATGATGTCTAAAGCAGAGACTTCCTTTTCCTATTTTCCTTTCTTTGTGTTTCTTGTAATCATACCGGTTGTCGTGTTCTATTTGGGAGCAGAGTCACGCTATCCTGCGATTGAGTAGAGTTTTGTAATCCATATTTGTCGCTCCTGGAACGTGCACACGGACCGGGCAAAGATGAAACCCTGCTGAGTCTCAGCACGTGTTTTTGATTTTCGTTACTTATCCGCAGCGGAATCCCGAATGACTGTCTGGAGGAAAGAAGCAGACTTACGACGTTTCGACCTAGGTGGATTCGCTCTTTGTTCGCCCCCAACTCTACTCCACCCTGTTTCAGCCCCTGAGTGGTCTACGCTACAGGTCTGCGATGGTTCCTACTCAAAGTTTTGTTCTCTTTTTACCTCAAATTTTTGAATCCTTGAGCTTCCATCTACATTACTTTGGAGCTTCACTCTTGGCAGTCGAACAGCAATAGCGGTCCTTACGGAGTCCCTGCTGGAAAGCTGTCATTGGTGTTGTTTCTGAGCTTCGGTCCTTCACAATCACCAAATAGGAATACTTTTTTCATGCGGCTAAGTGCTGGGACCGACTCGGAGATTCTTTTTGGTAAAGGGGGATCCCTGCTGGTTCTTCTTCTGCTGTATTCATGCAGGTTCTCTATTGTGCTTTTCCAGACTTCTTTCTCCTTCTCTTTCAGCTCTAGTGATCTGCTGGAGTGGCAAAACTCGAGCAGAAACTCGGGACATCAATGATGACAATGGTACATCAACGTTGGTGAAGAACTGTACTCACATGCCAGTATGTACAATGCTTAGCATGTATCTTAAAAAAGTCCGTGTAGGACCCGCTTAGGACCTTCGGGACCGTGAGGTTTTGTAAAAGGCAAAAAGCACAGACCCCTGTGTCACTGGACCCATATGGAGGGGATTTTTCATCACGACTGGGGCCTTAGTTTCATCCCAGATTTGAAATTAAGGGCTGAGTAGAGTTATCCAATACAGTGGCAAGGGTGTTTGTCGCAGCACAGTACTTACATCCTGACGTTATTCCACCCTATTGCAGTAAATATCCGGATTTTTCTGTGCAATGGCCGAGTGTTTTATGTATAATACTGCGTTACGTTGGGAGGGTGGAGGACCTCGAGTACTATTTGTACTCTCTGGCCACCGAATTGGTGTTGGACTCGAGGGTGCCGTGGTTAAAGGTCCGAATGCTAGAGTAGAAGGGTATTCCATCTACCTGGTCACAGCTAAGCATTAATTCATGGTTACTCGATAAGTGCTTCAGTGTTTAGCGGGACTTGACGGTTCGACCGGTCCCGTCCTAAGCCAGGATTATTTGCGAAACATTTCTGGGGTGTTTGGGCATTGACGATACGGTTTTAGACCATTGTTGCTCGAAACAGGATCGATTGAAAGACTTTACAAAGGTTCGTGGGTCTTGACCGGAAGACGGGCTCGTACCAGGATCAATTTAAGCATTAATTCTAGGGATTTTCTTGCTTATTGCGTCTGACAGTGCTTGACTGTTACCAATCACGGTAGAAGATTTTGAACTGAAGCCGAAACTGGAAGGGGGGTAGGTTCAATTCTACGGAGTAATTCTCGCTTTGCGCCGGATTTCTGATTGCTGAGAATCTGGAGACTGCTGAGCGGTCACTTGGTGAGAGAGCAAGGCTCATATGATAGCATTTGTACCCGGTGGAATTTATTATGTACCTTAAAACACGAAATCAATTATTTTTGTTCTTTGCATCTGCATTATACCCAAAATTTCAGACCATTAATGAAATGGCAAGTAAGAAAAAAGTCGTAAATCAATTCAGCAAAAATATTGAGACAATCACCCTTGAATATTCCATTACGTATACATATTATACATACTTTTATATGCCTAACGTGTTATACATAACTCAAAAACAAATTTTACTTTCATTGCTTGTAAATTCATCAAAAATTAAATATGTTTGCGATCATATATTTTCTTCAAATCAGTCTCACAAAATAGAAAAAAAATTTTTAAATTACCTTTCTCTTGATATTTTTATGTCAAAGAAAAGTATAAGAGTTTGATACACTTTTACCCAATTTGAATAAGAAATTGCATCTCCACCACTGGACGAATTTTAATTAAAGCCCTCATTAGGCTGCAATACCAGCTAAATGTTCAATTCGTGGTTCTCTCATCAAGATGAGATGCGTTCGTAGATTTTTACAAATTACCGGACTTTCAATTAGTACACGCTCTCCTTCGGAAAAATATCATTTAACACGAGGAATCACTGAACGAACCAAGATCGCAAAAATAAATTGTTCTTATATAACATAATCGAAACTGCTGAACATCATGTATCTCTGTAATTAGTTTTGAGATTTAAATATACTAAATAAACCAATAAAATTCCAGATTCAACTTTAGAACTCACTTAATTGCCTTCAATGAAAAATGGAATTTCACACTGAAGAATTTGAATAAATAGAGTTTTGTGAAAGAAAAGTCAAAAGAACGCAGCCATAAATTTTAAATTTATCTTCTTCGTTCATTACTAACTACGATTATTCTATCATAGGCTACGATTTGGCCGTTCCGGAAATCTTTTGTGAGTCGAAATATTTGAAAATAAAGAAACTCTTGTCCTGGATTTCAGCTTGAAGTCAGGCAACTTGAAATTGTACAAATTCGACCCCCGATATAATAGTCAATCGTTGGTTTTTCGCAAGCTACATATTGGTAATAGTTTTAATATAATTATATTATATTTATGGATGAAATGGTAAAAAACAGGAAAATAAGGTGAATTATTTAATACGCAAAAATGGAATAAACAGGTTACTAAAATAATTATCGGAATAGAGGATTCATCATGCGTTTTCAAGAGAAGCTATCACCCAGCACATGAATAACTTCATTCTTCGTTATAAATAATAATAATAATAACAATTTCGTTCAACAAAAGAATTATGTTTATTTTTCAAATTAAATGTTTACTCATCAGTACAAAGTACATTTTTCAAGAAACTATTTTCATTTTGTCTTTCTATCATCGCCATGTCATTTTTCTCCCCCACTGTGTACAGTCGGAAAGAGTAAGGAGAGATTCAAAGGGCAGTACAGTTGAATATTCGTCATCATTTGTAATACATTGTGAAATTATTCTTGTGTAGGGTGCCGGGCACAATAGCTTCATTTGTTATTGCATGGTGATTCCGTAAATGATTTTCGTAACGTTCGAAATGAAAATCCCTAAATGTTATGTAATAATTGTCTTGTCGAATAAACACTGCATCTTAAAAAGAGTACAGATGAAAAATTGGACGTTGTGGGGATCGACAATGTTTAACTAATGGATTATTTGATCCAACAAGAACTAAATGTGAAATAGAAATAAAAGAAAAAAGCTATAAAAGATGAAACAATTTTTAATCACGACAACAATTCAAATAAATTAATCCGATTGATCTGTACCAAAAATCATTAATAAGTGATATGATCTATAGTAATAGACAGCTCCAGAAATCGAGACAGAGTAACATACATCTGTATAACAATTATATAGTGAAACAAAATCGACAAGAATTTGTTGATCACAGAGGCAAATTTCAGACATGCGTACGTTTCTAATTGGTTGGTTTTCATCAGTATGCTAGTGACTCCAAATCTATCAAGTATCTATTTTCGCTATACACAGAGATACTAAGGTATTATAAATACACTAGCTCCATCTCAAGTATGCAAAATACAAGACGTACCTATGCGAGTTAATTCAAGTAAATAAATATATCATCGATATTTTCACGTATTATTAATATCTTAGTGTAAGCATATTTATATTCAAATAAATTAAATTTGAATATCAAAACAGATTTAATCTGTTATTCTTCTACAATTTTAATTTCAATTTTAATTCAGAAAACTTTTAAAATTAGATTAATGTCTACAATAAGCACCGCTTCTATTTAATAGACGTATATAATCAAACCTCAATATATAATGTCAAATGGACAAAATAAACCAACAGATATAAAAAAGTCATTAAAATTAATAAATAGATATTTAAGGGAGACAAAATTTTGTTTCTGATCTTACCATTAAGAACACCAATTGCCTTTTAAAAAACATGAACACAACTTAAGGACTTCTCAAAAAATACAATTTATTTGAAATATTCAATATATTTAAAAAATCAAATAAGTTAATTCAGAAATCTCTCAAAACATGCACTATATCTTCAAAAAACAATTATATTTCTGGTAATCTCTTTATCGGTCCTAAATAATATTCCAAATATCAAAATCAAATAACTATCACTATATCTCACCTCACACGTGTTTAACAGGATAATTGCTTTAAACAGACTAACTTTAAAATTCAAGATAGTCTATGTTCTCAACAAAATCACAGAAAAGTTTAAGATGTTATAAGGTTATATTTAAATCATTGACATTCTTTAATGAGATTTATTAAAGCCTGAATATAATTATATATTATATATAAAATAAAATAGAAAAAGACTTTTTACCTGATAGAAGAAATATAACAAAAGTTGAATATCAAAACAGATTTAATCTGTTAGTCTTCTACAATTTTAATTTCAACAAAATTTTATTCAAAAAACTTTCAGAATAAAATTAATGTCTACAATCAGCAACGCTTATAGTTAATAGAAGTATATAATATTTAAGGCCGATAAGAGATTACCAACCAGAATTATGATTGTTTTTTGAAGATATAGTGCATGTTTTGAGAGATTTCTGAATTAACTTATTCGAATATTTAAATATATTAAATATTTCAAATAAATTATATTTTTTGAGAAATCTTTAAGTTGTGTTCATGTACTGAATTGTCTCTATGGAGCTATGTAAATCCAAATATTTGAGATGTACAACAAAATAACGTAAAAATAATGAATGACTGTACGGAGCTATGTAACCCCAAAAATTATTCGAGATATTTAAATGGGTACCATCTGTTTAACAACCTTCCTTGTCGATTGCCGACATTCCGATATCTGTTAGAAGGCCCCTCTTTTTTAACCCGGTTTTTTATCACGTTCCGCTTGTAAACCTCTGTACCACCATTAGGTGTTATCTCGAATCTATTGAAATATTCAAAATATTTATCCTTTTTGTTTAAATACCTCTGTACCACTGGTAGGTCTTCAGTTGTCTGATGATGGGATAGTTCATTTCCCGAAACTCGAGTCACAAATATTGTGTGATATGTATTTTTATTTGTAGTAAAACATAGTAATTTCTACAATTTGTTTTAATTGTGTTCATGTTTTTAAAAGGCCATTGGTGTTCCTAATGGTAAGATCAGAAACAAAATTTTGTCTCCTTTAAATATCTATTTATCAATTTTATATTTTTATATCTGTTGGTTTATTTATTCCATTTGACATCATATATTGAGTTTTGATTATTATATAAACGTCTATTAAATATAAGCGGTGCTTATTGTAGACATTAATTTAATTCTAAAAGTTTTTTGAATAAAAATTTTTTTTAAATTAAAATTGTAGAAGACTAACAGATTAAATCTGTTTTGATATTCAAATTTTGTTATATTTCTTCTATCAAGTAAAAACCCCATATTTTATCAAATAAATTAATTCGGCTGTTCTGTACCAAAAATAATTTACGATTCTTATCGATAATATCTTCGTTTTATTTGAAACTCTTCAGAAATATTCAATCTAACCTATGATTATTATAGCAATTTTTTTTACTCATATGTTTCATCCTTGAAGGAAAATTAGAAACTGATCCTGATCACATTGTTATAACCTAACTCTATGCATGAGCAGGTCCAAAACACAGAGTCATCTTCTGCCTGTAACAAAAGTTTGCGCAGATGCTTTTAATTTCCATTTTTGTCAAAGGTAGAAGACGAGTTGACTCTGTCATTTCGACCTGCTCTATGCTTATGTATAATAATAGTCTCTAATTTGCCTTCAAGGATGGAGCCTGTGAATATAAAAATTTTATATAATAATTATAGTTTAGATTGGATATTTCTGAAGGGTTTCAAATAAAACGAAATATGGACTTGTACTTCGATTATGTGTGTTATGTTGAATTACTTCCCTAATTTTTTATTTTGAATTATTATATTTCAGGTGATAAAAATTTGTCATTTTTAGAGCGTGTTTCCTTGACAAAATATGTATAGTGAGATATAAAAATATCATAAGATATTTACTGAAGGTATTACGTAGTAATTCATTTTATTTAATTTTACAATCAAACATGTCGCCAGATCTCCTTTATTAAATATCTTTACCCAGTGAGGTATTTCCGAGAATTGTCCCCAATATATTTTATGATTATGTGTATTTTTTTTCTAATATTTTTTCTTATCGGTATTTCAGTAAATTTATTTATTTATCTATTATATATATTATCTATTTGTATACCTTTTTTGTATAAAATTTCCGTTTATTTCCAAAAATTGTTACCATTTGTACTTACCCCTTTTTTTTAAGTTTCAATAGAAATATAGTCGGTCTAGAAAGTATCCGGAAAGAACAAAGCTGAATTGTATTTATTTAGTATTATATATATTTTGAATCTTCAATTAGAAAATTATAACAAAATATTCATCTTATTTGCTTATACAACCTCCATTTAACTGTAAACACTTGACTAAACGTCGAGGTACACCCGAAACTAGATCACCTCCTTATTTTTCGATGATAGTAATCCAGGACTGTGAAACTGACTGAATTAAATCATATTCCTTTCGTGGCGCTGCTCGTTCAACTTCAATCTTCATTAGTCCCCATATGTTTTCAATTGGGCTAAGATCTGGTGGAGCTGCTGGCCAAGAAATGATTGTCACTTGGTATAGGCTGAAGTATAGCATCTCGCATTATTCTGCTGAAAACGCCACCCCTCTGGATATAAAGCATGCGCCGTTTCAAGGAAAATATTGTTTAGAATGTCACAAAACTTTTCATTATTAATGGCACCATCAACTATACAGAGAAGCATAGCACTATGCTGAGATATTGCTCCCCAAACCATCATTTTGGTGGAAATTTCAAAGGTAACAGGTTGTTTTGATAAGATCTTTATGTGATTTCCACCAAGTTGGGAACGACTTCCATAAGATGTAAATACATTATTGATATTATCTTCTTGGAAACGTTGACAAAATTCTATCCTTAATTTTTTTCAAAAGTGTCACTATAGGGATTTTTTTTTGTTTCCTTGATATGTAGCCATGTCTTTTCAGTGACATACGGACGGTTTCTGGACATATTCAGAACTTTTTCCCAGTTCAGTCAATTGCATTAATTTTCTAAAGTTTCTAAAACCTGTTCTATACAAATATTCCACATGTTTTCTTTTTTCTAGTTGCGACATTATTTGATAAATTGTTGACAATTACCAATATTTGACAAACAGTGCTGCCATGCAACTTTGGCCATAGCTAACTATCTGCACAACCTATTTTATACATTACTTTTGTCATAGATTGTTTCAAAAACGAAGTATTTTGAAATTATGAAGAATTATACATTCCGAATACTTTCTAGATGGACTATATAAAAAGAGAAGATATGAGTTTTAGAGTCAATGCAAAATGTAAACCTCAAGAAGTCACATTGTTGGTGAAATTATTTATGTCAATAATTAATTGTCGAAATTTTCTACATTTTTTTGTTTCAGAAAAAAAATGGCTTCATTTTTCAGAAACCATATAATTCCTACTGGAGAAATTGACAAAATCAACTTGCCCATAGGGGCAAGTTGATTTTAGAGCATACAAAGATTTCTGTGAAGTAAGTACTAGATGATTCTATATTATTTTAGTCGTGTGCTTATAAAACTTTCGAAATAACTGATTATATTATAAGTCACAAAGAACTTTGCGAGTTATCAGTTTATTTGTTAAACATTCGAACTAGTTTCTTTTGTCATCCCTTCGAAATTATAATCCTCAAATAAAACAATATCGGTTCATTTTTCCAAATGTCAATAACTGTCTCTTCATGAATATGCTTTGATAAAAAACTTCGATATCGAACAAATGCACTTTCTAAATTATAAATTCATTCGGTTTTATAAAAAGGCAACATCGACAAAAAGAGGAAACAAGAAAAAGAACAACGAGGTCCAGTCCACTGCCGGAGTCAAGTATGTCGTGGGAATCGCACATGGATCCTGGTGGGTCATGAATTATGAATGGCGTTTCCTTAAAGCTGGCAATGTGGAGCATTCTATTATTTTGACCCAGTACAACACCAGTACGACTGGTGATCGATATTGACTGATTGAGGAACTCGCAGTTACTCACGACGTTCTTATTGTGTAATCTCATTGTAATGGCATGACATTTTGAGGTGTTCATATTGTTTTTGATGGGAAATTCAAAGTGACAATATTAACTGGTATTAAGTGTTACCACTTCGTATTGGCTGCACTTATGATAGTGATGTAAAGGGGTTTAATTCTTTTTTTTCTAATCACGAAATTGATTTTAATTTTATGTTCACCTGTTAAGGTTGTGAAGTAGCTCGAAAGTCGTTGAATAATATGAAGTATCATTTATTTGTCGAAGGTGTATGATTAGATTTCAATTCCCATCTACATAAAGGTTTTCGTTAGACGCCTTTCGAATTCACATTCATTTAGAGTGCGTAGAATTCCCCAGATTTCATGTTCAGCACATAATGGACGTTAGTTTATGAGGTTCTTATACGTATTGTGGAGGAAAGCTACTCGTACCACATTCCATAAAAGACAATATAAGATACTGATGCTATATTTAGGAAGGAATCGAACCATATGAGATTAAAAACATTTACACCATCCAAAAATCCAAAATTTCACGTTTCAACAAGACCCCTTGTTGCCAGAGAAAATATAGCCTAATGAAAATAAAAGTACCAGACTCACACATTTGGAAGCGGTAGAAACTGCTATGTACAAGAGCCTTAAAATTCTTCTCAACGACCAAACAGATATCGCAAGATCCCCATTGTTGAATGTTTTTACTCATTGAGGCATTTTCGATAATTTGCCCCAATATATTTTATGGTTATTTACATCTATTGAATGAGTCAAAAATAAAACAAAATACGAAATAATATTTTATTAAATTATCTATTGGCCATTTTGGTCCAACACCTTTTGCCATATTTCTGGTAGTAGCATGATTCCATGCTGATCAACACTGATCCAGGTGATTTTTGACCTCTTCATTTGAAGTGAAGGTTTTACCGTCTAGAAATTTTTGCAATGAGCACATTTGGATAATATGGTGGGTGTGGCAGTGTATATCATTCAAGCTGTAAAAGCTTTTGACGAGTTATCTTGGTGAAACACTAAAAGTCTTCTGTTGCTTAATACTGGCCTTTTCTGTTGAAGTGCATCATTCAGTTTGTCCAGCTGATGATAATAGACTTCCGAATTAATTATTGTGTTACCTGGCAAAGCTCAAAAAAGAAACTTTTCCTTTACAACCCCACCAAATAGACAGCATTCCTTTTTTATGGAAACTGGTTTTCGAAATGCTTTGAGTCGGTTCATCTTTTTTGTTCCATGATCTCTTGCGTTTGACATTGTTATACATTCTGTCAAGAAAGTACCGGGAATTATCGATTTAAATCTGGCGGGGCAATGAGGCAGGTAAAAATTTTTTTCCTAGATTGGTACCACTGTCCTTAATTACTATGCCAAGCTTGAGCGGGATATGTCAACTAGTGTGTTTGCAACAGCTGATTAAGTCAGTCGATGTCAGAGTGCGTGCCGATTTTTACTATGGGTGATTACGTTGAGAAAAAGAATTTGTTTAAAGTTTTGTGTTGCAAATGAATTTTCGTGTGCCGATGCATTGAAAATGTTGCAAAAGGCCTTTGGTGATAATGCTCTATCGAAAACTCCTGGATATCAGTGGTACAGAGCCTTCAAAGTCGGTCGTGAAGTGGACGCCCATCGACGGCTTCGATCGAAGATAACGTCGATAAAATTAAGGAAAGGGTGCTTAAAACCGCCGTACTAGCTTGAAAGAGATAGCACATGATCTTAAGATATCCCACGAGTCCGCACGTACGATTTTGATTGATATTTTGGGCATGAGAAAGGTGGCCGCACGACTCGTACCGAAAGACCTGAATTTTCTTCAAAAACGTCATCGCGAACAGGTTGCTTCAGACATGCTGGATCGCTGTAATTCCGATTCTACATTCATGGAACGCATTATAACTGGTGATGAGACCTGGGTCTACGAGTACGATATGCAAACAAGCCAGCAATCATCGGGATGGGTGGCAAAAAATGAGCCGAAACCGAAAAAACCACGCCAAAGCCGCTCGAAAATGAAGGTAATGCTCATTGTTTTCTTCGATATCCGTGGCGTGGTGCACTACGAATTCATTCCAGAGGGTCAGACGGTAAACAAGGAGTATTACCTAGGCGTTATGAAACGTTTGCGTGAGCGTATCCGTAAGAAGCGGCCAAATTTGTGGGCGAATAACTCATGGATTTTGCATGACGATAACGCGCCTTCTCACCGAGGTACGATTGTGACTGACTTTCTCGCCAAAAACTCAACAAACGTGCTTCAGCAACCACCGTATTCGCCGGATTTGGCTCCCTGCGACTTTTTCCTCTGCCCAAAACTAAAATTGCCCCTTCGTGGCACCCGTTTTGAGTCGATTGAAGCCATAAAACAAAATTCGGCGCGAGAGCTAAAGTCCATCCCGGAAAGCGCCTAGAAAAATGTTTCGATAATTGGAAGTGCCGTTGGCATAGATGTATTGGAGCAAATGGAGCCTATTTTGAAGGCGACCCAATAAATTTTGACGATTAAATGTAAAAATGTTGTTTTAATTGAAAATTCCCGGTATTTTCTTGACAGAGTAGTATACAACCTATTTTTCCCCAGTAATGATTCGCTTCAAAAATGGATCATTTTCGAGACGTTTGAGAAAAAAATAACATACGTCAATGCGACATTACAAATTGCTTTCCGTGAGAACATGGGGAACCCATATGTCGAGCTTCGAGATTAAACCCGGGCCTTTCAAGTGGTCATAAACAGTTGAATTCGATTAACTTAACCTTTTACCAACCTCACGTGTTGTTATCCACCGATTTGCATCAACTAATGCCTTTATCATGTCTTTATCAGCTTCAACCGGAACGTGGTGCATCTGCTAAATCAAAATTGCCGGATTGAAATTCTGCAAACCAGTTCTGGCACTGGTCAACACATCTTCACCATACTCATCGGTGAATTTCTTTCTGGCTTGAATAGCATTTTTACCTTTCCTATAGTAAAAAAGTAAAATATGACTTATGCTTATTGCTCTCCATACTTAAGAGGGCACCAACCAACAACTACTGCGTATAATTAATTCAACTTTTTCACACATAGGCCTTGCTATATCAGCTCTCAAAACACATAATGATTATGGGGCTTAAGAGTGGAAAAATACAATTAAATCCTCTGTCGGAAAAAAACGGAATTACTTTCCGAACAACCTTATATTTAATTATCATTTATATTCCTCATTTCACATATTTCTCATTAGCAGTATTGCTGTGAATTGATGGTTATTTGTATCCATTTTTGCAATGTTTTTCTCATGATTATTTCCGAGAATTGTAAGTCAGTTGTACTGCTACTTTTTTCAAGTTTTTATCTATATAAAAAATGAATGTGTAATATGAAGAATTAGTTCAAAATGTAAACTTGACAAAGCCACATTGTTGGCGAAACAATTGTCGTTAAACTAATAAATTGTGAAAATAATCTATATTCAACTCTATATCATATTTTGCAACATTATTCATAGGTTATTAACAATTCGTTTATATCCAAGCGATTTAAATCTAGAATTGAATTGAATTAAACAAATAGCAATCAATAACGCTTATTCGTCATTAATAATAGATAATATGATAACCAGAAAAGAATTTCAAAATGCTATCAACGAAATATACCCTGTTCTGAAAACCAGGGAAAAATATACTTATAATTTCCCCATTTGATATGGAAAACCATCCTCAAGAATAAAAAAAATTCCCCAATAATATAGATATAAACATATTGAAACTCCGAGGGAATGCAGTGTTGTGAGGGAGCTTCTACCTCTTAATTTGGGAGAAGGCGTTTCGTTCTAATCATGCACACCTGAACTCTTCAAATAGGCATGGTGCGCATGTTTGCCTGTAACGCCAGTGACCTTGTGTTCCACGTCGGAACGGTCGTCAAATTCTATGCACTCGGGAACTGGTCGTGTCCTCCATATGCTACGCAGAATTTTGGGCGGAAAAGTGAGCGTCGATAGGGGCGCTGGAATCAGGCAAGGAAACAGTCCGCTGCTTGGCTGGTCGCGGTGCCATCCTCAGCGGGGATACTGGAGAACGAAAGGCTACCACGGAAAAAGGATGGGGCAATAAGGGCTCCACCAGTGAGCGTCAATAGGGACGCTGGAATCAGGCAAGGAAATAGTCCGCTGCTTGGCGGGTCGCGGTGCCATCCTCAGCGGGGATACTGGAGAACGAAAGGCTACCACGGAAAAAGGATGGGGCAATAAGGGCCTCCAATGAATGGGTGGTTCCCTCTTGAAACAAACCCTCCATTACGTCCAGGTGCGATGTTGCGAGTGAGCTTCTACTTTTTAATTTGGGAGGCGGCGTTTAGTTCTGAACATGCGCACCTGAACTCATCATACAGGCGCATACTCTTTATACAGGCGTGCTGCGCATTACTTATCTTACCTGTTTATATAAGCCAAACTGGAAGACATTTCGAGATTAGAATAATGAAACATACACGTTCCTTCCTCAACAATAAGAAAGATTCTATGTACGCCGAAGATTTTATAAGAGATAAAAATTATTTTGAAGAATGTTTCATGATTTTACATAAACAAAATAGAGGTCTAAAATTGAATCTGTTAGAAATATGGAAAAAAACAGATTTAAAGATTCAGGGAATTTATCAAATGAACAAACTGAGTTATCTGATTCACCTTTATTTGATATATTCAACTAGGGACCCGGTGGGTTTCACCGAAGGTAATGAAAATATTTTATTGTACCCTCATCTGTAAACAGGAAATATTTATATACTGCATGGTACAAAAATTTCAGACTAGTTGTTTGTAAGCATCTGCAGAAGTTGGCTATGTTAACGAATCGCGTCAAGTGTACAATGGATTTCTATCAAGTAAAGGTCAGCACGATACGAAGTATCGGGTGTTTTTTTGTAGAGTGATCAAACTTTATATTAAAATAAAACACATTCAAATTAAGATTGAAGAAAATTTATGTTTTGAAAATAATTTCCGGCATATGTCCATCACGACTAGCTGCGAGGAACCGCATTCGACCAGACCAATTTGGGACCACTTTTTCGACTAATTCAGGCTTTATTTCATCAATAACACGAGTTATGTTGGCTTCCAAAGCGTCTATTGTTCCTGGTTCATCAGCATGAACCAATGACTTGACATAACCCTAAAGAAAATAATCCAGTGGAGTTATGTCGCATGACCTTGGGAGCCAATTAATTGGACCATTTCTCGAAATAATGTTATCGCCAAATCTTTCTTTCAATAAAACAATTGTTACGGTAGCAGCATGAGGTGTAGCACCATCTTGTTGGAACCAAAATACTTCTGGGTCGATACCATTCAAATTATGAAACAAATAATCATTGATCATCGATCTGTAACGAGCACCATTCACTGTAACATTAGATCCAGCATCGTTTTTGAAGAAATATGGATCGATGATGCCTCCAGCTTGTAAAGCACAGCATATAGTGCAATTTTCAGGATTCAATGGAACCTGTAGAACTTCTTGAGGATTGTTTTCACTTCATATACGACAATTTTGCTTATTTACATAGCCGTTTAACCAGAAAGGAGCTTCATCATTAAACAAAATTTTACGATGAAAAAGTGGATCAACTTCAAGCTATTCTAGGGCCCAATTAACAAACAAACTACGCTTTTTATGGTAAAGTGGCTTTAGTTCTTGAACCAGTTGGATCTTGTATGGGTATAGACTAAGATCTTTACACAAAATGTTCCATGTGGTGGACGTCCAACTTGTCGTGAACGTCCACGAATAGACAAGTCTGGATCATCATTAACACTATGACTTACAGAAGCGATATTTTCATCTGTACGTACAGTTATTTGTCTTGATGTTAATGTTGCATCCAGAAACGTAAATGATGTCCGAAATTTATAGATAGTACGACGAATAAGCTGCTCTGATAGACGATCATGTAAATCATAAATTTCACGAAGTGCCCTATAAGTTTGGCGTATAAACACAAATTTCGAAAATTTCAACAATTTGTAAACGTTGTTGCGGCGTCAGTCTTTCCATGATAATTTGTCAATGCTAACTGAACAACAATGTTACAACATCATGGCTTCTACCTTCTGTCAAATCACAGTTATCCCTATCGAAAGTTCTATCACTCTGAACAAAACATGTGTTGTTCATGTTGTTTCATTTAACTAAGTGTACAATGGATTTCTATCAAGTAAAGACCGGCAGGATACGAAGTATATTGTTTAATTCAACATCAAGTATGGACTGAATCAATCAAATATAGGAAGGCTGTGTTATTTCATACAGCAAAGCACCACGAAGTGTTCCATTCCCACCGTGTCACACCGCCACCAACAACGCCAAAAACTCGAAATGATCTCATTAGTACCCTGCCCTTAGCATGCTCAGCCCGGTTTTAACCTCGTAATCTCGTTTGTATTCCGCTCTGCTCCTTCACTTACCCGGTATCGCAATGCTACGGGCAAGTTTAATTCGTTCATTTTGCCTCGCCGAGCTAATTGTCAAGAGATTCTTGCATATTCTCACGTTTCTTTGGACAAATGCACATTCCCGTCATTCTGCTTGATTTCAGTACATGGAAACGCGGCCCGATGGAATTATTGATCGTCCGTTTCGGGCAGGTGAATGAAAACCTTTCGCGTAACGGAGATTCGGACGCGAATGCGCCGGTATGTGGCGTTCCCGGAATGATCAACTTCATTTGGAACTTCTTATCTGCAATTGTGATTAAGCACTCAGGGATAATCGCTGTTTAATTCAGGCTATTGCCTGAATCTCTGCGAGGTAATCGAGAAAAATGCAGGCTATGTTGCGGATTGAATTCGTCGAATTCTTTTGCCTTATTAATCTCCCCTGTATGTAATAAAATCAAGAAATTGTAACCTCAGACGAGCTCGAACAAATGAAAATTGAATTAATTGAAATTAATATAAAGGATTTTCCAATAAGAGGTTTCGTCTTGAATAGCCCGCTCTATGGGTAGTTGTCACTTTTGAAGCTGTCATCTTTGACATGTGACAAGTAAGAACTACGCCATTGCTTAAACTAAAAGAATAAAACAATGTATTGAAAATGTTAAAATTCGCTACAAAATGGGTGAAAATTTTGCATTCACAGTTCGCAAAACTCAAGCATTTTTGGGTCATCATGAAGCAACTTCTCGGCCGGCAATAATGAAACTGGTGGAAAAATTTGAGCTGTTGGGTCAGGTTAGTGATGTGAAGAATCAAAACCGTGTGCATCGCTCAAGAAAGACTAAGAATACTGCTGCTGTAGCCTACCCAGGTTTGTCGATTCCTCATCGATCTTTGTAATTAGGCATTCCACAAACGACCATAAAGACTTAGGTTTTAAGGCTTCTAAAGTTTAGTTAACACAAGAAATGAAGCTCGTCGATCACCATATTCGCTGATTGTGTCCTTGAAATGCATCAAAATGATGCGAATTTTCATCGAAAAATCATCATTTTCACCTCGGAGGTTACATTATCATTATTATTATTATCCTGATACTCCTAGATCTTCTGTGAAGATCCCTCAGAAGCTTTTTCAGCTTGTGCGAGTTAGGAGTTCAGTTGTGTTCTCGGTAGGCTTTCTTACCGCGATCTTGCGCCTCTTTAGGTTACAGCACTGTTAATTTTTGTCCCAACAGTGAAATGGTGGCAGACATCCGTCCAACAAGAAAATTTCTATTCCACCTGAACAGGATTCGAACCCGGACCTCCCAGTCACGAGCCCGATGCTCTCCTGCTGAGCTATCGACACTCACATGGATAAATAAGCAGAATTGTCGAATTTGGGGCTCAGAAAATCCAGAAGTGATTGTTGAAAAGCCTCTCCATTCTCAACGTGTACTTGTTTGGTGCGGTTCTTGACCAAACGATGTGATTGGACCTTACTTATTTGAAAATCACGCTGGTGCAATTTTTACAGTGAATATTTTGCGCTACCAGGCTATGAGGAATGATTTTTATGTGGCTGTAATTGAAAGATATTGGTGTGACAGGCGTTCATTTTCGACAAGGCGGTGCTAAATGCCACACAATAGCAATTTTGCAAGAAAAGTTTCCTGACCATATTGAACTAGCAAAGAAACCAATCGCAAAACTGCAAGAAAAGTTTCCTGGCTGTGTTATTTCTCGAAGAGGTGATCACAATTGGCCATTGAGATCTTGTGATTTAACACTTTTGGACTTTTTGTTTTGGACCACGTGAAAAATAAGGTCTATGCCAATGCTCCACAATCATTTCAAGACCACGTATTCGCGGCGGCCATTTCGCTGATATCGTTTTTCATTGTTAATGGCATACCTTTCTCTTTACAAAGAAATAAACATAGAAGTCTCTTAAAGTAAACTCTTTTTTTCTGAAATCAAAATAAAATCTCTTATTGGAAAACTTTCCCATAAATCATAACCCTTAACATAACAAACTTTATTCTCATAATCGATGCAATCATACAAATGAAAAAAGGGAAATATCATAACTTCATCAAGATCTGAAAGAATATTCCATAAATTCTCTATTCGAATATGATTTTCTATCTACAATAATTTTAGTTATTCCGATTTTGAATTTTCTTATATTAGATATATTGATGAACTCCTTAGGCAATACATTAAACAATCTTATGCACATATATGTTGTGTTTCTTTCAGTAAGAGTCTAAGAATGCCTTGGAAAGTGGTATGGAACAGTACGTCTTGTGTTGTTTTTATTCAGCAGATCATTAAATTATTGGGAATGTTTTCTGACAAATAGCAGACATTCTAAAACATATAGTCCTGGAACTGTGAATATGGAATTATTTCTAAAATAACCTCTCCATGATTCTTTATATTTCAATCTTATTATTGCCCTCAAGGAGTATTCCTACTGAAGTAATAATCTATTTATATCACTGAATCCACCCCATATAACAAGCCCTTACTTCAGAAGTGAAACAAAATTTTCATATTATAATAAACTGTTTTTAAAAGTTCCATGTCAACTCTCCGTGACAATACCCTGATCATGTACAAAACTTTATTGATTATTGACTTACATAGTAATTCATTTTTTTATGTTAATAAAAGCCTTTTATAGAAAGAGTCATTCCACTTTGATATTGATCAATGTGTAAAGCTTCATAGAATATTAAAAATTTTAGATTCTTAATTTATCCAGTACCACTCATAGATTTCATGAAAACAAATTGTTACAAAGAACCTAATGATACCGATCGAAAATCTATCGCAAAAGGAAAGAAACACTTCGAAATTGTCCGATATTTCTTCCGTAGCCTATATAAGTCATAATTCAATACACCCACGCTTTGACGCTGACAAAGTTCAATCAGAACCAGCATGTCAGATGTTTCCGTCATCTTCCACGCCACCCTGATTTGACAACCAGAATCACGTCGTTAAAACTCCAGAGAATGTCTTCTGCGATCGTCGTCCTACCACCGAGCAGCAGGATACTCTTGTATTCACAACATCCCAGCTGAAAGGTATTGAAGTTAGCCGTTTCACCTGTCAATTCTTCATGCTCCAAATTTGGCGGTTGTTTTCTTGCCTACGCAGCACGCCGCTACTTCTTGTGGGGGTGGTCTGCCGACTGTGAGCTACTCGTCCGAAAATGGTAAATGATCGCAAGCCGTCGTTCTTCACTTTGATGTTAAAGCATTGTCTTGTGATTAGGAACAAGTTACGCTACGTCGATTTGAATGTAGCTATCTTGTCGGATGACTCGCCAGCACTTTGAGCGCCATAAATTTCTTGTATGTACTTCAATGGAAATGATAATTATGGTATGGACAGGCTGTTTATCCTGACTTCTACGAGATTTTTGCGGTCAGTGACGGATCAGCTTATGGCATGACGCTACTTCTTCAATTTCAACTTTTAATCAATGAGGTAAAAACCAATTGGCTGAAATTCTACTATTGATTTATGTTGTTGAGAAGGATGTTCCGGGCTTAAATCTATTATCAAAACTTTGAATATTGAAACATATTGAAATATGTTTTTCTTCTACAATTTTCATTTCAAAAAATTTTTATTCAAAAACTTTTAGAATTAAATTTATGTCTACAACAAGCACTGCTTACATTTAATAGACGTATATAATCAAAACTCAATATATAATGTCAAATGGAATAAATAACCCAACAGACATACGAAATTAATTAAAATTACATTACATAAAATGCTTAGAATTATATTTGTTTTTTGAAGATATAGTGCACATTTTTAAGAGATTTTTGAAAAAACTTATTCGAATATTTAAATATATTAAATATTTCAAATAAATTATATTCTTTGAGAAGTCCTTTAAGTGTGTTCATGTTTTTAAAAGGCAATTGGTATTCTTAAAGGTAAGACCAGAAACAAAATTTTGTCTCCTTTAAATATTTATTTATTAATTTTAATTACTTTCGTATATCTGTTGGGTTATTTATATTTGACATTATATATTGAGTTTTGATTATATATGTCTATTAAATGTAAGCAGTGCTTGTTGTAGACATAAATTTAATTCTAAAAGTTTTTGAATAAAAATTTTTTGAAATGAAAATTGTAGAAGACAAACATATTTCAATACGTTTTTATATTCAAATTTTGTTATATTTCTTCTATCAAGTAAAAGGCCTTTCTATTATTTTTTATTTTACATATAATATATAATTATATTTTGGCTTCAATAAATCTCATTATGGAATGTCAATGAATTTAAATAAACCTTAATACAACTCACAATGTTCTTTGATTTTGTTTGAACATAGATCAATCTTGAATTATATAGTTGATCTGTGTTTCGAAGCTTTAGTCTTTTAACACGTGAGAGATATAGGTTAGTTTTTTGATTTTGATACTTGGAATATTAAATGAGGACTGAAGACGGGATTGCTTAGAATTATATTTGTTTTTTGAAGATATAGTGCACATTTTTTAGAGATTTTTGAAGAAACTTATTCGAATATTTGAATATATTGAATATTTCAAATAAATTATATTCTTTGAGAAGTCCTTTAAGTGTGTTCATGTTTTTAAAAGGCAATTGGTGTTCTTAAAGGTAAGACCAGAAACAAAATTTTGTCTCCTTTAAATATTTATTCATTAATTTTAATTACTTTCGTATATCTGTTGGGTTATTTATTCCATTTGACATTATATATTGAGTTTTGATTATATACGTCTATTAAATGTAAGCAGTGATTGTTGTAGACATAAATTTAATTCTAAAAGGTTTTGAATAAAAATTTTTTTAAATGAAAATTGTAGAAGACAAACATATTTCAATACGTTTTTATATTCAAATTTTGTTATATTTCTTCTATCAAGTAAAAGGCCTTTCTATTCTATTATATATTATCAAAACTGCAGAGAATACAATAAAATTCATACTTGACAACCTGTTGAAATTAGGGAATAGTTAAATGAGATATTGGATAGATTTCCGCTGGGTTTCATGAACATTAGATGATCACAGGATCAACAGATACTCTCGTCAAATTTGACAAACGGATATACGAACTTGGTTTTCATAAAACAAGTTCAGGTAGTTGATCAGTTGGATCAGATCATCGAGAAAATAACCAGACTACTGCGAATTACGTTATTGTTATTACTTGTGTGTGTGCAAAATGGAAGATGAAAAGGAATTTGACAGAGGTAAAAATTACACCACGGAAGATAGAAATTTATTGATTTTATTAATAAAATTCAATTAATAGAATTGTAACGTACCACGGTTAGTTTACCGTAGTATTTGCCAATTATTTCAGTATTTTAAAATAAAAGACAATTGCAAATTAATTAATCTCGATGATTAATTCCAATGGCTTCTAGTGGACTGTATTTTTGATTATTAGCGGTGATTTCGACTTCAAAGAACACTCTATGTGCGGTGGTCTACAGCTACCTTTATTTAATAATGATAAACCACAACGATGATGAGGAACTGAAGTAAAACACTTATAACAAAACAAACTAATATATTTTGGTATCACTGTATATGATACCAAGCTAATGTGATGACAATTACACTACAAACAAGTTTTCTAAGGCCATATATAATAATTACAAAAGCAATAATCTGAAATGTCGAGTAAAACTAAACAGTTCGAAACAAATCTCAAAACTGCTAGATCGCATATCAACGTAAAAGACATAAGTATCGAACGACAGAATAATTTCGAACGATAGGGCTCTAATGAGACGGAACAAGGATTATAATCTTCATCGAGCGATTATTTTCCTTTTATTGCGTGATTCAATTTCAAGTCCAATTTTATATAATAATTCCATCACGACATTTTTGTTGAAAGGGAAACGTATTTTTTAATCAAGATCATCGTATTTTGCAGATATATCACTATCTTTTTTGAACCATTTTTCAGTTTCCCAAAAGTATTGTAAAACTCTCTTCACCCCCTCTTCTATTTTTGTTATATCCATGTACTATAAAATGAAGCTCTTGTTCACGGTATACTCAGTATCTTGTAATACTCACCTGAAGAAGTCATGGTATGACGTAACGATCGTAGTGTCAATAAAATATTAGCGGAAATGAGAATATTGTTTTTATTCATATTTTCAAGATGAATTTCCGTCAAGTAAAGACCGAAACAATCATAGATCACTCCTCTAATATTTCAGTGTCTTCGAATTTCACTTAAAGATTCTTCTGATGATGACATTGTACTGATTTCGAAAAGCACAGTTATATCACTTGAAAAAAAGTGAACAAGAAACAATACACTTCAACTATACAGGGCGTCATAACGAAAATTTGACTCCCCAGAACTCAAAAATGAAGAATTTTCGAAGATTTTTAAAAAACAGTTCAACTTCTGTTTTCAGGGGGGCGAATTTCCATCATAAGTCTGTTCCGAAAAAAAACACTCCCATGAAGAAGGCATCAACCCCCAATATTTCTGAATAGGGAAGAGATGTTGAGTGTTGGTTAGTTTGAAAGTTATTTATGTTCTATGCACAACTCAGTTAAAACTTTCAAAATCGGTTCACTATTTACGAAATAATGTAATATTGAACTCACCATCGAAAGGTGATGTTGAACCGCCCTGTATTAGTGTGAAAGAATTCCTATGACGACATTGTTCCGAAACAAACACCTGACGATGGCAAACCCCCCCCCCCAATTTTTTTGTTTATGGGAAAGAGATGGCGGATGTGTTTTATTTGAAGAGATTGTTTGTTCTCTAAACATCCTAGTTAAAATTTTCAAATTCGATGATTTTTTTGAACAATTTGATATTCATCATTATCCAAAGGGTAACTCAAACAAAAACACAATACATTCAAATACACCAGATCTGTAAGTTATGACAAGGAACATCCAGAAAAAAATGTACCTAAACTATTTAAAGAACTAACGTATGTATCGTTCAAAATGACCACCACGAACCTCCGTACAATGATATAGTCTACTTTCAAATCCTTCTCTAACATTCTCGAAAATGTCTGGTGTCAGTAACTGGCATTCTTTGTCGCAGTTCTGCAAGATTTTCAGGTGAAGTTGCAGAGACTTTGGACTTCAAATGTCTCCCCAAAAAAAAACTAAAGGCGATAGATCGGGGAATCTTGCTGGCCACTCTATAGGACCTCTACTGCTAATCCAACGCCCTGGATAACGTTCGTTCAAAAATTGTCGAATACAGATCGAAATGTGGCGGTGCACCATCCTGCCGAAATGTAAGTTTATTTTCTAATAGGTTGTCGTCATTTTCCAGAAGTAATCATTGTCAGTAACCATAGAATCAATAATGTCGTCTAATAAATTCAAATTAGTTTTTCCGTCAAGATGCCCATCGATAAAACTTGGTCCAACAATATGGTGTGTATCGAAAAATGAGGATTACTTTCACTCTAATACCGACAATTTTAAAGGTACTCAGTCAGAAAAGTCAGAAAAGATTATATTGTAGAGTTGGTGTGGATTATTATTCCATAACTCATTAAAATTTTCACAGAACTGAGTCTGACAATCAGGATTATATTCATTCAACTTTTGAACCAGCCTTATCATCTTGTAAAGGTGAAATGTGTGAGCTTTCACAATTTAATGCACGCTAGATTTCGGACGATTAGATGCTTGTGATAAAATTCTTATAGATTGTCGATTTTCCATCTGTAAATGTCCCAATACTGCTGCTATTCCAATAATTTGATTTCGCAATGGATGCTCAACTTCGTGTTTCTTATTCTGAATGGAACCAGTAGTTTCCAATTCATTCATAAAATGCTTAACATATTGGTGACTTACATTTCTTTCTGGATGATTGCTATTAAAATACCTTCAGTTTATCTAGAATTTTCGCCATTCCGATAGTATAATATGAGAATTTCTACTCTTTCTTCCATAGAATAAACCATTTTCGCTCACGTAAGTAAGTTTCAAACCCAATTGTGATGCAGAAACGAAAGACTGAAACACATTCGATAAAAAATCTTCAAAAAAATTGTATTTATTGTGATGAATTCTATGCGTTTCTCACATTTTTTTACCATGAACGATAAGAAAATCGAATGTTTTTTCTTTAAAAACTCGAATTGTTCTGCCCTTAAATGAACAAATTTGAAATGTCGCCATAGGAATTCCTTCTCCGTAATACAGAACTTGAAAATTATTTTTGGTTTCTTCAAAACTCTTAGGTTCTTGAATTTGGGCGGTTCAACTGTCTGTCTTTTGACTGTAAGTTCAATATTACATTATTTCGTGAAGCCGAGCTAAGAGGACAATTTACTCGAGGTAGATTTCAGCAGCCTCTTCAAGCTTAATTCTGACGGAAGACTTCGAGGTCATGGCTACAAACACTCAAAAGAGAATTCCAAAATATCCCAGAGGCAACACTTCATCTCCAACTGTATCTACTCTTGATCATTGGAATGGACTTCTTTCCATAATTGTGAATTCGGCATCAGCTCTTAAAACATTTTTGATAGTTGGTTTCGTCATGTGCGACTCTGAAAAAAGCGTGGCTCGTGCCCGTCAAGTGTTTTTTTGTATCGCTTTTATGCACTTTGTTTTTTTCACATCATATATATTATATGTTATGTATCAATTATTTGAGTTTATAGGCTCTGCCTAATTCGTTGTGGGGTTGAAACTGTCCAAATCTGGTATATAACTTGTCAATTCCGGATGTAAGATTCTAAATCAGTATAAAATTTTCAATAATCGTGAGGACAATTAATAAACTTCATGTTGGATTTTCAACATAAATCTAAATTACCAGGTATGTCCACATTTACTGATTCACCAAATCATCGATTATTTTTCTGTTTACGTCCGGAATCCATATTCATACTTTTTTATTGAAATATCTGTGATTGCCCAGTCTTTTTCACTCTATAGGTAGAAGAGCAAACATTTTGGGAACCGATTATATCCAGCATCTTTGAGCAACCTTCTTCTGAGTACGCATAGTTTTGAAATTTTTGACCTTGTACCTTGTACAATGCTCATGGTCGATTAGTTGCACTTTTGTCTTTTCGAATGTATCGAATGCTTTGGTTAGGTCGAGGGGAACACTTCTATCTAGGGCATCGTATATATTTCGTCAAATCTCTGATTGCATCCTTTGTCAACATTCTCTCTCTAAATCCGTACTGCTGTTCTGAAATGATGTTATGTTTATTCATGTATTGGAGTATTCTTGTCTTAATAAGTTTATCAAATTTTTTTTCTAAGTTTGAAGTCCATGATATAGGCCTGTAGTTAGACATATCATGTCTGTCACCTCCCTTGTAAACTGGTTTAATAATACCCATTTTCAGGGAGTTCGGAAAGCGCTCATAGATGAAGCATTCATTAAAAATATGTGCTAAGGGCAGAGAGAGATATTAGTTTTGATTTGTTTGAGCAAGTTTGAACGGATTCTGTTAGTACCCAAAGTTTTTTCCACTTTTAATTCTTTTATCTTGTTTTCCACTTTATTTTCATCAGTCAGTATGAAATGTAAACTATCTACCACAAATGAGTCAACTTTAAACAGTGATTTTTCGTGCTCTGCATTTTCGCTGGTACTCTCTTTCCCAAATTACTGAAAAACTTGCTGAATTCCAAGGAAATCTCTCGGTTACCATTTATTATCTCATCTTCTTCATTCTTGGTCGGGTCAATATTTTTTCCATTTGTATTATTATAGATTCGATTAACCTGCTTTCATATAACTCTAGACTCATTTCCACTTTTCACGAGGCAATTATTCATGTTTTCTTCGCCAAATTAATCAGTTAAATTAATTCGTTTTTATATTTATATATTTATATTTATATTTTCTCCTCAGATGGATGTCGAATGGATTCTCTCGAAGTAAGGAGTAGAGTCTGTTTTTCTTATTTTTGGAATTAAGTAGAGCTTTCGTTTTTGGATTTTTTTTTCGATTATGCCCAACCACCGTAGTGTTATTTTTGATGTGAACTTGTTATATTATAATGAAATTTTCCATTTTCAGATTTATGTCTTTCTCGTTACATACATCATTCCAATGTTCCTCTACAAAATTCGTGTTTAGTGAATTATAGTTCGTCTATTCTCTGATGTATTTTACTTTCTGCTGAATTTCGACTTGCTGTTCAACCTTCACCGTGCAATTTTGCAAGAAAAGTTTCCTGGCTGTGTTATTTCTCGAAGAGTTGATCTCAATTGACCACCGAGACCTTGTGATTTAACAATGCAATAAACATCCATTGATTTCTCCTAAAATATACTGTTTTTTTCTTCTTGGAAAACCTTATAGATCTTTATTGATTAAATGAACAATTTTTCAGACGGGAACTATCGTCTTCGACGCAAGCATCCATATATCCTGGAGAGACAGCGAAATCATCTGAGGCCTTGTTCAAATCGAGCCTAACATAAATATGTATCATATTTTATCACTCCACAATGTATTATCAAAGACAGAATGGACGATCATCAGGGTATGCTAGGCGGGTGTGGAAAATATCGAGCTCCGTAGGCGACCGACATGAATAATGGGGAATTAGAGAAGAAACAGTTCTCTAATTTCATTCCTCCGGAACATAAGATATTCATTAATATTTTTCTTGCAATGTGATTTGAATAAACACGGCACGAGTACTTAAAATATAATATGTGTTGGGAAATTTTATTATGGTGATTCGAATTCCGTACGTGTCGGTACCCGGATTGTGGGTGCCATTTTAATAAACTTCGGACTTGTATGCGCACTACAAGATCGATAAATAATTTTAATGAGAAGTACATGGATTTAGTCGCATCAATCAAACAGTCTACCATATGGAACAGCTATTTTTATTTGGTGATTGATGAATTTGTCCTGGCAATAAATTATTTTCCTGTTTAATTCACGAATAATAAATAACTCGAGTGAAACCTCATTTTTAAACTTACAGGATTAATGGGACAGAGAATTCATGCTGAAATTTACCTTACGAAATTATTTGGAATCATCGTGTTTTCATGTTGGAAGAGCTTTCTTTTGTCTGTGTAAATTCAAATTTCGTCTACTTGTTTGTTTATTGGAATTGACCAAACGCGGATCCACCATTGAGTAGATCAATGAAGCGGTAGGTTATTTGAATTGATAAACTAATTGAATTTGTATATAACTCTAACTGGTAGAGATGGAGACATTTCTAGAAGATATATCCAAGGCCATGGAATCACATAAAAACACTACCAAATAATAAGCGGCGGCGACTTCAATGCCAAAATCGGCAAAAGAAATCCGACTGATTTTCACTACATCGAGAACTTCGGCCTTCGTACTAGAAAACACAGGGGAGACACACTGATAAATTACCCGAATAAAGAAAATTTATATTATTTGAACACCTTCTTCCAAAAACCCAAGCAAAGAAAATGGAATTGGAAAAGTCCAGACGATTGAACCAAGAATGAGATCGACTTTATATTCGCAAACAACGGAGAGATCTGCATAGATGTGTCCACAATAAACCAACTCGATACAAATAGCGACCACAGATTGATAGAAGGATGTCTGCGTTTCAATCTGAAAATCGAGAGAAACAAGCTTTTTTATGCTGTCAAGTTTCCAACCGCCGAAGAACTGCTACTAAACAAAGATTATCAAAGAGAACTGGAGAAGAAACTTGAACTCATGACGGCCTCAGATGGCAAGAATATCAGTGAACTGACTAATAAACTAACCACTGACATTCATACTGCAACCAAGAAAATATGGACGAGATCAAGAACAAAAAACAATGCTAAAATACATCCAGATACCTCGAAACTTATAGAGGGGAGAAAAAGAACCTAAAGAGACACATCAGCTCAAGAAGAACTAAATAAGAAAATTCACAAAGAAGTCAGAAAAGACTTAATGAACTACAGGATTAAAATAATCGAGCAAGCTGTACAATGCAAATATGAAAGTTCTAGGACCGAAACTATCTATTGATAGATACAGAATAACTGTAATGAAAGATGAAAGTGGAAATATTCTGTCAAGTAACAAAATTATCACCGAACACATTAGGGATTCTACACCACTCTTACGAAATCTGTTGTGTGCAATGTGAGCTCCGAAGACATTCCTGAAATAACAAGAAAAGAAATTAGTGCTCTTCTCAAGCAGATGAAGAACAGAAAGAGGAGCGAAGAAGTCAAGATCACATGTGAAATACTCAGGATGAGATGAGAGGTCATAGAAAAGTCACGACAGATCCTTTTTAATAAATGCCTCTAAGAGGGAAATTTTCCAGAGGCGTGGAAGAATGCTGAGGTTTTTTCACTTTTCCAGAAAAAGGACAATTTTAAAAGAGAGAACTATAGGCCAATCATATTTCTTTCCCACTTATACAAACTCTTTACTAAAATTATTACGAACCAACTGACTCATAAATTCGACGCATTCCAGCCAATGGAGCAAGCGGTATGTGACAGGGGCTTCAGCACCGTTGATCACCTCCAATGTATAGAGGAAACAACAGAATACAACATGTCCCTACACTTAGAGTTCATAGACTTTCACGAGGCTTTTGACTCTATTGAAACATAGGCATTCGTGACAAGAATGGTCGATGCAAGGATAGATTCTCGATACACAAACCTGTTTAGGTACATCCACGAAAATGCCACTTTTCACAATGAAGTCAATTAAGACCTGCAAACAGAAAAAATTGAATACAGGGTTACGTCAGGGCGATACCATTTCCCCAAAATCATTCACTCTTGCACTGAAGACCATCTTAAAATTGTCGGGAAAGGAATTAACATCAATGGATCTTACCTAAATGACCTTCAATTTGCCGATTATATCGTCCTGATTAGCAGTCATGCCCAAGACTTGGAAATTATGCTATGAGAATCAACTGAGGCTGCAGAAAAGGTTGACTCAAGACTGAACATGTCGAAAACTAAGGTAATGAGTTACAGAGAGGAAGATATATATGTATACAGTAAAAAGCTAGCTAACGTATCAGAATACATTTATCTTGGACATACCTTGAGGTTGAGTAGAGGGAATCAGACTGCAGAGCCGGTCAGATGAATAAAACTGACATGGGCGGCTTCTGAAAAGATGAAACAAACCCATATTAAAGAACAACTTCATCTCTATAAACTTGAAGAGGAGAGTATTTGACACCTGTATTTCCCAGTAGCGACATACGGCCTGGAGACTATAGCACTGACAAAAATATCCGCAAACAAACTGAGGATAATGTAAAGGGCGATGGAACGTGCGATGCTTGGTTTGAGTCTTATGGATAAAGTATGGAATGGAGAAATGCGGCAACGAACAAAGGTTACAGACATCATACAGCGGCGCGTTGCCGATCAGAAGTGGCAATGAGTGGGACACTTGACCCGTTAAGATCCTAACAGATGGACTAATAATGTAACACATTGGAGACCTAGACGAAACAAACGCATTGCGGGAAGACCTCAAAGAAGATGGCTCAACGATATCAAGTCGCAGGTGGGAAATAAGTGGCATCGAATAGCAAAGGACAGATCAGTGAAGAAATCTGAAGGAGGCCTATGTCCAGGAGTGGATGAACAATGGCTGAAAAAGAAGAAGGAGTAATTATATTGATAAGTCAATTGAGCAGACGTATCAACGAATCAGTAGATCCATCTCATTGGAAGGTCGACATAACGTGCAGATTCACCTAGTTGGTAGATATCTTCATAGTGCCAGTAGATTAATTGAACTGATATACTATTCAGTCATTGAACAGATATATAAGTTAGACATTGGCCCAAATTACCCGGCAAACTTTAGCCGATACGTGTGTTTCATACCTACCTTATGAATAATAAATTCTCTTTCAAAAATGCCCAAAATGAACCTGAACAATCTTTAGGAAAAACTTTACTTTAAAATGCTCTCTCAAAATAAATTCGTACGATCTTATTTATACTTCTAACAGAATTTATTATTCATAAAAATACTGTATCGGCTGAACTTTGATAAATAATGATGAGAAATATTCTATATTTTCTTCAGATTCTTTTCATCTCTTTTTGTTGCTGTGCTATGTTTGTTGATTATATGTTCTTCCAAAAGAAAACAGTGTTTCTGAAATTTTATTCAAATAATTTTTTTAAAATTCAAAGAAATAGTCTGAGATTTAAATTTATATAGATGCACAGAATTATTCTTCTTGATATTTAAGATATTGAAACAATGTTTCGAATTATTTTAATTAATAGTTATCCTAAATAGGGAAATAACTACAAACCTTTCGTGAGAAAATGATATTCTTTACTACGTTATCCACGCAGCTCCTTCAATTTTCCTCCAATCCATTACATGCCTTCACCAGGAAGTGTTCAACCACACGAATAAGCCTCGAAAATCGACTAAGCCTATTCATTTCGCGGTAAAGCGCCTGGCAAGTGAATAAAAATAACGCAACAGTCGAGAACCATCACGACCGACCCGTAGATGCATGTCCGCCATGTTGTACATCACCGTTTAATGGTGTCACACAAAATAGTGAAAACGTTAGAGGTACGTCGCTCAATCTAGATAGCTGCGCCGAAGAGAATCCCATGGTCACAGGCTGTAGCCGCGTTTCAGTTTGATTGGTAAATGTGTGGCACCCCTATCAGATACTGTTTACCACCGAATGAATGTAGGCACGTATGCAAGTACGTCATTCTAAAAGGTCTTGATTACTGATA
Organism: Megalocaria dilatata; assembly: GCA_034642435.1. Taxonomy (NCBI): domain Eukaryota; kingdom Metazoa; phylum Arthropoda; class Insecta; order Coleoptera; family Coccinellidae; genus Megalocaria; species Megalocaria dilatata. The sequence continues at coordinate 28,594,050 of CM067858.1, forward strand.
TAATGAACCGTGCACGTCAATCAAACCCTATTTATTACGGACTGTTGGCCAGTCACGAAGAAGGCAACGTAGTTCGGATACGTCGATGTCTTGCGACATCGCGAAATGGACAGCTTGGCTGAAAATTTGTGGGTTTATTGCTTCGAAGTTGAAAAAGCGTGAGTGGTATATACGAAGACTAGGTTCACACAATCAAACACGCAAGCATGAAAATAATATAGGAAACGAGAATTAAATTTCTCATAACTTTTCAGATACCGCCTCATGTAACGGGTTATCCGTTTCGTAGTCCAGCTTATACAGCCCTGATTCAATGACATATATCCAACAGAACTGTGATCCGAAGCCTCATACGTTTAGTTAAAGATTAACCATTTAACAATATGGTTGGTTTATCTACTGCTTAATGTATGACAGTTGTGAAAACTTACTACAAGAATAATGATTCTGTGCTAAGTACGTTTCGTGCATTACGAGCAGATTATGGTCGAAATAATCGTCCACAGTGAAAAAATTTTAAAAGGCTGGGTCTGTTACGGATGTCTTAAGGCCCATACATCATCGAAATGCACGCTTTACCGAAAATATTTCTACTGTAAGTGAAAGTGTTGAGGAAGATTCAAATTTATCAATTTATGTGCACGCACAAGATTTGAGTCTTTCTTACGGTACGCTATGGCGTATTTTGCATCTGGATTTGCAGCTCCATCCTCATAAAGTTCAGTTGGTATAAGAACTGAAGCCAGCTGATCACAGAATGCTTAGAACATATGTCGATTGGGTGCTTGAACAATAATGTTTGGATGACGATTTTTCGCATCGACTTTTCTTCAGCGACGAAGCACATTTTTCACTCGATGGCCACGCAAACAAGCAAAATTGTCGCATCTGGGGCAGCGAAAATCCTCATGTAACTGCTGAAAGACCATTACATCCACAAAAAGTTACTGTGTGGTGTGCCATTAGGTCTGTTGGAGTGATTGGCCCGTGTTTCTTTTAAAATGAAGAAGGTGTTACTAAAACTGTCAATTCTCATCGCTATAGCAAAAAGTTTTACCGATTTTTTGTTGACCTGAAATTAATGATATGGCATTGGAAGAGATGTCATTCCAGTAAGTTGGTGCAACAAGCCACACAACATGACCGATTTTGGCTTTATTGCAAGAAATATTCCTAGGACCCGTAATTTCTCGTTTCGGCGATGTAAATTGGCCACAAGAATCTTGTAATTTATCGCTTTTGAATTTTTTTTTGTGGAGTTATGCGAAGGATCGTGTTCATGCCGATAAGACTCGCCCCCCATGCCATTATTGCTTGACGCGCTGGGGGTGCTTGTCTTGACTAGGACCCTAGCTTCATCCCGGTGAAATGCAGGGTTAAGTCCTAATGCCTAAAGTAATGTCACTCGCCCCAGTCACCAAATTATTTAGACGTCACCTTATACATATATGTTTCAATTGGATATTGAAGAATCACAATTTCCATCACCAAAAAATGTTCAACATATAATTCAAAAGGGCTTTTCATATTTTCCTTTTTTAAAGAATATATAGCACATTCTCCATAGAAAGACCCTGATAAATTTGGACCTAAATCTCTTCAGTAAGGATTTATCTGAATTATATGACGAATATTTTTTAGTGATGGAACTTGTGATTTTTTAACATCCAATCGAAACATCTATGTATAAGGTGATGTCTAAATACTTTATATTATATTCATTTTATATGTTGTTTGATTCTTTATTAGTTTAATTTCCACCTCATGTGATGATAATATATATTTAAGATATATATATATATATAAATACTATGTATATATATATATATATATATATGTTTATATATATCATATATATCATCATACTTTATATTTATATATATACATATATATAATTTTATTTCACATATATATATATATATATATACTATAGTGTACTACAGTGTATAAAGGACATGTTTCTTGAAATTTAGGTTTTAATATTTTTATGAGATTTGTTTATATTTCAATCTGTAGAGGTTTTGGAGAAGTAATTCCAGCTATTATCTGTAATATGCTATCTATTTTTTAAAAACGGAAATAAAATAGACTTTTCTGAATTCTATATGGTCCATACTTTGTGATGGAATTTGTTATTCCTGAATATCTTTTGATTCTTTATTGGTTAGCTGCCACTCACATGTGTTGATAATTCTTTATGTCTATAAAATGAAACAGTTTTTGTAAGGCATTCAATTCAATTTAATTCGAATAAGTTTTCAAGATATTATTTAGATTATATCTTTTACACGTTTCGGAGAATTAATCGAGCCATTATCTCTTTTATTGCTAGCTTCATATATTTTTGTTAGAATAAAACAAAAGTATTCGAAGTACTGCGGTTTCATAACTGCAAGATAATCAAAATGTATAGATTAAAGACCCCTGATTACCCACTGACAATTTTAAGTTATCCATTATATATCCCATTCTTTCATTTCAATAAAAAAAATTATTTCTCATGCCAAGGAGACACGAATTCGAACACGTTCGGACTGCAAGTCACACACAGAATAAAACACACAGCGTCAGTTTGATATGTGGCACCGAATTCATAAGATAACACGAAATTTATGTTTTTCGATGGTAGATATGCCCGCTTCGAACATAGGAGATCGTTGAACGTTTTACTTAGATCTAAATGGAGAAAAATGTGGTGCTAAAGTGCATTCCACCTTCAACAATAAAGATTTAATGAGCTTTCATTGCCTTTTATCTTCAGGTATATACGGCTCATTTATTTCGGCGTCGATTCATAGTTTGATTATTTAGTTTATGCCCTGAGGATCTCGAGATATTCATTTTGTAATTGATACGTTCCTCGAATTCTAATCGAATTGGATTTTCTGTTCGAGCACGTTACTAACAAATAGAAGATTTAATTTATTGGAATGCTCGATGGAATAGTATCTGTGGCCTTTGGAAGAAAATTAGTATGTTACTCAATGACTAGAGGAAGTGGAAATATTCGAGTCGTACGTTGAAATTAGTAAGGTTGGTATATCATGAAATCTGTATGGTTTCAACCTCACTACTGAATTATTTGCTTGAATGGGGTTTTCGCGATTTCCTCTCTTGATTTTCCTTTTCAGACTAGACATACTTCTAGAAAATTTTATATACCTTTGGCTTCATTAAAACAAGTAAACTCAGAATAATTCGCTCTTTGTGTTAGAACCAAAATGAAACTCCTTCAAATCTATACCGAGACGAAAATTGACATTGAAATGATCAATTACTCAGTGTGTTGTAGAGTGGATCATTACGAAATGCAAATTCAATTTCGGTTAAGAAAAACAATAGGTTTCTTTTTATCTACATTTCACACATCTGTAAAATTTTCATGGTGAATGATCATAATAGCACCCAGTATGACCGTGTCACTGAAATTCACTTGGGATTTCGTTAATTTTTTTCCCGTCTCTATGAAAATCAATAAAATCTCGGAATTATTAATCAATCTTCCGTTTTGTTATTTATGTACTTTCATGATTTGTATATAACAAAACTCTTCACAACAAATATTATGACTCCTCATAAAATACTAACGATACATAGATCACTGAAATGTCAAGGAAAAGTATTATCATTGTATATGGGTCGACTCGTTAGAAAGAAATTAAATCGAAATCATTCAAATGAGATGAACACTGATAAAAAAATTTAAAATATAACACATGACATCACTTACAAACCAATTTTTTTAAGAAAGAGCCTGTACGGAGTACACCTCAACCAGTCGATTGGAAATTCTTTGAAAAGTTAGTCAAAATTCGAAAATTCCTTCAAAATTCAAGTAGAACTGACATATTATCAAGTCCACAATAATTCAATGTAAAAAAAAAGAAATCGAAGTAATTCTAATTTTAATACCTATTCTGAAACTATCAAAGAAAGCAATTGAAAACTTTATTATGTATTTACATGAACCCTATGTTACTTACAGTAAAAAGATTGACAAATTACATAAAACTCATAAAAGCAAGGTAATTTCTCCAAAAATGATGAAATTCAATGAATTTGAGGAAGAAAGTATCTATTAAAAATGTATACACAAAATGTTAAATCATAAATGCTTTTAGCATTGATAAATTCGCAATAAGAAACAAGCTGCAGAAATTTTGTCAATTTCATAGATAATTATGATATATTATTGATATAGAGGCATCCGAAGTTAAAAACTTCGCAAACTTTTGACACTTAGAATAATTTTAAAATATATTGAAATTGGAACCGAAACGAATGAAGTGAAACTGGTACCAAAATTCAGATAAAAATTCAGGCCAATGTTTTAGGGTATGTTCAGATCAGGAAATATTGTAATTTTCATGGAAATAACATAAGCATCAATTTTGAAATATTTTTACAAATTCAAGTAAGCTTTCGAAATTAGATTTTTTCGGGAAGATATGAATAAAAAGGGCAAGCAATACATCACTATCAAAAAACCAGAGTAGAGACAAGGTCGGTCCACTTGAAAATGCTCCTCCAAAAAATTCAGTTCCCATAACCTAAAAACAAGAAAATGTTATATGTGAATAAATAACAAGAAATATGGAATGAAATAAGGAATCACTTTGTTTTCTATCACTTTTCATTATAACTGATATACAGTGACTGGAGTTTCGTAGTGTTTACTACATTTTCAAACTGAATAAACAAATTAGATCTCAACTATTATATATGGGGAGTGTAGGCTTCGGCAGAGCTTCGAAGAGAGGGGTTTTCCAAAGTTCTGTCTGTTCGTTAAGTAGTTTTATTATTGGTACGTGCCTTTTATATTTTTCAATTTCTATGGATTCCAGGATGTCAAGTTTTTTCCCTTTCGTTTCCACGTGCAAGATAACAAGGTTGTTCAATTCTGGGAACGTGGAAGCGAAAGGGAAAAAACTTGACATCCTGGAATCCATAGAAATTGAAAAATATAAAAGGCACGTACCAATAATAAAACGACTTAACGAACAGACGGAACTTTGGAAAACCCCTCTCTTCGAAGCTCTGCCGAAGCCTACACTCCACATATATAATAGTTGAGATCTAATTTGTTCATTCAGTTTGAAAATGTAGTAAACACTACGAAACTCGAGTCACTGTATATCAGTTATAAAAAAAAGTGATAGAAAACAAAGTAATTCCTTATTTTATTCCATTAAAATGAACTATCACAAAGTAACGGACTACTCCATCCAATATTTGTAACAAGAAATACTTTACCTTGATGATGGGAAAATTTAAACATTTAAATGAATTTAAATTTAGAATTATATAATCTATCTTTTACAATATATATTGAAACTATATACAAAAACTTTCGAATTGATATCCTTAAATAAAATCAATATTGAATATTTTTCATTATTTTCGGAAAAAATTATCCTAACTTGAAATGTATTAATACAAATATATTAACAAAAATTGTATAAGTTTGTATATTAGCATACAAATACAAGAAAATACATTATTTCAAAATTATCTGAAATTCTCAAAATAAGTGATCAAATTATTTAAATATTTTAATATTAGCCTTCTACATATTTAATTCCAAAAGATTATATTTAATGATTATAACTTCTGAAAATAAATTAAAATAATAAATAAGTGATCAAATAAAAATAATTGAACTAGAATTCTTACATTTGATAGCTATTTCGGTCTCTAGATCTCTTCAGAAATGTATTGAATTTATATTCCAATATATCACAAGACCAAAATTAAACTCACTAAATAAGATAAAATCTGGAATGAATAAACTCGAAGTAAGCCTCAAAGTATTCGAAATAAAACAAAAATGATCAACGTGTTGTTACGTATAACTTATAAATATTTGTACACGGAACACAGAATAACATAACAAAATTTATTCATAATATATTCCTTGATTATTCATTATTTTTGAAATTCTGGTTATTTTTCTCATCATGGGACATTATTTGGGGTGAATAAGTTTTGTTATATTTTTCTGTGTTTCGAGTACAAATAGTCATAGGTTATACGTTCCAACATGTTGCTAATTACTCTTTCATTTTGGATAATTTAAAACTTACTTCGAGTTTATTCGTTTCAAGTTTTATCTTATTTGATGAGTTAAATTTTGATCTTGTGATATATTTGAATCTGAATTCAATACGTTTCTGAAGAGGTCTAGAGACCGAAATAGCTATCAAATGTTGGAATTCTAGTTCAATTATTTTCATTTGATACTTATTTTCAGAATTTTAGGTTAATTATATTATTAATTTATATTAATACGTTTCATGTCGGCATGTAAACAGGTTTTTTCCGAGACAATGAAAAATATTTTATTTTGATTATGAATAAGGATATCAATTTGATAGTTTTTGATTCAGTTTCAATATATATTATAGAAGTTAGAATATATAATTCTTAATTTGAAGTCATTTAAATTTTACTTTTATCAAATGTTGAGTCACACTCAAATTGATTTTTAAACATTTGAATCATGAAAATCAGCGAACAAAATTAACATGGATAGCTGGATAGCATTAAAAAAGTTCTAGAATAAAGGAATTAAAACTTAGTGAAAAATTGGAAAATCAAAAATAAGCGGAAATTCCCTGTAACAGAATATGTAAACAATTAAAAGGCACATTAATGAAATGAAATTGATGTTCACCAAAGGTACAACCATTTAATTCCGTAAAATATTCATTTTGTAATCCATTTTATTTTAACGATAAAAACCGTTAGATCGTAAAACATAGAAGTAGGTCAGTTTATTCGTAGATTTTATGAATATACTAAATTACCTTCTTTCCTATATAATCTTCACAAAATAAATGAGAAATTCAGATAAGATCCTCCTTATGATATCATATCAAAAATAAAAACATTTGAAAATTCAATTTACCATAATGAAATTTTAAATACACTAAGTAAGCCGGCAGATTAAGATATGACTACAATATACAAGGGTAAGCAGAATAAATATTGAACCAAAATTTTTCATAAATTCATAATGAATTCGCAAAGTGAATATAACAAAACTCATAAGATTGTTAAAAAATCATTAATTTGATTCCATAACAGTATATAGAGTATGTATTCAAGGTAAAGTGTGCCTCAATGTATAAAAACAATACTTCAAATTTTCAAATCATAAAGAATGCTCTTTGCTTTCAGTTCCTTTTACAACTATATAACTGTCGAAATAATGACTATTCTTTTACACACACTGGAATTTTTTTCAACTTCCAAATAACCCACAAAAAAACAATTCCACACTTTGAAGATCGATTAAGCTGTCAATCATCGGGAGAAAAATAAAAGAAATGAAAGTTGAAATAACGAGATATGCGATATTTGAACTGTCCAAGAAGGTTCCTATCTCGTTAGTCTCACCGAAATTATAATAGCCGGGAGGTAAGGCTAATTAAAAGTTTTTAATAATATGTCTCGAGATACAAATCCGAATTAATGAGTATGTATTATGATACATCAGCGAATGTAACGCGTTATAATTACGAGTTGTTACACTCTTAGTATTCTAGGTAGATATATTTTTATATTATGTAGTGTCATGTGTTTGGCTCATCTTCGACATGGTGAGAATAATTTGAACAAAATTGAAATTAAGTTAAATTAAGGAGAAACATTGTGTCGTCGAAAAAAATATTGTGATTGACTCTTTTGTCATTTGTTCTAAACAAGCAACGCTTGTACTGCGTGAAGAATATAATGTATTAATTGAGAACAGGGTGAAAATTTTCATTCACTCATTAATTGATGGAACAACCAAATTGTTTTCAAAGTTGAAACATAGTTGTATTTAAATTAGTTCTATATTCAATTTACTCTATGTTAACAAATTCAAGTTGCATGCATTGGAGGTTTTTCTCCCTATTTTGTACATAGCGTTGGGTGAGTGTGCAGTGGAATATTTAAGATATAAGAATGTATCATACTATCAGGTGTTTTTTTTTAAGTGGTAGAAATTTCGATAGAGATAACTGTGATTTGACAGAAGGTAGAAGCCATGTTGTTTTAACATTTATATTCAGTAAGCATTGACAAATGAACATGGAAAGACTCACAACAACGTTTACCAATTGTTGAAATTTATTTTCAAAATCAGTGTTCTATTCGCCAAACTTATAGAGCACTTCGTAAAATTTATGGTTTACATAATCGACCATCGGAGCAGCTTATTCGTCGAACTATCGATAGATTTCGGAAAACATTTTCTCTACTCGATGCAACAACAACAAGACAAAGAACTGTACGTAAAAAAAAATACCTCTGCTGTAAGTCATAGTGTTAATGATGATCCAGATTTGCTATTCATCGACGTTCACAACAAGTTGGACTCTGTGCATCCACCACATGGAAAATTTTGCGTAAAGATGGTCTACAGTCATACAAGATCCAACTGATTCGAGAACTAAAGCCATTTACTTGACCATAATAAGCGTCGTTTGTTTGCTGATTGGGCCCTAGAACAGCTTGAAGTTGATCCACTTTTGGCACTCTTTTCTGTTATTCCCAAATCATCAACTTGATGACAAAATAGGAACTGAAAATTTCCCAATAATAAATTATTTCTTAAACATATGATTATTACAAATTTTTTGCTATGATTTTCTATATTCGGCCACTATTTGTAACTTCCGTGCTTGCATTCCAATATCATTGTGAATTCCAGTTCCACTCAAACATGGATCGCTTTCGTTACTCATTAGCTTTTATTAATATGAATTATCATAACATCTTATCGGTTTGCTAAGAGACATAAATAAAATTTTAAGACCTTATCATAGCCAATCTTTTCTATTAGGTAAGGTAGGATGGCAATTAAATTCAATTTTCCACATTGAAATCTGGATCCCTATAAATCACAAGATACTTTTGACACAATGGAATACAGGTCCGGACTGTTTTATTCACTCATTCGGTTCTTCTATCACGAAATACTAGTTCCACTCATTTCCATTCAAAGCAACTCTGATGTTATGTATAATGAGGTCTATACAACTTTCATGATCAATGAGATCGAACAAATTTCCGAAATCTTTTTTGGAATTCATTGAGGTTGAATGAAACATGCTTTGTGATAATATTAACTACTTCGTTAGGTAGATATCGAAAAATTAGAGTTATGTATATAAGTCAAAAAAACTTGAATTTTCCATGCTATTTTCTAATGTTTATTTTCTATATTCTAATATTCATTTGGAATTTATTGAATGAATGGAGTATGCGATTGGCTCTAGGTGAAATATTATAACAATTTTATTTAAAAAAAAATTTACACAGATTTTATGTTTCACGGTTTATTCAGAATCCAGACACGTTTCATTCTTTCGACCATCTTGAAATGAGTGCATAAAGTAATTAAACCTAAAATTGAATAAACGTTCTTTTATTACCCTTGGGACATCTATGTATTTTTATGACGCATGGAAATAACAGCAGCCAACATAGGGGTGTTCCCAAGGAATAATTGGGAATTTGTTAAATTCTCCTTTTTCTCAATGGCTTTTTTGATTGAGAGAATCTTCAAAAAGTCCATCAATTTACCCTTATCAATATTATATAGTAAAGTGACATCTTTCTCATTAAAAAACTGATTATTTTCTATACAATCTTCAGCAAGACCGATTGATTTCTAGTTTTTCAAAATAGACATCCTATAATCTTTGATTCTATTGGAAGCATCGGCCAGTCTGTCCTATATATGTAAGACAGACTGGCCGATGCTTACAGCATAGAAATCAACCGATTTTGCAGAACATTGTATGGAAAATAATAATTTTTTTAATCAAAATGATGTCATTTTACTATAATATGTTAATAGGGGTGAATTCATGAACTAGTCAGAGATTATTTCAATCAAAAGAGCCATTTAGAAAAAGTAGAATTTAACAAATTCTCAAATACTCTTTGGAAACACCCCTATATTGGATGCTGTTAATTCCATGCGCCATAAAAATACACCGTTGTTCTAAGTGTAATAAAAGAACAACTTTTTCAATTTTAAGTTTAGTTACTTTTTGTTCTACTTTGAAGATGGTCGAAATACCGAAACACGTGTCAGCATCCTGAATAAACTGGGAAACATAAGGACTGAGTGAATTTTTTTTTAATAAAATCATTCTAAATTAAATGGAATGAAATAAAAAATTTCATTGTCTTCTATCACTTTTGAAAAAGTAATAGAAAACAAAGTAATTTCTTACTTTAAATGTATAAAAATTTCAAATTATTGGATGAGGTAGTCCGTTCTTTTGTGATACTTCATCTTTAATTGGAATGAAATGAGACAATAGAAAACACTTTTTAAAAAGTGATAGAAAACAAAATAATTTCTCATTTAATTCCATTTAAAAAAGAACTATCACAAAGTAACGGACTACTCTATCCAATCATTTTAAATTTTCGAAACTTAATTCTTAAAAATTCGAAAACACTGATAGTTAAATGTGAGAAAAAGCGGTTTTGGAATAAAAGATCAAAGTAAGGAATTGACAATTTTGAACAAATTATGCCCAGCAAATTCGCGCTTAAAATTATTAAACATGGAAAAACGATCACATTTCACTCAGAGTTTTCAGTTCCTGATGGAATATATAATAAAATATCTTACTTTCATTTCTTCAATATACCCAGTGTCGAAAGTATTTCTTGTCAAATTTCATAAGGTGATTCTAGAGACTATTTGCAACAAAAAGTTCCTAAGTTATTATCTTTCGTTGTAAAGTTTTCTAAGATTCTACTATTTTTTAATGTTTCACAAATTATGGTAATGGTACAATTCTATACTCGAACAAACTCGACAAGGTTTTGTTGATGACAGAGGCAAATTGCAGACATGCGTACGTTTCTTCTTATCTCATTTGGATGTCTCATAATGAATGTTTATTTTATATGTCATTTGATATAAGGGATGCTTATATAACATTAATTTAATTCCTGAAGTTATAATATTAAATATAATTTTTTGAAATTAAATATGTGGAAGGCTCAATTTTTAATTTTATACAAAGTTTTTCTTCAAGAACTTGTCAGATATAAATTAAATAAATGTCTTAGGAAACACAGTTTAAATTAAGTGAACATATACTAACCCTCATCACTTAGCATCAAAAAAAAATAAAAAATTTCAAAGAATAGTTTATTAAAAATATTAAATAAACACTTGAAAGATATATTCTTCCCCTTGTATAATGTTTTCAAGTTATAATGTTTTTAGCAGAAAAATTGTTAAACGTTACAAAATAGTATAATCAGTAAGGAGTATGAGCTATAATATTTGGTACAGATCAGCTGAATTAATTCATTTGAAAATAATAGAATCTTGAATAACATTGCAAAGAAAGATAATTCGACCTTACTTTATCGGATCTTTTTTGGTGCAAATTACTTGTAAAATCACCATTGAAATTTGGCCAGAGATAACTTGGGCAGCCGGTATGATGAATTTTATTAAATTGTTGCCAATTTTTGCGATAAGATATCAGTTTCCAATGACACATTCGTCATGAATATTTTCTCCTGTGAAGTATTGCATGTCTATTGAGTAGCTCTCAGCTTACTACGGATCTGCCTTCAAATTGAGACCCTCTCCAAGATTTTCCGAAGCAAGTCCGGTAACGATCGCTCCAGAAATGATTTAGTGTGGCAGATGGAATACTAAAGAGTTTCGCCTTCCGAAAGCTACTCTTTCCGAAATTAGTGTAGTATCTTTCGATCAGATGCTCTATTAACATTATTAGTAGCCAAATGGAGATGACCCCAAGATAATCGGAAGCATGAAACGGGAGTGGTAACATTTAGACTACCGTCCAAATGGTCTATTCATCGTAAATCTGTCTGATTTAAATTACAACACAGAGATCCGATCTGCCGAAGAGGGTACAATCCGATCGGAGTTAAATTCGGTTTCGAATTCAGAGTCATGGCCATTTGATAATTATTCCTCTTAATGTCCTCGATCGTTATCGGGCAATCCAAGTGCACATTGAGATCCGAGCATTCGGTATGTTGTCATATTTTGTTCAAGCGTGAAACCCACACATAATCAGCTGGTTTGATGTCAACGATCTTCAATGCAAATGATGTATTAAAGAATTTAATTTAAAATTTCCACATGTGCATTCAGATATAACAATTGTTACGCTTCACATTGGTCTTTTCAGATATCAAATTCTGATAAAGCGAAATTGGTTTTCAGAAATTAATATCGGAATATTGTGTAATAAAAGGCCTGTGTTTTACTTAGGAATAGTGAAACTAATTTTGATCTAAAGAAGTCTAGCAAATAAACTCGGGTACTTGAGAGGACCGTGGCTGATAAGCGGCATTAATAGTTGCATAAACAACGGGCAAGAATCTTATAGCAACAATGTAATAATCAATAGATCGATTCATTTAAATTCAAACCAGGAGGTCTTGGGAACGAAAGTTCGCGATTATGTTTTTAGCGCAAAGGACACAAGGGACTTAGAGGTTAAGATAGGGAATTTTCAGTAAAGTCGAGATAAGAAATCGATAAGTCAAAATATCGGGATGGTCTAGACATGTATAGGTGTTTTAAGCTATGGGAACTTCGAAAAAGTCGAGGTAGGAAAATTTTGAGTAGGAAGAAAACACTCAACATTTTGCAAGTTGGAAAAAGGAAGTCTTCGTTAGGCATTGGTGACAGACAGTCATCACCGTGGTCGGTATAGTTTGGTTCAATTCCGTTTGAAAATAGAGGGTTGAAATATAGTGTTTGTTCATGAAGAAGTGTTGCGCCTTTGGGCTGACGCCAACACCCCCGTGTAAAGGGTTCAGCTTTTGAAAATGGTATCTGGTTTTGTGGATAGGTGTCCCGAAAAAGGTAGGATTTTCCTATCCGTAACTTCACTACCATCTTTCATTGGATTTAAATAGAAATTGTTTATAAGTGAGAATATGACTCAATTAAATTAACAGTCCATGTTCCTGAAGTCTTGAAGATTGATTTAAATAATAACTATTATTTGATTTTACACTATCGTTTTACATTAATTGCTTCTCAAAAAGCTGTTAAATATTTTGAATATTGAAATTTATATCTACTGATAACATTGAATGCATTATATTATATGTGATATCTCATTTAAATGTGTTATTTTTGCTCTATCCATCCCCTGAGAAAATACGTTTGAAAATAAAATACTTGTCCTTCGTGCGACGAGCACGAACACAAGTTCTTTCCAAAAAGAGAGTTCAGTAAAGTAAGTATGTGATTTGATTTATTCTCGAGTTGGAAACTAGATTCAGAAATTATGAGTAGAATGTAGTAAATAGTGACAAAATGGTAAGGGTTAATAGTTAGAAAAAGGTTTATATTGTGCGGTTTTTTGTTTCATTATTCAGAAAGTGAAATTAACCATATATTTTTTTGAAAGTACGAAATATAAAAAGTTTTATACAGTTACCCTCATTATATTGAGATATTTACCCTTATACATCAATGGAAGCGGCCCTGAAATTGTTACAATTGACCCAAAACTACAGATATGCAGGTTGAATCATAACTATTGGGACATAGTCTAAGAACTGTGGAAAAAGATGCAGAGCATTAAATTTTTTTTTTTTTTCGTTTTTTGCTAATAATTTCACTGCTTATTTCTCAATTATTATCAAAAGAGGCACATGGACATTCCTAATGATGAAATTAAACAATGCTACAATAGGTATACAATTTATGAAATAATGTCGCAACTAGAAAAAAGAAAACAGGTAGAATATTTGTATAGAAAAGGTTTTTGAAACGTTAAGGAATTAGTGCAGTTGACAGAGCTGGGAAAAAGTGCTGTATATGAGACAAAGAGGATAAAAAATAGCACGGATATGAGGCATAGACCTGTTTCAGGAAAACCGCGTAAGATTAAAGGAAACGAATTAAATGCTTTATTGGCTTTATTGGGGGTTTCGCAAATTGGCTAACAAATTTGGAAATCAACGAAAGATAAAAGTATGTCCAGAAACCATCCGTATGTCACTGAAAGAGCAAGGCTACATATCAAGGAAACCAAAAAATCCCTATAATGACACCTTTACGAAAGGAACGAAGGATAGAACGTTTCAAGAAGATAATTTTGATAATGTCTTCATATCTGGTGAAAGTTGTTATAAACTTAGAGGAATTCAATTAAAAATCTTCTTGAAACAACCTGTTACCGTTCAAATTTCCAAATTTTACACCAAAATAGTGGTTTGGTGAGCAATACCTCAGCGTAATGCTACGCCTCTCTGTAACTCTCTGTTAATAATATGAATATTTTGTTATAATTTTCTAATTCAAGAATAAAATATATACTAAATAATTACAATTGAATTTTTTTTCCGGATACTTCAAGACGGACTATAATAACATGTGGGGGAAATTAACTAACAAAGAATCAAAGGAAGTATGAAATAATGACCAAATTATTTTATTCATTACCTAATTCAACACATGTTATGATAATATACTACTCTGTCAAGAAAGTACCGGGAATTTTCAATTTTCGAAAACCTGTTCAATACAAATATTCCACATGTTTTCTTTTTTCTAGTTGGGACATTATTTGATAAATTGTTGACAAACACCAATATTTGACAAACAGTGCTGCCATGTAACTTTGGCCATAGCTAACTATCTGCACAACCTATTTTATACATTATTTTTGTCTTAGATTGTTCCAAAAACGAAGTATATTGAAATTATGAAGAATTATACATTCCGGATACTTTCTAGATGGACTATATAAAAAGAGAAGATATATTACTTTGTCAAGAAAGTACCGGGAATTTTCAATTAAAACAACATTTTTACATTTAGTCGTCAAAATTTATTGGGTCGCCTTCAAAATAGGCTTCATTTGCTCCAATACATCTATGCCAACGGCACTTCCAATTATCGAAACATTTTTTATAGGCGCTTTCCGGGATGGACTTTAGCTCTCGCGCCGAATTTTGTTTTATGGCTTCAATCGACTCAACACGGGTGCCACGAAGGGGCAATTTTAGTTTTGGGAAGAGGAAAAAGTCGCAGGGAGCCAAATCCGGCGAATACGGTGGTTGCTGAAGCACGTTTGTTGGGTTTTTGGCGAGAAAGTCAGTCACAATCGTAGCTCGGTAAAAAGGCGCGTTATCGTCATGCAAAATCCATGAGTTGGTCGCCCACAAATTTGGCCGCTTCTTACGGATACGCTCACGCAAACGTTTCATAACGCCTAGGTAATACTCCTTGTTTACAGTCTGACCCTCTGGAACGAATTCGTAGTGCACCGCGCCACGGATATCGAAGAAAACAATGAGCATTATCTTCATTTTCGAGCGGCTTTGGCGTGGTTTTTTCGGTTTCGGCTCATTTTTTGCCACCCATTCCGATGATTGCTGGCTTGTTTGCATATCGTACTCGTAGACCCAGGTCTCATCACCAGTTATAATGCGTTCCATGAATGTAGAATCGGAATTACAGCGATCCAGCATGTCTGAAGCAACCTGTTCGCGATGACGTTTTTGAAGAAAATTCAGGTCTTTCGGTACGAGTCGTGCGGCCACCTTTCTCATGCCCAAAATGTCAATCAAAATCGTACGTGCGGACTCGTGGGATATCTTAAGATCATGTGCTATCTCTCTCAAGCTGGTACGACGGTTTTCCAGCACCCTTTCCGTAATTTTATCGACGTTATCTTCGACCACTTCACGACCGTCCTTGAAGGCTCTGTACCACTGATATGCACGAGTTTTCGATAGAGCATTATCACCAAAGGCCTTTTGCAACATTTTCAATGCATCGGCACACGAAAATTCTTTGCTCAACGTAATCACCCATAGTAAAATTCGGCACGCACTCTGACATCGACTGACTTAATCAGCTGTTGCAAACACACTTGTTGACAGATCCCGCCCAAGCTTGGCATAGTAATTACGGACAGTGATACTAACCTAGGAAAAAAAAATTTTACCTGCCTCATTGCCCCGCCAGATTTAAATCGATAATTCCCGGTACTTTCTTGACAGAATGTATATGATCTTTACCGATGAATAGCTGACTTATCAGTTTAAAATTTAGTATCTTTATTCTTTCTAATGAATTTAGTAATTGAAACTCAAGTTTTGTAGAAATTACTATGTATTTATTACTGCAGTCTTGAACCCTCCTTGAAAGTGAAAATCTGTTAGTCTAATAATAAGATAAATGTTACATGATGTTTGAAAAGGTTAAAATAAAATAAAATAAAAAAAATAAAATAGAAAGGCTTTTTACTTGATAGAAGAAATATAACAAAATTTGAATATCAAAACAAATTGAAATATGTTTATCTTCTACAATTTTAATTTCCAAAAGAATTTTTTTTTTATTCAAAAACTTTTAGAATTAAATTAATGTCTAAAACAAGCACCGCTTACATTTAATAGACGTATATAATCAAAACTCAATATACAATGTCAAATGAAATAAATAACCCAACAGATATACGAAAGTAATTAAAATTAATAAATAAATATTCAAACGAGACAAAATTTTGTTTCTGGTTTTATCTTAAGAAATACTACTTGCCTCATAAAAACATGAACACACTTGAAGGACTTCCCAAAGAATATAATTTATTTGAAATATTTAATACATTTAAATATTCGAACAAATTATTTCAAAAATCTCTAAAAAATGTGCACTATATTTTCAAAAAACAAATATAATTCTAGATAATCCCTTCATCAGCCGTTTTTCAATAATCCAAATATCAAAATCAAAAACATAACCTACATCACTCACGTGTTAAAAGACTTAAGCTTCGAACTACAGATCAACTATATATTCAAGATTGATCTATGTTCTAACAAAATCAAAGAACAAAGTGAGTTATTTTAAGGTTTACCTAAATCCATTGACACCGTATAAAGAGATTTATTGAAGCCAAAATATAATTATATATTATATATAAAATAAAAAAGGTTAAAAATTTTAGATTCATATAGTTGGAAAAATATTTTTTAAATTTACATAAATAAGGTGATAACAGCAGGTAGTGCAGCAAATGAAAATGGTTTTTACGTGTTATTTGAAAACATTGAAGATTTCGGATTTGTTCACCCTGCTCGTCACTGAGAGCTCCCAAATTCTCAGGAAAAAATGACAGAAGTGAATGGTGGCAATTAATTTTTAATGACATTCGGGCACTAAGCGATTTGGAGACATTTCATTAACTAACTGTTGATAGTTTTCATGCATATTTTTGCCCAAAAATTCTCTTACTACACTAACAAATTAGTTCAATGCTCTGAGTAAGCCCGGTAAGCTTCTCTGTAAACTTAACGTCGTCCAGCAATTTTCTGATTTGTGGTCCAATAAAAATGCCTTCCTTTAATTTGGAATCACTCAACTTGGAAAAGCCTTGTTTCAAGTATTTGAATCCATCACCATCTTTATTCATAGCTCTCACAAAGTGTTCCTCAGCCCAAGAGAAGAGGAGGCAGAAGGACATTTTATGAGGTTTACAAGAGGTCTTAACTTAACATTTTGAGATCGCGATTGAAATACACTTCTTCCTGGCCAAATTTTTGTTATATAATGCTGATATACTGCACCACTCTCCCGTAGAGAAAGAAAACAGCAATTGAATAAAACAGTTATCAGGAATCGGACTATATATTTTATTCTCTAAGGTAAGGTTAAGTAGAGATCTATTAGAACGTGTGTTCATCATCTTTTAATAATTGTAGCCTTGAGAAAGAGACAGTGTTGTCTTGAAACGTTGGCCGAAAAAAGCTGTAGAAGAGAATAAAATATATAGTCCGATTCCTGATAACTGTTTTATTCAACTCATGAAAATGGATGATAACCTTGATCAGAAAACAGCAATATTTTAAATCCTTCCACTAAAATTCCTATAACTTTTAGGTCCCCATATTTCTGCCATTTATCTCGTGTTTTTTTTTTAGAGTGTTAGAACTTTCGATGGGGACAACTGTGATTTGACAGAAGGTTGATAGAAGATATGTTGTTTTAACATTTCTGTTCAGTAAGCATTGACAAATTATCATGGAAATACTCACGCAGCAACAACGTTTACAAATTGTTTGAGTTCATATTCAGTCAGTGTTCTATTCGCCAAACTTATAGAGCACATCGTGAAATTTATGGTATACATAATCATCCATCAGAACTCTTTATTCGTCGAACTATCGATAGATTTCGGAAAACATTTTCTCTACTCGATGCAAGAACAACAAGACAAGGAACTGTACGTATAGAAGAAAATGTCGCTGCTGTAAGTCATAGTGTTAATGATGAAGCAGATTTGTCTATTCGTCGATGTTCACAACAAGCTTGACTCTGTGTATCCACCACATGGAAACGTTTGCGTAATGATCCATACAAGATCCAACTGCTTCAAGAACTAAAGCCATTTGACCATAATAAGCGTCGCCTGTTTGCTGATTGGGCCCTAGAACAGCTTGAAGTTGATCCACTTTTTTATCGTAAAATTTTGTTTAGTGATAAAGCTCATTTTTGGTTGAACGGCTATGTGAACAAGTAAACTTGCCGTATATGGAGTGAAAACAATCCTCATGAAGTTCTGCAGGTTCCATTGCATCCTGAAAAGGGCACTGTACGGTGTTCTTTACACGCTGGAGGCATCATCGGTCCATATTTCTTCAGAAACGATGCTGCAGCTAATGTTATAGTGAATGGTGCTCTTTACAGATCGATGACCAATGACTGTTTAAAAAGTTGAATGGATTTGACCCAGAAGTGTTTTGGTTCCAACAATATGGTGCAACACCTCATGCTGCTAACGTAACAATTGATTTATTGAAAGAAAGATTTGGCGATAACATTATTTTGAGAAAAGGTCCAATTAATTGGCTTCCAAGATCATGCGACATAACTCCATTGGATTATTTTCTTTGGGGTTATTCATGAAATAAGGCCTGAATTATTCGAAAAAGTGGTCCAAAATTGGTCTGGTCGAATGTGGTTCCTCAGAGCTAGTCGTGATGGACATAGGCCGGAAATTATTTTTAAAACATAAATGTCATTAAATAATTTGGCAAATTTATGATAGATTGGGCCGTTGCTTGGTAGAAATCAGTTGTAATTGTCATTATAAAATAAAACACTTGTTTACATTTTCTACTTTATTTTTGGTATTGACGTACGTTTCGTCTTTGCTAGAAAGACTTCATCAGAATACGAAGTAACAGTTGTTGTACAATGAATTTATAAGATTTTTTACAGAAGGTGTACATGTGTTTTTAATTGTTCGTCGGGTTGGTTTTCTCAAAGAATATTCCCTTCAGAATCGTGTTCACTCGATCCCTTGTAAATATTGAATAGAGGGGTGTAATGAAAATCTATTTGTTCATTTACTAGGATATTGCTGTTTTTATGTCTATTTATTTCGTAAATTTCCCATAAGTTCAATTTTAGACCTCTATTTTCAACATGTAGAATTTCTATTTCTTTTGTGAAAGAATGGTTATTTTCAAGAAGGTGTTTAGCATAATGTGAATCTTTTTTATTTTTATCGAAACTTCTTTTATGTTCGGTTAGGCGTGTACCGAAATTTCTACCTGTTCTACCAATATAAATCTTTGGGCAATCTGGGCAAGTGAGTTTGTATACACCTGATAATTGAAGTTGGATATAATACATCTCTAATAGATAATTTAATTAACCAACGTATACACAAAAACACAATAAAAGAAATTTATCCAGTAACATCTGATCTATCTGAACACAAATACGTTAGCCTCACATATCTCGGAAACATTAGTATTCAACTAAAAAACCTACTCAAAAAAGAAAATATTAAAGTCTCTTTCAAGACAAACAATCCTATTAGCAAATACATCAAAAACAATAAAAACAGTATGGATAAACTTCAATTATCAGGTGTATACAAACTCACTTGCCCAGATTGCCCAAAGATTTATATTGGTAGAACAGGTAGAAATTTCGGTACACGCCTAACCGAACATAAAAGAAGTTTCGATAAAAATAAAAAAGATTCACATTATGCTAAACACCTTCTTGAAAATAACCATTCTTTCACAAAAGAAATAGAAATTCTACATGTTGAAAATAGAGGTCTAAAATTGAACTTATGGGAAATTTACGAAATAAATAGACATAAAAACAGCAATAACCTAGTAAATGAACAAATAGATTTTTATTACACCCCTCTATTCAATATTTACAAGGGATCGAGTGAACACGATTCTGAAGGGAATATTCTTTGAGAAAACCAACCCGACGAACAATTAAAAACACATGTACACCTTCTGTAAAAAATCTTATAAATTCATTGTACAACAACTGTTACTTCGTATTCTGATGAAGTCTTTCTAGCAAAGACGAAACGTACGTCAATACCAAAAATAAAGTAGAAAATGTAAACAAGTGTTTTATTTTATAATGACAAATAATTTGGCTTCAATCATAATTTAAATGTGTTTGATTTCAATTTAAAGTTTTATCACTCTAAAAAAATCACCCGAGACGTGTTGAAGTTTATTTTATCCAGAAGAGTGCGCATATTTTCATAACTTTCTTTCATCGTCACTGAATGGGCAACTGGTAGAGAGTTTTTGAACTTCCATTATACAATAACACAACTTTTAAATTGTATTTAGACGAATCTTTAAATAAACTACAAACAGAGGATTAATGCTCAATATCAAGTTCTTGCATTAAACCATCAATATCAATACACGCACACAATGAATTTGCCATACTGTTGAATGCCGAAAATGGAGCATTTCTTTGTATGAAATTCGTAATTTTCATTTCGTTGCCTAATAAGTTCCATTCCTTAAAACGGGAACCAAGAAGTTTTGACTGCTGCTTTGATAACCCCCAAATCACGTAGTACATCATTTAACTCACTTTGAATAATTAAATGTGGTTCACTGGAACTGGGACCTGCAGTAAAATTAGGGTCGGTGTATTGTTTTTCGGAGCTACCTAATGATGCGTTGTATCCAATATCTTTCAAAACAACATTTTGCAGATCTAGAGGTGCGATCAGCATTGGTAAATCTGCATTATGAGGAAATTTGGATAGGAAGGAAGTAAGGTTGATTAATATGACCTACCTGCCCTCTGGCCTATGGTCACAGCTCCCATGGGCGCGGGATTAGGATACGCCGAATCAGCGCACCACGGTAAATTCGTTACTTTCAGTTTGGCTTCAGCTTCCAAGACTAAGGGCCCTACTGACATAAGGCGAAGCACTATCCAAACCTCTTCTAACTATGCAGGTTAGCTCCCGAGTTGAAATACGCAACTCACATGCCGAAGGGACAGAATCCCTCTAGCCCAGCATGCAGGCTTTCAACCACTGCCCCAACGAAACATATGCTCTAGTAGAGCGGCCAGGATTGCTCCTCTGGGCACCCGCCCTCCCGTGGTAGCAATCATCGCGTCATTGCTAAGATTTGCTTCGGAAACGCATTCCCTTGCAAATTTAGGGCCTTTGAAACCCAGGCCTTGCTGAAGGCAGCTAGGGATTGCCTGTCAGTACCGTAAAATCCAGGCCGCGCCAGGAAACCAGGGTAGCACTCCGATAACATCACCACCAGAGCCCCACAAATCAACCTTTCAACCAACAGTAACCGCCCTGTATGCGACCACCACCACCCATCAAAATCAAATTCAATCTCGTTTCAAAGTAACGAACAAATTTGGACAGTCGATCTTGTGCTTTTCCTTTCTGGAATAACCTTCAGTCCTTGTCAGACTAAAATAGCAATCGTCTAAATGATGAGTGGGTTCTCGCCATATCATAGGGACTGCAAAAGGCATGCTTTACCTCTTTCCATTCATCCACTGCACCAATGATACGATACAACTAACACAGCACACATGAGGAGCCCACTGCTTGTCTTGATCTCCAATTAAAACACCAAAATATTGGAAGTAGGCTTCTTTAACATTTACAGCAAATGGCCTGGCTTGTAGTGTCACCATAAATTCTCCACAAATATAACAAAATTTGTCAGGAGAGATTTTGCAACTGCTCGTCTGTTTCGACATTTTCGCCCTTAAAACACTTTCTTATCTACACACAGAGAACCACTGATTTATTATCTTAATTTTATGTCTAATATTGTAAACAAAACAGTTTGGGTACTTTTCCTGTTATAAAATGCATCCGCTTTAAACGTCCCCTCATGAAATTGACTACTTGCTAATGCAAAATGGTCTTTTTGAGCTATTGAAAAGTAGTACGTGTTAGGGATTTAGGAATAGTTTTCCTATTATAATAAGGGTATTTCCATCAAAAAAATAAAGATCTGCTTGGTGCTACAAAAATCTCGTCGACCAGTGTTATTATCATGTACCTGTTCAAAAGTTTATACTGGACAAACTGAAAGGTCCTGTAGTATCAGAATAATTAAGCATAGGCGACCTTTGCTCAATGAAAAGTAAGATTTTACGTACTTATGACATCCATTACAGAGAAACATGATTTGAATGATCGTTTGAAAATTTTTTATAAAGAAAATGGCGACTTGAAGGTAAATTTGTTAGGACGATTAGAAATGACTGGATTAGCATCCAGTGTAGACGATGAGAAAAAACATAATATAAGTCTCAATCGGCGAATTTAGAGGAGTGTAGTTCCACTTGGATCTCCACGATCGTTCAGGCTGCAGTAAGGTGCTGAAGATTTGCTCGTTCTTCTGGACACTTTTTCACTGGAAAACCGGTTTCAAGCAACACTACAATTTAACCTATCTGTAAATCACTGAGCTGGAAAACCTGTAGAATTATACGTAGTTTCAGCATTTCTATTAATGGAAAAAAGATTATGTGGGAAGCTATACATAGATTGAACTTCAAATGTTCCCGTTCTCTTTCTACAACTGAAGGCTTGTTTATTATTTGATGACCTTGTGTCTCAAAAACTTACCAGGTGAACCTGAAAATTGAAATTTTAGTGTTACCCTGCATCTGAAAGAATAATAAAATGAATAATGATAAATAAAACTGAAGATATATGGGTGTTTACATTTTTTTTCAGTCCACATCTTGTAAGGCTCAGCCATAACAAGAGATATTTGGACGAAATGTTACGAGGTCTAAAAAGCATCCCAATACCCGACGTCCAATTAAAATTATGTAATACGATACCGAGTAGGCCGCATCGTATTACTGCTTCCGATCACATATCGGTCGGGCTGAGCAGTCCTCAAACGAGAAGGCACAAAAAGTAGAAGCACATGAAAACTGGCGCTTCCAAGCTACCCAGGCTATTGTTAACATCGGCATCGTCAGGTCGGCAACATCAGCGGTGGCGGTGATATCCATAAGGATGCGCGGCTAACTAGAAAACGTGAATGGAATAAATTTGCTCTATGCATATTTAGAAGGAGGCACTTGGCATTGTTACAATACAAATAATGTCACATATCAATTTTTTGCGGTTCCGCATATCAGCCGCAATGTGTGAGGGCCCCCTACATGTTTTATTTATAATCCCTCAATCAGCTACGATCCCGCTTTCGTTGGTACACTGAGAAAATGTTGATTTTCTCGGGAAGCCAGTTTTTCGAAGAGATGGACTTGTACAGGCTACTCTTTATGGTTCATAAGATGGATGCATCTTTGGAATGCGCATCAATCGTCATGGCCTCTTGGAATCTCATATTGTGTGGACGTTGATGATATTCTGTGAAAAAAGTCTTAAAATTTAAACAATGGTTGTTATTTCTACTTGAGAATGTATCCAATTTTACTTATTTCTGTAGGGTTAATCTTATTCAAGATATGAAAGGATCGATCTTGGTATAGTAATTATTTTCCTTATTTCTTCACATCAAATTCAGTTTGTAGTAATTGTTTGTCTTTCTGTTCTAAGATCGATTAGATGCTTTATGCTTTATTTTCAGAGAAACGATCTCCTTTGCAGTGTTGCTGATTGCCTTATATTTATATAAAGACGTTAGTATTGCCATTAGAGTGAGTATGAATTGAACCAATGCATCGCATTGACCAAAAATGAATTAGATTCTTCGAATGGTCTATTCACGTAATAAATATTCAGTAGAATCCTATTTGCTGCTCTTCCTGTTCATACTGCGCAGTAATCAAATCATTTCTTTCTCGAAGGATCATAATATATTTCTTGGTTCCTGCCTTCTCTGAATTTTCATCAGTTTCATAATTCTTAAAATATTCCACCCAGTTTCCTCCAAATTATGATGACACCAAACACAATGAATTCATAGCAAAATGAACAATAATTGCAGCCTGTTTTCAGTATCTGTTAACACCAATACTGGCATTAATATGCATTTCCCTGATTAACGGCAGAACGTTGTGTTGAACCCATCATATAGGAAGGGATTAGTGCTCTCCAGAATACTACGAATTTGTTTAATTTTTTAGGTATCGAGACCAGGTAGCCTGGCTAGCAAGACGAGTTCTGTTTTTTGTTACTATCTAAAAGGTTAGAAAAGAAACAGGAGAAATGGAAAATTTACCAAGAGCCAAATTTACAAGAAAATAATACAAGTGAGTTGATTCATTACCTTTTATGAAGAAAAAGTGAATCTTCAGAACTATAGTGACTCAGTTCAATTGGAAGACAAGGTCCATGAGCTTGACGAAAATTTCGATAATTTCGGTAAAGCTCGAAATATTAAATGAACGAAGATAAGCCTGAGATACCAGAAAAATCGCAAGGGCAGAGTTCGAAGATCGACATTAGAAAATAATTCTAAACGCGAGTATAGTTCCAACAAAACGCGAATAGTTAGAAACGGATCTAAGGGTGACGATCAATGCACGTAATTGGAAATCCAAGATATTATTCGGTCACTGGTTGAAGAAAATGACAATTTTCATGAAGACAGGTACTTGGATGAACATAAGCAACGAGATGACTATACGCCAAGTACTGAGAAAAAGATTGAAATTAAAGATGAACACCAATCACAAGAAAAATTTGGATCAAAGAATGTCTCCCAAGCTAGCGATTGTGATCATAATTTGCTTCATTTTAGCAAAAACGAATCAGAATTTTAAAATGAGGATGTTAAACCGGATGTGAAAGAAGAATCAGAAGAAACAAACAACAAATAAAAAAGTGGATGATTCAGGAGAAGATAGATCATTGTCAATGAGAAATAAACCAAAAATAGATGAGAGATGAATAAGAAGAAGAAGTAAGTTTCGAGTGACGATGAAGAAAAGAAAAATTACTCACACAAGAAAAAAGAAAGAAAAAAAGAAACAATTCAGTAATAAAGAAGATAGTAAAGCAGTGAACAGGAAAAAAGAAAAGTTGAAAGTTATGATGAAGAGGACTATTTGGATGACCCCAAGAAGAAAGAGCCAGCAACGGAAGTCATGAAAAAGGGGAAGCTGGAAACAGTCTCCAAAACTGTAGTTAAGGAAGGGGATGCCAAAGGTCAGAAAAAAGAAAGATAATCAAACAAAGTGGACCTCCCTAGAATATAAATGAGCCATTTTTGCTCCAGGTTACAAACTCTTACCATACAACGTTAAATTCTTCTAAGACAGAGGAGAATTTGAAATATTTGAGGCTTTGGAAGAAGTAGCAGTTTTTTGTGTTATAATATAAGATTATATTTATACATCAAACGAAAATTTCTCCAAGGATTAGATAAAAGAAAAGATGAAAATAACGCATTTTGAACAAATGCATTCTTTTTTCATGGGCCATACAGAAGAAAATATGAGCTGTACCAAAGATGGAAGGCCGGCGTTGAAGATTGAAGCTATGATGAAGGAATATGTGTTCTGTACAATTGATAGGAACAAAAGAAATATTGATAACTTCAATACAGAATCTCCAGATTTATTCAGAATTGGAATAGAATACCCTTAGATGACAAAACTGAAGAGAATTGTAGAACAGAAGAAGACTCCAGTCATTTTAAAGGTGGACATTTCAAGGTGGGCAGTATGTTAACGCCGATATTGGCGATAATACGCATTAGCATTTCAGCTGGTTAATGGCAGAGCATTGTGTTGAGAAAGGATCAATTAATCTTCAGAATACTCTAAATTTGTATAATTTTTCTATGTATCGAGAAGATACCCTGACCAGAGAGACGAGTCTATCTCGGTCTTTCGTCTTTAAGTATTTCGTGTTATCGGATTTCTTAGTCGTCCTGGCTGTAAGAGCACGTATTTTACAATACATGTTAAATATAAGTTTCGTTTTATATTATATTAGGTTTACCTTACATGCCAAGATCAAAAAGAAATATATCAGAGCCTATACGGACAACGAGAGGCTTAAGACAGGGATGTGGTCTATTGCAGCTGCTATTCAACGCTTATGTAGAGATGGTCCTGAAACGATGGACGTTGAACTGGCATACCCATTGAAGACGATCATCTCTTTACTTTGAACTTTGCAGATGATCAAGATTCATATGATTTGGAGTTCATGTTGAAGAAGCTTTATGATGAATACAAAGCATGGGGCTAGCAAGTGAGTTTGAATAAAATTGAATATCTTGCAGTTAATACAGAAGCCAGATTTGAAGTTCTGATAAATGAGGAGGTAACTATCAAACAGGTAGACAGTTTTAAGTATCTAGGGTGTCTACGCCAATGTGTCCTAAGAATTTGTCTGGTTAGTTATTCCCAGAATTGAAGCCAGATTTTGTATATTTCTTTTTCCAGTCTGTGACTGAAAAGGTACCTGGCAGTAATAAATTCATTCTTGTACAGTATTCAAGTAGAAATTGCCGTACGAGACATACTACTCTGTCAAGAAAGTACCGGGAATTTTCAATTAAAACATTATTTTTACATTTAATCGTCAAAATTTATTGTGTCGCTTTCAAAATAGGCTCCATTTGCTCCAATACATCTATGCCAACGGCACTTCCAATTATCGAAACATTTTTTATA
The DNA here is from genome assembly GCA_034642435.1 of Megalocaria dilatata. Taxonomy (NCBI): domain Eukaryota; kingdom Metazoa; phylum Arthropoda; class Insecta; order Coleoptera; family Coccinellidae; genus Megalocaria; species Megalocaria dilatata. Next base: position 28,620,964 of record CM067858.1, read on the forward strand.
GGCGCTTTCCGGGATGGACTTTAGCTCTTGCGCCGAATTTTATTTTATGGCTTCAATCGACTCAAAACGGGTGCCACGAAGGGGCAATTTTAGTTTTGGGAAGAGGAAAAAGTCGCAGGGAGCCAAATCCGGCGAATACGGTGGTTGCTGAAGCACGTTTGTTGAGTTTTTGGCGAGAAAGTCAGTCACAATCGTATCCCGGTGAGAAGGCGCGTTATCGTCATGCAAAATCCATGAGTTGTTCGCCCACAAATTTGGCCGCTTCTTACGGATACGCTCACGCAAACGTTTCATAATGCCTAGGTAATACTCCTTGTTTACTGTCTGACCCTCTGGAACGAATTCGTAGTGCACCACGCCACGGATATCGAAGAAAACAATGAGCATCACCTTCATTTTCGAGCGGCTTTGGCGTGGTTTTTTCGGTTTCGGCTCATTTTTTGCCACCCATTCCGATGATTGCTGGCTTGTTTGCATATCGTACTCGTAGACCCAGGTATCATCACCAGTTATAATGCGTTCCATGAATGTAGAATCGGAATTACAGCGATCCAGCATGTCTGAAGCAACCTGTTCGCGATGATGTTTTCGAAGAAAATTCAGGTCTTTCGGTACGAGTCGTGCGGCCACCTTTCTCATGCCCAAAATATCAATCAAAATCGTACGTGCGGACTCGTGGGATATCTTAAGATCATGTGCTATCTCTCTCAAGCTGGTACGACGGTTTTCCAGCACCCTTTCCTTAATTTTATCGACGTTATCTTCGATCGAAGCCGTCGATGGGCGACCACTTCACGACCGTCCTTGAAGGCTCTGTACCACTGATATGCACGAGTTTTCGATAGAGCATTATCACCAAAGGCCTTTTGCAACATTTTCAATGCATCGGCACACGAAAATTCATTTGCAACACAAAACTTTAAAGAAATTCTTTGCTCAACGTAATCACCCATAGTAAAAATCGGCACGCACTCTGACATCGACTGACTTAATCAGCTGTTGCAAACACACTAGTTGACAGATCCCGCTCAAGCTTGGCATAGTAATTAAGGACAGTGGTACCAACCTAGGAAAAAAAAATTTTACCTGCCTCATTGCCCCGCCAGATTTAAATCGATAATTCCCGGTACTTTCTTGACAGAATGTACATCTGTGCTTCATTTTCAAGCCCACCATCAGGGCAAATAATTCTTTACTGTAAAGAATAAAATATTGTCTTACAAACAGTATTTTCATGTCAATGTAGCAGAAAAAAAGTCATTTACATACATTAATAGGGGTTATAGTAACCAAGAGCGGCATATAAAAAAATAAGATTATAATGTGCTGTAGCTTATATCCCGTAATATAATAAAAATAAGGCTAACCTTAGCTTGTATTTTTGTGAGTGAATATTAAAGAAATTTCTTCCATTCAATATTAGTATGTATTGCAACAGATAGATACCGTCAGGTTAGCAGCCTAATATTCATATTAAGTGAACTGGACTATTTCCTAAATACGTGGAAATTGTTGAGAAGTGCTCACATATCGTTCAAGGAACCTAGAGTCGAAAATTCATGTTAACCATTTCGAGGAAAATAGCTAGTAGTTTGATCCCAACTATCACGTTTTCTGACAAAATCTAAACCATTACGTCATCATTTTCTTTTACCTGGTAGACTTTTACTAACACTGAATTTTTTTATTGTATTAATGGTCTCTCATATCATCAAGTAGTATTCGTTATCTCTGGTCTAATTACCCTAGTATACACTCGGCAGATAGATGCATTGGCTATAGAGCCAATACATCTATCTGGGGCTTTAAACCCCAGGTTTCACCGCAGATTCACCTGCAGGTCCAGAATCTCATTCTGGCTTTATGACACACTTTGTCTAGGTGTGTATTCCAACTGAGAGTGTTGTCCAGGGCTATTCCCAGGTATTTTGCCTCATTAGAGAATATATTGTTTCACAACAGATTATCGGTGGTTCTAAACCATTCAGCTTCCGTTTCTTGGTGAATAGTTATATCACGACCTTTTGTGGATTAAGAGACATATCTTCCCCTATACACCATTTGTCGAAAGTATCCAGCATCTCTTGAAGGACGGCAGTTATCGTCACCTCCAATTTGCCTTTCACTATGATTGCCAGGTTATCAGCAAATGTTTGAAAGTCGACTCCTCACAGCGTGATGATCGCTAGCAGGTCATTGACGAGAAGGATCCACAGTAAGCGTGAGAGAATACCCCCCCGCGGGCAGCCCTTCGCAGCCTTGAACTCTAAGACCTCACTCTGGTATGAGGTCGTTATAATTCTGCTGCATAGCCATTGCCTGTATCCACCTGCCAATTAGCGGGTCGATTCCTTTCTCAGAGATAGCCCCAGCGAGAGAAGCCGGCAGCGTATTGTTAAAAACACCTTCAATGTCTATAAACGCTGTTAGTGCTATCTCTCGATTGTCGAGAGATTGGTTTAATTTTCCAACCACATTGTTTGATACAAGTTTTGCTGATTTTCCGGCATGGTAGGCGTATTGATGAGGGCTAGGGGTACTGTCAATTAGTACTTTTCCCCTGATATAGATATCAATGACCTTTTCCAGACTCTTCAGCAAGAACGATGTCAAACTTATTGGTCTGAACGATGAGGGGTCCGATATACCTCAACGAAATCTTTGATCGAAGGAAATAATCGTACTTGGAAGTACCTCACAAACCTTTTCTCCAGTCCCTCTATATAGCTCCTATAATGAGGGTTCCACATTACTGATCCGAAGCTCAAAATTCTCTTCACATAGGCCCAAAGGTAACTCTGAGATAAGCATTCGATTTTTTTTTCTTGAAACATTAAGTATATGCTGGTCCAAGAGTAATTTGGAGTGCAACATAATTCCGAGATATCTCACAGAATCAACGTGATAAATGTTTATCGAAGGCTTTACTGAAATCTGTATCATCAACTGAAAGCCCAGAATACATACATCCTAAGATATATTCAACGCATAAGAATAAATTTGTTTCCACAGAGTGGTTTTTCATGAAACTATGTTGTTCAACGTTTAATGTATTATTTAGATCGAAATACAGGAAATCGAATAAGTTGTCAATTGCGCAAAGTTTGGAATTTGGCCTCAACTAAATTTTTTATTTATTTATGAGAGTCAAGTTAGTATATTTCCACATTTCGGCTGAGCATCTCTTCGATAATGACCTATTTACAATGATTGTAAATGAACTATTTTCTGATACGTTAAAATGAAAGAATACTGTTTGTAAGACAATATTTTATCATTTACAGTAAAGAATTATTTGCCCTGAAGCTGGGCTTGAAAATGAAACAAAAAGGAATGCCTCGTACGGCAACTTCTACTTGAATATTGTACAATAATGAATTTGTTACTGCAGGTACTTTATCAGTCACAAGCTGGGAAAAAAATACACAAAATTCAGTTCTGGGAATAACCAAACAGGCAAATTCTTAGGACACATTGGCGTAGACGAACAGAATACAACTAAGTATTGAATTGAGCTTTGTTCTTCTGGTGTACTTTGGATCCTCAGTTGTCATTAAATTTCTCTTAGTTTTCGCGTGTTTTAAAGTGATCATTTTTTCTTATTATATATATAATTTTCTTTTTCTCACAAGACCTGAATTTTTCCAAAAGCCAATCGGAAATATATAACTCATCCTCTCATAGTTAATTTTCGCTGTCATCAACAGTATCTAAACATCACTGTTAAGAGCAACGGAATAAAGTACCTATCTCATAATGTAATTATATTCCTGATAATCACGAAACTACGAATTAAGCTCGATTAATTCATCGCGCAAGTTTCAATCTCCAGGGTACACTCTGGGGCGTAAATTTTTCGTAAATTATCAGGCGTTACATGAGCCGTCGTATGTTTAACAATTTTATGTTTCATATATCAACAGGTTAGGCGAGATTGACTTCCTGAAAATGGATGTAATAAACTCGCATTTTCCAATATAGAGACAACATCTAATTTGCGAGCGAAAAAAACGGCGAAAAAGTTATAGGCCACCATGCTAGTCAATTAGTCGTGATCGCCCAATAATTACCAATTAATGCAAATAAAACTAATGGTGGTCGCTTCTGACACCATGTATCCGCGATGAACAGCATCCGAGTCGAAGGACCAGCTATGTGGATGCTTTTGCGAACTTGATGAAGTATAACATCGGGTTCGTGATTAGATATGTGGATTCATTAGAAAAAAACATGTGAGAGAACTCGATTGGATATTGAATACAAGATAACTCATTATGAGTTTTAATTGATTACTTGTTCTATTTATTACAGAGAGAAATCTTGAGCGTCAGGATTCTCTGAAACTCATAAATGTTACCTTTATTACTTGTAGAATTCAAATTTGGACTTATAACTGGCGTTCAAGAACCCCATAGAACTTTTTTCTATAACTGAAAAAATTTCTTGAAATTTATTTCCAGATTTGGTCCAAACCTATATGTGTACTTGAATAACAAGTTTTGTGGAAATTACTACGTATATATTTAAAATTTACTATGAAGAAGTATTTGAATATTACAGATAATAGCTGGAGTTAATTCTCCGGAACCTTTACAGATTTAAGTCTGAATGAATCTCAAGAAAATATTCAGTATTACATTTTTAAAGAACATGTCCTAGATAAAACTGTATCACTCAATAAACATAAATATTATCATCACATGTAGTGGAAGTTGACTGATGAAGAATCGAAGGAAGTATATAATAATGACCAAGTTATTTATCACCTTATATCGGGTGTTTTTTTTAGAGTGATAGAACTTTCGATAGAGATAACTGTGATTTGACAGAAGGTACAAGCCATGTTGTTTTGACATTTCTGTTCAGTAAGTATTGACAAATTATCATGGAAAGACTCACGCCGCAAAAACATTTACAAATTGTTGAAATTTATTTTTAAAATCAGTGTTCTATTCGCCAAACTTATAGAGCACTTCGTCAAAATTATGGTTTACATAATCGTCCATCAGAGCAGCTTATTCGTCGAACTATCAATAGATTTTGGACAACATTTTCTCTACTCGATGCAACAACAACAAGAAGACAAAGAACTGTGCGTCAGAAGAAAATATGGCTGTTGTAAGTAATAGTGGTAATGATGATCCAACTTTGTCTATTCGTCGTTCACAACAAGTTGGACTCTGTCCATCCACCACATGGAAAATTTTGCGTAAAGATTTTGGTCTATACCCATACAAGATCCATTTGGTTCAACAACTAAAGCCACTTGACCATTAAAAGCGTCCTTTGTTTGCTGATTGGGCCCTAGAACAGCTTGAAGCTGATCCACCTTTTCAGCACAAAGCATTCGAATAATCAGTTTTTGAGATTGTCCTTTGTCATCCAAGCATTTTTTGTATTTTTGCAGATACACGGATTATGGAAATTTTTGAATGCTCTTGGAGATTTTGCTTTGCCAACAATCACCAGCATAAGTTTATGGGAACCTGATGCAAATTTTTCGAAATCTAAGAACTTAACAAACCTTGAACTTTTGCAGCCATCCCTAACCCCCAGTAAATTTTTCATTTCTACTTTTCAAGGTTTCATGAAGCTGAAAAGCTTTTTGCTTCATAATTTCTCCTGTTGAAGAAATTGATTTCCTCTGGTAAATAAACCATCTGTTTAAAGTTTCCTCCATTTGTAGATATTCGGCCTTCCTCAAAGAGTATTTTTTAATTTTCATGATTTTGGTCTGTTTTTTTTAATTTATAATTATAATTATAATTTTTAAAGCAATGTTACGCTCATGCCTTTCCGGTGATCTTCCAAGACCTTTGATTTTTCATACAGACTCATATATTTCTTGTTTTTAGCCCCTTCAACTACATATTTCACATCAAAAGACATCTCTTGCGGTGGAAGACAACGCGTAATAAATAAAATTAGTATCAACTAAAGGGCTTAACTTATGATTTTATCAAACAATTGAAACAGGAAAGTAGTAAGTCACACTACTGGATGTACAATGAGAATATTTTTTTGTTCACACTATTGGGTTGTTCACAGAGACGTGTGTTCATAATAGCGCCAGTCTACTGTATATAGTGAAAATTCCATAGGAAACTAGAACTTTTTATGTTGAATCTGGATGTTGATAACATGTGTTCAAATATCCCGAGAATTGTCAGCATTAATTAAGCTTCAAAGATCCTAGAACATTCACACGTAAATTCGCTGAAACACTCCGAATTCACAATACTTTGGGAAATATGTTTACAAATACATTGTTCGCAATTCAATACAAAAATATATGAACATCTGATTGGCCTAGCGACGAGTTCACCTCTAAGTCGACTTCTGGCGAATATATTTATATCTTTCGTAGAAAACAAAATACTCCAACTTATCAGTAAAAATTCCCTTTTTAGTATAATACATTTACGTCGGCGACAGTCTTGCAGGCCTAAGGAGAACATCTAGACAACTTTCTCAATCATATTAACAGTATTCATCCAAAAATAAAATTATAATTAGAAGGGGAAACAAACGCTCACGTTAAATTCTCAGACCGTTCATTATCCCACCAAAATAATAAAGTTGAATTTAATGTATTTAGAAAACCCACTTCTACAGATATACATAAATCGTATCTTCTTTCTTTGTATATTTCTGTGATATAACCTTATTTTCGTATAGGCGGACATGCTTATTCAAAAATTGGTTAGTTGTTGTAGAAATGTCTAGTGAAAAAAGGTATTTTTATATATTTTTAAATGATTATTTTATTTATTCAAATAATTCCTTACTGAAGAGATTTATCAAGTCCTTTCTCTTGAGAATGTGCTGAATATTCTTTAAAAAGGAAAATAGAATAAAGGCCTTTTTGAATTATATGATGAACATTGTTTGGTGATGGAACCTGTGGTTCTTTAACATCCAATCGAAACACGTATGTGATATATTTGCACAAGGCGATGTCTGAATAATTTGTTCATTATTTTATATTTATTTTGTTTCTTTATTAGTTAATTTTCACCATATGTGATGATAATATATAATATGTCTATAGAGGGATGCAGTGTGATCTTGGACATGATTTTTAAAATTTGAATTCTAAATGCTTTCATGAGATTTATTTAGATATAAATCTGTAGAGGTTCCGGAGAATTAATTCCATCTATTATCTGTAATATTCACGCCAGTGCGTTTCTAGAATTATTCTAGTGTAATTTTACCTCTATTGGACCGCACTATAAGTGCAATACTTTCAAAATAGTTTTTTCAGACTTTCTGGGAAAATATTACAGAGAAACGCGGTTTTCACTAGTCGGTCACACCTTCAGTACCATCGAATTCCAACTCAATAGCCCCACTGTGAAATACGCAGACACACTCTCACTCACTCACTTTCTACACGAATTGATCCATTGGCTGTTATTACTTTGACGAAGGACGCCATTGGGTGACCTATATTCCGACATTATTTTAGTGGGATTTATTGCTAGATCGCTTACGTCCATACAAATGGACCGACAATCCATCCAATGCTAATGCTTTGTCACGTTACTAACCGAGAATTGACTGATGGGTATTGGTTGCATACGCAATTCTTGGTTCGTACTCTGAAACGGGGCAACGATAATATGGAACAATTCTTATCAATTCAGATTACTTTTCAGATACAGGAATGTACAAAGAGCCCACTAAATTTTCGTGTTTTATTGATAATGTCAAACTGACAGACGTCTATTTTGTTTTTCGAGATAAGAAGTCCATGGCTCAGTAGGAATACATATCACAAAATCACTTTTTTCTAGAGAATAGTGCTCCGTTACGCTTTCAACGATACCGTTTTTCTTAAAAATGTATGAGGAGTTTATTCCTTTGATTAAAATTTTAATTTGATGACACAGTCAAAGTTAGAAGTAATTTTATGAAAGACTCCCTTTTATATCCGCCATTGATGAGAATCAGTAAGTTTTTTAATCACCAGACGATTAAGTTTATCCAACAGCGTCCATGGGGTGCATTTTAGGACCTAAGTTGATTTAAATTTTTATTAATATTTTGCCCTCTGGAATCACACCCTGAAATATATGAACGTTAAATCCAGACACCCGTTATAGTTGTAGATATAAGGATAAATATATCCACTATTTCAAATTAATCACAACTTCAAATTAGAGAATAATGAAGAATATGGTCAAATTTGAACTGAATAACATATGGAAACAACTCATAATAGATTATTCTTTTCCGACCAAATGCACAGTAAAACCTTCCTGGGTGTTAGTTCTGGTTTGGCCACTATTTAAGCTGTTTCACCGAGCTTTGACCACTTTTTCACACAATATTGTCGTGTGTGACCCATTTCTCTTCTCCATTCACCATCCGTTCAGAAAATGAGTCGATTCCATTCCGTTTGGCTTCGCAGATGGAAATTTTATTCATCATGTTTCTTGGTGTTAATTGAAAATTGGAGTGTCACCCAAAACATTGAGCTTCTTTTCAAATACAGCTTTGCGCAAATGGTTTTAGACTATTTTATGGAATGAAATAAGGAATTACTTTGTTTTCTATCACTTTTTATTATAACTGATATACAGTGACTCAAGTTTGGTAGTATTTACTACATTTTCAAACTAGTTTGAAAATGTAGTAAACACTACGAAACTCGAGTCACTGTATATCAGTTATAATAAAAAGTGATAGAAAACAAAGTAATTCCTTATTTCATTCCATTAAAATGAACTATCACAAAGTAACGGACTACTCCATCCACTATTTTATGGTCGAGCATTAGCTCCTGGACCGTGCTGCGACTACTACCATGCCGGTCAACTTCGATTATTTCTGTGATTTTACCGACATTTTCGATGACGTGCCTGCCTTTGTGAGGTGCATCTATAACATCAAAAATACCTAAAAAAAAATCGACGAAACCAAAATTATAGGTCATCCGTTGCTACAGTATCGGGACCGTAAACACCATTCACAATTTAGCCGCTTGGCTTTGATGACTTCCATTTTAACATCCTGTTATTCACAAATGAATGGACCAAACATACAACAGCAAAATATTTTTTAATGTAAAATATCACCTTGACAAGGAGCATAAACCTGAAATTGTTTGATCGATACTTTGAGAGACATCGGTCACATCAGCCATTTACCTAAAAAATTATGCAATTCCTTTTGCCCGACCTTTTATATTATAACATTATATTCCATCTTTTAGAAAAATATCGCTAGATATCGGGTGTGATAATAGAACTTTCGATAACTGTGATTTGACAGAAGGTTGTTTTGACATTTCTGTTCAGTAAGCAGTGACAAATTTTCATGGAAAGACTCACGCCGCAACAACGTTTACAAATTGTTGAAATTTATTTTCAAAATGAGTGTTCTATTCGCCAAACTTATAGAGTACTTCGTAAAATTTATGGTTTACATAATCGTCCACCAGAGCAGCTTATTCGTCGAACTGTCGATAGATTTCGGATAACATTTTCTCTACTCGATGCAACAACAAGACAAAGAACTGTACGTACAGAAGAAAATATCGCCACTGTAAGTCACAGTGTTAATGATGTTCCAGATTTCTCTATTCGTAGACGTTAACAACAAGTTGGACTCTGTGCATCCACCACATGGAAAATTTTGCAACTGGTTCAAGAACTAAAGCCACTTGAATATAATGAGCGTCGTTTGTTTGCTGATGGGGCCCTAGAACAGCTTGAAGTTGATCCACTTTTTCATCGTAATATTGTGTTTAGTGATGAAGCTCATTTCTGGTTGAACGGCTATGTAAACAAGCAAAATTGCCGTATATGGAGTGAAAACAATCCTCAAGAAATTCCGCAGGTTTCATTGCATCCTGAAAAATGCACTGTATGGTGTGCTTTACACGCTGGAGGCATCATCGGTCCATATTTCTTTAAAAACGATGCTGGAACTAATGTACCAGTGAATGGTGCTCGTTACAGATCGATGATCAATGATTATTTGTTTCAAAATTTGAATGGTATCGACCCAGAAGTGTTTTGGTACCAACAAGATGGTGCTACACCTCATGCTGCTACCGTAACAATTGACTTATTCAAAGAAAGATTTGGCGATAACATTATTTCGAAAAATGGTCCAATTATGAGTGTGGATAGCTCAGCGGGAGAGCATCGGGCTCGTGACCGGTAGGAGTTCGAATCCTGTTCAGATGGAAAAGAAATTTTCTAGTTGGACGGGTGTCTGCCTTCATTTCACTGCTGAGTCAAAAATTAACAGTGCTGTAACCTAAAGTGGCGCAAGATCTCAGTAAGAAGCCTACCCAGAACACAACTGAACTCCTAACTCGCACAAGCTGAAAAAGCTTCTGAGGGATCTTCACAGAAGATTTAGGAGTATCGGGATAATAATAAAAAACTAATAAAAAAAAAAATCATTGGCCTCCAAGATCATACGACATAACTCCACTGGATTATTTTCATTAGGGTTATGTCAAGTCATTGGTTTATGCTGATAAACCAGAAACAATAGACGCTTTGGAAGCCAACATAACTCGTGTTGTTAATAAAATAAGGCCTGAATTAATCGAAAAAGTGGTCCAAAATTGGTCTGGTCGAATGCAGTTCCTCAGAGCTAGTCGTGGTGGACATATGCCGGAAGTTATTTTCGAAACATAAGTGTAATAAAATTATCTTTCAAATAAAAGAAAATTGGCTTCAATCTTAATTTAAATGTATTTTAATTCAATTTCACTCTAACAAAAACACCCGATCGAAATTACAATTCTCAAACTTTTCCTGTTCGATACTAATAGTCTTTGTGGGCAGATTGGCTGGACAGAATTACTTTTGACATTAAGTTCTTAATGAATAATTAGAACCTAGTCGTTTCGGCTCAAAATTCGAAAGTTACAGAGATTTTGGACAGAAAGATAGCATGTAAGAGTGCAAAAATTCAACACCCATAAGTACGAAAGGAAAAGATGTCAACGGCATACCTCAAACTAGGTTACAATTCAATAGACTCTAAGCGGAAAAGACTGAAAAACGAAGTTCATCCAGTTTATACTTATTGATTTTTCGCAAACCACTTGATCAAACATTTTGGAATTCAATGAGGTAAACAAATATACTTGGCTTAAGTTCCACAAAAGTTGAATTTATGTTGTTGACATATATGTTTCAACCTCAAGTTTTGAAAATGGACTGAAACCCGAAACATATATGTCAACAACATAAAATTAAACTTTTGTGAAACTTAAGTCAAGTGATTTATTTACCTTATTAATAACAATTGATTCGTTGAAGTTGAGCATTGCGAGAAAAATGGCCGCAATACGACGCCAGATACGACAAAGGCATTTTGCAGCATGGTACCTCTTGCGTCACTCGTTAAAACATACTTAGAAACGTAAATGGAATGTTCTAGCCCGTACACCGTATAGCCTAGGCATTGCTCTTTCCGATTACCATCTCTTCTGATCAATGCAACATGACCTGGCTGACTAGCACTTCTCCAATTACGATGAAGTCGAAAAAATTAATCGATGCGTAGAAAGCGGCCAAAGAGCGATGGAATCAATGGCCAGAAAGATGAAAAAAATTAGTGTCTAGCGATGGGCAATACTTTGAACTTTGTATGTATAACCAATTTGTCACAGTAAAGCTTTAAATAGCGACAACAAACAGCAAGAACTCATTTTTGATTCTAATATTATAACCCGAGTAGTTTTTCGAAATAAAATAAATAATATTTACCCAAATTATCTGGTGTCTGCCAAATATTTGTAATTCTCCGAAAATGCTGCAGCACTCTCGGTACATTCGAGCTACCGTTTAAATAAGAGAGGTGAAGTTATGGTAACATTTTCACATTCCGCTCTGCATCCTCCTGTGTTGGCTGCAGTGTCCCGAACTCTTGAGTCGCGTTGACGTATACACGCTGAGAGATAACACATCAAAAAATCGTAAAATCTCCATTTTCAATCCGCATATTATGCCGCGTCTCGAAATCCAAATAAAAACGTATTGAACTGTCAATCTACCATTGAAAAATAAGTGATTCATTATGATTAAATCGCAGGTCGATACATCAGAAAATGTTCGGCGAATTGCAATTTCATAAATAATTATTTGGCAATGATTGATGAAAGTTATTTTATATGGGGCTTGCACAACGAATGTGTTATAACTTTCCAACTCTTTTTTGTCGTTCTCGCCACGGACAACAGTGCCCATATTCATGGCTTATTTTGATTTCACTTCTGTGATATATCGAACGGATGCGAGGCGAGGTTTTCAATAATTTATGTTGGTTTCAATTGATCGTCAACTTTCTGATATATCGTTATTCCTATTGTAATCCCGATTCCAAGAAAAAAACGATTTAATGGTAAATTTCAGCATATGGATCAATGATACATACAACTTTCTTATTAGGCTTATGAAGAAATAAGAAGTGAAAAAATTTAAGCTACGAACAAAGGTTTCGTCATTATACGAAAAGTCATTCATTCATCATACTTTGGTGGCGTAAGTGACCAATAGTCTTTTAAAGTTTGATATTTAAGACTTCTTTTATCAATTTTCTAAGGTTGTGATTTATACTCGCGTCTCTCAGTTGAAACTACTCATCAAATCAATGCACACAATATGAGCCATTGAGTTTCCATATAATTCACTGTACTTCACCGTCTTAGTGTCTATGGTCTATATTTATGATCTTGAATGTTAAGTACCCTCGTCTAGTGAACTAAGTGGACACCTCGTCATCAACCATCTAACCATGTATGTTCGTAACCTCTTGGAACTGTGTGCTCTGGAATCCTCTTCGAACCGTGTGCTCTGTCTCCCATTTTATGTAATCGTCCACGAATTTCACCCCATTTTGCTGTGTCACGTTCCCCTTTCCTGAAGGAGGATAGGCTCATCTAGTCAGTCATCTAGGTCTTGACCTATCAGAAATCACTTTCGTTTTTTCTACCTCCAAGTTAAATTCGAATTCGTCAAAAACGTACGTCTTGGTCTTGAGCTAGCATTCCTAAATAAGTCATTAGCGTGGAATACGTTTGAAGGCCACTTTTTGAGATTGTTTCTTCACGACGTGCCGAAAAATACTATCGACGATAGATTCTGGTAATGTTTTTTTCGAAACGTTCTCAACAAAAAAACAAGGTGACCCTTTTCCAGTTTCTCGGCAGATTTAGGACGACCGGATATGCTAACAACATACCTACTTCAAATATTCTATGTACAATATAGACATGGAGGGAAGATTGATTTCCTACAATATTTATACTTGTTTCAAAATATAAAGTTCAAAATAACATCTTCATTATTACAAAAGACCCAACTCCAAGTAACCACAAATCTGGAGTTTATAAATTAGACTGTTCCACTTGCATTGGCAAATACATAAGTCAGACAGGACATTTACTCAAGACAAGATTTAATGAACATTAAATGAATTTCACAAAAATCATGCAATCTCTTGGTTTCAATTCATAAGGAACCCAATTGCCTTGCTTTTGAATCAGTCCCATCGACTTCTAACGTACAGACAGTACTTGTTAGATCATCCTTACTCGATCTGGATCTTCATAGAATAATGTCTGTAATTCATCTTCTTCGATTTTTTTGGCTGTTTCGGATGAGGTTCACCTTGAACGTTGAAATCGCCACTTTTGAAACTTGAAACTCGATTTTATCGGTTGTCTAATCTGTCTAAAACTGCGGTAATCTCCTGTTACTATTTAAAAATTCACTTTTGAAGAGCCACCCACCTTTTGAAGACGGATTAGTATTTACTCCGAATATCATTCTTTTTTACCTGAATCTTCCCACATACCTTTTGTTAAGCATTCAGTTATTCGAAGAATAAATAATATTTCGGAACTGCAGTAACAAAAATGTGAACTTCCAATCAACACTCAAACATCTTGAGTTCTCAATGATGAAATAAATTTATTTATAGTCCGTCTAGGAAGTATCCGGAAAAAAACAAAGCTCATTTGTAATTATTTATATATTTTTAATTCTTGAGTTAGAAAATTAATATATATAACAAAATATTCATCTTATTTACTTATACAACCCCCATTTAAATGTAACCACTTGACTAAACGTCGAGGTACATAGAAAACTAGATCACCTCCATAATTTTTGGTAATGGTAGTCCAGGACTGTAGAACTAACTGAATTTAATCATCTTTATTTCATGGCGCTGCTCGTTCAACTCCAATCTTCATTAGTCCCCATATGTTTTCAATGGGACTAAGATCTGGAGAAACTGCTGGCCATGAAATGGTTGTCACTTGGTGTTCTTGCATCCAAGCTTGAGTATAGACCGAATTATGACATATTTCATTGACCTGGACCTCTCTGGATATAAGGCATGCGCCGTTTCAAGGAGAAAATTGTTTAAAATGTCACAATACTTTTTACTATTATTGGTACCATCAACTTAACAGAGAGGCGTAACACCACGCTGAGATATTGCTCTCCGAATCATTATTTTGGTGGGAAATCTGAACGGTAACAGGTTATTCTGATAGGATTTTTAAGTGATTTCCACCAAGTTGAAAACAACTTTCATCAGATAAAAAGACATTATTAAAATTATCGGACAGAGAAGTGGTTAATATCACAGGTCCGCCTGCTTGTAAATAATTTCACTGCGAGATCTTGATAATTTTTGTGAATCTCTATTGATTCCAGGATGTCTAATTTCTTGCCTTTCAGTTCCAGATGTAGTATTTTAAAATGATCTTATTCTGGAGGAACATAATTACCTTCAAAAAATGTTTCCCAAATCTTGATTCATCTGTGCGATGCTTAAATGATCCTTGATGCTCTTAAAACCTTTCTGTGAAAGTTCTCCCAGTTTGTCCTACATTTACACAACCGCAATCGTGACAACTTCACCCATAATATCCTGAACTTCTACGCCGGTTGTTTTTATGTTTAACATTGCAAAATAGGTTTGAAATTTATAATTATACGGGGATGTGAATGCTGTTTTATGTTATTTTTGAGATTATTTAAAGTATCTGCTAGAAAACTGCTCCAGAATATGTTAGTTGCACAAGTTACTCGTTATAGTTTTCTGTTTTACAATTGGGATACATTCATTTCAGAATAAGTTTTCTGAAAAGATCACCCGGTTTTTCCTAAACATACGCTACTGCACTGTTGACAACTCAATATATAAACTTCAGAATTATTCAGCCAGTTGTTTTTTGTCATTTGCATTAAGAAATATGTTGGATATTTAATGTGAAGGTGCGAATGTATTTTTGTTAGTTTTTGAAAATATTTGAGCAAGTTTTTGCAAGATTAGTTCATAATATGTTTGAAACCATTCGAGCACTCATAATCTCGCTGTTTACAGATCAATGATATGCGGAGCATTTTCAATTTCCCTAAATAATATTACATTGGCAGAAGCAAATTGATACAATCAATTCATGAACAGAAAAGAAGAATAACTAATTCCGAAACAACTATAATTCACTTCCAAAACAGAAAATAATGACAAAAAGTTTGTAAAACTAACATATTTAGTACCAAACTAGCAAAAAATAGCTCAAATATTTTCAAAACTTATATAAAAATAGGTTTCACACCCTCTCATGAACTTTCCATTCTATTTATAATGCTAAAGACGAAAATAACCAATAATAATTGTGGAGTGCATAAATTAAGTTGTCAAAAGTGCTGTAGCGCCTATTAATAGGACAAACGGGGTGATCTTTATAAAAAAGGTTCAGAGAACATCTATCTTCATTTAGTAACTGGACATATAACTCTAATTGGACAATCGTAGAATATTAAACCTGGAAAAACTAGATATCCTGGAATCCATTGAAATATTTGAGTGAAAGACACGTTTTAGAAATAAAAGTATTAAATGAGCAGACAGACCTTTGGCATACCCCACTTCTCGAAGTTTTGCACAAGCCTTCAACGAATATTTATATATATATATATATATATATATATAATCGTTGAATAATTAAAAGAATTTTTTTCTTTATAGAAGGATTATTTTAAATATCATACAGATTTATTCTATTAACTTCCTACAAACGGTGATTTAAAAAAATTTTCATTCAAAAACTATTAGAATTAAATTAAATAAATGACACTGTTTCAATTTAGTAGACAATTAACACTTATTACACAGTATCAAAAAGGAATAAAAAAATTCAAAGCAATATAAATTATATATTGTGGTTTACACTCATACATATTATCATTTGGTTTTGAAGGAGCCCATAAAATACCTTACAAACTTTGAGTAGTTTCTGTGACGAACATAGAATACCTAGGATTTTTAAAAGTTCACTTCATTCTAGTTCAGATAAATACATAAATTCATTCTAGTATTTTGTTCAGATGAATACACTCAGCTTGTCTGGTAAGATATTTTTTGTTAATTATGTTTTTTTTTAATATGAACTAGGCTGATGTGTTTTCTGTTGCGAGAATTCTAAATTGCTTTTTGAAGATGTTCTGCATGTTTAAGGAATTTTTTTGAAGGAATTTAATTTGGACAAGTTGTTTTTAAAGAGTTCTTGAGGTTATGTTTTGAATTTTTGGATAGGGATTTCATAAAACAAGGTACGAAACAAAATTTTGTACCTTTCAGGTATTTATTTGGTAATTTAGTAATTTTAATTAATAATTTATATTTTTTTTAATTCTTTTATTCCCGTTTGGTACTGTGTGATAAGTGCTAATTTTAACTGCATACTAAATTGAACCAGTGTTTTTCTAAGACACTTATTTAATTATAAAAGTTCTTGAATAAATATTTCTTTAATTTAAAAGTTGAAGAAGGTTAACAGAATAAATCTGTATCATATTCGAGAATGTATATATAATCATTGAGATAAAATTTGTGTTATTCAGTTTGAAAATGTAGTAAACACTAAAAAATTCAAGATACTGTATATTCACTTATTCAGTTAATAAAAAGTGATAGAAAACAAAGTTATTTTTTATTTAATGGTAGTCTGAACTGAATTCATTTCCCAAACAGTTCGAAATTGAACCATTACCTAATTACCTCACTCTACCGTCCCCACCTCTAAATTATGCTTCATTTCATACCTCCCCACATTGACACAAATGAAACGCACATTGTTATTGCGGTGTTGGATTCTCTAGAACAGGTGGGGTACTACTACCATAACGAGGTACCACTCTTACGTTTAACAGCCTCCCAGCTCTCAGATATAGTGATCAGCCGACTCTCTTCGCGAGAGCTGCATGGCTTAGCGGGCCATCTACGTCCGAGTTTAAGTGCGAGTAAACAACATGGAAAGATTCTTGTCCAAAAAACAGTCATCAGCGTTTTGACCATGGATACCCTCCTGCAGAAGTACAGTGATATAACCCAAGGTTTAGTTGGTGAAATATCGAAAGATACGTACACAGACTCGAATAACAACGAAAACAAAAGTGACATCTCGTTGAATAAAATATCCGCAAAAGAGGATAAGTACTCCTTGAGACCCAGAGCATCCCGCAGATGCCCAGGACTTGAAGAAGATGTCGACGTGGGTAAAAAGTCGAAGAAGTCGACCAAGCAAAAATCGGCACCTCTCAGCAAATACAGGAGAAAAACGGCCAACGCAAGGGAAAGAAACAGGATGAGAGAAATAAACCAGGCTTTCGAAACTTTGAGGTCTATAATACCTCACGGACAAGTTCAGGAAATCAGTGGTGCTAATGAAAAACTGACTAAAATAACTACTTTACGATTAGCTATGAGATACATAAACGCCCTCAGTGCCGCTTTAGGCTCCAGTGAAAAAGATGAGACTTTTCAGTTCGATTTTGACAGTTATAACGATTTAGATTTTCTTCTGGAGTCGGATGGTGAATCTCTTTCGCTTTCAGAACACTCCCTGATGGCTTCTCCAGATTTTCAGGATCCAACGTTGTGTCCTTTTGAACTAAGTAGTTCCTTTCCTTCCTTATTGCAGTCCGATTTTACAGAACGTCCTTTATCGTCTCCAGATTTTCAAGACTTCTTTTTCACGTGATAGTTTGGGTTAATATGAAGATAAGTATTAAATCGTTAAAAATATTTTCGGCATTACCTACTGTTATAAATTGCCATACACTTAAAATCAAGTTTTGAAATTCCCTATATCAGGAAGATAAATTCGAAAATATATGTGAAACCTAGTACAAAAATTCTACGTTCTTGAATTGTTCTTTAAAATTGAGACATTGTAAGAAACTTCAAAATTCTTCAGTTTATCCATTAAATTGAACCATTTTTTTGCCGAATAATATATAGGTTTCGACATATATAAATTTTTAATAATCTCGAGATTTACATAGCCTACACTCAAATATGTATATCAGATGAATTTAATATGGTTTCAGTCAAAATTTGGTTTCAAGTATCTGCAGTAAAATGTATATATTCGTATTTCTGATTGAGATTATTCGGTACCCTAATTACAACTTTCATCATCAAGAAAAAATTAGTTGAGAACTGCAATCTGAAATCATATTTTAGTTTATTCAAAACTTGAACCAATCTCTTAAAGGAGATATGAAAGACACAGTTTCCGAAATTTTATATTCTTGTGAATAATGCTTTTGTGTTCACTTAAATTTTTTCAGTGTTGTATATATTCGAAAATAATTTTCTTTGAAAATGATTCTGAAATCAGAATACAAAAGAATCCTATATCACAAAGAATAATGTATTGAAATCACTCACTATTTTTGACACGAAGATTTTTGATTACCGCTGATTTTTTACAGTAGCTTGAGGGGAAAAATAAATGTTCAACAGGTAATTTTCCATGAAAAATGTTTTCACACAATTTAGGAAATATGAATATTGTTCAGAATGAATGTAAATGAATTTATGTTTCTTATCAAATTGCAATATACTTATTTGACTAACTTAAAAAAATATATTCATTCAAATGTAACAAAATTTTCAACACATATTGAAACAATTTTTTTATTATGAAGGATAGTTGGAAAGCCATAACCAATATTTAGTATGCGTTCAATTATTTATTGAAAAGTTTCCATTATAAAATATAGCTTCCACAAAATCTTTGAAGTGGGTACTACTTGATATGTACTATCAGTAATTCTTTGAATAATTGAAGTATAATTCATATCAAAATTTAATAAACTCGTCATAAATGATATAATCATGAACAAATCATCTATAAATATAATTCCACTAAATTTTCACACCAAATTTTAAAATTATTTCACGTATATTTTAATTTCACAATATTTTCTGATGAAAATTGTAAGTAGAGGTGGAAATAAATCCCTTTTATTATTTATTTATTGAAAATTGCTGAGGTAACTTTTTTGGAACCATGTATGCATTTTGTTTATATAAATACTTTGTAAATAATTGATGTAAATATAAAATTTCATATATTTTATTCTTGTTATGTTTGTTATCTAGTTGTACAATTAAAGAATTGAAATACCTTAAGGACTATGTATTTTCTTTCTATTCATGAAATATATAGAAATAACCAATTGATGATTTTCATCCATGGAAAGTATCAACATTCTTCCTTCAGAGTTATTTACATTTCAAGTTAACGAATAACATAGTTTTGCCTTTTCCAAGCAATAAAATGAATCACTATTAGTTGTAAACACTTTTTAGCGTATATTAATTTTTGAATGAATATTTGATCAATTCGTCTCTCATTTAATGGAAATTCTCTACAATTAAATAAAATAATGTGGAATAATTTCCATAAATTCATTAATTGCAAAATGAAAACTTGACGAATCCAAAATTTTGGCAAATCAATTATTGTTCCTCCTTAATTTTACGAACATTCCTCTCCATTTTATATTTAATTGTCAGAAATTTATTTTTAGTACTTTTTTTATGAGACTAATATTATTTCGAATTTTCTTAATTTTCATGAATTTGTTTCTCAATTAGATGGAAGATTGAAGAATGACTGGGCTTGCAATATTTACACTAGTTAATTGAACATTTATTGAAAGAGAAATGATTTCTTATTCAATCGAAAATCAAGACGTTGGCCTAAATAAATACATATTGCTTGCCTTTTTCCAAATCACTAGAGGTAGAAATTTTACTGTAGTATAATATGATTTCATATTTTGGTTCATAATTAAATTTACAGCTGACTCTGAGAATATTTCACAATGCATATCCAGAATTAATTGAAATATTTTTCTTCTAAACTGTTTGTTACTGTGCTTTTGTTCTGTTTAGTTTGTTTAAATTTATAATTTCGACATGCAGAAACAATCAGATGAGCATATTTCTGAACCTATTCTCGTTAGCAAACTTAATTTGATTGTAAAATTGTCATAAATATATCTTTTGTAATTATTTGGCACTAGTTTTGCGGAGAAATACTCAAAATACAGAAATATAGATGATATTATATAACAGAAGTAGGAGTGCTTAATACTGTACATAATTGAATATACATTTTAAATGAAATATATTTCAGTCCGATTTTGAATCCCTTCTTGGGCTTTGGCAAATATATATTGATGAGGAAAATATTAAACTCTTTTGATCAGGATTAATTTCAAGATTTTGCTCCAAGTTTTGCGGAGACTTCAATAGCCGATTAAGCGCGAAACTGAAGTTAAGGAAACACTATTCCAGACTATTGGATGATTTTCTCATAGATAAATCTTTTTTGACATATTTTCAGTAATCAACAAAGTATTCAGAAATTCTTCGAACCAATTAACTTAGTGTTGAATCATTTCACGGAATAAGACTTCAGGAAAACTAATGAGAACCGTTTTGAAAGGAATTGCATGTCAAACGAGCTTAATTCTTTGAGATTTATAATTCGGTTTATTCACTACACGAATTGAAGATTTGAAGATGTCATACAAAAATTTTTCTTTGACAATCCTTGTCAAATTTTCATTATGTTTGATTGAACTAAATATTGCTTAGTATACATAGTATGTAAATTATTGCAAATTCATTCTTCCCAATTTGTTACCAGAGCGATGCGCTTCAATAGGTGGAAACGAAAATAAATTTTTCAAAAAATTATCGCATGAAACCTATCCCGTTAACAGTCGGGTAGTTTGTTACCAGTAATAAAAATATCAGGTTGAAATAAAAAAATATATAATTAATGCACCGTTTTGGATATAAGTCAAAAACTTAATCACTATTACTATAAAAGGAATATCAAAACAGATTTAATCTGTTAGAGTTCTAAGATTTCAATTCGAAAAAAAATTTTTTTTTTTATTTTCAGAATTGAATTAGTGTCTTATAATTTATAATTTTTTTTTAAATTAAAATCGTAGAAGACTAACAGTTTGAATCTGTTGTGATATTCATTTTGTAGTTAGCCTTCTATCGAGAAAAAAACCGCTTCCTATTATTTTACTATTACTCTGCTCACTTTTATATGTTTGAAGTGATATCCAGACATAATTCTAGTTATTTGCTGTATAGAGAATCTCATAAAAATTTTAAAAAATAGATGTCGTCCTGAGCTAATACTAAAAGCTATTAAAGGTGTTGATTTATTATGAAGGGCTTAACACACAGTGATGAAAAAATAGCAAGAAAGTGTCAATGGTACATAACACAAATGAATTCAATATTTTAGAGATATCACGTATATACGAAGTAAAACACTTCGAATTTATAAATTATTTCTATTTCCTAAAGACGGAAACTTATATCTAATAAGAATGTTTTAGCAATTGTAATTAATCCAGTTTTGATTTCTTAGTTTTTCATGTATTGAACTGAAGTGTACTGCATCACTTAATTTTTTACCACTTAGAGTTAAATTCTGGATTTATCTTGTCCTTACTTGTTTCCCTCTGCTTTCAGTAACTGCACTTCGCTCGAAAAGCGCTTGAAATTTCCAATATTCTGGATTTCACTACTTTTTCGGACATCAACCGTTGAAAACAATTATTGTTTATTTAATGAATTTCATCACTTCAGTTAATATACTTTTTATTATGACTTTATGCCTTCAACGAAAGCTTCCATATCAAAAACTGAATTCATTTTTCCTATCGTCCGCAATTCGTTTTGACATTTTTCACTGTTTTATTTTATATCCCTTATACTGGCACTGCAGAATATATAATTGCACTATAGAATTACGTTAGACAGTTCATTTACGCATCTCTTATCTTCCAAATGTCTATGATCTATCATTATTCCTCAAAAATGATTTATCGAAAAAAGCCTCAACTGAAATTTGATATATTTTCGTCTGACCTTGGAAATATTTTCATGTAAAAATGAATTTCCAATAAATTTTTCATACATAATTTCACAATGAATTATTTCTTTTCGAATACTTCTGTTTCATCCATCTATGGAGTATCAAATTGTGTCATATTAATTTTTCCTTACTAAATATTATCTAATTTACTGGAAGACTTTCAAATTTTAACCCTTTTTAGGTCTTGTCGAAGATTAAGTTTTCGACTTCAATCCAAAATCACGCATTAGTTAAATTATGAATTATAAATTAGTTAAATATATATATATATATATATATATATATATTTATATATTGTCATGGAATTTACACTTGAATCAAATAATTACATAAATATATTGAGGAAATGACTCACCGTTGTATACAAGTTGACTCGTTAGAGTGTAACCAGACCAAAATTAATTCATTCTGATAGAAATATTGATGATTCAATTTATATAAATACTGACAAGTTGATATTATGAAGAAAAATCATATTCAGGATACGACTAGTAAAATTAAAATTCTTTGAACGGTAATAAAAATTTCAATTTACAATTATTCAATATAAAAACAGCCAAAGTTGCAATAAAAAGAAGTTATTTGAATTTAGATATCCAATTTGAAATTGATGAAGAATTTGTTGAAAAGATTTGTTATTATAATGAATCACATATGAACTTCAGTGAAATTATTGACTAAGAACAAGCTAAATTAAATATAACTCACCAGAATTATGTAAATAGGACTGATCAAAATTCACTTAATTCAATGAAAGATAGCATCAACGTCAGATATTTTCAAATGATTAATGTAAGAGATATCCTTGAAAATGTTTAGGTATCAATAGAATTGTAACAGCATCTAAGCTGAAGAAATTTAATCAATTTCATAAGAAATATTAAGTATTTTATAAGTTATAAGCATTAAAAGTTAAAATTTGTAAAATTTTGACACTTGAAGTACTTTACGAACGAAAAGCAAGACTTTTACTGTTCTGTTTAACATGAAACATACATAAAAATGTAGTTTGAAAAATAAGCTAATTTTCAAAAGTAATTTCAAACCAAAAAATATTGTAAATTTTGTAAAATCATCAAAAGCATCATTTTTATATAATTTTGACAGAAGCTAGTAAGCTTTGAAATTCAACTTTTCTTGAGAACTATAAATAGGGCAGACACAGAAAAAGTCGGCAGTCTCCAATTATATGCAGAGTAGAGTCCTTGTCGGTCCATAATTAAAAAAGTTCAAAAAAAGTATCATCATCTAAAAAAGGAAGATTATTTGGTTATTGTGAATGGAAATTGAATCCAGAAAATACATAACCTGAATGTGAATGGGAAAAATCCCACATAGAAATCAAGTTTCAAACGAATTGGATATATTGAAGAAAATCAACAAAGTAGTAGTGAATTTCAGAAAGTTCTAGAAGTGTTGTTTCCAACGGAACCAGTGTTATTCCTGAAACGAAGAAGAGACAGTAAAAAGCAACAATCATAAATTGAATAACAAACTTACCAAAGGTAGTAATAATTCAATACTGTTAATCTTTCCACAAAGAAGTTTAGAAATAAAAATCACTGTTTACATTAGAATTACGTTAGGATATTTAGATAGGGTTAGGTTAACATAGAATTAGAATTTAGGTTATTGATCACTGATTATAATATTTCGAATTACTTTCATAAAATAAAATTTAAAAATTCAACCTTTTAAAAATTCAAATTGAACCCTCCCTAAAAGATCAAATCAAATTTGATAATATTTAAATTTCAATTATTCAAAATTATAATCTTAAGAGCTAGCCGGAAACATAGAATACAGCAACTAGATACAGGGGTGATCTAATTAGTATTCATTCTAAAAATTATATTAATATAATTCCATAACAATATATATATATATATATATATATATATACATATATATATATATATATATATATATATATATATTTTTTTTTTATTTCAAACTGACATTTTACTATTAGTAACAAATTATCCGACTTCTCACTGGATAGGTTTCATGCGGTAATTTTTTGTAAAATTTATTTTTCGTTTCCACCTATTGAAGCGGATAACTCTGGTGAAAAATAAGGAATAATGAATTTGCAATAATTTACATACTTTGTATATTAAACATAATGAATATTCTACAAGGAGTTTCGAACAAAAATTTTTTTGTGACATCTTCAAATTTTCACTGCGTATAGTGAATAAACCAGATTATAAATCTCAAAGGATCAAAAAATTTTAAATATCATACAGATTTATTTTCTTAACCTCCTACAAATTTCAATTTCAAAAATTTCAATTCAAAACTTCTAGAATTAAATTGAAGGGTACAAAATTTTGTTTCTTTCCTTGTTTTATGAAAACGAAATTCCTTTCCAAAAATGAAACAAACTCAAGAACTTCTTCAAAAAAAATTTGCTTAAAATAAGCTTCTTTCAACAAAATCCTAAAACATGTAGAACATCTTCAAAAAGCAATTTGGAATTATTACAACGGAACTCTTTAGCTCTACTTCATGTTTGAAAAATAAAAATAATTAACAAACTATATCTCACCATACAAAACTAAATGCAGCTATCTAGACAAACAGTAGAAAGAAGTGAACTTTTAAAAATCCTGCTTATTCCATTTCATGGACGCCTTTAAAACCAAATGAATGATAATTTGTCAATAAGTGTTAAACAAAATATATAATTATTATATTCACAATAAAATAATGAAAAGAGGGTTTTTCTTGATAGAAGGATTATCACAAAATTTTAAATATCATACAGATTTATTCCGTTAACCTACTAAAAATATTAAATTCAAAAATTTTTTTTCAAAATATTAAATGAATTAAATTAAATAAAGATCTTTAGAACACACTTTGTCAATTCAGTAGACATATATAATCAAAACTTTTTCATTTAAAATAATTCACACAATTTTTGTTTCACATTTTATTGAGTATCCTGACACGTGTTTCGGTCTTTAGACCATCTTCAAAGAAGTACAAAATTACTTACCACTCGATACCAAAGGGATAGTTGCATTCGGTTTTGTATGATAAGATATGTTTTGTTAATTATTTTTATTTTTTAAATATGAAGTAGCGCTGCGCTGAGGAATTCCGTTGGAATAATTCTAAATTGGTTTTTGAAGATGTTCTGCATGTTTTACGATTTTTTTTAAAGGAACTTAATTTGAACGAGTTGTTTTTGAAGAAGTTCTTGAGGTTATGTTTGGGATTTTAGGAAAGGACTTGGGTTGTCATAAAATAAGGAACGAAACAAAATTTTATACTCTTCAAGTATTTATTTGATTTTTTAATTGACAATTTGTATTTCTTTGAATTCTTTCATTCCCTTTGGTAATGTGTAAAAGTGTTAATTCTACATGTCTACTGAATTGACATAGTGTGTTCTAAAGACATTTATTTAATTCTAAAAGTTTTTGAATAAAAATTTTCTGAAATTAAAATTTGTAGGAGGTTAGCAGAATGAATCTGTATGATATTTAAAATTTTGTAATAATCCATCTATCAAGAAAAAACCTCTTTTCATTCATTTCAAAGAACTAAGATCGCTTCACATGCAATTCCCTCCAAAAGGGTTTTCATTATTTTTGCTGAACTAATAGCACGTGAAATTATTCAATAATGTATTAATTGGTTCGAAGAATGTTTGGATACTGTGTTTATTACTAAAAATATGTTGAAAAAGAATTATCAATGAGAAAACCATGCAGTAGTCTGGAAAAGCGCGAAACTTCAGTTTCGCGCTTAATCGACTATTGAAGTCTCCGCAGAACTAAGAGCAAAATGTTGAAATTAATGCCGATCAAAAAAGTTAAAAATTTTACTCATCAATATATATTTGCCAAAGCCCAAGAAAGGATCCAAAATTGGATTGAAATATATTTAATTAGAATTGAATATTCGATTATGTACAGTATTAGGCACTCATACTTCAGTGTTATAATGTCATCTACATTTCTGTAGACGCAAAACTAGTACCAAATAATTACATTATATAAATTCATGAAAATTTTACAATCAGTTTCAAATCCTTTGTAGTTTAATATCAATTCTTTCATCTCTCCCTAAATTTTTCTGGAAATAGTGAAGGCCTCAATATCTCGACTAAATTTGTTAATGGATAAAATCGGTTCAATATTACCGCAGTTACTTACGTTCGAAGATTTTTCATGTTTTTACCAAGATTTTCCGAACTACAGATTCGATCGAACTGAAGCTGGGGCATAAAGGTAAAAGAATTACGGCATATATTTCGTTCGAAATTTTGTCAGGATCGTATGGTTTAAAGTTACGAAAATATATTCTGTGAGCGGATCAGTTACCTTAAACATTATATCTTTCGAACAGAAAGGGATACAGATTTGAAACATTTGGAGTAAGTCTGTGACCTGAACATCTCAGAAACTCTACATTTAATTTAAGGAAAAAAAAAGTTCTTTATCCACTTGAGTGCTCATAGAGAGAGAGAGAAACAAAAACAACAATGAATTATTGGGTTTATTTGAACCGTTGTTTAAAGCTGTTTATGCTTGATAAAAAGAATTTTTGCATCGGTACAAAAGGACGGATGAAATATTCATCACTAAAATGCAGAATAAAAAAGAACGTGAGCCGAGAGGAGAGGAGAGGCGAAAAGCGTTCGCGAAACAACAGTAAGCAGACTCTTATGTCCACTGTATTTTGGGACACGCACGAAATTTTGCTGATCGACTTTCTTTTGAAGGGTCAGAAGATCAATAACGACTACCATATTACGTTATTGGATCGATTGGATGATATGATCGTGCAAACAACCTCGCAAGACGAAGAAAAAACCGTTGTGTCTCCAAGATCATCGGTCCACAAGTCATTGAAAACGATGGTGATATTGAATGATTTATAATTCATATTTCGCAAATCTGATCCCATCTGACTCCTATCTGTTTGCAGATCTCAAAAAGATTCTCAAACAAGAAAAGATTAACATATTTTAGCAAGAGAAAATTAGACGGGACAGAGCACAGAGAATTTTATGCTTACTTACTGTCAATACCAGAATTGAGAGTCTACGGTCACTTCGTAGACTTACATAGTGTAAACATGACTCCACAGATTTTTTGTCACAAAGACAAAACGCCGGCCTAAGGGTGTTCAGTTTTCCTCTGTTAGAAGAACGCCATTGTTCATTGTTCAATAAAAGTAATGGCGGATAGAAAAGAGATGTTCTAAGATATGAAATTATTGTATTGTATTGAATTACCTGATGTCAACGTGAGTGTTATTTGTATTATGTAGTCTTTATTAATTTTTCAATTTTACTGTAATGACGCACAAGATGGGTCTGAATTGACCATTTGACATATTTGATATGTGTTAGCACTTTTATGTTCATTCCATTTGTTTGAATATGAAAGTGGTTAATAATGGAACTCGGTTTGAAAATTCAGATTGTTTAAAGTAAATGAAATGTGGATCCACAACTGATATAACAACAAGACATTCCTGAATAACGATATTTTTTTGAATAAATATTATAATGAATAGGTATTTAAACGAACACAACAATCCCTGTGTCCCGGATTATATCGCAATAAGACAGTAATTTGATATAAATATTTTAACGAATATGTCGTTAAATAAGCCCAGGTTTTTCTCCCTGGCTTTATTTTGCTCAAACACTAACACATTGAGTCAAATGCCTGATCCTGCCTTCAAGGATCAGGATCAGGATCAAATACATTGTATTTTTATTCATTCAAGTGTAACTTCGGTTGTTTACACAACATAACGTCCTATTCTTCCTCAACTAGACGATCACGATAGAAAGATAAGGGGTTTTCAGAAACTTTCTGAAGTGTGGAGCAGTACATAATCATTAATACAAATTAACGGACGTTTTGAAGCTTCGTTCGTCAAGTGGATGCTTTTGCGATTTCCTTCGTTGAGATTGGTTAAAGAAATAACGCTACGTTGTCTTCGATGCTGTTACATCAGCACCATAACTCGGTAATCGCCCTTCAAAAACGATCGACATCCACATATCCCTGAATCCGTTTCAATTATCCCCTCGTAAATTATTTCGGAACGGTCGTCAACGAAACCGTGAAATCGCGTCATTCCGTGGATCGTTTTATGAAAAAATGTGTCAGCCGTAAACGAGCGAAGACTTAGGACAGGCTTATTAGCCTTGTTTTCGTAATATTAAAAACCCGATCGTATCTTAATTACATCGATATAATATATATTGGCACTTACCCGCTTGTGGATCAAAATTTTCCATTTAGTACAACCAGTTTTGCGTAATTCGTTTCGGTCGAGTCGGACATTTCGATCGATAAAAACGAAAAAGTTAATGGCGCATACCCCTTATCTAAATTATCGGAGAGAGATCGATCTATCCGATCGGCCATCTCAGATCGAGAGCATTTATGACATCTGATTTTTCATCACACTTAACTCGATCCAATTATTAACGCTTCAGTTTTATAGCGCAGCTCGAAAAATTTGGATGGACTCGGCCGAATCGTCAATTTGTTTTGAATATCAAATAATATAGATTGGACACTGAATGGATAACGATAAAAGTCAGAGGAGAAGTCTATAAAGTGTAAAAATCTCAGCCCTAATCGAGTTTTGTGGTCCGAATTTAAAAATTGGACACACTTGAAGTGTTTTAAATTCTTGTAAGATTATGATACTCTGGATACATGACTCAACCTGCGAGTATACTGAAATTCAACAGAATACAAACTCTGCTCACAAAATACCTGTAAATATCAATTGAAATGAACTACTGTAAACGGATTCGGTTATTTTTGCACGTTAGTTCCAGGGAAACTAACGTTTCGCTCAAAGGTCTATAATTTCTAAATTTTGGGTGAAAGATTCAACATGCTAACTTTCAAAGAACAGGAACTAGAGTCTTGACACTTTCAGAAAAAAATTGGAAGTCTAAATTCCGCGACTAAGTTTGTTAATGGGTAGAACAGTTTTGATAGTTTCGAATTTATTTACGTTTGAAAGTTTTTTATATGTTTTCTCAATATTTTAAAATTTTCGATCGATCCGAAGTTCAGAAGAACTATAAATAAAAAACTAATGAACTTTTTTTCGAAATTATGAGTTTATTAAAAAGGCTGAGCCTTCATATTTACAAATGAGAAACAATATCATTCAAATGACCGCAACTATTTGCCATACAGTCTCCATCCCATCAACTCAATTTTTCAGTACATTGACGATTGTTTGAGGCTCAGCCTCATGAATGGCAACTTCGATTTCATGTTTCAAGGCATTAATTGTATCTGGATAGTTAGCGTAATACCTTTCTTATGCTATTATATGCTTTTTCTTGGAAACTGCAATCAGTATCCCATTGAGCAAAGTGGAAACTCATCGAATGGTCACGAGGCTTCAATTTTTGAATTTTCAAGATATCATTAACAGCATTTACGAGGGGCGTTCAATGTATTCTCGGTATAGGTATGAAACAAAACTAAGATAACTTTGGAAAAATTCTATTTTTCAATTTAGTCCCCTAGAACTTCAATACATTTGTTAGATCAAGAAATAAGCTTCTCTTAACCTTGTAAAAATTATTCTTCCTGCTTCTCCTCAAAATAAGTATTAATTGCTACCTTTAGTTCTGTGGGCCAAGTCTGTTCTATACGGAAGATGAGTGATTTATTCGAAGCCACATTCCCGCACGGCAGCCTTCACCACGGGAGCCTTGTGAACCGGCGCGTTGTCCTTAAGCAGCAACACCCCCACTGTGAGTTTTGGTCACCTTTTTATCTCCATTGCTTCTCTTAATTTACGCAAAATGTTTGCGAATGATGCTGCTGTGATGCTTTCACACTTTTTAGAGTATTCTATCGATAATATACCTTTAGAATCCCAAAAGACCGTAGCCCCTATTTTTCCGGTGGACTTTGAACTTGTTTGGGGGTGTTCACTCTTTTCAATACACTGCATGGAATCTTGTTTCCTCTCAAGGTTATAGTGATGAACCCACGTCTCATCCCCAGTAACCAGCTGGTTGAAAATAGTCGATAGGTCTTCTGCATAGAGCTCTGAAACTCTTTTCATTATTCGACTAACACTTTCTTCTGAGGTGCAGTGAGTATTCTTGGTAGCCAACTTGCACTGATCTTTGAGAGATTAAGATGGTCATGAAGGATAGTATCTCTGCTAACATCTTGATTTTTATTCTGACATCTTCAAGTACCAGCTTTTCCACTTTTTTCACTTTTTCTTCAGTGGTGCCGCTAACTAGCCCGCCCCACCGAGGGTCGTCTTCAATACTTTCTCTGCCTCTTCTGAATTCACTTGACCACTTATGAACGGTGGATAACGACGGGACACAGTCTTCGTAAACAGCAACCATCTCATCAAAAATGAAATTCTGACTTTTTCCCTGCTTATTGAGGAACTTTGTGAGGCCGCGATGCCCAATTTTCTCCATCATTGTGGCATCAGTCATTCTGGTCGTCCTTCACTGAGGATTCCTAGAAAACTTAATACTGTAAATTAGTGAAATTTTATATATATACCCTCAAATAGTGTCATTAGTAAATAAGATAATTAGATCACTCACATTATTAGCAAGTCACGCTGATACCGAGAATACATTGAACACCCCTTGTATAATACATATATTCATTTTTTATATAAACACAAACGGTTCTCAATATGATTATTCTCATCAAAAAAAGTAATATAATATAAATGAAGACCATCGACGTTTCTCCAACTCACTCTCCCCTCAAATTGCTGATGCCAAGAGAAACTTCGAGTCCGGGGTTATTGGTTCGAAGAACCACAAAAAATTCCTTAAATACGTAAGATCAACTCTTAACTCAAGGGTTGACATACCGTTTGGTCTCAACTCCAGCAATAGACCTTGCTGCAGCCCGGAGGAGACAGCTAACGTGCTGGTTGATTCTTTTTTTACTTCTTTTACTGGAGGAACCCATAAACTTCCTCAAATGAATAATGACTGCAATTCTTCTTCATTAACTGAAACCTGCTTCAGTCATGCAGTTGTTGAGGCCCATCTTTCAGCTCTTAAAGTTAGCTCAGCTCCTGGTGCTGACGGTATCTCTACTAGGTTACTCAAGGAATGTGCCAGAACTCTTTCGTATCTTCTTTCCTTGTTATTCGCACGTTCCTTTGGAACTTGTCTACCCGCTGCCTGGCGCAACGCACTTGTTACGCCAATCTTCACGAAGGTAGACAAACGCAGTGCTGAGGACTATCGTCTCATAAACCTGGTCCCGATTGTAGCGAAAATTTGTGAAAAAGTTATTTCTGATAATATCCTCAGGTATTCACTCATTAACAACCTCGTTCCACAGTGCCAGCACGGCTTCCTGCCAGGCAATCGATGATTACAAACCTTCTCGAATGCATTAATTTCTGGTCCGAGTCCTTAAATAAATCCTGCCCAGTTGTTGTTGTATATCTGGATTTTTATCGAGCACTTGATCGTGTCCCAATGATCTCCTCCTATACAAGCTCGAGGATCTCGGAATTCGAGGACGCCTGCTTTCTTGGATTGAAACATTTCTTACCGATCGAACCTCCTAGGTTCGTGTCGATTGATCCTTCTCGTCGGTTAGACCTGTTGCGAGTGGAGTTCCCCAAGGATCTGTTTTGGGTCCACTCCACTTCATCCTATACATCTCAGATTTACCCAAGATCCTCAAAACTCGATATTTCCAATGTGCCGACGAAACCAAATTGTTCGGCAAACGCCATTGAGACCGATCATCTAATCCAGGAAGACCTAGAGATATTAAACCGTTGGTGCCAAGAGTGGAAGTTGCCTTGCAATCGTGAAAAGTGTGCGTCCTGCACTTAGATACTCACAATCCGCTTCGTCAGTATTTCCTGAACTGCACTTCCATCGCTACTTGAAGTAGTCATGGTGACCTTGATGTGATTGTCATCGAGAACCTAAGCTGCTCCGACCATATACTCCACACGGTACATAAGGCCAAAAAATCATTATTTATGATCCAAAACGCTGTTGGTGGCTGTGATCCGTCCACGTGTGCTACTTTCTACAAGGTGTATGTGCACTCCTTGTTGAAGTTTGCGGGCCTTGTATGGGATCCAATGTTGAGTAGAGATTCTGCCTTGCTCGAAAGTGTTCAGCGTCGTGCAACTCGTCTATCTTACGACATCTAGCGTCCCAGCTACAGCGAAAGACTGTCCATAATGAACTTACCCACATTTGATGTCAGGAGGGAGCGTGGTGATCTCATCATCTCTTATCGCGCTCTTCACGACCTGTTTTCAAGTTGAACCTTGATAACCGTCTTCGAGGTCACGCCTACAAGTTGAAGAGGGAGAGCTTTAAGACATCACAGAGGCTAAACTTCATTACTAACCGGGTGTTTTCCGTGTGAAACTCTCTACCCTCGTCAGTGGTTAGCTCAGCGTCTGTGAACACATTCAAAAATGGTTTCGATGCTTGGTTTCGACGTGAGTGAGTGCTACTTGTGAATCTGACAGTTAATTTTTTTTTCATCTCTTTGGTATTGCACTTCTCTTTCTTTTGTATGTATTTCATGTACTATTATGTGAGTTTTTCGGCTCTGCCTCTAATCATTTGTATAATAATAATAATAAAAATGTACGTATATGAGAACATAGATACGATATGAATTGAATATTTCTTGCAGTTTTTTCTAGAGTTTACTTTATCTCATAAAAATATTCACCTTCAGAACCAGCATATGAACCAGTTGACCACAAATTTTATGATGAATCTATTGATTTTATTGTAGCAAACATGTCAATGAATCACAGAATATTTATTGGAAATATTCTTATCCCTATATTAAAAAAAAATTTATTTCAATATTTTAATAAGTAAGTAGACTAAAATTTTTCCTTTTCTTCGAATAATAGTGTAACGTACAACAGTTAATTTAACGCATTATTTTGCCTATTATTTCAGTATTTAGAAATAACAGGCAATTGCAATTTAATTAATGTCTATGATTAATTTTTTAGAGTTTTATATTATATATATATATATATATATATATATATATATATATATATATATATATATAATATAAAACTCTAAAAAATTAATGTACATATATATATATATATATATATATATATATATATATGTACATGTGGTCATCTCGATGATGAACAAGCTTTGTTTATCTAAGTAGATAAATCAACGAGGATTGAAAGAAATTAAAGTAAAACACTCGTATTACACTATGATAATACCGAACTGTAATTCTTGGTTTACTCTACATAAACCAAGTCAAAAGGTATGATTATTACACTAAAAACAAATGTTATTAATTTGCCAATACTTTGATAATCAACTGCATTACTATATCAACAATAATAACTGCGATAGCTTGGACAGAAATGTCATAAGCTGAAATACATATGACAAATTTGACTATCCGAATGATAGTGCATAATGTAGCAAAGGCTACATGCGACAAGTTTGACTATTAATAGAATAATAAGTTTACAGTCTCTTCAAAGACTGAACGTTAGAGGTATTCAATGCATTCCTTTTAACAAAAAGACGAAATAATCCTTCTTATTGGTAACAGAAAAATTATGAGATTAATGCGAGTAAAGAAGGATAGAATAGTTCACAATTCCTAATGCTGCCGTCGAAATTCACATAGCAATAAATATATCCAAACGCTCTAAAAGACTTTCTATATAATCATTAGAAAACAAATAAGCTGAAGTGTCGAATAATACTAATAATAAGCTGAAGTGTCGAATGAAACTAATCGTCTAGTGCAGCTAAGAACCTGCTAGATCGAAATATTAACATGAAAGTCCTAAGTATTAAATAACAAAATTATGTCGAACTTAGGCAGGGCCGTCCATTATTGTGTGAACTTTAGGTAAAATTTGCACCGTTTTGTTTTGTAATTTGTTGCTTTACTGAAGGTGGCTTCATAAAGCCTCTCTCATAGAAGTCTTGTTCCTTCTTGGATGCTGGACTAGAAGGGTAACTATTTGTTCGCAGAAACTCATGTTCATGATATCTTGAGAGGTGCTTCAGGGTTTAGAGGGACTTGACCGTTCGACCGGCCTTGTCCTGAACCAGGATCGATTGCGAGACGTTTCTGGGGTTTGTGGATCTCGACGATACTAGCCAAATCGTCGATATCGACGATATGGCTAGACCGTTGGTGCTTGAAGCCAGAATCCATTGAAAGACTTCACAAGGGTTCGTGGGACTTGACGTACACGCCGGGTTGATTTTGCTCGAACCAGGATCAATTGAGTCATCGATGTTGAGACTATCTTGGTCCATGGGACTGCGTTCGGGTGGGTGGATAAGAAGCCCCTTTGATGTGTGAGTTGCGTCCCAAAAAAATCGGGTACTGACACTGTAGAGCCAGTAGAGGTTGGATAGTGCTTCGCTGCTATCAGTCACGGTGTAGGTTTTCGTACTGAAGCCGAAACTGGAAACTTGGTGGGTTCAACTCTTCGGAGTGGTTCTCGCTAATGCGCGATGATAAGGCATATCCTTATCACACTGTCTACTTCCTGGGAAGATTGTGGAGACTGCTGAGTAGTTACCTGGTGAAAGAGCAATGCTCATATGCTAGTACCCTAACCGGTAGATCCACGATGACCATCAATCTGAGGAATGGGTCGATTCAAATCCGTTTGGCCAAGACTTCGCAGGTGCAAATTCTATCCTTCATATTTTTTGGTGTTAATTGGTGCAGCACTCAAACATTGAGCTTCTTTTTGAATCCAGCACAATTCCATTCACAATTTCAGCATCCTGGCTTGCATTTTCGCCTTTGTCAAAGAAAACCTGTGAAATGTATGAATTTGTTTTTTGTTGACTTCCATTTTTAACTTCCTGTAACTAACTGAACTGAATGGACCAAACACAAAAATAGCACAAGAATTTTTCTACTGTGAAATGCCAACATGACAACGAGCACAAATCTGAAATTGTTTGATCGATACTTTACGAAATATCGATCACTATAGCTATCTACCGAAAAAATCATGGATTTCTTTTTCCTAAACCTTTATAAGTTTTAATAGATTGATACAAACGCTATAGTCGGGCCTATAAAAGGAGATTCCAGTGATAACTAACAATTTATTCTTTTTGTGGTTCATTGAATGTTTTTTCTATATAAATCCAGATTCTCTTCATTTACTTTTTTGTCACAGGAATATATCTAATTTGGTATCCTTAACTTCGTACGAATCAAAACTGTACCTACCAAACTAACCAATATTCCAGCGCAAGTAAAATGCTTTCAAATTTTCATATAATACTCGGTAACAGACAGACGTTGACGGAATTCAAGAACCTATATGCCGCTTTTACATAATCCAAGAATTACTTTCTGACATCCTCAAACCATCTTATCATTCCCAACCCAAAATGAAAGCATGTTCATGTCGTTCGATCTGGCTGTTCTCCTAATCAGCTAACATAAATTGAAACTTACTTATGCCACCATGAAGGCTCTTATCTTATGTAAATAAGCAATAACCTATCAATGATCACGATTTTGAAGAGGTTTGTCTTCAATAACTCAACTATTTTTTCCGAAAAACATGCATATATCTGTATTTATCGAATATATTATGTATTTATTCTTGTGTTTCAAGATAATTTATTATATTATGAGTATTACATTAGAAAAGAGCCGTTTATTTTATCTGTTTCGGTTCTTGAATGTCTCTCTTTATTGCTGGATGTTGCAGATAGTGATCTGATTTCTGAGGAATTGATGCCTATGGCATTTATGAGCATAATTCATATCAAAAAATCTTTAGGAACGACCATGGTTTTTGCTTGATATACTCTTACCGATGATTTTTTATGGGTAGTACTTTGAGCCACCTTTCATCTAATTGAATCAGTCCTGACTTGATAGCTATCCATTTTAATTGAATGAAATACTAAAGACTACTTCCACAATTCCTCAATTGAAAATTTTTTAATAAAACACATTTTTCTGTTAAAATAATATGTTGGCTATTGATTTCGGCTCTAAGCCATCATCAGGCGCGCTGAAATAACACATATATAAATATATAAAACTATAAAAATGTACACTATATAATAAAAATATAGACAATCATCATTGCAAATATTTTGGGGAAATTTTCTCAGAATGTATTCATTTTTTTTTATTCATTCAATTATTAGAATAAAAATTGTGTTATTTGAACTCACCGTCAGCAATAAAATTGAATATTGTCAAAAATTCAAAAAATATATACATAACAGACTGGTTCATATAAAGGGGTAGCTTTTTTGTTGATGAAATATTTGGTGTCTAACCCTATAAAACAGTGAATAATGGAGAAAACTTACATATGAGTTATCGAAGAGCAGGCATTAGATAACAAGATGGGCATATTAACGTCTGGTATGTGATGGATATTATCTAAACGGCGCGAAATATGAATAAAACTAAAACAGTTACTATGTGAGCGTTTCAGGGAAATTCAAAAGATTTCTATCTGAAAATTCTGTGATTTCATTTAATAGGTGTTTGTTCTGTTTATTCTTTAGAATTCCATATTGTTCAAGGAGTAATAATCTATGATAATTGTCTTCTCTGTGCAAGATTCTTAAATTTTCTATTGTGGTCTTCTGATTCAGTTCTATCAGACGATTTCCTAATGCTGAATTTCGGCGATTCTTTACGTGTTCATTGAATCTTTTATTTGCTGAACGGGTGGTCATCGCTATATAAAAGGAAGGATAGTCAGCACAGGTTATTCTGTATAT
Source organism: Megalocaria dilatata (assembly GCA_034642435.1). Classification (NCBI taxonomy): domain Eukaryota; kingdom Metazoa; phylum Arthropoda; class Insecta; order Coleoptera; family Coccinellidae; genus Megalocaria; species Megalocaria dilatata. Next base: position 28,657,998 of record CM067858.1, read on the forward strand.
GCCACTATATTGATCGTTGCTCATTCTCTTCTCAAGATGCTTTCTAGGGTCTCATGTCGTTTGTTAATTAATGCGTAGTCGTGTTTTCTGAGAGTTGTACCTGCTCAAAAACTCATATAGGATAGACTGGAAGGTCCTTCAATACTGGAATAATAGAACATAGGTCTTTCCTCAATTGTTTTTAAGTTAGATTCTACGTATGCAGGACATTTAATAACAGAGAAACATGATTTTGATCAGCGTTTCAAAGTTTTGCATTAGGAAAATGCAGGTTTCATGTTGAACTTGTGAGAAAGTTTGGAAATAAACGGATTAAGAAATTCGGGACGTTTATTGAATGACCAGACCAAGCTATCTAGTACACCTTTATCAGGAGTTTATTCTCATTTTAATAAAAATGATAAAATTCTCATTATAACCTTATCTCAAAACAGAAACCATTTAAATATTGTATATAACCATCTTTGACAAGCTATTCATAAGCATTTGAAGACGTTACTATGTAATTAAACTATGGGCACAACACTTAAGAATAAATAGTTATCAACATATATCGGGTTATCCATTTCGTTGTTCAGATTTCACAGTCCCGTTTGAATGACATAAGTCGAACTTAACTGGAATGAGCCTCATGTGTTTAGTTGAAGATTAGGCATTTAATATTATGGATCGTTTAACTACTGCTGAACTTGTGAAAATTGTGAAAACTAACTACGAAAACATTGATTCTATAGTAAGTACGTTTCGTGCATTACGGGTAGATTTTAGTCGACATAATTGTCCATCTGAGCGAACAGTTGGTAACACAGTGAAAAAATTTGAAGAGGCTGGATCTGTTGCTGATGTCTTAATGCCCAGACCTCATCGAAATGCACGCTCGACAGAAATGATTTCTACTGTAAGTTAAAATGTTGAAGAAGATCCAAATTTATCAATTCATCGGCGCTCACAATATTTGTGCCTCTCTTACAACACACTATGGCGTATTTTGTATCTGGATTTGCATCTCCATCCCTATGAGGTTTAGTTGACACAAGAACTTAAGCCAGTTGACCATAGAATGCGTAGAACATATGCCGCATGGGTGCTACAACGTTTGAATGTCGATTCTTCGCATCGAATTTTCTTTGTAACGTTAAAAACGCTCTATGCTTGATTTGAATTACAATCGCTAAAAAATGCTCCAATAATGTGATTATACCATTAAGAAGTTTAGAGTTTCCGCAATGAAAGTCGACATTGTTATCGCATGCGCTGTAGAGTTGCATTGTTTTCAAGAAGCGCAGAATTTCCCAGATTTCTTTCTTTCGTATTGTGAGGTTACAGGAAGGCACACCTTGTGGTATTTTTATCGATTTATTCATCGAAATTAATCCATGAAAATCGTGGAATATTGAATTTTTATTGTTTCTTATAAGATGTCTGTTTAGAAGGGGGTAAGTAATACGTAGATCCCAATAAATATTTTCTGCTTTCATGAATGCCGATTATTATTTTTGATTTATTTCATTCTCTACTGGTTACACAGGTTAACATGTTTCTTTATATGATATTATGCATTTAACTTCCTTCCTCATGCTCATGACTGAATAACGTGCCCTTATTTATGTGTTCTGGATATTTCATCCCATGTTTATTAACTTATTAATAATTTTAATCAAATCTAAAGTCACTCAAGGTGAGATCACGTGTTGCAGGCACTATCTTATAGATTTGAAATTTACAGTCTTAGTACCGGAGATCTTAGAACTGGAGATCTTAGTACCGAAGATCTTAGTGCCGGATGATCTTAGAACTGAACAATTTTGCTGTAGTGACTTTTTGTTTGGATTATCTTAATACCAGTCAATCTTCCTTGTGCCGGATTTAGAATATCTTATTACCGCACCATCTTGGTTCCGGACGATCTACTGGTCATTTGGAACAATTTGAAACTGAACACCTGCTGTTTATATGCAGAATAGGAACTATTCTTGGAGAAAGCACTATCATTCCGACACCTTGGAGAACAATATTCAAGAAGAACCTCAAATATAAGTCCTTAATCTCGGACCTCAAGGTAACCGTAAAATTGTATTATATTGTAAATAAGAGTCACTATTTTAATTATAAAATTGAAATAAGTAGTTAGAGTAAGAGTTTGCATTTTCACTGTCAGGTTGACAATTTGGGATTCATTCAGGAAAGACAAATTTTATTTATCTTTTCATAGCGCACTATGAGGCATTTTACGAAATAGAATGTTTTATGTGCGAGCGGACAAAATTGCTAGCTCAAATTAGAGTGTTTTCGTTCTATCTTTTTATCACAGCCTTCACTGTGGTGGGTTAGCGATTTTGGTTTCATCTGCAGTGACGAAACACAGTTTTCACTCGGTGGCTATGGAAGTAAGTATTTGGAGCAGTGAAAATCCTTGTGTAACTGCTGAGAGACCATTACATTCACAAAAAGTCACTGTATGGTGTGCAATCTGGTCTGGTGGAGTGATTGGGTCGTACTTCTTCGAAAATGAAGAAAGTGTCACTCAAATCGTCAATTTTTATCGCTATAGCCAAATTATTACCAATTTTTTTCGGTCTAAAATTAATGATATGGAATTTGAAGAGATGTGGTTTCAGCAAGATGGTTCAACAAGCCATACAACACTACCCGTTTTGACTTGATTGCAAGAAAAATTCATAGGAAGCGTAATTTCTCGTTTCGGCAATGTGAATTGTCCATCAAAATCTTGTGATTTATCGCTTTTGGATTTGTTTTTGTAGAGTTGTGCGAAGGATCGTGTTTATGCTGATAATCCTCAAACTATTGACGATCTGAACACCATCGTCCGTTAAGTTACTGGTGAGATATTGTCCGAAATGTGCTGGTGAATCATCGAAAACTACCTCACAAGGGTCGGGTCCTGTAAGGCATCACTCGGAGGACATTTAAATTATGTTGTATTCCACACATAATGGCAAGGTCCAGGCATTATGTTGAGATAAAAATTTGATTGATATTCTAAATGGAAGAGTTTTATTGACGTTTTCTTTCGGAAGTGCAAAATGGATAAACCTGTATATCTATTTTTCATTTAATTATTCAATGACGTAAATGTATTACTTCGAATGGAGCCTTCTCTAAAGGCAATTCAATAAATTTGAATGAAAATTAATCTTCCAACAGTGTTGTTTATCATCACTACCAAAAAATCTAATATAATGGTGTAGGGCATTCGCTAGGATTAACGCTGTAAAAAATGTTGCTCGAAAATGATTATTACATTCAGATTCAGAAACACTTCATAAATACTAAACTAATGAGTGCCAAACAGGGCGAAACTTTCACAGATTATTTTTCCAACTAATGCACATATTTATCTCAATATATTCTGTAGGTAGGTATGTTTTCTGCACCCAGATTGTTAGAGTCTCCGACGATAGCTGCACTGCAGTGCATTTCGCCTAATGGCATATCTTGTTTTCAGATAGAACCAGGTACGCGTATTATGTTAAATATAAATAATCGAGCCTTAGATACTCATTATACGGCCGGCGAAATGTTCCGTATGATATTTTCGATTTAATAGCTTTCGATTGGAACGTAACGGCTTCATTCATCAAGAAACGCACCCGCAACAGGGTCTGTAACTTGTTAACAGTTAAAAAAATCAGAGTACGCCTTAAATTTCACTTTCGGCAATTCGAATTAATTGGTCTCGTTTATTATATTATCTGCTGATTGGTAATTTTGTAACGATGTTTATAACTCTATGTACGTGAGTTGTTAAAGCCGAAAGACTTCAACTTTCGGTATAGGCACCATTTTTTTAGTTCTTGAAGTCATATGTAACAACATATTTATTGAACAGTAGTAGTAATTAAGGAGGTATTTGTCAATTTGAATTTTTTACATTTCACGTTTCAAGCGCGTAAGTAAACTTGCAATAATATTCAAGTGGAAGACGAATCGATAATAAGAAAAAATAATGAAGAGTTTTTGTCGAAAATGTAGTTTTCAGTCGAATGGAAATTTTGTCTTGATGAAGCAATTCAAGAAGCGGTGGGAGTTGAATTTCCTATTTGCGTAAAGTAACCGTATCATTCCGACTTAAACACATGGGTTATTCATTGGCTGTATGAGTAAAGTCTGACAATGAGAAACTTTTGCGATGGTTAAAATAAATTAATTCGGCTGATCTGTACCCAAAATCATTAATAAGGAGTATGAGCTATGGTAATAGAAAGTTCTAGAAATCGAGACAGTGTAACTAACATACATCTGTAAAATAATTCTATACTCGAACAAACTCGACAAGGTTTTGTTGATCACAAATTGCGACATGTCTGCAATTTGCCTAGAAGTTTCTATTATCAAAGCTCATATTCCTTATTAATGATTTTTGCGATGGTAATTGAGCTAGAGCTGCTGTTCTAATCAAAATCAAACGAATGTTGAAAACAAGACGTAGAACGAGGTAAATTTCTGGAGGTCAACAGACGAGCCCCACATCGTAGAATTAAGCACGGAGAACTTGGGTTATACATCGTCTCATGATTTCCTTACCAGTGGGCCATATAAGGGTTACGAAACATTATGGGCCATGTCTAGAGGCATTGTAGAGTGAGTCGCCACATGACTTTTATCGAGTGAACGTGACAGAATCACGAGAAATAATTTGCTGACGATGACTGGAGGCTAGAAATGGACTGTTGAATCGATACAATTTTTCCCAACAACAATTTTACTAATTAGGTTAATGGCATGTGGGCATCGTTCTTCCACCAGGTGACTACTCAGCAGTTTCCACGATCTACCCAGGAAGCAGAAAGTGTCAGAAGGGTACACCTTATCAACGCGAATTATCAAGAACTACTCCGAAGAGTTGAACCCACCAAGCTTCAAGTTTCGGCTTCATTCCGAGAACCCACACCTTGAGGCGAAGTATTATCCGACCTCTACTGGCTCTGCAGTGTCAGTACCCGAGTTGTTTAGTGACGCAACTCACTCGCCGAAAGGGCTTCTTATCCACCCAGCCGAACGCAGTCCCATGAACTAAGATAGTCTCAAGATTGATGATTCAATTGATCCTGGTACGAGCACTGTCAATCCGTCAAGACCCACGAACCTTTGATATGTCTTTCAATTGGCCAGATCGTACGAATATCATTCATCAATCATTCAGCAGATACTATTTCAGACGTTATAAATGATTTCTTCCAGTAGGGCTACTTTACCGATGAATTGAAGGTCACAAGGGTGATACCTGTACACCAGAAGGGAGATCAAGAGGTAAATGAAAACTATAGGCCAATCACGATACTGCCAGTTATTTCGAAAATTTTCGAGTCCCTCCTCAAAAAAAGGTTGAACTAATTCCTGGAAAGCAATTCGTTGCTAGGAAATTACTAGCATGGCTTTAGAGAGAGTAGGTCAACTACCACTGCTTTGGTCCACATTTATCGAATGGGAATAAGACGCACAGCTTTGTATCTGATGAGATCCTACCTTGAAGATCGCTACCAGATAGTAGATTTGGAACGCAAGCGGTCTTCAAGAATGAAAATTAGTACAGGAGTGCCCCAGGGATCGTTGCTGGGAGCGACTCCATTCATAATTTATATAGATGGTCTGGTGTGTAATACTGCTGCAAGATGACGAAACCCTCTTTGCTGATGACATATCATTTCTGAATAAAGCGAAAAATAGAAATTTGCTACTGAATAAGTCACAGAAAACTGTGAAGCGCGCTGTAGAGTAGTTCAATGTAAATAACATGAAAGTAAATCCAGAGAAAACACAACAGCTGGTTGTGAGCACGAAGTACCAAAACCTGGAAATCATTTCATTGCTCGGAGTGTCAATTAGCGCAAATTTAACATATAAATGAAGTATGCCACAAGATCTCTACGGCGTTATTTTCAATGCGGCGAATAAAAAGCATATTCACAGAAAAAGAGGCGCGGTACTTGCTTATTATGCACAATTTCACTGCAGAATGACCTACGGCATAATCCTATGGGGCGCATCTTCAGATGCTGGAGGAGTTTTTCTGAAAGAGAAAAAGGCCATAAGATTGATAGCAGGAGTGGGCCAGACTACTAGCTGACCTCTTTTCAAGCAATATGGTATACTTACCTTTACATGCTGCTATATCCTTGAATGCCTTATGTATATACACAAGAATAAGAACACCTTACAAAAACACTCAGCGGTTCAAAATCATGAAACAAGATCAAGGAATAATTTCATGGCTCCACGTCATACTGTAGTAGACTGAAGAGAACACAAAACACGCATATATTCAATGGTATGAAAATGTATAAACTTCCTCAGCACCTGAAGTCGCTGCATTGTACAGCATTCAAACGGAAAGTTAAGATGATTCTTGCTGATTGTAGTTTTTATTTAATGGATGAATTATGAAGTACGAATTCTAGTCATCAAATAATTTTTGTAATTGTTTATAATAGTGTTTATATTAATGTGTTATATTTTGACTTTAAGAAATTTTAAATTTTACCTGATATCAGTTATTGTTATTGATTAACTATTCTATTCATATATATTGCTTTTATTTATACATATATGTGTATTATCATATATATGTACATAACATTCCCTGTAAAATTTTGAGGGTAATTAATAAATTATTATTATTATTATATAATACTTCCGGAGGGCCCCCAACCTCCCGAGGTAACGCAGTATGCTACATAATGCACTCGGACATTGAACAAAAAAATCCGGAGACTTACTGCATTAAGGTAGAATACGTTAGTTTTAGGGGTGAAGCACTGTGCTGCGATAGACACCCTTGTCACTGAATTGAACAAGGTGCTCAGCCCTTTCACCTTTACGGTGAGAAAAGGGTCCCCATTCGAACTTCCACCACACGGGTCCAATGACTGACGCAAGAGATTCTCATAATGGCTTAAGATAACTCATTACCTGTTTTCTTTATGTTAATTAATTAAAGTCTACAACCAGAAACCATTGGATGTAGGAGAAGAATGATTATTGCAGAATATGCGTCATGGTTATATAAATTGACAACAATAAAAAACGCTTCTCTTTAATTTAATCAGTCCATATTTATTTACATGAGCTGAATCTAGAAAGAGGGGTTAGGGTTTATTCGATGAAAGGAATCTCTGGTTGAAATGAATTTTAAAAATCAGAGACTCATATTCCATTATTTACTTGGGGAAAAATAGTGAAAATCACCTAATGCTGACCTTCATTGAGTATTGTAAGTTTCTCAATTTCTCAGAATTCCATGAAAAACAAATTAAGAATTTGTTATATCAATACAGTAGACTCGCGGTAGTGTGAATACAAAATAATTTTGAATATTTGATAGATTCGGTCTTCACTTGGTGGAAACTCATTTTAAATAAAAAAATGTATATATGACAGTAATTTATTTCCACAAAAATGTTTCTACTAATACAACAATTGTTTCACCACGATGTGGCTTCTTCAGGTATTACATTGTACTGTCTGATGGTATTGAGTGTAACCGAGTTTATATACATTTTTAGGTACGTGACCAAATAATAGAAGCACAAGTCATAAAAACTCTAGGTATTTATTGGAGTTTGCCGCTAAAAATGCCATTAAGGAAAAAAATATTCAGTAATGGAGAATGATCGACATCTGCTTGTTCGTTCAAAAGGATTTTACGGGCATTATACCTGTTGATTTCAAGAAATTCTAAAAGTGTTAATCTAGAACTTTTGCTTTCAACGTGGATAATTTCATAATTATTGTTGAAATTGTACCTAAATTCCTTAAGATGATTAGCATATGTCGAATGTACAGAATTGTATATATAACCCCTTTGGTGTTCTTGGATACGTTTCTTGAATGATCTACCAGTCTGGCCAATGTATACTAAAGGGCAATCTTTGCAAGTTAACTTGTAGACTACGGATTTATTTTCTTTATTTGTACGATCTTTATTGTTTTTTATGTAGGTACTAAGGTTATTAATTGTCTTAAAAGCCGCGTTATAATTGAAACAACTTTTGAAATATTTAGCAATATTTTCAGATAATCCATTGACATAAGACAACGAAAAATAATTCTGTCTCTTTTATGATTGGGTACACAAGATTTAATGCCATTTTCTTTTGTTTATTGGATACCATTGGATACCATTGGATACCCTTTCTTATAGACAAAATGGTATCCAATAAACAAAAGAAAATGGCATTAAATCTCGTGTACCCAATCATAAAAGAGGACAATTCACAGAAATATTTTTCGTTGTCTTATGTCAATGGATTATCGGAAAATATTGCTAAATATTTCAAAAGTTGTTTCAATTATAACGCGGCTTTTAAGACAATTAATAACCTTAGTACCTACATAAAAACAAAAAAGATCGTACAAATAAAGAAAATAAATCCGGAGTCTACAAGTTAACTTGCAAAGATTGCCCTTTACTATACATTGGCCAGACTGGTAGACCATTCAAGAAACGTATCCAAGAACACCAAAGGGGTTATATATACAATTCTGTACATTCGACATATGCTAATCATCTTAAGGAATTTAGGCATAATTTCAACAATGATTATGAAATTATCCACGTTGAAAGCAAAAGTTCTAGATTAACACTTTTAGAATTTCTTGAAATCAACAGGTATAATGCCCGTAAAATCCTTTTGAACGAACAAGCAGATGTCGATCATTCTCCATTACTGAATATTTTTCCTTAATGGCATTTTTAGCGGCAAACTCCAATAAACACCTAGAGTTTTTATGACTTGTGCTTCTATTATTTGGTCACGTACCTAAAAATGCATATAAACTCGGTTACACTCAATACCATCATACAGTACAATGTAATACCTGAAGAAGCCACATCGTGGTGAAACAATTGTTGTATTAGTACAAACATTTTTGTGGAAATAAATTACTGTCATATAAACATTTTTCTATTTAAAATAATTTTGCTTTAAAAATTGGGTACTTGAAATAAGAAGTTATTTTTGTTTGCACTTTCTTGGCCGATAGTTGAGCATTCATTGCTTTAAACTAATTTTCTCGTTGGCTTTCTACTTTACTTATGTTTATATCAGTATTTATTAGGTTCGGCCCATTGAGAAACCACTGTTAATGTCTGCAGAACCTCTGCAATAGGAATCTTATTACTTTCCTCAGTTCCCAAATCAGAGTTGCTTCTTTCGGAATCAACGAGGAAATTCAAATCACCATCAATATTAGCCTGACTTTGGTTCACTTCCCGCATATCTCTATTTCAGTTTTCCACATCTTCACAGTTATACTCAGTCAAAAACTTGAAAAATATCTTAAGTAGTAAATAAGTAACTTAAATCGAATATTTGATGAGTATGAGTGTTAGAAAGTTTTCTCAACTAACCAGATGAAATATCGGATGTTTTTTTTTAAGTTATAGAAATTTTAAGTTGAAATAAAACACACTTAAATTAGGATTGAAGCCAATTTTTTTATTTGAAATATAATTTTATGGCATTTATGTTTTAAAAATAATTTTCAGTATATGTCCACCACGACTAACTCTGAGGAACCGCATTCGACCAGACCAATTTTGGACCAGTTTTTCGAGTAATTAAGGCTTTATTTCATTAATAACACAAGTTATGTTGGCTTCCAAAGCGTCTATTGTTTCTTGTTCATCAGTATAAACCAATGACTTGACATAAACCCAAAGAAAATAATCCAGTGAAGTTATGTGGAATGATCTTGGAGGCCAATTAATTGGACCATTTCTCGAAATAATGTTATCGCCAAATCTTTATTCCAACAAAAAAAATTGTTACGGTAGCAGCATGAGGTTAGCATCATCTTGTTGGAACCAAAACACTTCTGGGTCGATACCATTCAAATTTTGAAACAAATAATCATTGATCATCTGTTTGTAAAGAGCATCATTCACTGTAACATTAGCTCCAGCATCGTTTTTAAAAAAATATGGACTGATGATACCTCCAACGTGTAAAACACACCATACAGTGCATTTTTCAGGATGCAATGGAACCTGCAGAACTTCTTGAGGATTTTTTTCACTCCACGTATGGCAATTTTGATTGTTTACATAGCCGTTCAACTAGAAATGAGCGCCATCACTAAACACGATTTTACGATAAAAAAGTGAATCAACTTCAAGCTGTTCTAGGGACCAATCAGCAAACAAACGACACTTATTATGGTCAAGTGGCTTTAGTTCTTGAACCAGTTGGATCTTGTATGGGTGTAGACCAAGATCTTTATGCAAAATTTTCCATGTGGTGGATACACAGAGTCCAACTTGTTGTAAATGTCGAAGAATAAACAAATCCGGATAATCATTAACACTATGACTTACAGCAGCGATATTTTTTTCTATACGTACAGTTCTTTGTCTTGTTGTTGTTGCTGCATCGAGTGGAGAAAATGTTGTCCGAAATGTATCATTAGTTCGACGAATAAGCTGCTTTGATGAACGATTATGTAAACCATAAATTTCACGAAGTGAGTTTGGCGAATAGAACACTGATTTTGAGAATAAATTTCAATAATTTGTAAACGTTGTTGCGGCGTGAATCTTTCCATGATAATTTGTCAATGCTTAGTGGACAGAAAAAAGTCAAAACAACATGGCTTCTACCTTCTGTCAAATCATAGTTATCCCTATCGAAAGTTTTATCACTCTAAAAAAGCACCCGATATTTTCAGCAACTCGATAGTTTCTTCTACTATATGTTCCGATTTTTTACTTATCAATATTTCTAGGAGCTTTACAAGAGAAAGATCATCTTTAGCAATATCGCTATAGTCAAAAATGTTGTTCCAACAGAAAGTAAAGTTGTATGGAGTAGTCCGTCAGTTTGTAATGGTTCATTATAATTGAAATAAAATGGATACAAGTGATAGAAAACAAAGTAATTTTTCATTAATTAATTGAACCGAATCAATTTTGAATGGGCTAATATTATGTACCTCTGATGATTATTTTTTCTACAAATTACCAAAAATCTAAGACCATAACGAACCTTGAACGTTTGCAGCCATCCATCACTCGCGGTAAATTTTTCATTTCCACTTTTCAAGCTTTTATGAAGCTGAAGAGATTTATGCTTTATAATTCCTCCTGTTATATTCCCTCTATTTAATGAACCACTGCTTAAGGTTTCCTCCATTTTCGGATATTCAGCTTCCTTCAAAGTGCAATTTTTAATTTTATTTGTCTTGAAACTCTGGTTCACAATACTCCTGATTTACAGTTGAATTCGCAATTCCATATTTTTTTTAAAGCAATGCCCATGCCTTCCCAGTGATTATCCAAGATCGGCGATTTTTCATACGGACTCAAAAATTTCTTGTTTTCAACCACTTTAACTACATTTTTCACAGTAAAAAACACTTCTCGCAGTGGAAGATAACTCGTAACAAATAAAATTCGTATCATTCAAATGGCTTTACAAGTTTAAATAGTAAGGTACTAAGTCACACTAATAGATCATGGATTATTCAGACTACCAGATATATAATGAGAATATTTTCTTGTTCACACTATTGGGTTGTTCACACAGACGTGTGTTCATAATAGTCCACTGTATACAGGGTGTTTCACGAATAATTGTACAGGCTTTCAGGGCAGATGGAGGACATTTTGGTGACTCTGAATCAGTGCTCGAAATATGTCCTAACTATATTAGTTTAAGAGATGTTTTATGTATTTTATCAAAAACTTTCAATCGTCATAACTCTTGAACGCCTGCATGGATCTTCATGAATATTTGAGGGAATAAGTATAGTGCCTAGCATTTGCACGTAATCACTTGTCGATAGCGCAGGTTAGGACTGCATACATCTTGTAAAATATCCTGTACATCGAATTTTCAAATAGTGAAATTCTCCTCAGAATCTACAATTAATACTCTTTCAAACAAACTCATTTGCAATAATGGCGCACTTCGCACCAATATTTTATGAACTATTGAATATCTGGAATTTTCGATTCATAGACACACGCATACGAAACGAAATACTTCTCGACATCTTATTCACACTTTCGCAAATAAATTATTTTTATACCCCTTCCCCCATCAATTTTCGTATGTGATATGTTCCCGAAAATTTCCCTATTTCTTTTTGACCCCTCTAGCTCTTGTATTGAATGTTCTGCAGCTTTTATTAGCCTTTCTTTCTGGTCCACTATTTATCTCCTCACATGCTGCTTGAATCGATCTGAAGCCCAAGATATCATTTATTTTCAATGCTATGTGAAAGATCACAGAAGAAATTCGTTTACTCTGAATTCAACCCATTTCAAAATCAAAGTGGCTCATGCTAAGAATTTTGACATTTCAACCCATTGTCGGGTAATTATTGAAATAGAAAAATACGCAAGTGGTAGATTGTGGCGTTTTCATACAATTTTCATTAAGAGAATTATCGAAATGTCGTCATTTACGAATACTGAGTATACTGATATGTTGTTAGTTTATAGATTTTGTAAGTACAATGGTCGTGAATCTGCTAGGGAATATCGAAGCCTATATCCGGATCGTCAATTCCTAACCACCAAACATTCGAACATGTTAATCGCTCAGTTCGTGAAACTGGACACTTTCTGTCAGTGAGTAAACGAGAAAGAGCAAGTTGGATGGTAAACCATGAAAAGGTAATAGAAGCTGTCCAAGAAAATCCCTCAACCAGCATTCGGCGTCTTGGTTCAGTTTTAGGTTTGTCACATTGTCAGGTCTGGCGAATACTTCACCGTGAAATGTGGCATCCATTTCATTTACAATCCGTCCAAACCTTGGAGCCAGGCGATGAACTACCGAGGATGCGATTTTGCAGATGGGTTTTGCGGAACCAGCCAGCTATCTTCAGAACGCTTTTCACTGATGAAGCGACCTTCACAAAAGATGGCATTTTGAATGTTCGCAATGCACATATTTGGTTCAGAGTAAATCCGAAAGTGACTAGGAAACGCAATTGACAACATCGTTTTTCAGTCAATATCTGGTGTGGAATTTACAAAAATCGCCTAATTGAACTATATATTTTTCAAAAGAGGCTGAATGGAGTGGCATATCTACAATTATCAATCAGGCATTTGCCAAAGCTCTTGATTGATGGAAGAATATTTAAAGAGAAATGTACTTCCAACATAATGGAGCTCCGGCACATTTTACCCGTGAAATTGTAGCCCATTTGAATGCAGTTTATCCAGATCATTGGTTTGGTAGGGGGGACCTCATGACTGGCCTGCAAGATCCCCAAATCTTACATGCTTGGATTATTTTCTCTGGCACTTAAAAAATGAAGTTTAGTCTGAAAAAATCATAGACAGGGAGCATCTGATTAATCGTATTCAAGCTGCATGTGAAGCAATACGAAATCGACCGGAAATTTTGAAGAAAGTTGTAGCTTATTTGATCACAAGAGCTAGAAAATGTTTAGAAGAGAGGGGGTATTTTCGAAAACAAGTTATAATTTTTTCTCTTAATTATTGTCAATTTTTTTCAGTTCCACACATGTTTATAAAATACTTTTTATATTTTTATTATCAAGTCCATTTTATAATAGTCCAATTAAATGTTCAATGTTAATTAGAATTTTCTGTTAAATTTAGTTTTGCGAAAAATATTTGATGTTCCTCCTACATTCATGTATTGGATGGAATAAGATGCAGCACAATACCTAAATCATGTTGCTGAGAATTTCAATCGATTCAATATGAATAGACGCATTATTCGGAGATTCAGAGGTCCGTGTTTATTATAAATTGAAGATTCCTAATATTCTATGGTTCATAAAATGATGATGCGAAGTGTTCCATTGATCACAATTGGCTGGTTGGAAATAGTATTTATTCTAGATTCTGAAGAGTATTTCGCTTTTTGAAAATTGGATCGATAATTCATTATGGGCAAATAATTCGCATTGGCCCATACTCATTTCCTCAAGTTTTCATGAAGATCCATGCAGGCGTTCAAGAGGTATGCCAATTAAAAGTTTTTGATAAAATACAAAAACATCCTCTAACTTTTAAACGAATATAGTTAGGAAATATTTCGAGCACTGATTCAGACTCATCAAAATGTCTTGCATCTGCCCTGAAAGCCTTTTCAATCATTCGTGAAACACCCTGTAAAAAAAATTTTGAATTTTAAATCAGAAAAATTTTCGGAAACAGTATTGAGATCAATAAATTCAAATATAATTTTTGAATGTACGCTCTACTTTCGCATTAGAACCACGGTCTTTTATTTAATATTTTAAAAGTACCTCTTTTATACACTCACTTAGCAAATGCGTTCCAAATAGAAGGGAATATCTCAAATATATGAGAATCAAATTCATGAATATAGGATGGATCAGTCCGTTACTTTATGATTTTTTAACATATAAAGAGGTTAATTCTTGATAGAAGGTACATAAAATTATTTAAATATTTTAATATTAGCCTTCTACATATTTAATTTCAAAAACTTATATTTAATGATTATAACTTCTGAAAATAAATTAAAATGATGTCATATAAGTACCACTTATATCAATTGACATATAAAATAAACATTCATTATAAGACATCGGAATGGTATAACAAAATACAATAAATAAAAGTTATTAACCAAAATCCTATAAATTAAATATTTTGAATAGACAAAATTTGTTTCTGCTGATCAATCTTATGAAAACAAATATCATTCAAAAATATCTAACATAATCTTAAGAATTCCATCATAAAACTATCTTACTTAGACTATTCAATATTATTGGATATCTAACTAAGTTACTTTATATATAATAAAAACTCAAGATATGTAAAACATTACTGAAAAACAAGTTTTAAGAGGGACTTTGCTTCGTCAGTATTCAAATAATTCATATTGAATAAATATAACATCAATCAACAACAAATATTTACCTACCCTTCAACCGTTTAGAAAAACTTCTGGCAAACTGAAAAATCTTTAAATGTAGGTGGTACTTATATGACATTATTTTAATTTATTTTCAGAAGTTATAATCATTAAATAAAAATTTTTGAAATTAAATATGTAGAAGGCTAATATTAAAATATATAAATAATTTTCTATCAAGAATTAACCTCTATTTATATTATTTTATTTATAATACATAATTATTTCGTTTCCTCAACATTTTTTATACAGATAGTCCTTGTGCTATAACAGAGGCCGTTAAATTGTCTTTCAATCTTTTAGATCAAGAGTAAACCACAGATAAATATTTATTTACAGTTTACCATCACACTACATTTAAAGATTTTTCAGTTTGCCAGAAGTTTTTCTAAACGGTTGAAGGGTAAGTAAATATTTGTTGTTGATTGATGTTATATTTATTGAATATGAATTATTTGAATACTGACGAAGCAAAGTCCCTCTTAAAACTTGTTTTTCAGTAATGTTTTACATATCTTGAGTTTTTATATAAAGTAACCTAGGTAGATATCCAATAATATTGAATAGTCTAAGTAAGATAGTTTTATGATGAAATTCTTACGATTATGTTAGATATTTTTGAAAGATATTTGTTTTCATAAGATTGATCAGCAGAAACAAAAGTTTGTCTATTCAAAATATTTAATTTATAGGATTTGGTTAATAATTTTTATTTATTGGATTTTGCTCTACCATTTGGATGTCTTATAATGAATGTTTATTTTATATGTCAATTGATATAAGTGGTAGGTACTTATATGACATTATTTTAATTTATTTTCAGAAGTTATAATCATTAAATAAAATTCTTTGAAATTAAATATGTAGAAAGCTAAAATTAAAATATTTAAATAATTCATGACTTTTTACTTTTTTGAAGGAAGGAAATAAGAAATTACTTAGTTTTCTATCACTTTTTATTAACTAAATATACAGTGACTCGAAATTCGTAGTGTTACTACAATTTCAAACTGGATTCAGAACAACATAGAATCTTTGTGCTCTAAAAATGTTAACTTTTGTACCGACTAATCTGTTCTTGCATAACTTCAGTATGAAGAAAAAGTTTGCCGGAAATTATCTTGTTTTAGTGGAGTTTTATTGTGACCATGCTGTAGCTGAACGAATGTATCAGAAGTGTTTACCTGATTTAGAATTGGTAATTTGGATTTGGAAGACGAAGAATGACCTGAAACTCCACCAAAGTTAAAGGATGAAGAATTGGATCCCGATACATTTAAAAAATAAATGGGGATGCAAAAATCAAAATCTCAATCTCAAATTCGTTTTTCATAATATTAAAAAAATGCAGTTTCAGTGGAACTGAAAATATCGCGAAAACACCTAACCTAGTATTCTCTAATCTTCATAAGAAAGAAAGTGAATTCTTAACTCACACAAGATGTATAGCGCTTCTGAGAGATCTTCACAAAAGATGTAGGAGTATCAGAAGGATATAATAATCCTTGCAAGTACTGCGTCTCAGAAATATTATTTGTCCTAATGACAAATAGAAAATTTGGATCTATTAATGTATGAACCTTTGAATCAGAAAATTTTTGAAAATATACCTGAGAAAGAATGTTTCAAAAATACTGTTTTGAAGCATGTTTCAATTATAAATACCAAGCATTTTTACAATAATAATCTCTCACAAATTTTTGGAAAACGCAGAAAGGACAGAGAATTCTAAATTTCATGCGAATGAACTTGAGGGCAAAAAACGACATTAATTTTCAGAATTTGAATTCAAATAAAGATACTATTTATTGATGTTTAGTTAAAAGTTTAATTCCACTCAATTGTAGAAATTATTTCGTCTTCCTATAATATTCAATTTTTTCAGTTCTTCTAGAAAGAATTCCTAAATTAAATGAAATGAAATAGATAGAATAGAAATTTGTAAATAATTCAAAACATTCTATGCTCTGTTGTGATTAGGAAGCTGTATCTTATAAAATTCATTTAAGTATAGTTCCATATAGATATGATACGAGCAGAATTACACTTAAGAATCTAGTCAACTATTATATAATTTTTATAATATACATTTATTTCTCCTTTACTCTACTTTAGATGTCTTTCTTTGTTCAATTTACTTAAGCTCTATTGATGGAATAAAATAAGAAATTACATAGTTTTCTATCACTTCTTATTAACCGAGTATGAAGTGACGCAAGTTTCGTAGTTTTACTACATTTTCAAACGGAATTCAGTTTTATATAGATTAAGTACACTGAACATAAAACAAATCTCAGTTATGGATAAATGAATGTATATTATTAAAATTATGTGAAAAATGATTTTACTCTAAAGTGTAATATAATAGAAAGGGGTTTTTTCTTGATAGAAGGATTATTTCAAAATTTAAAATGTCGTACATATTTATTTTGTTAACCTCCTACAAATTTTAATTGAAAAAAAAATTTTATTCAAAAACTTTTAGAATTAGATCAAATAAATGTCGAAGAGCGCACTCTGTTAATTTAGTTGACACATAGAATTAATACCAAGGGAAATAAAAGAATTCAAAATAATAAAAATAGTCCATTAAAATTACTGAATAAATACTTCAAAGGTAAACTTGGAATATCAGAACAGATTTAATCTGTTAGTCTTCTACAATTTTGATTTAAAAAAAAAACTTTTTAAACTTTTTAAATTAAATTATTGCCTAATAATAAGCACTGCTTATATTTAATAGACGTATAAAAATCAAAATTCACTATACAATATCAAATGGAATAAAAAACCCAACAAAAATAAATTATTAATTGAAATAAAAAAAGGTAATATCGAATGTTTCGTTTCAAACATACGCACCTGAACTCGTCAGAAAGGCCGTGGTACATATGTTTTGCCTTTGACAAACATTTGACAACATGTTCAGTTTCTGGTCCTCTATTTATGAAAACTAAATCTTTTTCAAAAATACACAACATAATTTTGAGAACTTCTCCAAAACTAATTTATTTGAAATATTTAATATGTTTAAATATTTAAATAAGTTACTTCAAAAATTCTCAGAAACATGTAGAACATCCTCAAAAACAATTAGTATTCAAATAAGGTCAGTTCAACATCACATTTATAATATAAATTCAATTAAAAATAAATGAACTTGTTATCTTACCAAACAAATTCTGGAAACTCTGTGAATGCAATTGAACTAGATAGGTACATCTAACATCCAAGGTAGTCTATGTTCTATGTTAAACACAGAAATCACACAAAGTTTGTAAGGCATTTTGTGGCCTTCATTAAACCACTGGAAACTGTATAATAAATTTCATTATTCAAAAACCTAATATAATTATATATTATATTTAGAATAAAATAATAAGATGCGGTTTTTTACTTGATAGAAGGATAATCACAAAACAGATTTCATCTGTTAGTCTTCTACGATGCTAATTTCAAAAAAAAAAAATTTTTTAAACTTTTAGAATTAAATGAATGTCTAACAATAAGCACTGCTTATATTTAATAGACGTATAAAAATCAAAATTCACTATACAATATCAAATGAAATAAAAAAACCCAACAAAAATTAATTATTAATTAAAATTAAAAATAAGTAATATCGAATGCTTCGTTCCAAACATACGCACCTTCACTCGTCAGAAAGGCCGTAGTAATTAGTTTTCGAGAAGTTCTTGAAATTATGTTGTGTATTTTTTAAAAAGATTTAGTTTTTATAAATATAAGTCCAGAAACTGAACATGTTGTCAAATGTTTCTCAAAGGCAAAACATACGTACCACGGCCTTTCTGACGAGTTCAGGTGCGTATGTTTGGAACGAAACATTCGATATTACTTATTTTTAACTTTAATTAATAATTTATTTTTGTTGGGTTATTTATTACATTTGATATTGTATAGTGAATTTTGATTTTTATACGTCTATTAAATATAAGCAGTGCTTATTATTAGATATTAATTTAATTCTAAAAGTTTTTTAAAAAATTTTCTTGAAATTTAAATTGTAGAAGACTAACAGATTAAATCTGATTTGATATTCAAAGTTTGTAATTATCTTTCTATCAAGTAAAAACCGCATCTTATTATTTTACTTTAAGGATACAAAATTTTGTTTCGTACCTTTTTTTATGAAAACCAAATTGCTTTCCAAAAATGCAAAACTTATTTTGAGCAAGTTGTTTTTGTAGAAGTTCATCAGGTTGTGTTTTGCATTTTTGGAAAGAAATTTTGTTTTCAGAAAACAAAGAACGAAACAAAATTTTGTACCCCTCAATTATTATATTTATTTAGTAATTTTGATTGACAATTTATATTACTTTGAATTCTTTTATTCCCTTTGATGATTTGTGTTCTAAGACATTTATTTTATTTAATTTTAAGAGTTACTGAATAAAAATTTTATTCCAATTTGAAATTTGTTAATAAATAAATCTGTATTATTATATTTAAAATCTAAAGTATAACTTTACTAGTATCATATCGAGATATCGAAAAGTTAGAGAAACGTGGGCATTATTGTATGCCTCTTGAACAAGACTATATTGATGAACACAGGCCCTTTGATCAAAAAAGATATTTTTTCCAAATTAACCTGAAACTGATCAGCCGATGTGTTACTTCCTTGACAGTCGGAAAATACTTTCTTATTTGATCGCGATTCATCAAATCTCGTACAGAAGAGATTTTGAATTAATGTATCCGTAAATATTCCATTTCGCTTCTATGTTTCTGGCTTTGTGCTTCAATATAATATAGAACGAGCCTCCTGATTTTATAATTCTCCATGAGAATTTCATTTTTCTGTTGAAAAGCATATGTCTGTCTGTGTGGTAAGCTATGAGGAAATACCTTTCATAGGTGTTCGTCATGGAAATATATTCCCGGGAGGCTAACTCACCTGAAGAATTTGAACATTCAGACATATACATCATTTAAAACGTTCTTATTCTTCTTGTTGCGCATAGAATAGCGTTATCCGAGAAGTCACAGACATGGAATGTGCCCATAGCAAGCACGCCAAATGGAAAGAAAGCTTTCCTGATTTGAAGAGATTATAATTATCTCGGTCTAAGCTACAGGATACAGCTATACAGGAAGGAATATGGGTGGCCTTGCGCGAGTTCGAATGTCATTTGAATGAAGATGGAATTAATCTTATGGTAATAAATGTTCCTACGTAATAATTTTCAGAAAATAATATTGGGTAATTTAACTCACAAATTTCTTATGAAATTTCGGGCGAATTTAAGTGAAAAATAGACAAAGTATTAGTTTTTACCAATATTTCCTGGATTAGAATTCATTATACACTGCTCAAAAATTGAAGTCGATATTCGAGAGAAAACTGACTTTTTGCACTCGAATCAAATTTTCAGAATTGCTGTGTGAGAAAGTATATGTTTACGCATTACACACTCACAAAATATGGTCCTCATGACATTTAATGGTGTTATTACAGAAAATTACAAAAAACTCATTTCTTGTTGGCGTATAATCTCCTTTTGTGGTGGGTTAATTGATACGAGTCCAACATGCGTTCTAAAGCCGTCCAACTCGAACAATTAGTGCGTTTGATAAAACAACAACTTGATAAGCGTCTCCAGGTTCTGCAAATGTTAGTTAGTAGAGCGTGGAATCGTAATCTTATTAGTGGAAGTGGTGCGTATACTTTTGGAGGTGGAAGAGCAACAGCTACAACCATCACACGATTAATTGTACGACGAAATCCCTTCTTTACAGCATCCCGAATTAATAGCCCTTTCCTGGCAGGCTACGGGAAGGTAATATAGTTTCTGGTCAAACAATCCAGAATAGGTTACACAGTTTCAATTCGAGGGTGAGAAGATCCGACTGGCATCTGCGATTGAGTAGGAATCATCATCATCAACCAGCCCTCATAGCGTCCACTGCTGGACATAGGCCTCCCTCATGACTTGCCACCTGACTCTATCCTGGCCTGCCTGGATCCAGTTGTTTACAATCCTTTTCAGGTCATCGGTCCATCGTGTGAGGTGGTCTTCGTCTACTCCGCTTATCGGTGCGTGGTCTCCACTCCAACGTGGTCATTCGCTCGACGTTGTCCATTACGCCGGTTTTTCTCCGCAGGTCCTGGTTTGTAACGTGGTCTCTCAAACTCAATCTAGTCATTGACCTTTCCATTTTACGTTGTGCAACCTTCAGTTTTTTCGCGGATGTCTTTGTTAAGGTGAGTGTTTCCACGCCATAGGTGAGCACTGGTAGAACGCATTGATCGAAGACTTCTCTTTTTTGACAGATGGGTAAGTCACTCTTGAAGACGTGTTTCAACCTTCCGTAGGCTGCCCATCCAAGGCTGATCCTTCTATGCATCTCACATGTCTGATTATCTCTAGATATTCTAATCTCGTGGCCCAGGTAGGTGTATTTTTCGACCCATTTTATTTCTGTGCTATCGATGTTTAGGCCTTCGCTCATGACAAGATTTGTCATGATCTTTGTTTTGGAAAGGTTCATTTTCAGACCGACCCCGGAGCATGCCACTTCTAATTCATGGAGCATTTGTTTCGCCTCTCCTAAATCGTCAGTTGTTAGGACGATGTCGTCCGCGAAACGGAGGTGGCTAAGTTTCTGTCCGTCTATGTTTATTCCTTTTGTATCCCAATCAAGGCATGTTCCAGGACTATGATGAATAATTTAGGAGACATGGTGTCTCCTTGTCTCACACCTCTTCCGATTTTGATACGGTTGGTAGCTTCATGTAGTCTAACTGACATGGTAGGGTTTTTGTATATATTGTAGATAAGTTTCGAATATCTGTAATCTACTCGGCATTCTCTCAGGGCGTCCAGTATGGCTTTCATCTCTATAGTGTCAAAAGCTTTGTGGAAGTCTATGAACTGGAGAACCAGTGGCCTATTGTATTCGATGGTATTTTCAATGAGTGTCTTTATACTCTGTAGATGATCATTTGTCCCAAAGCCCGATCGGAAACCCGCTTGCTCTCTTGGCTGGTAAAGCTCGAGTTTGCTTTCCAGCCTTGATGTTATGACTCTAGTAAACAATTTGTGTGGATGGCTGAGGAGGGTTATTGGGCGGTAATTTTCCAGGTTCATCTTATCTCCCTTTTTATGAAGTAGTATGGTGGTAGCTTCATGCCACTGATCCGAGATAGTGCTTTGGTGTAGGCATAAGTTGAAAAGCACTCGTATCTTTTACAGTAAGAGAGGACCTCCCGCTTTTATTGCTTCTACAACCACCTCATCCTCTCCGGGTGCTTTATTGTTTTTCATCTTCGACAGCGCTCCTTTTATTTCCTCAATAACGATGTCCGGCATCTCTTCCGATCCTTGATTTATGACACCTCGCTCTCGTGTAACCACGTTTAAATTAAGGGTTATTGGATGCGGCTGCGGTATAGTTCTCAATAGAACTCTCCCACGATGCCAAGGATTTCATCTCGATTTGGAGTGATGTTGCCATGTTTATTACCTAGATTGATTATCTCAGATCTACCTTCGGCGAGACTTTTGCGCCGTACTTTCATACTTCTATTTTTCTCTATTGTTACTTGAATTTTTCTGCCGTGGTAGTTTCTGATATCCTGTATGATTGCTTTAGAGATTTCCTTGTTTCTTTCTTTCATCTCTATACTGGTGGTGTTTCTAGATTTTCTCATTTGGTTTCGTTCGAGGATCAAGTCCTTTGTGGTTTGACTGATTTTCTCTTCTTTTTCGTTTCTTGGGCAAAATAAGTCTTGGCCTTTCTTTAAAGCCTCGGTTATTTCCCAGTTCAAGCCGTTGATATCTGCACTATGTTGGACATTTCCCCCCAGTGAACCTGCAATGTGAGCAGCAAATCCTTGGTTATCTATTGGAGTAGGGAATACCGGGCTGTAATATATCGTTGGGCTCTGGAACATGAGAAGTGGAACGCGCACAGATGGAGATCCTGCCTGTTCACGAATGAGTCCAGATTTCGTCTGTGTCAGTCTGGCGGTCAAATGTTGGAGGCGAAAACGGAGGCAATGGTATAATGAACATTTCATGATGCCAACAACTACTTTCAGAGGCAGCTCAGTGTGCGTTTAGGAGGGCAATGGGAGCACAGATCTGATTATTCTCATTTACGCAACCACGACAGCGGTAAAGTATCGTAATTTGATCGTAGAACCAATTATTGTTCCCTTTGCGGCAGCTTTTGGGGACATTTTAGGTAAATCGACGTTAACCCTCGTCCACACCGGGGAAGAATTATCAACGACCGCATAGAACTATATGGAATTAAACAAACGGATTGGCCACCTGTCTCTTCAGAGCAAATTTGTATTGAACAGGTCCCATTTACCTGACCTACCGCAGATTTTCAACAGCTCGCCAATGGTTTGACGGAAATTTATCAAAATCATCAAGCTTTCTTTGATAACCTCCTTGATGCAATGCCCAATAGAGTAATGGCACTACGAAGAACTAGAATAGGCCTCACTCGATATTAAACAGTAATTTCAAGGTGTTTCTAATAGAAGAAAATTTTTTTCAAACCTGCAGACTCCACCAGATCAAAATCTTCATTTTGTTTATTTGTATACTATGCTGTCGCTCTAAAGCAGTATTTATTATACTATTATTTCAGGCGTATGTTGGCACCTAACTTAATACATCAACACATTTACAAAATCGCTTTTTTATATTATTATATGCACGTAAATTTTTCACTTCAATTTTTGAACAGTGTATAAAAATTTAATAAAATAATAGGAAAAGGCTTGATAGAAGGAATAAAACAAAATCTGAATATCGAAACAGATTTAATCTGTCAGTCTTCTACAATTTCAATTTCAAAAAATTTTCATTCAAAAAACTTTTAGAATTAAATTAATGTCTTATGAGCACAGCTTATATTTGATAGACGTATAAAATCAAAACTCAATATACAATATCAAAAAAATGAGTAAACCAACAAATATAAATTGTCAATTAAAATTAATAAATAAATATTTTGTTTCTGATCTTAGACTTATGAAAATTAATTCCTTTCCAAAAATACGAAACAAAATTTAAGGATTTCTCAGAAAATATAATTTATTTGAGATATTTTAATATTCAAATAAGTTAATTCAGAATCTCTCAAAACATGCATTATATCTTCAAAAAACAATTAGATTTCCGATAAGGTCTTCTTCAGTCCTAATTCACATTTTAAAAATAAAATCAACCAACAACAAATATAAGTCACCTAAAAGTCCATGGGATCATCGCTTTGAACAACTAACTTTGAAATCGAAGATATTCTATGTTCGTCACAACAATCACAGAAAGCTGTAAGGTATTATAGGGTCTTCTTTAAATCACTTGATATTCCATAATTAGATTTTTATTCAAACCTAAATATAATTATATATTATGATATTAACAGAAAAAGGCTTTTTACTTGATAGAAGAAATATAACAAAATTTTGAATAAATTAAAATGAATAAAATAAATTTTATTCATAAAACTTTTATAATTAAATTAATATCTTATAAGTACAGCTTATATTAAATGGACGTATAAAATCCAAATTCATTATGTTTAGGCTTGAATAAAAATCTTATTTTGGAATATCAAGTGATTTAAAGCAGATTTAAAGATAATAACTTACGGTTTTCTGTGATTTTTGTGACGAACATTGAATATCTTGGATTTTAAAGTTAGTTGTTCAAAGCGATGATCCCAGGGACTTTTGATTTTAATTTTTAAATATGAATCAGGACCGATGAGGACCTTATCGGAATTCAAATTGTTTTCGAAGATATAATGCACGTTTGGGGAGATTTGTGAATTAACTTATTTAAATATGTTGAATATTTCAAATAAAATATATTATCTGGGAAGTCCTTAAAATATGTTTTGAATTTTTGGAACGGAATTAGTTTTTATAATTGTAAGATCAGGAACGAAATTTTGTCTCCTTCAAATATTTATTTAATAATTTAAATTGACAATTTATATGTGTTGGTTTATTTATTCCATTTTATATTGTATTATATATTGAGTTTTGATTTTATACGTCTATTAAACATGAGCTGTGCTTATAAGACATTAATTTAATTCTAAAAATTTTTCGAATAAAATTTATTTTGAAATTAAAATTGTAGAAGCCTGATAGATTAAATCTGTTTTTTAGGCTACAGTTCGCGTGCTAGAAGAATGTGACGTCATATTTCATCAATCAGCGGGCGGGCTTCTACTGTCAGAAGATACGATTTTTTGGTCACAAGTGTGCCCCACTATTATCAACGGTTATTAGTGCTCCACTGTCATCAACCTAGCAGCCAGAAATCGGCGTCTTTTTCTAAGTAACTAAGCCGAGATTTTCAGACCGTTCATGTAACAGTCTTTTTTCAATTAATCAAGCCGTTTTTTAAACCATTAATTTTTGACAATCCTTTTCAGTGGGGAATTCTAGATCGGTAAAGCCCCGTTGATATTTCTATTACTGGCTTCGATTCTGTACGGAGTTACTTTGCTGTTTTACCTGTACCTTTTCAGAGCATCATTGAGGTGAACTTTTGCTAGGCTTTAATGTGAGGGAATTTCTTCGGCAGAAAATTTGGTCAGTGATCAGTTTCACCTATTAGGTGTAATAAATGCTCGGACGCCAGTGGCAATGAGTTTTGCGAAGTTGTAAGGTGTCGACTAATTCCTCACTATTGCCGGTGTCGCTTCTACACAGTGAAGAAAAAAATACGATTGTAATCTAAAGTGTCGGCGATTACCAGACTAGGCTTCTTCCAACGGAGAACGAAACAGGTTCACTTAAACTCTGCTCTGGATTTTTAAGATTTAATTATCATAAACACAATCTAGAAAAGAATAATTAAAATCCAATATGAATATCAATCATATATGTAAAAGGTGGTTGGAGCGAACAGATGAGGTCAGCAAACCAACCAGATAAATGAAAAAAAATTTCCCAAAAATGGGTAATAAAAGTATGAGCGACAAATTCATTACTGAACTAATCGGTAGGCCACGGCCAAGCGTTGTCTAAAATTGATCGTGCAACGGCCCAGTCGACTTTGTCTGAAAGTGAAACTCGGCTAATTTCCGACCAAGTCGCCCCTACAGAGACATCAACACAGGCAAGTGACCTCACAAACCTATCAACAATGGGTGGACTGACGAGGAAGGAGCGTCTACGTGAAGACGTTGCTACCTCACCTGCAGAAAGTTCACTCCAAAAGTGAGGTAGAGTTATAGTAGAGTTTCCGCAATGCTAAAACTGAAACACCAACAATTTCTGATCAAGTCGCTTCCAAAAGAACTTCAGGACCGGTAAAGAACAGATCTACCGATGATGAGTGAACTGGTGAGCAACAAGCGTGAAGACGTTGTGACTCAGCCTGACGAAAGTTCCGTCCAGAAATTAAGGTAAAGGTACTTCCGATCAAAATCGAAATAAAGCGATGCATATTTGATGTGACAACGCTTTGACAAAAAATAATTTAAAGATTAGATTTGAAGAGTTCACTGCACTAAAAATTCACACTCACTGTCCCATCTAAATCGCCCCCAGGCATTAGATCTTGACGAGATGGGGCGCTTGTCCTGGCTAGGATCCAAGTTTCGTCCCGGCGAAATGGAGGGTGCAATGGCCGAGTGCGTTATGTAGCATGCTGCGATACCTCGGGGGGATGGATTGTCCTCGGGTATTACTTGTACCACTTGGCCACCCCATTGGTGTTGGACTTGGGGGGGCAGTGGTTGAAAGTCCGCATGCTGGACTAAGGAGGTATTTCATTTATCTGTTCGCAGACCCCCATGTTCGGGATATTCTCATAAAATGACTCGGGGTTTAGCGGGACTTGACGGTTCGACCGGCCTTGTCCTGGCCCCGGATCAATGCGTAACTCTTTAGGGTTTGTGAATCTCGACGAAATGGCTTAGCCGTTAGTGCTTGACGCCAATATCAATCAAATGACCTCACATAGGTTCAATGGGTCATACGTACAGGCCGTATTAACAGTGCTCGTACCTGGATCAATTGAAGTCAGCAATCTTGGGGTTATCTCAGTTCATGGGACTGCGTTCGGGTGCTTGAATAAGAATTCCTTCCGGCGGGTGAGTTGCGTCACAAGCCAACTCGGGTACTGACCTGCAGAGCCAGTAGAGGTTAGATGGTGCTCCGCTGCTACCAGTCAGACGGTTTTAGCTTTCGAGCCGAGGCCCAAACTGGAAGCTGGTGGGTTCATCTCTTCGGAGGGGTTTTCGCTTCGCGCAATGATATGGCGTAATCCTTATCATACTTTCTACCTCTAGGGGTGAACTGTGGAGACTGCTGAGTAATCACTTGGTGAATAGCCATGCTCACATGCCAATATGAAAACCTGGTAGAATTCACGTGTCCCATCTTAATTCGCCCCCCATTTGTCTATTTACCTTGACGTGGTGGGGGGTGCTTGTCTTGACTAAGATGCAAGTTTCACTTTGATGAAATGAAGGATTAAGTCTCGATGCCTAAAGCAGAGACCTCACGCCGTGTCACTGGACCCGCAAAGGTGAAATGGAGGGCTAAGTCGCGCTGTCCAACACAGTGGCAAGGGCTTCCACCCTTAAAACCAGCACAGCACAGGGCTCACACCCTTAAAACTAATGTTTCTCTACCATATTGCAGTAAATCTCCGGATTTTTCTGTTCAATGACCGAGTTATGTGTATACTGCTTTACTTCGGTAGGGTGGATCGGCCGTCGGGAAGTATTCGTATGACCTGGCCACCCAATTTGGCGTTGGACTCAAGGGGACAGTGGTTGAAAGTCTGCACGCTAGACAAGGAGGGTATTCTATCTATCTGGCCGCAGTAACTCATGATTCAGGATTTCTCGAGAAGTGCTTCAGAGTTTAGCGGGACTTGACGGTTCGACTGGCCTCGTCCTGAACCAGGACATTTGCGAAACGTTTCTGGGGTTTGTGGATCACGGCTCAGACCGTTGGTGCTTGAAGCTAGGATCAATTTAAAGACTTCATAAGGGTTAGTGGGCCTTGACGTACGAGCTGGATCGAGGGTGCTCGTACCAGGATCAGTTGAGGCATCGGTTCTTCGGATTTTCTTATTTCTTGGGTCTGTGTTCGGGCGGGTTGAAATAAGAAGCCCCTTCGGCGTGTGAGTTGCATTCCAAATAACTCGGGCACTAATACTGCAGAGCTGGTAGAGGTTGGATAGTGCTTCGATGCTACCAGTTACGGTGTAGGTTTTCGAAATGAAGCTGAAAATGGAAGCGCTTTGCGCGATGATGAGGCGTACCCTTATTACACAACTTGATAGATTATGGAGACTGCTGAATAATCACCTCGTGAAAGATCCACGCTTATATGTCAGTTAATTAATCCGGTAAAATTCACTATGCCCTATCTCAATTATTTCTAGAACTTCAACCTTCGGCCTTCACAAAAATTCACGGGATGAATTTTTTTCAATTAATTGATAATTGGAAATTCATCAGTTTAAATACTAGTCAAAATATCAAAAATGAGCTGTCTGAAAATCTCGTTTTTCTAATTGCTGAAATCTCAGATTACAATATAATCTTTTTCTCTTCTGTGCAAAAGCGACCACGGTAATAGTGAAGAATCGGTTGAAGCGTTACATAAAATAGGTGCCCGAGCATTTAATAAATCCAATATTAAATCTGAATTTTCTCCCCAAACAAACAACCTCAAAGGAGAGTTGGTATAATTTAGCCAAAACATTTGTATTCCACATTTGATTTACTATTTCATATTTGGTACTTATACCCGTACTCATAGTCCAATCGAAGTCCTACTCTTCGGACTTGCTCTGTGGAGACGGCTTTTGATACCTATATTGAATTGTTGAGATCAGAATTATGGCCATTCAGTTATTTCCTTACGGAATTCAATTTCGAGGTTTTTTTCTGGAAAATAGGACCATCCCACCAGAGTAGAATGACCAATTTTCTGAGTGGGTAATTTATGTTTTTCCATTCGAATTTTCGATGCATGGTATCTGCCTTCAGTACCCTTCAATAGGTTATTAACGAACAGAATGTTGATTTTTTAGTAGTTATCGAATTGGAGAACTAACCTACAGTTGGATCACTATAAACTTCAGGTTTTAACCTTGTATGAAGCTTTTGCAGGAGCGACGGTGAACCTGGAAGAAGTTCTTTATTCTTTTGGAAAAGAGAGGAAATTAATTAATATATGATTTTGCTATCGAATGTAGTGAAGCTAAATTTTGTTCAAATAAGAGAAAAATTAGCATGATCGTTATTTATAGACCTAATGCATCTGCTGCTGTGTTTGATCTTTTCTTAGACACACCAAACACAAATAACTTCAATTAGCTTTTAGAAGGTTTTGAACATCAAGTGACTACTCATGAACAAATTAGAATTCGTAAAATTTCGGCACTATGTTTATCATTATTATTCTCATACTCCTAGATCTTCTGTCAAGATCCCTCAGAAGCTTTTTCAGCTTGTGCGAGTTCAGTTTTGTGCTGGTTAGGCTTACTATGATAACCAATATTGTAGGTACTCCTTCTATTAGCTAGGTACACATATCTGATCATTCAGCACATAAATGTTTTTCCTTCTGGTGAGCAGAATATGACAGTATTGGATAAATAACAAATTAGTCTCATCAATCAGGAAACCACGGGGCAATTCACAGGGGCTATCTAGAATCATGAATGGAACTTTCACAACTTATTTTTTCCTGAAGGTGATAAGTTTTCGTAAAACTTGAAACCAAAATCGCTAACCCACCACTGCGAAGGCTATGATATTAAACTAGTTTTGGCTTGAGCTAGCGACTTTGTTCGTCCGCACTTGAAACATCCTTCTTCGCAAAATGCCTCATAGTACGCCAAAGAAAAGATACATTAATCGTGTCTTTCCTGAAAGAATCCCAAATTGTCAACCTGATAGTGAAAATGCAAACTCTTACTCCCTATTTATTTATTTCAACTTTACAATTAAAATAGTGGCTCTTATTTACAATATAATACAGTTTTACAATAAGCCTGAGGTCCGAGATTTACGTAAAGACTTATCTTTGGGGTTATCCTGGAGTATTGTTCTTCAAGTGTCGGAATGATAGTGCTTTCTAAAAGAATAAATTTCGGCATATAATCAACAGATGTTCAGTTTCAAATTGTTCCAAATTACCAGTAGAGGGTCCGGAACCAAGATGATTTGGTAATAAGATACTCTAAATCCGGCACAAGGAAGATTGTCTGGTATTAGGATAATCCAAGCAAAAGGGCACTCCAGCAAGATTGTACAGTACAAAATCTCCGGTACAAAGATCTCCGGTACAAAGATCTCCGGTACTAAGGTCTCCGGTACTAAGATATCCGGTACAAAGACTGCAAATTTCAAACCTATAAGACAGTAATCTCACTCCAAGTGATTCTAGATATCATTAAAATTATGTAAGTTAATAATAAACATGAGATGAAATATCTAGAACACGATAAGAGCACGTTGTTTGAGCATGAGAAAGGAAATTAAATGCATAATATCATATAAAGCAACATGTTAACCTGTGTAACCTGCAGAGAATAAAATGAATCGAAAATAATAAATGACATTCACAAAAGCAGAAAATATTTTATCGGGATCTACGTATTACTTACCGCCTTTTGATTAGGCCTCTTATAAGAAACACTAAAAATGCAATATTTCACGATTTTCATGGATTAGGTACGTTAATTCGATGAAAATACTCCAATGTGTGTTTTTTCGTGTAGCCCCACAATACGACAGAAAGAAATCCTACGCTTCCTGAAAACAATGCAACTCTACAGCGCATGCGATAACGTCAACTTTTATTGCGGCAACTCCAAACTCCTTAATGGTCTTAGTGAAATCACATCATTGGGGCATTTTTTAGGGTTTGTAATTCAAATCAACAGTGGAGCGCTTTTTAACGTTACAGACTAAAGAATATATGCCTGCCCCAATAACCTCAAAGCCATAAAGCTTCTCGATTGCATCGTCTAGAACATCCAACAAATATTTACAGGCATATAAAGAGGGTCGAATTCAATAGATCATATGATAAGAAGAGATAGACTAAAACTTTTCAGGAATATAATGGAAAAATCCTCCAATAAAGCTAGGACAGTTTATAATCTTGTCTTTTATGCATTGAGGAAACACAAAAAGCCAACATATTAAATTGACAATAAGCTTGAACCTCAAAAATTAACTGACAAATTCAATAACTCCCTTTGTCAATGTTTGTTCTCAATACTCAAAAAATTTTAATTTGGACTCCATAGTATATCGCGAAAAAAAAATTGTCTTCTCTGATATAACTTAAATAGAGTTAATTTATAATGTAACAAAGATGAAAAATTGTGTTCGTGTAAGTATGATAGATATTTTTTGTTGGTTGTTTTTATTGTATTTTCAGGAAAGTGTGCTGAGTGTCTTAAACGCCTTTGAGATGTGCAGCGTATTTTTGAAGAGTTGTTTTGAAAGAGCTTTTTAAAGAGAGAATGAATGTTCTAGAAGAATTTGTTAAGGTTATGTGCCGGTATAAAAGTGTACTGTTTAGACTTAAATTTTATCGAGTAAGTTCGATTAATATTCCATATTTTCTTTAGATTCTTTTATCTCCTTTTGATGTTGTATGATGAGTGTTAATTGTATATGTTTATTGAAAATAAACACTGTTTCTTAGGCATTTTTTAATTTCATTCAGAGAAGTGATTAAGAAATTTTATAAAATTAAAATTTGTACAGATGTGTAACAGAATTACTCTGTTTGATATTCAAATTATTGAAAAACCTTTCTACGAAGCAAAGCAGTTCCTTTTTTTTTATTTCATTATATATAATCGGATCTTGTACTAGAATAATTTCAAATTTTATCTATGCACACATTTTTCACGTATACTTAAAACAAGATAACTTATAACGTATACTTAATACAGCTAACGATTCGGTGGCATAAAACCATAAGGTTATCAACAATTGCGCGATTGAAAGTAAAGGCAGTCCTTGATTATTGAGTTTCCTTAGATTATAGGATACCAGTGACAAAATCCTATTTTAAAGTCTTCCTTTCTCGGAAATCTTCATCCGAATAAAACTGCAGGGGATTTTCCATATCCCCGATATGGAAAATCATAAATATGTAATTTTCTTTAATAATGTCGGTAAATTCTAGGAATTCGAAACGTTCTTGCTCCCACTCATCCATATGACGTATCAACGTTACGTAGTTGAAATTAAAAAAAAACGAATCAAGTTTATCTTAAGTTTTTGTATTTTTATGTTACCGTAAACTAGAGAACTAGGCAATCAAAAATTGAGGTTGTTGATCAATAATAATGAAAATAATAAAAATAATCATAATAATAATGTTTATTTAAGGTTTATTAATATATTGTAATCAATGCAAACAAATATTAAATTAGAGAGGTTTCAATGTTTCAAATCGAAAGGGATATTCACGAAACTGAACATGATTTATTGCAAAACAAATCTGAATTTTGAGTGAACAAATTCGATCATCCAAATGAAGCTGAGATCGATATTTAATGATGTCTTATAGGCTTAAATTCTTGCATAAATTGAAAAGTGTTTTGCTATGATCTTATATATTTCATTCCTGAATTAATTTTGAAAACTTATTTTTCTCATTATTAATCTATGAACGAAGTTCTTTCCGCATAAAACATAAAAAGCTCAACATTCCGCTCAATTTCAAGGCGAAGTAAATGCAGTAATACAGTAATTAGTGGTTACTCCTAGGCAAATGATTAGGCATATAATGAAGTTGGACTGAGCCTTCTCCATGAGCTCGGGATGAGATATCGCAACCATTACGAGAAGACGCCTCGACAAATTTATATTTCGCATACCTGCGAAATCGTTGAAATTGATTCACCAAAGCAAATTAGCCGCAATTTTCTGATATATGAACACAGAGCTCCGTTGAGAAGAGACGTCACATAAATCAGGGCAAAGCATAGAATTTCACAAATGGCGGCATTTGAATATGAAATTGTCCCGGTGAAGAGGCAGAGAAATACCCGCGTAATAATATAATGCATATTATAAATCAAGTAGACCAAGAATACCGAGGTGTGGTGGTGACAGTTGAAACCGATTCAGTGCCCTTGGTGATGTTTTTACCTAATTGGATATTTACTAGAGGACTATTACTGGGATGCTACTTTGAATAGCGTGAAGCCTTGGTAAATGTTCCGATGAGATGTTGTATGTAAAGAATAAATGGTCGAAAATCAGAAGCCATAACAAAATTGGCTCAAAGAATAATTAACGTAACGAACCCCTTATTTACAGAATAACTGTATTTGGTACAATACTTGAGAAATCGCATGTTTTACCGCAATCTCGAATTTACGTTCATCTTCAAACTAAAATGATAATACTGAATAGAAAGTAGTTTCATATGCAATCAGGTGAAAGAATATTAAAACCAAGCTATAATTATGATATGATACGTAGATCCAAAAGACATATCTTATCATTTTTGCTTTATTTTTGACTTGTATATAAATTTGACTTTTACTCTGTTATTATTTGTGTCTTAACTTTTTCTGAATTGGTATTATAAATTAAATATATAGTTCTACTATATTTTATGGGTACGGACGTACGATTCTTTGATAAATGAAATCTTCATCCTTTAAAAACTGAATGAAGATCCTTCCATTCGGAACCGCAGTAAAACTGTCATCAACATTTTATTTTTACCAAAGTTGATGAAAGTTTTTCCAACCACAATAAACTATTCCGATGTGATTATCATCGATAATAAATTGAAAATCTTATGAATAATACTCAACTAGAAGGCCTATATTCAAAATTTGAATATCAAAACAGATTTAATCTGGTATTCTTCTACAATTTTAATTTCAAAAAAAATTTTTATTCAAAAAACTTTTAGAATTAAATTAATGTCTACAGAAGCACCGCTTATATTTAATAGACGTATATAATCGAAACTCAATATATAATGTCAAATGGAATAAATAAACCAACAGATATAAAAAATTCATTAAAATTAATAAATAAATATTTAAAGGAGACAAAATTTTGTTTCTGATCTTACCATTAAGAACACCAATTGCCTATTAAAAACATGAACACAACTTAAGGACTTCTCAAAAAATATAATTTATTTGAAATATTCATTCTATGTAAATATTCAAATAAGTTAATTCAGAAATCTCTCAAAACATGCACTATATCTTCAAAAAACAAAATTTAATTCTGGTAATCTCTTCATCGGTCCAAAATAATATTCCTCACACGTGTTTACAGGATGATTGCTTCAAACAGACTAACTTTAAAATTCGAGATTGTCTATGTTCTTAACAAAATCACAGAGAAGTGTAAGTTGTTTTTAAGCTTATATTTAAATCATTGACATTCCATAATGAGATTTATTAAATCCTAAATATAATTATATATAAAATAAAATAGAAAAAGGCTTTTTACTTGATAGAAGGAATATAACAAAATTTTGTCTCCTTTAAATATTTATTTATTAATTTTAATGACTTTTTTTATACCTGTTGGTTTATTTATTCCATTTGACATTATATATTGAGTTTTGATTATATACGTCTATTAAATATAAGCGGTGCTTATTGTAGACTTTAATTTAATTCTGAAAGTTTTTTGAATGAATTTTTTTTTCAAATTAAAATTGTAGAAGACTAACAGATTAAATCTGTTTTGATATTCAAATTTTGTTATATTTCTTCAATTAATAAAAAGCCTTTTTCTATTCTATGTTAGGCCTATATTCATAATTAAATCACATAGAAAAATCAAACCTGTAGTTTTATTATACATGATGGCTGAAATTCATTCTCCAGAACCTCTACAGATTTAGATCTAAATAATTCCCATGAAAATATTCAAATTTAAATTTTAAAAACATGTCCTAGATCACTTGTCCTGTATCACTTTATAGATTGATTATAGATCAAAAAGTCCTTTTTTTAATTTCCTTTTTCGAAGAATATATAGCACATTCTCCAGAAAAAAAACCTGATGAATTCGGACCCAAATCTCTTCAGTAAGGAGTTATTTGAATAAACAAAATAATCATTCAAAAATATTTGAAAATACCTATTTGTCACTAGACATTTCTGCAACAACTAACCAATTTTTGGGTAAGCATGGCCTATACGAAAATAAGATTATATCACAGAAATATACAATGAAAGAAGATACGACTCGGATTCGGCACTAGATAACCGCCACGTGAATGTGATATAATACAAAGAAATTTTTAGATTATAAATATTCAGGTATGGAAAAGACAGTCGGAAACATAGGAAATTCGGTATTAATCTCAAGACGCTCAGGGGAGCAGTGGAAGAATCAAAAACTCAGCGCGATCCGATGACGAACAAACAACTGTTCTCTCTCAATGGTAGTGAGAAAAAAACTTCGAAAACTCAAATCTTTTGAAGATGTAGTGCATGAAGAGGGATTTAGTTTTCATAAAACAAGATACAAAACAAAATGTTGTATCCTTCAAGTATCTTTTTAGTATTTTTAATTAATAATTTTTATTACTTTGAATTATTTTATTTCTTTTGGTACTGTGTAATGAGTGCTAATTCTATATGTCTACTGAAAATGCGTTTTCTAAGACATTTTAATTTAATTCTAAAAAGTGTTTGCATAAAAATTTTTTTGAAATTAAAATCTGTGTGAGGTTGACTGAATTAATCTGTTAGATATTGAAAATATAGAATCATCCTTCTTCCAGGTAAAATACTTCTTTTTATTTTTTTATTGTTTACATATAATTATACTTTGGTTCATCACTCATATATATTATCATTTGGATTTAACCGAGTCCATTTCTTGCAAGATTTGTGTAATTTCTGTGACGAACAGAGAAATTGGATGGAACTTATTTAAATTAAGTTATATTTGAAAAAGTTTTTGAGGTTATGTTTTGCACAAAAAGGGATTTGGTTTTCATAATACAAAATAAGGAACAAAATTTTGAATCCTGCAAGTATTTATTCAGTATTTTTAATTAATAATTCATATTTCTTTGAATTCTTTTATTCCCTTTGGTACTGTGTAATGAGTGTTAATTATATATGTTAACTAAATTGAAACTGTGTTTCCTATGACATTTATTTAATTTAGTTCTGTTTTCGAATAAAATGTTTTTCTGAAATTAAAATCTGTAAGTTAACAGAATTATTCTGTTAAATTAAAATATTGTAATAATCCTTTTATCAAGTAAAATCTTCTCTTTATCTATTTTTTTTTATTATTTTACAGTATTTTCACTAATAGAATTATTTTCTTATTTTATTTCATTTCAAAATGCACTATCGCAAAGAAAGAGACTAATCCATTCAATAGTTGTTGTATGATATTTGGGAAATACTTAAATGGAAACAGTGTTTCAGAGACATTTTAATTCAATATTTATTAAAATTAAAATATCAAAACAGATTTATTCCGTTAGCCTCTTACTAATTTCAATTTCAAAAACCTTATGAATTAAATGTCTATCACACAAAATGTAGGATTTTCAAAGTTCTCTAATTTTAGTGTTTGTTCAACAAGGATTCCTCTCTGGTAAAATATTTTGTGTTAATTTATTTTATTTTTTATATTTGAATTAGGACTGACGACAATCTTATTTAATTTCAGATCGCTTTTTGGGGATGTACTATTAGTTTTGAGAGATTTTTTGAAGTAACTTATTCAAATATTTGAAATACGTTAGTTTTCGAGAAGTTCTTAAGGTTTTGTTTTGGATTTTTGAAGAAATATTTGTTTTTCATCAATATAAGATCAGAAACAAAATTTGTCCCCTTCAAGTATTTATTTAGTTATTTTAATTGATAATTTATATTTCAGAATTTTTCTTCCGATTCCATTTGTTATTATATAGTGAGTGTTGGTTTTATATGTATGCTAAATGGAAGCAGTGCTTATAAGAAATTAATTTAATTCTAAAAGTTTCCTATTAGAACTGTTTAAAATTAAACTTTATAGGAGACTAAGGGAATAACTCTGTTTTGATATTTAAATTTTGTAATAATCCTTCTATCAAGTAAAAAACCTCTATGTTATTTTATTGTTATAGTTGTTTTTGATTTGATTTAATATTTAAAAGTTTAGTCATTAAACTATTCACT
Source organism: Megalocaria dilatata (assembly GCA_034642435.1). Taxonomy (NCBI): domain Eukaryota; kingdom Metazoa; phylum Arthropoda; class Insecta; order Coleoptera; family Coccinellidae; genus Megalocaria; species Megalocaria dilatata. The sequence goes on from CM067858.1 coordinate 28,695,055, forward strand.
TTCTTTCCATCTTATAATTTTACAAATACAGCAATGGAAACATATACATATTCAAATTAACACACATAGAATACCTTAGTTTTAGATTTCCAGTCATGGTGGTTATTCTTATCCGAGAAAGAGAAGTTTCTTGACAATAGTTAATATTTCAAGTCGTTGAATCATGCGACCGAAATCAGTTTTTAAGTGAGCATAATCAAAATTCAGGTGAAATGGGCTTGGCCGAGATACTCAGATAACTAGTTTTATTATTGTTGTTAATATCACCATTGTTAGCTGCTTCTGCATTGTGTGGTCGGTGGCATAAAACACTTTCTTCATTGTTGTTACGTTGGTGCATCCCGCTGCGTATTGGGCCACCTACAACAGAATTATGTATATGGGTTCCAAATAACATAATGCGGTGCTGGTATGGGTGTTTTGTCAACTGGTCCTACGACGGGATTCATTGAATATTATTGCCGTATATCGATACGGTTAGCGATCAAACTATCATCCGATGTAGGCGAATTTTATAGAATACGTTTTAATCGAATTGGTCGTAAATGGACATGGACGCCTACGAAAATATTTAAAATGCAGTTCTAAGTAAAATAAATAATAGATATCTCAGAATGTCAATCGGCTGGAATTCACGTCCATTAATATTCCAGAAATTGAGATTTCTCCTCACTCAGGAAAATACGTTATAAGTCTTACAGGAAGGTTTATGATTTTCTTATCGGAATGTATGAATATTGTCTGTTGTTCATTAAAATTCACATAATCATCAGCAATACTACATTGTTGCTATCAAACATTGACCGTAGAACATTGGAAACCGGTTCAAAAAGTACTGTAGCTTTAGAATGTTCTTAAATGAAGCTATCAGCATGGAAATATCGAAAAAGAAGAGCACTAGCCCTAGTTTGCTTAGGAAAACGAGCTCATCAAAGTCATGGACCCTTTATGATGCACCCTCATGGTCAGAATTTCGAAGATAATGAGTAACTTACAGTTCCGAGTCCAGTCTCCTCATTAAATTGCAGGCTACAATTTTTGGCTGCTGGTTATCATCTTTGTCATCATTTTGAAATTTCTGCTTCTTCTATTTTCCTCTGCCTTCTTCGATAAATCGGTGAAGCATTGGCGTGGAGGTTATCTCTCAAAAGATCTCGGTGGCCAATTGTGATCACCGCTTCGAGAAATTGCAATCGTTTCGTTGCTTGTGTGGCACGAAGCTTCATCTTGTTGGAAAAAACGTCATAAATATCAATATCTTCTAATCTCGGCCATAGAAAATCATTAATCATTACTTTTCATCATTTTTGTAGTAAATTTTAAAAACTCCAATGCCTTGTGAAGATGCCTATAATTACATTTTTAGTAATGGCGTAGTTTTCACTTGTCAAATGTCAAAAGATGACAGTTTCAGAAGTGACACCTTTCCAGATAGCCGGCTATTCAAAATTAAATCACTAGAAGAATGTAGTATTTCAAAACGCTTCAGTTTTTCATTTTGACGTATTCACTTCTTTTAAGCTCTGCTATTAAGTGTTGCAGATGCGGAATTCACGTTACACGTATAAAGATTTGTCATTGGTTGCTTAGAGATCTGATTCATTTTGAAAACATAATAAACACTTCGTTGTTCTCGCTTTGACCAATTAAAACATCTGATGTACTTAATACGCGTAAATTTACAGTTATTTACATAAAATAACAAAATGTTCTCATCAATTTCAAGAACCTTACTGTAGGAATTTTCCATTTTTAACGTCTAAGCCCTGTGAGTACCGCGTACCATCACTTTGCCCCACTAGCGTCTTTATCGCCACTCTTTGCTTGACTGACTTCTCCATCACCACCCTGAAACGACTGGCCTCAACTGGATCTTCACTGAGCTCCTAGCCGAAGACAATGATTTCCACCCACTTTTACTTTAGGGTACATAATCCCTCTTTTAAAGTCCAATTGGATAAGCAATAGGCCTAGCATAATTCGAGGATCTGGTCTCAATTCTTCTAAATCGTGAAAAACACTTTGTGATACTCGTGTCATAAATCGCAAATAACCTTTAAATTAAATAAAATAATGCGGAATATTTAATTACAATACAGTTCCATCAAATAAGGAGCGATTCATGTAAATAACCTTTCAGTCTGAAAAACGTCTTTCACTTATTAACATGATAGAAGTGTTGCAATTATTAGTAGAATAAGAACTTCCGAGATTCAGAGGTAAAACCAAATGATATTCGAACGTTCATGGAATATTTTGATCAGTAGCCCATAGACCTAATTCAAATCATCCTTTGTGCCCATGCACAAACGGTTTTTGATGAATTGTTGTCTATTCTATAATAATTCATTCTTTTGATTATTACATTCCTTGAATAATCATCAAATATATTTTATGGGTTGGATGTGGTGTGTTGGTTTGTGAAAAATACTACACAAACCAACACATACAGACATCACAATACATAAAACTTCAAACCACCCAAACCAAAAGATTTCAGCATATAATAGTTTTATTCATAGATAATTGAATGTCCCTTTAAATTAAACGGTTACAGTCCCTTTCTTATAGACCAAATGGTATCCAATAAACAAAAGAAAATGGCATTGAATCTCGCGTACCCAATCATAAAAGAGGACAATACACAGAAATATTTTTCGTTATCTTATGTCAATGGATTATCTGAAAATATTGCTAAATATTTCAAAAGTTGTTTCAATTATAACGCGGCTTTTAAGACAATTAATAACCTTAGTACCTACATAAAAAACAATAAAGATCGTACAAATAAAGAAAATAAATCCGGAGTCCACAAGTTGACTTGCAAAGATTGCCCTTTAGTATACATTGGCCAGACTGGTACATCATTCAAGAAACGTGTCCAAGAAAACCAAAGGGGTTATATATCAAATTCTGTACATTCGACATATGCTAATCATCTTAAGGAATTCAGGCATAATTTCAACAATAATTATGAAATTATCCACGTTGAAAGCAAAAGTTCTAGATTAGCACTTTTAGAATTTCTTAAAATCAACAGGTATAATGCCCGTAAAATCCTTTTGAACGAATAAACAGATGTCGATCATTCTCCATTACTGAATATTTTTCCTTAATGGCATTTTTAGCGGCAAACTCCAATAAACACCTAGAGTTTTTATGACTTGTGCTTCCATTATTTGGTCACGTACCTAAAAATGTATTTAAACTCGGTTTCACCGAATACCATCAGACTGTACAATGTAATACCTGAAGAAGCCACATAGTGGTGAAACAATTGTTGTAGTAGTACAAACATTTTTGTGGAAATAAATTACTGTCTCATATACATTTTTTTAATTAAAATGAGTTTCCACCAAGTAAAGACCGAATCTATCAAATAACGATTGAGGACAACGAGAGGCTGACGCAGCGTATGAGTCAGAGAGAGACGGCGATACTTAGGGGTAAGCGAGTAGACTTTTGAGCGCGCGGAATTAACGATTGAAAAACAGTTATAAACAATTGAATTTCTTGAAATCGTAATTAAGGATATTGTTCAATATAGTATAAAGAAGAAAAAGAATATATATAATTTATATTTAATTTTTTTTTTTTAATATTTTTCATGGATCAAAAGTATCCAAATTTAAGATTTCTTCAACCTTTAAATATTAATATCTCGAAAAATAATTACTTTATCGTAATGAACCATAGGACTTTTTTTATTGTATTTCAACAAAGGGTGCAAAAAATATTTGTCCGGTTGAAAAATAACAATTCCTCGTAATTGTTTAAACAATTTCTGTTTAAACAATATGGCACGGGGTTGTCCCATGGCAACATGCATTTATATCATTAGTAGGGTAATTTGAAGGGAATCGCTGAGAAAATTGAGGTGGAATAGTTCTCGGTACTCATGCGCCGATTCCTCCTGGACTAAAGCGTTTACATTGGTTTACGGCCAGTTTCATAAACGAAATTAAAGCCTCCTTTTTCCCAAAAAGTCTCTTTTAATGATGAAATGTGTTTCATAAGCAAATTTTAAGGTTAAGGAGAACTTAAACTTTATCTTAAAGTGAGAAAATCGGCCCTTTACGGCTGGAAAAGGATCCTTTAACGAGAAGCTCGACACTGCGCAGGTGCTCGATAAACACGAAAACAGTGGACATAACCATCCTCTGTCACATTTGCCCATTTTGTTTGATTTTAGCGTACTACGAAATACGTTGCACCAAATGTTGAATGCTGATTCAAGCTCTAGTTCTTCATCAAATGATGAAGAAATAATTGTGAGAAGACCAAAAATTTACAGAAGGAGAGACATTTTTCCACGTTAAATGATCTAGATTTCTTCGATCGTTTTCGCCTGACAAAACCAACTGTTTTATCTTTGCTTCACAAAATTACAGATCAATTGTACTTCCCATCTAACAGGTAAAAAAATTTCGATGGAATATTTTGTTGATATAATTTTCTGTAAACCAAATCATTAAATTGACAATTTTCAGAGGCAGCTGTATTGAACCGATGAACCAACTACTTTTGACATTGAGATTCTATGGAACTGGAAATATGCTGATATTAAACAGCCGGAGATTTCTTGGAAATTTCTAAACCTTCTAGAATTATTCGAAGAGTTTTTTTTGCAATCGCATCCCTGTGTCCACAATATATAAAGATGTGTGAAGGTGATCATGAAATGCAAGCAGAAAAAAAATTTTATGCAATTGGTAGTTTTCCACGTGTCATTGGTGCTATAGATTGCACATTAATTAAAATCACTTCTCCCGGTGGTGATGATGCAGGGATATTTCGATGTCGAAAACATTATTTTTTCCTTAACATTCAAACCGTGTGTGATTCAGACTTGAGAATCAGAATTATTGTAGATCAACTGGCTCAACACATAATCAAACCATCTTCAATAACAGTGTCTTGAAGAGACATTATGAGAGTGGTAAATTTGGACGGTATTTGTTATTTGGTAATAGTGGTTATAGTTTGCAGACTAATCTTATGACAAAGTTACCGGAAGCTATAACTGCAGCTGAAAATTTATACAAGCAGTCAATTATACGAACTAGAAATGTGGTGGAGAGAAAGTATGGAGTTTGGAAACGTCGGTTTCCTATCCTTTCTAAAGGAATGAGTGTTAATTTAACTACCATAAGGGCATTTATTGTTGCTACTGCTGTTTTGTACAATAAAGCTGTAGATATGAACGAAATATTTCCAACATGAATGATTGCAGGAAGAAGAGGACTTTCAAATAAATTCAACTAATGTTAGTGCAGCTCGTCAAGTGAGATAGTCTATTATTAATGAACATTTTGCTAATTTACAGTTTATATTTGTGTGATAATTGAAAATAAATTTGCTTGTCACTTGTGAAACTATTCTTCACATTCAATTTGTGTCTTCCACATGACAAGATTTCATATAATTTTTATAATATTTTACAAGGTATGTTTTCAGATAGGTTTCTATGTTTGTATTTCTTATTCATTGTTTCACTTCAGGAAACATCTGAAAAAGTTTCAAGTAAAAATAAAGAAATAAAAATATTATGTGTTATTGAAATTTCTGTTTTTAATTAAAATTTGAGGGGATTTCATAGTCTGCAGCAGTGCTAATAGAATTCTAATACAGAAAGTGCATTCAAAATAAGAAAGATTTAATTATTATTATTTAATTTTCTCTTCATCTGCATAATTTGCAAATCAAATATTTCAAGCTTTGAATGCTCCTCTTCTTTTCTTCTATTCTCTTCCTTCATAGCCACTATCCGAGCTTCTACTAGAGCTGTCTTTTTTATAATACATCTCTTTCACTTTGGCGAGTAGGTTCCTAACAGTTGGGCTCAACTGTTTGAAAATTGGCTTCCTCAATTTCAATGGAGCCCCACCACCAGTTCTTTCAATATGACTGCATTGAGCAGCTATCACCTTTCTGGTTTTAGTCTTTATATTGTCATATTTGGATTTGATCCGGTCCACATTTCTCCAATGGAGAGCTGTTGCATTGAAAGCAGTTGCTATTCTCTGCCCGACTTTATCCTATAACATTAAAATTCTCTTTCTCAATTAATTCCAAGAGACGTAGTTCCTCCTGAGGTTTTAAAGTAATACTTTTTTTGTCTTTTCTTCCATATTCATTCATATAACTCACGTTCACTAAAATATAGCAATTCGCACGTAATAATGATATAAATTCCAATCTACTGTCTTCTGCACATAACCACGTTTATGCAGAGACTGATTTATGCTTCTTTTTTTTCTTTTTATAAGTTCCAACGCATAACTCACAATTTTCACAGAATATCACCAATTATATTCGTAAAATCGTTATCAGGATAGCCAACAGTCGGAAACATATGACCGGCGCATTAAAGGACGGTCAATGTGCGTTTATGAAACTGATGGTCCCATTTAAAGGATCCTTTTTCATAAATGGACTTTATCATAAAGGAGCCTTTTGATATTATTTATGAAACTGGCCGTTAATTAGGGAATCTGGATTAAAAGGTTCATCATTTTTGAGGGGAATTAACTACAAGCGGTTAGATCCCGACCACCAGATTTGTGACCCATTTACTGGACTATGTCATTTCAACATCAAAGCAAATTCTTAGTAGACTTTGAAAGAAAGTTCGCAGAAACTCTTCCCGAAGTGGAAAGTACCCTGGAAAAAGTGTAGAAGCTGTTTTTGTTTTTCTTGATGAACTCGAACACATTTCAAATTAACCTTGTTGGTGCCTCTTTTTTTCTGCTGTTCTCTTTTTCTCTAGATTTTCCAATTTTCACACACTGATGTCTTCAGATCTCAATTCTGAAATCGCAAATTGTCGTCTTCTACTTTTTCTTCCTTTCATTGAATCCTCGGTTGCTCCTGTACGATAGCGGTACCTCAAATTTATCGTGAAACATCGGCGACAATCTCTGTGATGTGGTAAATTGCCGATAATATCAGCCGTCGGCGCGCGAACCCACAAGAGCGATCAGAGAAAAAGCAACAAATTTCATCTCGTTGAATTATGTCAATAAATGTCATACTGTCAATAAAATGAGACCGTTCGAATTCCAAGTATGCCGATTCGTTAACTGAATTACTTGATATTTAGGTCACGCTGATTGCCTCAACGGCAGCTTGAAGCATTTTTGAGCCGCCTTTTTTCAAGTATAATATGAAATTTTTGTAGAGGCTAAGAGAAAACTTGTTTGTCGGATGCATCTATGAAAAAACCGTTTTCCATGTTTTCCATAGGGAAATATAGGATTTCAAAATTAAAAATATATATATTCGCAATTCATAGAACTAGTTTATGAATAAATTTTTCTACTGTCCATGGCAATGTGACATTTTCAACTAATTTCTCGAACTATTTGAACCTAATCTTCGAGGAAATTTCGAAGCTCAACACATGTAAAGAATATTTTAAATTATTTCAGTTCCCTTGTCGGGAAGAAGTCAACTCCGCTTTTGTCTAATAAGCAGATGCTCCTATGGGAATCCAAAAAAGAGTACTTCTAGCCTCTATCATGCTGAAAAAAAATGATAAGAACCGTTTTTTCCACTTGATAGAAGGATAATTACAAACTTTGAATATCGAAACAGATTTAATCTGTTAGTCTTTCACAATTTTAATTTCAAATAAAATTTTTCAAAAAAAAATTATAATTAAATAAATGTCTTATAATAAGCACTGCTTATACCAGATAGACGTATAAAATCAAAATTCACTCTACAATATCGAATGGAATAAAAAACCGAACAAAAATAAATTGTTGATTAAAAATAAGTAAGATGGAATGTTTTGTTCTAAACATACGCACCTGAACTCGTCCGATAGGCGTGATACTTATTTTTTGCCTATAAAAAACATTTGACAAAATCTTTAGTTTCTGGTCTTATATTTATGAAAATTTAATCTTTTTCAAAAATACACAACATAATTTCAAGAACTTCTCCAAAACTAATTTATTTGAAATATTTAATATATTTAAATATTTAAATAAGTTACTTCAATCACTCTCAAAAACATTTAGCACATCCTCAAAAACAATCAGAATTCAGATAGGGTCAGTTCAGCTTTACATTCATAGAATAAATACAATTAAAAATAAATAAACTTGTACTCTTACCAAACAATTTTTGGAAACTCTGTGAATGCAATTAAAACTAGGTAGGTACACCTACTATCCCAGGTACTATATGTTCTATGCTAAACACAGTAATCACACAAAGTTTGTAAGGCGTTTTATGGCCTTCATTAAACCACTGGAAACTGTATAATAAATTTCATCATTGAAAAACCTAATATAATTATATATCATTAATAAAATAAAAAAATAGGAAGCGGTTTTTTTACTTGATAGAAGGATAATTACAAACTCTGAATATCAAAACAGATTTAATCTGTTAGTCTTCTACATTTTAATTTCAAAAAATTTTTTTTTATAAATGTAATAATGAACTGACCTTATCTGAATTCTAATTGTTTTTGAGGATGTGCTACATGTATTTGAGAGTTTGTGAAGTAACTTATTTAAATATTTGAACATATTAAATATTTCAAATAAATTTCTTTTGAAGAAGTTCTTAAAATTATTGTGTATTTTTCAAAAAGATTTAGATTTCATAAATATAAGACCAAAAACTAAACATTTTGTCAAATGTTTGTTATAGGCAAAACATACGTACCACGCCTATCTGACGAGTTCAGGTGAGTATGTTGGGAAGGAAACATTCGATATTACTTATTTTTAATTTTGATTAACAATTTATTTTTGTTGGTTTTTTTATTCAATTTGATATTGTATAGTGAATTTTGATTTTATACGTCTATTAAATATAAGCAGTGCTTATTTTAGGACATTAATTTAATTCTAATAGTTTAAAAAAATTTTTTTGTAAATTAAAATTGTAGAAGACTAACAGATTAAATCTGTTTTGATATTCAAAGTTTGTAATTATTCTTCTATAGAGTAAAAAAACCTCTTCTTATTATTCTATTTAATATATAATATATAATTATATTAGGTTTTTGAATAATGAAATTTATTATACAGTTTCCAGTGGTTTAATGAAGGCCATAAAATGCCTTACAAACTTTGTGTGATTACTGTGTTTAGCATAGAACATATAGTACCTGGGATAGTAGTGTACCTACCTAGTTTTAATTGCATTCACAGAGTTTCCAAAAATTGTTTGGTAAGATTACAAGTTTATTTATTTTTAATTGTATTTATTCTATGAATGTAAAGCTGAACTGACCTTATCTGAATTCTGATTGTTTTTGAGGATGTGCTACATGTTTTTGAGAGTGTTTGAAGTAACTTATTTAAATATTTAAACATATTAAATATTTCAAATTAATTAGTTTTGGAGAAGTTCTTGAAATTATGTTGTGTATTTTTGAAAAATATTTCGTTTTCATAAATATAAGACTAGAAACTAAACATTTTGTCAAATGTTTATTATAGGGAAAACATACGTACCACGTCTATCTGAAGAGTTCAGTTGCGTATGTTTGGAACGAAACATTCGATATTACTTATTTTTAATATTGATTAGCAATTTATTTTTGTTGGGCTTTTTATTCGATTTGATATTGTATAGTGAATTTTGATTTTAAACGTCTATTAAAAATAAGCAGTGCTCATTATAAGACATTAGATTATTTCTAAAAGTTTAAAAAAAACATTTTTTAAATTAAAATTGTAGAAGACTAACAGATTATATCTGTTTTGATATTCAAAGTTTGTAATTATCCTTCTATCAAGTAAAAAAAAACGCTTCATATTATTGTATTTTATGTATAATATATAATTATATTAGGTTTTTGAATAATGAAAATTATTATACAGTTTCCAGTGGTTTATGGTCATAAAATGACTTACAACTTTGTGTGATTTCTGTGTTTAGCATAGAACATAGAGTACCTGAGATATTAGATGTACCTACCTAGTTTTAATACATTCACAGAGTTTCCAGAAATTCTTTGGTAAGATACAAGTTTATTTATTTTTAATTGAATTTATTCTATAAATGTAAAGTTGAACTGACCTTATCTGAATTCTAATTGTTTTTGAGGATGTGCTCCATGTTTTTGAGAGTTTTTGAAGTAACGTGTTTAAATATTTGAACATATTAAATATTTCAAATGAATTAGTTTTGAAGAAGTTCTTTAAAAAATGTTGCGTATTTTTGAGAAAGATTTAGTTTTCATAAATATAAGACCAGAAACTAAACATTTTGTCAAATTTTTATATTATAGGCAAAACATATGTACCACGTCTATCTGACGAGTTCAGGTGCGTATGTTTGGAACGCAACATTCGATATTACTTATTTTTAATTTTAATAAACCATTTATTTTTGCTGGGTTTTTTATTCCATTTGATATTGTATAGTGAATTTTGATTTTATACGTCTATTAAATATAAGCAGTGCTTTTTATGAGATATTAATTTAATTTTTAAAGTTTAAAAAAAAATATTTTCGAAATTAAAATTGTAGAAGACTAACAGATCTGTTTTGATATTCAAGGTTTCTACCATGCTGTTTCCAACAAATTTTTTCATCAAATAATTAGAAATAAGTACCATAGCTACTGTCTTGAGAAGAGAAAAATTTTAAATGCTTTTGATAGAAATGATTGGTATATTAATAAACGTTTTTGAATTCTTCTTCTATTCGCTTTTAACCTAGGGATTGTAAATTCCACTTTCGTCTTCGGTGGATGTAGACACCCAGCGTTTGGAGAGTCTGCCAATTGGTCTTCTACCATTTGGGATCCCATCTCGGGTAACCTTAGCTATTCTGTCTGCGTTCATTCTGCTGACGTGGTCGTTCCAACATCGTCGCCGTTTTCTTCCTCATTTTACAGTGTCCTGAATCTGGCATTCCTCTCGAATGACTGTGTTTCTCTTCCTATACCTCAGATACAGTTCTTAGTATCTTCAATCATGTAGTTCCTAGGATGGACTCAGTTCTTTATTCTTTGATTTCGTCGTAAGTATTTGATCGAGTGTTAATCCAATATTTGCCAAAATCTAGGATAAACATACTTCCAAGGAAATATAGAGACTTAATTAAGACTATAACTCCATTTGCAGAATATCACACAGTACATTGTACAATTTTGAGTTGTTTCACCCAAAATTGAGATATTTTTGCGATGTAGTTTTTATCTGCAGGTATTGTAAAAACACGTTAAAAAGTAGATCGAGCATTTTCACCGTTTCTCAATTTTACTTGGATTCACTGAGTTCCCTTCACAAATTTACTAATCTTAATTACATATACATATACATATTATAAATAGAACATTCATTTTTAGGTAGTGTAATTACGGTATTGTATTATCACGAGATGGCCAACGAAAATTCTTGAAATTAAATTGGTTAACTAACGAATGAGTACCAATAGAGTTCTTTCTTTGATTGGGTAATAAAATTCTTTTGTTTCATTGAGAGGGAGAGTGCTTTTACGGCTCACCGGGCTGAAGTGAAGAATGCAAGTGATACGAGTTACTTGAGCGACGATCAGAAAGCTTATGCCATGATTGCAAATTTCTAACTACTATTATTGTATCAGTAAGGCAGGTAAAAATTGTAGCGCGACTAATGTTGAAGCGACACAAGTATTTTTAGGAAATTCAGTTTAAAGGGCCGATTGGGTTTTGTTGTCGAAAAGTGATGTCATTGTAACACCCAAAATACCGAAGAAAGTGAAACTATAAGGAATCCTTTACTACCTGCCTGAGGTCAACAATATCTTGTTCATCTCCTGAGAAATCTGCAGAAAAAGTGTGAGTACGGCCAAATATCGAAAAACCGATCTATTAACTCAAGACCCGTAACTAAGGAATGCTTTTCAGTTCCTGTACGAGTTTTCATATATTTGCTACAACAGGAATTGACTGTGACATTTCTCAATTTTTGTGCGATATTTGAAGATCGTAGACAACAATTAGATACACCCTCTCGCTGTAAATGCCATATGGGTTCATTTGATGTACCGGCTTCTCTGAACAAGCCGAAAAAATTTTATTAATCTATTATATAGATCAATAGATTAGATTAATCAATCGACTACACTAAAAAATGCTCAAATCGTTAATGCACATCTAACCAAGCATGCATAACTCTTGAGTAAGGAATATCCTAATTTACATATATCCATATTAAATGACAATAAAATGAGAATATTCAGTAATAACAAAAATCCGTTAATTATTTTCAGTGTGTATTTTTCATATGATTAGAGTAATAGAAGACGTGCATCTGTAGCATAGTGATGCGTTCATTTTCTTTGTCATCCTCGTTTTTGTGAAATAATCATTGTAGACAAGTAAAGGATGCAAAGTCCAATTAGAACACCACTGAACTCCTAACTCGCACAAGCTTAAAGTTTCTGAGGGATCTTCACAAAAGATCTTGTAGTATCCGTATAATATCATAATATCACTTTAAGCCTACTTTTTGACTACAGGAGATAAATAGTTAGTCCTACTCAATACAAGGAAATCTGTTCAAACTGTTTATTTTGCTTAGAAAAAGATGAATAACAAATTTCCATCAACTTAATGAGTTTCATTGAGGTTGATGTGTTTTTGAGAGTAGCTGCTTCGTAATACAGAAATATTGCCATCCACTACGATGAATTGAACTCAGAATACTGTGGTAGGTATTTATTTGTCAGGTATAGTTTCCTGAAGACAGCAAGACTAATAATCGCAAAATGTTGTTACTTTAAACTTTAGGCTATTGTATTCCAAGAAAACAACAGCGAAATATTAGCCCACAGTATAAGGGAATAACATTGGTATGCATATACCATTTCTGCAGAACACAAAGCTTTTCATACTTTCCTCATTTTGTGTATCCCATCATTACTAATCGATGGGTGTAGTGCTGAAAAAGACTACACTTGAATCCGGAATAGAATACTGTTGTCTTCATTAACGAACCCTGATTCTATAGTGAAAAACGTGAAATTGATTGGCGATTGGCCTAACAGCGATTGTTAGATTCCCATTGTAAGAGGTTATACCACTACGCAGTTTGAACTGAAGCAAATCAATTTTTTTGCAGTGGATATTGAAAACGACTGAAACATTATGAGTAGGAGACTATTCAATAAACCTTAATCTGCACAGACTTCCTTAGACCTTCGCCATCAGGTGCATGAAGCTTGAACCTCAGGAGAGATTCCACCAACTCATTAGTAGTATGTTTTCCATCAAACTACCGCCCAGTAGTGATAATATCCTTTTTGTCGAAAGTCAAGGAAGAAGCCATTAGATTATTAATAATAAGGTATCTTCGTATGGTTTTTCTGGAAGTCTGTGCGATTGGATGAAGAGTTTTCTTGCTAACAGGAACATTGAGGTGGTCGTGTATGGGGCCGGCTGCAGTGGTTTCAACGTGAACCCTGGAGTGCCCCAAAGCTCAGTTTTGTCGCCCACATTCTCCTTGATCCACATAAACGATATTCTTAGTAGTCCTCTTTCACCAGTGAAAAATTTAAAAGCACTGCTGAGTCTCACCTTCATAGATTTCAGCAAATCGATTCCCAGAACAGAGATCTCAAAAATATTGGTGCAATTCAATAGCTTGAAGGCCCAAACAACAACTTTTTCACAAAAAACCCAGTGAATTGATGATTGAAAACCAATATTTCAAACAAAGGATTCGATAATTATTCTTGGTGTGGCTGAAAACTTTTCAGTCTGTTTGGAGAAACATATGTCATAGGTTACCCTTTCCTAGGGCAGTTAAATTAAAAAATTCCCAGACGTGTGAAAAAGTGCATAACACATTGTGCATTAATATTGATCTGCAGCTACTGGATTTTTCATCGTTTTGTCATCTTAACTTAGGAAACATAATTGCGTACTGGATAAATAACCTCTCAAGCTGCACTATTTATAAATTAGGTAACACTGAACATATCTCAAGTCGGCCCATTCTTCACATTGCAGTATTTATTTTATAGCATATCTGTAAAACTTTGTGTTTATTCAACATTCCTTATTATTTTTTTTCGTTGTAAATTATGGCATCGACTGCTGTAGTCATTAGCCATACCCCACCACCTGACGTACCCTGGGCACAGTGGTACTCGAACCTATAATCCCTGGCACCATAGCCACTATGCTACCGAGATTCCCTTCCTTATTATTGTATTCTTCATTTCATCATTTACATAATTTGATATATCATTATTAACATTCAGGAGATCCGTATTCTCTAAGGATCATACGATTGAGATAATCCCTCATAGATTATATAAATTACCTTATAAAATTTACTGTATCAAGTATTGTGGCACTGCAACTTCGAGCTTGAGTTCTGTGACGATAACAAATGGAGGAACGCATTTATGCATTTTGAAGCGGCAAAGAGGAAGGTTCTTGGACATAAACCTCCTGAGCGACTCAAAAACATACCCGAGATAACTGTACTTATAACAGTCCCCCTTGGTAACTCTTTTTTTAAATGCTTCTGATTAATTGCATGGTTTACGCTTTTGAATGCCACCTTAGTATTATTTTAGTATTTTCAGTTATTGCGCGCTCATTCATTGTACTTCCACTCCTCGCCTTCCATTCCTGTATTTTTGCTTCAGTGATATTAATTCGACTTGATTGGTTCTCTAAAATGCATTGCCTTTGTATGTAACTAAAGCGGCACGACCCTCACACAAGTTATCTATTTATATTGTATACTTTCTCTCGTTGCCGGGTTGTTTTTTGTTGTATTTATTAATATTTGTTTTTATTTGTACTGTTCAAGATATTCGCAGTGCCTGATATGTCACTAATTTGCTTGTTCTCTTGTGTGATCCCTCGGCTACCCATTTCTTTGTTTTCTTTTATTGTGACATTCATTAACCCACTCAGGTGATGTGGTACTCTATCTAGTTTATAATGTCCTGCTCAGTTTGTGTTACATATTTGCCAAAGACATGCGCCCGCTTACTTTGAAAAATTGTATTCCTTGTGAACCGGTGGCGTTTTTGAGGGTGAATCACTAGGTAGTCCTGGTAGACGACGACATATCATGTAGAGACTAATAAATAGCTCCGGATATCAAACCTTGCTGTGAGAATGCGTGTGTGATTGCTAGATGATTGACCCGAGATGTTGTGATATCCCCAGGATTAGTTCGCGTGACCCTTCAGGTAGTTTTGGTTTGCTCTTTGATAATATAACTAAACGCAACGTTTCCTGTCGACTTGACACTAGATGATCACGATAAAAAGGTTAGCTTTCTTAGGGCTATCCGTAAAATACCGGATAGCTTAGAGTATTCCGTATAATAATAATAAGTTTATTTAGTGTATAAGTTTTACATATCGAAATTATATAACAACTTAAATTTAAATAATAGATATAACACACACAATCATAAACTAGAATTTCACATAGCAGAAGACTATTCGCAGATGCGAACCGAGCAACCACGGCAAGCCCCCGAACAAAGCTAAAGCTGTCTGTAAGGGCAGCCACCGTAACCACTCATGCCAACATCATCACAACCACTAGATCTCTAACAGCAAAATAGTTTAAAACAAACAATCAAAAAAAATATAATGATCGAAAAGGACCAAAATAATATAACTGTATACATACATATGTAAAAAATCAACAAAATAGGGCAATAAATAACAATTTATTTCACACAAAGATTGGGAACATCATCAGGAACAAAAACCATGAAAACACATCACAACATCAGTGAAATTAAAACAGCTCAAAAAGAATCACAGAAATCGAAAGCTGTTGACTGGATCAGCCGTTCACACTCCCACACTCAACTCAGCTCCTGCCTCTCATCTCTACCAAATCCCTTATTCTATATCTGTCTTCAGCAATCAAGTACTGTCGAAGCTTCGACCTGAAGAAGCTGTATGAACAGATGACTCTCAAAAATGAGGGCAAGAAGTTGTACACCCTTGGAGCAAGAAAAAAATGACATCTTTGTCCAACTGATTTTAAGGACGTGTGAACATTTCATTAGTCTTTATTCTAGTGTTGTACCCATGGGAGACCTGCTCTAGTATACTTCTGTTTTTGCGGCAGAATAAGGCAATCCTCTGGAAATACAATTTTCGTGGATCTAAAACTCGAGCTTCGGTAAATAACGCATCAGATGGAAACAGGCGGTCTCTCCGGAGAACGATCCTGGGAAAATACCTCTGAAGTATATTCAGTTTCTCCAAATGCGAAGCAGGGAGTTCTCCCCAGCCCAGTATTCCATGTCCCAGTCTGGATTTCACAAGGGCAAAATAAACCATCTTCAAATGGGGCAAGTTCACAATGTTTGCGAGATATCTGAATTTACGCAGCATAGATCTGAGAGCACCACAGACCTGTTCAATGTGAAAGTTCCATCTCAAATATTCCACCCAGGAGTCGGCTGTATAGAAAACCGAAGTATCATCTGGAAATCCAGGGACTGTCCCAGCAGTATCCAGAGTGAACAAACTATTCACAAACGCAACAAAAAGCAATGGACCCAAAACAATACCTTGTGGCACTCCATATTCCACCGTTCTCACACTACTCAAGGTATCGCTCACCCTCACCATAAGCTTTCTGTCAGTGATATAACTCTTAATAAAAGTCACTCCCCTGCACCCCATATCCTCCAATGTAATCAATAGTTCTTCATGATTCACTGTGTCGAATGCCTCCGGCAAATCAAGAAAGATACCGGATAGCTTAGATTATTCCCTATAATATCAGATAACTCAACACAGTTCTTATTTGAGTATTCAAAATATTATATTTCTTGTACTCTTTCTAATACCAGGTGCTCCTAATTTAATGTCTCTCAGTATATTATATAAATGATCTTGCGTGTAAATGATTTTAGTACAATTAAAAACAGATTATTCTTCAACCTTCTCCAGAAATTCTTTCTTCCCTTTACCCAACCGATAAATTCTGCACTCTAATTAACGCCCAATTTGATTACATACATACATAACAAATCTCCGACGAAACCAGCCAGATAAGACCTTCCTCTTCTTAATGTCAATCTCTCTGAAGGAGCATCTAAATGACCCGGGCAATCTTCATTTGTACCACAGGAACCTTTACACCGCATCCAATTAAATTTTGCATATCTTTGTCGTGTTTTTTCAGGCGCGGCCGATTCAGATACGCTAACGGTAGCTTATCCAAAAACCTTTTAAAAATTTCCGCTCGCCGATAACAGCTTACTGTGAATTTAGGAAAGCCGGCCCAGAAATGATCGTTTAAGCGCCTTGTCGTTCATGAACTGGTCTCTGATATGTATCTCTTCATTTAGTGTAACTAGGTGGTATGTTAATGATTTAATTATATCAGCTGGGTATGATGCCGTCAGGAATCCTCGTGAAATTTGGAATTTCTACCTGCAATATACGACGGTTAATACGTAATCATACGAAGCCTCTTCAGAACAATGCTGAACTTTTCTAAAACAAACTTAATTCCTATTTTTTGAGACTATCAGTTCTTGTATTCTAAAAAGCACTTGCCTCTTTTATTCAGAGCCTTTTTTTGAAAAAAAAAACATAACTTAGAGAAAGTGCAAGAAACAGGAACTGAACTGAGGAGTGGGCAATTCAAAATTTGAATTTTTGATCAACCATAAATGAGAAAACTAATAAAGATTTTTTCGAAGTTAAGACTTAATAACATAGGATGAATCTTGCCATTAACGAATGAAAAATAATGTAATTCATATGACCGCTACGACTGGCTGCAGTACCCCATTCGATAAACCCAATTTCTCTATACTTTGTCGATTGTTTGGGGTTCAATCTCATGAATAGCAACTTCGATTTCATGTTAAAGGCATCACTCTTTTCTGAGTGGTTAGAGTAACATTTATCCTCAACAGATCCCCACAAAAAACAGTGCTCCGAGGTGAAAGTGAGATTCATCACTAAAGATGATTTTTCTGGGAAAATGCTCATCTTCGGCCATGCGATCATTAGCTCTTTGAGCGAAGTGGAAACACATTAGATGGTCACGAAGCTTCACTTCTTGCACTAGCTGAACTTTGTAAGACTTCATACCGGGGCTTTTATGCAAAGTTCTTCTCAGAGAAGTGCCAGAACTTCAGTTCTTGAGCACGATGACGAGTTGATGTTGATGGATGTTTAGCCACATTCTGGGGTACAGCAGTTTCAGGTTTCAGATGTGCTCGCTGGACGAGAACGTGAACGGTTGTTTTATCAAATAACGATCCAATTTCACGAACTCACCTGTATTTCATTTCTATTGAATTTTCCACGTTAATTTCTAATAGTTTGAATAGAAAATTCAACGTTTCGGAAATAATTTTTTAATTTTTCATCAGGTATACCTCCGGGTTCACATTTAGCACGATTATTATTTCTAATTGATATAAATGATAGTTCTAAATGTATGTATGTATTTTGTTATTTGCTGATGACTCAAAAATTTTCAGAATTATGAGTTTTTTGAGGGATTGTTGAGAACTGCAGAAGGAATTTTAAGTTTTTACCGATTATGGTAAAGCTAGTGGCCTGTACATTGAAAACCCAAAATAATAGGTTACGACGTTTTCGCGCAGCTCAAATGTGGTACACTATTCTTACACATTGAATAACATTCAAATATCACGACTGTAAGAGATATTGGTATTATTTTTTAACAAAACTCTGTTTCGATAAACACATAGATTCCCTTATAGCTTCTTGTAACTGTATGCTTGGATTCAAAATGAGGCAGTCTAAGCCTTTCAAAATCAGTTAGTTTTGAAGAAATTATTTTTCATATATCAATAGTAAGTTCAATTTCACAACAATTGTATATAGCCAATTTTACATGACATAAGATTGAATCAGTTCAAAGGAAATTTCACAAATTTTTAGGTTTTATTGTCACTTCAATTTAAAGTCTAGGGATCCAGATACTCGTGACTATAAACTAAGGCTCAAACTTAATTTCATTGAAATAAAATAGAATAGAAAAAGGTTTTTTACTTGATAGAAGAAATATAGAAAAATTTTAATATCAAAACAGATTTTATCTGTTAGTCTTCTACAATTTTACTTTCAAAAAATTTTCATTCAAAATATAAAAGTTTTGTGGATAAAAGTTTTTTTTAAATTAAAATTGTACAAGACTAACAGATTAAATCTATTTTGATATTCAAATTTTCTTATTTCATTATTTGAATTTTTTCTTGAAGAAGTTCTTGAGATTAGTTTTGCATTTTTGGAAAGAGATTTGGTTAAAATGAAATAGGAGAAGGCTTTTTACTTGACAGAAGAAATATAACAAAATTTGAATATCAAAGCAGATTCAATCTATCAGTCTTCTACAATTTTAATTTAAAAAAAATTTTTATTCAAAAAACTTTTAGAATTAAATAAATGTATTATAAGCACGGCTTATATTTAATAGACGTATAAAGTCGAATTTCAGTATACAATATCAAATGGAATTAATGAACCAACAAATAAAAATCGTCAATTAAAATTAATAAAAATATATTTAAAGGAGACAAAATTTTGTTTTTCATCTTACAGTTATGAAAACTAATTCCTTTTGAAAAATATACAACACAATTTAAGGACTTCTCAGAAATTATAATTTATCTGAAATATTTAATATATTTAGATAGGTTAATTCAAAAATCTCTCAAAACATGCATTATATCTTCAAAAAACATTAATAATAATATCCTTATCGGTGCTAAATCATATTTAAAAAATAAAATCAGCCAACAATAAATATAACCTACCTAAAAGTTGTTCTCGGATCATCGCTGTGAACAACTAAGTTGAAACTCCAAGATATTTCATATTCGTCACAAGAATCAAAGAAAGCTGTAAGGTCTTCTTCAAACCATTTATATTCCATAACGAGACTTTTATTCAAGCCTAAATATAATTATATAATTTGTATAAAATATCTAGGAAAAAGCTTTTTACTTGAAAGAAGGAATATAACAAAATTTGACTATCAAAACAGATATAATATGTCAGTCTCCTACAATTTCAATTAAAAAAAAAATTGATTCAAAAAACTTTTAGGGATTTGGTTTTCATAAAACAAGGTGCGGAACAAAATTTTGTATCGTTCGAGTAGTTATTTAGTAATTTTAATTAATAATTTATATTTTCTTTGAATTTACACTAATGTGTAATGAGTGTTAATTCTAAATGTCTCCTAAATTGAAACAGTGTTTCTAAAGTATTATTCCAATTAATTCTGAAAGTTTTCGAACAAAATTTTATTTTTAATTAAAAATTTGTAGGAGGTTAACAGAGTAAATCTGTATAATATTCAAAATTTTGTAATAGTCCTTCTATCAGAAAAAACCTCTTTTTATTATTTTAATTTCATCAGCCTAGAGAATAAGGGGAAAATAAATGACATACTTTTTCTGCATAAACTTGTCACCATCAAATTGAGCTGTGGATTAACTGCTCCTCATAACACCTTATATATATATTTATATATATATATATATATATATATATATATATATATATATATATATATATTAGGTGTTAAGAGGAGCATAGAAGTTAATGATAAGTCTCATTGACTTATACTATAATATGACCAGAAGGAAATGGGAGATTCGAAACTATTTGAAGAATTCCCCAATATTTCTTTTACGAAATATCGCATATTTCAAAACGAGGTTTTTTTTGATACTAGCGGCCTGAGCAAAATATGCCTGATAAACTAAATCTTTCACTGTCTTTTATTTATTTTCCATTTATTTATTATTATATATTATATATTATATATATATATATATATATATATATATATATATATATATATATTATATAACAATGAGTGTGGATAGCTTAGTGGGAGAGCATCGGACTCGTGACCGGGAAGCCCGGGTTCGAATCCTGTTCAGGTAGAAAAGAAGTTTTCTAGTTAGAGGGGTGTTTGCTACTATTTCACTGTTGTGTCAAATATTAAACAGTGCTGTGACCTAAAGTGGCGCAAGATCGCAGTAACAAAGCCTACACAGAACACAACTGAGCTCCTAACTCGCACAAGCTGAAAAAGCTTCTGAGTGATCTTCACAGAAGATCTAGGAGCATCAGAATAATAATAATTTATATCGGAAAGTAGAATACTTCTCTTAAAAGCTACCCAATGTAGGCAGAAACTTTTTCTGCACACATTCGATGTTGTTGATATGTATTTCATAAGACGGTGATCATACTACTGTTCCAAAATGTTCCTAACTTCGGCTATATATACAGTTTTCATTGCTTGCGTGTCCCTAAAATCTTCCGTTTTTCTCTTTATGAACCCTAACATTTTGAAGGCCCTATTGACCACAAATTGAGCATGATCTTGTGAGTACAAATTAATTCGGTTTGTTTCTTCAGCTCAAAAAATGCATCTATTTCAAAAGACAATCAATTTACAGATTTATCAGAAAAATGAGAGGTGTCAAGGGACACCCGGATGGAACGAGGTTCCTTTCGATTAATTAGTGAAGGAATTGTAATAAAATTTTATTTTTTTCAAGTTATAATAAATTTTTTTATTATTAACAAATATAATGTAATAAAAACTTAATTAGTAGGCTCAATTTTAGTAATAATTGGCTTGTGTTAACTGAAGTAGGAAACACATGTTTGGGATTCTATTTTATTTAAATGTCTTGAAAAAACTACATTGATGGTAGTATTATATTTTGGTGTTGATTCTGCTGGATTATTGTTTATTCTTAAATCAAATTCTTCCTCTAGAAACTGTAACGCAATGGTTTTGATTTTTCATTACTGAAGTTGATGTTAAAATCACTGGCCAAAATGAGTGGACGTTTATGTAAGTTACTATTGTATCTGCTAAGCGTTTGAGATACATCTTTAGAATACTCTAGCAGGGCTCGATGAATGGACTCCTGAATATCTATTAATTTGTTATTTGGTGAGACATATATGACTGCCATGATTAAAGTAACGCCGTTTTCCATTACACACTCTGCTGCACATAAATCTGCAACACTTGTACGTCTTACGTGCAAGTCCTGAATATTGTTCATAATGACCGACATATTTGGTGTTACAAGATTGGCCGTATCATTTGTGTTGTGATAAATCGCAACTCCACCTGAACGAAAAAAATCACGTTTAAAGTAAGCTATACAATTAAAAATCGGTATATCACATTCTTCTTGATTGTCCAACCATGTCTATGATAACAACAAAATATTCGTATTTCTGTAACAGAGTCGATTAAATCAACTGAATGTTTACGAAGACTTTGGACGTTGAACGTACACAATGAAATGCCTTTATCTCTAGTAATGAAATCAATGACTGATTTTGCCTTCGTTTCAAGCTTATTTAATGACAATCTCTGAAACTCTTGTATTAGAGATATTGTTGATGAAGCTTGAACTCGATTATGATGAAATCGAAATTTAGTTTCATCATCATCAAATGTAACGATAAATAAACCTAATACACTCAACCGTTACACCACACTGTTTAATGCGAAATAGAAAGATGAAACGAAAATAACTGGCTTGCTTTCTATGAGAAAGAGAGAGAGAGAGAGAGAGAGAGAGAGAAAGAGAGAGAGAGAAACACGTGCACGCCGCACGACTTGAGACTATAGCAAAAAGTGTCGTTACAACTTTTGGTCTTAATTTATTCCCGTGTAGTCCCCTTTCGCAACGCGCGATAAGGAACTTCGTTCCAATATTGTTCATTACTACTCAATATTTTTCTCCACTTCTCAGACAATTTTCGAATTCTGTCTCGAAAAAACTTCTCGAGTTTTGAAGCTATCTAATTTTGAGGCTAACTTTCGATGTCTTCGAAAGAAGTGAAGCGGGGATCTGCCAAATCGTGTTGTATCCGTCGGAACAGTCCGTGGTTCGGAAGTCTACTGTCATCAGCTGAACAAACTGAATGATGCACTTCAACAGAAAAGGCCACAATCAATCAACAGAAAAGGTGTAGTGTTCCACCAGGATAATGCGAGGCCTCATCCAAGTTTGGTCACTCGCCAAAAGCTTCTACAGCTTGAATGGGATACACTGTCACACCCACCATATACTCCAGATCTGGGGCCTTCTGATTATTATTTGTTCCGATCATTGCAATTTTTTTTTCACCTGGAATAGTGGTTTGCCAGCAAGGACCAAAAATTTCATGAGCGTGGAATCATGCTAGTACCAGAAAGGTAGCAAAAGGGTTTGACCAGAATGGTCAATATATAACTTCATAAAATATTTATTTTCAAAAAAAAGTGAAATCACTTTTCGAACAACCAATATTAGGTTTGGGTGAAACATCTGTAATGTCATAGAGTATATTTGTTCCACTCTTTCATATGTTTTGATAGTGATACTGTATTCGATAAAAAATGTGACAAAAGTTGATTAAGCAAAAATAAACACCGAAAAATTTTTAAGAGTGACATATAATGTTACAAATAAATTATCATCAAATGATTTCGATCATTACCAGTGCCTCAAAAATGAACCGTTATAGTAAAGAAACAATTTCATGTCTTATTAAGCGTCGTTTCCAGATGGTTAACATGTCGGTTATCCGCATTAAGATCTATTAACTCGGTCTTGTATTTCGTACAAATTTGACCAGGCGACAGTATCTGACGAGAGTTTTCAGCCTGAAAATTCCCTAATTAGTTTAACAACTGTGCTGAATGTCCCCCATAAATTTTCTCGCTGGTATCGCTAAATTGGAACAAAATTCCATATCTAGATTCAACGCGTTGCAGTCTTCAACAGGCCCATTAATCAAGAAGATTATCACTTCCCAGTTTGTTTTGTCCAGCCTGAAATGATCAGTCTCTGGGCCGATTTTTTCTAATTGAGTTATTTCAAGCTTGTCGGATAATTACTAAGAATGAGAAAGAATTTGTCTTCATTCTGCTGGCTCCCTCAGTTTTTCGGATGTGATACGGTTTTTTGTTTATTGTTGCAGTTTTGGTCACACGTGTTTCGAAATTTCAAGGAAGAAATTCCTTAAAGCATTTACTTGACGTCAGAAGCTTTACCGTCTACTTGTATGTAATATACATTGTTATTAGATAAAATAATTAAGAGTTATTCCCATAATTTATTAATAAACAACAATAATTTTTCGCTTACACTGTTGCTTTGAGTGGTTCACATTTTGAACTTATTCTTGAAAAGGTGAAAAACACTGACGTGAAGTCAGTGCCTTTGCGCGCTAGTTCATATTACTCACAATCCTCACAAAATAATTTTTTTTTGGTCTTCTGAATATGCAATCCTCAAAAAACTCTGCTTGGTCATGTGCGTTATTATTCTACTTCTGAATGCTGATTTTCAGATCGATCGTACCTGCAGTTTCGAAAATACTGGGAAAAATATTAAAAACTTTCAAATGTAAATAATTCCAAAACTACTGAACCGATTCAGGGTTTCTATCTCTCTTATGAAAACAGATATCTTTCAAAAATTTTATAATATATAATATTATAATCTTAAAAATTTCATCATAAAGCTATCTTACTTAGAATATTCAATATTATTGAATATCTAACTTTTTAGTATAACTTTTTAGATAATCACAAGATATGTAAAAACATTACTAAAAAACAAGTTTTGAGAGAGACTTTGCTTCGTCAGTACTCAATTATATTCATATTCAATAAAATATAATATCAATCAACAAAAAATATTTTCCCACCTTTTAACAATTCAGAAAGCTTCTGGTAAATGAATTGTTAATAGGTGAGAAAACATTTTTTGTTGATTTATGTTTTATTTTATTGAAAATGAATATAATTGAGTACTGAGGAAGCAAAGTCTCTATTAAAACTTGTTTTTTAGTAATGTTTCTACATATCTTGTGAATCTCTAAAAAGTAACTTAGATATCAATAATATTGAATATTCTAAGAAGGATAGCTTTATGATGAAATTCTTAAGATTATGTTGAACATTTTTGAAAGATATCTGTTTTTATGAGAGGGATAAGCAGAAACAAAATTTTGTCCACTCAAAATATTTAATTTATAGGGTTTTTGTTATCATTTGGATGTCTTATAATGAATGTTTATTTGATATGTCGTTTGATATAAGTAGTACCTATATGACATTAATTTAATTCCTAATAATATTAAATATTATATAATTTTTTGAAATTAAATATGTAAAAGGCTAACAGAATATATCTGTAAATATTAAAATATTTTAATAATTTCATATAACTTTTATCAAGTATGAACCTCCATTTATTTTATTTATATTTATTTAGATTTAAAACTACAGAGGTTCTGGAGAATAAATTCCAGCTATTATCAGTAATATGCAAATACTTCTTAATAGTTATATATATATATATATATATCTATATATATAAAAGAAGTATTTGCATATTTAGATTTAAAACTGCAGAGGTTCTGGCGAAAAAATTCCAGCTATTATCAGTAATATGCAAATACTTCTTAATAGTTATATATATATATATATATATATATATATATATATATATATATATATATAAAAGAAGTATTTGCATATTACTGATAGTAGCTGGAATTTATTCGCCAGAAATCTGCAGATTTGAATCTAAATAATGTTTTGTGAAAAATCTTCAAAACGAGTTAAAAATAATCATTATAAATGATTATGATAATGAGAATCAATAAAATTCAAGAAAAAGATACACCCGTGTATATATCTCGACTCGTTAGAGTGTAATAAAATCAAAATTTATTAAATTAGATCAATTCATATAAAAATATCAACATTTCAACTCATAAACATACTCACAAGCTAAAATTTTGAAGAAAAAACATATTCAGAATACAAAACCACTAGTCGAGTGAAAATTCTTTAAACGATAGTCAAAAATCAAAAATCTTGTTGAAATTGTTTAAATAGAATTCATAAGGAGTATTCAATTCACAATTATTCAATGTAAAGACAGCCAAAGTTGCAATACATAGAAGTAATTTGAATTTAGATAGGTAGTTTGAAATTGGTACAGAAATTGTTGAAAAGCTTTGTTACTATCATGAATCATATATAAACTTCAGTAAAAATATTGACAAAGAATAAGCTAAATTAAATACTGACTCACCAAAATAGTGAAAATTGAGCAAAATCAATCAAAAATCAATTAATTCAATGAAATACAGTGTCTTTGTCAGAAATTTTGAAAATATGTATGTAAGAAATATTCTTGAAGATGTTTATACATTGATAAACTTGTAATAATATATGAGCTGAAGAAATGTAATTAATTTCATGTAATTTTAAGTTGTTTATAAGTTAGAAAAAATTTGAAGTTAAACTTTGGTAAATTTTGACACTTGAAATACTTTACGGATGAAAAACAAGACTTTCACTGTTCTGTTTAACATGAAACTGACATCAAAATGTTGACGAAAATTTAGGTTAATTTTCAACAATAATTTGAAACCAAGAAATAATGTAAATTTCGTAAAATCATCGAAAGCATAATTTTTTAATAATTTTGACAAAAGCTAGTAAGCTTTGGAATTAAATTTTTCAAGAAAACTATAAAAGGACGAAGCAGAGGAAATGTCATTCAGTATGAAATTTTCCACAGTAGAGATTACGTCGTTTTGTTAAAAAATATAATAATCTCTCTTCAATCATCCACTTTCAAAACCTAAAAAGAAATTAACAGTATTATTGTGAATGGAAATGTGATCAAGAATTTCGTTACTTGAATGTTTTTTTAAATGGAAATATCCCTCAGATAAATAACGTATGCAATAATTTAAATCCAAAAGAAGTGAAAAGTGCTGGGAAATCAGAATATTCCAGAAACATTCCCCAATCAAACAAATTCCTGAAACGGAGCAAAGCCATCATAAAAGGACATTGATGATTGATGAATAAACTTACCACAGTAAGAAATAAGTTCATTTTGTAAAACTTTTCAATTTAATTTAAAAGCAAATAAGTTCTTGTTTACATTAGAATTACGATAATTAGAATTGGGGTTAGTAGGTTAGAACATAGACCTTGGACATTTAGATTAGTTTAGTAGTCACAGATTTATATTTCAGATTACTTTGATTGAATATATTTTTTAAAAATTAACTTATTAAAAATTCAGATTGAACCCTCCCTATAGAAACTAATCAAAAATAATAGTATTGAAATTACAAATTTCAAATACTAAATTATAATCTTAAGAGTTAGCTTGCCGCACTTAATACAAGCAACTAGATACAAGGGTGATCTTACAAGAATTCTTATTAAAACTGAATAAAAATTCATAACAACTGGCTCCTAAAATTAACAAATAAATAATTAATACTATAATAATTTGAAAATATTCATTTAATAAATTCATAGCAATTGGCTTCCAAAACGTGGAATTGCTGATTAACTACTAAATAATTAATAATATGATAATTTAAAAAAATAATTAAATGAATTAATAACAATTGGCGCCCAACGTGCGGCTAATAAATTATAAAGAATAAAAAAAATCATTGATTGAATTCATAACAATATGTATTAATAATTGAGAAATTTCTTTGTATTATATCACATGCACGTGGCGGTTTCTAATGCCGAGCCTAAGTCGTATCTTCTTTCATTGTATATTTCTGTGATAAAACCTAATTTTCGTAAAGGCCATGTTTATCCAAAAATTGATCAGTTGTTGCGGAAATGTCTGGTGAAAAAAAGTATTTTTATATATTTCTGATGATTATTTTGTTTATTCAAATAAATCCTCACTAAAGGATCTGGATATCAGGTTACGTCTGCCCCGTGCAGTTGCTTAATGTGGACTTTCCATGAGTGCAGCACAACTACGCCCCTATAATCACTCTGCATAGCGACTCTACTGTTTTTCCAAACAATAGCGCCATCTAATGAACTCGAATACACGTACGCAGCATATAACTCAGGCTAAATCAAGGAGAGAACTGTGCCCCCAAGTATATCTAACGTCACAGGGATTCTCTTGCATTTTCATTTGCAAGATCATAGATGGCAACAAAAAAAGGCAATGAGAACACTCTTTGGTATGAAACAGACTGAAAGCTGCCGAGGTGTTTTCAAAAGTAAAATGATTCTCACTGCGGTTTCATGTTTCATAATCACCTGGGTGAAATATGTTCATCAGAATTAAGACAAATTAATAACCAACTTTCACTTCCATGAATATAACACTCGCGAGAAACATAACTTTGCTTTTCCATATTTCATACTAACGAAAACCCAGCAAGGTACAAATTTCGCACGTATAAAATTATACAATAAATTGCTCGATGACATCAAAAGATTGAATGAATGACCAAAGTTTCAATAAAAAAGTGAAGGAATTATTGCTGCAGTACACAATATACAGCTTGAACGAGTTTTAAAATGTTTCGTATGTTATTTGTTTTTTTAAATTTGGTTGAATTTTTATGATAAACCGTGAAAATTCAGAATTTGTGCAAATCGGCTTGTTTAGATTGGTAGCAATTCTTTTCCTGTTCAAAATGAATGAGTTTTATTTTATCTATCAAAAATGAAAACAGAACCACGAATTTAACCAAATATGCTGAATTGTTTTAATTTTTTTCATTTTCGTGACGACTTAGAGAGAACTGTTTAACATGTTATTTTCGAAAACGGTAGCAATTACGAAAAAATTTCAGAAAATATTAATATTTTCAAATGAAACAGAGATTTTCATTTTCATGTTGTTTTGAACTATAAGTATGTCAAACAAGTTCTTGTATATTTTTATTGGCAGTTGACGTGTTTTGTGATCAAAACTTCGAAGTGTTAATCCTTCCGAAATTTCAGATGAATATTTCGGTGAATAAAGATGGTAATGAAACAGAGATTTTCATTTTCATGTTATTTTGAACTATAAGTATGTCAAATAAGTTCTTGTAGATTTTTATTGGCAGTTGACGTGTTTTGTGATCGAAACTTTGAACTGTTAATCCTTCCCAAATTTCAGATCAATATTTCGGTAAATAAAGATGGTAAGAAGTTAAGACGTCCAACTTTAGCAACCTATATCTCGAAAACGAAGCATTCGAAAACCCATTTTTAGAAAATTATTATGTTCCAAGTAATCACCCCTATTCATACGAATTAAATCATAGAATATTAGTACTAATAATATTGGAAAGAAAATTATTACAGAGTACTGCAGGCGAAAATGAGAGGGTAAAAAATATCATCTCCTGTCAATGAATATACATCGAAATTCGCCAGGAGTGAAAATGACTGATGACTGATGACCGAGACATTGGTTTGCACGCATCCGACACTTCAGTTGATATTACCATAATTTCATATCCCTTCTTTGTGTTCTGCTGGTGGTCTATCGATCGATTATATGTTGTACTGTAATTTTTTTTTTGTAGAGATTTCGTGAATAGCTTTTGGCACTTTACGTTAAATTGAGAAATTCATGTGAAAGTTTCGAAATATGTTTCGAATGATTGATTACTTAATTGAAATGAACGAAGTTTACAGTTGGCTTTTGGTGAAATATACTAGATCACTCAAAAAAAACTCGATATAAAATGTATCCTAACAATTGAGGATAGGATAGCGACAAGTTATTCAGACCGAAGTATGGCGATTGTATAAAATTCCTTGATAAAATATACACAGGGAGTTAAAATTGATTTTTTTTTCATTTTTTGCTGATAATTTTACTGTGTATTTCTCAATTGTCATCAAAATCGGCACAAAGGTACAACTAAGGATGAGGAATACTATCTTATGTATTACTTCAATTTTTTTATAGAGGCGCCACGTGAATAATTCCTGATGATGAAATTAACTGGTAGCTTTTCTTGACGAAACTTGATAGTGATCTTGATTAGAAAATACGATGTAAAAATAATTTTTCCGTAATATTGCTATTGTTTGAACACTATAAATTTACTCCTTATCGAGAAAAACGCCAATTGAAAAGTTCATTGCCTCAAAAGTGGATTTAAAATATCATTATTTCATATTTGATTGATTCGGTCTTTACTTGGCGACAGTACAATGTAATAGCTGAAGAAGCCACATCGTGGTGAAACAATTGTTGTAGTTGTACAAACATTTTTGTGGAAATAAATTACTGTCTCATATACATTTTTTTAATATCATTATTTCATGTATGAAAAGTACGATTTGAAATTTCACAATATTGTTGCTGGTAAATGTCATTTCTTTTCAGTGACTTATATTTGCTGTGAGATTAAAGTTTATATTTGCATTTTTAAAGCTTTTTCGATTGAAATATCTCGTCACAATAATTTTACAAATGAAGAAATGAGGGACATGATTTGTGTATATGCACAGAAAACTTTCACGGTCACTTTCACTTTCAAGGCATTTTTTTCCAAAAAATCAGGTCGGCTGTAAGATCATCATATTATGTGTACATTTTCTGTGAGTGCTCTGTAACTGTCTGATTGACTTATACTATGACCAGAAGGAAGTGGGAAATTCGAAACTATTTGAAGAATTCCCCAATATTTCTTTTACGAAATATCGCATATTTCAAAACGAGGTTTTTTTTTATACTAGCAGCCTGAGCAAAATGTGCCTGATAAACTAAATCTTTGACTGTCTTTTATTTATTTTTCCATTTATTCATTATTATATTATTATATATTTATATTATATATAAAATATATATATATATATATATATATATATTTATATATATATATATATATAAATAATAATAAATAAATGGAAAAATAAATAAAAGACATTCAAAGATTTAGTTTATATATATATATATAATATATACATATTATATATATATATAATATATATATATATATATAATTATACCTACAATTTTGTAGCAGAATCTGAATTGATTTAATTAGAGAGCAGAAGAAAAACTTTCGACTTTATGTTCATATACAAAGTCTTATATAATTTCGTAGATTGTAAATAGCTTCTAGAAAATATTTAATTGAATTGTAGCACTGTAAACCTAAGGAATCGAGAATTGTTTATAATCAGATTTTGTGCAACTGATTATAGTTTCAATAATCCTATAGACAGGGCATTAAGTGAAGACAATTCAAGGAATGTTGATTTATTTTTGTCATTTATATTTTGAATCAATAAGTACTTGGAAAGGAATCAAGTCGAATAAAATGAAAGGTATATGGCTCTAGGTTTTGAAAATATGTTTAGAACAGAATTATTTTAAATCCAACAATAAATTCTTTAGGAAAATCAATAGCTCACCAATGGGAAGTTCAATAAGTCCACTTTTAGCTGAATTATTAATGTCTTACTTTGAAAAATTATTATTTAATACTACAAAAGATAAGTTGGTGAAACTCGTTCACTTTTGGGCTAGATATGTAGATGACGTGTTTTGCCTTTGGACTGGAACTGACAGGCTGCTATCGCAATTTTTGAATTATCGAAATAGCATAAATGAAAATATCAAATTCACAATAGAAAAGGAGAATAATTATTTAATCAACTTCTCAGATCTTAATATAAGTCATAGTAGTAATAAGTTTGATAAGATAAAAGGTGGTTTATACTTGATAGAAAGTATATAAAATAATTTAAATATTTTAATATTGACAGATATGTTCTGTTAGCCTTCTACATATTTAATTTCGGAAAATTATATTTAATATTATAACTTCGGGAATTAAATTAATGTCATATAAGTACCACTTATATCAAAGGACATATAAAATAAACATTCATTATAAGACATCAAAATGATATAACAAAATCCAATAAATATAAATTGTTAACAAAAATCCTATAAATTAAATATTTTGAGTAGACAAAAATTTGTTTCTGCTCATTCCTCCTATGAAAACAGATATCTTTCAAAAATGTTTGACATAATCTTAAGAATTTCATCATAAAACTATCTTACTTAGAATATTCAATATTATTGGATATCTAAGTAAGTTACTTTTCAGAAAATCTCAAGATATGTAGAAACATTACTAAAGAACAAGTTTTAAGAGAGACTTTGCTTCGTCAGTACTCAATCATATTATAACATCAATCAACAAAAAATATTTTTTTACCTTTAACCATCTGAAATTTCTTGGTAAATGAATACTGAAAATTTTAATGGAGTGTAATGTTAACTCGAAATAAATTGTTCTGTGGTTTACCATTGATCTTAAATATTGAAAGGCAATTTAATGGCCTCTGTTATAGTACAAGTACCATCTGTATAAAGAATGTTAAGGAAACCAAATAATTATATATTATGAATGAAATACAATAAATGCAGGTTTATACTTGGTAAAGGTACATGAAATTATTTGAATATTTTAATATTTACAGATATATTCTGTTAGCCTTCTACATATTCAATTAAAAAAAAATATATTTAATATAATAACTTCAGGAATTAAATTAATTTCATATAAGTACCGCTTATATCAAACGACATATAAAATAAACATTCATTATAAGACATCCAAATGATATAACAAAATCCAATAAATATAAATTGTCAACAAAAATCCAATAAATTTAATATTTTGACTAGACAAAATTTGGTTTCTGCTCATCCCTCCTAAGAAAACAGATATCTTTCAAAAATGTTTAACATAATCTTAAGAATTTCATCATAAAACTATCTTACTAATCTAATATTCAATATTATTGGATATCTAAGATACCTTTTAGAAAATCTCAAGATTTGTAAAAACATTACTGAAAAACAAGTTTTAAGAGAGACTTTGTTTCGTCAAATTGCCTTTCAATATTTAAGATCAATGGTAAACCACAGAACAATTTATTTCGAGTTAACATTACACTCCATTTAAATCTTCAGTATTCATTTACCAAGAAGTTTCAGAATGGTTAAAGATGGGAAAATATTTTTTGTTGATTGATGTTATAATATGATTGAGTACTGACGAAGCAAAGTCTCTCTTAGTTTATGTCATGTTTGTACATATCTTGAGATTTTCTAAAAAGAGACTTTTAGATATCCAATAATATTTGAACATTCTAAGTAAGATAGCTTTATGATAAAATTCTGAAGATTATGTTAAACATTTTTGAAAGATATCTGTTTTCATAAGAGAAACAAAAATTTTGTCTACCCAAAATATTTAATTTATAGGATTTTTGTTGAAAATTTATATTTATTGGATTTTGTTATATCATTTGGATGTCTTATAATGAATGTTTATTTGATATGTCATTTGATATAAGTAGTACCTAAATGACATTAATTTAATTCTTGAAGTTATAATATTAAATATAATTTTTTGAAATTGAATATGTAGAATGCTAACAGAATATATCTGTAAATATTAAAATATTTAGATAATAATAAGTTAGAATTCAACATTTTTAGAAAACCTACCACTACTGATACCATAATCCATTCAAAATCCAATCAGTCTTGGCAAATTAAAATTTGAACATTCCATATTTTCATTAATAGACTTTTAAGCATCCCGTTGAACGAAGTCAATTTCCGAAAAGAAGTCAATATAATTAAAACTATAGCGGTGAACAATTGGTATAGAACTGAAATCATTGGCAGAATGATTAATAAGAAATATATAACAATATTTAAAAAAATTTGTATATCAATATAAACGATCCTTTCAATGGTTTATATAAAAGGTTTCAGTAGTAGGATCTCTAATGGTCTTCATAAAATGGGATTTAATTCTTTAGCAGTATAAAGAAATAATTTAGCTAATATTTTTGTGAACAATAAAGAAAGAAACCCTAACTTTTCCGGATCGGGGAATTATCAAATTAATTGTGATGATCGTAATGTTATATTTGTAGGACAGAAAGGCCGATATTTACAGCATATAATCGAAGAACATAGGAGGTTTATTTTTAAAAACCAGAAATCAACCGGTTTCGCAGAACATTGTATAGAAAATAATCATTTTATTAGTGACAAAGATGTCACTTTACTATATAATGTTAATGAGGGTAAATTGATGGACTATTTGGAGATTCTTTCAATTAAAAAAGCCGTTGAGAAAAGGGAGAATTTAACAAATTCCCAAATACTATTCGGCAACACCCCTATATTGGATGCTGTTATTTCCATGCGCCATAAAAATACATAGATAAAAGAACCTTTTTCAATTTTAATTTTAGTTCCTTTTTGTACTCCTTTGAAGATGGTCGTAAGACCGGAACACGGGTCAGGATTCTGAATAAATTGTGAAACATAAAAACTGTGCGAATTATTTTAAATAAAATTGAATCAAGTTTGATTTAATGTATGAATTGATTAATTTTTTGGCCAATTTATGTAAATTTTTTTTTTCGATGATATGTTGATTATATTTCTTAAGTTTGTGTTCACTGTTTTTTTTTGGAAAATGGCAAGTCCGTTTGAATAAATAAATGAATGAATACATTTAATACCAATGAGATATAGGCCAGCTAACAAAATACAATACTTTAACCCAATATTCATAATTTATTTTCCTGAAATAAAAAGAGCACCAATCCATATAAGAACTGAATTATTCGGATTCAACTTTACCTCATTAATTCAACTGAATCAATCAAATATTGAATGAATAATAAACGTCGCTCGAATATTATATGCATTCGAATAATAATAATTCCAGAAGTACCTGCAAAATTGCATAATGAGGCCTGTTAGACGGTTGTAACTTATATCGCCTCAATGGCAATCTATAATTTCTGCAGAACTCATTAATTTTCTCGTCTGCCTCATTCATCAAGAAACCGTATTAAAAACGCCTAATCACCCGGAGCCAGTGAACAACACCTTTTTGTTTGAATTCCACGATTGGAATGGTCTCGGAATCTATCTTAGCACATCGCACTAACGTTATGGTTATGCGAAGACTATGGAGACATTGCTTTCGAGCTGGGTTTTTTACGATAACTCCGAATAGGTTTTACCATTGAAATTCTTTTCGTCCAGCATGAACGTTTGAGTTATGCCATAAGTTGGTTTCTCTGAAGAATAAGGGGTTAGAAGGGGTGTCCTTGATTGGAAGCTTCTGTATCTTCTATGATTCTTTCGCTGATTTTAGTGGTTTATGTAATGGCCATTGAAAAGTATTGTTATAAATTTTCTACAATCGATATCCAAAGTAGGAATTTGCGCTCGTATTTGACAAGGTAAACGTCATATTTTTCGAGGGATGACTTTGTCGCTTAGAAGTGACTGCATAAAAAAACGCTTGCTTTCCCAATTATTAACTATGAATCAAATATGCATTGCTCAGAGTATCCAATGACAACGAGTAAATGACGTCTTTTATTTGAGTGAAAACTAAATAATAATAATAATGAAATAAATTTTTGGAAATATTTGAACTGCTCGATTGTAAAAAAAAATCTTATGTGTGATTTGGGCGCAAATTCTTTGTCTCTTTCAATGAACAATATATCATTTTGCGCTCTCAATACACAAAAAGCTATTGTTTGATTGATTCGGTTTTCACTTGGTGGAAACTCATTTTAATTAAAACATATATAAGACATAATATTTGAATTTCCATAAAAATGTTCATAATACAACAATTTTTCCCCAGGATGTGACTTCTTCACATGGTGTTCAGTGTACCCGAGTTTAAATACAGTGTTCAATACGTGATAAAATAATGGAAGAACGTGTCATGAAAACTCAAGGTGTTTATTGGAGTTTGTCGCTAAAAAATGTCATTACGGAAAGATATGCAGTAATAGAGGATTTCCAACATCGGTTTTTTCATTTAAAGGGATTTTATGGGCATTGTAACTTTTGATTTCAAGAAATTCTAAAAGTGTTAATCTAGAACTTTTGATTTCGACGTGGATAAATCCAAAGCTATTGTTAAATTTATGTCTGAATTCCTTAAGATGATTAGCATATATCGAATGTACGGAATCCGATATGTAATTCAAAATGTCTTTCAGCTTGGACCTTAATCGGGTCAATAAATTCCTTCTCTGGATTACTGAATGAAAATTTTTAATCAGTTCTGGTTGCTATTTTATTCACTTGCTTACACCACTAGAATAAAGAACACCTGACTAGTCAAGCATAATATTTGATCAAGTTTATGTGATGCACACTTCATAATTTGAAAATATAAATTCTCATATTCTTATATAATATTTTTGTAAGACATTTTGAGATTTTTCTTCTCTCACAAAGTCTTGGAATTAAATGAAAGAGGTAATTAAAACACTGATTAAATAAAAAATAAGTGTAGTGTCATTTAAAGGATACTTTTTCATAAAGGGACTTTATCATAAAGGAGCTTTCTGATGTTGTTTATGAAACTGGCCATAAGTTCCCTTTAACCTTAAAATTTGATTATGAAACACGTTTTATCATCAAAGGAGACTTTTTGGGAAAAAAGAGGCTTTAATTCCGTTTATGAAACTGGCCGTTAGATGATTACATGAAGTAGTGGCAGCCTTTAGTGATAAAATCCGAATGTGAGGAAAGAGAAGATGCGGAGAAAATAAAGATGCTTATGAATGATTTAATAACGGCCAGTTTCATAAACAACATCAGAAGGCTCCTTTATGATAAAGTCCCTTTATGAAAAAGGATCCTTTAAATGGGACCATCAGTTTCATAAGCGCACATCGACCGTCCTTTACTTAAAACTTCCTTCAATGCGCCGGTCATATGTTTCCGACTGTTGGCTATCCCGAGAACTAGTGATTTTACGAATATAATTAGTGATATTCTGTAAAAATTGTCAGTTATGCGTCGAAACTTGTAAAAAAAAATGGCCACTAATTTTAAATGCAAGTCAAATTTTCAGACTTTGGCAGAAAAAAATTGAAATAAATCTTCAGTAGAAAGGCCAGGTTTTACATCATAAAGATAAAGATTTTGAAATTTCGTCCCCAATTTTTTTATTCACAACACAAGCAACCGACTTGATTAATCCATTTTGTATGGAATTATAAGTGCCAGAAAAAACTGATCTACTGTTAATATAATTTTCTGAAAAGGTTTTTGAATCAGTGTCAAATTTACTGACAAGAATATCCAATTCTTTGAAATTCCCGCAATTTAAAGATTCATTAGATTCATTGTGTCCCTTAAGAGGTAACTTTTGCATACATAGGTTCATCGTAACATCTATCAGATTTTTTAGAACTTGTCGATTTTCTTTGACTAGCATTAAAATTTTGAATTCAATTCGACGCGCATCTATTGCTGTGGTCATATTTTGATTTTGTTTCCTCATAAGGGTAAGCTTGAAATTCGATTAAATATATTGAGCACTTTTATTGCGTAGCAATAGACCACGAGACAAATTTTCAAATCGCTATAACCACTTTTTGACCAAGCTCTGTCGGAATTTGTAATAGTTGCTGCGAATAGAATACAGGGCTAACTAATGATTTAGCTAAAGTTATACTGCCAGTAAGCCAATCCTACTTTTCATACCATGTATTTTGAATGCTTCGATTTGATCTAGAAAAGGTCGTTTCACTTCTTTAATTATGTATAATTTATCTTTATAGAAATGACTCGAAAAAAGTTGCTGATTTATTAAAAAATTCACAGAAAGTACTGCGAATATTTTCATTTACCTTGGGAATTTGAGATGATTCACTCGGTCCCGCTAAATCCATTTCACTTTCTGGTAGTAATTAGGTCGATTAACAAAATGAAAATTCTTTTCGAAAAAAGTTCACACGAACACGGCGACAAACTTACACGAGACAGTCGAGACCCAGCAAACGCTTTCACCAAATCACAACAAAGCGAAAACTAACTAGATTTACCGCTTCCCGATTAACCAGAATAGTGCAGAATAATTGCAGTTCGCTCTTCGGCGAGGCATGCCTCAAGTCTATCTTTAGAAGCCGCCTTCAGAGGCGATTTCTTGTCGTGTCGATGTAGATAACGTGCTAGACAAGGAAGCGTGTGAAGCATGCCTTGAACCGTTTACTTCTTAAAGAGAAAGTGAGATGAATATATAAGAATCGTGAGATTGAATTTGGATATTATGGAACTGAGACCCAGTGCCTTTTCTTATGATGTGAAATGGAGGATGAAATGGATTAATAAAATGTTCGATTAATTCGATTGATACGTGTTATTTCCAGAATTTATTTGTGTTGCACTGCCTCACCTGCCTCATAGGGCAAGCCGCCACTACTATTAAGCAACAAATTATTATACAAAACGGCGCACATTTCACCCAAATCGGACAATTCGAAACATTTCAAATAAAGTCTTGAAGTTCACGCAAAGAGAATAGATTTTTCCCCCAACCTATTATCATCAGGACGATAATATCAATAAGAGCCCGAGCAATCAGGAAACGAAACGGACGCATAGATATAAAGCCTCGAATGCTTTCGAAAAAGACTCTTATTCCCCGTTTTCAGAATCGGCAACAGTCGAAGTTCCAACATTCTATTTCTAATTATCGTTTTCCCATCGAAGCTTATGATCATAAGGATTGCAAGCCGCAATCGTGCAATTTACCGCATAAGTGGTACTTACTCATACCTGAACATTATTATGTTTGTACTGCAGTCGGCCGACTTTTGCCCATGATTGACAGCCGCGTAGGGTATTTCTGCGGTTATTGCCGTTAATGCAGTTGGAACGCTTTCATGGAGACTCCGGTACCTTTCGAAAGGGAGAAAAAAGTTGAATTTGTTACATGTTTGTTTTATGGTCTCTTTCCGAAGCAGAACGAGAATTTTGATTTATTTCACGTGATTTGGCTGTTACTCTGAGGAAAAAATTTGAAACAACGTATTCTATTAGCAAATAATTTTCAACATGTTAATACTCCTACGCCAACGAATAATCCAATCTGTTGGAAGTATTTTCAGGAATTTGTCTCCAGTTCTTGCGGCGAATAATTTTTTGTCTGCTGTTAGATTTCTTCGAAAATGATTGGAGTATTGTTGACCTTCACCAGGGAGGAAGTTAAGGAACGCTTTCTGCAGTCTTTTCGGTGTTATTATTATTGTTTTATAGAGCGGGAGTCTGTCCATCCTACCACTGCGTCCGCACGGACTATTGTGGTTCACCCCTAATTTATATTTCCCCGACGAGATCCACTTTTTGGATAAAACCGATATTCTTGTTCGGGGGTGAATTTTTCAGTTCGCAGTGGGCTATAAAAGCCTGATCAAAGACCCCGATTCTGATGCGACTCACCGCTGGGCACCCTGAGACGATGTGCATCGCTTTTATAGTGTCCTCAAGACACAGCCTGCATTCATCGTCTTCAGACAGGTGAATTCTACCAGAATAGATATTGGCTATTTGAGGAAGGCCTCTTTTCCAAGTGACTACCAAGCAGTCTCCACAGTCCACCCCTAGAGGTAGAAAGTGTGATAAGGATTACGCCATATCATCGCGCGTGGCGAGAACCCCTCCGAAGAGATGAACCCACCAGCTTCCAGTTTGGGCCCCGACTCGAAAGCCAGAACCGTCTGACTGGTAGCAGCGAAGCACTATCCAACCTCTACTGGCTCAGCAGGTCAGTACCCGAGTTGGTTTGAAACGCAACTCACCCGTCGGAGGGAATTCTTATCCATCCACCCGAACGCAGTCCCATGAACTAAGATAAACTCAAGATTGACGACTACAATTGATCCTGGTACGAGCACCGTCTAGCGGACTATACGTCCTGACCCACCGAACCCATGTGAGGTCATTTGATTGATCCTGGCGTCAAGCACTAATGGCGGAGCCATTTCGTCGAGATCCAAAAACCCTAAATAGTTACGCACAGATCCAGGGGCCAGAACAGGCCGGTCGAACCGTCAAGTCCCGTTAAACCCCGAGTCGTTTCATGAGAATATTCCGAACATGGGGGTCTGCGAACAGATAAATGAAATACCCCCCTAATCCAGCATGCGGACTTTCAACCACTGCCCCCTCGAGTCCAACACCAATGGGGTGACCAGGTGGTACAAGTAACACCTGTGGGCAGGACCACTTGTTTTGGTTCCAACAAGATGGTGCTACACCTCATGCTGCTACCGTAACAATTGATTTATGGAAAGAAAGATTTGGCGATAACGTTATTTGAGAAATGGTCCAATTAATTGGCCTCCAAGATCATGCACTGCATTATTTTCTTTGGGGTTATGTCAAGTCATTGGCTTATATGCTGATTAACCGGAAACAACAGACGCTTTGGAAGCCAACATAAATCGTGTTACTGATGAAATAAGGCCTGAATTACTCGAAAAGTGGTCCAAATGTAGTCTGGTCGAATGTGGTTCCTCAGAGCTAGTCGTGGTGGAAATATGCTGGAAATTATTTTTAAAACATAAATGTCATAAAATTATATTTCAAATAAAAAAAAATTGGCTTCAATCTTAATTTAAATGTATTTTATTTCAATTTAAAGTTCTATCACTCTAAAAAACACCCGATACTTTTGGCTGAAAAAACAACTTGTCCATAATTAATAATTTTTCATCCATAAAACCATTGGAGAAATATGACTGATTTTATTCACTTCAGAATCGTAATATTCATCTCCTCAGCACGCAATAAGAAGTTTTTGGCACATATCTTGTAGCAAATTTAATGCCGTTTCCAGATACGTAGTCAAATTTGATGGAGCTGCCTAGATAACTGAAGTATAATTGATTTTTTGGTAAAACTTGAAATATTTCGTGAAATCAAGAAATGTTGAATTGACTTTTCGAGCCAGTTTTATATGACATTTTTTGTTGCAAATAACTTTTATGATCTCCCTTTGAAGTTTGGCCCTTTTAAAAGCGGACACCCAGTATATTCGTTGAAGGCTTCGGATTGTGCAAAACTTGGAGACTTGGAGAAGTGGGGTGTGCTAAAGGGCGTCTGCTCACTTAATAGAAATAAAACCATTAATGAGCAGACAAACTCATACACCCCACTTCTCGAAGTTTTGCACAAGCCGGAGCCTTCAACGAATATATATATAATTTATATATATATATATATATATATATATATATATATATATATATATATATATATGAATATATGAATATATATAATATATATATATATATATATATATATATATATATATATATATATATACCACCTCGATTTTCCGGCTTCAAAATGAAAATGTAGAAAATCGCTCGGACCCGTCAATTGCTGATTCCAGGGGGAAAAACTTTTGTGCTCTTAGCATCGTAACTGCAACCTCCTAACGAGGATGAGTACAAGCCCTTGATTTAGAATAGTGCTGGGGGGGTGCTCCAATACCTCATTTTGAAGATCTTATCGAGTACTATGTGATCCTGAAATTTCGCTTCAAAATTTCCATCGATATCGAAATGACAGGTAAAATAGTGAAAGAGTACTTACTTTTGTGATTAGTTTATTGAATGATGAAAATGGGCACCATTCAGTTCCATACAGTAATTTAAGTTTTGCTGAAAATATTCACGTACGTTACTCAAGATTTCTGTTGTAATTTGACGGCATTCATTAACGATCCGAGTTCGCAAATCATCCAGTGATTCAGGCTGGGTAGCGTAATTCTTGGATTTCAGGTGAACCCATAGAAAAAAGTCCAGTGGATGCAGAACAGGTGATCTGGGTGGCCACTCAATATGTCCCCTTCTTCCAATCCAGGCGTGAGGAAAATTTTCATCTAAGAACTGACGTTGAACTAAATGAGGTGGTAAGACATCTTGTTGGAAAATGATCGTTTAATGGTCTTCTGCATTCTCCAATACTTGCACAAGGACTGGATAAACAGTATTCTCCAATAGATCTAAATAAATTTGGCCAGTGAGATTAACGGGTATAAGAAAAAGGGCAGATTATGTGATTTCCATAAATACCCGCCCAAACATTTGATTTTTGGGAACGCTGAATGTGCACCACACGAAATAATCTTGGATTTTCATCTGACCAATACCGACCGTTATACCGGTTTAAGGTAAAATGAACCCTCATCTAAAAAACAGATATCGAAAATGTAGTTTCGATAACCGTTAATCATTTCACTGACCACTTCGCAGATCGGGATCATCCTCATTCAGTTCCTGAACCAATGGTATCTTATAAGGATGGAATTTATGTTGTTTCAGGATTCTCATGATTGTTGTGCGTGAAACACCAGATACATCGGACAATTTCCTACTCAAGGTTGGATCTATTGCTACATGACCTAAGATAGCCACGTCCCTCGTTTCTTCTCTTTCATGCACCCTATTTTTGTTTCCAACTGAACCAGTAGCGTCAAATTTGGCAACCAGCTGCACAACGTGAGCAGCGGATACATTCTTTCCAGGATGTCGTTCCTTAAATAAAGCCGCTGTTGTAAGCCCAGAGTCGTTATTTCTAAGAAATAATATTATCATTTCCACCCTTTCTTCTATGGAATACATCATTTTAATTCTACTACAAATTTACAATCGCTTTGACACACTTGTAACGTTCTTAAAAATTCACGATAGATTAAGGCAAATCAAAAACATGGTCCGTCTAAATTTTTGGACCAGAGATTAATACATTTTGGACAAAAAATAAACAATATAACTACTAAATACCTTTGAAATGTGTCGGATACGAACAATATTCTCGTGATAAATTCCACATTGCCTCTTTCACTATTTTCGCTGTTTCATTATCCATGAATTAATTTGAGGGTCAGATAGTACTCGATACGATCTTCAAAATTAGTTATCGCAACACCCCTCACCCCTATTCAAAATCAAGGGTTTTTGCCCACTCCCGTTACGGGGATGCGAAGACCGGAAGAGTTGTTCCCCCTCGAATCAGAAATTGATGGGTCCGAGCAATTTTCCACATTTTCATTTTAAAGTCGGAAAATCGAGGTGTTAAGTATTCGTTGGACCAACCTGTATATATAATAGTTCTTCTTCTTCATCTTCTTCTAGACCTTAAGGTCTGTTCACTGTGAAGGTCTCCCCCTTAGGAAGCGGCTTCCTGGGAGATTGAACTCCAGCTATCCTTCCATCGTTTGGGTGGTCTTCCTAATGGCCTTCTGCTTGCTGGTTTCCCATCCTTTGCGATGTATGCTTGTCTATTGTGGTCCATTCTTCCTACGTGGTCTCGCCAATATCTTCTCTTCTTCCTTCCCCATCTCACTATATCTTCAACTTTACAGAGAGATCTTATATCGCTGTTTCTAACTCTGCCTCTTAATGTTTTTCCTGCGATGGTTCTAAGAGTTTTCATCTCCGCTGTTCTTAGGATGTTCTTCGTCTTATTCGTGTCAGCTCGAGTCTCGATACCATAGGTCAGGACCGGCCTAACACAGGATTTATATATTCGCACTTTTCCATCGACATGCATATGCTTGTTGCCCAAACAACTTCTCTTAGACAGCCGGATATTACTGAGGCCTTGTTGACCTGTGACTTGATGTCCTCTATCGGATTATGATTGCTGGCTTGTCCGCTCCTAGGTAACGGAACTTCCACTATCTTACCATCTATAACTATTTTACATCTTGATGGTTCCTTCGAAAATGTCATACATTTCGTTTTTTCAATAGATATGGACATGTTGTAATTTCTGCTGATCTGATAAAACTTTTGTATTTGTCTTTGTAAGTCGTCTTCGGTTTCCGCTAGAATAACTGCGTCATCCGCAAAGCATATCATGCCGATTGGTTTGCCGCTCAATCTGCATCCCATCTTCATAGATATTATTTCTTGTATGATTTCATCCATGACAAGATTAAAAAGGAATAGGCCGAGGCTATCCCCTTGCCTAATACCGGCTAGTGTTGGTATATCTTCAGTTGTTTGGTTGTTAACTGTTATTCTTGTTGTATT
Organism: Megalocaria dilatata; assembly: GCA_034642435.1. Lineage (NCBI taxonomy): Eukaryota > Metazoa > Arthropoda > Insecta > Coleoptera > Coccinellidae > Megalocaria > Megalocaria dilatata. The sequence goes on from CM067858.1 coordinate 28,738,763, forward strand.
GTCTATATTCAGATTCCTGATGACGTTTATTATCGCGTTTGGTATTCGTTTTTGCCTCAATATTTGGATAACATGCTGAAGTTTTATTCTGTCAAATGCCTTTGTCAAGTAAATGAAACATACATATGCTGGATAGCTGTACTCGATGGCCTTCTCTTTCACCTGTCTCAAAATGAACAGTGCGTCGGTTGTCGATCTATTTTTCCTAAATCCCTGTTGCTCATTTCTATTCTCTATCGCATCCTGAAGGATATCTTTGATTATACTGGTGAACAGTTTCATGCTGGTGCAGAGTAGGCTAATTCCTCTGTAATTCTCCGGGTTGGTTTTTTGTCCCTTTTTGAAGATCGGTATCGTGATACTCTTCTTCCATTCTGTTGGTATATCAGATGTAGCCATTATCTTGTTGAATAGTTCGGTTAGCTTTTTTGCTAGTTCTTGTCCACCATATTTCAAAAGTTCGTTGGGTATCTCATCAACTCCTGGTGACTTTCGGTTTTTCAGTTTTTTCATCTTCATCTCAATGTTCTCCTGAGTAATCGTCACTTCATTTGTCGTCTCTTCCTCCGGTGCATTTCTCTGCGCTTCTTGATCATCGCTTCCGTAAAGTTTTCTAAAATATGTTTCCCACTCATGTAAAGGAACGTTTTTAGTTTGTATGTACTCGTTTACGGGTTTTTTTCTGTTCTTGAACATTTTCCAGACTTTTCTTTGTGCTCCGTATATATCATGTTCCATGTCGACAGTGAACTTCTCCCAATGTTCTCTTTTTATTTTTCTGATCTCAAAATTGACCCTATTCCTTGTTTCTCTATATGTGGTATAATTCTCTTCAGTTGGGGCACTTTTATAACGTAAATAACTTTTCTTCTTTTCCTCCGCAAGTACCTTCACATGATGGCTGAACCAGGGTTTGGTGTTATTTCTCGAATTCAGATTAACCTTCCTTTTTCCTATCGCTTCTTCGGCCGCTTCGTGTATGCATCTTTTAATAATATTCCAGATACCCTCCACGCTTTCTCCTGTTGTGGTCTCGGCCCTAAGTTTTTGATTTAGCCTGCATGCATACAGATTTCTGGTGGTGTCGTAGTCAAATGATTCCATGTTATATTTTTCGGCTATGATTGATATCTGCTTCGTTTTGCGATGGTTTTCCAAAAAGAATTTTCCGAGAACTAGGTTGTGATCTGTTCCAGCATTGGCAGAGGTTAGAACCCTTACATCCTGTATCTCATTCGGTGTAAAACATCTATTAGTTATTATAAAGTCTATTATAGACTTTTGTCCCCTAGTGTTGCAGAAGGTGTACTTATGTTGATCTCTGTGTGGAAAATACGTGTTGTTTATTCTCATCTCGTTTCTTGCACAGAAATCGTTCAGTAGGTCTCCATATAATATTTGAGATACATTTTGTTCTATTCAGTTTGAAAATGTAGTAAACGCTACGAAACACGAGTTACGGTATATTCAGTTTATAAAAACTGATACAAAACTAAGTAATTTCTAATTTCATTTCATTTAAAAATGAACTATCAAAAAGTAATGGACTACTCCATCCAATATTAGAGAAATTTCGACTGTGTCTCAGGATGTATCCCAACATAGTATTGCGAGATGTTGCAAATATAATAACAAGAGCACAGTTTATTCTGTGAAGCTACACTACAGATATAAACAAAAAATCACGGAGCCAATGTGATTATTAAATTCAGGTTTGGAGTCCAGTATCATTCTAAGATCTCTAACATGGGTTAGATGACTGAGGAAAATATTTTTGAGCTCAGCAGCGTTAAGCGCTAAAAGAATCTTCCATGATCGAGTTTAAATTCAACATTCACATGTAAAATAACGTCAAGAAGGCTACTATAAATTTTCGTGATGATCGTATAATTAAAAGACCATAAATCAAATCAAAACTTTATTCAAAATTAACAGTATATTTTTTTGATACAATTTAGAAATGCAAATTGCAAATTGATACACACAAAAGTAATGCCATGAATGCACTAGCCTGTTTTGCCCCATTGACCCCTCCCAGGTGCCCCAAAAATTGTACAAATCTCTAGTAATGGCAGCATTCATGAAATCCTTTAAAATGGCAGTGGAGAGCCAGCAAAGGAAAGGAGGAAAACATTTTGTATCCACAGAGTAGAACAAAAGAATTTCAGGAACACTAGTTGAAACCAAACCCCCCAGAATCCTCCATCACAAACCTTGCAACCTCCGATTTAAAACGGCTAATATTTTTAATCTCTTTCACATTATTCGGGATGAGATTGAAAAACTTTGGACCATAGTATGAAAAGGACCTTTGAGTCACTGACTTCCTAAAAGACTTGACTAAAAAGTCACTGTTGATCGCCGACCCTGTGTACACCATTCATTATTTTATCGAAGCTTAAACTTTTTCGGACATTCTTATGACGCATTGATGTATGAAATTGTTTTTATATTCATCAAATTCGATTCACTATACAGTATTTCAGTCAGAAACAGCCTTCCTTTTTTCAGGATAATTTTTATAAGTGTGTTCTGGATAGTTTGCAATATATTCATTGTTGTGAAGAACGTTCCCCCCATACTACTATACAATACCTGATTATCGACTCTACTAAACTGTTGTACAATAAGAGTAAGATTTTTCTAGGAAGAACATCCCTCAGCATATAGAATTTATGATATAATGATCTTATTCTTTTTGTTACATGTTTTATATGTACAGACCATCTTAAATGTTGATCAATTATGACTCCCAAATACTTGATAGATGATGTTCTCTCTAATATTGAGCAAGAACAGACATGTGAATTGCATGGATTAGAATGAATCTTCAACTCGAAATGTTCAGGTTGGTCCACAAGAGATGAAGAAAAAGTTATATATTTAATTTTATTCAAGTTTAAAGTAAGTAAATTATGACTCAGCCAAATGCTAACCTTTTTCATGTCAGATTCCGCAATTTGTTCAACTTCTTCCCAGGTATTAGAGATGAAAATTAGAGCTGTGTCATCCGCATAGCAGACAATATGGCAACGGAATTCATGTATCATAGCTATATCATCCATATATACAATAAACAACAATGGACCCAGCACTGTCCCCTGCGGTAGTCCTATTTTTACAAACGCATTAGAACTTCTCGCTCCCCCAATTTTAACTGACTGTGATCTATCCTATAAGTAATCCTTCATGAGATTTAAAACTGGGCCTCGAATTCTTTTCTTCTTCAACTTATCGAGCAATTTGTTGTGTGGAATAGTGTCGAAAGCCTTGGTTAGGTCGATAAACACTGCGAGACATTTTGCAGAGTCATCCATAGTCTGTATAGGTTTATTTAGAAAATCAAGAATCGAATCCTTCGTACTTAAATTCTTCACGAAACCGTGCTGTCTGTCCGTACCTATCAAAAAATTTAGTCATTCTATTTTTCAGGGCCATCTCAAATAACTTTGCGAAGTTACTTATCACAAAATATTTGTAAGAATCGTGGGTACAAAAACTTTTGACTTCATGTCAGTACTTTTCATCTATTTGCCCTTGATGTCGATTTTGTGTCAATAATTGTAATTAATTTTTATTGAACCAATGTGCACGAGCAACAGGTAGAAAAGATTCAATGGAGCTCTGATGCCTTTGTTCAAAGCCGCAAATTGTGAGCTACATCCTGGAACTTTTCGCAAAATGCAAAATAAACAACCGAAAAGGAAACAGTAATAATGTTTATATACCTTCAAGAACGTCTTTCCATAACAATGCGAAATACTCTACCGAATTATGTTGAAAGAGTGTAGTGGCGCCAATATATTAATTTGATGACGGCAAAGAAACCCACACAGTACTTATGTCGGATGAGATCGATGCTATCAACTTTTCAAGTCGTTTTGTTCACCCACGACAATGTTATTATATGTGTTCTCGAACAATTTCGTACCCTAGTAATGCACAAGAACTTAAAGGAGAACTGCAAAATCATCTTCCGGAATTTTTTTTAGAAGTCGTTGATTACGAAAAAAAGTAAATGTTAAGGGAATTCTTTCAAATTTTGTTCCTTGTTATGATTCAGAGATCCTTTTTTTCTGAGAGCTGTATAATTGAGATATTGAAAGTTCAAAGTTATCCATTTTTCAGCACAATGCGTCTTTTCTAACACGAATAGAAAATTTTCATACAAGTATCCGAATTTTTTAAGAGTTTCACAAGCTATTGGTGATTTCATTAAATAAATCTTCTTCATGTTGAAATAGAGAGCGACAATATGAGTTTCATATTAAATATTTCAAATAAATTATATTTCTTGAGAAGTCCTTAAGTTCTGTTTTATGTTTCTGAAAAGGAATTGGTGTTCATAATGGTAAGATCAGAAGCAAAATTTTGTCTCCTTTAAATATTTATTTATTCATTTTAAATGACTATTTATATTTGTTGGTTTATTTATTCCATTTGGCATTGTATATTGAGTTTTGATTATACTACTCTGTCAAGAAAGTACCGGGAATTTTCAATTAAAACAACATTTTTACATTTAATCGTAAAAATTTATTGGCTCGCCTTCAAAATAGGCTCCATTTGCTCCAATACATCTATGCCAACGGCACTTCCAATTATCGAAACATTTTTTATAGACGCTTTCCGAGATGGACTTTAGCTCTCGCGCCGAATTTTGTTTTATGGCTGCAATCGACTCAAAACGGGTGCCATAAAGGGGCAATTTTAGTTTTGGGAAGAGGAAAAAGTCGCAGGGAGCCAAATCCGGCGAATACGGTGGTTGCTGAAGCACGTTTGTTGAGTTTTTGGTGAGAAAGTCAGTCACAATCGTAGCTCGGTGAGAAGGCGCGTTATCGTCATGCAAAATCCATGAGTTGTTCGCCCACAAATTTGGCCGCTTCTTACGGATACGCTCACGCAAACGTTTCATAACGCCTAGGTAATACTCCTTGTTTACGGGAATGAATTCGTAGTGCACCACGCCACGGATATCGAAGAAAACAATGAGCATCACCTTCATTTTCGAGAGGCCTTGGCGTGGTTTTTTCGGTTTCGGCTCATTTTTTGCCACCCATTCCGATGATTGCTGGCTTGTTTGCATATCGTATTCGTAGACCCAGGTCTCATCACCAGTTATAATGCGTTCCATGAATGTAGAATCGGAATTACAGCGATCCAGCATGTCTGAAGCAACCTGTTCGCGATGACGTTTTTGAAGAAAATTCAGGTCTTTCGGTACGAGTCGTGCGGCCACCTTTCTCATGCCCAAAATATCAATCAAAATCATACGTGCGGACTCGTGGGATATCTTAAAATCATGTGCTATCTCTCTCAAGCTGGTACGATGGTTTTCCAGCACCCTTTCCTTAATTTTATCGACGTTACCTTCGATCGAAGCCGTCGATGGGCGACCACTTCACGACCGTCCTTGAAGGCTCTGTACCACTGACATGCACGAGTTTTCGATAGAGCATTATCACCAAAGGCCTTTTGCAACATTTTCAATGCATCGGCACACGAAAATTCATTTGGAACACAAAACTTTAAACAAATTCTTTGCTCAACGTAATCACCCATAGTAAAAATCGGCACGCACTCTGACATCGACTGACTTAATCAGCTGTTGCAAACACACTAGTTGACAGATCCCGCTCAAGCTTGGCATAGTAATTAAGGATAGTGCTACCAACCGAGGAAAAAAAAAATTTACCTGCCTCATTGCCCTGCCAGATTTAAATCGATAATTCCCGGTACTTTCTTGACAGAATCTATACGTCTAATAAATATGAGCGGTGCTAATGTAGTTATTAATTGAATTCTAAAAGTTTTTTGAATGAATTTTTTTTTCAATTAAAATTGTAGAAGACTGACAGATTAAATCTGTTTTGATATTCAAATTTTGTTATATTTCTTCTATCAAGTAAAAAGCCTTTTTCTATTTTATTTTATACATAATAAATATAAGTCTCCGAAAAAAACTGAATGGGGGATCTCCTCTACACTCTTCCTTCAATTGTCACACGGTCAAAATTTCAGCGATGTTTCAATTATTGATTTTTACAGCACAAGTAGTGTCACGTCTTTTAAGGAGGAACAAATCTTTACATTGACCGATGAGGAGGAAGTTACAGAAATCTTGAGATGTATCAAATCTACTGCTACGGCTCCGGATGAGTTGAATCTTGAAATGCTGCTTAAGTGCAGCCCGCATACTCTGAAGTTTTTGGTAAACATCTTCACCTTTTGATTCAAAGTTCCCAAAGGTGAATTCTACCATCATAGTTGTATTGGCATGTGAGCGTATGTCTTTCACCAAGTGACTACTCAGTAGCCTCCAGAGGTAGAAAGTATGATAAGGATTACGCCATATCATCGCGCGAAGCGACAATACCACTGAAGAGATGAACCCACCAGCTTCCAGTTTGGGCTTCCAGTTCGAAAACCTACAACCGTCTGACTTGTAGCAGCGAAGTACTATCCAACCTCTACTTACTATACATTGTCAGTATCTGAGTTGTTTTGTGGCGCAACTCACTCGCCAAAAGGGCTTCTTATCTATCAATCTGAACGTAGTCTTATGGACTAAGATAATCCCAAGATTGATGCCTCAATTCATCTTGGTACGAGCACCGTCAATCCGACCTGTACCCACGAGCTCTTGTGAGTCCTCCGATTGATACTGGCGTCAAGCACCAACGGACAAGCCGTTTCGTCGAGATCCACAAACCCTGAAACGTCACACAATAGATCCAGGTTTAGGACAAGGCCGGTCGAACCGCCAAGTCGCGCTAAACCCTGAGACATTTCATGAGAATATACCGAACATGGGGGGTCTACGAACAGATGAATGAAATACCTTCCTAGTCCAGCATGCGGACTTTCAACCAGATAGGGAAGTCAGATGGTACAATTACCACCTGTGGGCATCCACTCTCCCGAGGTAACGCAGTATGCTACATAACGCATTCGGTGATTGGACAGAAAAATCCAGAGATTTACTGCAATAGGGTAGAGTCCGCTAGGATAGGCCCTGTGCTGCGACGAACTCCCTGTTACTGAGTTAATCAACCGGCACTGCCCTCCATTCACCATAACAGCAAAACTAGGGCCCCATTCGGAAGATCTTCCACCACACGGGTCCAGCGACTGACGCGAATGGCATTACTTCAGGCATCGAGACGTAACCCTCCATTTCACGGGAATGAAACTAGGGTCATAGTCAAGACAAGCGCCCCCATCGCAGAGGTGTGAAAGATTTCGAAGGTTTTATCGGTTCCAAAGGTGACTAAGCATCAGTCTGAATGACATCCGTCCAATTTCTCCTTTATCGCAAGATTTTTTTTTAAGTTTTGGTGAATAGAATTAGGTCTCACCTGAAAAGTTATAATATTTTATCACATCGTCAGTCTGGTTTTAGGAGGTGGTTTGATTGTTGCATAGCTCTTCTTGATGTTATCGACTTTATTATCGCTAAGGTAGATTGTGGTGAAATCTATGTTTTAACATTATTAGATTACTCCAAAGCATTTGATAAAGTGAACCATAAAATACTGATTACAATTCTAAAACATATAGGTTTCTTTGCATCTGCTGTTGACTTAATGGTTGATTATCTTTGGAACCGATGTCAGTTCTTTGAAACATTATCAGGTAGATCTAAGATTGGCACTACTTAGTGTGGGGTACTATGTACTTGCTCCTATTCTGTTCTGCATTTACACTGTTTTTCATTACGAGAGGACTGAGATTTTGCACTGCTTTTCAGTACGCCGATAATACTCAGCTCGTGTATTAATTTAGAGCATCAGATTTTGAAAGAGCAGCTGACGAGATCAACGCTGATCTGGCTTGCTTGGGAGATAATTCTCTAAAACACTGTTTATTGTTGAATCCGGATTTAACTAAGCTTCTTGTTTCTTGCAGGGCAGCAGAGTATGTCACTGATAAGTTAGATTTGAGGGTCAGTGGAACAGAGGTTGCTAATGTAAAGTCTGCCCAGAATTTGGATACAGACCTTCGGTTCACTGAATATGTGTCATCCTGTGTTCAAAAAGATAATGTTGCATTAAGAAGATTGTGGCCATATAGACACCTACTATCACAATAAACTTAAATATTACTTACGGATTCTCTGGTTCTGAGTCATTTTAACTTTTGGGACGCTGTTTACGGTCCCTGTTTGCGTCTGGCTGATAAGACGAAAATTAAGAGATTCCAGCGTTCATGTTTAAGATTCATATTTGGCATCAGAAAATTTGAACCAATTATTCATGAACTGAAGTCCTGTCGCTGGTTGAGCATGAAGTAGAGACGTGAGCTACACTCTGTGGTTTTGTTCTGTTCAATTGTATGGTTTAAATCTCCTCCCTATTTATACGATAAGATACGTATTAAGTCTGATGTGCATAACGTGAATGTAAGATTCAGGAGCATGCTTTCCCCACCAGTGTTTAGGACTGCCTTATTCCGTCACCCTTTTTTTCTATATACTCCTTATTTATCGCGTTTTGGATCCTTTCAAACTTTATAGACCGTTGAGTTTTAAAATTAAATATAAAAAGTTTTTACTAGATTCAAATAACTAATTATGATTTTGATATTGAGAAGTTTCCGTTTAAGTTGGTGTACAGTCTTATCTGAGTGTACTTATTCTTTATGAATATTTTTAAATCAAATGTGGAACATGGATGAAATATTGACGTTTTTTTTTTACTAGTTTTATAACATAGGTCTACAGTAATACAGTGAAATTCCCCCTCGCGGACACCCCTTTAAACGGACGCCTCCCTTGAACGGGCAGTTTTTCATAGTCCCCACTGACTCCCATATAATTTACATTGTGTAAGTTGTGTCTTGAACGGACATTCCCTTGAACGGACATGAATACTAATGTATGTTCTATTAAACGGACAAAACCAAAATAAAAAATATCGGTTCTGTTTCAATTCTCTGTGGAAAGTATCGCTGTGAGTTCATTGCGTCAAATGGGACGCAATGGGAAAGAAGAAGAGGTTTCTGTGTCGCGCGCCAACATTATTACCAGCCTTCACCGAGGTACTTCCCCGAGTGAACCGGGGATTTATCGATCTCAACTACAGCACGAAACTCCCGAGAATTTAATTAGTGTTAGTCTGAATTCTGACGTTGACTAAATGAAAGAAATGGCTCCAAAAAGAAAAATACTCACTCCTAAACAGAAAATTGAGATAATTGAAGTGTACAATAAGGAAAACTTGAGTGTACGAAATTCATCCAAGCGTTTTGATATCGGAAAAACATAAGCTGCTGATATAATTAGACATAAAGAAATCCTTATGAACAAGTGGATGTTGAAAAGATGAAAAGAGGAGTTTTCTAACTGGTGATGGTACTAAAATTGATATGTTGTGTTATGAATGGTTTACAGCAGCTTGCCATAAAGGAATTCCTCTGATAGGTATGCACTTGAATAATTTTTTTATGAGGTGTTTTGAATATGTAGAATTTTATTTTCTCATTCATTCAAAATTTAATGTAGTCTTGGCATTATGCTCAAATAGAAGAGAACCTATTGGTAAATATTTTTTAGGACCGTTAATACGCTGCAAAGCAAAAGAAATCGACTTGTCCTTAGGACATTCAGCATTCAGTGCTTCTTCTGGTTGGCTTAATAAATTCAGAAAACGCCAAAACATAAGTTTAAAAACAATTTCAGGGAGAGGAGCCTCGTTAATTACTGAAAGTGTCTCATCATTCTGGGAGAAATGCCGTCCTCTTATAAGAGAATATTCACCCAGGGACATCTTCAATGCTGATGAAACAGGTCTCTATTTTAGAGCTCTGCCTAACAAAATACTAACATTAAGAAAAAATGTGTTGGTGGTAAATATCCCAAAGAGAGATTTACAATTTTACATTATGCAAATATGGCAGGGGAAAAAGAAAAACTTTCAGTCATTGGTAAAGCAGCTAAACCCAGAGCATTCAAAAATATAAACATAAACAACTTGCCTGTAACTTGGAAGTGGAATAAGAAAGCTTGGATGACCAGACAAATTATGACAGAGTGGTTGCATGAACTAGACTGGAAAAATGGCAAAAGAAAAGAGGAAGATTTTGTTATTTTTGGACAATGCTGGATCTCATCCAAAAGAAATTCACCTGAAAAATATAAAACGTTTGTTTCTACCCCCTGATTGTATATCAGCTTGTCAACCACTTGACCAGGGAATCATAAAAAATTTCAAAACCCATTACCGAAGTCTCATACTGAAACACCTTCTAAACATTGAGACTGCTAGTACAGCTTTCGAATCGAAAAAAATAATCTCGCCATTGGACGCAATTCACTTTGCAAAAATCACTTGGGAACAAGTAACAAAGGAAACCATCAAAAATTGGTTTCGCAAAGCCGGTTTTGAGCATGAAAATATGCAAGGTGACGACCAATTAAGTCGGACTGTTACATATGATCCTGTAGATGACTTGCCACTCAGTGTTATTGCAGAGATTCTCAGAAATAAGAATTTCTTGGATATGAGTTTCAATGAAAACCCAAACGAATTTTTGAACCTTGATGATAATTTATATTTTGAAGATCCTGATTCTGAGCATGAAATTGGGAATTCACATGACATTCAAGAACTTTCCAGACATTCTGATAACGATGAAATGCCAGGGCAAACAGGTGCTGTCCAAAATTATGGGGAAGCTATGACTTTAACCAAGCAGCTAAAAAGTTTTGCCCAGAATCACGCAGATACAGAGATTCTCTCCAAATTAGAATTGAGATTTCTTGATTGCATATTGAAGAAAAAGATGAAACAAACAAAAATTTTGGAATTTTTTCGTAATTAAAGTGTCTCCTTTTATCAAAATTTTTGTTTCTCCGAATGATTCCTCACCTTGAGTTTTCAGTTATTAATTGCAACAAATTGTAGAAATTACTATGTTTTACTACCAAAAAATAGATATTACACATTTTCTTGTGACTCGAGTTTCGGGAAATGAACTACCCCATCATCAGACAACTGAAGACCTAACAGTGGTACAGTGGTTTTTAAACAAAAGTGATAAATATTTTGACTATTTCAACAGATTCTCGGTAACACCTAATAGTGGTACAGAGGTTTACAATCGGAACGTGATAAAAAACCGAGTTAATAAAGAGGGGCCTTCTAACAAATATCGGAATGTCGGCAATCGACAAAGAAGGTTGTTAAACAGATGGTACCCATTTAAATATCTCAAATAATTTTTGGGGTTACATAGCTCCGTACAGTAATTCATTATTTTTATATTATTTTGTTGTATATCTCAAATATTTGGATTTACAAAGCTCCATACAGTCATTCATTATTTTTTACATTATTTTTATTGTGAACGAATTTGAAAATTTCAATAATCAAGTTTCTTTTCATTTGAATCTACATGCAAAATTTTTTTAAGATTTTCTTTTGTCAAAAGGAATTACTGTTTTCTAAAGAATGAGTGAATTGTTTTAATTATGATCAGCTACCAAATAGTAACGGCTGAAACAATTCAGTATCTTTTCAGTTATTGTTTATTTTGAAAAATTTTCCATTCCTATACCCACATTAGTTGATTTTTTATGTCCAATATTCTTCAATTATTATTTCCATTAATTTTTTTTTGTACATACGTATTTTTTTTTAAGCGGACACCCCTCTTGAACGGACATCATCGGGCGGTCCCGTGAATGTCCGCCCATAGGAGATTTCACTGTAATAGTTTTGCTGATGTGATTTTTTTTTTGTATTTAATTTTGCAATAAACATATCATTATTATATCGAATTCTGGTAACTCAAGCCGAAAAATTACTTTTCTGAGTGGTGATAATTATTTCAGAATACCCTGTGCAAACAACTGTCAAGAAGCGTAAGATGATTTCAACAGTTTCCGACGGTGTGTTCCAAGCTTCAACTAATATTCATAAAAGGTACATTCCAAATGACAAAGAACGGATCCAATCCTGACATTTCAATTAAATGTTTATCTCCCAGCTGTCAATTTATACAATACGATTAAAAAAGACACGAACGACAGCCCCGAACGATCATATCTCGATCCTAAAAATGAGATGTGAATTCAAATTAGTGGTATCACCTATGTGTGGGGAAGAATAACTTCGTGCTTCACGATTTAGATGCGTCGTGTCAAATGTGAAGTCTTAATTCAAAATATCCAGATTTATCTCCGACCCCATCTAAATGGTTCATTTGTCACCACGTTCTTTCCGATCCCGTCTACCAGAGAATGACTGAACGGTATAATTAATATGGAATTCATCACACCTGAGCAAAAGCCGACATGCGTGGTAATTTGGTTCCTCTGGTATGGTAGCTGAACTGGAGGTGAAAAAGGAAATCCAGTGCGAAGGACCATCTTAGAACAGTTCAAATTGAGGAATTTGTATTTTATTTAAATTGTATCTAAACAGTGGCTTGACAACGGGTAGTACATAATTTGTTTTTAAAGATAGCAAAATGTAATATTTTCCAACAAATAGTTGATGGAAGAGATATAAATTAGGAGTTGGCTCCTGATGAAACATATTAATAATTTCGCTCAAAAAAAAATCTCACATATATCTCTTGATTTACTTTCACGATGGTATTGTCAGGAATACAAATAATATTATGCAAGACAAGCGTCCAGAATCAGATTCAATAAAATTAATTCACATCAACCTACAATCTATCAGTACTTCCTTGGTAAGATTAAATGAATTCGTTAATAAACAGAACTGTCATTTTCTGTCGAAATGTGGGAAACCCAGAGGTAGCCTACTATACATCAAAAATTCTTCGTCAGATTTGTCAACTGAATTAAGGATTTTGTACACATGAGTGTTCAATATTCATTTGAATGTTCTGCTGTTATTGTGGATTTTATAAACAATCCAGTCCTTGTTGTATCGATATATAGGTCACCGACGGTAATTAGGAGCTGCTTGAATCTCTTATTCGAAAATTAATAATTCTTTCACAAAAACTTACGGAAATGAAAAAGAATTATCTCATTGCGGGTGATTTCAATGTTCCTACTGAATTTTCCACAAAGGATTCCAACAAATTTACTCTTTTATCGATTGTAGATTCATTGAATGCAAAACTTTCAATAAAAACTTCTACTAGTAATGAAGCATGTATAGACAATATTATCACAAATATCGTTGATACATCAGGTTATACTGAACAAGCGCATATTGCCATTTTTAATAATAAATTTTTTATTTCAACAGAAATGATAACTATACGACCCATCAATGAAAGTGGAATTTTCAAGTTTCCAACGCAGCTGTCTGGTCATAACTGGGAGGAATTATTTGACATTGCCTCTGACAGTGTGGATTTACAGTGGCTTACATTCATATTGATTTATGAGGGATATTTTTATGGTTGCTTTCCATCAAGAAAAATAAAGATACATATGAAAATAAATATGTATCACTTGAATATCCGGCTCTTACAAAGTTACAAGAACTTCTTGAAATCACGTGTATTCTGTACTGTAATAATCCCAATCTTAGAGAAGCTTATAAGAAATCGAAGACAAAACATGATTTATATGTGAATAAATCTAGACAAGTATATTACCATAAAACATACACAAATTCAGAAAATAAAACTACAATAAAATAAATGGAGGTTCATACTTGATAGAAGGTATGTAAAAATATTTAAATATTTTAATATTTACAGAGGTTTTCTGTTAACCTTCTACATATTTAATTTCAAAAAAATTATATTTAATATTATAACTTCAGGGATTAAATTAATGTCATATAAGTACTACTTATATCAAACGACATCAAATAAATATTCATTATAAGACTTATGATAGATTGGGCCGTTGCTTGGTAGAAATCAGTTGTAATTGTCATTATAAAATAAAACACTTGTTTACATTTTCTACTTTATTTTTGGTATTGACGTACGTTTCGTCTTTGCTAGAAAGACTTCATCAGAATACGAAGTAACAGTTGTTGTACAATGAATTTATAAGATTTTTTACAGAAGGTGTACATGTGTTTTTAATTGTTCGTCGGGTTGGTTTTCTCAAAGAATATTCCCTTCAGAATCGTGTTCACTCGATCCCTTGTAAATATTGAATAGAGGGGTGTAATAAAAATCTATTTGTTCATTTACTAGGTTATTGCTGTTTTTATGTTTATTTATTTCGTAAATTTCCCATAAGTTCAATTTTAGATCTCTATTTTCGACATGTAGAATTTCTATTTCTTTTGTGAAAGAATGGTTATTTTCAAGAAGGTGTTTAGCATAATGTGAATCTTTTTTATTTTTATCGAAACTTCTTTTATGTTCGGTTAGGCGTGTACCGAAATTTCTACCTGTTCTACCAATATAAATCTTTGGGCAATCTGGGCAAGTGAGTTTGTATACACCTGATAATTGAAGTTTATCCATACTGTTTTTATTGTTTTTGATGTATTTGCTAATAGGATTGTTTGTCTTGAAATAGACTTTAATATTTTCTTTTTTGAGTAGGTTTTTTAGTTGAATACTAATGTTTCCGAGATATGTGAGGCTAACGTATTTGTGTTCAGATAGATCAGATGTTACTGGATAAATTTCTTTTATTGTGTTTTTGTGTATACGTTGGTTAATTAAATTATCTATTAGAGATGTATTATATCCATTGTTGTAAGCTATTTGTTTAATTATACATTTTTCTTTTTGGAAATTGACTTGGTTTAGTGGAATGTTCAATAAACGGTATATCATACTATGGAGAGCTGCTAGTTTGTGTTGGAATGGATGAAAAGAATTACGGTGTATAATGGTATCTGTTTGTGATGGTTTATGATAAATTGCGAAGTTATGTTTATTGTTTTCTCTAGTTATCGTGAGGTCAAGAAAGTTGATGGATTCATTATGTTCTATTTCTGAAGTGAAAACTATTTTTGGGTGGAGATTATTTATAAAATTCTCAAATGTTGATATTTGTCTGTTAGTACCTACGAAACATGCAGTTATATCATCCACATACCTATACCAATAAAGGATGTATTTTTTGAACGGATGTTTATGAATTTTGTTTTCTAGGAAATCCATGAAGATTTCCGCGAGTAAAGAGCTTAGTGGATTTCCCATGATTAAACCTTCTTCGCTAGTATATAAAGTATTGTTAAATTTGAAGAAATTTTGGTTTATACAAATATTTAATAAGTGTATTATTTCTGATTTTATGACGGGGTTTACTTTGTTATAATTTAAAAGTTCTTCTATCAGTTTTAATGTTTCCATTGGGGGGACACTAGGAAAAAGGTTTTTAACATCCCACGAAATCAATTTTGCATTGTTAGGTAAAGTTATATCTTTAATTTTTTTAGTTAGTTCTGCTGAGTTTTTTATGGAATATTTAGATGAAAATTTGGTGTGTTTTTTTATTATTTCAATGAGGTGTCTAGATAATTTGAAGGCCGGTGCTGTACAGTATGGGAAATCCACTAAGCTCTTTACTCGCGGAAATCTTCATGGATTTCCTAGAAAACAAAATTCATAAACATCCGTTCAAAAAATACATCCTTTATTGGTATAGGTATGTGGATGATATAATTGCATGTTTCGTAGGTACTAACAGACAAATATCAACATTTGAGAATTTTATAAATAATCTCCACCCAAAAATAGTTTTCACTTCAGAAATAGAACATAATGAATCCATCAACTTTCTTGACCTCACGATAACTAGAGAAAACAATAAACATAACTTCGCAATTTATCATAAACCATCACAAACAGATACCATTATACACCGTAATTCTTTTCATCCATTCCAACACAAACTAGCAGCTCTCCATAGTATGATATACCGTTTATTGAACATTCCACTAAACCAAGTCAATTTCCAAAAAGAAAAATGTATAATTAAACAAATAGCTTACAACAATGGATATAATACATCTCTAATAGATAATTTAATTAACCAACGTATACACAAAAACACAATAAAAGAAATTTATCCAGTAACATCTGATCTATCTGAACACAAATACGTTAGCCTCACATATCTCGGAAACATTAGTATTCAACTAAAAAACCTACTCAAAAAAGAAAATATTAAAGTCTCTTTCAAGACAAACAATCCTATTAGCAAATACATCAAAAACAATAAAAACAGTATGGATAAACTTCAATTATCAGGTGTATACAAACTCACTTGCCCAGATTGCCCAAAGATTTATATTGGTAGAACAGGTAGAAATTTCGGTACACGCCTAACCGAACATAAAAGAAGTTTCGATAAAAATAAAAAAGATTCACATTATGCTAAACACCTTCTTGAAAATAACCATTCTTTCACAAAAGAAATAGAAATTCTACATGTTGAAAATAGAGGTCTAAAATTGAACTTATGGGAAATTTACGAAATAAATAAACATAAAAACAGCAATAACCTAGTAAATGAACAAATAGATTTTTATTACACCCCTCTATTCAATATTTACAAGGGATCGAGTGAACACGATTCTGAAGGGAATATTCTTTGAGAAAACCAACCCGACGAACAATTAAAAACACATGTACACCTTCTGTAAAAAATCTTATAAATTCATTGTACAACAACTGTTACTTCGTATTCTGATGAAGTCTTTCTAGCAAAGACGAAACGTACGTCAATACCAAAAATAAAGTAGAAAATGTAAACAAGTGTTTTATTTTATAATGACAATCATTATAAGACATTCAAATGATATAACAATATCCAATGAATATAAATTGTTAACAAATCCTATAAATTAAATATTTTGAGTAGGTAAGTTTCTGCTTATCCCTCTTATGAAAACAGATATCTTTCAAAAATGTTTAACATTATCTTGAGAATTTCACCATAAAGCTATCTTACTTAGAATATTCAATATTATTGGATATCTAACTAAGTTACTTTTTAGAAAATCTCAAGATATGTAAAAACATTAATAAAAAACAAGTTTTAAGAGAGACTTTGCTTTTCAAAATTTTCGAAGAGAGATTCACGGACTCCTTTTAAAGCTTGAACCATTTAATATCAATGCTTATATTAGTTTTAGTGATAATGTTTGTTAATTAAGGTGAATCTTTATTTAACGTTTTCCAATTTCATTGATATTTTTGATTTGTAATAATTATTTTTATAATTCAAAATTACGAAGGTTTCTACAATTCTTTACAAATTTTTTTCTACATTTAAAATATCTGTATAATTCCAATGTTGTATTATAAAAATAGCTTTTCGAATGTTTCCGAAGAGTATTTGTGAATTTGTTAAATTTGCATATTCAGAATATATTTCCTAATTGATAGAATTTCTGAATGAGCTATCAATTTACCATCCTGAATGATTTATATACATTTTAAACATCTGTGTGATTTATATGGCGCATTCTTACAAATGCCTGGATTATGAGCCTTCATGCTAGGCTAGAAGAGTGCTCTTTCTTGCAGCGTCGTAGTTCTTGTGGCTGGATAACCAGGACTTGCCCGGAGATTTAGGGATCTCTCCATGCTTTATGCTGGGCTTGAACCGGGATCGACTGGGGTGTCCATGGCGAGTCTGGGCCTTGAACGGTCGAAGGCGGTGGATGCAAAGCCCCCCTCTTTGTCGTGTGAGTTGCGTCCCAAACAACTCGGGCACTGACACTGCATAGCTTGTAGAGGTTGGATAGTGCTTCGAAGCTACCGGTCTATATTGGCAGCAAAGGGGAACTAACGTTTCGTTTTGCGTGCTGATTGGGCGTATCCCAATCCTGCGCCAATGGGGGCAATCAGTGACCATAGGCCGAACGGCAGGTAGGCCACTTTAATCTACACTGCGGAACAGTTCACAACTCATCTATCTGAATAGGATTCGGTGATCGCCTGGACATAAGAAGCAGGCATGATCATGTTTTAAATTATGGAGTAAACTGTGTAGGCGTATTCGTGTAAATTAGGTGACGCGAGTATATAGTAAATATTTATAGTTCCTAGCGAGGTGAACATACGTGCATGGTTGCGTTGCATTCTTTCGGCATTAGAGCTGGCACTGACGACGAAGTCAATAAGCTTCGAAATATGATGTCTGCTGGTTATATCCCGATGGTCAGCGAAAGCTATTCAGGAGTATTTAAGTTTTAAGCGGTTATACAGATGCCACGAGCACTGTCCCGATTCGAAAACTATCTGCTCTTATGCTCCTTATTATTTTTGAAAAATATCAATAATTTCAAACTATTTCTCTGGACATTTAGCAGCTCATTCACTCCCACCAGGGACTATTCTCAAACAATGCCCAACTTCGACAATTCGATCATAAAGTGCCAAATGAATATCGGACCGGCAAAAAACAGTTCCCAAGTCGCTGGTGGCTGGAATTTATGTTTTGCGAGACGCACTCGAGTAGGTAACCTGATCGCTATGTTAATGTATGTGTGATACGGACTTCTGGAATATACAAAGAAACACAAAGGCAAGTTTGCCGATATCCGACGATCGGTCTAGTTGTTTAGACCCGAGCCACGTACTGGAAGGTCGGCCGAACGATTCCCCAGCCTTCTCCTTTTTTTGCCGCCCGCGGGCGTGCGCCGCCCGCGGCAGTCGATCGAGGACGTGTCACTATTACGGCAACTTATATTCGTTCACGCGAAATTGTTACGTATGATGTTAATGATGGGAAGAAGCAGTATATTCTGATTGACAAAAAGCTCATTAAATTTATTGGATACTCTGAACTGTCATCCTTCGCGCATAAATTTTGGCAACGACGTTGAAGTATCTGAATTAATAATATGGCAATTTCCGCAGGGAGATAACCATAAGAACGCTACTTGCAGGTGAAAGCTCATGCAGACATTTTTAGTTTCAACAATGCAAGTCTTCTCTTGTAATATATATATATATATATATATATATAATATATATATATATATTTATATATATATATATATATATATATATATATATATATATATACAATATATACAAAATTGACGGAAATCGTAAATTATCAGAAATTAACAGTTTTAATTTTTAACTCATAGGATTACTGTCTAATATGCATAAACACTGTTGAAAAAGTGAAGTGAATAATTCGCGTACATATAATAACATATACTAACTGTATAAAGGGAATTAAAAAGGCGATATTGTACATATATGTACTGTCTACCTGAAATGACAACAGTAAGCCGTAGGTGCTTTAGAGCACCAACGTAGTAGAGTAAGAAACAAAAAGGTTGTGACCTGGTACAGTTTGCAGTCTTCAAAATGTTCCATCTGTTAGAAACACCATGAAATCACGGTTTAATATCGGGCAGGACCTCCTCTAGCTCGTTGTAATTCTCTTACTCTATTCGGCATTGTGTTAATGAGGTTATCAATGAAAGCTTGGAGAATGTTGTGCCAAATGTCCCTCAAAGGGAGAAAGTCTTTGAATCCCTAATCTATACATACTTACTCCATCTTGTGAAAGCTCAGTACTAGAACAGTATGGCTTCATCAAGGATAGTTCAGTTGAGATAAACCTCATCAGTTTATTGAATATGTGCAAAGCAATCTGGATCGTTATACTCAGATACAGACTGTCTCCATAGATTTCAGTAAAGCTTTCAACAGAATGAACACTGATCTCCTTTCGCAGGAGCTTGATAATGTGGGTGTTGGTGGGGTCGCTGTTAAGGTGGTTCGAGTCTTTTCTACGCAATCGTTCTCAACCGTAAAAGTAGGAAACTTTGAATCAAGATTATTTTTTCAACATCTGGAGAGCCTCAAGTTTTCCACCGGGGCCCTTTTCTGTTTATTGTTTACATAAATAAAATAAGTAGGTTTTTCTTGAGGATAAGGGATATTCGCGATTGCTTGGACCTTCAACATGATCTAGGCAGACTGGTCGAAATTTGTGAGGAGTGTAGCTTACTCCTTAATTTATCCAAATGTCAAGTAGTATCATTCACAAGGAATAGAACCATCATATATTTCAGATATTCTGTCTCTGTAATCGCCTTGAAGCGCGCTGATGAAGTGAGAGATTTAAGGGTACCCTTTGTTCTAAGCTTCTTTTTGACGAAAAAATAAAAAACTTAGTTGGTGCTTGTAGCAGAATGCTTGGATTCACTATCAGACAGTGTCGTCAGTACCGCAATCGTGAAGCTATCCTTTCCCTTTATTATGCTTATGTGGTCAGCAGGCTCAACTTCGCGTCCTCAGTTTGGTGTCCCCATTATCAGCTTTATATTGATAGATTGGAAAAAATTTAAGTGGTTTCTTGGCTGGAGAACTGGATTTCGTTTGAGCTCTGGCGGTTCTAATAATAACTGTTTGTGCTTGAATCACTTTAAAATGTTAAGTTTGAAGAACAGAAGAGTAATGAGTGATATAATTTTCAAAATTTTGTCCCACCAAATAGACTGTCCCAATAACCTTGGGTCCATGAGCTTTCATATACCATCGAAGTCCCTCAGAGATCATACCACATTTTACTTGCCTGCCATTGTTTAGGGTGCTGGATCTATGTAATATTTATAACGACAAGGTTGATTTATTTTAGGTTGGAAACATGAACTCTCTGAAGATGATTTTCGGAAGCCTTTTTATTGAGTTCTAAACTTTATTGATGTATATATTTATGAGTACAGAATACTTTGTTTGCTTATAGTCTGATTTGAGCATGAGGAAAGTTTATTCTGCGTTCGTAACGTGAAAATATCGAGAATACATTTCTTCACTTGAATTAACACGCAAAGGTATGTCTTGTATGTATTTTGCTTACTCTAGATGGCGCCAGTGTATTAGTAATATCATTGGAGTCTCTGTGTATAGCGAATAGAGATACTGGACAGATTTGGAGACACTAGTATACATTGCACTGACGAAAACCAATCAGTGTGAAACGTGCGCATGTCTGCAATTTGCCTCTGTGATCTACAAAACCTTGTCGAGTTTGTTCGTGTATAGAATTGTTATACAGATGTATGTTACATTGTCTCGATTTCTAGAACTTTCTATTACCATAGCTCATACTCCTTATTAATGATTCCAGAATATTGTAATAAACCGATAAAGAATTTCTTGGATTGGTGCAGATCGAATGATATAGTACTGAATGTATTCATTCGAATGATAGATCTTAAATTGTAAACGTCTGACTTTAAAATACACCATGAAAGACTACCAACTGATACAATAACATTTTTGGGTATCCAGCTGGATGGGTCACTAAGATGAAGCAGGTTGAGACGGTAAAGTTTCCTATTGACCGTGACGGCATCTCCTTGCTCATTTTCGAAGAAAAATAGCCCAATGATTCCACCGAACCAAAAACCGCACCAAACAGTTACTCTTTATCGGTGAATCGGCTTTTCCACAATAACGTGTGGATTCTCTGATCCCCAAATGCGAGAATTTTGTTTATTCCTATATCCTGCAAGGTGAAAATGAGCTTCAAAGCTAAGGATGATTTTTCTTGGAAAATGTTCATCTTCGGCTATTCGATCATTAGCCCACTGCGAAGTGAAAACGCATCGGATGGTCACAAGGCTTCACTTCTGGCACGAGTTGAACTTTGTAAGCCTTCATACTGAGGTCTTTATGCAAAATTTCCCACAGAAAAATGTAAGAAATTTTCATTTCTTAATCACGATGATGAGTTGATGTTGATAGATATTCAGCCACATTCTGGGCCACAGCAGCAATATTTTCAGGTGTTCACTGGATGAGAACGAGAACAGGTTGATTTATCAAATGACGATTTAATTTTGTGAACTCACAAATTGAAGGCAATTCATTTCTATTGAACTTGTGTCATATACTCTTTCATTTGCTCCTCTCATCACTCCCTCCAATATCACTATTCGTTCTTCCATGTACTCAGTAAATTCATGTAGGACATGACTCCAAGTCTAATCTCTCCATATACGCATCTGTCATTCCCAGAGAGGCCCCTTCTATACAAAAATTCATTCAGACTCCCACTTAATCAAGTAATCAAGTGCTGTATCATAAGCGAAGAAGATGTCATCATCCACATCAACATTAGATGCCAGGCCATCGATATAGAAGAGAAATGAAATGAACCATAAGACTAGTCGCTGATGCACTTATGCGGTAATTTTCATTATTGATGTACCTTTTACGTTCTAAAGCTGGGCCTCTTATATTTTTATAGACAGCTTGTATGGAAGCTTTTTATAATCATATAGATTACGATTTGGAGCTTTTCATGTTCGAAATAATCGAACGCTTTGCTTAAATTCATACACATTAGAATGACATTATCTGCATTGTCGAATGTCTGTGTGGTTAACTCGACAATATGGACCAAGGCAGTGATAATTGTCCTACCCTCTCTAAATCCATGTTAGTATTTTCTCTCCAGAAACGCGATCAGCTTGTTTTGAGAAGGGACTCTTAAGATTTTTTGAACAACCGTCAGGATCGATGTGGTATTCTGTTTTCATGATTCATTTCTCCTATTAAGTATACAGAAACTTTGCGACCTTCAGCCCATTGGGAAAGTAGCCCTGCTGGAATAAATGATTTATGAGGTATGAGACACCATCAATCGACAACTTTTTCCAGCATTTTTTTTAAGAAGACTGAAGATTTATATTATTTCATTTCAAAAAAATCCTTTGTAACATTCTCGGGTGTCGCCAGGGTCAAAATATTGTACGGTCAGGTGAAAGGAATAAGGACTGACCTCTCTGATATTTTCAGCATCAGAACTCCCTCTGTTGGCTGACCGGAGAGTTAATATCGACTTTTGCCGTCAGCGCCCTCCCAAATTAAGAATAAATAAACGCCACAGTTGAATAACACAAAAGGCAATTATTTTATGCTATAGATAATCGTAGATAGTTGAGAAAGTATTTGATATTGCTAACGATTAAATTATTATTACTTTTGTAGTCTATCATACCTAAGATCAGTTGATGAAATAATACTGTAACTCATTGAGAACATACTGTATTCTTAAAGACATTACTAAATTCAATACTTCAGAATACATCGTATCTTGAATATTAGCTGGCGATATTTTTTTCACAGTATATAAACTACTAGAGTTATTAGTCATCATATGTTGTCAATAAGTAAGTGAGTCGTTATTTTCATAAAAACTTGTACCAACTAGAAACCCATAAGCGTTAAGAGAACCGAATAAAATCTATTCCCACACTAATTAGTTCATTAATTAACCATAAATATTAATTGATATGAATTTTACAACGTTTCAGCAAATATTTGTTGCAATTATGTGGGTTACCATCGGTTATTAAGGATAACTCCTAATTAACGATAGATTTGTTTACTTCTGCGACCTTTACATAACTCACGAGAAAGTAATTCATGCGAGTAAAGAAAAAAATGAATTATGTTGTACTCAATTCTTTTATCCTTTGGAACAGGATCGAGGGAGATTGCACTGGCCTTAAGTTTTTAATGTCAGTACAAATTTCATTAATCAGAAGTTACCGAAAAAAAGTTACAAAATGATATTGCATAATGTTGGACATTCTTGGAGAAACATTTCCGAATTCAAAAAGGAAACGTAGAAAAGAAGGTATGTTGAAAATTTTCATTTCAATGATTCCTGCAATTAAATTCTTCACACTATAAATGCAATGTTTGAAGACTCAAAGAAGTATAAAAGACGATGATACGGCTATACCGTTGGTGCTTGAAGCCAGGACCAATTTAAAGACTTCACAAGGGTACGTGGGTCTTGACGTACAGGCCGGATTGGCGGTGCTAGTACAAGGATCAATTGAGGCATCAATCTTGAGACTATTTTGGTTCATAAGACTGCGTTCGAGTGGGTGGATAAGAAGCCCATTCGGCGTGTGAGTTGCGTGCCAAACAAATCGGGGACTGACCATCCAGAGCCAGTATAGTTTGGATAGTGCTTCGCTGCTACCAGTCACGGTGTAGGTTTTCGGACTGAAGTAGAAACTGGAAGCTGATGGGTTCAACTCTTCGAAGTGGTTCTTGCCATGCGCGATGATAAGGCGTAACCCTTATCACACTTTCTGCTTCTTGGGGTAGATTGTGGAGACTGCTCAATAGTCACCTGGTGAAAAAGCTATGCTCACATGCCACCTAACCGGTAGATTTCACGATTTCAATATCTTTCCAACTGATTGCCACTTGGACGTGGATTTCGTTCCAATCATTTCCTCACCTTACGAACGTTCCTAGGGGTATCAGTACAAGCAGTTATTGGTCTACCATTTCCATGCTTATGTTCGACAGAGCCTATTTTATTATAACTCTGGATGGGCTTATAATCAAATTTTCTATTATTATTAAACTGTTTCAGCTGCTTCACTATCGCACTAGCCGATTTTTCATTCGAAAATGAAGCGATTATCGAAGACTTTTTTGCTTTTGTTGATCGATTTACAACTAACTGATTGCATCTTTTTTAAATACTCTATTTAAATTATCTACTTCTATAAATTATTGAGTAATTCTTATGTTCTTGTATGTACGGCTTATAAGAAGATATTAATCATATTAATATTTCATTATCATCACTTCGTATCAAGTCGCTTGGCTAGGTCCGTTGTAATCTTCGGAATTTGAGTGAATTTTTTGTCAGTTGGTCGATCAGTTGTTTGGCATGTCCTTCTAGCTTCGAGTGGTATTTCTTGACTCAATTCCTATTTCGGTGGTGACATGTGGAATCCTTAAATCATCATGAGTATTGTGGTCAAAGTCGTGCCAAGGTGCATTTACTGACATCGTTGTATTTTAGACTAAAGTCTCTGAAAAATTTGAATATTTGATGCTTTAGCGCAACTGTAGAATTGGATGTTGTTTGTCCGTATTGGTTCGATTATTGGCTTATATTCAAGTAACTTGTTTTGCAAATTGATTCCATCATCTATGAGCCAATATTTTTGTAGAAACTTCATAATTATTTGGTTTTTCTTAGCTTGGATATACTGACTACAAGTGAGGGTCTGACCTCAATGTATACCGAGGTCGTGAATTCTACCGGTTATGTTACTGGCATGTGAGCATAACTCTTTCATCAGGTGACTACTCAGAAGTCTCCACAATCTGCCCTGAAGTAGAAAGTGTGATAAGGGTTATTACACCTTATCATTGCGCATAGCGAGAACCGGTCAGAAGAGTTGAACCCATCAGCTTCCAGTTTCGACTTCAGTCCGAGAATCTACACCATGACTGGTAGCAGCGAAGCACTATCCAACCTCTACTGCCTCTGCAGTGTCAGTAGCCGAGTTGTTTTGTAAAGAACTTCACTTCTTATCCACCCACACGAACGCATTCCCATGAACCAAGGTAGTCTCAAGATTTAATGTCTCAATTGATCCTGGTACCAGCACCGTCAATCCGGCCCACGAACCCTTGTGAAGTATTTCAATTTATCCTGCTTTCAAGCACCAACGGTCTAGCCGTATCGTCGAGATCCACAAACCCCAGAAACGTCTCGTAATCGATCCTGCTTCTGGACGAGGCCGGTCGAACCGTCAAGTCCCGCTAAACCCAGAAGCATTTCTCGAGATATCCTAAACATGAGTTGCTGTGAACAGATAGTTGGAATACCCTTCTAGTTCAGCATGCGCACTTTCAACCACTGCCGCCTCTAGTCCAATACCAATTGAGTGGCAGGTCGTACGAATACTTCCCGAGGGCCTCCACCCTTCCGCAGTGTGCTACATAACACACTCTGCTATTGGACAGAAAAATCCGGAGATTTACTGCAATAAGGTAGAGTACGTTAGTTTTGAGGGTGAAGCCCTGTGCTGCGACAGACACCCTTGTCACTGAATTGAACAACGTGGCTCAGCCGTTCATTCCATTTTTACGGTAAAACTAGGATCCCATTCGGTCGATCTTCGACCACACAGGTCCAGTGACTGGTGCGAATGACATTGCTTTAAGCATCAGGACTTAATCCTTCATTTCACCAGGATGAAACTACGATCCTAGTCAAGACAAGCATCCCCAGCGCGTCAAGCTACAATGTCATGGGGAGCGTGTATACCTCGGTATACCTTTTTAGACTATTTAACGGGACATTTGTTTTTTCATTGTGAAAATTACTTTTACAGATAAGGTTTCATTAATATTGAGTCGCCATTTTCGATACCAAGGTGCAAGATAATTAAGTATTGTTATAGATTATCAGAAGCTGTTGTGGCATTCTAATGATATGCAAGTAAAGCTATATCATCTGCAAAAAAGGCTATTATGGTGTTTCTGTTTTCTGGTATATCTTAAATATAGAATACATACATATTGGTCCCTTTATACTTCCTTGTGGGGCTCCCGATCTGATTATTATTTGATTGAAGAGATGCATGTTACTTCTTCGAATTTTACGACAAAATAACGGTCTGCTAAATATGATTTCACAATCATGTGACATGGTTGTAGTAGGAGTTTGTATAGTAACCCATTAAGCCACACCTTGTGGATTGCTTGGGACGTGTTCAGAAACACTTCTGAGAAAATTATTTTCTTCAAGGATGGCTGAAATGTTTTCTATGCTATGAATTTGTGGTACTGCCAAGTCAGGTACTAGTTGGTGTATCTTCATGTCTTCGTTCAGCATTTTCAACAGTAGTTTCTCGAATAGTTCACCCAAGGTTGGTAGCAGGCTTCTGAGCCTACGTGACAATACTTCATATTCCGGTTTGGTTATACATTCATATGATGGCGAAATACTCATAATTCTATTGAATACGCTGTTCAAACAATGCAAGCATATGCCAGATGTTTAGCAAATATGTTTCACGTTTCTTGGTTTGAGATAGCTCATTCTTCACTGTTTTTTTTTTTAATTAGGGATGTTGATAGTATTGGTCTTTCAAATCTATCCGCAGCCACCAATATGCTGGGTTCATTTTGGCAATAATATTCTCAATAAAGTGTATTTCTGAAGGGTTTTGTGTAATTTATAGCTGAGCCGGTTGAATACGGTCTTGTTTATTGGATTTCGTATTATTTGTCAATTGCTTCTTAACGTCGTTTTTCTACTAACAGTACCGAATTTGAAGAAATCATTTTGTCTTAACATCTTCCATCTTTGACTGGGTTGAATCACTTTTTCGTGCTGCTTGTTCAATCATTTTTGTTATGTTGTACAAAGCTGTTTTAAGATTTATGTTCAGAACTATATCTTCATTCAGTATTTGCTGAAACATGTTCTTTTCGTACGACTAACCATAACAAAATAAATTTTCGAAGGACCTTCATATATAAGACGATTTTCTCCCTAAAGAGTAACGTTAAACTGAGTCTTTTCTCTCTAGGGTAAAAAACCAAGCCAACTCAAGAAATTAATATTTTATCATATTTCATCCTATTCATCTGCTATTAATATTAATATTGAATCATAAATTATGAAATCACCACTACTTGTAAACAAAGATTTTAATGAATTAATTTCATTATTTGATATACTACAATAACTCTCTTCATTTAGTTTGTTTTCCTCATCCAAATCTTTTTCTGCAAGAATTTTCTCAGCAATCATTGTCTAATAAGTTCATAAATTTTCAGCGTAGTCCTCTGCTACAGTGCTAGATTTCCAAGCAGGACCTCTTTTAATGCGTCAGCATCTATCTGTATCAACTAGCAAAGTTGTTGAAAAACGCCGAAATTAGTGATCAGTGCAGGAAGATGTATTATGTGGTTCGAGGTATTCAATTTTTTACGTACGAATGTAATTCCGTGTGCGAAAGTAATAAAAATATTTCGGGAGACTTGCGGTAAATATACTAGAAACAGCGGCGTATGAGTACGAAATACGCAAGTCAATGTCGATCAAATCTGAAGGCGATGTAGGCAGGTCTTTTCGATTATAGCACTCATAATTCTTGCCAAAAGATGAGACAGAAACAGATAATACTACCTGAGTGTAACGCAACGTTTGAAAAATCAAAATTTGTCGAACAAAACCAGAGTTTTAGAGAGAAAACTTTTGGGTCATACATCATCTCACATAGGTATCATTGTGAACAAATTTCGGGCTATAAGATCAACAAATCCTACTAACAACCATCGTATTCTCCTGATATAGCTCTCACTGGCTTTTTTCCCCAAATTTCAATTCACCACTTCAAGGCAGCAGTTCATAACAGAGAATTTACGGCGAGTCCTGAAAATATATCAAGATTGGATTATTTGTTGACGTACAGTGGGTGATCAAATTATTAGAGTCACCTCAAAAAATTAAACACTTCTTTATGCGCCCCCCAGGTATTAGGTCTTGACGTGATGGGGCGCTTGTCTTGACTAGGACCCTAGTTTCGTCCCGACGAAATGGAGGGTTCTCGATGCCTAACGTAATGATATTTGCGCCAGTCACTGGACCTGTGTGGCGGAAGATCTCCGAATGGGGCCCCAGTTTTGCCGTTCTGATGAAATGGAGGGCTGGGCTGGTTGATTAACTCAGTGACAGGGAGTCTGTCGCAGCACAGGGCTTCTCCCTAAAAACTACCGTACTCTACCCTGTTGCAGTAAATCTCCGGATTCTTCTGTCCTATGGCTGAGTGCGTTATGTTGCAGACTGCGTGACCTCGGGGGGATGGATACCCTCAGATGTTAATTGTACCACCTGGCCACCCCATTTGATGTTGGACTTCAGGGGACAGTGGTTGAAAGTCCGCATGCTGGACTTGGAAGGTATTTCATTTATCTGTTCGCAGACCCCATATTCAGGATATTCTCATGAACTGACTCAGGGTTTAGCGAGACTTGACGGTTCGACCGGCCTTATCCTGAACCCGGATCAATGCGTAACATTTTAGGGTTTGTGAATCTCGACGAAATGGCTTAGCCGTTAGTGCTTGATCAGAATCAACCAAAAGACTTAACATGGATTCGTGGGTCATGTTCAGTTAGAAAGTGTTCCGCTGCTACCAGTCAGATGGTTGTGGATTTCGAGCCGAGGCCCAAACTGGAAGCTGGTGGGTTCATCTCTTCGGAGGGGTTCTCGCTTCGTGCGATGATATGGAATAATCCTTATCACACTCTCTGCCTCTGGGACTAGACTGTGGAGACTGCTGAGTAGTCACTTGGTGAAGAGCCATGCTCACAGGCCAATATGAAAACCTGGTAGAATTCTCTTCTTTATGAAATGAACTGAAATTAGGATAGGAAGCATTTCATTCTGCTTTTTCTCGTTCAATTATGATACTAAAGTATATTTATTCGTAGGAGCAAAACCGGCAACCCCCACCAATTAACTCATGCGGCGCCATGATGCATCCATCAGTGTTATTAGTTCTAACTAACCAGCGTCGCGGTGCGGTTGTAAGTCATTCTTGTTTGTTTTGGTACTTTTTATCGACTTATTATATTTTAATGCAGTCAAGTCTTTATTCTGTGTTTGTTGCACCACTTGATTAAAAAAAATTGAATTATAATGAAAAAATCTTTGGTATCAAATACATATTACCCCAAAAAAAAATAAGCATCCATTACTGAAGTTTCGGAAGAAACAGGAGACCGAATAAAGAAAAAATGGATGAAAACTCAAATATGACCCCACAACCTAAAGGAAAATGAGCAATGAGGAAAATTACAACAAGAGATAAGCGAAAAATACGTGATATTGTTATGGCAAACAGAAAACAGCCCCGGAGGATACTCACAAGAATCATGCAAGAGTCAGGGGTAAACATTTCACCAATGACAGCTCGAAGACGAATAAAGTATTTGGGGTTCTCAGCATGCCGACCTGCAAAAAACATCTTTTCACCACAGCCATGATGAAAAATAGGCTCCAATGGACCAAATATCAGAAGGACTAGACAGTTAATGATTGGAAAAAGGTGGTTCCGTCTGATTAGAGACGGTCCTGTCGTGCGAGATTGTTATGTTATCGATATTTAGGCATTTTTATGTAAATATTTCGATCTAGCATTTTTTCACCTGCACCAGACAAACTGAAGTGTTAATTGCTAATTTGTTTTCTAATTATTATACATAGCCTTAGAAAACATGGAAAGTGATTTAGAGATTTGACATATTTTTGCCTGTTAATTTCACATGACACAGCATTCCAAATTATAAACTGATTTTATCCTTGTTTTCTTGCATTTACCTCATAATTATTTTGTAGCCAATAAGAAGGTTCATTTTGTTCATTCAGTCCACCTCCAAAGGACCCTTTCAATCAATTATGTTAATTTCCCTCTTTTTGTATTAAAAAGGATGCATCGAGCACCACTAACGTTCAGTCTTTGAAAAGACTGAAATTATTATTCTCGTAATAATCAAATTGTTCGTTTGTAATTGTACAAGCTTAACGCGATTGCTGTAAACGTAGCAATCCACCTTACACTTGTTTATAGTGTGTAATTGTCATTACATTAGCTTGGGATCATATACAGTGATACCAAAATATATTAGTTTGTTTTGTTATAAGTGTTTTACTTCAGTTCCTCATCGTCGTTGTGGTTTATCATTATTAGATAAAGGAAGTTGTAGACCACCGCACATAGAGTGTTCTTTGAAGTCAAAATCACCGCTAATCGACAAAAATACGCTTTACTTGAAGCCATCGAAATTAATCATCCAGATTAATTAATTTGCAATTGTCTATTATTTCAAAATACTGAAATAATAGGCAAAACTGCGGTAAACTAAGCGTGGTACGAAACAAATATAATGATGAATAAACTCTAAACTAGTAGGATTACTAAATATTCCAGGTCTGCTTTTCGGATGAATCAACCGTACAAATTTTCATTGATAGATCTGAACTTGTGAGAAGACCAAGGGAAAAATTTAAGAATGACTGCATCGCTAGAACAGTCAAGCATCCTCTAAGCATTACGGTGTGGTCCATAATCAGGAGTCAGGAAAGAGATCGCCTGTACATCATTGAAGGAACAATGAGACAGGACCAGTATATGAATCTCCTTGAAAGAAAAATGCTTCCTTCCTCAGGCCCAGGACTGGTTCCAGATGGGCGCTACATATTCAAATTTCTTTCTGACAGCCGAATAAAGGTTCTAGACTGGTCTGGCAATTCTCCAGATCTCAACCCGATCGAGAACCTTTGGAAGCTGATGAACAAAGAAATTGCAAACGAAATAATCACTAGTAAGTGTCAACTGATGGAGCGTTTAATAGAAGTGTGGAACCAGAGCGAAAAATAAGGGAAAATTGGTAAAAATGCATAGAACAATGCCCAGAAGGTGCCAGGCAGTCAAAGACGCAAAAGGTGGTAATACCAAGTATTAGGTCTAAGGCAAAATTTTGGATGTTAACTGGTTAATTCTTAACTATTATTGAACTGTTAATTTTTTTTCTGTTTTTCAACAAAAAACTGGTACATTTTCCTACAATAACCAGAATTGCTTATTTTTCACTGTGGTTCTAATAGTTTGATCACCTACTGTAAGTGTATAATTTTAAAAGAAAACTACTTTGAAGGTAATACTATGAATTTGGATGAATAGTACACATTTCACCGATAACTGCAACGCTTTCAACACAGTTTAGCGTATTGTAGTTAAAACTTTGAAAAGCCTACTGCCGAAGGATGCATTCAATATTTCGTTGGTGTTCTATTTCAGATCAAATATCAAACAAAAATAGTGTAATAAACAACGAAGTCAGAGGAATACTGAAGCACGCAATTTGTTTTTTTATTTATTAGTTTTGTTGAATAGAAACTCGTTTTTTTCTTCAATGAAAATTTCAACTCCAACACGAACAGATACGGTCTTTTCATCAAGCCACCCTTTCAACATTCCTGCACATGCCACCTATGAAGATATACCCATTTGTTCAATTTTCATTCCATTGTCTTCGAAGAGTAGCATGATCGCTATCTGATCTTCAGCACAAATACAATACGGATTTTTGCAACGGTTCGGAATGAAGTTCTGCAGGTAAGAGTGTATTTGTTTGGTTGCAGCAAGAAGTACATTGGTATGTGTCACGTATGAGGAACGCATCAGTTTGGACAGATCACACTCGAATGGCCCTTATCTACGTACTCGTACGGATATCTGGTCCTCTGACTTTGTCGAATATTTTCTATAGAAGGTGTGATCGAGTTTCCGAACACGAAGTATAATTTTTGCAGTAAGAATTGCTAGTTATAACTCGTATTTCATCTCTTACAGATGGCGTATATGTATCTATTTCATCCCTCATATCATTTTTGATGATTTAAATATCAAAACAGATTTATTCTGTTAGTCCCCCTTCTTCGATTGTGTCACAATCGAAGAAGAAAAGAATCAAAGTATTAATTTCCTTGACCTCACTATAACAAGATTAAATAATTTACATGATTTTAGTATTTTTCACAAACCAACAGATACAGACATCACAATACATAAAACTTCAAACCACCCCACCAACCAAAAGATGTCAGCATATAATAGTTTTATTCATAGATTATTGAATGTCCCTTTAAATTCAGAAAACTTTATGAAAGAGTTAAATATTATTAAACAAATAGCGTCAAACAACGGTTACAATCCCTTTCTTATAGACAAAATGGTATCCAATAAACAAAAGAAAATGGCATTAAATCTCGTGTACCCAATCATAAAAGAGGACAATACACAGAAATATTTTCCGTTATCTTATGTCAATGGATTATCTGAAAATATTTCAAAAGTTGTTTCAATTATAACGCGGCTTTTAAGACAATCAATAACCTTAGTACCTACATAAAAAACAATAATCATCGTACAAATAAAGAAAATAAATCCGGAGTCTACAAGTTGACTTGCAAAGATTGCCCTTTAGTATACATTGGCCAGACTGGTAGATCATTCAAGAAACGTGTCCAAGAACACCAAAGGGGTTATATATCCAATTCTGTACATTCGACATATGCTAATCATCTTAAGGAATTCAGGCATAATTTCAACAATAATTATGAAATTATCCACGTTGAAAGCAAAAGTTCTAGATTAGCACTTTTAGAATTTCTTGAAATCAACAGGCATAATGCCCGTAAAATCCTTTTGAACGAACAAACAGATGTCGATCATTCTCCATTACTAAATATTTTTCCTTAATGGCATTTTTAGCGGCAAACTCCAATAAACACCTACAGTTTTTATGACTTGTGCTTCCATTATTTGGTCACGTACCAAAAATGTTTTTAAACTCGGTTACACTGAATACCATCAGACAGTACAATGTGATACCTGAAGAAGCCACATCGTGGTGAAACAATTGTTGTAGTAGTACAAACATTTTTGTGGAAATAAATTACTGTCTCATATACATTTTTTTGAATAAATCTGTTTTGATATTTAAATTTTGTGATAATCCTTCAATCAAGTTAAAAGCCTCTTCTTATTATTTTATTGTATATATAATATATAATTATATTTTGGTTTTCCTGACTTATTATATAAATGTCATTCGGTTTTAACTAAGGTCATAAAATATTATACCTTACAAGCTTTGTGTGGTTTTTGTGATGAACATAGAATACGTAGGATTTTTAAAGGTGTTTGTTCAACAAGGATTCCACGAGGTTTGTCTGCTAAGATATTTTTTGTTAATTGATTTTATTTTTAAATGTGTAGTAGAACTGATGACGATCTCAATTAATTTCAAATTGTTTTTTGGGGATGTACTTACTGTTCTGAGAGATTTTTGAAGTAACTTATATAAATATACTAAATATTTTAAATGAATTAGTTTTGGAAAAGTTCTTAAAATTATGTTTTGCATATTTGAAAAAGATTTGGTTTTCATGAATATAAGATTAGAAACAAAATGGTGTCTCGTTCAGGTATTTATTAAGTAATTTCAAGGGATAATTTATATTTCGTTGGGTTTTTTTATTCCATTTGATATTATATAATGAGTGTTGATTTTATATGTCGTGAAATTCAAGCATTGGTTATAAGATATTAATTCAATTGTAAAAGTTTTCGAATAAAAATTTTTCGTAATTGAAATTTGGATGAGGCTAATACAATAAAAATATTTTGATATTTAAATTTTGTGATAATCCTTGTATCGAGTAAAAAACCTCTTTTTATTATTTTAATGATTCCTTCAACAAGAAGTTATGCCTCGTATTCGAAATGTTCAAATGAAACTGATATAAAAAACTGATGAAAATTTTTTCTAATTTATGACTTTTTAAAAAGGTTGAACGAATGAAAACCGATATTATTCAAATGGCCTCCATGACTGGACATACAGTACCCGATCAACCTAATTTTTCGGTACATTGTCGATTGTTTGGCACTCAATCTCATGAATGGCGACTTCGATTTCGTGTTTCAAGGTATCACAATGGTTTCTGTATGGTTAATGTATCGTACCACGGTTTAGTTTACTGCAGTGTTTTGCCTATTATATCAGTATTTGGAAACAACAGACAAGTGCAAAATTTATAGATCGCCATGATTAATTACGATAGGTTTAGTAGAGTATTTGACTTAGTGTAGTGAAGATTTAACTTCAAGAGCTCTTGTATGTAATTATCTCGATAATGAACTAACTTTGTTTTTCTAATAAGATGAACCAACGAAGATCATAAAGAATGAAAGTAAAACAGTCGTAATACATCTTAATAACAACAAACTATAATTGTTAGTTTACTCTATATAAACCCAGTCAAAAGGTATGATTATTCTCCACTGAAAACAAACGTAATGAATTTGCCAATACTTTGGCGATCGACTGGATTACTTCATTAACAATAATTATCGCGATAGCTTGGACGAAAATGTCCAAGCGACGATTTTGACTAACCAGAGAATCTGCCTTACTTCCACTGAGTGGTCTCAGTGTTCATTTAAGTTGATATCTAAGTAAACTAACTAAGTCGAGACCGTTTCATTAGCTCATTTCTGCAACTCACGAAATCAGTCCTTGTAGACCTTCCATACTGCCCAATGCAAGAATGATTGTGTCGTCGGTGTTTCTCAAATTATTTAGAGGTTTTCCAAAATTCCTTCGTTTGCGCCATCCAGAGCCAGTTTAATCAGTTCTTCTGAGTAAACGTTAAAAAGTAAGGGAGACGGAATCCTTTCATTGTTATATACTTCATTGAAAATTGAGGTGATTCACTTTATACCGTTTTATCATCTTAAGAAACTCTGAACAGAAATTGTCTGGTGCTTCTGGTTCATCTTTAAAGACCTCAATATATTTCATTCAAATTTCTGTCTCTTGTTTCTCTAAAATTACAGGTTCTGCGTCATCTCTCAGACATACAGGTTTCTTATTTTTATTTATAACCGTGTCGCTTATTTTACCCTTTACGCTTTTACTGTACTATTTGTTTTCCAGCTCTTTTATTTCCCTACATTCATCTTCGAACCATCTGTTGCTCTTGTGACAATTCTTCTTATGTTTCTGTTGTACATGATCTTATCTGTCGTTATTCTAATTTTATCTATAAAAATCCAATATGTTGTCTATCATCCAGGATTCCTTCTTAGTTCTCCTTGGATATATTAGGTTGTTCGGGAAGTAATTTCGTTGTTTTCCTACAGAAGATTTATTTGCATTTATTCGAACCCAACTTCTCACTTAAGCCGCATAATTATTATATGTTTTGAAAGCTGATATAGCAAGGCTGGTGTGTGAAAAAGTTCAATTAGTTCTACGCAGTAGTTTTTGGTTGGTGCCCTTTAAAATATGGAGAGCAACTTTATCATACTTTACTTTTTTACTAGGTAAAAATGCTGTTCAAGGCAGGAAGAAATTAACCGATGTGTATGGAGAAGCTGTGGTGACAGTATGCCAGTGCCAAACTGGTTCGCAAAATTTTGATCCGGCAATTTTGATGTCGAAGGTGCACCACGTTCCGGAAGGTCGGTTGAAGATGATAAAGACACGATAGAGGCACAAGTTGATGCAAATCGGCGAATAATAATACAGGAGTTCGGTGATAGGTTAAATTTATCATATTCAACTCTTTATAACCCCATGTTGTGTCGTCGTGTTGACTACTGTGATTAGCTTCTCAAACGTCAAGAACATGATCCATTTTTGAAGCGCATCATTACTGGAAACGAAAAACGGGTTGTATATAGCAATGTCAAACGCAAGAGATCATTGAGCAAAAAATATTAACCGGCTCAAAGTATTTCGAAGCCAATATCCATCAAAAAAGGCGATGCTGCCTGTTAGGTGGGATTTTATAATGAAATAATCATTTTTTTTTGAGCTTTTATCGGATAACATAACAATCAATTCGGAAGTCTACTGTCATCAGCTTGACAAACTGAATATGTGATTCAACAGAAAAGTCCAGAATGAAGCAACAGAAAAGGTGTAGTGATTTACCAAGATAATACGTGACTTCATACAGGCTTGGTTACAGGCCAAAAGCTTTTGCAGCTTCAATAGGATATTCTACCACACCCAATATAGTCTCCAGATCTGGCGCCTTCGGATTACTTTTTCCAGTCACTGCAAATGTTTTTCTAACGTAAAACCGTTACTTCAAATGAGAGGTCAAAAATCACCTGGATCAGTTTTTTGCCAGCAAAGACCAAAAATTTTATGAGCGTGGAATCATGCTACTACCAGAAAGATAGCGAAAGGTGTTGTATCAGAATGGCCAATATATTATTTAATGTAATATTTATTCATTATACGAAAATTGTCTTTCATTTTCCCAAAAAAAACAAGAAATTACCTTCCAAACAACCCAATAAATATTCATCCAATATTTCTTAATTGATGCCTTTAAATTTGCAGAGATTTTTTAAGTCTCACATAACGTATCTTTACTTTTGGTTATCTGTTTTAGCGTACTTCAATTTGATTCCTTATTTCCTGCTTTATCTGATCATTTTTGAGTTCTGAAAAGACAAGCATTCAGTCTTTTGTTTGTTTAATCTCCATTAATTTAACTTTGAAATTTCTGACCCTATGTCAGCACCGAGATATGTGCAGAATACATTCTTAAGAATGATATTGAAGAAACCCAGGAGGTATAGCATAATAGCGCTATATTTAATGTGGCTAAGTAATGAAAGTTAGAACCCTATATGCCTACCAATTTTTTATGTGGATGTTCAAAAATAATGATAATAATGATAACTGTACATAACTATGATGCTGAAGAAACATACTGAGAGGAAAATATTTTGTTTCGGCCGTAAACTTTATAATACCAAATAAGTTCAAAAATATAATTCCGAAATGCAGAAGTTTTTTAATGTAAATAATAGTTCAATTATGTCCCTGATATGAAAATTCAAGACAAACACTATTGCTTTAATTGTGAGTCCATTTAACACTGTAAGGCTCTCATCTTCTTTCTTTATATTTATTCTATTGATTTGTATCGGGTGCTTTTTTTTAGAGTGATAGAACGTTCGATAGAGATAACTGTGATTTGACAGAAGGTAAAAGCCATGTTGTTTTGACATTTCTGTTCAATAACCATTGACAAATTATCGTGGAAAGACTCACGCCCCAACAACTTTTACAAATTGTTGAAATTTATTTTCAAAATCAGTGTTCTATTCGCCAAACTTATAGAGCACTTCGTGAAATTGATGGTTTACATAATCGTCCATCAGAGCAGCTTATTCGTCGAATTATCGATAGATTTCGGGCAACATTTTCTCTACTCGATGCAACAACAAAAACAAGATAAAGAACTGTACGTACAGAAGAAAATCTCGCTGCTGTAAGTCATAGTATTAATGATGATCCAGATTTTTCTACTCGTCGACGTTCACAACAAGTTGGACTCTGTGCATCCACCCAAATGGAAAATTTGGCGCAAAGATCTTGGTCTACGCCCATACAAGATCCAACTGGTTCAAGAACTAAAGCCACTTGACCATAATAAGAGTCGTTTGTTTGCTGATTGGGCCCTAGAACAGCTTGAAGTTGATCCACTTTTTTATCGTAAACTTGTGTTGAGTGATGAAGCTCATTTCTGGTTTAACGGCTATGTAAACAAGCAAAATTGCCGTATATGAAAACAATTCTCAAGAAGTTCTGCAGGTTTCATTGCATCCTGAAAAATGCAATGTATGGTATGTTTTACACGCTGGAGGCATCATCGGTCCATATTTCTTTAAAAACGATGCTGGGTCTAATGTTACAGTGAATGGTGCTCGTTACAGATCGATGATCAATGATTATTTGTTTCAAAATTTGAATGGTATTGACCCAGAAGTGTTTTGGTTCCAACAAGATGGTGCTACATCTCATGCTGCTACCGTAACAATTGATTGATTGAAAGAAAGATTTGGCGATAACATTATTTCGAGAAATGGTCCAATTAAT
Organism: Megalocaria dilatata; assembly: GCA_034642435.1. NCBI lineage: Eukaryota > Metazoa > Arthropoda > Insecta > Coleoptera > Coccinellidae > Megalocaria > Megalocaria dilatata. The sequence goes on from CM067858.1 coordinate 28,776,962, forward strand.
TGGCCTCCAAGATCATGCGACATAACTCCACTGGATTATTTTCTTTGGGGTTATGTCAAGTAATTAGATTATGCTGATAAACCTGAAACAACAGACGCTTTGGAAGCCAATATAACTCGTGTTATTGATGAAGTAAGGCCTGAAATACTCGAAAAAGTGGTATAAAATTGGTCTGGTCGAATGCGGTTCCTCAGAGCTAATTGTGGTAGACTTATGCCGGAAATTATTTTCAAAACATAAATGTCATAAAATTATCTTTCAAATAAGAAAAAATTGGCTTCCGTCTTAATTTAAATGTGTTTTATTGCAATTTAAAGTTCTGTCACTCTAAAAACACCCGATATGAGTATAAGAAAAATAAATATTAACTTCCGCTATTTTTAATATTTATTTTTCTTATATGGAAGATGAATTTCTGTCAAGTAAAGACCGAGACAATTAAAACGATTTGTATGAGCTTGAGGAAAAATAATTCGATTTTTTTTTCGGTATATGGCTGCAGTGACCGATATATCGTAAAATATTGATTAAACAATTTCAGATTCATGCTTATTGTCAAGGTGACATTTCACACTAAGAAAATTCTTTTGCTATTTTTTTTGTTTATTCAGTTGTGAGTGAGAAGGTGTTAAAATGGAAGTCAACAAAGAAAACATTCGGTAAATTTTACAGTTTTTCTCTGATGAAGGCAAAAACGCAAGCCAGGCTGCTGAAATTGTGAATGGTGTTTATGATCCTGATCGTGTAACAGGTAATTATGTGGAATTTTGGTTTCGTCGATTCCCTTCAGGTATTTTTGATGTTTAAGGTGCACCTCGTACATCATCAAGAATGTCACAGAAATAATCGAAGTTGACCGGCATGTTACTAGTCGTAGCATCTCCTAGAAGTTTGGATGCCACACCAATTAACACCAAAAAACATGATGGGTCAAATTTTCATCTGTAAAGCCTAGACCAAACGGAATTAAATCATTTCTTAAACGAATGGTGATTTGAAATGAGAAATGGGTCACAAACGACAATATTGTGTGAAAACGATCGTGGTCAAAACGCGGTGACGCAGCTCAAACGGTGGCCAAGCCAGGACTATCGGCTAGGAAGGTTCTACTGTGCATTTGGTTAGAATCATTTATTATGAAATGCTTTCATATAATCGAACACTAAATTTGTACCTCTTCTGTCAGCAACTGGCGAAGTTGGCGATTGACCAGAAACTGCCAGAATTGACAAACAGAAGAGGTGTTGGGCTCCGTCACCCAGGCCACCCAGGTCTTTAGTGACTCGCCAGAAACTCCGAGAGCTTGGTTGGGAAGTTTTAATTCTTATTTCAACAAATTATTACATACAAATATATCATTACTAGTTCAATAAATCTATCCTATGTTTTATGTGAAGAAAAATAAAAATAAGAAAGCTGAACGGGAGAATATATGGGGTTACATCCAGATCATCCATTTCCAAGTGAAAATTCATTTATTGATACTTACAACCGTGCAAAAGATTCTAAAAGTTTCAAGAGAATGAGGCGCAGCATCTTACGGAATGAGAATCGAGAACTCGAAATTGTTGAGTATTTATGGTGTTATGAAATGAACAGTTTCAACTAACGAAATTGCTCGAAATTTCGAAATATTATTTAATATACTAAGTTCATATCGTTTTCTCAAGTTGGTTGGACTAGTTGGAATAGCATTATCATCTCAACACTTTCATTATTATCAGCGTACAATTTTTCCTTCAGGAACGGCCACAAAAACGTGTCCAATGGTGTTAAATCCGGACTATTCGATGATCATAAAATAAGTAATCCAGAGATCAAATTAACCACTAAAATGTTCTCGAACTTCCAAAACTCTCTTGATTCTTCACAAAAATACTGCTCTTTTTTTATTCGAAATGAAAACTTTTTTCGAAGATCCCTTATAAACATTAAAATTGACAACTGACAATTAATAAAGGGCCCAAAATAAATAAAATATAATCAATTACACAATAAAAAATTTTCTGCTGATTTTATTCAAGTTATTAAAGGGAACATTCTCTTCAAGACAAAAACTGCATCTTCAAGACATAATAACAATAAAATTGTTGACGTTGCAGAATGTCCTGCGTTCGAAATAAAATTCACTCAGGATCATTAATATGGCTAACAAGTTGGCAACCCAGCACCAGAGCCGCAATGGCATTACGACCGTTCTTCACAAGGCTCGAGCTTGAGGCGTTTAATGAACTAATCGACCCTCAAAGATTTAACCTGATTCATCTACCAGTGACACTGAGTGAGATAATTACCCATATCTCCGATCGATCTCTACGATTCAATTTAGATATCTTTTCTTCATCTCCAACGGACTGTTCCTTATCTCGAGCTCTGTAATTGAACGATTAGCTCGTTGAAGAATCGACAGCAGTAGTCCTGCGATTGTTCAGATAACCTGCATTGGCTAGTAATCTTCGAATTGTAAATGGATCGGTATAAAGTGTTAATGAGAGCAAGTGTTATTTCACGTACACAGATGGTCAATTTCAGTCGACTGGAAGAAGTTGCGAAACCGCTTATTTGGGGAAGAAACCTTTGCCTAAAAAGCAGGTGACCATTAACTGTGAAATATTAAAATTTAATTAAAGGGAACTATAATTTCAATTTTGTTGACAAAGATGAAGAAACTTTCAGAGTTCTGATTCGTTATTTCACACTTCAAAATGGATTTCAAAAACACAATTCTACTTTTTTTAAGTGATACATGTATGTTGAAAAAACAAAGCTCAATTGTAATTATTCAGTATATATTTTCAATTCTTGAATTAGAAAATTATAACAAACTATTCATCCCATTTACTTATGCAACCTCTATTTAACTTGAGTAAACATCGAGGTACACCCGAAACTAGATCTACCTCCATAATTTTCGGTGATGGTAGTCCAGGATTGTAAAACTGACTGAATTATCTTTATTCCGCATAAGTTTTCAATGAGACTACGATCTGATGAAGCTGCTGGCCATTAAATGATTGTCACTTGGTGTTCTTGCATCCAAGTTTAAGTATAAGCCGAAGTATGGCATCTTGTATTATCCTGCTGAAAACGCCACTCCTCAAGGAGAAAATCGTTCATAATGCCACAATACTTTTCACTATTAATGGTACCGTTAACTATACAGGGCGTAGCACCACGCCGAGATATTGCTCCCCAAACCATTATTTTGGTGGGAAATTTGGAAATTTGAAGGGTAACAGGATGCTTTGATAGGACTTTCAAGTAATTTCCACCAAGTTGGAAAAAACTTTCATCAGATATGAAGACATTATTGAAATTATCTTCTTGAAAACATTGACAGAATTTTTTTTTTGTTTTTTTTTGTTACGGTGTCATTATAGGGATTTTTTTGGATTCCTTGATATGTTTGTAGCCTTGTCTTTTCAGTGGCATACGAACGTTTTCTGGAAATACTTTTATATTTCGTTGATTTCCAAATCTGTTACGCAATTTGCGAAACCCCAGGCGCAGCGCCGTCCTAAGGACAATTTTTATCTTCTTTGTTGTCTCATATACAGCACTTTTCGAAAACCATTTCTATACAAATATTCTACTTGTTTTCTTTTTTCTAGTTGCGACATTATAACATAAATTGTATACGTGTTAACTGACAGTCCATAATATTTGACAAATAGTGTTGCCATGCAGCTTTGGCCAAACTATTTTATACATTTCTTCTGTCTTAGAATGTTACAAAAAAGAAATATATTGAAATTATGAAAAATAAAAAATTCGAGATACTTCCAAGACGGACTAATCCCACTTATTATTGAGGAATGAACGTCGGTATTACTTATTCCAGTATCGAAATATCTTCTCGTTTATCCAATATAAGGTTGTGAGCAGAAAAACTCCTGTCTTCACGTCAGTGCTTTTCACCTTCTTTTCTTAGATAATGTAAGGCAAGAGAAGGGGTGTAACGTAAAGGGGAAGAAAAGAAAGTATTTTTTCAGCCAAAAATTAATAGTTCGTGAAGGGAAAGATTTATACCTAAAAGATAAAAAACAATTTATGTTTATTACACAATTTATGTTTATTAGACATATTTTAAGATAAAAAAAATTGATAATAGCATTGTCGTGTCGCAAAGTTGAGCATGGAATATTAATTGTTGAATGATGTGCATTCATTTTAAATTCTTAAACGAGTTGATGATGAATCAGTGAAGAAGTGAAGCGACAATTTTTATCAAATGAAAGGAAGTAGAAAAAGAATTCATTTGTTTAGGGATAGAGCATGTTTAGTTGCTACCTCAATCATTAAGAACTCTCAATTTTCCGCATGCATTCGAGAAGGCTCTTAAATCTTAGCATTAATTCCATTCATGTCATGCAATAATCAAGTTGATCATTCGAAATATTCAAATTAATTGTGGAAACTACATAAATTGTCCAATTAAAACAAATTGTAGAAATCACTATGTTTTACTACCAAAAAAGATATATTACACATTTTCTTGTGATTCCAGTTTCGGGAAATGAACTATCCCATCATCAGGCCTGATACAATTTAGGTCTGATGATGGGATAGTTCATTTGAGTCACAAGAAAATGTGTAATATATCTTTTTTGGTAGTAAAACATATTAATTTCTACAATTCATTTTAATTATGATCAACTACCAAATAGTAACGGCTGAAACAATTCAGTATCTAAATTGTCCAAATTTGTAAAATAACCTATTCATCAAAGTAAAGGATTTCTTCTGACAACTGAAGACTTAACAAGCAAGACAGGGTATTTATGTAGATTTATGTTAATATTGCTTTCAAAACACAAAACAAATTATCATATGTATTATTAAACGCAAAGGACCTAACTCCAAACATACAAAAATCGAGAGTTTCCGACATATCTTGTTCGACGTGCAGTCATAAATATATAGGACAGACGGGACGTTCCTTCAAGACGAGTTCCAACGAACATCTGATGAATTTCATGAAAAAACAAACTTAAATAATACTTTTACTTAAAATTTTACATGTATCTAGAATCAAAAGGAAAGAAACTTGATTATTTAGAATCTCTTGAAATTTTCAGATTAGTTCTCAATAAAAATAATGTGAAAATAATTAATATACGGATATTTTTAAATCCAAAATATTTGAGATATTTAATTAAGTTGTTTTGATATTCCAAGTAAGTAACATCTGTTCACCAATCTTCTTTAGCGTGCCGACATTCTAATAGCTGCTAGCCGCCCTCCCTGTTTTTATCACCTCTTCTACTTAAATACCCTGTCCAGCTTGTTAAGTTTTCAGTTGTCTGAAGATGGGATAGTCAATTCCCGAAACTCGAGTTACAAATAAATGTTCCAAACATAAATTTATTGGTAGTAAAACATAATAATTTGTACAACTTTTTTTTAATTAATACCAAATGCATTCAATCATCTCGAAAATACTACGAAAAACTTCTTGGATTATATCTTCTCTCATCAGCATATTTGCTTCCTCAATTTGAAGACAGAAAATATATTGCTCCACTTTTATTTAAGGATTTTATCCCTTGTTAGACCATAGATTTTGAAAATTTACATTTTTTCAGATTTCTTATAATTTTAATTCTAAATAAAATGAGGCTTTCATCAAGTAGACCCAAATAATTTATATAATCATTCAAATAAGAATGTAATCTCCTTAGAGTCAAAAAATTTACCCGGTGAAACCTTCCAAGGACTATAGAAAAAATTTCAAACCTGCGTAGAAACTGAAAAAAAGAAGAATTCAGATGTTTCTGTAACACATCTCTTGATTACCTTAACATGAAATTATTTATTTCAATTTCAAATTTATTACAAGGCATATATATGTGAAGAATCTTTTCTTGCGGGTTATGTTTTAATTTTGTTATTCTGTTCAATTCTCAATGTTAGGTCTATCTGAAGATTGGGAACAACCATGAAATACGTATAATTGCTTATATTTGGATTTGAGTATATTATCATATCTGTAGTATTTTACGGGTTTCATACTATTGGAAAAAATTGACGTAAACATGTTGTATACAAAATTATATAAAGAAAAATATATTTTTTGTAGACAAATATTGATGTTATATCAATATGATATATATTTTCAATATATATTAGTGAATTTCTGATATTTCTAATTAAAGGGTCTTTTAATAGGAACGCCCCATTTTCAACTTGAAATAACTCACGCATGGCAGCTACTGTTTATTTGTGGCATTGACAGGAGTATTTTTCAATGTGGACCATTTAATCTTGGAAAGGTGCATACTCCAAAAAGGTTTACAAATAATCCAAATTCATTATGAAAAATCGCGATCTGTTATAATCTTCCGGATAAATGAACAGTTGAACGTAATAGATAAATAAATTTTAAAGAAACAGCATAAAAAAGCTCCAGCTTCTCTTTACCCTACCCTTCAGGACAAAGAAAAAGAAAAATTCCAAAGCATAAACTTCATACAACAAATTACTAACAAAATTTGCAATAGACTGAAACAAAATAATATTCACATTATTTGTACAAATAAGAAATACTTTGGTTCACTCTTAGTCAATAGCAAAGACTGCCGCGAAACGTGTGAAAAAAGCGGTGTATACAAATTATATTGTAATGAATGCCCTGCCTGCATTTTACATATGACAGACAGGACGATCTATCAGGTGTTTTTTTTTAGAGTTTTAGAACTTTCGGTAGGGATAACTGTGATTTGACAGAAGGTAGAAGCCATTTTATTTTGACATTTCTGTTCAGTAAGCATTGACAAATTATCATGGAAAGACACGCCGCAACAACGTTTACAAATGGTTGAAATTTATTTTCAAAATCAGTGTTCTATTCGCCAAACTTATAGAGCACTTCGTGAAATTCATGATTTGCATAATCGTCCATCAGAGCAGTTTATTCGTGGAACTATCGATAGATTTCCGATAACATTTTCTCTACTCGATGCAACAACAAGACAAAGAACTATACGTACAGAAGAAAATATCGCTGCTGTAGTCATAGTGTTAATGATGATCCAAATTTGTCTATTCGTTAACGTTCACAACAAGTTGAGCTCTGTGCATCCACCACTTGGTCTACACCCATACAATATCCAACTGGTTCAAGAACTAGTGCCACTTGACCATAATAAGCGTCCTTTGTTTGCTGGTTGGGCCCTAGAACAGCTTGAAGTTGATATATAATACTTTTTTATCGTAAAATTATGTTAAAAACGATGCTGGAGCTAATGTTACAGTAAATGGTGCTTGTTACAGATCACTGATTATTTTTTTCAAAATTTGAATGGTATCGACCCAGAAGTGTTTTGGTTACAACAAGATGGTGCTACACCTCATGCTGCTACCGTAACAATTGATTTATTGAAAGAAAGATTTGGCGATAACATTATTTCGAGAAATGGTCCAATTAGTTGGCCTCTAAGATCATGCGACAAAACAGAAAGAACAGGCGCTTTGGAAGCCAACATAACTCGTGTTATTGATGAAATAAGGCCTGATTTACTCGAAAAAGTAGTCCAAAATTGCTCTGGTCGAATACGGTTCCTCAGACCTAGTCGTAGTGGACATATGCCGGAAATTATTTTCAAAACATAAATGACATAAAATTATCTTTGAATTAAAGAAAAATTGGGTTCAACCGTAATTTAAATGTGTTTTATTTCAATTCAAAGTTCTATCACTGAAAAAACACCCAATATAAACAAAAGGGTAGAAGCAACTCAATAAAATAACAACTAGTTTTTCGGAACATTGTACAATTAAAAACCATTTTATAGATTTCATCTTACACGAAGGTAATAAGAGCAGAATAATGGATCTTTTAGCGAGTTTAAAAATTTGTTTAGCACATGGAAGGAAACTACCAATCACAAATGAACAACTTGAATTTGATTCATCACCATTGCTCTTATCTGTAAAAGATTAAGACCGAATCATTATCTTATTTTTACACTCTTCAAAATTCTACCTGTTATCGACCCTACCATTATAGATAGGATCTCATGTTCTCTTCTCTTCAGTTTTGAAAATGGGCTAAAAACATATATGTCAACAGACATGAAATAAACATTGAAACTTAAGCCAAGTTGTTTTTATTTACTTTATTAATTTTGAACTCGGTTAAAAAACTTTCTATGCTTTTTTTCATTATTTTTTCGACGGTTTTCCCAAGATGGAGATCAGAGAATTAGGTCGATAGCTACCTATACTCAATTTGTGTCTATCTTCAAAAACCGGTATTCTTTTAGCTACTTTCAGTGCCTTTGGATAACTAACTATACTCCTGTTGTCAATATTAGATTTATTATACGACTGATCGTAGCGATTATAATGGGTTTGATGAAAAATCCATTATTTTTGCGTGAAATTCAAAACATTATTTCAAATGTTTCGGATTGTCCAATTTCAGTGAAATATGTACCGTTTCATTCTAGAATTTGTTATCATTTTAAAGGTACTCGTAGCTTCCTTATTGTGAAATGTCTCTTCGACAACGAGCATCAATCTGAAATTGTTCGATTGATACTTTAAGAGATCGTGAATTCTAGCAGTTAGTTTATTGCCTTGTGAGCGTAGCTATTTCACCAAGTGACTACTAAGCAGTCTCCACAATCTGCCCCAAGAAACAGAAAGTATGATAAGGGTTACGCCTTTTCATTGCACATAGCGAGAACCACTCCGATGAGTTGAACCCACCAGCTTCCAGTTTGGGCTTCCGTTGGAAAACCTACACCGTGACTGGTAGCAGCGTAGCAATATCCAACCCTTACTGGCTCTACATGGTCCTTACCCGAGCTGTTTGAGACGCAACTCACACGCCGAAGGGGCTTCTTATCTAACCACCTGAACGCAGTACCATGAACCAATGTAGTCTCAAGTTTGATGCCTCAATTGATCCTGGTAGGAGCACGGTAAGTCCAGCCTGTATGACAAGACCCACGAAACCTTGTGAAGTCTTTCAATTGATCCTGGCTTCCAGCACCAACGGTCTAGCCGTAACGTCGAGGTACACAAACCTCAGAAACGTCTCGCAATCGATCCTGGTTCAGGACGAGGTCGGTCGAAACGTCAAGTCTCGCTAAACCCTGAAGAAGAGATATCTTGAACCTGGGTTGCTGGGAACAGATAGAAGGAATACCCACCTAGTCAACTGTCAACCACTCTACCCTCGAGTCCAACACCAATTGGGTGGCTAGGTCGTACGAATACTTCCCGCAGTATGCTACATAACGCACTCAGCCATTGGATAGAAAAATCCGGAGATTTACTGCAATAGGGTAGAGAACGTTAGTTTTAAGGGAGAGGCCCTGTGCTGCGACGGACTCCCTTGTCACTGAGTTGATCAACGCGGCTCAGCCCTCCATTTCACCTTTACGGTGAAAATAGGGCTCCATTCGGTAGATCTTTGACCACACAGATCCAGTGTCTGGCACGAATTACATTACTTTAGGCATCAAGACCCGGGATGAAACTAGCGTCCTAGTCAAGATAAGCGCCCCCAGCGCGCCATGCAGGGCGACTTTAAGACATATCGATCACTACAGCCATCTACCAAAAAAAAATGGATTTCTTTTTTCCCAATCTATTATTATCGCACTATTGTTTTATTTTCTCCGCAGCTATGCCCCGATATAATAAGGGCTTTGTTTTGTTTTCGAGAGAATATATACTTTCGGCTATCTCTACTGGATCGGTTACCTCAAGAAATAAAGTGGTCAGTAGTCTTCTTTCGGGTCTTTGATTGAAAGTTATGTTTATTTAGACAGGAGATTATGTTTCAGTTCTTATTTTTTTCCTAATTTTGGAAATAGCACTATTTTCATTTTCCTATATTTTAAGCATGAGTGTATGTATAATTATATTGTCAATACCTTCAAAAGTCATTATCTCGAGATGAAATAATTGCGAAGTGATTAACAGCAAATTAATCAAGAATTATTTTTCCATACCAAAAAACAATGATGCCGCGAGCATAACGATTATAATTACAAAACAAATTCCCGACTGTTACAATTATTATCACCTGCTCGTGGTATGAAATTACGAATGTCGGTTCTCTGTTATTAAGCCTCGAATAGAACCAACCAGATAAACGCAAAAATGCGTACTCTTTGATTATTTCACGAGCGAGAGACACAAATGACAAGTTGGCGCTCGTTACAAGGGATATAATCACGTAATAAGTGTATTATGTCCGAATATAAATTATTCATTCAATGAAATGCTCTTTAATTTCAAGTTCTGCATTACAAGAGACGTGTCTTGCTGTGAGGAATAAAAAGCTGTACCTTGCATGCAAACCCAATAAATTCATTAACAGAATACTCAACGATCTTCGTTTTAGTTTGAAGGTGAACTTTTATTTATATTCGTTAATGAATATTTTACATTGTGCATGAATGTCTTTTAGTAGAGAAATTTGGAAACCTCTCAAAAATGTGCTTTCATACCGAAGCGTCCAAATGCACTCAGTAACATAGAAAGTACCTGTTTCTAAAATTTTAAATATCATATAGATTTGTTCTGTTAACCTCCTACAAATTTTAATTTCAAAAAATTTTTATTCAAATTCAATTTAGTAGACATATATTATCCTGATTATCCTGATACTCCTAGATCTTGTGTGAAGATTCCTGAGAAGATTTTTCAGCTTGTGCGAGTTAGGAATTCAGTTGTGTTCTGGGTAAGCTTTGTTACTGCGCCACTTTAGATCCCAGCACTGTTAATTTTTGACCCAACAGTGAAATGGTGGTAGACATCCATCGACGTATAAAATATAGAATTAACACTTATTATATAGTACGAAGTAGAGACGGAAAGAGTCAAGAAAATAAAAAAATTCAAAGAAATATATTTTATCAATTAAAATTACTGAATAAATACTTACAAAATACAAAAGTATTTTCTGAGGAGATGGATAGAGCAAAATATAACACATTTAAATGAGATATCAAATATAATGAATTAAATATGGTGTCAATCGATATTATTTTAAATTATCACCATTTCTCACAATCTTCTCAAAAGCAATTAATTCAAAACGATACTCTAAAATCAAATCACAAGTATTATTTAAATCAATTTTTTGGAAGACTTCAGGACCCCAGAGTGTTAATTTCAATAAGTAATATTGTCGTTCTTACCCATAAACAATTTCCATTCAAATTCAATAAAAAAGATGTTAGTGAAGTTACAGATAGAAAAACTTCTACGTTTTCCGTGACACCTATCCGCAAAATCAGATACCATGTTCAAAAGCAGAACCCTCTACGCAGGGGTGTTGGCCTCAGCCCAAAGGCACAACACCCCTTCAAGAACAACCACTATATTTTAGCCCTCTATATTTCAAACGGAATAAAACTAAAAAGCGAACCGTATACCGACCATGAAACGATTAGTGACTATCTGTCACTAGTGCTCAACCTCGATTCCATTTTTCAAACATGCAAAACGTTGGGTTTTTTCCTACTACGCAAAATTTTCCTATGTCGGCTTTTTCGAAGTTCCCATCGCTCAACCACGTCTAGACCATTCAGAACTTTTGACTTGTCGATTTCTCATCTCGACTCTACTGAAAATTCCCAATCTGAGCCTCGAAGTCCTTTGTGTCTCTGCACTAAAATCATAATCGCGAACTTCCGTTCTCAAGACCATGAATTTAAATGAATCGATCCATTGATTAATACATTGTTAATTTAATATTCTCGCGTGTTGTTTATGCAACTATTAACGCCGCTTATCAGCTACGATCCTCAAATCACAGAGTTTTATTTAGCAGATTTCTTTAGATCAAAATTTATTTCTCTATTCCTAAGTAGAACATAGGCCCTTTATTACCATAATTAAGAGATGGATAGAAAACAAATAACTGACCGTTAGCTTACACAAGACCTGCTATTAACCATTTAGCTGCAATTAAAAAAATTGCTTATCCCAAACCCATTCAGGTGTTGAATAGGTTTGAGTGGTTTACCATCTGACAGTTATAAATAAATAAACGTTTATTGTTGCAACAAAAATCGGTAACAGAACACAAAGATTTCAGATTTATCGTTGAGGAATCTCTTATAGCCTTACATCTAACAATTATGCTGATGAGCAAATGAAATCAACGCAACCATACAAAACTACATATTTTCTTTGATTGTGAACAGGGTATAGGTTAATTGGAAAGGATTTTATGTTATATCACCTTCAAAACAAGATCCTGAATGAAAACTCAAACCTATCATTCTAGTTAGAGCAGATGTTTTTTGTGATGAAGGAATGAAGAGTCCTATTGTTGAAAATCTGTATTTCCCAGAAACTGAAACCGTGTACGAAAAAGATCTTTTCTAAATTTATTTTCGATGTTTTAGTACCCTGAAAAGATTCCTATGATGCAGGCAAAGTTATCCATATCAGAGAGTCAATGCGACTGCTTGTACTTGAAATCAATACACGCAAGTTGCATGTTATACCGTTCAGCCAACCTTTAGAGAAGGTATAATAAGATATACCCTTATCACTCCATAAATGGGTCTTAAGCAGCTGTTTTGCATTATTTGGAAACGTTGTTTATCAGTCACTTCCAGACAAGAATAATGATTGAATTTGGACAAAATAAGCGAGTCACAGAGAATCTTTAGAAGGGCAATGTCGGAAGGTATAAACAAGTCGCAACGAGTTATAGGCTGAACGTTGTTAACGTGTTCGTGAAAGCGCAGCAGATAGTCCATAACAAGTTCAGGCGTGTCCTAAAGAAGCCAGAGCTATATGGTTTATTTCAATTTTCAAAGAATCTTTCACGAGTTCAGAGCTCCACAACAAAATTTAGTTCGAAGAAGTATTCTCAGCTGTCTTACAGAACCGGTTATGTTGGAATCTCACATGAAGTGGAATATTCATGTACCGGGTTTTTCACTATAATTTGACTCCCGCTTTAACTTTGTCATAAATGGAAATACAAAAAATAGTTATTCACAAAAGTTGTAAGAATCAACTGAATTTTTTCAAAATGATTTCACACAATGAAATATATACGTGGTGGACAAAATGTTGAGTGCAACTTCATTTTTTCAAATGGATTACGAATATATATGCATGTGTCGGTCTATCTCTCTCGTTTTAAGAATTACAGGTTCTCAAACTTGAAGAACCACCTGGCAGGCCCAGTAATCGGTTGTCGGTGGTAGGTTATGATAAATCAACAAACGACATTGGTAACAATATGACACACGTTGATATTCAATAAAATTATTTCTGAATAATGCATTACACAGAAGCGGAAAAATTCGAAATATTTTTACTTTATGTGAAGAACAATAAAAGCAAGTAGAGAATAGGGCCTTACATCCAAGTGATCCAATTCCAAGTGAAAATACATTTCTTAATACTTACAACCGTGTAAGAGATTTTAAGAGTTTTAAGAGAAAGAGACGTAGCGTCTTATGGAATGAGATTCGAAAACTCAACATAGTGAGTTATTTTGAAGACAATGTTGCTATAATTAATTGTTGATAAATGCTGAAACTTGAATATTATTGAATTTAAAATCAACCAACCTCATAAAAATTGTTTTATAAAATCCAGAAATTAGATTAAAGAAGCATCACGTGAACTTGAAATGAGCTATTCGAAGATTCATAGTGTTACAAAAGAACAATTATAGGCCATACAAATCACTACTAGCACAACTCCTCACATAAGACCAAGAGCGGAAACGCTTAGAATACTGTCAACATATGCTGCAAAGACTGGAAGAAGATCTTAATTTATTAAATTTTATAATGTTCACGGATGAATCATCAGAAAAATAAACATCCTTGGACAAACAAAAATCGAAAACAACGCAAAGTGTTTATTTGTAATTAATTAAATCTACAAAAAAGTCTGTTAACGTTTGGTGTGGCATTGTTTATAATAAAATTGTGGGGCCTCAATTAATTGACTACATATTAACACGTGAAGTATATTAAGAAAATAGACTGCCAGATGTAGCTCAGCTTTTGGAGCAACTGTTTACTGCTGAAGAATTGGAGCAAATAATTTGGCAACAGGACGGAGCACCCCCGTGCAGAGTTTTGGAAGTTCGAGAACATTTGAGTGGTTAGTTTGATCTCTGGATCACCTATTGTAGGGTCATCGAATAGCCCGGATTTAACACCGTTGGATACGTTTTTATGGCAGTTCCTGAAGAAAAAAATTTACTCTGATAATAATGAGATCATCAAAAGCAAAATAGCATTAATTCGTGAACTCAATAGAACCATGATATTGCTATCTCAAAAAGTCCAACCAACTTGAGAAAACTAACTATATATATATTAAATAATGGTGGCTAAGTCGAGCAATTTCTTTAGTTTCAACTATCATTTCATACCGTTATAAATACTCAACAATGTCGAGTTCTTGATTCTCATTCCGTAAGATGTTACGCCTCTTTCTCTTCAAACTTTAAGGATCTTCTGCACGGTTCTCAGTATAAATAAATGTATTTTCACTTGGAATTGGATAGTCTGCGAGTGATGGATGGCTGCAAAAGTTCAAGGTTCGTTATGGTCTTAGATTTTCGAAAATTTATGGAAAAAATCTATCATCAGAGGTGCATAATATTAGCTTTTTCAAAATTGAATTGGTTCGATTGATAGAGAAATTTGAGCTCACGCACGACCTGATATACAATGCTGATGGGACTGGATTGTACTGATAATTATGTCTGATAAAACCTATGTAATGAGTTCTGAAAAAACTGCACATTCTCAAAATATCAAAGCAGTGAATTACCTTCTTGGGTTGTGCAAACGCACCAGGTATCCAAAATCTCACGCCTTTGATTATTAACAAAGCAAAATCTCCAAGAGCATTCAAAAATTTTCATAATCCCTGTATCTACAAAAATACAAAAAATTCTTGGATGACAAAGGAAATTTTCAAAAACTCTTTCTTCGAAGGCTTCGTACCAGAGATAAGTGTTAATATGAAAAATTAAATGTGAGCAAATGAGAATTTTTGTAGGTAAAGCAAAATGTTTAAATCTTCCTGGAAAGTTTCTATTCTTCTAGATAATACACCCTCACATCCACCAGCTGAAGAGTTGAAAACAGAAGATGGCAAAGTATTTGTGATATTTTTGCCCCCAAATAGGACTTCCTCAATTCAGCCAATGGATCAAAATGCCTTGAAATTAACCAAACTGTATTAAAGCAAAAATCTTTTGAGTTTTCTGGTGGCCCAACGACACAACATGGCAGATGGGCTCAACAACCTCACCTTGAGGGATGCTGCTTTATATTTACACCGCGCAACAATCGGATTCTCTGGTAATCAAAACGTGTTGGAACAAAAATTTTGACCATTGCAACATTGATTGAGGTGATCTTCTTCTTCTTCAGCTCCGAGAAATATTGATCAGTAAAAAATTGGAAACTATGGTAGAGGAAACTATCGAATTGCTGAACATAATTTATTCGGTCAGTTGAGAAAACTTTGTATAATAACATTCATACTTATCAAATATTCCAGCAAATCAACTTCGATTTAAGATACTTCTTTTATTTACTTTAGTTTCAATTTTTTTTTACTTTATTTTTGAGCTGAGTATAACTGTGAAGATGTGGAAAACTGGAATAGAGATATGCTGGAGGTGAACCAAATTCTGGCCAATATTGATGGTGATTCGAATGTCCTCACTGATTCCGGAAGAAGCGACTCTGATGTGGAAACTGAGAAAAATAAGAAGATTTCTATTGCAGAGGTTCTGAAGGCATTAAAAGTGGTTTCTCAATGGGCTGAACAAAATACTGATATAAAAATGAATGAAATAGAAAGCCTACAAACAATTCAGTATAAAGCAGTGAATGCTCAACTATCAGCCAAGAAAGTGCAAACAACAATAACTTCTTATTTCAAATGACACATGGTTATTTTTTTCAATTAAAGATTAACATCGAAAGCTCTGTTTCATATATTTTTTTTAATCCTATAAGCATTTATTTCATGTCATTTACACACATTCCATTGGTGTGAACGGCTAGAAAATATGAACAAGCATTTTTTTTGTGTTCACACTATAGCGAATCTACTGAATTCTCAAATAAAAACATATCAGGTCAATCGTCATGTCATCAATTATCTACTTATACATACACGAGTGTGGATCAAATATAAGCCGGATTTTTCTACCAGTCGCTGCGTGAACTGACGCTCGTAGTGCTAAGCTAGAGTTAGAAAGGATTGCCTTGGGAAGGGTAGTATAACGCTCCGGATCACTATAGTTGATTGGGCGCCAATAGCATCATGTCTGAGCAAGAGACACCTGTTTGTTCAGCGACGCATTATTACAATATTTTTACCGCAGACAGGCGTAAAATCGAAATGTTGCGTCTATTGTCTGTAGCTCGCAAACTAGAAGCTTCCAAGAATTCAAGACTATGAATGGCACAAAACATTTTTAAGTGGCCGTGTAGTGTTTTCTGGGGTTCCAAAGGCGAATTTCTCAATGAATAACGTCCAAACAATGCTGAATATTACTGCAGGTTCTTTGACGAAGTGTGGTTCTCCTTCATGTAAATCGCTCGATCAAACACCTTGGGGAAAAGTATCGATAGAAGGGGATATTATGCAGAAAAATTAAACATTATACATCATATGTTTTCATAACAATACATATGTATTTTCTTCCCTGAGTCCGGTTCATATTTGATCCACTCTCGTATAATAGTTAATGTTAATAAAATAAATTGCTCTAAGATATATTTATTCCTCTCAATACATAATACAATTCAAGTTCACATAACACTCATAAAATAAATTCATCTTCCATCATAGAAAAATATAACCATTAATAATACACTCAGTCCAATACGTTGAAACAATACATTTATCAACAGGTAAGCGAAAAAATTGGTCAGCAACGAAGCATATTCCTTTTGTATATCACTTGAACAACAGAGTTACCCATTTAAATCTTCCACTAGGAAACCTCAACCGGTGATCCTGAAATTTTCTGGGAAGCATTGTCTTGGATAGAGGGACTGTCTAACATTAAGGAAATCGTATCACATACTGGTATTTCTTCGAGCTCGCTCTCTTCTAGAAGAGGAACATCTGAAAAAAGGATACATTATAATTAAAAAAATGTATATAAGACAGTAATTTATTTCCACAAAAATATTTGTACTACTACAACAATTGTTTCACCACGATGTGGCTTCTTCAGGTATTACATTGTACTGTCATTATAGTTAACTTTTTCAGTCGTAACAATTTCATCCAGTCACTTGAGCAAATAAAAGGAGCCAAACTCGGAATAAGAGATATTGAGCAGGAAACTCGTATACGCCTTCATTTTATCACACATGCGCGTGTCAGTTTTCATATTTGGAGTCTATGGTCATATCTTCTTTCAACATATTTCTGTGAAACAGCCTAATTTTTTATGGTATTTATAACGTGTCTTAAGAATTTTGCTATTAAAAAGAATATTTGATGAATGAAGATATGTATGTATATTTTATTGATTGTTTTTATTTAGCCTCCAATGATGAGAAGATAGGTTAGTATTTCAATTTTTTTCTGGGGAATGTGCTATCTATTTTTTAAAAAGGGAATAAAGAATACCTTTTTGAATTCTGTGTGGAGCATTTTATGGTGATTGAATTCGTTGTTCCTTAATATACACTCAGATCGAAATTTATCGCAGGTGATAGATTAAGATATTTTTGGTCAATACTTGTTTTCTACTATGTTTTCATTTGATTCTTTATAAGTTAGTTGCCGCTTACATGTATTGATAAATTATATATATATATATATATATATATATATATATATATATATATATATATATATATATATATATATATATATATAAAGTGAAACAGTTTTTTCTGAGGAGTTTTCTTGAATTTAATACTAAAACTTTTAAAGAATTTTTTTACTCTGGTGACAAGAAAAACTTCGTACAAATTTTACTGCGTTCAGGAACAAAAGTATTTCAGCGTAGCCAAATAACTTTTATTCTATTAGATTCTCTACACTTTCTTGTGCTAATATGTGAATTTTCAGTTCGATATTACTTTATTTTGCAGAGTGTTAGAATGTCAAACAAACGTAGTGCAATTTTGGAGCTGTTTCGTCAAGTTAAGCGTCAATTAGAAATTGTTCGTTTGCTCAATATGCCTCAACAAACCGTATCCGATGCGTTTGACACTTCAAGGAGCTTGGTCATGATGGTTGTCGTCCAGGTGGGAGAAAACGCAATGTCAATACGCCTAGCAATCGCAACATCCTCAAGAAGCGTGTCAATTGAAATCCGAGGGTCTCCATGAGGAAAATAGCCACCCTACTCACCGGATCTCAACCCAATGGACACAGCGTGTGGTCGATTTTGGGGCTCAGGGCTTGTGCTAAACACCACAAAAGTTTGGAGTCGCTGAAGTGCTGCGGCCCATTTCCGAAAATTTCAAGAAGCATTTGAAGCTATGTATTTCCGCCAATTACCAATTATATGTTATTATTATTAGTTGTTGTTTTGTTTAATTTCTTTTGTTTAATGAAGTTAAATGAAAAAAAAATATGTCCGAGGTTTTTCTTGTCACTCTGTGGATAGTAATATTGAAAAAAAGCTCTCCGCAGTAAATTTTCAATATATCGTTATAATAATAATTCATCACATATGCGCGTGGTAGTTTTCAAATATGGAGTCTATAGTCGTATCTTCTTTCAACATATTTTGTGGAATAGCCTAATTTTTGAATGGTACTCATAACATGTTTTGAAATTTTTTTTTTGTGAACAGAATATTTGATGAATGAAGATATGAATATATAAAGTGTCCCAGAAATCTACGTCAAGCCGGAATTGGGTGACGAGGCAAATCGAACCTACTGGTTATCAGGAAAATATAAAAAGCACAACAGCATTATTGCATATAACTGATGATATAATTAGAGCAAATTATCAGGGTAAGTTGACCTTATTGACACTTTTAGATTATTCTAAAGCGTTTGATAGCCTGAATCACAACATCTTCGAGGCGATGTTCCATGTAGGTTAATCTGTAGATGCGGTTGCGCTCTTATCCTTGTACATGCGGAACGATTTCAGGCGGTCTTTCGTGGTGGTAATATGTCATTCTTCTTGAAAATATGTAAGGGTGTACCTCAGGGTTCCATTTTGGGACCAATCCTTTTTATAATTTAAGTTCGCAGTACAACAAATTCATTATCTCTTGTTTGTTGCATTAGTACACGGATGATAGCCAACTATATATCTCCTTTCATCCGGATCAAATTGACCAAGCGGTTGCAACTTTGAATTTGGATTTAAATATCGTTCGGGAGGTCACCGCGAAGCATTGCCTGCATCCTAATACTAAAGAAGACGGTTGCTATCCTGTTCGGCAGAAAAAATGGCAGGATTAAATATCTAGAGAGTGGTAACCGCATCACTATCTGTACAGAAACTGTTGAACTGCAGGATAGGGTTAAAGATTTGGGTGTTTGGTTGTACTGTGAAATGCGCTTTACTAATCATGTGTCTTCAGTTTTGCAGAGGGCCTATGATATGATGAGGGTAATTTATAGGAGTTTTTGATGAGTTGTTGCTTTGTGAATCCTTGGTGCTTTCACATATAACCTACGCTGATTGTGTTTATGGTCCTTGTTTGAATTCCTATAAGGCAGCGGATACAAAAACTTCAAAATTCTTGTTTGCGCTTAATTTTTGGTATCAGAAAATATGATAGAATAAGCCATACCCATGGAGATTTCTCCATTCAACTGTTCTGTTTATGAAGATAATCAATACGGGGACTCCGTCATACCTCTATAATAAAATTACCTTCCGAACTTATGTACTCAACTTAAATATTTGCTTTAAATAACTCTTACTCCACCTCTACATTCGACTCAGCTTTTTCGACGATCATATTCATACTACATAACATTCTGTACACAGCTTATCTGTGAACATCAGGAGGGTGACTAATATGAGATGTTGTTCAGAAAGCTTGAAGATGAGCAAAGGGGAGCTTTGACTGGGTAATGACCAGATTGATATTTTGATGTGTCTGTTTTTCGAATATCGGGGTAGTGATAGTAATAGTGTTAGATAGCATTATTGTACTTTTTTTTAGTTTTAAAATTATAGTGTTGTTAGAATTTAGGCTAGAATTTTGATTATGTTTTCTCCATGAATCTAGGGTTAGATTGAACAGTAAACTTACAGACTGTGCTGGATCTCGCCCCTTTCACAGTTTGAAAATTAAATTTAATTGTTTCTTATTTAAATCCAGTAAATAAGGGCCTTTATTATTATTATCTATGCGGCATGCTTTCAAAATGGTAGGCATTTCGAAAACATTCAAAAAATTCTACACACTGTGACGGTCTTTTTACTACTGTTACCACAAATGTTCACTTTTTCCAAATATTTTCTTGTTATGTCGCCCTGAATAATGCTTTTCTAAACTGTTATCAAAATTTCGAAACCAACTGCTCCAGCTTGGATGAAACATTTTTCCCGATTTAAACTGACTGCCGAAAAAAAAAATGTACTACGCAAGTTTGGCAAGTGACGTCAAATTTGGCTCATTTAGTAAGGATTTCAAAATGGTTTAAGACTTGGTAAACTCTTACCGAAAATGTAGATAATTTTTTCTTTCGAAATAATCCCGTTTTCAACGAATTTATCTATCGGGTGTTTTTTTGAGTGATAGAACTTTGAATTGAAATAAACACATTTAAATTTAGATTGAAGCCAATTTTTTTTATTCTAAAGTTAATTTTATGACATTTGTTTTAAAAATAATTTCCGGCACATGTCCACCACAACTAGCTCTGAGGAACCGCATTCCACCAGACCAGCTTTGGACCACTTTTTTGAGTAATTCAGGCCTTATTACATCAATAACACGGAATAAGTTAGCTTCCAAAGCGTCTACTGTTTCTGGTTTATAAGCATAAACCAATGACTTGACATAACCCCAAAGAAAATAATCCAGTGGAGTTATGTCGCATGATCTTGGAGGCCAATTAATTGGACCATTTCTCAAAATAATGTTATCGCCAAATCGTTCATTCAATAAATCAATTCTTACGGCAGCAGCATAAGTTAAGCACTTCTGGGTCGATACCATTAAAATTTTGAAACAAATAATCATTGATCAATGATCTGTAACGATCACTATTCACTGTTACATTAGCTCCAGCATCGTTTTTGAAGAAATATGGACCGGTGATGCCTCCAGCGTGTAAAGCACACCATACAGTGCATTTTTCAGAATGCAATGGAACCTGCAGAACTTCTTCAGGATTGTTTTCACTCCATATACGGCAATTGTGCTTGTTGCATAGCCTTTCAACCAGAAATGAGCTTCATCACTAAACACAATTTTACGATAAAAAAGTGGCTTGAAGTAAACTTCAAGCTGTTCTAGGGCCTAATCAGAAAACAAACGACGCTGGTCAAATGGCTTTAGTTCTTAAACTGGTTGGATTTTGTATGGGTGTAGACCAAGATCTTTACGCAAAATTTTCCTTGTGGTGGATGCACAGTCTTGTTGTGAACGTCGGCGAATAGACAAATCTGGATCATCATTAACACTTCTCTCACTCTTGACTTGCAGCAGAGATATTTTCTTCTGTATGTACAGTTCTTTGTTGTTGTTGTTGCATCGAGTATGTTGTCTGAGAATGTTGTCCGAAATCTATCGATAGTTCGACGAATAAGCTGCTCCGATGGACGATTATGTAAACCATAAATTTCGAAGTGCTCTATAAATATGGCAAATAGAACACTGATTTTAAAAATAAATTTCAACAATTTATAAACGTTGTTGCGACGTAAGTCTTTCCATGATAATTTGTCAATGCTTACTGAACAGAAATGTCAAAACAATATGGCATATACCTTCTGTTAAATCTCATTTATCCCTATCGAAAGTTCTATCACTCTAAAAAAAACACCCGATACCTTACTTAAAAATTATTGTAATGTGCATTTTAAGGTGCGTTTGAAATAAAACTCAGTGAATTCCTCAAGTTTTTAATTAAACTGAGATTTACAAGGAACTTCCACTGAACATTTATGGCAGCATGTGGTACCAACAAGATGGCAGCCCAGCGAATTATGCTGCCACAGTAAGAAAATTCCTCATTCAAGTATACCCCGATATGTGGATTGGGCGGGGTGGTACGATTCCGTGACCTACCCGTTCACCCGATTTGAACCCAATGGACTTCTTTTACTGGGGTACAATAAAGGAGAAAGTGTATTCCAAACGGATGCAAGATTTGGACGAGCTGCGCCGAAGACTTGCAGAAGCAGCTGAAGATCGCATCAAGAAGATACGCTCGTCTTATTACGAGATCATTTTTAAGGAAATGAAGAGCTTGCATTGCAGCTGATGGTAAACATTTCGAATATTAAAAACTTAAGGAATTAATTGAACTTTATTTCAAACGCACCTTAAAATAGCACATTAGAATAATTTTCAACTAAGATGTTAAAAACGGGATTATTTCCAAAGAAAAAATTGTCTACGATTTCAACTAGAATTTACTAAGTGTTATACCATTTTGGAATCTTTACTAAATGCGCCAAATTTTTACGTCACTTGCAAAAATCACGTACTTCAAGTTTTTTTCAGTAGTCAGTTTAAACTGGGCAATATTTGTATTTTGAAAATTTTTTGGGGATGATGTCTTTTTTTCATTCAAGCTGAAGTAGCTGGTTTTTAAATTTTGATAAGTTTAGGGAAAGTTTTTGGAAAAAGTGAAGATTTGTGGCAACAGGGGTAAAAAGACCGTTACAGGGTATAGATTCTCAAGATTTTTTTTTAATGCCTATCATTTGAAGAACATGCCACATAGATTTCTTTTATATTTTTCTGATAACCAGTACTACTTGCCTCGCCACCCAGTTCTGGCTTGAAAGTGATTTCTGGGACATCCTATATATTTTATTGATTGTTTTTATTTAGCATCCAAATAACTTCCAACTGATGTGAAGATGGGTTTGAAATTCGATTATTTTTTCTAGAAAATGTGCTATCTATTTTTTTAAAACGGAAAGTAAGGAGAATCTTTTCGAATTCGATGTAGAACATTTTTTGGTAATTGAATGTGTCATTCATCAATATCCACTCGAAACAAAATTTGTCTTAGGTGATATATTTAGATGATTTTGGTCAATACTTTTTCTTTTCATTCTGTACTATTTATAAGTTGGTTGCCGCCACATTGTTGATATTCTCTATGTGTGTTTTCTTAGGCATTTTATTATATTTAATTATAAAAAGATTTCAAGATATTTTCTCAGATTAAAACTTTCTATGTTGTTTCCATTTTGTTCATCTAATAATGATAAACCACAACGACGATGAGGAATTGAAGTAAAACCCAAACACTTATTCTTCCAAACAGAGAACAAAAATACACTTGAGTAAATAAAACAAAGGTCTTACCTTCTGTAATAATAACTGAACTTGTATCAAACGAAGCGAGGCTACCATAGTGCGCTCTGCATGAAGGTGCTTGAGAGCCACTGTGTGAGGAAACTGTGTCCAGTGTCACATTCGTCGAATTTTCCGAAATGGCCATAGTGTCAGTGGATCCCATCGAATCTCCAGTGGACCTGGTACTTGGTGTATGGGACACGCTGAAAAATTTATTTCATTAGTAACGAGACTATTTCATCGAAGCACCGATTTCGTGGACAAAAGTTCTCGTGTATTTTTGGAATATAACCAAAATGTGACTTAGTGGTAAAAAACTATTTCAATTCTCTACAGTGAGTGTCATGGTTCATACTTGTTTTAATTGTTGAGTTTTCCATTTTGTTCTCGGGTAAGTTATTTCTTGACATAAATTTCTTCTCTATTTATCTGTTTTTTCTTATCAGGTTATGGGGAATGAATACTTAAGTGGAGTAATTTCATAAAACGACTGATAAAGTCTGGGCTCTGAAGAATTTCATACTCAATGACATTTTGTCTGCCACTTCCTTTCATTTTTCAGAATCAGTGTTTTCTCTACTCGATGCAACAACAACAACAAGACAAAGAACTGTACGTACAGAGGAAAATATCGCTGCTGTAAGTCTTAGTGTTAATGATGATCCAGATTTGTCCATTCATCGACGTTCAAAACAAGTTGGACTCTGTGCATCCATCACATGAAAAATTTTGCATAAAGATCTCGGTCTACACCCATACAAAATCCAACCGTTTCAAGAACTAAAGCCATTTGACCAGCGTCGTTTGTTTGCTGATTAAACCCTAGAACAGCTTGAACTTGATCCACTTTTTTATCGTAAAATTGTGTTTAGTGATGAAGCTCATTTCTGGTTGAACGGCTATGTAAACAAGCAAAATTGCCATATATGGAGAGAAAACAATCCTCAAGAAGTTCTGAGAGGTTCCATTGCATCTGTATGGTGTGCTTTACACGCTGGAGGCATCATTGGTCCATATTTCTTTAAAATCGATGCCAGAACTAGTGTTACAGTGAATGGTGCTCCAATGTAGCACCAACAAGATGGTGCTACACCTCATGCTGCTACCGTAACAATTGATTAATTGAAAGAAAGTTCTGGCGATAACATTATTTAGAGAAATGATCCAATTAATTGGCCTCCAAGATCATGCGACATAACACCAGTGGATTATTTTCTTTGGGGTTATGTCAAGTCATTGGTTTATGCTGATAAACTAGAAACAATAGACGCTTTGGAAGCCAACATAACTTGATGAAATGAGGCCTGAATTACTCTAAAAAGTGGTCCAAAATTGTCCAATTGGTCCAATTGTCCAAAATTGGTCTAGTTGAATGCGGTTCCTCAAAGCTAGTCGTGGTACATATATGCCGGAAATTATTTTCAAAACATAAATTTCATAAAATTATCTTTCAAATAAAAACAAAATTTGGCTTCAATCTTAATTTAAGTGTGCTTTATTTCAATTTAAAATTCTATCACTCAAAAAAAAACACCCCATATGAAAATTGTCGAAAAATTATTCCAAGTGTCAAAAGTTTTGAAAGTTTTCAACTTCTAAGGCTTTCTACTTCATAATTACTTATAGAATTGATTACATTTCCTCAGCTTACATGCTTTTACAACTTATATAATCTTAGATTATATTCCTTATATACAAATTTCCAAAATTTCTAACTTAGACTCTTCGTTTCCTTAATTCATTAAAATTTTAATTTTTTTTTTGAAAATTTATAGTGCTTTGATAAGATGTAATTAAGCTTGCTTATTGTCAATATTTTCACCAAAAGTAACTAGGTTTCAGGATAATAACAAAGTTTTCCATAGTTTTCTCTACTAGTTTCAGAATAGATATCCAAATTAAAATTACCGCGATTTCTAACAACTTTGGCTGTCTCAAATATTGAATAATTGTGATGTGAAACCTACCCAACAGTTCCATATAAATTTTCTAAAATAATTTCTGGTTTTTGACTAACGTTTATACAATTTTCATTTGGCTAGTTGATGTGTAATCCGAACATGATATATATTTTAAGACAGACCGATATGAATTCTGCTCTCGTAATTTTAAGACTGATTGATTTTTTCCGTGTCTTCCCTATTTATAGTTTTCACGAAAAATTGAATTTCGAAGCTTACTAGCTTCTGTCAAAATTATTGAAAAATGATGCTTTCGATGATTTTACAAAATTTACAATATTTCTTGGCTTGAAATTACTGTTGAAAATTAGCCTATTTTTTAAACTACATTTTGATGTATGTTTCATGTTAAACAGAACAGTTAAAATCTTGCTTTTCATCCGTAAAGTATTTCAAATGTCAAAATTTAACAAAGTTTAACTTCTAAGGCTTATAACTTTTAAATTACTTAATATTACTTATGATATTGATTAAATTTCCTTAGCTTAGATGCTATTACAACTCTATTTATGCCTGAACATCTTGAAGGATATCTCTTACATTAATAATTTCAGAATATCTGACGTAGATGCTATCTTTCATTGAATTAATTGAATTTTAATCAAATTTGTCCTATTTACATCATTCTGGTGAGTTATATTTAATTTAGCTTATTCTTTGTCAATAATTTCACTGAACTTTATATGTGATTCATGATAGTAACAAATCTTTTCAACAATTTCTTCATCAATTTCAAATTAGATACCTAAATTCAAATTACTTCTATTTATTGCAACTTTGGCAGTCTTTACATTGAATTATTGTGAATTGAAATCTCCCTGTGAATTCTATTTATAAACTGTCAACAAGATTACTGATTTTTGAATACCGTTCAAAGAATTTTCACACGACTAGTCGTTATGTGCTCTGAATATGCTTTTTCTTCATAATATGAGCTTCTGAGTACTTTTATGAATTGAATTACTAATATTTCTGTCAGAATGGATATTATTTAATTTATTTTGGTCTGGTTACACTCTAACGAGTCAACTTATATACAAAGGTGAATATTTTCCTTGAGTTGTAATTTTTCATCTTATTTCATTTATGAGTCATTATAACTCGTATACAAGATTTATTTTATGAAATACATGAAAATATATATATTATATATATTATATTATTTATATATATATATATATATATATATATATATTTTCATGTATTTCATAAAATAAATCTTGTATACGAGTTATAATGACTCATTAATGAAATAAGATGAAAAATTACATGATATATATATATACTAGTGTGTTTGCAACAGCTGATTAAGTCAGTCGATGTCAGAGTGCGTGCCGATTTTTACTGTGGGTGATTACGTTGAGCAAAGAATTTGTTTAAGGTTTTGTGTTGTAAATGAGTTTTCGTATGCCGATGCATTGAAAATGTTGCAAAAGGCCTTTGGTGATAATGCTCTATCGAAAACTCGTGCATATCAGTGGTACAGAGCCTTCAAGGACGGTCGTGAAGTGGTCGCCCATCGACGGCTTCGATCGAAGATAACGTCGATAAAATTAAGGAAAGGGTGCTGGAAAACCGTCGTACCAGCTTGAGAGAGATAGCACATGATCTTAAGATATCCCACGAGTCCGCACGTACGATTTTGATTGATATTTTGGGCATGAGAAAGGTGGCCGCACGACTCGTACCGAAAGACCTGAATTTTCTTCAAAAATGTCATCGCGAACAGGTTGCTTCAGACATGCTGGATCGCTGTAATTCCGATTCTACATTCATGGAACGCATTATAACTGGTGATGAGACCTGGGTCTACGAGTACGATATGCAAACAAGCCAGCAATCATCGGAATGGGTGGCAAAAAATGAGCCGAAACCGAAAAAACCACGCCAAAGCCGCTCGAAAATGAAGGTGATGCTCATTGTTTTCTTCGATATCCGTGGCGTGGTGCACTACGAATTCGTTCCAGAGGGTCAGACGGTAAACAAGGAGTATTACCTAGGCCTTATGAAACGTTTGCGTGAGCGTATCCGTAAGAAGCGGCCAAATTTGTGGGCGAACAACTCATGGATTTTGCATGACGTTAACGCGCCTTCTCACCGAGCTACGATTGTGACTGACTTTCTCGCCAAAAACTCAACAAACGTGCTTCAGCAACCACCGTATTCGCCGGATTTGGCTCCCTGCAACTTTTTCCTCTTCCCAAAACTAAAATTGCCCCTTCGTGGCACCCGTTTTGAGTCGATTGAAGCCATAAAACAAAATTCGGCGCGAGAGCTAAAGTCCATCCCGGAAAGCGCCTATAAAAAATGTTTCGATAATTGGAAGTGCCGTTGGCATAGATGTATTGGGGCAAATGGAGCCTATTTTGAAGGCGACCCAATAAATTTTGACGATTAAATGTAAAAATGTTATTTTAATTGAAAATTCTCGGTATTTTCTTGACAGAGTGGTATATATATATATATATATATATATATATATATATATAGAATAGATATATATATATATATATATATATATATATATATATATATAATAGTTGAGATACAATTTGTTTTATTTTATTATTAAATTATCCGTCTCTATCCTGCGATTTCACTACATTGGACTTCTTTCTTTAAGGCTACATTGAGTCATTGGTTTACAGCAATCATCCAGCAAATTTAGACGATTTACAGATCAATATTGAACGAGTAATTGCTAACATATGACCTGATTTGTGTGAGAGTCATGGGAATTAAGGTTCAACGACTTCATCCTGTCAGCGTTTCCGTGGTGGACATTTAAATGATAATTTATTTCATAACTAATGGTATCCATCTTACTTTGTAACGACATAAAAATTTCAATAATTTTCAAATGAGTAATGTATTTTATTTACAAAACAAAATGGAGCGCTGTTAATGAAAGACCCTTTTGTAGGGAAGATAACAAGTAGAATTTTGAAGAGTGTAAAAATAAGATGTTGGTTCAGTCTTAATCTTTTGCAGATAAGAGCAATGGTGATAAATTGAATTCAAGTTGTTCATTTGTGATTGTAGCTTCTTTCCATGTACTGAACATTTTTGGAAACTTTCTAAAAGGTTCATTCCTCTGCTTTTATTACCAAGTGATATGCGAGAAATCAATAACATAATTTCTTATTTCATTCCATTATTTGATTACTTGTGCTAAGTTATTTCGGATTCCACTTTGGATTTTACGATGCTTGCAAATGTTCCACCATACCTTTGAGATACATAGTTCAATAATTCATGGTTTGAGTACCAGAAAATCCTTATCTCAATTAATCAATCGCGTGCGTTGTCTGCTCATTTCCAGCACGAGTGTAGAATCGCCATTAGGGTTAGTCTCCACTGATTCACAAGATAGTTGAGGTGGTGGCCGGATCGATCGATAATCGGCGCTATCGAGCGTGTATCATTTACAATAATTGAGAGATCGTCCGGTTCGCAATACGTGGCAATGATTATATAGGGGAAATGACTAATGGCCTTTAAACGATAACCGCTCGCCAGCAACCGGCTGTCAATATATCCGATGGCTCGCGGTCACAGTCTTGTTAAAATTCCTGCTCGCTTTTATCGGTGTGAAAATACCCTCTCGGAACGGGATAAGATAAAAAATTACCTTTTCGATAATTGTGCGAAAATTATTTTTGCACTCAATTTAGCGTCTGGTAAGTGAGTGAGGCCGCATATTTTTGTCGAGGGCTTTCTAAAAAGCCAATATTTTACGAGCCAATAAATCCGTCGTTATAATTTTCGGGAACCTGTTATTAGGCTTTCAAGTGGAAAACGATTCTACCGCTGTGCGAGGTTTTATCACACCTCGGCCATATCGGTCGCTTACAGGTTTGCCACAATGTACAGGGTAGCTGATACTGAATATCCTCATTGGCATCCAGGAATTGGTGTGAGATACAATATCGGTTAAAGTATGGCAGAAATGCGTATGTTAAAAACGCACATTTTAGTGATTTTATTTTCAGTCTGTATTTCGTTTTCAATAAGGTCAAACGGTTATATATAGTCCGTAAAGAAAGTATCCGGCAAAAACAAAGCACAATTGTAATTATTCAGTATACATTCTGTCAAGAAAGTACCGGGAATTATCGATTTAAATCTGGCGGGGCAATGAGGCAGGTAAATTTTTTTTTCCTAGGTTGGTACCACTGTTCTTAATTACTATGCCAAGCTTGAGCGGGATCTGTCAACTAGTGTGTTTGCAACAGCTGATTAAGTCAGTCGATGTCAGAGTGCGTGCCGATTTTTACTATGGGTGATTACGTTGAGCAAAGAATTTGTTTAAAGTTTTGTGTTGCAAATGAATTTTCGTGTGCCGATGCATTGAAAATGTTGCAAAAGGCCTTTGGTGATAATGCTCTATCGAAAACTCGTGCATATCAGTGGTACAGAGCCTTCAAGGACGGTCGTGAAGTGGTCGAATACTTGCCTCGTTCTCGTTCTCGGAATTAAGGAAAGGGTGCTGGAAAACCGTCGTACCAGCTTGAGAGAGATAGCACATGATCTTAAGATATCCCACGAGTCCGCACGTACGATTTTGATTGATATTTTGGGCATGAGAAAGGTGGCCGCACGACTCGTACCGAAAGACCTGAATTTTCTTCAAAAACGTCATCGCGAACAGGTTGCTTCAGACATGCTGGATCGCTGTAATTCCGATTCTACATTAATGGAACGCATTATAACTGGTGATGAGACCTGGGTCTACGAGTACAATATGCAAACAAGCCAGCAACCATCGGAATGGGTGGCAAAAAATGAGCCGAAACCGAAAAAACCACGCCAAAGCCGCTCGAAAATGAAGGTGATGCTCATTGTTTTCTTCGATATCCGTGGCGTGGTGCACTACGAATTCGTTCCAGAGGGTCAGATGGTAAACAAGGAGTATTACCTAGGCGTTATGAAACATTTGCGTGAGCGTATCCGTAAGAAGCGGCCAAATTTGTGGGCGAACAACTCATGGATTTTGCATGACGATAACGCGCCTTCTCACCGAGCTACGATTGTGACTGACTTTCTCGCCAAAAACTCAACAAACGTGCTTCAGCAACCACCGTATTCGCCGGATTTGGCTCCCTGCGACTTTTTCCTCTTCCCAAAACTAAAATTGCCCCTTCGTGGCACCCGTTTTGAGTCGATTGAAGCCATGAAACAAAATTCGGCGCGAGAGCTAAATTCCATCCCGGAAAGCGCCTATAAAAAATGTTTCGATAATTAGAAGTGCCGTTGGCATAGATGTATTGGAGCAAATGGAGCCTATTTTGAAGGCGACCCAATAAATTTTGACGATTAAATGTAAAAATTTTGTTTTAATTGAAAATTCCCGGTACTTTCTTGACAGAGTAGTATATTTTTAATTCTTGAATTAGAAAATTATAACAAAATATTCATCTTATTTACTTATACAACCTCCATTTAACTGTAAACACTCGACTAGACGTCAAGGTACACCCGAAACTAGACCCCCCTCCATAATTTTCGGTGATGGTAGATAAGGATTGTAAAACTGACTGAATTAAGTTATCTTTATTTGGTGGCGCTGCTCGTTCAACTTCAATATTCAATAATCCCTATATGTTTTCAATGGTACTAAGATCTGGTGAAGCTGCCGGCCATGAAATGGTTGTCACTTGGTGTTCTTGCATTCAAGCTTGAGTAATATGGCATCTTGTATTATCCTGCTGAAAACGCCACCCCTTTGGATATAAAGCATGCCCCGGTTCAAGAAGAAAATCGTTTAGAATGCTACAATATTCTTCACTATTAATGGTACCATCAACTATAAAGAGGGGCGTAGCACCATGCTGATATATTGCTCCAAAACAATTTTTTGGTGGGAAATTTGAAAATTTGAACGGTTGTTTTGATAGGATTTTCAAGTGATTTACACCAAGTTGGAAATGACTTTTATCAGATATGAAGACATTATTAAAATTATGTTCTTGAAAAGGTCGACAAAATCTTATCCTTCGTTTTTTTGTGGAGGTGTCAGGTGGAGGTTTTTTTTTTGGTTTCTTTGATACTTGTCCTTGTCTTTTCAGTGACATACGGACGGTTTCTTCAGTTCAGTAAATTGCACTAATTATTAAACGTTTTGAAAACCTTTTCTCTACAAATATTCTACCTGTTTTATTTTTTCTAGTTGTGACATTATTTCATAAATTGTATACCTGTGGACAATCAACAATATTGGACAAATAGTGTTGCCATGCAACT
Source organism: Megalocaria dilatata (assembly GCA_034642435.1). Lineage (NCBI taxonomy): Eukaryota > Metazoa > Arthropoda > Insecta > Coleoptera > Coccinellidae > Megalocaria > Megalocaria dilatata. The sequence goes on from CM067858.1 coordinate 28,808,621, forward strand.
TTGGCATTAGTCGACTATCTGCACAATCTATTTTATACATTACTTTTGTCTTAGAATGTTACAAAAAAAAGTATACTAAAATTATGAAAAATACTAAATTCCCGATACTTTCTAGGCGGATATAATAAAAATATATATGATGTTAATAATATAACACTAATACTTGTCTAATTTTATTTTTCATCTTATTTCATGGTATACATATACATTTTTCGTTTGCTTATGAGCACCTTCTTTCGAAACAAGACCTTCCTTTGCACGTATTGTTTTAATTTTCAAATGTAAAAAATCTGTCATCTAAACAATTCTTTTTCTCTTTATCCGCAGCACGAAAAAGTTTCTTTATTATGTTATCGTGAGAAGTGACCTTATCAAGTTTCACACAGGAAGGTTATATTCTTATTAACATTTATTTCACTTCGAATTTGGAAACTTGAACGATACCAGGATATTTTGATAGGATTTTCAAGCGATTTCCACCAAGTTGGAAACAACTTTCATCGGATATAAAGACATTATTAAAATTATCTTCTTGAAAAATATGACAAAATTCTATCCTCCGTTCCTTTTGTAAAAGTGTCATTATAGAGATTTTTTTTGGTTTCCTTGATCAGTAGCCTTGTCATTTCAGTGACATACGTATGGTTTCTTTACATACTTTTGTATTTCGTTGATTCCCAAATCTGTTTTAGCCAATTTGCGAAACCCCAGGTGCGGATTGTGTCTTCCTAGGGCCAATAAAGCGTTTAAATTGTTTCCTTTAATCTTACGCGATCTTCCTGAAACTGCTCTATGCCTCATATCCATGCCATTTTATATCCTCTCTATTATCTCAAATACAGCAAATACTTTTTTCCAGTTCAGTTAATTGCACTAATTTTTTAGCTTTCGAAAACCTTAGGATCAAGACCGAACCAACATCTTATTTTTAAATTTTTTAAAATTCTACCTGTTATCTACCTTACTATTATAAATAGGATTTCAAGTTCTGTTCCCTTCAGTTTTGAAAATGAAATAAACGGTGAAATTTAAGCCAAGTTAATACAAATTTTTTATTACTGTTTTACTACCAGAAATTTTCAGATTTATTACAATATGTAAGGTTTACATTTTTGCAACTAGTTTCGAAATTTCGTTCATCTTCAGGCAACTGACCCCTAAGCACATGGTACAGGGTATTTTATGTAGTCAGGTACAACGTAGTGATAATAAAATGTGAGACTTACAAGAATTTTATCTCGAACAGATGTTAGAAAAAATAAAAAATTTTGGGTAATTATGAGGGTAGATATTGTAAAACATCTGAAAATTGTTGGTAGTAAAATATAGTAATAAAAAATTTGTTTTAATTATAATCAACTAACAAATAGTTAACGGCTGAAACAGTTCAATATCTGAAAAGTTAAGCCAAGTTGGATGGAGTAGTCCGTTACTTTGTGATAGTTCATTTTAATGGAATGAAATAAGGAATTACTTTGTTTTCTATCACTTTTTATTATAACTGATATACAGTGACTCGAGTTTCGTAGTGTTTACTACATTTTCAAACTGAACTAACAAATTAGATCTCAACTATTATATATGGGGATTGTAGGCTTCGGCAGAGCTTCGAAGAGAGGGGTTTTCCAAAGTTCCGTCTGTTCGTTGAGTAGTTTTATTATTGGTACGTGCTTTTTATATTTTTCAATTTCTATGGATTCCAGGATGTCAAGTTTTTTCCCTTTCGCTGGACATCCTGGCTGACATCCTGGAATCCATAGAAATTGAAAAATATAAAAAGCACATACCAATAATAAAACTACTCAACGAACAGACGGAACTTTGGAAAACCCCTCTCTTCGAAGCTCTGCCGAAGCCTACAATCCCCATATATAATAGTTGAGATCTAATTTGTTAGTTCAGTTTGAAAATGTAGTAAACACTACGAAACTCGAGTCACTGTATATCAGTTATAATAAAAAGTGATAGAAAACAAAGTAATTCCTTATTTCATTCCATTAAGCCAAGTTGTTTTCATTTACTTTATTAATTTTGAACTCAGTTAAAAAACCTTCTATTCTTTTCTTCAATATATTTTGGACGATTTTTCTCAAGTTGAGAATTAGGTCGATATCTATCTACATCCAATTTGTGTCCATCTTTGAAAACTGGTATAATTTTAGCTACTTTCAGTGCCTTTGGATATCTATACTCCCGTTGTCAACATTACATTGATTATTATATACTAACTGACAAAGAAACTGCAACACCCAGAAGGAGCTGTTTAAATTTTAAATTTTTTTTGGTAAAACATAGATAGTATAGCAAGAGGTAAATGATTAAAATTTGGAGAAAAAAATCATGATGGTCTTTTCATGTAAACATTTTCTGTTACTTAAATATGTAGTCGTTTTTTGCAAATTTTTTAAATTCTACAACAAACCAGCTGTTCCAGGAGATCCAAAATCGATGTTTATTTGTTGTTGCCCAAAATCGAAGAAGGGGCACAAATAAAGTGCAAGATCGACGTCTAAAACCTATGGGTATTAGAGACCGATTTGCGACAACTGGATCTTTGGCTGATGATTTGTTAGGAGAACAACGCCATTCTGCAGCATTACCGACCCCATCTTGTGTTACCTCTGACGGTTGAGCATCGCCGGCAACGATTACAGTGGTGCAGAGAACGTCAACATTGGAATGTGAAATGGCATCAGGTCGTTTTTTCTGATAAATCTCGATTCTCCTTGGGTGCACATGATGGCCGAAGAAGGGTTAAACGACGTCGGGGAGAAAGACGTAAACCTTAGTTTGATATTGAGCGTCATGTACACCGGACGGTAGACGTTATGGTATTGCACATGCAAGTAGGTTACCTTTAGTCTTCATTCTCTGATTTACTCTGATAATAATTAAAGTGTTGAGATCATTAAAAACGAAATTGAAACATTACTTCATGAACTCAATCAGAACCATAATAATGCTATCCCAAATAGTCTAACCAACAGGAGAAAACGATATGAACTATGTATATTAAATAATGGTGGCCATTTCGAGCAATTTCTCTAGTTGTAACTATTCATTGTTTACCACCATAAATACTCAACAATGTCGAGTTCTTGACTCTCATTCCGTAAGACGCCTCTTTCTCTTAAAACTTTTAGAATCTCTTGTTGTAAGTATAAATAAATTTCACTTGGAATTGGATGATCTGGATGTAAAGCCATATATTCCCCCTTTGTAGCTTTCTTATTTTTCTCATAAAATATAGGATAGATTTATTGTATAATCAATGATATCTTTGTATCTATTGATTTGTTGAAATAAATTTGATTTGATTCAGAATTTTCCCCTTCTGTGTAATGCATGTTTCAGAAATAATTTTGTTTAATATCAACGAATGTCATATTGTTACCAAAGTCGTTTGTTGATTTATCACAGCCTACCACTTGACAACCGATTACTGAGCCTACCAGACGGCTCTTCGAATTTGAGACTCTGAGAAAAAGAGCTAGCCAAATATGAGAAAACGTATAGAGTGATCCATTTGAAAAAATTAAGTTACACTCAATATCTTGTCCACCCTATATACATTCCATTTTGTGAAATCATTATGAAAAAATTCAGTTGAGTTCTTACAAATTCTTCGAATAACTTTTTTTTGTATCTCCATTTGTAACAAAGTTAAAGGAGGGGGTCAAATTATAGTGAAAAACCTGGTACAGAGCAGCGAAAACCGAATCCCCATTGACATCCAGGAATCGGTAAAAGATACAGTTTCGGTTAAAATAAAGACGAAATTCCGTTTTAAAATCCTAAATTTCATTGAACCTGATTTCAAATATCTGTTAGCGTTACTTTATAAGTGTTTCATTTCGAATGGAAACATAAAATGACTGTTTTTACTATACCCTTTTCATTAAATATCTTTAAGTTTCGAGGTGTAGCTACATTCTCAAACATTTGATTAGAAAATATTTTAGGATTTTCTTGAGAGCAAATTTTGAACAGGAGTGAAATGATAGGGTTGGAGCTTTTGTTTTCTTAGAATTCTAATAATTGACGACCGACTTACTCCTGTTGCTGCCAGTTAACGTGAACTCACTTCAGGATTTTCATCTACTTGAACCAAAACATTTTCATTAAGTGTCATTTGTTTCAGACGAACACTCAGATTTTTAATACGAAATGACCCAGTTTTATACAAACGACGAAATAAACTTGCAAAACTTTCATGATTTGGTCACCTTCTGCCTGGAAATAAAAATGCAAACCTTGTAGCTGCAGAGCGGCCGAAAAGGGTTTCTTGTGGATATACATCACAATCATGTCCCTCATTTCTTCATTCGTAAAATGATTGTGACGAGGCATTGCAATCGAAAAAGTTTTAAAAAATGCAACAATAAACTATAATCACACAGCAGAATAATTCACTAAGAAGAAATGACATTTACCAGCAACATTTTTATGACAGTCCAAAGCATACTGTTCATAAAAGAAATAATATTTCAAACCCCCTTAAACAATAAAGTCTTCAATTGCGTTTTTCTCGAAAACGGTATTAAGTAAAAATGATTTTCATATCGTATTTTCTAATCGAGATCACCATCAAGTTTTGTCAACAAAGCTACCACTTAGTTTAATTCCTTTTCTTGATTGTTTCGTTCTCTACTTGACGGAAATTCATCGTATATGATTTAAAGTAAGACGCTTCATTTTGGTAATTAATTTCATCATCAGGAATGATTCACGTTGCGCCCACTATAACAAAAAGTAATACATAAAATATTATTCCTCTTCCAATGTGTACCATTTTGATAACGAATGAAAAAAAAAAACAGTAAAGTTAATAGCAAAATACAAAACAAAAAATTCAAATTTAATTAATAAAAAGAGATTTTTATATAAAAGGATTATTACAAAATTTTGAATATCATACAGAGTTATTCTGTTAACCTACAAATTAAAAAAAATTGTATTAAAGAACTTTTAGAATTAAATGAATGTCTTAGAAATGTTTCTCTAAGACATTTATTCAATTTAATTCTAAAAGTTTCTTAATACAATTTTTTTTTACTTTGTAGAAGGTTAACAGAATAAATCTGTATGATCTTTAAAATTTTCGAATTTAACTCTCTGTATTTTTTCCACAGCAATATTTTATTGAAGCATATTTCCTCTGATCGTCATATTTTGGTCCAAATAATCATTTCTTTATGATTGATGAATTAAAATAAATTAAATCAAATTAATAAAAAAAAAAAGTGTATCAAAAATTTTTATAATCCGATAAGTATGTAAGATTGTTTACCGTTGTACTATGTAGCTGTATTTTGGGTTAAAAAAATTGTGGAAATATTCTTCATTATTTCTTTAAATTCTAAGGTTTTTCATTTACAAGGGTGTGCTTAATGGTAGGGAGCATTTATTTCGGAATTTTATTGTCATATATAATATAATATGGGGTTTTTTACTTGAAAGAAGAGTTCTACAGTATCTTAAATAGCACACACATTGATTGTGCTAACCTCACTACAAATTTTAATTTCATAAGAAATTTTCTTAAACACTTTACAAAATCAAATTAAATTAATGTCTTAGAAAAGACAGCTTCAATTTAGTAGACATATACTCGTAGAATTAACACTCATTACACAGCATCTAAAGGAATAAAAGAAAATATAGAATATCAATTAAAATTATTGAATAAATACTTGAAGGATATTCAATGATTTTAGTTTTCTTTATTTTCTTTGGATTCTTTTAATGTATAATGAGTGTTAATTCTATATGTCTACTGAACAACTGAATACATATTCAATGATTTTAATTAATATTCTTTATTTTCTTTGGATTCTTTTATTCTTTTGATGTATAATGAGTGTTTATTCTATATGTCTACTAAACTGAAACTGTTTTTTCTAAGATATTTTTTTTATTTAATTTCAAAAAGTTTTTGAGATTTTTTTTATGGAATTAAAATTTGTAGTGAGGTTAGCAGAATTAGTCTTTATGATATTTAATTTTGTTTCCAGTTTTAACATAGTTAACTATCTATATGTGATGATTTTATCATGAAGATAAATACATAAATTTTCAAGGGTTTAAGTAACTTACAAGGAACCATGTCGTCCGATGTGTAGCAAATCCGAATTTGGAGAATTCCTGCTGCGTCTTCCCGTGATGTGTTGCCACTGTGGTCTATGAGGCAATCTCCCAGAAGTGGGAAAATTAGGAGGTCTGTCCCTCACTGCCTCGTCATATGTAGGAAGGCTATTCTGGAAATGAAGATATCACTAAAAAAATTGATACATCATTGAAAAAATTGAAAATCAATCTAATAATTAGAATTAATCTTTTCCATCACAGAATGTGTCAAGTAAGTTTTCAAATTCATTTATTTTATAAAATTTCCACTACTAAATGGATTATTAACGATTTCGGTTCGGTGTTATAGTACGTTGTGGTGAATCAGAACTATTGGGACATAGGTTGAAGACAAGTTTTTTGGACCAAAATATGACCATTGGACCAAAAATGCCTTGATAAAATATTGCTGTGGAAACAGTTACAGGGAGTTGAAGTTGAATTTTGGTATTAGTTTTTTGCTGATAATTTCACTGTTTATTTCTCAATCTTTATCAAAAACGGCACTGAGGCATAACTTTGGACAAGGAATATTATAAGGTTGTTCGGAAGGTAATTTCGTTTTTCCCGCAGAGAGGATTTAATTGTATTTTTTCGAACCCAACTTCACACTTGAGCCGCATAATCATTTTATGCTTTGAAAGCTGATATAGCAAGGCTTATATGTGAAAAGAATCAATTAATTCCACGCTGTAGTTTTTGGTTGGTGCCCTTTTAAAAATGGAGAGATATAAGTAGCATTTTCGTCATATTTTACTTTTTTACTAAAGAAAAAGTGAAAATGCTGTTCAAACCAGAAAGAAATTAACCGATGTGTATGGAGAATATGTGTTGACAACAGGCCAGTGCCAGAACTGGTTTGCAAAATTTCGATCCGACAACTTTGATGTCGAAGATACGGAAGACCGTTCGAAGCTGATAAAGACATGATAACGGCATTGGTTGATGCAAATCGGCGAATAACAACACGTGAGATCGGTGAGAGAATTCAACTGTTTATGACCTCTTGAAAGGCCTGGGTTCAACCTCGAAATTCGAACTATGGGTTCCTCATGTTCTCACGGAGAGAAATTTGTATCGTCGCGTTAAAGTCTGTGATTCGCTTCTCAAACGTCACAAAAATGATAGCTGATTCTTATCTATTATACAATATTTATATAACGGGTTTTTTAATAGGAATGATACAATTTAAAATGGTTATGATGGGAACACTGTATATTATTTTTGACATTTCTCAAGTCACTTGTGTTCATTAAGTTATGCCATTCACTCACTAAACGATACACGCTTCAACAACGTTTGGAAAATGTTAAATTATTTTATTAAAATCAGTGCTCTTTTGTGAGAATTCTGAGAAATTCAAGAAGAATTCATGGACGACATTATTTAATTAATCGAATCACTATTCGTCATGTTGTAGACAAATTTTAAAAGTGAATTTTCTATACACGATACAAGCGTACCAAAATGACAAAGAATCCTCAGCAAATAAATCAACATTTTTTAAGGATGTGAAACCAATATTTTCTTGAAATTCTCCAAGTTGTCGTTTGAAAACGATTTAATCGATTAGAACGACGTGGAACAGAAAAAATTGCATTTCTTTATCGTTCTGGTGCTCTTCTATCGTCTAAAGAAAATTAATTTCAAATTTGTCTACAATACTACGAGATTAATTGAATAATGTCGTCCATGAATTCTTCTGAAAACCCTGACAGTTTTCACAAGTGGGCACTGATTTTGATAAAATAAAGTAAAATTTTCTTAACGTTCAAATGACTTAACAGGTTCATTCTGATAGTCTTCTACAAATTTTAATTTCGAAAAATTTCATTCAAAATGTTTACAATTAAATTAATGTCTTATAAGCACTGCTTCAATTTAGCAGATATAGAAAATCAACACTCATTATATAATATCAATTGTAATAAAAAAATCCAACGAAATATAAATTATCAATTAAAATTACTATCTAAATAATTGAAGGAGACAAAATTTCATGAAAACCAAATCTTTTTCAAAAAGCAAAACATAATTTTAAGAACTTCTCCAAAACTAATTTATTTTAAATATTCAATATAATTGAATATTCAAATAAGTTACCAGACAGACCTGGTAGTATCCTTGTTGAACAAACACTAAAATCAGAGAACTTTAATAATCCTACGTATTCTATGTTCATTACAGAAATCCCATAAAGCTTGTTAGGTATTTTATGGTCTAAGTTAAAACCAAATAACATTTATACAATGAGTGAGGAAAACCGAAACATAATTATATATTATTATATATACAATAAAATAATAAGAAGATTATTACAAAATTTAAATATCAAAACTTTTTCAAAAAGCAAAACATAATTTTAAGAACTTCTCCAAAACTAATTTATTTTAAATATTCAATATAATTGAATATTCAAATAAGTTACCAGACAGACCTGGTAGTATCCTTGTTAAACAAACACTAAAATCAGAGAACTTTAATAATCCTACGTATTCTATGTTCATTACAGAAATCCCATAAAGCTTGTTAGGTATTTTATGGTCTAAGTTAAAACCAAATAACATTTATACAATGAGTGAGGAAAACCGAAACATAATTATATATTATTATATATACAATAAAATAATAAGATTATTACAAAATTTAAATATCAAAACTGTTTTGATATTTAAATTTTGTAATAATCCTTCTATCAAGTAAAAAACCTCTTTTTATTATTTTAATTTCTAATCGTTGTTGATGCGTGTATCTTTCCATGATTGAATGGGATGGAAAAAGTCAAAAATAATAACAGAGTTACCATTATAACCACTTCAAAATGTATCATTTCTATTGAAAAACTCGTTGAATTCCTTATGTCATTATCAGGATAAAGCTCATTCCACACGTGGTATTGAAATTTATCATTTTGTAAAGTTTTTCAGAATTTTTTGAATTGTCTGACTGATAAAAATCTTATTTAGTTTCAAATTGTTTTTTGAGTATGTACTACATGTTTCGAGAGGTTTTTCAAGTAATTTGTTTGAATATATTGAATATTTCAAATAAATTAGTATTGGTTATGTTTTGCATTTTTGAAAAAAATTTGGTTTTCATAAATATAAGATCAGAAACAAAATTTCATCTCCTTCAAGTATTTATTTAGTAATTTCAATTGATAATTTATATTTCGTTGGATTTTTTCATTACAACTGATATTATATAATGAATGTTGATTTTATATGTCTACTAAATTTAAGCAGTGCTTATAAGACATTAATTTGATTCTGAAAGTTTTTGAATGAAAATTTTTGAAATTAACATTTATAGGAAGCTAACAGAATAAATCTGTTTTGTTATTTGAATTTGTAATAATCCTTCTATGAAATAAAACCCCTCTTCTTATTATTTTATTGAATATATAATATATAATTATATTTTGGTTCTCCTGATTCATTATATAAGTGTAATTTGGGTTTAACTAAGGCCATAAAATACCTTACAAACTTTGTGTGATTTTTGTGATGAACATTGAATATGTTGGATTTTTAAGGTTCTCTAATTTTTCTGTTTATTTAACTACGATACTACGATGTCTGTCTAGTGAGATATTATTTATTAATTGATTTTATTTTTTAAACGTGAAGTAGGACTGATGAAGATAGTTTTTAATTTCAAATTGTTTTTTGAGGATGTACTACATGTTTTGAGAGATTTTTGAAGTATTTGTTTCAAATATATTAAGTATTTCCTGTAAATTAGTTTTGGAGAAGTTCTTAAAATTATGTTTTGCATTTTTGAAAAAAGATTTGGTTTTCATAAATATAAGATCAGAAACAAAATTTTGTCTCCTTCAAGTATTTATTTAGTAATTTTAATTGACAATTCATATTTTCTTGGGTTCTTCATTCCAGTTGATATTATATAATGAGTTCTGATTTTTATGTCTATTAAACTTAAGCAGTGCTTATAAGCCATCAATTTAATTCTGAAATTTTTTTTCATTAAAACTTGTAGGAGGCTTACAGAATAAATCTGTTTTTATAATTGAATTTTGTAATAATCCTTCTATCAAGTGAAAAACCTCTTTTTATTATTTAAATTTCTAAACGTTGTTGATGCGTGTATCTTTCCATGATTAAATGAGAAGGGAAATGTAAAAAATAATATACAGAGTTACCATTATAACCATTTCAAAATGTATCATTCCTATTGAAAAACTCGTTGAATTGCTTATGTCATTAACAGGATAAAGTTCATTCCAGGCATGGTATTGAAATTGATCATTTAGTAAAGTTATTCAAAATGTTTTGAATTGTCCGACTGATGAAAATCTTATTTAATTTAAAATTTTTTTTTGAGTATGTACTACATGTTTCGAGATTTTTCAAGTGATTCATTTGAATATATTGAATATTTCAAATAAACTTGTATTGTATAGTAGGTTATGTTTTGCATTTTCGAAAAAAATTTGGAGTTCATAAATATAAGATCAGAAACAAAATTTTGTCTGTTTTAAGTATTTATTTAGTAATTTCAATTGAAAATTTATATTTCCTTTGGTTTTTTTTTATTACAATTGATATTATATAATGAGTGTTGATTTTATGTACTACTAAATTTAGGCAGTGCATATAAGACATTCATTTAATTCTGAAAGCTTTTGAATAAAATTTTTTGAAATTAACATTTGTAGGAAGTTAACAGAATAAATCTGTTTTATTATTTGAATTTGTAATAATCCTTCTATGAAGTGAAAAACCTCTTCTTATTATTTTATTGTATATATAATATATAATTATATTTTGGTTTTCCTGATTCATTATATAAGTGTAATTTGGGTTTAACTAAGGCCATAAAATACCTTACAAACTATGTGCGATTTTTGTGATGAACATTGAATACGTTGCATTTTTAAGGTTATCTAATTTTTCTGTTTGTTCAACTAGGATACCACGAGGTCTGTCTAGTGAGATATTTTTTGTTAATTGATTTTATTTTTTAAATGTGAAGTAGGACTGATGAAGATATTTTTTAATTTAAAATTGTTTTTTGAGGATGTACTACGTGTTTCGAGAGATTTTTGAAGTATTTGATTCAAATATATTAAGTATTTCCTGTAAATTAGTTTTGGAGAAGTTCTTAAAATTATGTTTTGCATTTTTGAAAAAAGATTCGGTTTTCATAAATATAAGATCAGAAACAAAATTTTGTCTCCTTCAAGTATTCATTTAGTAATTTTAATTGACAATTCATATTTTGTTGGGTTTTTCATTCCATTTGATATTATATAATGAGTTTTGATTCTTATGTCTACTAAACTTAAGCAATGCTTATAAGACATTAATTTAATTCTGAAATTTTTTTAAATTAAAATTTATAGTAGGCATACAGAATAAATCTGTTTTGATATTTGAATTTTGTAATAATCCTTCTATCAAGTAAAGAACCCTCATCTTATCATTTTATTCCATGAAATTGTGTTAATGGCGAGTGGTGGTTAACAGACCACAAACTTTCAAACATTTTCCTAGTTTATTTAACGAGACTTAAACGTCTTGATCCTAATGTACCGATAATGGGAGAATACAAATTCGGATCAAGGTCCATCGCGAACTGTTGTTCTTGTTCAAGACGGCGAACAAACGGATGCAAATCAGGTAATTAAGGGGTAAAAATAGCAAATGACTGGAAGTCAATTAAAATAAATCCGATCAACAATAAATCGCAATTAGTTCAATCTGGTGCAATCGGCGTCGGTTCAAACTTCCACCTCCGATTATGCGAGCAGGGAACGTGACTCTTCAGCTCTTGGTCAGTGGTGGTTCGTCGAAATAGGCAAGAGAAGCGGTTCCTCCCCAACATCTTCTAATGAGTTGCGGATCGAATTTTCAGATATAATTATTGTAACAATAAAAGGAAAATATTTAAATTGACTGCCATTTTAGCCAAGATAGTTGGAAAAATCAATAATAGAGACATACAATGTCCCCACGATTTGTTTATCATTGTAACTTTTTTATTGAATCAGTCGTTGAATTAATCGTCAATCAATTTGGTTCTGTTGCGACCAAATAATATGAAAATAACTCATGTTTTAAGGAACCAATAAAATCCGTGAATTTCCCATAGATAAGGCGTATTGATAAGTGGATATACACTTGACGACGTGGTATAATTGTTTTGGTGTTTCGCCTTCTGCCATATTGTGATCGTTTCCATAGTAATTTTCTTGGACGTTCGCCAAATAAAATAAAGTCGAGCTCAAAGAAATGTCATTGAATTTTTCAAAATGCAGCGCTTTGGTTATACTTGTAGTGTTGAAATAGATCAAGAAATCGAAAATTTGACACCAGAAAATACCACAAAAACTCATAATTATGTCTGGAAACAGTAAACGGTGTTTTATGAACATCGGAATTACAAACTTTGTGCTGATATTTTGAATGAAGAACTAGCAGATATACTGAAAGATTCGGCATTCAACATGAAAGGTACATATTTGATAGATTCGGTCTTCACTTGGTGGAAACTCATTTTAATTAAAAAAATGTATATATGACAGTAATTTATTTCCACAAAAATGTTTGTACTAATACAACAATTGTTTCACCACGATGTGGCTTCTTCAGGTATTACATTGTACTGTCTGATGGTATTGAGTGTAACCGAGTTTATATACATTTTTAGGTACGTGACCAAATAATAGAACCACAAGTCATAAAAACTCTAGGTGTTTATTGGAGTTTGCCGCTAAAAATGCCATTAAGGAAAAATATTCAGTAATGGAGAATGATCAACATCTGCTTGTTCGTTCAAAAGGATTTTACGGGCATTATACCTGTTGATTTCAAGAAATTCTAAAAGTGTTAATCTAGAACTTTTGCTTTCAACGTGGATAATTTCATAATTATTGTTGAAATTATGCCTAAATTCCTTAAGATGATCAGCATATGTCGAATGTACAGAATTTTATATATAACCCCTTTGGTGTTCTTGGATACGTTTCTTGAATGGTCTACCAGTCTGGCCAATGTAAATCCGGAGTCTACAAGTTAACTTGCAAAGATTGCCCTTTAGTATACATTGGCCATAAAAAACAATAAAGATCGTACAAATAAAGAAAATAAATCCGGAGTCTACAAGTTAACTTGCAAAGATTGCCCTTTAGTATACATTGGCCAGACTGGTAGACCATTGAAGAAACGTATCCAAGAACACCAAAGGGGTTATATATACAATTCTGTACATTCGACATATGCTGATCATCTTAAGGAATTTAGGCATAATTTCAACAATAATTATGAAATTATCCACGTTGAAAGCAAAAGTTCTAGATTAACACTTTTAGAATTTCTTGAAATCAACAGGTATAATGCCCGTAAAATCCTTTTGAACGAACAAGCAGATGTTGATCATTCTCCATTACTGAATATTTTTCCTTAATGGCATTTTTAGCGGCAAACTCCAATAAACACCTAGAGTTTTTATGACTTGTGATTCTATTATTTGGTCACGTACCTAAAACTGTATATAAACTCGGTTACACTCAATACCATCAGACAGTACAATGTAATACCTGAAGAAGCCACATCGTGGTGAAACAATTGTTGTATTAGTACAAACATTTTTGTGGAAATAAATTACTGTCATATATACATTTTTTCAATGAAACGTACAGACGGCAGAGAATATAAAGAGAGTACAGTAAAAACCATTTGGAATATTTCTGCTAAACTTTTACAGAAAGTTTTCATGAAGAATCTAACAGAGAAAATCCATTCAGAGATATAATTTTTTAAAATGCAAGAAAGGCTCGTACAGCTAAAAGAAAATACTTACAAGGAATTCCGTACAGAGAAAAGAAAGCTCAGTCGCAAAAACTCTTTCGAACAGAAAGAATTAGAGACTTGAAACTTGCAAGGTTCTTATTTGAAATGTTTTTCTATTTCTCCAATATTCACAAAACTATAGTTTTGATCGATCTCAAATTTGGTATTTAGAAGGAGAATAATGAAGTCCAGGTTAGCGCAGAATTTCGTGAAGATCCTGTGATAAGAAGATTCGAAAAAATATATTTTGTGAGCAGAGTAGCGTTCAGCGCCAAAATTTTATGAGGGCGACTGTAGGTAAGCATGCTAACTTTCGCACAAAAATACCAGAAGACTTAAGATTTGGAGAGTACGTTTATGACCTTAATATACCACTTTACATATACGTGAAATTGGCTGATTTTTTTCTGGGTTATTACCATTTATAATTTCACTTTTCACATTTTTCTCAACTATTAATCTGATTTAGTTCATTCAAACTTTGTATATAATTGTAAAATAACGACACGAACTTTTGAATCTTTGAAAACCGACGTTTGAAATATTCGAATAATAGGGTGGGCCATCTAGCATTTGCATTTTGAATTAGTGGTTATTTCGAGACTGGCAACAATTTTTTCATTTGTATTTTGATATGAAGTAAGTTTAATATTTGGCATTAACGAAACTGGGAAATATTAAAACGTATGTGATGAATCTTCTATCCAAACTGTAAGAAATTTACGTGAAAATTTCACGTAGAAATGAAATGCTTTCACGGTAATTTTTGAATCAATTTTTCGTGGAAACTGAATAGTTATTTGATGAAACAACCCGTTCAGCTTCTCTTCCAGTGAGTACACCTGAAAACATTCCTGTTGTAGTTCAGAATGTGTCCAGAAACGATTGATGCCTTGAAACACGCCCCCCGATTATCTCTGTACCTTGACGTGCTTTGGGTGCTTGTCATGACTAAGATGCTAGTTTCATCCTGGTTAAATTCAGGATTATGTCATGATGCCTAAAGCAGAGACTTCCCTGGACGCGTGTTCCTGGACCCGTGTGATGGAAAGTTCATCCGACTGGGATTCTAGTATCACTGCAAAGATGAAACCGAGGTTGCGTTCAACACAGTGACAAGGTTATCTGTCGCAGCACAGGGTTTGCACCCTTAAAGTTAGCAAATATTGGATGTAGTAGTCCGTTACTTTGTGATAGTTCATTTTAATGGAATGAAATAAGGAATTACTTTGTTTTCTATCACTTTTTATTATAACTGATATACAGTGACTGGAGTTTCGTAGTATTTACTACATTTTCAAACTGAATGAACAAATTAGATCTCAACTATTATATATGGGGATTGTAGGCTTCGGCAGAGCTTCGAAGAGAGGGGTTTTCCAAAGTTCCGTCTGTTCGTTAAGTAGTTTTATTATTGGTACGTGCTTTTTATATTTTTCAATTTCTATTTTTTCTAGGTTGGTACCACTGTCCTTAATTACTATGCCAAGCTTGAGCGGGATCTGTCAACTAGTGTGTTTGCAACAGCTGATTAAGTCAGTCGATGTCAGAGTGCGTGCCGATTTTTACTATGGGTGATTACGTTGAGCAAAGAATTTGTTTAAAGTTTTGTGTTGCAAATGAATTTTCGTGTGCCGATGCATTGAAAATGTTGCCAAAGGCCTTTGGTGATAATGCTCTATCGAAAACTCGTGCATATCAGTGGTACAGAGCCTTCAAGGACGGTCGTGAAGTGGACGCCCATCGACGGCTTCGATCGAAGATAACGTCGATAAAATTAAGGAAAGGGTGCTGGAAAACCGTCGTACCAGCTTGAGAGAGATAGCACATGATCTTAAGATATCCCACGAGTCCGCACGTACGATTTTGATTGATATTTTGGGCATGAGAAAGGTGGCCGCATGACTCGTACCGAAAGACCTGAATTTTCTTCAAAAACGTCATCGCGAACAGATTGCAGACATGCTGGATCGCTGTAATTCCGATTCTACATTCATGGATCGCATTATAACTGGTGATGAGACCTGGGTCTACGAGTACGATATGCAAACAAGCCAGCAATCATCGGAATGGGTGGCAAAACCACGCCAAAGCCGCTCGAAAATGAAGGTGATGCTCATTGTTTTCTTCGATATCCGTGGCGTGGTGCACTACGAATTCGTTCCAGAGGGTCAGACGGTAAACAAGGAGTATTACCTAGGCGTTATGAAACGTTTGCGTGAGCGTATCCGTAAGAAGCGGCCAAGTTTGTGGGCGAACAACTCATGGATTTTGCATGACGATAACGCGCCTTCTCACCGAGCTACGATTGTGACTGACTTTCTCGCCAAAAACTCAACAAACGTGCTTCAGCAACCACCGTATTCGCCGGATTTGGCTCCCTGCGACTTTTTCCTCTTTCCAAAACTAAAATTGCCCCTTCGTGGCACCCGTTTTGAGTCGATTGAAGCCATAAAACAAAATTCGGCGCGAGAGCTAAAGTCCATCCCGGAAAGCGCCTATAAAAAATGTTTCGATAATTGGAAGTGCCCTTGGCATAGATCTATTGGAGCAAATGGAGCCTATTTTGAAGTCGACCCAATAAATTTTGACGATTAAATGTAAAAATGTTGTTTTAATTGAAAATTCCCGGTATTTTCTTGACAAAGTAGTATAATAGTTGAGATCTAATTTGTTCATTCAGTTTGAAAATGTAGTAAACACTACGAAACTTGAGTCACTGTATATCAGTTATAATAAAAAGTGATAGAAAACAAAGTCGTTCCTTATTTCATTCCCTTAAAGTTAGCGTTACTCTACCCTATTGCAGTAAATCTCCGGATTCTTCTGTCTAATGGCCGAGTGCGTTATGTATGATACTGCGTTACCTCGGGAGGGTGGAGGCCTACGGAAAGTATTCGTACAACCTGGCCACCCAATTTGGTGTTGGACTCAAGGGGGCAGAGGTTGAAAGTCTGCATGCTTGACTAGAAGGGTATTCCATCTATCTGGCCGCAGTTAATTCATGATTCAGGGTTTCTCGAGAAATGCTTCAGGGTTTAGCGGGACTTGGCGGTTCAACCGGCCTCGTCCAGAACCAGGATCAATTGCAAGACGTTTCTTGAGTTTGTGGATCTTGAAGATACTGTTTCAGACCGTTGGTGCTCGAGACAGGATCGATTGAAAGACTTCACAAGGGTTCGTGGGTCTTGGTGGTAGGCCCGGAAGACGGGCTCATACCAGGATCAATTTAAGAATCAGTTCTTGAGATTTTCTTGCTTCTCGGGTCTGCATTCGGGTGGGTGAGTTGCGTCCCAAACAACTCTTGTACTGACACTGCAGAGCCAGTAGCGGTTGAATAATGCTTCGCTACTACCAGTCACGGTGTAGGCTTTCGAACTGAAGCTGAAACTGGAAGCGGGGTGGATTGAAACCTCCGGAGTGTTTCTCGTTTTGCGCGATGATAAGGCGTACCCTTATTACACAACTTGCACATGCTTAACCCGGTAGAATTTACGATGCCTTGAAACACAAAATCGTAGTTGCTACTCATGAGATTAAGCCCCAAAAAATCAACAATGTACTGAAATATTTGATTGATCTATGGGGTACTCTAGCTAGTCGTGGCTATTATTTGAATCACATTTTTCTTCATTCGTAAATGTTAAGTTTCAACCTTTCTAATAAACTCAGGACAGACTCAGGAAAAAAATATTCACTAATTTATTATTTATAGCCGATCAAAAATGCAAACTTCAAATGGCCCATCCCCTATAAATTGTCGTTTAAATAAGGGTGGCTCATTCAAATCCAACTTGAAAAATCATAATAGTACCTGCTCGTAAGTGAGAAATAAACAAACAGAAACTAAATAAATAGACTCGTCTTCTTCAGATTATAACATCGGATTGCGCAGCATTATCTAGGCAAACTTCTTCCCTAAATGGCGAACGTTTTATATATCAGGGTCTACCTATCCTAATTGCTCATTGGGTATGCGCGGCGGCATAATATTCGACTCTGTGCAAGGAATAATTCTCGATTACAAATCGAAAGAACAGTTTTTCTAAGGATTCGATTACGACCAGCGATTGACTAAATCAACCAAAACCGATAAATTATACTGATATGGATTATCCCCATTTCAACAGCTACGACAAAAAATACCAACTTATCGATATACTGGTCGTTGCTGGAAGTGAAACATTTGATGAATCCCAATGATGCTTATCAGTTATTTAAAGAAACTAACTGCAAACAGTAACTTCATGCTAACGGAACAATACCATATCCTTTATTAGTGCTTAGAGGAATCGCAAGATGAATTGTAAGCAGTGGCGGATTTACCATTCCCAGAGACCTACGCTAGAAAACTTTGGAGGTCCCTCCCCCTACTTTTTCAATTTATATCCAAACAAATTTTCAATGGAAACTCGGATTATTTAAAATCACACTCAAATTTTATTAATAAAATATAAGCCATGTGAAAAAATATATTAGGAGTACAAATAAGTTTCCGCCGTTTTAATGTAGATGGCGCGGCACAGAGTTTCGGTTAGTTTTCGCAGATGAGAACCGGCTTAATAAATAGTTTGGACATTCAAGAACAACATAACCTATCAATATTATTGATTTTATATTGGTAAAATATAATTTTTATAAGTTGAAAATGTCAAAATTTGAGCCAAGTAAGCGTTATTTGCGGGAAATATTAGTTTACTTCTTTAATTTAAAGAAATCTGCTGCTGAGGCGCATCAATTGCTCGTAGAAGCATATGGTGAGGGTGCTTTGAGTGAGAGAACGTGTCGAGAGTAGTTTCAAAAGTTTTAAAACGGTGATTTCGACGTAGAAGACAAAGATCGCAGTGGAAGGCCAAAAATTTACGAGGATGCAGAATTGGAGGAATTATTGGAGGAAGATTCATCTCAAACACAAAAAGAACTTGCTCTAACATTAGAAGTCACTAAGCAAGCAGTCTCACATCGTTTAAAATCATTAGGAATGATTCATATTTAATTTGTGTTAACAAACGGCGGAAACTTATTTGTGCTCCTAATAAAAAATGGATGAAATTCAACAACAAAGTGGAAACCCTTTGAACAAGGGCAAATCAGGTACAAAATACGAAAAACTATTCTTTCTACAAAAAAAAACAAACTCAATGATGAGGATAAGATAACTTATGAAAATGGAATGAAATAAGAAATTTCTTTGTTTTATATGACTTTTTTATTCTTTAATCAACAATAATAATGAAATTTCCTTCGATATGTTGAGAAAACCCACAACGACAGATACAATCATACCCAACTTTTCAAACCATCCGAACTCTCTGCTTACGGATCAATGAGACATAGAGCATTTTGAATTCCTTTAAATAATATTACGTTGAAGAAGGAACTGAATACAATCAAAACAATTAGCCAAAAACAATCATTTCGAAACAAAAACCATAAATTCTCCCATAAACAAAAAAGAAGAACAACTTATTCTGAAACAAATATACCTCATTTCCAAGACATATAATGACAAAAATTTGTAAAACTAACATATTTTGGACCAATCTCGCAAAACATAACTCAAATATTTTCAAAAAATAATATAAAAACAGCTTTCACATCCTCACATAAAATTTCCTACCTCTTTTTTAATGCAAAAGACAAAAAAACGAGATAAATAATTCTGGAGTCTATAAATTAAGTTGTCAGAAGTGCAGTAGAGTATATATAGGACAAACTGGGAGATCCTTTCAAAAAAGGTTCAAAGATCATCAATTTTCATTTAGGAACCATAAGGATAACTCACTTTTGTAAAACATTTTTTCGAAACCTATCATATCTTCCCAGAATTGGAGAATCTTGAAATATTGCACCTGAAGCGAAAGAAGAAAAAACCAGACATCCTGGAATCCATCGAAATATTTAAACACATACAGCGCACGTTTGAATAATAAATCTAGTAAATCAGCAGACGGGCCTTTGGCATGCACCACGTCTCGAAGTTTTGAACCAGCCAAAGTCTTCCAGGTATATATAATAGTTAAGGTACAAATTTATTCAGTTTAAAAATTCAGTTAATAAAAAAGTGATAGAAAACAAGGTAATTTCTTGATAAAATAACAAGAAGAGGTTTTTTTACTTTAAAAATCGAAACAGATTTATGGGACGTTAGTTAATTCAATTCTAAAAGTTTTTGAATAAAATTTTTTGAAACTAGAATTTATAGGAGAATAAACCTGTTTTGATTTTTAAATTTTATTTAAAGTAATTTCTCATTTCATTTCATTTAAAAATGAAGTATCACAAAGTAACGAACTACTCTATCCAATATTTAACTTATGAAATTTTTGAAAAATAAAAACAGAATACAGAGAAAGTGATTTACGAGAGAAAACATACCTTTCGTATTTTAAAATTTGCAAATTATTTTGTTGCCGCATCATAATTCGGGCTGTTCGTTATATAACTCTCAAATGAAATTATTCCTAAGTACTGCAGTATACTTTCTTATCTATAGTCCGTCTAGAAAGGATCCGGAATTTATTACCTTTCATAATTTTAATATACTTTTTTTTGTTAACATTCTAAGAAAGAAGTAATGTATAAAATAGGTTGTGAAGATAGTCGGCTATAGTCACAATTGCATGGCAACACTATTTGTCAAAAATTGTTGATTGTCAACAGGAATACAATTTATGAAATAATGTCGCAACCAGAAAAAAGAAAACAGGTAGAATATTTGTATGGAAAAGGTTTTCAAAGCGTTAAAAATTTAGTACAATTGACTGAACTGAGAAAAAGTGCTGTATATAAGACAATAAAGAGGATAAAAAATGGCATGGATATGAAGCATAGACCAGTTTCAGGAAGGCCTCGTAAGATTAAAGGAAGCAATATAAACGCCTTATTGGCCTTAGGACGACACAAATTGGTTAACATATTTGGAAATCAACAAAATATAAAAGTATGTCCAGAAATCGTCCGTATGTCACTAAAAAGAGAACGCTACAAGGAAACCAAAAAAAAATCCCTATAATGACAAGTTTACAAAAGGAACGAAGGATAGAATTTTGTTAACGTTTTCAAGAAGATAATTTTAATAATGTCTTTATATCTGATGAAAGTTGTTCCCAACTTGGTGGAGATCACATTAAAATCATATCGAAACAACCTGTTACTGTTCAAATTTCCAAATTTCCCACCAAAATAGTGGTTTGGAGAGCAATATTTGAGCGTTTTGCTACGCCTCCCTGTATAGTTGATGCTTCCTGAAACGGCGCATGCTTTATATCCACAGGGGTGGCGTTTTCAGCAGGATAATGCAAGATGCCATACTTCGGCCTATACTCAAACTTGGATGCAAGAACACCAAATGACAACTATTTCATGGTCAGCAGCTTCGCCAGATCTTAGTCCCATTGAAAACATATGGGAACTAATGAAGGTTGAAGTTGAATGAGCAACGTCACGAAATAAAGATTATTTAATTCAGTCAGTTTTACAGTCCTGAACTACCATCACCGAAAATTATAGAGGGTAGGGTCAAAAAAATCGAATAATTTATTTTTGATTTTATACTCTGAAAAATAGGTTCGTAGACACCTAAAAAGAATTCTCTCCAAGTATGAGCTCTTAATTATAACGGGAAGGTCCTCCTCTTTGCGGGTTTCTATTTTTTTCGAATAATCAGATAAAAAAATTTATATCTCGCTTCTAACTGCTTGGAAAAATATTCCTTGGCATAGAATTTGTAGGATATTGAATGCTTTACAAAAAAAGGCTCTTATGATTTTTTCAAAAACTCAACCGATTAAAAGATATTCATAGTTGAAGTTTGTCTATTTTAAGGAAAATATTCGTTTTTATTATAAATTTTATAAGTCGATGAAAAAAAATTATTTCGAATTGCGGAACTCTCGATTTTGTAGGAAATTTACTGCTCTACAAAAATGGTCTTTTATGATTTTTCGATTACGTGAAGCCGTTACGAGATATCCATCGTCAAACATTAACGAATATCAATATTTCCAGTTTTTGATCAATAATTCGATGAATTTCAATTTAAATTATTAGTTTCAGGAAAATTTACATAAATTTAAATTTCTATCATAAAAGTTACTCCTTCAGGAGTTATTTGTTCAAAAATTCATTAAGAAGTTTTTGTTCTAATGATATTTTTTGTAAGCTTTATTTGTAATAATTTAAAATGTCATTTGCATTGGCATTTCATATTATTACGGTTGTTTAGTATGTATTTTCAAATTCTATTCTACCAATTATACATACATTTTTTTGTGAGAGAGGCTTCTTGTTCTGAATTACATTACTTCTTCTGTTGGTACTCTAAAGCTAACGCCACCTATGTTTTTTTTCTTAACTATCTTCGTTGTCTAATCGTTTATCACTACATTTTCAGTGCTCCAAAAACTCATCATTTTGTATACATAATAAAAACAATTTTTTCGAAATAAGTCATTTTCTCATCATATAAATTTATTTATTATCAATAATTCTACAATGAATAACGAAATACATTTTATCGGTATACCTGTACAAAAACTTCTTAATGAATTTTTGAACAAATAACTCCTGAAGGAGTGACTTTTATGATAGAAATTTAAATTTATGTAAATTTTCCTGAAACTAATAATTTAAATTGAAATTTATCGAATTATTGATCAAAAACTGGAAATATTGATATTCGTTAATGTTTGACGATGGATATCTCGTAACGGCTTCACTTAATCGAAAAATCATAAAAGACCATTTTTGTAGAGCAGTAAATTTCCTACAAAATCGAGAGTTCCGCAATTCGAAATAATTTTTTTTCATCGACTTATAAAATTTATAATAAAAACGAATATTTTCCTTAAAATAGACAAACTTCAACTATGAATATCTTTTAATCGGTTGAGTTTTTGAAAAAATCATAAGAGCCTTTTTTTGTAAAGCATTCAATATCCTACAAAGTCTATGCCAAGGAATATTTTTCCAAGCAGTTGAAAGCGAGATATAAATTTTTTTATCTGATTATTCGAAAAAAATAGAAACTCACAAAGCGGAGGACCTTCCCGTTATAATTAAGAGCTCATACGTGTAGAGAATTCTTTTTAGGTGTCTACGAACCTATTTTTCAGAGTATAAAGTCAAAAATAAATTATTCGATTTTTTTGATCGACCCTAATAGAGGGGATCTAGTTTCAGGTGTACCTCGACGTCTAGTCGAGTGTTTTCAGTTAAATGGAGGTTGTATAAGTAAATAAGATGAATATTTTGTTAAAATCTCATTATTCAAGGTTTAAAAATATATACTAATTACAATTGAGCTTTGTTTTTTCCGGATACTTTCTAGACGGACTATATAATTTTTTTTATTAGAGACAGTTTAAAAATGAGCGCTCTTTCACGCTACTCGTCATAGATAGAGGTAAAAAGAATCTTAGAGAGATATAATATGTAAATTTGAAAGTACTTCTATCATTTCCTTATCGTATATTATCTTCAAAATCTTTTCTCAGTATTTATTTTTTCTTTCAAAAACATATTTTGAATTGAAAGTTGAAGAGTAAATTGTTACAATGGTTATTATTAATAAGTAGGGTATATATGTATTTCTTAGAAATGTAATTTAGCTTTCACTGGTAACTTTATAATGAATATATTGTATATGTTTTTCCAAACAACAGCTCCATCTATGCACCCGAATACACGTACGCGGCATATTACCCAGGCTAAATAAATAATTGCGAGTAAAGTTCACTTCTTGATTCTAGGTTATACGGGGAGTCCCAACGAAAATTTGACCCGCCTCAGAAACGAAGAATTTTCGAAGATTTTAAAAAACAGGTCAATTTCTGTTTTGAGGGGGACGAATTTCCATCATGAGTTTGTTCCGAAAAAACCACCCCCATGAAGGTGGCATCAACCGCCAATATTTTTTGAATAGGGAAGAGATGTCGAGTGTTGGTTAGTTTGAAAGTTATTTATGTTCTGTACACAACCCTGTTAAAATTTTCAAAATGGGTTCACTATTCGCGAAATAATGTAATTTGAACTTACCGTCAAAAGGTGATGTTGAACAGACAGTTGAACCACCCAAACTCAAGAACCTAATAGTTTTGAAAAATCCAAAAATAATTTTCAAATTCTGTACTAGAGAGAAAGAAATCTTATGACAACATTGTTCCGAAAAAACCACCTGAAAATGGCAACAACCCCCAACATTTTTTGAGTAGGGAGAATATGTTGGATGTGGCTTTAAATATAACAGTTGAAATTTTCAAATTTGTTTATTTACTGACAGAACAATTTGAGTTTTTGAATGTTTATACTATAAAAACATTCGATTCTCTATTTGTTCATGATGGGAAAATATGTGAAACGCATGAAATTCATTACAATGTATTTAAAAAAAATGTACATGAGACAGTAGTTTATTTCCACAAAAATGTTTGTACTACTACAACAATTCTTTCACCACGATGTGGCTTCTTCAGGTATTATATGGTATTCAGTGTAACAGAGTTCAAATACATTGTTAGGTACGTGACCAAATAATGGAAGCACAGGTCATAAAAACTCTAGGTGTTTATTGGAGTTTGCCGCTAAAAATGCCATTAAGGAAAGATATTCAGTAATGGAGACTTATCAACAGCTGTTTGTTCGTTCAAAAGGATTTTACGGGCACTATACCTTTTGATTTCAAGAAATTCTAAAAGTGTTAATCTAGAACTTTTGCTTTCAAGGTGGATAATTTCATAATTATTGTTGAAATTATGCCTGAATTCCTTGAGACGATTAGCATATGTCGAATGTACAGAATCGAATTTATAACCCCTTTGGCGTTCTTGGACACACACGTTTCTTGAATCTACTAGTCTGGCCAATGTATACTAAAGGGCAATCTTTGCAAGTCAACTTGTAGACTCCGGATTTATTTTCATTATTTGTTCGATCTTTATTGTTTTTTATGTAGGTACTAAGGTTATTAATTAAAAACATTAAAGAGAACAATATACAGAAATATTTTTCGTTATCTTATGTCAATGGATTATCTGAAAATATTGCTAAATATTTTAAAAGTTCTTTCAATTATAACGCGGCTTTTAAGACAATTAATAACCTTACTACCTACATAAAAAACAATAAAGATCGAACAAATAATGAAAATAAATCCGGAGTCTACAAGTTGACTTGCAAAGATTGCCCTTTAGTATACATTGGCCAGACTGGTAGATCATTCAAGAAACGTGCCCAAGAACACCAAAGGGGTTATATATCCGATTCTGTACATTCGACATATGCTAATCATCTTAAGGAATTCAGGTATAATTTCAACAATAATTATGAAATTATCCACGTTGAAAGTAAAAGTTCTAGATTTACACTTTTAGAATTTCTTGAAATCAATAGGTATAATGCCCGTAAAATCTTTTTGAACGAACAAATAGATGTTGATAAGTCTCCATTACTGAATATCTTTCCTTAATGGCATTTTTAGCGGTAAACTCTATGGAAGAAAGAATAGAAATTCTCAAACTATACTATCTAAATTCTAGGTTAATTTCGAGGTATTTTAATAATAATCATCCAGAAAGAAATGTAAGTCACCCATATATTGAGCATTTAATGAATGAATTGGAAACTTCTGGTTCCATTCATAAAAAGAAACACAGTTGAGCGTCCAGTCCGAAATGAAGCTATTGAAAAAACAGTATTGGGACATTTACAGATGGATAATCGGCAATCTATAAGAACTTCAGCATGAGCATCTAATCTTCCGAAATCTAGCGAATTGTGAAAGCTCCTAAATTTGACCCTTACAAGATGAGGATGGTGCAATATTGAATGAAGATGATCCTGACCGTCGGACTCAGTTTTGTGAACAATTTAGTGTGTTACTGAATAATACACTTCGACTCTACAATACAATATTTTCTGACGGCTGTACCTTTATGTTGAATGGGGAAGTCAATAGACATAATTGTCGGTACTGAAGTGATAGTAGTCCTAATTTATTCATGGAGAAACACTCACAAATTACCCAAAAATTAAATGTTTGGGTAGGAATATTAGGAAACCATACTGTTGGAATAATTTTTATCTATAGGAATCTTAACGGAACAACTTATTTGAATTTATTAGACGACACTTTTGATCCAATGATTACTGACATTCTGGAAAACGACAACCTATTAGAAAATGAACTCACATTTCAGCAGGATGGTGCATCGCCACATTTCGTTATCCGTGCTCGATAATATTTGAACGAACGTTACCCAGGACGTTGGATGGACAGGAGGTGTCCTATAGATTGGCCAACAAAATCACACGATATATTGCCATAAGATTTTTTGTGAGAACACTTGAAGTCCAAAGTCTATGCAACTCGACCTGAAAATCTTGCAGAACTGTGACAAAGAATCATCACGGAATGCCAATTACTGACACCAGACATTTTCGGAAATGTTAGAGAAGGATTTGACCTGTAAACAGTAGCTGCACGCTAACGGAAAAATTTCAGAGCATTTTAAGTGCTCTGAGAAATCACATACTCATTATATATGTTGAAAATTTTTAGCATCGAACAAAATTTGAATGTTAAAATAATAATATTCAACCTCTTAATTGGACATACGTTTATTACAATAAACATGCAACGCCTCTAGACCTCTCAAAAACAAATTTTTATCTTCTTCTGCCAATCAGACTATCAGACTTCCACTGCTCAGTTAACAAAAATACGATGGTTGGGCGGAGCTTAATCAGTTGAAAAAAAACGATGTTCGAGTAATTCGAACTCCAAAGTGGATAGCTTTCCGTGTCCGCTATCCACAATTATTTTTCGTAGATGGTCAGAAATATCGAGTAGCATTTCCTTGTTATTCTATCTTTATCCAGATAACCAATCATACTCACTCCATGGCAATCCTAAATATCTGAAGAAAGAACTTTTCCAGCAGATTTTCGAACACGAAACATCCTTAGTCTTGTAGAACCGGAGTGTTTTCATTCCATGTACTATTATAGATTTGTTTCTGGGTAGTGGGAATGTACCTTAGTTAGAACCGAGCACTGATCGAAGGTTCAACATTCAGACATGTAGGGAGCTATTTTAAAGAAATTTTTCCTATATAGATATCAACGTGATCAATTTATTGGTAGTAAGAGTAAAACTTGTTAATTCGTTTATTCATTTTTACCGACACTGCTATGATATTTTTTCATTCGATTTTGAAGACTTAATTCTGTCCCTAAAAGTATTTGTTCCACTATGCAATTTTAAACTTTAAAAACTTACCCTTTGTCCTTGTATCCCATCAGCAAAAGCAATCAACGCCAGTCTATCAGGTTGTTGGAGGAGAATTGCATGATCTCCCATATCTGAACTTTGCACAGGAGGTGGAAGGGCTAACTCACTCAAAATTTCTCTCTTTCGTTTATAGATAACCAGCAAGCATATAACCAGTAAGGAACTCAGTACAACAGCTCCAGTAACGATGGATATCAGAAAAGCATTCATCTCATTGTATTCAGCTAAAAGAGAATATTCTTAGGTTAATTAAAATATTTGTATGGTATATCATGACTAGTACTAGATACCCCGTGAACTAATGGATTATTGAAGACAATACTTAATTAATCAAATATAAGGCCATGAGGCCAGTGAGTGCCCCAACAATAAGTGTAAGGAAATATTGTGTTTAGATGAAGAGAAATTCATAACGCTATTAGCCACAAATACGCACGTACTCAAAATTAAAGGATATTGAAAATAGTGCAGCTATCCTAATAAACAAAGAAAACAGAAGAACAATATAATTTAATCTCGTATCTAATTGAGCACAGCAATTTAGCCAGTACAGGAACAAGTTATCAAGGCAGCAAGAACACAACAAATGATGGAAGCAACAAATCTGATGATTGTTCGTAAATTAGCCGGAACACTTGGGGTCAGGGAAAGAAGCGAAGACATCAGGCAGGCATGGCAGACTGAAAATATCAACGTATGGATGCTGAGTAAGAAAATTGAATGAACTGACCATATCACTCGAATGACAAGGGACCTAATGGTGAAGATAGCCAGGACAAATCACCGTCTGTGATTTGTGGAGAAGCACAGAAACGCCTCGAAAGTACTGGAGCGATCTACCTAAAGAAGGCGAGTTGCGATGAGAAACAGGTATTAAGTCAGTATTAGTGAGTCTACAAGATCGTTCCATGCCAATAATGAGACTATCCAGCTATTATCCATAAATTTCGTTCTAGGTTTGCAGAAGCGCTTCAGCGCTCACGAACCTGAAGATGGTTCTGATCCCTAAGAACACATTTGTTTAGCAATCTCATGTTGTTATATTCTATGGGATTCAAATCCGGTGATTAAGGACCAGTATAAAACTGGGACATTATGTTTTCCTCGAAGTTTCTCGTGTTTCTTACCGTGCAAGCTCAAAAATATTCCTTAAATAGTCATTGGTACATCCTATAATTACAAAAATCACGTTTATTTGACTTTCGTATAACAGAACACTGAATAATAGCAATATGACTATGAAATCATATTGATGAGCTCCAATCGTCTCATTTACGAAAAATTTACTTTTAAACCTTGCCACCAGATGATGAAGAGCGAACTCCGAAGAAGAATCTTTTGCTTGAAATGCAGTTTACTCAAGCTGCATTTCAAGCAAAAGATTCTTCTTCGGACTTTTTATTTTATGGCTACTCAGCCATAAAATTTTTTGAATAGTTGAACGATTTTCAAATACTGAGGCAATGTAAAACGATTATGACGTTAACCGCACATAGTGAACAAAAATCTATCTGAGAATAATGATGGATATTAGGAGCTATCAAAATCCCGTCGTTCATGGGATGCAGTTTACATAATCATTTAATTTCACTGAGAGATCGTGGCGTCACATAATTAAGCTAGTGATATATTGCGGCGGTCCTTTGGGTAATCTGGAAATGAGGTAGATATCAATAATTTTTGGCAAGTTAAAAAAGTTACTATTAAAATTCATTATATACCAGCGCTATACTCCCTTTTGCCACCAGACTTTGTCGTGGTCGAGGAGCTTGTCACGACTAGGACCCTAGTTCCACTGAGGTGAAATGAAGAGCTAACAGTGTGGCACGGATGTTCGTTACAGCAAGGCTTGCACCTTTAAAACTGGCGATATTCTTTCTTATTGCATCTTTCAGCCCAATGGCCGAGTGCGTTATTTAATTCACTGCGTTACCTCAGGAAGGTGAAAGCCCACAGGGAGTATTCGTACTCTCTGGCCACCCAATTGTTATTAGACTCGAGGAGGCAGTGGTTGAATGTCTACATGCTAGACTAGAAGGGTATTTCATTCATCTGGTCGCGCGTAATTCATGACTCAGAATTGCTCGAGAAGTCCTTCAGGGGTTTAGTTGGACTTGACGCAACGACCGATCTCGTCCTGAACCAGGGTCGTTTGTGAGACATTGAATTTTTTGATCTTGATGTACATAGAAATCTACATATATATGTGTTTCATTCAACTAAAGTATCCTTATCCACAAACTGCTTATGGGCGTTTGTGAAAACTGCTTAGTGGTCACCTGGTGCAAGAGCCATGTTCACATGACCAGTGACTGCAATCGTAATACCTGCGATACCAACGCTACAACACTAATTTTCACTGAATTTCACTTTTGATTAGAATATTTTGCTCAGAAGCGTTACCAGTCAAAACTACAGAACGTGTTGAAAACAGGCACAAATTATAAGAGGTTCATTTATAAATTGAAGAAGTTTTCGAAAATCTTACAGTAATAATTCGTAATGATACAGCTTGGCGGTATTGCAGGATACCAGCATCCTCCTTCCAAGCAGGTAAGTATTGGATTGCCTTCGATCATGTAGTCTGGAAGGCACTTGTAAGAAACTTGAGATTTCGTAGGGTAACCAATAGAAGTTTTGTATCCGGATATAATGGATACCGTTGCATGATTAACAGAGGGTGGTGGAGGACAGCCTGCGGATGGCCCTGAAAAAAATAGCATATTATAATATTTTGAACTCAACTCAAGAAAAAAAATAAATAAATATTGGATTGATTTAGCAGATACTTGATGAAAATTGTTCATAATTGACATTATACTATAGTATATGAAAAACAAGTTTCTATTTTCACTGAATATTATTGATAGTGACGTACATTTCGTCCATATTGGTTGATTGCATCAGAATACAAGATACTATTGAATTAACATTTTTCAAAAGAGAAATTTACAGATGTTTTTGTGGTAATTGTAAAATGAAAAAAGAAATGAAAGTTATGTGTATTGATACTGTGAGACAATGAATAGTACAAGTCATGAAAGTCAAGAAAATATAAAAATGATTATTCACAGAGAAATAAAATCTTTTTAAGTAGATCGAAATTACCACTTATTGAAGCTCCAAAACCATTCCCTACATGACTTTTCAGTTGGAGCTTTGTCATCTTAAACATCCGCGATCATACGATAAGCTTCAGCTACACTTTTTTTCCAATAAAACAGAAAATTAAATTTTCTCGCAAAAGCTGTCAAGCTAATCTGAGCTATCTGAGCTTTTCAAAAACGTAACAAAAAACATTTTGTATGAAATTCGAATAAATTAAAACTTAATGTTATCGGCAGACGTTCAATCTCTCTGAAACCGCAACAATTAGCTGTGCGATGTTTTTAGACATATCTTTTAAAAACGCACCGAATTAATTTGTATTCCCAATAAATATTTCACAAATGAAAATGGAAGTTTCAAATTGAGTTACTAGTAAATGCATTGAATCAATAGAGTGTACCAATTCAATTTAATTCTTTATTCATCCTTAAGACATAATATAATGTATAGGACATGTCCACATAAAAAAAATACGATAATATTGAATAAAAAAAATTACACCGTCGGTAACAATACAACGATTGATACCCAATACACAATACAATGATTAATAACTCAATAGAAAAAAAACTCTTAATGCTGTTAAAGCATTTTCCAATTAACATAGACTCAATTCTTTTCTTGAATATTTTACCATCAAACGAATTCAACTCCCTCGGGAGATGATTGTACAAGCAAATACCCGCAAAAGTTGGTGAGGACCTATATTTACTTGTGTTATGCCGTGGTATGCATACAGTACCATTATGCCGTGTCTGATATTGATGAAACTCAGAGAACTCCATTAAGTTGTTGATATTAGCCTTCACATGCAAGAGACAATTCAAAATGTAGATGTTTCTGAAGGTCGGTCTACAGGATTCTTCAAAAATTTAGATCAGTAGTTCACACTTAGATATCAATTCCTCCAGGCTATTACCTTTAATGGCCAACGAGGTGTCGTCCGCGAATAGAATCAAAATGAGCCAAACAAGCTATTCAGGCAAGTCGTTAATACACAGGAGAAAAAGGAGTGGTCCCAGGACCGATCCTTGAGGGACACTAAGATTATTATGGTATCCATTGGAAGTTGATTTGGAGAAATATGGAACGATTCCAGAGATAACTTAAAATCCATCTTAAAAATATGCCTCTAAAACCAATCTGTTAAAGTTTGTCTGCAATAAATTTATGCTGAAGGCAATCAAATGCACGGGGAAGATCAAAAAAGACACCAGAAACGTGTCCCACCCCGATCCAAGCTGTCGTAGACAAATTCAATAATTTCAGTACAAGTCTGGGTGGACCTACCAATCCTAAAACCATGCTGCTGATACAATAAGATGGAAAATTTGGTGAGAAATTCGCTCATACGACTGTGTACTATTTTTTCAAAGACTTTAGATATTTGGCTCAGTATTGATATTGGGCGATAGTTAGCAATGTTGTCATCAGCGTCCCTTCTGTGTACTGGAATGACCCTGGCCAGTTTAAGTATAGATGGAAAGATACCAGAAGAAACGGATGAGTAGATGAGATAAGCCACAAGTTCCGATATATTATGGGTAGTCGACTTCAGTAATCTTGCGGAGATGAGATCTCCCGAATGCTTTAGCCAAATGACCTGGGCATGAAACGCGTTCACCATTCACAGTCAGAGATATAGCTCTCATACTTTTACCTGTACCAAGTTCACAATTAACAAGATTCCAGACAGTTTGATTGAGGTTATCGGATGTATTGATGATGTTTCTGTTGTAGTCTAATTTAGTGCGCTTAATCAATTGAGAATATTCAGCTTTTGCATTTTTGTAAATTACTTGCATGTCTTGTTGTTCTTGAATTCTTAACGAGCCAGTAGAGATTTCTCAGATGCTGTCTGGCCTCAAGAATATTAGCATTAATCCATGCTAGTCTATTACTTGAATAATTGTTTACCTTCTTTAATGGACAAGCTAAATTTATAAGTGATTTCAGTATATCGACAAATTTTTGGAACTTATTATCAATTTAATAACAATCATAAAATATTTAAAAATCGATATTTTCAATAATAAAGGAAAAGTAATGTAATTTATTACGTGAACCATATCTTGAAACTCTGATATTATCGCCGACAATATGAGAATCAGTCTGAGACCCATAATCAAGGATCACTGCTTTGTGATCACTGACATACACACTGTTACCATTGGTAACAACATAGTCCACCTTTGTGGACGATGTAAACCCTTTTCTATTAGCGGATATTCGAGTAGGTTCAGAAGACCTAACAGCATTATAGCTCACAAATAAATTGTCCAAAGTTTTTTTCTGATATCATCAACAATAAGATAATTCACATTCAAATCACCACACAGAAACACAAAATCAGAAATAGAAGCACAGTAGTTTAGAACATAATCCATAGCGGTCAAAAATAAATGGAAATCACCTGAAGGTGGTCTATAAACACTTAGAACTATGTAGATGACATTGCTGGATCTGCAAATTTCACAAAGCATCTCAATGGAAAATCTGTAAACATTCAAAGGCTTCACTTGGAGACTGGATCGCACAAACAAAGCACTTCCTTCGTGCTCACGTTCAGGTTTGCAGTAATAACCAGAAATTTGGTAACCAGCTGGGCTCACAAACCAATCCTTTCAGTTGAACACCAGTGCTCAACCACACTAACACAATCGGGACCAACGGAATCAAGACGAAATGAGACGGAATTGAGACGAGCCATTGTGTTAACAATGCTCTGGAAATTCAGTTGGACTATTTTCAAACCCCAATTTACACAACTCAGGCGTGATTTATTGACGGATTTCATCGATTTTAACTGATGATGGGTAGGGTTTCTGAAAAAATTTGTTAACCATGACTCCCTCAGGCTAAAACGAAGGTGCCAGCACCTGCGATATGAATTCGAAGATATCTTGAATGGTGAATACATTTTTGGTTGTTTGGAATTCAACTTTTTGCAAGACAAATCAGGAATACTTAAGTCCTCAACTGAGGTTGAAGGACAGAGCCTGGATACATGAACATATTATAATTTATTTTTAGGGACATTCACGAGTGCACTTGAATTCAAGAAACCGATAATCGGTTTGCAAGATTTACTAGGCTTATTAAAGTTGAGATTAGTTGGAGTTACATTTGTCATTTCAATTTTTGTTTTAGAATAAGATTTCTTTCTATATTCAACCATCTTCCAATTATATGCATCAGTAGAGGATTGGGTTCTTTCATTATCGTTAATGATTAACTCCGCAGCGGTTGGTACAGATGATCCCGAACGACCGGTGGATATTCCTTCCGTAGATGGTGGTAAAATCGGAGATGGTCGATGCGTAAAATCATTCATACGGTTTGTCCTCGAATCGTTAACAGAATTCCCCACAGATGTTTCAATTATTGAATGAGTGTCTTTATCTCGTTTCATTGTTTGATTTCAGCGATAAGATTTTGTATTTGTTCACTTTGAGAAACAATCAAATCTTTTAACTCACCGATTTTCGAACGCAGGGAAGAGACAGTCCTGCTAACAGCCCTAATTACGGCAGCCTCAAATGGATCATTTTTATCTTTATTTACTACCTGGTGACAAGGCAAGGAAGAACTTGCATTCGCTGATACTGAACAGTTTTCACAAAGCCACTTGATAAATAATAGATCCATCTTCTCGCATTTTATTGAAAATTTCAATAGAACTGCACATACAATTAATATGAAAAATACAAATTTGTTATTCAATTAGATCGTCATATCGATCGATTTTATTAGAACTACGTGAGCAACTTGAACGTACGTGAGCAACTTAAACGTACGTGTCATGGTCGCAGATAACCTTAAAAGTTTGTACAACTGGTAGTAGAATATATTTATTTATCTTTCCTCCTTAAAACTATCAGAGGGGAAACATCTGTATATTTAAATCTTGGAAAGTATAAATTCAATAATCCAAACTGTATATCTTGTACTCACATACAGTCCACTATTAGGTACGAAACTTACGTCAGTAAGTACCAAAAATATATAGTAGAATTAAAAATCTCTTGTGATTGGAAAACAGCTTGTCGAAGAGCAAGCTGAAAACCCCTTTTAAGTTGCATCTTTCCTTGAATCTACCGAAAATGTTTCTTTGAGGAATAAAAAATAGTTTTTCCTTGATTCAACTCACCACAATCAGGCAATATGCCAATCCATCTTCCGCCTATGCAAGTCAGCTTGGAGGGTTGACAGGTCTCCACAATGCGTCTTTCAAATTTATGGAAGGATGCTTGACATCTTATCTCTATAACCGTTCCTGGATCAGCAATATCTTCCGTCTTTCTGCCTTTCAATACGGTCGCAGAGCTGTGCGGTACGAAAGGAGTTTCACCACAGGGCAAGTCAGGATCTGGAAAAAGAAAATTTGTCGAGAATCTAGTATTGAAAATGTAATTTCTATTCTTAAATTTTCTCTTCATTCTATGAAATTCACAGAATTTATAAAAATAAAATTTCCAATTCTTACTATACAAGGTGTCCAAGTTATTCTACAGGAAATTTGCAACACAAAAGTTTCTATAGGGTATGGTCCAATTATCATTCGTTGTAAAGTTCTTTAAGATTCTACTATTTTGTAGCGTTTTATGTTTTCACTAATAACATAGCATAACTTGAAAACTATCATCTTAATGAAATTTCAGTGGAAAGAGCAGAAAATTTACCTCAGAATAGGGTGGTTTAATGGGGATTTTTATGAAAACCTTATCTTAAAATTTTCTTCAGTTATGATTTTTAGTCAAAGTTAGCTCCTAATTCCACCATGAAAATTATTATGTGCAAAAACTTCCTTAGTTATAAAGCTTTTCAACGACGTATTCTATTAACTCTTCATTTTCATTGGACAATGGGCTAATATTAAAATATATAAATAATTTTATATACCTTCTATCAAGAATTAACCTCTTGTTTCGTACCACTGTTAGTTTACCGTAGTATTTGCCTATTATTTCAGTATTTCAAAATAATAGACAATTGCAAATTAATTCATCTCGATGATTAATTCCAATGCCTTCTACTGGACTGTATTTTTGATTTAGTTGACGAAGAGTTTTACTTCAAGGGCACTTGTATGTAGTTATCTCGATGATGAACTAGCTTTGTTTATCTAATAAGATAAACCAACGAAAATGTTAAGGAATTAAAGTAAAACACTCGTATTACACCATGACAACAGCGAACTATAATTCTTGGTTTACTGTATATAAACCAAGTTAAAGGAATGATTATTACACTAACAACATATGAATTTGCCAATACTTTGGCAATCGACTGGATTACTATGTATCAATAATAACCGCGATAGCTTGGACCCAAATTTTCATTCAAAAAACTTTTAGAATTAAATTTATGTCTACAACAAGCACTGCTTACATTTAATAGACGTATATAATCAAAACTCAATATATAATGTCAAATGGAATAAATAACCCAACAGATATACGAAAGTAATTAAAATTAATAAATAAATATTTACCTTTAAGAACACCAATTGCCTTTTAACAACATGAACACACTTAAAGGACTTCTCAAAGAATATAATTTATTTGAAATATTTAATATATTTAAATATTCTTTAGCTTTAGTCTTTTAACACGTTGAGAGATAAAGGTTAGTTTTTTGATTTTGATATTTGGAATATTAAATGAGAGCTGAAGACGGGATTGCTTAGAATTATATTTGTTTTTTGAAGATATAGTGCACATTTTTTTAGAGATTTTTGAAATAACTTATTCGAATATTTAAATATATTAAATATTTCAAATAAATTATATTCTTTGAGAAGTCCTTTAAGTGTGTTCATGTTGTTAAAAGGCAATTGGTGTTCTTAAAGGTAAAGGCCTTCCTATTCTATTTTATTTTACATATAATATATAATTATATTTTGGCTTCAATAAATCTCATGGAATGTCAATGAATTTAAATAAACCTTAAAATAACTCACACTGTTCTTTGATTTTGTTAGAACATAGATCAATTTTGAATTATATAGTTGATCTGTGTTTCGAAGCTTTAGTCTTTTAACACGTTGAGAGATATAGGTTAGTTTTTTGATTTTGATATTTGGAATATTAAATGAGGGCTGAAGACGGGATTGCTTAGAATTATATTTGTTTTTTGAAGATATAGTGCACATTTTTTTAGAGATTTTTGAAATAACTTATTCGAATATCTAAATATATTAAATATTTCAAATAAATTATATTCTTTGAGAAGTCCTTTAAGTGTGTTCATGTTGTGAAAAGGCAATTGGTGTTCTTAAAGGTAAGACCAGAAACAAAATTTTGTCTCCTTTAAATATTTATTTATTAATTTTAATTACTTTCGTATATCTGTTGGGTTATTTATTCCATTTGACATTATATATTGAGTTTTGATTATATCCGTCTATTAAATGTAAGCAGTGCTTGTTGTAGACATAAATTTAATTCTAAAAGTTTTTTGAATAAAAATTTTTTGAAATTAAAATTGTAGAAGATAAACATATTTCAATATGTTTTAATATTCAAAAACAAATAATAATGATTTTACAGTCTTTTCAAAGACTGAACGTTGGAGATGCTTGATGTACCCCTTCTAACAAAAAGAGGGAAATTAACGTAAATGATTGGAAGGTCCATCTGGAGGTGGACTGAATGATCGAAATAAACCTTCTTATTGGTTACAGAAAAATCATGAGAATATTGCAAGTAAAAAAGGATAGAGTCAGTTTGTAATTCCGAATGCAGCGTCTTGTGAAATTAACAGCCAAAAATATATCCAAATCTCTAATTGACTTTCCATGTTTTCTAAGGCCTTATATAATAATTAAAAAACCAATAATCTGAAGTATCGAGTAAAAATAAACAGTTTGAAACAATCTCAAAATTGCTAGATCGCATATTAACGTAAAAGACATAAGTATCGAAGGACAAACTAATTTCGAACGACAGGGCCGTCTCTAATGAGACGGAACACCTCTATTTATGTTATTTTATTCATAATATATAATTATTTGGTTTCCTTAACATTCTTTATACAGATGGTCCTTGAGCTATAACAGAAGCCGTTAAATTGTTTTTCAAACTTTTAGATCAAGGGTAAACCACAGAATTATTTATTTGTAGTTAACCTTACTCCATTTAAATTTTTCAGTATTCATTTACCAGAAGTTTTCTAAATTGTTGAAGGGTGAGTAAATATTTGTTGTTGATTGATGTTATATTTTATTGAATATGAATTATTTGAATACTGACGAAGCAAAGTCTCTCTTGAAACTTGTTTTTCAGTAATGTTTTTACATATCTTGAGATTTTATAGAAAGTAACTTAGTTAGATATCCAATAATATTGAATATTCTAAGTAAGATAGTTTTATGATGAAATTCTTAAGATTGTGATAAACATTTTTGAAAGATATCTATTTTTCATAAGATTGATGAGCAGAAACAAAATTTTGTCTATTCAAAATATTTAATTTATAGGATTTTGGTTAACAATTTTTATTTATTGTATTTTGTCATATAATTTCATTTGGATGTCTTATAATGAATGTTTATTTTATATATATCGTTTGATATAAGTGGTACTTATATGACATTATTTTAATTTAATTCATGAAATTATAATTATTAAATATAATTTTTTGAAATTAAATATGTAGAGGGCTAATATTAAAATATTTAAATAATTGTCGGTTATTCTTGAATTATATGCTTCTTTGACTTTTGCATGCGTTTCTGAGCTGAATTTAGTTGTCACGTGTCTAATCAGATAGATTTTATGAGTCGGTAAGTTCCTTCTTTAGCAGTTATGGTCTTCCGAACCATGGATTTCTGTTTGGAGGCTGTATTTGGAACGAAAGTGTCAAATCCAAAAAAAGTCGCATCGATAATACTATCATAACCTTGGCTATGTCCGAATCAGTGGATCTTTTTTGAGCAAGCATAACAAGGATCAATGTCACGATTAAAAATCTAAAAAGGTCCTTTGATAAACTGAAAATCAGCAAAACTAGAGGTCATTGAATTCAGTAGATGAATCAGTATTTTCAGAACCTTTTTGTCTTCGAATCGTTTTTTCAGAGATTTCCCATAATTTGAAATGGTCTGAAGATGCACAGGACTCTGAAAAATGCAAAGAATCAATGCAGGGAACAGCGTGTATAATTTCGCCTGAATGCGAATGAAAGGCGAAAGCGTCTCAACTTTTTCCAAATATTTCCGAAACAACAAATCCATTATAGTTCAAATTCGGTATTTGGATTGAGATAATTTTTTCAACTTTTAGATCGATTAAAGTTGAAGTTTGAAATCTTCAAATAATACATGCTGAAGGAAATCGGCAAAGATACCAACTGGCTCGGTGGCCGCGCAAGTAAAGGCGTAGAATGTGGTCATGGCCAATGCGATTCTCTATGCTGCGGGTTCGGATCTAGGAGCTGAGTAATGATAGTATATTTTAATTCTTTCGCAAATTTATTGATTGGCATATCAAATTGGAATAAATGATGCCGAAAATTAAATTGTTCAAATACTAACTTTTTTCTTATTTTTCCCAATAATTTCAAGACTACAGATCCGATCGATATCAAATCTGATATTTAAAAGTAAATCAATAAGGTGCATCTTCATACAAAATTTCGTGAGCATCGTATTGTCAGAAAATCTCAAAAAAATATTAGTAGAACAGCATTGAACACTACCGAAACCATAGTAACAGTCCTGCGACCGAGTTCAACTTCAGCATGTAGATCTAAAATAACAAAAATAAGGCTAATGTAAAATTTCATGACGATTGTGGGTCATGAGGGGTGGGCCATTCAAAATTTCGATGGGCTATAAATAAGAAACTAATGAATATTTTTTCAAAGTTATGAGTTTATCAGGAACATTGAACCTTGATATTTACAAATGAAAAATAATATCAGTTGAATGACTGCCACGACTGGCTACAATACCCCATCCGATAAACTTATTCTTTCAGTCCTTTATCGATAATTTGGAGCTGAATCTAATGAATGGCAACTTCGATTTCATGTCTCATGGCTTCAATCGTTTCTGGATGGTTTGCGAAACACTTATCATAAATGGATTCCCGCAAAAAGTAGTCTTCCGAGGTGAAAATGAGCTTCATCACTAAAGATGATTTTTCTGGGAAAATGCTCAACTTCGGCCATGCAATCATTAGCCCATTGAGCGAAGTGGAAACGCATCGAATGGTCGCGAGGCTTCACTTCTTGCACCAGTTAAACTTTGAAAGCCTTTATACCCAAGTCTTTATGCAAACTTCTTCTCAGAGAAGTGAGAGAGAGGTTCAGTTCTTGAGCACGATGACGAATTGATTTTGATGGATGTTCACCCTTATTCTGGGCTACAGCAGCAATTATTACAGGGGTGCTCACAGAACGAGAACGTGAACAGGCTGTTTTATAAAATAACGATCCTCTTTTCACGAATAAGCGTTTCACAAATTTCGGTGAGGGCATTTCATTCATATTTGATTTTCCACATCAATTTCTAACACTTTAGATAGAAGATTCACCACTTTGGAAATAAGTTTGTAATATTTTCTAGTTCTGTTCAAGCGTAAGTCGATCCATTTCGTTAATATCAATTACAGTGGTCGACAAGATTTTTGTAACACAAAGCAGATCTCTGTTTTTGATGAAAATGCCCTTCTAATAATAGGAAAAATATTCCTAAAGCCCTAACACTTTTCAATATCTCAATAAGACCATTTTACATTACCAATTAGTCGATTTTATGAGCAGACGGTTAAAATGAATCCATTTTATAACAAGAAAAGTACCTAAACTGTGTTGTTTAAAATATTAGACATAAAATTAAGATTGAATATCAGTCATCTGTTGAGTTTCGAAGTGAGTGGTTCCCTGTGTGTAGATAAGAAAGTATTTTGAGGACAAAATGGCGAGACAGATGCAAAATCTCTCCTGACAAATTTTGATATATTTTTGGAGAATTTATGATGGAATCACAAGCGCCAGGCCATTTTCTGGAAATGTTAAAAAAGCCTTATTCCAATATTTTGGTGTTTTAATTGGAGATCAAGACAAGCAGTGGACTCCACATGTGTAATGTGTTAGTTATAGCGTATCATTGGTACATTAGATGAATGGGAACAGAAAAAGCATGCCTTTTGCAATACCTATGGTTTGGTGAGAACCCACTAATCATTTAGACGATTGCTATTTTTGCCTGACAAAGACTGAAGGTTATCCAAAATGGGAAAGCACAAGATCGACTTTCTAAATTTGCAGTCTGCAATATGACCTGTTCCTCATAATGCAGATTTACCAGTGCTGATCGCACCTTTAGATCCGCAAAATGTTGTTTTGGAAAATATTGGAGACAACGCAATATCAGACAGCTCCGAAGAACAGTGCACCGACCCTACTTTTACTCAATGTTCCGGCGAGCCACATTTATTTGATCAAAGTGAGTTAAATGACTTAGTACGTGATAAGGGGTTAACAAAGCAACAGTCAGAACTTCTTGGTTCCCGTCTTAAGGAATGGATTTTATTAGGCAACGAAACGAAAATTACGAATTTCAGAATTAAGAAATGCTCCGTTTCCTGCATTTTACATTATGGAAAATTCGTTGTGTTAGAGTACCGATATTGATGGTTCAATGCAGGAACTTGATATTGAGCATTTCCCCTCTAAGTGGAGTTTATTTATAGATTCGTCTAAATACAATTTAAAAGCTGTGTTATTGCATAATGGAAATTTAAAACCCTTTATACCGGTTGTCCATTCAGTGAAGATGAAAGAAAGTTATAATATGTGCACCCTTTTGGATAAAATAAACTACAACACGTATAAGTGGCAGATACGTGGAGACTTAAAAGTTAAAGGGATTTTAGTGGGACTTCAGGGGGATTTATAGAATATTGCTATTTTCTTTGTCTATCGGACAGTCGTGCAGTAAATTAGCATTATGTAACAAAAATTTAGCCATAAAGAAGTGTATTTCAACAGGTAGCTCAAAATTTCTAGAGTCTAGACCTGCTCTAGACCCCAAAAATGTCCTTCTGCCTCCTCTTAACATTGAACTTGTTCTGATGAAAAACTTTGTGAAGGCTATGAATAAAGATGGTGATGGATTCAAATACCTAAAATAAGTCTTTCCTAAGTTAAGTGATACCAAATAAAAGGAAGGCATTTTTATTGGACCACAAATCAGAAAATTGCTGTACGACGTTAATTTTACAGAGAAGTTCAACTGGCAGGAACTCAGAGCATGGAACAACTCATTTGTGAGTAGTTAAAGGATTTTTGGGCAATAATATGAATGCAAACTACAAACAGTTAGTTAATGAACTATTAGATGCCTACAAATCGCTTGGTGCCGAATGTCATTAAAAATGCATATTCCCCATTCACATATGTCATTTTTTCCTAAAAATTTGAGAGCTCTCAGTGACGAGCAGGGTGAAAAATTCCACCAAGATATTAGGACAATGGAAATTCGCTATCAAGAACGATGAGAGCCAGCCAGAGAAGATATGACCTCTCATAAAAGGAGGAAATAGAATTTAATTAGTATTTTAAGTCAATATTTTAAACATTTGTGTTTTTCTTAAATGTAAGGTACCTTTAGTAGGTGTAAAACTAAATAAAATCTATAGATATGGTTAAAAAACTTCCGAATGAATTCTTTTCAGTACACATCAGACATTGTAACATTAAATGTTGTTCTTTCGGGTGTTTTTTTTAGAATGATAAAAATTTAAATTGAAATAAAACACATTCAAATTAAGATTGAAGCCAAATTTTTTCTTTATTTGAAAGATAATTTTATACATTTATTTTTTGAGAATAATTTCCGGCATATGTCCACCACGACTAGCTCTGAAGAACCGCATTCGACTAAACCAATTTTGGACCACTTGACATAACCCCAAAGAAAATAATCCAGTGGAGGTATGTCACATGATCTTAGAGGCCAATTAATTGGACCATTTCTCGAAATGATGTTATCGACAAATCTTCCTTTCAATAAATCAATTGTTACGGTAGCAGCATGAGGTGTAGCACCATCTTGTTGGAACCGAAACACTTCTGGGTGGATACCATTCAAATTTTGATATAAATAATTATTGATCATCGATCTGTAACGACCACCATTCACTGTAATATTAGCTCCAGTATCGTTTCTAAAGAATTATGGACCGATGATGCCTCCAGCGTGTAAAGCACACCATACAGTGCATTTTTCAGGATGCAATGGAACCTGCAGAGCTTCTTGAGGATTGTTTTCACTCCATATACGGCAATTTTGCTTGTTTACATAGCCGTTCAACCAGAAATGAGCTTAATCACTAAACACAATTTTACGATAAAAAAGAGTGGATCAACTTCAAGCTGTTCTAGGGCTCAATCAGCAAACAAACGTCGCTTATTATGGTCAAATGGCTTTACTTCTTGAACTAGTTAGATCTTGTATGGGTGTAAGCCACGATTTTTACGCAAAAATTTCCAAGTGAAGGATGCACAGAGTCCAACTTGTTGTGAACGTCGACGAATAGACAAATGTGGATCATCATTAACTTGCAGCAGCGATATTTTCTTCTGTACGTACAGTTCTTTGTTTTGTTGTTGTTACATCGAGTAGAGAAAATGTTGTCCGAAATCTATCGATAGTTCGACGAAGGAGCTGCTCTGATGGACGATTATGTAAACCATAAATTTCACGAAGTGCTCTATAAGTTTGGCGAATAGAACACTGATTTTGAAAATAAATTTGAACAATTTGTAAACGTTGTTGCGGCGTGAGTCTTTCCATGATAATTTGTCAATGCTTACTGAACAGAAATTTCAAAGGCTTCTACCTTCTGTCGAATCACAGTTATCCGTATCGAAAGTTTTATCACTCTAAAAAAAACACCCGATATAAATGTAACAAGAAAACCTTACGTGTTACAACTTTTTTCTCATTTTCGTATATAGATACGTACATTCTACCATAATATGCGATTCAGCTTCATGTTACAATAAAAAAAATTTTTTTGTCGGCCAGTGTTGCCAGACTCGAAATAACCACTT
Organism: Megalocaria dilatata; assembly: GCA_034642435.1. Lineage (NCBI taxonomy): Eukaryota > Metazoa > Arthropoda > Insecta > Coleoptera > Coccinellidae > Megalocaria > Megalocaria dilatata. The sequence continues at coordinate 28,852,025 of CM067858.1, forward strand.
CTTCAATATGCAAATCGTAGATGGCCCACTCTTTACGAATGAGCTCATAAAAGCTCTTGATATTCACGTAAGTGTTTTTCTAGAATGTTTTAACATCGATACAGGGTCGTAGATGTACGAAAACGCAAAAATCGATAATATTCTCAACTCCGTTAATTTACTCAGGCCTCATCGAATTTGGTGCCCAGCGAGGAGCGCGTCGGCAAAAAATTGAAATCCCTTGCGTACCCGCCGATCTAGAGAGCACGCACCGTCCGGCCAGAACCGCTACGCGGGCACATTAAGAGAATTTATGAAAACACACGGGACATATTTTAGAACGTACAAGGCAGGCAACAAGAACACACTCGGAACAAGGGAATATTAATGACGAATATTTGGAGCCCTCCCACGACGTATGTGTATCGGGAAGATGGTGTCGGGTAGATCAAAGGGAACGTCGGCGCTAGCCGAGTGGAGCGGTTCTGGTCTGAACACTCGGCGAAACACGAGGATGAGAGTTATGTAATCAGGAAGTCGCCGATACTCCATATTTCCGAAGCGGGGGTCCTTATCCTTGGATGTACGAGGGTAGACAGAGAGAATGAGGATTCGAATGGACTGTAAAAAATTCATAAAGACAACTAAAGAATTGGCCTTCTAGAGTTTGCATTTTGAAGTAATGGTTATTTCGAGTCTTTCAATCGTATTTTGACAGAATGTTAGTTTAATATTTGACATTAACGACATGGGCCGATTTACGTTGAAAAAAAAGTATGAAAAATGAATAACTTACTTCTAAAGTGGTTCCTCTTCTATTCAAACTGTTAGAAATTTTCGTGGAAAACTGAATAAAAAAATGCCCTTACGGCTATTTGTGGATCAATTTGTTCGTGAAAACTGGATAGTTATTGCATAAAACACGTTCTCGTCCAGTGAGCAGACCTCAAAACATTGCTGTTGTAACCCAGAATGTAGCTGAACATTCATCAACATCAACTCGTCAGCGTACTCAAGAACTGAACAGCTCGCGCAGTTCTCCGAGAAGAATTTTGCATAAAGACTTTGGTATCAAGAAATCGAAATTTCAACTAGTACAAGAAGTGAAACCTCGTGGCCATTAGATGCGTTTCCACTTCGCTCAATGGGCTAATGACCGTATGGCTGAAGATGAGCATTTTCCCAGAAAAATTATCTTTAGCGATGAAGCTCATTTTCACCTCGGAGGACTATTTTTGTGGGGATCCGTTAAGGAAAAGTACGCTAACCATCCAGAAACGATTGATGTCTTGAAACACGAAATTGAAGTTTCCATGCATGAGTTTAAGCCACAACCAATCGACAACGTGCTGAAAAATTGGGTTGATCGGATGGGCTTCTGTAGCCAGTCGTAGCAGTCATTTGAATGATATTGTTTTTCATTCCTGAATGTCAAGGTTGAACCTTGCTAATGAACACATAACTTTGAAGAATTATTCATTAGTTTTTTGTTTGTAGTCGACAAAAAATTCAAATTTTAAACAGACCCCTTATACAATGAAGAATAAAAGTCCCAAGATGGATTCCTGAGGTATTACCTTATATATCTCCATCTAAGTTATTTTTCTTTCATTCGTTGCCGATTTCTCCCAAAAAAGAAGCACGTCATGTGAGTTGTGGGCCCCGAAATCTATAATTTTCGAGTTTACACAAAAGAATCTCATGTGAAACACTATCTAAAGCTTTCGAAAGATCACACAAACTAAACTCGACTTCATTACCTTCGTAAAGAACTATGGGCTATTATTTTTTTCAATTACTTAAACTTTTATATATTCCTGATAGTTGGACTCTTATTTCTCTACCCATAAATAAGTAGTTGAATAACAACTTCATCTCAAAATATTTTAAGTCGATCAAAAAAGAACGAAAATATTAAAATTGATTGGAAGTAATATTTGTGGGTTGATTAAGCATTAACGTCAGTTTTCTAAAGTGGGAATTAATTTGGTGTGGAACCTTTGCGATAGATCCCAATCGAGAAGTAGATAATGAAGGATGCTATATTTCAATTCAATCGTTTTAAAATTTACAATCAATCAAAACATGAAAATAATATCTCTTTTTCACTTTATCATACACTTTGTCTGAGAGGCCATAGAAGATTTTGGTTACTAGCAAGACAGGGCTCGAATATTTATAAGAAACCGAAAAGATTTATCTGTCTCATGGCTCCAAGGCACGAGGCATTATTTTCTAATACAGACAAAAATGTCCCATATGAAACGCAACAATGTATTTCCAGATGAATGAATTGATACTTCACAGGAATAGCAAATTAAAATTATGTGTATGTGAAATTTCCTATAAAACAAGGTATATAATATTCATGTCAACACTTGTTTATATTCAAAGTATATGCAGAATGGGAAAATATTTGGCTTAATCTCATATGCTTGAGGTTTTGGTATGATATTCATGCATATTTTGATTACTCACCGTATGAATTAATTAACAAAAAAATATGAAGTGTTTTTTGTTTTCCAATGTATATATCCCATCGAATACAGCGGCATCTCAATATGTTACACATTGCGAAGATCTTGAGAGCATAAGAAAGCAACATAAATAGAGATTAATACTTGATAGAAGGTATATAAAATTATTTAAATATTTTAATATTAGCCTTCTACATATTTATTAATTTCAAAAAATTATATTTAATAATTATAACTTCAGGAATTAAATTAAAATAATGTCATATAAGTACCACTTATATCAAATGACATATAAAATAAACATTCATTATAAGACATCCAAATGAAATAACAAAATCCAATAAATAAAAATTGTTAACCAAAATCCCATAAATTAAATATTTTGAATAGACAATATTTTGTTTCTGCTGATCAATCTTATGAAATCAAATATCTTTCAAAAATGTTTAACATAATCTTAAGAATTTCATCATAAATCTATCTTACTTAGAATATTCAATATTATTGAATAACTAAGTTATTTTCTATAAAAACTCAAGATATGTGAAAACATTACTGAAAAACAAGTTTTAAGAGAGACTTTGCTTCGTCAGTATTCAAATAAATCATATACTACTCTGTCAAGAAAGTACCGGGAATTTTCAATTAAAACAACATTTTTACATTTAATCGGCAAAATTTATTGGGTCGCCTTCAAAATAGGCTCCATTTGCTCCAATACATCTATGCCAACGGCACTTCCAATTATCGAAACATTTTTTATAGGCGCTTTCCGGGATGGACTTAAGCTCTCGCGCCGAATTTTGTTTTATGGCTTCAATCGACTCAAAACGGGTGCCACGAAGGGGCAATTTTAGTTTTGGGAAGAGGAAAAAGTCGCAGAGAGCCAAATCCGGCGAATACGGTGGTTGCTGAAGCACGTTTGTTGAGTTTTTGGCGAGAAAGTCAGTCACAATCGTAGCTCGGTGAGAAGGCGCGTTATCGTCATGCAAAATCCATGAGTTGTTCGCCCACAAATTTGGCCGCTTCTTACGGATACGCTCACGCAAACGTTTCATAACGCCTAGGTAATACTCCTTGTTTACCGTCTGACCCTCTGGAACGAATTCGTAGTGCACCACGCCACGGATATCGAAGAAAACAATGAGCATCACCTTCATTTTCGAGCGGCTTTGGCGTGGTTTTTTCGGTTTCGGCTCATTTTTTGCCACCCATTCCGATGATTGCTGGCTTGTTTGTATATCGTACTCGTAGACCCAGGTCTCATCACCAGTTATAATGCGTTCCATGAATGTAGAATCGGAATTACAGCGATCCAGCATGTCTGAAGCAACCTGTTCGCGATGACATTTTTGAAGAAAATTCAGGTCTTTCGATACGAGTCGTGCGGCCACCTTTCTCATGCCCAAAATATCAATCAAAATCGTACGTGCGGACTCGTGGGATATCTTAAGATCATGTGCTATCTCTCTCAAGCTGGTACGACGGTTTTCCAGCACCCTTTCCTTAATTTTATCGACGTTATCTTCGATCGAAGCCGTCGATGGGCGACCACTTCACGACCGTCCTTGAAGGCTCTGAACCACTGATATGCACGAGTTTTCGATAGAGCATTATCACCAAAGGCCTTTTGCAACATTTTCAATGCATCGGCACACGAAAATTCATTTGCAACACAAAACTTTAAACAAATTCTTTGCTCAACGTAATCACCCATAGTAAAAATCGGCACGCACTCTGACATCGACTGACTTAATCAGCTGTTGCAAACACACTAGTTGACAGATCCCGCTCAAGCTTGGCATAGTAATTAAGGACAGTGGTACCAACCTAGGAAATAAAATTTACCTGCTTCATTGCCCCGCCAGATTTAAATCGATAATTCCCGGTACTTTCTCGACAGAATGTATAATATAATATAACATCAATCAACAACAAATATTTACTCACCATTCAAACATTTAGAAAATTTCTGGTAAATGAATACTGAAAAACTTTTGGCCTTCTATCAAGTATTAACCTCTATTTATGTTATTTTATTCATAATATATAATTATTTGGTTTCCTTAACATTCTTTATACAGATAATCCTTGTGCTATATCAGAGGCCGTTAAATTGTCTTTCAATCTTTCAGATCAAGGGTAAACCACAGAATTATTTATTTATAGTTAACCGTACACTACATTTAAATTTTTCAGTATTCATTTACCAGAAGTTTTCTTAATTGTTGAAGGGTGAATAAATTTTTGTTGTTGATTGATGTTATATTTTATTAAATATGAATTATTTGAATACTGACGATTCAAAGTCTCTCTTAAAACTTGTTTTTCAGTAATGTTTCTACATATCTTAAGTTTTTATAGAAAGTAACTTAGTTAGATATCCAATAATATTGAATATTCTAAGTAAGATATTATAGTTTTATGATGAAATTCTTAAGATTATGTTAATTATTTTTGAAAGATATTTGTTTTTATAAGATTGATCAGCAGAAACAAAATTTTGTCTATTCAAAATATTTGATTTATAGGATTTTGGTTAACAATTTTTGTTTATTGGATTTTGTTATATCATTTGGATGTCTTATAATGAATGCTTATTTTAAATGTCGTTTGATATAAATGGTACTTATTTGACATTATTTTAATTTAATTCCTGAAGTTATAATTATTAAATATAATTTTTTGAAATTAAATATGTAGAAGGCTAATATTAAAGTATTTAAATAATAAAAGAGCAATACCCTTCTTTTCAATTTATCTGTTGTGGGGACTACAACATACCTGGGGCTAGTTGGGACTTGGTGATGTTAGATGTTGACGGGGGACCTTCAAACCAGGGAATCCTTGGTCAATTAGGGCTACTTTGGGACTTTTTCAGATGAATAACGTAAAAATTTTTAATGATGTTTCTTTGGATCTTACATCCGCACCTCAATCTGCTATTGAAATAGAAGACACAAACGATATTATTTTAATATGCGATTTACATCATCCCCTCTTATATTTTGCTGTTTTCTACAAGGCATCAGAGCCGGTCCACGTCTTTTATGATTTCAAGAATGCTGATTATGAAAATCTAATATTATATTTGGGGGAAGTTGACTGATCAACCTTGCAAGCATATCAAGGTATCGAGGGTTGTACAGATAGGTTTTATGAAATTATTTTAAACGATATCAAGTTGGATGTTCATGAAAAGGTTAAAAAAGATTTTACTTTTCCATGTTGGTTTTCTAGTGAGCTGAAAAAATTGATTTCTGAAAAAAAAAACAGTTGCATAAAAGGTATAAAGAAATCGGAAGTGTAGATGATTACTTATTGTTCACAAGACTGAGGGAAAAATGTGAGGTTGAAACTGATAGATGTCATAAAAATATGTTGAAACGGCTGAACTTAAAATTTCATCAAACCCCTAATATTTCTGGAAATTTGTAACTGATAAAAAACCACAGAAAGGATTCCACAAATCCTTGTGTTTACGAGATGAAACGGCAGAGATGATGCGGGCGTTGCCAATCTGTTTGGGAAATACTTTTCTGAAATATATATCAGGTGTTGTTTTTAGAGTGATAAAACTTTAAATTGAAATGAAACACATTTAAATTAAGATTGAAGCCAATTTTATTTTATTTGAAAAATAATTTTCTGACATTTATGTTTTAAAAATAATTTTCGGCATATGTCCACCACGATTAGCTCTGAGGAACCGCATTCGAACAGACCAATTTGGACAACTTTTTTGAGTACTTCAGGCCTTATTTCATCAATAACACGAATTATGTTGGCTTCCAAAGCGTCTATGGTTTCTGGTTTATCAGCATCATCAATAGTTGCACCGATTGAAGTTTGTGGCATAATCTTTAGATAATATAATGATTTTTCTCACCATGACCCTTTGAAACGATCTCTACTAATTTTAATTTCTAGTAGGTATAAAGAAAATATTGTCATACCACGAACAATAACTTATTTGAAGTGTCAGTGTGAAGTTGCACGTCAAATTCAAACCAAAGCTGCAATAAAATTTAAGATTTGAAAAACGGACCAAAGTTGTGAAAATCAAAACATTGGAGTATCGAGCCGTCATAAAGTAGGTACCTGTATTTGACGACGAATTGTTTAAGATCCTTGGCGATAAATGTCCTTCGTATGTGACTTGGATTGAAAGCTTCAAATGAAGTAGATTTTACAAGAACAATCGGGACAGCCAGTTTAAATTTAGGGCATTTAATATCGGGTGTTTTTTTTAGAGTAATAAAACTTTAAATTGAAATAAAACACATTTAAGTTAAGATTAAAGCCAAATTTTTTTTTATTTGAAAGATGATTTTAAGACATTTATGTTTTAAAAATAATTTCGGGCATATGTCCACCACGACTAGCTCTGAGGAACCTATTCGGCCAGACCAATTTTGGACCACTTTTTCGAATCATTCAGGCCTTATTTCACCAATAACACGAGTTAAGTTGGCTTCCAAAGCGTCTATTGTTTCTGGTTTATCATCATAAACCAATGACTTGACATAACCCCAAAGAAAATTATCCAGTGGAGTTATGTCGTATGATCTTGGAGGCCAATTAATTAGACCCTTTCTGGAAATAATGTTATCGCCAAATCTTTCTTTCAATAAATCAATTGTTACGGTAGTAGCATGAGATGTAGCACCATCTTGTTGGAACCAAAACACTTCTGGGTCGATAGCATTCAAATTTTGAAACAAATAATCATTGATCATCGATCTGTAATAAGCACCATTACTGTAACATTAGCTTCAGCATCGTTTTTAAGGAAATATGGAACGATAATGCCTCCAGCGTATAAAGCACATCATACAGTGCATTTTTCAGGATGCAATGGAACCTGCAGAACTTCTTGAGGATTGTTTTCACTCCATATACGGCAATTTTGCGTGTTTACATAACCGTTCAACCAGAAATGAGCTTCATCACTAAACACAATTTTACGATAAAAAAGTGGATCAACTTCAATCTGTTCTAGGGCCCAATCAGCAAACATACGACGCTCATTATTGTCAAGTGGCTTTAGTTCTTGAACCAGTTGGATCTTGTATGGGTGTAGACCAAGATCTTTACGCAAAATTTTCCATGTGGAATACACAGAGTCCAACTTGTTATTAACTTCGATGAATAGACAAATCTGGATCATCATTAACTCTATGACTTACAGCAGCGATATTTTCTTCGGTAGTGGTTGTCATTTCTATCACACGAAAGGCCTAGATATTCTCTGCATATTGCCAGAAAAAACTGATACTGGACCTGATCGGATTTCCGCACTGTTTATAAAGAAGTATAGGTACGTTTTATCGGGACCTTTAGGTTTCTTATTTAACTTATCGGAGAATTCAGGTAAATAACCAAGTCACTGTAAATCAAGTTATATTATATATTACTCCGGTATTCAAGTCAGGTAATGTTATTGACCTGGGAAATTATAGACCAGTAACGAAAAGCTCTTATATCCCAAAAATTTTGGTTACTTTAATTTCTAATCTTCTCCAACACGTAGGTTTGAGGTGAAATGTTTCAATGGTCCTGGTTTCAAAGTCTTCCATGAATATATCAGCGAAAACTGAGGAATCCATAGCACCTAAGACTTGTTTTTAGAAGGTGCCTTGGAAAAGGAAATATGTACTATTCATACAGTGTCGTTGATAGGGGTCAAAGTCTCTTGAGGTATGTTATGTTTGGATATAAGGACTGCTAGGGTTTCGTTGAGTGGGATGTTCGTGAAGAGGGATACGACGTCGAAACTCACAAGGATATCTTTCATTTGAAAGGTTTTTTGGATTTCCATAAAATGGAACGAATTTCTCACATGGGATGAGGATTCTTCTGGTAGAGGTTAGAGTGTTGATGCTAAATATTTGGCAAAACGATGTGAAGACACTGACAATGGAGCGAAGAGGTTTATCAGGTTTGTGTATTTTTAGTAGACTATATATTCGAGGAGTGATTTTTCTCTAGGAATTATGGATTTTTTGACAAAAGGGAGGTTTGAGGAGTTAATGAGGGTCTTTGTTCTCTTTTATAGGTAGGTATTTGGGTGTCGTGGTGTTTGGTTGGTATTCAGGGCAATTCAATAATTTTATCTATATAGTCTGTAGTCTGAAAAGAGACCAAACGGCCTCAAAAACGCGATGACAGCAAACGCCTGCCCGACACATAGAAACCTATAATATGTTTAAAATTTTGCACGAACGTGCGTGTCATTCATAAAGAATTAATTGAAAATTTGAAATGTGAATTACTGTGGAACTATTGGACCAATTTTGCCGAACGAACGAACTCAGGCGGGATATTTAAACGCCAAACATACATTTTTCCGGTCTCTAGCTCTTTCCGTTCGTAAGTGAGAATGTTTGCGGACGAACGGCCTGACTAGTTGGACAGAATAATTTTTAAGTTGGATTCTCAATCAGTGAGCCCATCTAGTTGTTAAAAACTATTTCAAGCTCAAATTTTGAAAATTAAAGGATTCAGGGCGAAACAATAGCATGCTGTTTCCTGCAACAAGCGCACACAAATTCTTGACTACATTTCGAATATTTTTGTTTTATTTAATATTAAAAACATTTTGTCCCAATTGAGAAACAAACTACATTCATTCATTTCATTGTGCGTCAAAAACTCTGAAAAATATACAGTACATATATCATGAATAATAAAAATTCAAATTCGTCACCATTATCTACATATCATTCGCCTTAATTAATTTAACAATTTAGATGTAAATGAACTGATATTTGAACAATTCTCCCAATTACCACGTTCAAAAAAAAACGAACTGATAAAAAAATTAAATAAAAGACGTGTGTCGGCATCTGATTTTATTTCAACATACGAGTAATTCACCATGAACAAATATTTGGTTCAAATACTTTTGATTGCCTGCCTAACTGGTTATGGTAAGTTAGATTTCAATCAACTGGATAAAATTTTAATCTTCTTCAAAATGTTCGATTTATTTTGAGGAATTAAAATTATATTATTAATAGGGTAAATAAATCACTTGGCTTAAGTTTCACAAAAGTTTAATTTTATGTTGTTGAAAATGGGTTGAAACCCGAAACGTCATATGTCAACAACATAAACTAAAACTTTTGTAAAACTTAAGCCAAGTGATTCATTTACCTTATTAATATCCAAAATGTTTCATCAAGTGGTTTGCGAGAAATCAATATATTCAAAATTATATTAGGAGTATAAATAATTTTGTACGGTTTTTGTTCGAAAATTGAAGCTTTATTGTGAAAAATGGGTTATACATTTAAAATTCGAAGGATGTCTCCTAGTGGCCACTACTTTTCACCATCTTTTTGGTAATTAACGTATTCCGTCGAAAAAAAAAAGATGGTTGTTTGGACGGTATCCATGCATCAATCCATTTTTTGACTTCATCGCAATTAGAGAAGAGTTGGTCAGCAAGGTCATGTTGCATCGATCGGAAAAGATGTTAATCGGAAGGAGCAATGCTTGGGCTATATGGTGGGTGGGGTAGGACTTCCCATTTAAGCGTTTCTAAGTACGTTTTAACGGGTACCGCAACATGTGGCCATGCATTGCCAATAACTGTATCGTGTCTATCGTCGTATTACGGCCGTTTTTCTCGCAATGTTCTGCTCAAACGCATTTATTGTCATCGATAGATCTCCCCAGTGATCCTTTCATTTGATTGTAGCAACTTGTAATACACCACACTCAGCTGGTCCCATCAAATAATACACAGCATGATCTTCTCGTCATGCATGTTGATGATGAGGCATCCATGCGTTTTCCGACGTTTTAGATTATCCTAGGCCCACTTTTCCCGCCAGTCACATATCGATGCAAAACCCCTTTCTTTTTTGCTGTTGGAGCATTTGTTCATACAAGAGCGGAGTTAAAGAGCGGCTTTCGACGTCTATTGTCTTCAATTCATACGGCACTCAATTTCCTACCTTTCATATCATTCTTATTGCTTCTAAACGATTGAAAATAGCCTATTGAGTGACTCCAAGTGTTTCTGCGAGTTTCTCTTGCATTTTTGATGGATCTTCGTCGGGCTCTGCCTCTTATTCTTCGTCCTTAAACTTTGGTGGCGCTCAGGTTGGTTCTTCGTCTTCTAAACCACATCTGATACGTTAATTGAAAAAATATATATGAGACAGTATTTTATTTCCACAAAATGTTTGTACTACTAGGACAATTGTTTCACCATGATATGGCTTCTTCAGGAATTACATTGTACTGTCTGATGATATTCAATGTAACCGAGTTTAAATACATTGATAGGTAAATGACCAAATAATGGAAGCACAAGTCATAAAAACTCTAGGTGTTTATTGGAGTTTGCCGCTAAAAATGCCATTAAGGAGAGATATTCAGTAATGGAGACTTATCAACATCTGTTTGTTCGTTCAAAAGGATCTTACGGGTATTATACCTGTTCATTTCAAGAAATTCTAAAAGTGTTAATCTAGAACTTTTGCTTTCAACGTGGATAATTTCATAATTATTGTTGAAATAATGCCTGAATTCCATAAGATGATTAGCATATGTCGAATGTATAGAATCATTGGTGTTCTTGGACACGTTTCTTGAATGATCTACCAGTCTGGTCAATGTATACTAAAGGGCAAACCTTGCAAGTCAACTTGACTCCGGATTTATTTTCTTCATTTGTTCGATCTTTATTGCTTTTATGTAAGTATTAAGGTTATTAATGGTCTTAAATGCAGCGTTATAATTGAAACAATTTTTGAAATATTTAGCAATATTTTCAGATAATCCATTGACATAAGACAACGAAAAATATTTCAGTGTGTTGTCGTCTTTTATGATTGGGTACACGAGATTTAATGCCATTTTCTTTTGTTTATTGGATAACATTTTGTCTATAAGAAAGGGGTTGTAACCGTTGTTTGACGCTATTTGTTTAATTATATCTAATTCTTCCAAAAAGTTATCCGAATTCAAAGGGACATTGAATAATCTATGAATAAAACTATTATAAGCTGACATCTTTTGGTTGGTGAGGTGATTTGAAGTTTTATGTATTGTGATGTCTGTATGTGCGGGTTTGTGAAAAATACTAAAATCATGTAAATTATCTAGTCTTGTTATTGTGAGGTCAAGAAAATTAATACTTTGATTATTTTTTTCTTCGATTGTGTATTTGATTTTTGGGTGGAGTTTATTAATGAAATTCGTGAAGATATGTAGTTGTCGGTCGGTGCCTTTGAAACAACAAAAAATTTCATCTACATATCTATACCAATAAAGGAAGTATTTGCTTATCAGATTTAGGTGTATTTTTGATTCTAGATCATCCATAAATATTTCAGCTAAAATTGAACTGAGTAGATTTCCCATTATTAAACCCATTTTAGAAATATATGTTCTTATAGACAAAATGGTATCCATTAAACAAGAGAAAATGGCATTAAATCTCGCATACCCAATCATAAAAGAGGACAATACACAGAAATATTTTTCGCTATCTTATATCAACGGATTATCTGAAAATATTGCTGAATATTTCAAAATTTGTTTCAATTATAACGCTGCATTTAAGACCATTAATAACCTTAATACTTACATAAAAACAATAAAGATCGAACAAATAAAGAAAATGAATCCGGAGTCAAGTTGACTTGCAAAGATTGCCCTTTAGTATACATTGGTCAGACTGGTAGATCATTCAAGAAACGTGTCCAAGAACACCAAAGGATTTATATATCCGATTCTGTACATTCGACATATGCTAATCATCTTAAGGAATTCAGGCATAATTTCAACAATAATCATGAAATTATCCACGTTGAGCAAAAGTTCTAGATTAACACTTTTAGAATTTCTTGAAATCAACAGGTATTATGCCCGTAAAATCCTTTTGAACGAACAAACAGATGTTGATAAGTTTTTATTACTGAATATCTTTCCTTAATGACATTTTTAGCGCCAAACTCCAATAAACACCCAAAGTTTTTATGACTTGTGCTTCCATTATTTGGTCACGTGCCTAACAGTGTATATAAACTCGATTACATTGAATACCATCAGACAGTACAATGTAATACCTGAAGAAGAAAATAAAATACTGTCTCATATACATTTTTTTAGTTAAAATAAGTTTCCACCAAGTAAAGACCGAATCAATCAAATATTTACAATATCTGACACGTTATTTGAGCGAATCACAGATGACAACGTGACGACACAAATTTCTTTCCGTGAGTACATGGGGAACCCAAATATCGAGCTTCGAGGTTAAACGCAGGCTTTTGAACTGGTCATTAACAGTTAAATTCGATAAATTGAACCTCTCACCGATCTCACGTGTTGTTATTCGCCAATTTGCATCAACTAATGCCTTTACCAGTTTCAACCAACCTTCCGGAACGTGGTGCATCTTCGACATCATAACTGCCGGATCGAAATTTTGCAAACCAGTTCTGTCACTGGCGTACTGTCAATACATCTTCTCCGTACTCATCGGTTAATTTCTTTTTGGCTTGACCAGCATTTTTAACTTTTCTACAGTAAAAAAGTAAAATATGACGAAAATGTTGCTGATTGCTCTTCTTATTTAAAAGAGCACCAACCAAAAAGTACTGCGTAGACTTGATTGAAGTTTTTCACACACAAGCCTTGCTATATCAGCTCTCGAAACCTATAATTATGCAGCTTAAGTGTGAAGCTGGGTTCGAAAAAATACAGTTAAATCCTCTGCCGGGAAAAAACGAAATTAATTTCCGAACAACCTTATATTATATTATTAGGAAATTAATATATCTATTGATCTACTTCTTTATTTTAGTATTGTCATTGAGGTGCTTGTCATGTACGAGTAAAGAGGTATGCGAAAATCCTCCATCAACAGAGTGCACTCCTGAAAAAGAGTACTGCATAGCAGTATCAGGAGAAGGCACCTATTTTAGAGGCTGTTACGATGATACCAAAGACTGTAAGAAACTAGAACAGAATCCTGAGGTGAATTTTCCACAATGCGTAAAGTGTAAAACAGATAACTGCAACAATCAGAAATTGGAGTAATAAAATTACACAATTTTTATTCTTATTGATTAAAATATTTTACTAAGACATAATCTGCTTGTTTTTCTCCTGTTTAACTTCCATAGATCTCCATCGATTGATTTTTATACAGGGTGGATCATAACTATTGAAACATAGGTTAAAGACAGGTTAATTGACCAAAATATGGCGATTGGACCAAACCTGCCTCAAAATATGTCTATCAAAAAAAAAAAACAGGGCGTTAAAGTTGAATTTTTTTTCATATTTTGCTAATAATTTCACTGTTTATTTCTCAACTGTTATTGAAACCAGCACAAAACTTTGGACGGGGAATATTATTTTATATATAACTTCACTTTTCGTCGATGATTTAAAGTAAAACAACTCAATTTCCGCTAATTTATTTAATTTCACAACAATTGTTTCGTCATGACAACATGACTTCGTCAGGTGAGTATGGTGCTAACTACATAATTGAGATTGAGTTCTTTAAATGTTCAAAATGTACAGAAAACAAGGTAGTGGGAATTAACAGTAATTTGTTTTTCTATTATTACACAAAGTTTCAGAAAAGGTTAAGTAAGGGGGATTTATTGAAGTCCGTCTGGTCGTTTAGGAGAATCTGTTTTTTATTGTATCTGTTGATTTCGAGGGCTTCTAGGTAGTTCAACCTGAGGTTCTTTTTTTCTATGTGTAAGATTTTGAAGTTTTTGTCAAAATCATGTCCTGTCTCCAAAAGATGGTCAGCATATGTTGAATTTCCGTTTTTTCCAACATAAGCTTTCTCGTGTTCACGTATCCTAGTGCCGAAAGATCTACCTGTCTGACCCACATATACAGATGGGCAAGTACCGCAGTTTAACCTATAGACTCCAGATTTTTTGTTTTTATGGATCAAATCTTTATTATTTTTTATTAAATTTCCTAACGTGTTTCTTGTTTTGAATAAAATGTTTCAGTTACTCTTTTTCTTTAAATATCTTGCTATTTTTTCGGACTTTTTGTTTATGTACGTTAAAGAAATATATTTTGTATCGATAGCTATTGCTGGATATACAAGTGATATTGACTGTTTAAATTGCATTCCTTTCAATATTATATTTATAATGAACGGATTGAAAGCATTGTTAAATGCAATCTGTTTTATTATTCAAAATCTCTCTATCAAAATTCTCTTGTGTCATAGGTATGTTGATTAATCTGAATATCATGCTATTATAAGCTGCTAGTTATTGAGAATGTGGGTGATTAGAATTTGAGTGGATCGTATTATCAGTATGAGTGGGTTTCCGGAAAATTGAAAAGTCATGTTTATTGTTAATTTTTGAAATTTTTAAATCAAGAAAATTGATGCTGTTATTTTGTTCTATTTCATTGGTGAATTTTATTGTAGGAGATAATGTATTTATAAATTCTAAAAACATCGCAAGTTGTCTACTAGTACCAGTGAATAGAGATAAAATATCATCCACGTAACGATACCAATAAATGAAATATTTAAAGAAAGGGCTTTCTTGGATTTTGGTTTCCAGGAAGTCCATAAATATTTCGGATAATATCGGACTAAGTGGGTTTCCCATAGTGAGACCATCATCAGCTTCGTAAAATATTCTATTAAATAAAAAATAGTTTTGGTCCAAACAAACCTTATAACCGGATTAGTTCTATTTTTTACTAATAGCATTTCTATCAGATTTTTTGATTCTTTAACTGGTATGCAAGGGAACAAATTTTGGACGTCGAAAGAAATGAGTTTAGCATTATTCGGAATATATATATATTTTTTATTTTCTTTATCAGGTTATCTGAATTTTTAATGGCAAATTTTGGTTGAAAGTTTGTTTCTTTCTGAATAATTTTGATTAGTTCTTTCGATAATTTATAGGAAGGTGCTGTGATGAATGAAACTACTGGTCTAATAGGTTTATTGTCTTTATGTAATTTTATAAGGGAATACATAATTGGTGGTTGTGGGTTCATTAAGGTTAGTTTATAAATTGGGGTATTATTGAAAAGCATTGAGTTTTTGATAACTGATTTGATCTGTTTTTGGTATTTAGTAGTAGGATCGTTTTTGGTTATTTCATATTTGTTGGGATTCAAGAATGTGGTAGTTTCATTGATATATTCTTTTCTTTCGATTGCAATTACTGTGTTTCCTTTATCCGCGCTTGTGAACACTAAATTATTATCTGAGATTTTATTTCTTGTTTTTCCTACTGTGTTCTTGATATTAATATTATTGTAGGCAGGTAATGGTTTCTTTATCTGATTAATCAACATATATTTATTTATCTTCATTAGAATTTTGATGGTCTTTCAAAGCAATTTCTGAATCTATAGCAAGATATTCTATATATTTGGGATTATTACTAGGTAAATTAAATTTATAACCTTTTTCTAATAGTTTGATTTCGTTTTGGGTGAATTTGACATCCGACAGATTAACAAATTTAGGATAAAAAACGTGATCTGAAAATTTTTGTTGTTTAAATGAATTTTGTGTCTTTTGATTATTTTTTCTATTTAATAAGTTTTTTAGTTTTTTATTCTGTACTAAATATTTTTTGGATATGGATTCGTTTACATCTTGTCTAATATTACCATCTAGATCATCAAACAAAATATAATGGAGCCTATGGGAAATTCTGAATGTATTACCTTAAGGTATATGCAGGTTATTTCTCTCTTCTGGTATTCTAGTTTTCTGTCCATTTTCAGCCAAGTCTTCATTCCTAAGATTTTTCCTTTCTCAGCAGATTGGCTTGTATTCTGAGTTTTTAGTTGGATATAATTGGGAAAAACTTCAAGTTCTATACATTTTGCTAAGAACCAAATATTCTGGTTGATCGTTCTGCGTCGTAGTTGTAGTTTTGAGTACCATAAGACCAAAAAGCTTGAATCAAATGTTTGATTGTATCGGTCTCTACTTGTCGGAAATACATCTCGATGATTGAAGTAAAACAACTTAATTTCCGCTAATTTATTTAATTTCACAACAATTGTTTCGTCATGACAACATGACTTCGTCAGGTGAGTATGGTACTAACTACATAGTTGAGATTGAGTTCTTTAAATATTCAAAATGTACAGAAAAGAAGGTAGCGAGAATTTACAGTAATTTGTTTTTTTATTATTACACAAAGCTTCAGAAAAAGTTAAGTAAGGGGGATTTATTTATTGAGGTCCGTCTGGTCGTTTAGGAGAATCTATTTTTTAAAAAAACGGAAATTCAACATGTGCTGAGCATCTTTTGGAGACAGGACATGATTTTGACAATAACTTCAAAATCTTACACCTAGAAAAAAAGAACCTCAGGTTGAACTACCTAGAAGCCATCGAAATCAACAAATACAATAAAAAACAGATTCTCCTAAACGACCAGACGGACCTCAATAAATCCCCCTTACTTAACCTTTTCTGAAACTTTGTGTAATAATAAAAAAACAAATTACTCTAAATTCCCACTACCTCCTTTTCTTCACATTTTGAATATTTAAAGAACTCAATCTCAATTATGTAGTTAGTACCATACTCACCTGACGAAGGCATGTTGTCATAACGAAACAATTGTGAAATTAAATAAATTAGCGGAAATTAAGTTGTTTTACTTTAATCATCGAGATATATTTCCGACAAGTAGAGACCGATACAATCAAACATTCACTTTTCATTATAGGAGGCGCCACGTGAACCATTCCTAGTGATTGACTTAAGCGGTAGCTTCTTTTGACGAAACTTGATAGTTATCTGGATTAGAGAACATGATTGTTACTCTTGTTTAAATACGATGATTTCATCAGAGAGAATTATTTCATTTATGAAAAGGATGCTTTGGACTGTCACAAAAATGATGCTAGTAATAATGATAATAATAACAATAATAATAATAATAATAAAATTAATAATTGTATTTAAGGCCATTGACCTAAGCCCTTCAGCCCTTTAGTTTAAAACAATTACAATTGGTTGCAAAAAAATATATATACAGTCGACTCTCGTTAATTCGAAACTCGAGGGACTCTTAAAATATTACGAATTATCGAGTGTTTGAAATATCAAATGGTTTGAAATTTGTGAGAGAAAATAAATAAAACTTCGAATTATTAAGTGTTGGTTAATTTTTGTTTATTAATATAAAAATCACAAGAATTAAGAGGTACATTCGTGTACATATATGTATTCGTAATGTGAATTAATTAATCTTTCGAAAGAACTTTGTTATACTGGTTTGCTTTAAAGCACAATTCTGCTGCTCACACTGCTCAATAACTTTTTTTAAGAGAAAAAGTGCCTGAAATGCTTTTTCATCACTTTCGTTTTGTAGACAGAAGCTTTGTAAGGTATCAAATGAGGATCTTGCTTCCTTAACTGACACCTCTGCCAAAGGTTCCGATGTATCGTCCTCATCTTCATCGTTACTTTGCGTATCTGTCGCAGATAAAATTTCGCCATCGGTTAGTGAACCTGAGACAGCAACATTTTCATCCACTTGAACAAAATCAGAAAAACTCACACCGCTGATGTCAACTAATGGTTCTATTGCTGGTTCTTCATAATCTATAAGTATTGGAAGATTTTCTTGATTTTCTTTTAAGAAACCGGATTTTTTGAAGCAGTTGAGAATCGTTAGGGGTGTTATAGCTCTCCATGCTTTGTCAATTAGTAAAATAGCTGTCAGAACCGTGATATTTGCAGTTAGCTGTTTGTCGAGAGATTCTAAAACGATCTTAACAATTTCTTTGCGATAGAACGTCTTGAAATTATGGATAATCCCTTGGTCCAATGGTTGCAATTTGGAAGTTGTATTTGGCGGAAAGAAGTAGAGTTCCACGTTAGACAATGTAGGAGGACTGTTGGAAACGATTTCACTCCTTTGAAACATCGCGGTTTCATTGCTTTTCCTATCACTAAGGGTTTAAGTTTTTCCGATCCATCCATATTTACTGCAAGTAAAACTGTCAATCTCTCTTTACTATGTTTTCCTCCGTGACATTTTTCATCTTTAAAAGTAAGCGTCTTGTCCGTAAACATTTAAAAAATAGGCCAGTTTCATCAGTATTAAAAATGTCTCGGGCATCATAGTTTTCAATCAAGGTCTTCATATTACCGTGCCAATCTAAACAAACTGCATCATCAACTTTTCCACTTTCCCCACAAATTTTTTTAAAAACAACTCCATTTCTCTTTTTGAAATTTGTAAGCCACCCTTCACTTGCCGCAAAGTTTTTGATGCTTAGAGTAGACGCGAACTCTTTTGCTTTTTCCTTCAACAAGTTCCCGCTAATAGACACTTTTTGTCCTCTACACTGTCTTAGCCAAATGACCAGGCTTTCTTCCAGACGAGGAAATTCACCTTTAGTAGTTCTTTTCCGTACTCCAGCAGTTTGAGCAGCATTAATTTTCTCCTTGTGCTTTATTATTATTGAGAGAGTACTCAGAGGAATCTTAAATTCTTTTGCAACATCACTCTTCTTCTCACCTTCTTCTACTTTTTCGATTAACTTTTTCTTTTCAGCAATCGTCAAACATCTATACTTTCTAGGGCTCATAACTAACACTAACTTTTAATCTGCATACCAACGAAAGAGTAACAGTAACTGAATAACTAAACAAACCAATTCGTAAGAAGTGTGTGCGTCAAATAGTCAAACTAATCATAACAAAAACAAAGGCTCGTGTATCTTGATACAAGTTTGAACTTGTCGCAAAATGTACTTACAATCTTTCCGCCTCTTCTCTCTGCAACTTTGAATTGTCGAGTGTTGGACGCTGATGAGTTCGAATTAACGCGTTGTTTTGTTAAATAGCAATGATTTTTTCGTTCGAATTACCAAGTGTATGAAAATGTATTGATTTAGTTCGAAATATAAAGAGATTTAGTAGGGAACTCGTGATAACTTTGAATTATAGAGAGGTTCGAATTATCGCAGGTTTGAATTAACGAGAGTCGACTGTATATATATATATATATATGTAAATGTTTAATTGTCTACACTTGCTAGCTTCTTAGTTTTTCTAGAAGAGTGCAGGTAGCAAACTTTCTATGTAGGTGTCCACTGGCTCGTGATGGAATTGTCCAAGAACATCTTCTGCATCCTCTAATCTCTTCGAGAATCTTCCATTCAACTTCTTGATACCTTGTCTAATTGGTTCTACTTTTGTTAGCTCGTAAAGTAGATTATTTGACGGATTATGTAGGCGGTTTCTTGGGTTTCTCAACTTCGTTATCGTTCTGAGTGATGTTGTTTCAGCCACTTCTATTATTTTCCACAAGGATTCCTTGCAATTTGCATATAGAGGATGACCGTATTCAATTATTGGTCTACATATAGTTTTATATATTGTCGTTGCCGTTTTCATGTCAATGCCTTGGTCCTTATATGTTAGACATTTGAATTGCTTGGCTCTAGTGATGGCTTTTTTCTTCATGATGTTGGCATGCGGTTTCAAGCTGGCTTTATTGTCTAGATGAATTCCCAGGTATTTTATTGATGGGGAAGGTTTAACTTTTTTATTGTTTATGGAAATAGATGGAGAGTTTTCGTGGATGTTGTGATTGAATATTATAAGTTTTGTTTCGCTGGGTTTTTTTTAGTCTCCATCTAGCCAACCATGCTGTGATCTCATCTATACGAAGTTGCAGTTTTTCTATGCAGCACTGAAGTGTCTTCTCGTGTGAAAAAGCCATTGTGTCATCGGTATATTGTAGAGTGTATTTCCTGCTATTTGGTGTTGTTCCAATGTCACTACAATATATATGGAATAGCAGTGGAGATAAAGGTAATCCTTGAGGTGTACCTTGCATGGGAGTAAAGAATTCTGAAAATGTATTATTTATTTTCACTCTCAGTTTTCTCAGTTTTCTGTCCTCTAGGTAAGCTTTGATGATATGGACAAGGTAAGTAGGGGTGTTTTTCTTGTGCAATTTGTAGAGCAAACCCTTTGTCCATACACTATCAAACGCTTTTTGGATATCTATGCTTACTGCAGCTGTTTTTCTGTTATTTAACTGAGCATTCTGTAGATTAGAACATAATATTGTGAGAGGGTGAAGTGTTGATTTATTTTTACGAAATCCGAATTGATGGTTAGGTATATGCTTATGAAGATGTTCTTCAAGTTTTTTTTTATTATTTTCTCAAATAATTTTCCTAGGACAGGTAGAAGGTTGATGGGCCTATAGTTTTCTACCTTGGATTGACCTCCGTTATCCTTTGCTATGAGGATAACAGTTTCCGTTTTCCAACATTAAGGAAATGTATAGTTATTCAGACACCATGCGTACAACTCCATTATATGTGAATGAATGTTATATTCCAACTTCTTAACGATTTTCCAAGGTATTTTATCTATTCCAGGGGAGCTGTTCCTTGAATTATGTAGTAGTTCATAAAATGTGTTCTCATCTAATTTTATGGGTGTGTCATTCTTCGCCTTCTTGTAGAAGTAGCCCCTGTACCAGACATCTACTTGCTTTTCCGTTTCTGAGTAGAATTTTTTATCTCTGTCGTATTGATAGGTTTGATTTAGGTGTTTAGCAAAAACTTTAGTGTTTTCTTCATCAGTCCTATGTTCTCTGTTATTTGCAAGGATTGTAGGAATCTTGTGAAATTTTTTGTATCTAGACAGTTTCTTGATTTGTTGATAGAAACTCTTCCCTTTAGATTCATTGATCGAATTACAAGCTTTAATCCAGGTATGTACTCTATACTGAAGGATCAGTCTATGTATAGCAGTATTGTATTCATTGAGTTGAGTTTTGAAGTTAGGGTTAGGGTTGCGGCGGTACTCTCTATACATTTTTCTCTTATTTTTTATCATTTTGATTATAAAGGGAGGTAGTTCATGGAGAAATGGGTGATGTTCTTTTTACAGGTGTGGGTCTCAAAATGCTTGCTGAAAGTTCCTTATTGAATACCGAAATGTACGTCTCATTCATCTTTGTGTATCTGTGTGTATTGATGAATTGGGATATATCTTTATTGTCCTTGTCTATTTCACATTTATCATACTGTAGAGTTCTTCGCTCTGGAGTTGCTTCAGGTTATGTGAGCAGGTCAAGGGTGATCATCATCGCTAAATGGTCTGAACCTAGATCTGTGACAAGTTCTATATCCTTAATGGTGTTACTGAGATTTGCAGAGTAGAAAACTAAGTCAGGAGTGCTGTCTGGGTTATTATTCATCAAAAATGTAGGAGCTGTCACAAACCTTCTGAAGGCACCATTTTGAAGAAATTTATTGATTTGCTTTTTTGTCTGGTTTGGGTTGAAATCCCCAATGATCATGGAGTATTCATACAGAGTTGCTTTTGTGAAAATTGTTTCTTCAATTTTTGAACTAGGCTGTATGTATATCAAGAATATGTGTAGCCTGTCGTCTCTAAAAGGAATTGTGAAATGTAGGGCTTCATTGAGAATATTATTCATTTTAGGAGGGTTATTCTTACCCATTTTCATGCTTGGGTGGCACTGTACCAAACATCCACCCCTCGTGTTATTGACTTTGTGTCCTATATGATGAACTGTATCCCAATCTCTGTATGTTATATAATGTTCTTCTTTTATTTTAGCTTTAACAAACATCGTACACATTATATCGTTTTTTCTATAAAGTTATTTATCAGGTATTTCTTCAGGATGTAACTGTTTATATTGTTTTAAAGGATTTTAATGTTCGAATTGAACTTGACGGTTATTGTTATTGTCTACAGGTTCGGTTGGCGATGGATCATTGGGGTCAAACATGAGTATATATACCCTGTTGCCAGAAAAGACAGCTGCTTATATATATGATATGAGCTGTTTATATTGAGCCATGAATTTTTTTCTTCAATTTGTATAGCAGTTCTTCCTTGTTGAGGTTTTTGGGCTTATTCAGTTTTCTGATGTATGTGTTTATTATATCGTCGTGTGTAGTGATGAATTCTACTGCTTTTTTTGTGAAGCTTTTCTATCACCCTTGACTTCCGATTGGGAGGTTTGATGTTGACATTTGGTATACCTTCGATGGGCTTTTTTAGGTGCTTTGGGCACTTGGCTGACCAGGCAAGATGATCCTCTGCCCCACATGCACTACATTTTGGTGGGAGATTTGTTTTGCAATTTGTAGTTTTATGTGTACCCTGGCACTTTAATTGTTGTGTACAATTTTCTGAAGTATGATCGAATTGATGACATTTATTGCATGGCATTGGTGTAGGATCTGGCGGATGACTTGGATATACGAGGAAATGTCTGTTTTTGAAGAACGTTCCCTCGTTGAGAAGTCTTTCAGAAGTTGTAGCTTCACCTGTGATTATTCTGATAAAATATGTGGGTGTGTTATAAGCTTTAGAGATTATTCTTCTGCAATATCTATGTTTAAGGCCCAACCCATTCAAGTGGTTACTGATGTCCTCGTCTCTAATGTTTTCTTCAACGCCTTTTATTACAGCTGAATAAGTTTATTGTGGTTCCTTTCTTTTCCTCTAATAAAGGGTTTAGTTTCTTTGTATTTGATTAATATTTTTTCGTTTATTATTTCCTCTAAAGCTTTAATGAGTTTATCCTTATCTGTATTTGATTTAATTAAATAGCCAATTTTTGTTTTAATGACAATATCGAGGGAATTCGGAAATTTTCCATTCCATTTATCTGCCATTTGAATCCTATTTGTTACGATGTTGCCATCCACAGTCAGGTAAAATAAATGTTCGTAATTAGTGTTGTTAATTTCGTTCATTCTAGTTGAGAAATTATTTATTGTTGTTTTGGTGTTTTTGTTATTTTGCGATCCGGTTTCAATCTGTGGTGTGTGAGGACCTTTAGAGGAAGATTGGGATGTCATATTTTCCGACTCTACTTCCATCATGTTGTTTTCAATTTCAATATGTGGAACCAGATGAGGTTGGCTAATTTCTGTTTCGGGAGTTTTGTTGCCATTGACTTTCTTGTTGTTTTTTTTTCTTCAACCCTTTTTTCTTCCGTTTTCTATTCTTCGGCTCGTTAAATTTTGTATCCTCGTCTGAAGAATCTTCTGAGTTCTTTTGTGAAGATTTTTCGGTTAAATCAGACATCCTTTTCGAAAAGAATGTCTCTAAATCTGTCGCACTATATGAATTTGAGTTCGAAATTTTAAATTTACTCATTCACGAAGTGAACGAATAAATAAATAAATAACCAACACTTCGTAAGCAACCTTATCAGTATAAATGTGCACCGTAAGAAGACTTCTGTGATACTGTAATAATAATATAATAATAAACTCAAATAACAATGTCACACATATTGAATTGTATCAGTCCTTACTTGGTGAAAATCCATATTAAATAATTTGAAATAAGGTTATTCTGATTTTCACAAATTTTTATTGTTAAACTCACAACAATTGTTTCGCTATCACAGTAGCATCATCAGGCAAGATCACATTTTGAATAACTAAGCTTGTTTCCGAAATCCATGGCTATTTATATTACAGTAAGTACAATAAATTTTTATTGAGCACTAAAACCCAAAAAAGGGTCCCTGCAAATTCCAACTTATATGAATATATTTAACAGAGGTGAGCTATATAAATCTATTTGTTCGTTAAGTAATATTCCAATTTTATTATGTTTATTTATCTCTAGGGATTCTAACAGATTTAAGGCATAACTTTTGCTTTCTATATGTAGAATTTCAAAGTTATGGTTGAAAGTATGTCCTGTTTCTAACAAATGGTTGGAATATGTAGAATTGCTTTTATTATTGAGGAAACTCTTCAAATGTTCACACATCCTATGACGGAAAGTTCTTCCAGTCTGACCTATGTAAACTTTAGGGCAATCACCGCAGGTTAACTTATAAACCCCAGATTTATCATCTTTATGTGTGTAGTCTTTATTATTTTTGATAAATTTACTCAAGTTTGAATTAGTTTTAAATGAAGTTCTCAAATTATATTTATTTTTGAGATATGTAGCAATTTTCTCAGAAATACCTTTAGTGTATTTTAAAGAAATGTATTTAAAATTTTCTTTCATATTAGGAAACACCATATTTAAAGCTATTTTATTATTTTTATTCATCAATAATTTGCCTATCAACTTTGGATCATAGTCATTATTAATAGCTATTTGTTTAATTATGTTAAGTTCTGATATATAATTTCCTCGATTCATGGGAATATTAACTAATCTATGGATCATACAATTAAATGCTGATAATTTTTTGATTTAGAGGATGATTTGATTTATTGTGTATAATAGAATCCGTATAGGTTGGTTTGTGAAATATTGAAAAATCATGTGAATTATTTATTCGAGTAACAGTTAAATCAAGAAAATTAAGAAAATTACGCAAAAAAAAAATTATACAATGTCACACTATATAAGAGAAAACAGAAGCTGTTCGTATACGCTGGAAAGGCGAAGTCTAGCCAGTGCTATTCTCACTCAACCCCATCCAGGATCACATAAACAAACGAATTAAAGTCATGCCTAGAAACTCAAGAATCAACAGTACATAAATACCACAACTCATCTTGATTAAAAAAGAAAAATTCGGTGATGCAGAACATATGTATCGGGTGTTTTTTTAGAGTGATAGAACTTTAAATTGAAATAAAACACATTTAAATTAAGATTGAAGTCATTTTTTTTTCATTTGAAAAATAATTTTATGACGTTTATGTTTTAAAAATAATTTCCGGCATATGCCACCTGGATTAGCTCTGAGGAACCGCATTCGACCAGACCACTTTTTCGAGTAATTCAGGCTTTATTTCATCAATAACACGAGTTATGTTGGCTTCTAAAGCGTCTATTGTTTCTGGTTTATCAGCATAAACCAATGATTTGACATAACCCCAAAGAAAATAATCCAGTGGAGTTCTGTTGCATGATCTACGAGGCCAATTAATTGGACCATTTCTCGAAATAATGTTATCGCCAAATCGTTCTTTCAATAAACCAATTGTTACGGTAGCAGCATGAGGTGTAGAATGGTTGAAACCAAAACACTTCTGGGTCGATACCATTCAAATTTTGAAACAAATAATCATTTATCATCGATCTGTAACGAGCACCATTCACTATAACATTAGCTCCAGCATCGTTTTTGAAGAAATATGGTCCGATGATGCCTCCAGCGTGTAAAGCACATCATACAGTGCATTTCTCAGGATGCAATGGAACCTGCAGAACCACTTGAGGAATGTTTTCACTCCATATACGGCAATTTTGCTTGTTTACTTAGCCATTCAACCAGTAATGATCTTCACTAAACACAATTTTACGATAAAAAAGTGGATCATCAACTTCAAGCTGTTCTAGGGCCCAATCAGCAAACAAACGACGCTTATTATGGTCAAGTGGCTTTAGTTCTAGAACCAGTTGGATCTTGTATGGGTGTAGACCAAGATCTTTACGCAAAATTTTCCATGTGGTGGATGCACAGAGTCCAACTTGTCGTGAACGTCGACGAATAAGCTAAATCTGGATCATCGTTAACACTTTGATTTACAGCAGCGATATTTTCTCCTGTACGTACATTTCTTTGTCTTGTTTTTGTTGTTGAATCGAGTCTAAAATATGTTGTCCGAAATCTAACAATAGTTCGACGAATAAGCTGCTCTGATGGACGATTATGAAAACCATAAATTTCATATCGTACTCTATAAGTTTGACGAAAAGAACACTGATTTTGAAAATAAATTTCAACAATTTGTAAACGTTGTTGCGGCGTGAGTCTTTCCATAATAATTTGCCAATGCTTACTGAACAGAAATGTCAAAACAACATGGCTTCTACCTTCTGTCAAATCACAGTTATCTCTATCGAAAGTTCTATCACTCTAAAAAAACACCCGATAGATACAAAAGAAGAGAAGATGCAATTTTCAGATTTAGTTCAAAATGTATACCTGAAGAAGCCACATTGTGTGCGAAACAATTGTTGTTGTTAATAATAAATAGTGGAAATATTCTTTATTATTTTGTTGAATTAAAATTAATTTTCAACAAGTAAGAACCGATCCAATGAAATTCATGTTTACTTTTATGTCATTCATTGAAGGACTTTTAAACAGTTTTGAAGTAGTGCAAAGTTGGTATATAACTATCTCCAAATATTCTAAACAATTTTCACCAACAATGCAAAAAGATAAGTTTCACACTGGTGGCCTGAAAATAACTTTTCTGTACCTAAATCCGTACGTAATTATTAATAGGTACGGAAGTTGGCAGAGTTCATAAATTTTCTTCGTGCATTTCATGTAACATAATGTATGAATATGACGCAAATTTTTCAAGCAAGTAATCGAAATACATGAAATTAGATACCTACCAACGTCTAAAATTGACATAAATAGAGGTTAATACTTGATAGAAGGTATATAAAATTATTTTAATATTTTGATATTAGCCTACTACATATTTAATTTCAAAAAATTAAATTTAATAATTATAACTTCAGGAATTAAATTAAAATAATGTCACATAAGTACCACTTATATCAAACGACATATAAAATAAACATTCATTATAAGACATCCAAATGATATAACAAAATCCAATAAATAAAAATTGTTAACCAAAATCCTATAAATTAAATATTTTGAATAGACAAAATTTTGTTTCTGCTGATCAATCTTATGAAAACAAATATCTTTCAAAAATGTTTAACATAATCTTAAAATTTCATCATAAAACTATCTTACTTAAAATATTCAATATTATTGGATATCTAACTAAGTTACTTTCTATAAAATCTCAAGACATGTAAAAACATTGCAGAAAAACAATATTTAAGAGAGACTTTGCTCCGTCAGTATTCAAATAATTCATATTTAATAAAATATAACATCAATCAACAACAAATATTTACTCACCCTTCAACAATTTAGAAAACTTCTGGTAAATGAATACTGAAAAATTTAAATGTAGTGTACGGTTAACTATAAATAAATAATTCTGTGGTTTACCCTTGGTCTAAGAGATTGAAGACAATTAAAAGGCCTCTGTTATAGCACAAGGACTATCTGTATAAAGAATGTTAAGGAAACCAAATAATTATATATTATGAATAAAATAACATGAATAGAGGTTAATACTTGATAGAAGGTATATAAAATTATTTAAATATTTTGATATTAGCCTACTACATATTTAATTTCAAAAAATTAAATTTAATAATTATAACTTCAGGAATTAAATTAAAATAATGTCTTATAAGTACCACTTATATCAAATGACATATAAAATAAACATTCATTATAAGACATCCAAATGATATAACAAAATCCAATAAATAAAAATTGTTAACCAAAATCCTATAAATTAAATATTTTGAATAGACAACACTTTGTTTCTGCTGATCAATCTTATGAAAACAAATATATTTCAAAAATGTTCAACATAATCCTAAGAATTTCATCATAAAACTATCTTACTTAGAATATTCAATATTATTGAATATCTTATTAAGTTACTTTCTATCAAATCTCAAGATATGTAAAAACATTACTGAAAAACAAGTTTTAAGAGAGACTTTGCTTCGTCAGTATTCAAATAATTCATATTCAATAAAATATAAGACAATTTAACGGCCTCTGTTATAGCACAAGAACTATCTGTATAAAGAATGTTAAGGAAACCAAATAATTATATAATATGAATAAAATAACATAAATAGAGGTTAATACTTGATAGAAGGTATATAAAATTATTTAAATATTTTAATATTAGCCTTACTCCATTTAAATTTTTCTGTATTCATTTACCAGAAGTGGAATTGTTGAAGGGTGAGTAAATATTTGTTGTTGATTGATGTTATATTTTATTGAATATGAATTATTTGAATACTGACGAAGCAAAGTCTCTCTTAAAACTTGTTTTTCAGTAATGTTTTTACATATCTTGAGATTTTATACAAAGTAACTCAGTTAGATAATATTGAATATTCTAAGTAAGATAGTTTTATGATGAAATTCTTAAGATTATTTAAACATTTTTGAAAGATATTTGTTTACATAAGATTGATCAGCAGAAACAAAATTTTGTCTATTCAAAATATTTAATTTATAGGTTTTGGTTAACAATTTTTATTTATTGGATTTTGTTATATCATTTGGATGTTTTATGTCCAATGAATGTTTATTTTATATGTCGTTTGATATAAGTGGTACTTATATGACATTATTTTAATTTAATTCCTGAAGTTATAATTATTAAATATAATTTTTTAAATTAAATATGTAGAAGGCTAATATTAAAATATTTGAATATGTCTAAAATTGATTTTGGATGTAGTAGTTTACATTTTTTTCTGGGTGTTCTCTATCATCACTTACAGATCTGGTGTATTTGAATGTATTGGGTTTCTGTTTGAGTTACCCTTCTGATAATGTTCAATATCAAATTGCTTAAAAAAATTACAGAATTTGAAAATTTCAACTAGGACGTTTAGAGAACCAAAAAAAGCTTTGTAATCAAAACACATCCGTCATCTCTTTCCCATTAAAAAAACTGGGGGTTGTTGCCACCGTCAGGTGATTTTCGGAACAATGTCGTCACAGGAATTCTTTCTCCCTAACACAGAACTTGAAAATTATTTTTCGATTCTTCAAAACTCTTAGGTTCTTGAGTTTGGGCGGTACAACTATTCAACATCACCTCTTGACGGTAAGTTCAATTATTACATTATTTCGTGAATAGTGAACCGATTTTAAAAATTTTAACTCAGTTGTGTACAGAATATAAGTAATTTTCAAAATTACCAACACTCAATATCTCTTTTCTATTCAAAAAATGTTGGAAATGGTTGATCTATTTTTTAAATCTTCGAGAATTTTTTGTTTCTGAGTTCTGGAGGGGGTCAAATTCTCGTTGTGACAGCCTTTATAAATTGCAATGTTAGGTAAATTCTCCTTAGTTTAGAAAAACGAATTGAAACCTGTAACATAAATGTCAACAACATAAATAAAATT
Organism: Megalocaria dilatata; assembly: GCA_034642435.1. Lineage (NCBI taxonomy): Eukaryota > Metazoa > Arthropoda > Insecta > Coleoptera > Coccinellidae > Megalocaria > Megalocaria dilatata. The sequence continues at coordinate 28,881,470 of CM067858.1, forward strand.
TTTGTGAAACTTAGGCCAAGTGTATTTGTCTACCTTATTGATATATTTTTTATAGATTCCTCTATGTTTTTAAGTATATTGTGGTGTTGGAGAATCCTATGTCTACTTGAATAGAAACAGTGTTTCTAGGACAATTTGATTTAATTTTTAAAAATTTTCAAGAATTTTTGCAACATAATTTATTATTCATATAATTTTTCGTTTTGATATCTAAAGAACATTTAAATTGTAAATTTTATTTTTTATTTGACTCACGTCAAAGAACACCGTTTTTGGTATTTTAGAGTGCATTATTAATGGATATCAAACCTCAAGGCTAACAGCCTTGCCACGCACCTATACTCGCCCTGAAGTATGAACGCTATGTGTCTTCGCGGGCATAAAGTGGAGCTAATTTTTGACAAAATAGTAGAGTCGCTATGCAGGGCGAGTGACTGCGTTGCATTCATTGCCATTAGAGCAATGCACTCTGATGAATAGCCAAAAAGTTATGAAACATGCATGTCTACTTCTTATGCACGATCAACAAAACCTATTCGCCTTCATTTAAGTTTCGAACTGTAACACACATACAATGTGTATATGAATAGTTCCGAAAAAATTTAGGGGGTGATTCCTTGTCAAAAAATAGGGTGTTTCTTTCATATAAACTTTTTTTTTGAGCCCCCCCTGCTTAGTTACAGCCCCCTAAAGATGTATGTGGCAAAAATCTAAAAATTATAAGACAGATCAAAATATAATTGTGACTGAATCAAAGTTAATCAAAAGTCAGTTGTCGTAACATAATGACATCCGCTTACTAGACAAATTCTAATTTGGAAATAATTCCAGCCTCTACGACTCACGCTATCATGTTGATAAATTATTTTTTTCGCAAAAACCTTGAATTTTAGCGAAAAATCACAGAAGACCTTATTTGTTAAGAATAGAGCAAACTATCCGAAATTAATTTTTTCATTGTAGAATAGGAATATGGAAAAAAGTATCTTGCGAAAGAAGGTTTAGGGTTGGCTTTTTCTACCCCTTGCAATCATAGAGAAACGCCACCAAATTTTTTTTGAGTGCCTTCTCGCCCGCATAAAACATCTGGTCATTTTTATGCATGTCAGTTTTTTGGCTTTAAAAAAAAAACATTAAAAACTGTTTTTCGGGCTCCACCTTCAGAGGGCTGTAACTAAGCAGGGGGGGCTCAAAAAAATAAAGTTTACATGATAGACCCCCCCTATTTTTTGACTAGGAATCATCCCCTAAATGTTTTCTTAAATATTCACATACATCCTGTATAAGTTAGACTGCCCCGATTCGAAAAACTTCCTATTTACCATTCTCATGTTCGTTATCATATCGGGTGTTTTTTTTAGAGTGATAGAAATTCAAATTGAAATAAAACACATTTAAATTAAGATTGAAGCCATTTTTTTTTATTTGAAAGATAATTTTATGACTCATGTTTTAAAAATAATGTCCACCACGACTAGCTCTGAAGAACCGAATTCGACCACACCAATTTTGGACCACTTTTTCGAGTAATTCAGGCCTTATTTCATCAATAACACGAGTTATGTTGGCTTCTAAAGCGTCTATTGTTTCTGGTTTATCAGCATAAAACTTGACATAATCCCAAAGAAAATTATCAAGTGGAGTTATGTCGCATGATCTTGGAGGCCAATTAATTAGACCATTTCTTGAAATGATGTTATCGCCAAATCTTTCATTCAATGAAACAATTGTTACGGTAGCAGCATGAGGTGTAGCACCATGTTGTTGGAACCAAAACACTTCTGGATCGATACCAGTCAAATTTTGAAACAAATAATCATTGATCATCGATCTGTAACGAGCACAATTCACTGTAACATTAGCTACAGCCTCGTTTTTAAAAAATTATGGACAGATGATGCCTCCAGCGTGTAAAGCACACCATACAGTGTATTTTTCAGGATGCAATGGAACCTGCAGAACCACCTGAGGATTGTTTTCACTCCATATACGGCAATTTTGCTTGTTTACATAGCCGATCAACCAGAAATGAGCTTAAGCACTAAACACAATTTTACGATAAAAAAAAGGATCAACTACAAGCTGTTCTAGGGCCCAATAAGCAAACAAACGTCGCTTATTATGGTCAAGTGGCTCTAGTTCTTGAACCAGTTAGATCTTGTACGGGTAAAGACCAAGATCTTTACGCAAAATTTTCCATGTGGTGTATGCACTGAGTCCAAATTGTTGTGAACGTCGACTAATGGACGAATCTGGATCATCATTAACACTATGACTTACAGCAGCGATATTTTCTTCTGTACGTACAGTTCTCTGTCTTGTTGTTGTCCGAAACCTATCGATAGTTCGACGAATAAGCTGCTCTGATGGACGATTATGTAAACCATAAATTTCACGAAGTGCTCTATAAGTTTGGCGAATAGAACACTGATTTTGAAAATAAATTTGAACAATTTATAAACGTTGTTCCGACGTGAGTATTTCCATGATAATTTGTCAATGCTTACTGAACCGAAATGTCAAAACAACATGGCTTCTACCTTCTGTCGAATCACAGTTATGTCTATCGAAAGTTCTATCGCTCTAAAAAACACCCGATATTTTATTATTGTTTTTAAATTTTTTTCTTCAAATTCCATAAGTTATCCATTGGTGAAGTCTACCAAAAACTGAATCACGCTGCAAATGTTCCTTAAAGGAAGTTTACTTGCTCCTTTACATCAACATTTCTGATAGTATTAAACTATACCTACACCTGATCTTCTGCAAGACTGTCGCGAAGCCGAAAACCGATCTCATGAGCCTAACCGGTCATTAGTGCCAGTCTCAACAGCCGATGACCACCCTAAATGACCCCAATCCTACTGCACCGCGGTCAAATTAAACGTCATAAATAAAGTCAAATTATCAAAACGAATGTATGGACTTTATAATATGATACGTCTTGCTTTTTATAATCGAAGGTGTACACGCATTCGTCTTCAATTGGAATTGGCAATTTACCGTTCGCCAAAATGTCCCTTGCAGTAATAGGACGTATAACGCAATAAATAACGTACTGATTACAGTTTCCCCATTATGTAAATGAATTATTGGTCTTTAATTACAGTACTCGCGTACTTGCCGGGCGATTTTTAAAATAAAAATACCTAAACTAGCGGAGATTTTCCCGAAATTTCTCCAGTGAATCAAGTTTCGGTTTATTACTTCCAAATAACGAATCTTAGCGGTAGAGTCTGAAATTTTTCACAGCACGCATATTTTTGATAATTCATTATGTCTACTAAAAAGAAACAGTGTTTCTAAGACAACTCAATTAATTTACACTTTAGTTAAATGATGCGTTTCGTCAACATAGTTAACAAAATTTGAATATCAAAACAGATTTAATATGTTAGTATTCTACAATTTTAATTTAAAAAAAATTTCTATTCAAGAAACTTTAAGAATTAAATTAATGTCTAATAAGCAATGCTTATATTTAATAGACGTATAAAATGGAAACTCATTATACAATATCAAATGGAATTAAGAAAAAACCAATGAATATAAATTGTCAATTAAAATTAATAAATAAATAATTTTCGTTTCGTTCCAATTAGACATTAATTTAATTTTCAAAGTTTCTTGAATAAAAAATTTTTTGAAATTAAAATTGTAGAAGACTAACAGATTAAATATGTTTTGATATTCAAATTTTTGTAATATTCCTTCTATCAGGTAAAAAACCGCTTTCTTATTATTTGATTTTAACATAGAGGCTTACAAACAATTAGTCTGAAATTTAGTAACATACAGTATGTAAATATTTTTGGTTTTGAGATTAGGGTACAATAAAATATTTCTATTACTTTTGGTAAAACCACCGGGTTCCTAGTTAAATAGATCCAATAAAGGTGAATTAAAAACTCAGTTTGTTCATTCAATAAATTACCCGAATTTCTAAATCGGCTTATTGCTCAGTTTGAGCACCTTATTTTCTTTATGCAAAATCCTAAAAAGTTCGTCAACATAACAAGGATAATAATATTGATCCTGTAAGACACAAACGATTAGGACAAGTCAATTAATGTAAATTCAATCACAAAAGATAATTATCATCCATATATTCTCTGACACTGTAGTATGCTCTACAGAGCATTACTGATTTAATGGTATTTTAAAATTTCAGTCTATCCATAAATTTAATAGAATCAGGTATGATGATTCAAATTGATAATTGATAATTTTTCTATTCTCAATAAGGAGTATGAGCTATGGTGATAGAAAGTTATAGAAATCGGGACAGTGTAACATACATCTGTATAACAATTCTATACTTCAACAAACTCGACAAGGTTTTGTAGAGATTGGCACAGATCAGCCGGATTAATTTATTTTTCTATTCTTATTGATTAAACTTCTGAATCTAACGCAACATACATCAGCAAAACTGTGCAAAATGAGTTAATTGATGTTTGCAAGGAAATTATTCAAGAAACAATATTACAGAAAGTGAAGGAAGCTTAAGGATTTTAATTATTCGATGAAACAACAGATATATCACATATCTCACAACTGAGCCTATCATTAAGATATGTTCACAATGGTATAATAAAGAAAGATTTTGTTAATTTCTGTGATACATACGATACTGTTAGATGTGAGGAAGTGAATAACAATAAAGACGTTGTAGAGCCTTGATTGACAGGTATAACATTGGCGAAAATGGTTGAAAATATCTGTCTCAAATAAGTAAGTATTGGGACCGACAGCTGCTCGGTTATGGCCTCAGATATAAGGGGTGCTGTACAGGAGTTGTCGCCCCCCAGGCATTAGATCTTGACGTGATGGGGGCGCTCTCTTGACTAGGACCCTAGTTTCGTCCCGGCGAAATGGAGGGTTAAGTCTTGGTGTCTAACTTAATGCCATTTCGCGCCAGTCACTGGACCTGTATGGTGGAAAATCTCCGAATGGGACCCTAGTTTTACTCAGGTGAAATGGAGGGCTGAGCCGGTTGATTAACTCTGTGACAAGGGAGTCTGTCGCAGCACAGTGCTTCTCCCTTAAAACTAGCGTACTCTACCCTATCGCAGTATGAATCTCCGAATTCTGTGTAATGGCCGAGTGCGTTATGTAGCATACTGCGTTACCTCGGGGGGGTGGTCTTGCCCACAGGTGTTACTTGTACCACCTGGCCACCCCATTGGTGTTGGACTCGAGGGGGCAGTGGTTGAAAGTCCGCATGCTGGACTAGGGGGGTATTTCATTTATCTGTTCGCAGACCCCCATGTTCGGGATATTCTCATGAAACGACTCGGGGTTTAACGGGACTTGACGGTTCGACCGGCCTGTTCTGGCCCATGGATCTGTGCGTAACTATTTAGGGTTTGTGGATCTCGACGAAATGGCTCCGCCATTAGTGCTTGACGCCAGGATCAATCAAATGACCTCACATGGGTTCGGTGGGTCAGGACGTATAGTCCGCTAGACGGTGCTCGTACCAGGATCAATTGTAGTCGTCAATCTTGAGTTTATCTTAGTTCATGGGACTGCGTTCGGGTGGATGGATAAGAATTCCCTCCGGCGGGTGAGTTGCGTCTCAAACCAACTCGGGTACTGACCTGCTGAGCCAGTAGGGGTTGGATAGTGCTTCGCTGCTACCAGTCAGACGGTTCTGGCTTTCGAGTCGGGGCCCAAACTGGAAACTGGTGGGTTCATCTCTTCGGAGGGGTTCTCGCCACGCGCGGTGATATGGCGTAATCCTTATCACACTTTCTACCTCTAGGGGAGACTGCTGGGTAGTCACTTGGAAAAGAGGTCTCCCTCAAATAGCCAATAACTATTCTGGTAGAATTCACCTGTACAGGAGTTGTCAAAAAAGCTGCATATGCCAAACGTTTCACGTGCAGCAATCATGTTCTTAATAATACGTTAGCTACGTACGTCATCCACAGAAATGTCTTGCTGCAACACCTCGGTCACGATGAGGAAAGTTGTGGCATTTGCCAATGCAGCTGCTAAGAGACATCAAATTTTTAAAAAAGAACTTAGAGTTACAATGCAAAGTTTCTGTGAGATGCGATGGGTCGAGAGGAATGATGGGCATCTCCAATTTCAAGGACACAACTTAGTGAAAATTTGTAGCACTCTGGAAAAGATTATGCCAATGACGCGCATTGCTTACTGCAAACGTTGAGCAGTTCGGACTTCCTCATATAAATTCATCTGCTTGAGTGATGTTTTAGGTACCAAAATATTTTGTTTTTTATTCTTAGATAGTAATGCATGAACGTAAGATGTGAACAATTTATTTTATTCGTAACTTTTGAGCATTTCAGCAAAGGCAGTTCAAATTACCATTTTTATCAAGTAAATAGTTAAACTGTAGTTTAAATATTACTAAATATTTTTCAGTCTTGAGCAGTGTATTGCTAACGCGGTCAATTGATTTAAAAAGGGCTACTGACACCATAAATTATACAATGACTGTCGTACGAAATAAAAGGGAAAAGGCTGACACAATTTTCAAAGAGCTTTTTGAAGAGGCAAAAGAAGTAGCTGAGCAACTAGATGCAGAAATTAAATGCCCTAGAATACTATCACGATAAACACATAGAGCCAGCAACCATCTTGCTCAATCTGCTGAAGACTATTTCCGCATGGTTGTATACATCCCTTTTCTAGAATCTGTAATAAATGAGAGGACCGTCTGTCTCCAAAAGTACTAAAATTATTTCAACTAGGCGTTTTTCTTGCAAAATTCGATTAATCAACAGAAAAGGTGTAATGTTCCACCAAGATAATGCGAGACCTCATACAAATTTGGTCACTCGCCAAAAGCTTCCACAGCTTGAATGGAATATACTGTCACAGATCTGGCGCCTTCGGATTATTTTTGTTCCGGTCACTGCAGAGTTTTTTGGACGGTAAAACCTTTACTTTAAATTGAGAGGTCACAAAGCACATGGATCAGTTTTTTTTCAGCAAAGACCAAAAATTTTATGAGCCCGGAATCATGCTACTACCAGAAAGATGGCAAAAGATCTTGGACCAGGATGGCCAATATATAATTTAATAAAATATTTATTCATTATACGAAAATTGTCTTTCATATTCTCAAGAAAAAACGAAATATCTTTCCGAACAACCTAATATATACCCCCCCCCCCCTATCAACTCTCAACTTGCTGAATGTAACATGACAATTTTTTGTGTGTGGAATCTTCACTATCTTATCACTCAAATGAAAACAATTAACCAGCAAAAAATGTTTCTTGTTCGGGAGAATACAGGTGTATTCGAAATTAATCGGTTTTCAGCGAATAACGAGAGTTGTAATATTGAGAGTATTCCGTGCAAAATGCCGGGACGTTCAATTTCTCAGTTTGAGCGGGCAAGAATAGTAGCCCTACATCAAGAAGCTTTGTCGAACCACCAGATTGCGCCACGTTTGAATATTACACGGGCTTAGTGGCCCTTTTCCTGGAAACCGGCAGCGTTCTCCGGAGATCGGTGCCTGGTCGACCCAGAGTAACATCTGCAAGGAAAGACCATTATATCGCAAATTTTACTCGAAGGAATCGAACGGTATCTGTAACAGCGCTTCGAAGTCCTTTTTTGAGGACCTATAGACGAATACTCTCAACCAGTACCATAAGGAGGAGATTGCATTCCGCAAATTTAAGGGCAAGAAGACTTTTAAGAGTATCTCGCCTAACACCTGGACATAGAGCTACCTGTCGGCAATTGGCAGAACACCACCAAGACTGGTTTTTAATACAATGGCGCAACGTATTTTTTTCGAACGAATCACGATTCGGTTTACAAAGTGATAGTTGTGCCCTTTCAAGACGGATCAATAATTTGCTGGCGGGGGGGGGTTATAATGTTCAGTCGCCGTACCTCTCTTATTATCGTTGAACGAACAATGACTGATGCCATCTACGTAGAAAACATCATTGAACCAATCATTGTTCCTCTGCGCAACGACTTTAATGATAATTTCATTTATCCGTATGATAACGCCCCACCACACCGCACACGAAGGGTTCAAAACATTCAAGAGAACAATATCCAGAGAATGAACTGGCCAGCAAACTCACCAGACATGAATCCCATTGAGCATGTATGGAATTACTTAGGGAGACCAATATCCAATCACCAAAACCCACCTTCAACTTTTCAGGAATTGAGTTTAGCCCTTCAGAAAGAATGGAACGATATGCCCGAAAATTTCATTAATGACTTGATTCGTGGGATTCCTAGGCGTATTGGGCAGTTGATTGAAAGAAGAGGTGGTAATACGGACTATTGAATTTGGATTCAGTTGTGGAATAACTATAATTAATCAAAAATAAATAATTGATGAATTTACAGTTATTCTCATTTTTCCTATTTTGTCTCATCCTGCATAAAGCAAAGAGTAACAAACAAAGATTCTCTATCAAATATATTGCAGTTGAAATAGAGGAAAATATTCATCTCATTTCCAGAACTTAGATTGTTTATTTCTTGAGAAACCCAGGGGGGCCAAGACTTTTGACAATGTGTGTAAATACCCTTGAATTACAACTTGTTACACACTAATTGAAAATGTAATAAGATTATTAAACTCATGTCACTGTATTCTCAATAATAAAGTAGTGATGAAAAACGAAGTAACTTCTCATTTATTCCATCCTGTTATCTTGTTATCAATCTTTGTACCTAATTCTGTATAAATACCCGTACCTATTGTTAAATTATTATTTGTCCATTAAGAAATGGAACTTTAGTCACAAAAATGTGTAAATTTTCAATTTTTGGTGGTAAAACATAGTAGTTTCCATAAAGTTGTTTAATTATGACTAAGTACCAGCTAGAAATGGGTGAAACAGTTCTATATAAGATATACATCATTCAATTTATAGTTTTCAAAATAGAAATATACAGATGGTCTTCTAACTAGTTTTAAGAAGAAAAAAGAAACAAAGACCTCCACTAATCGTTTCACAAACTTTCAAATATTCCCCAACATATTTAAAGAAACACCCCGAACTTTATTACACAAATACCTATATTTTGTTCTAGTCTTTAAATTTTTTTCGCATTCCCAATATCAACTAGATAATGAAGACGAAATAACTTCAAAGTGTATAAATTAAAACACAACCTAGATTGTGGGGAAAACTTACTAGTAATCCAATTAATTAAACTGAGAAACAAGTATTGACAGACACAAAGATAATATGTCAAAAAAAGCAAGTTTCACAAAAATACTAAATAAAATCGAATCTATTTATCAAAATGTTTTCTACCAATATTGATAATCTAGGCATGTGAGTATAAATGATTCAGGACTTTTTTTTTTAATATTCTTATGGTCCTTCCTGAAAAATAATTGAATTAAATTAAAAAATATTATCTCTTAATTTTGCCAGTATATTCTTATGAAATTATTTTTATAAGGAAACTGTTCAAATAAATATGATTCAAAATAAGAAGAAATTATACGGAAGTGGAAAATTTCATTGAATAATGAAATATGAAAAGGGGACGAGTATGAAATCAAAAGAATATCAGACATCTAAGCTTTTTATTTATATTCAACAGCTCTTTTCTTCATATATTGTCATATGGTTTTAAATTACATACAATTTTGGCTAATTGAAAAACTAAATGTACCTACAAAACTAATTTATGGCATTGATAATATTCTTTATACACAATGGTCACAATTAAATTATTCTCAGTTGATAATATTCTCTCACATAGATTTTATATGTAAATCACAATGCCATTACTGCTCTTAAATAAACATTTGCGCAATTTTTCATAACAACTTTCAACTTATTCAACAATTTGCAAAAAGCCATACTTTCAATATAAATAAGTAATAAATTAAGTATAAAGGAACAATAAAAATCTCATTTAAAACAAGGACTAGTATGAAAGTTACAACTAATAAATATAGAAATATACACAATATAAATATAAGTCAAGGATGAAGAGTATTAACAAAAAAAGAGTATTTGGTTTTATTCGACTTAAGCGTAAAGCAGATAATAAAATGAGACAAAACATGCTTGTAAAAAATTTGTTCGAGTAATATTACACTTAAATATAAATGAAGATCAAAAAAATCTAGAAAAAATCACAGAAACAAGTGTTAAATGAAACATCTTCATAGTAAACGGTTTGGAATTTTCACAAAAACTTTCTTTGGTGAATTTTCGAAGATTTCAATATTAGTATCTTACAGAGATCCAAATGGATCAAAATTAGTTGGCTGAGTAGATGGTACATTTCCCATACTCATGGGTTGTTGCGGTTGTACTAAGTTAGGATACTGACCCATTGACTGTTGACCTGTCATTGGCTGACCCATCATCGGCTGCGACATCATAGGTTGAGACATAGGCTTATAATTTGAAACTGACGTCGGAGCCATAGGTTGACCCTGAGACTGAGGCTGCCAATTGGAAGCCGGTGCTTTAGGTTGATTCTTAGGAGAATTCCATTGCGAAGAACGGCTTCCAGAGTCCATTGTCAGGTTTTCAACAAGTGAAGTCAAACTAGACTCAAGATCCCCAGTGAGAAGTTTTGCCGGTTGAGCTGGCCTCTGGGGAGGTGCTGCTGGATGCTGGATAATAGTTGAAGGTATACTTGAGTCCTTACCTCCCAAGGGATCAAACACAGATGGTTCCCCTGGATTAAAAACATTGGAATAAACACTGCTAGCAGGAAATCCCATAGATTGTGGTTGAGACGAGAAAGTAGGTTGTGTTTGTGATCCAAATGGAGGCTGGGACTGAGACATGAAATCATTAGCCCACAAGTTGTTTCCGGTAGCCTGGGTGGAGCTGGGAACTTGCGTTGGAGCGCTGCCGAAGATATTTCCATTTGCCATATTCGTATTAGAAGGTGCGGATGAAAATACATCAGCAAAAGGATTACCTCCCAAAGATAAAAGATCATCCAGAGCATTAGACTGAATTTGTGTCAGTGGAGCTGTTGAACTGGACCTAGTGTCAGGAGCGAAAAGATCTAAGATAGGATCTGTTTTCACCACTGCCGGTTCTTCGCTTAAAAATGGATTCGTTTGAGAGGTTGACGGAGAACCTACCTTTGCTTTATATTGATTCAAGGCGGCCTCTTCTTCCGCTACAGCTGCTTGTTTGAAAGAATCATCTACAGATGCGAAAGCATTAGTTGTATTAGATAGAGCAGAAACTCCAGATTTCAAACTTTTCTGTGCACTCGCTGCTGTCGGAGTATTTCCTTCTAAAGAACTCAAATGTGATTCCAAAGCATCGAGTAAACTATTGGGAGCCCTGGTGAGATCAGGAATGTCACCCTTGTCGATTCCGATATTTTCAGCCACTTTTAAGAATTCACCAACCCTATCCATCCTAATAAGAAACTTTTTATACAAGTCTAATGCCTCTCTACACTGTTTCTTGTTCATTTCAAAATATTTCTCTAGTAAATTTATAATTCCATCATTATAAGAAGCAAATAATCTGATGAGATCTCTGAATAGTAACATAAAGCACATGTTAATAACACCATTGGTGAGATCATTTGGAGTACAGTCGAATTCCAGTAAAGCATCTAACTGATTCTGGAGAGTTGGCAAGGTTTTAAGAAGATTCTCTGAATTCATTGAACGTAATGTGCCTTCTTCCTTGCCTCGTTTTACTTTGCAGAAATCAAAGGCTACTGCTCTGTAAGATAATGCTTTTTCGTTCAAATATTTTGCATAACGTCTTATGAATGGTGACATATCGTAGCCAGTCCTGGCCCCCACTGCACTTTGAACGCCTGTTTTATCTACGAAATTCGATAACTGAAATGACACATTACTAGAGGCAAGATATTGAGTGAATCTTTCATTTCCATAGCACATTAAATGATGGGTGGTTATCAATGCTTTAAAAACCACAATCCAACTTGTACTCTGTGATCTTTCCATCAATAGATTGGCCATTTGGGGAATGGATACATTCGGTTCATTAGTACAATGTACAAGATAATCTAAATGTTTTTTCTTAGGTCCAAGAAGTTCTTCAGTTGTTGCTTTGCATACAGATTTCGCCAAACCCTGACCAGCCAGACTGTGTTTTGCAGCTAAAAGACGGTCGTTGATGGTTTGTCCAGCCATTTTTGTACAATAATACACAAATTTCAACTTGATGCAGAAGGTAAATTCCTTACAACATTTTATGAAACGAATGTTCTTCCCGAAATTAAATTGGAACGAAAAGACAGGTCGATCGGACGAGAGACTACAGCCGGCAGAATCAATAAGAACAAAATGAAGCCAAATTGGTACAGACAGCGCCATCTGCCAACTAGTAGAACGACCAACGGCGAACAGTTTTCTTTTATACAAGTGACTTCAAATTTAAAATAGGAATATAACTTCAAAGTAATTATTTTACTTTTGAAAATAAGGAAACTTTCTGATCATAATTCCACTATTTTATATGAATTTACAATGCAAAAAAATTCTTATTGGAATATATATTCTAGTCTACTAATGATACACAACCATTTTTTTGTATTATGGTACACTAGCTGTTTTGTGGTATTTTTTAGATATATTCACTCTTTCCCATAATATTTATATCTCACTTTCTATGTTTTAAATAGCTGTAAAAAAGCTGGAAATAATGAAAAACGGATTCACCTAATGGAAAAGTATGTCTAAATTAATATTATAGATATATTATGCACTTTGTATCAAATAGAATTCATAAAATATTCCAAATTATTCTGTTTCATTTACGAATCCAAACATTTGTTTTCAGCAAAATATTTTATTTGACTCACCTATGGTAGGTTTCCAGCACATAGGTTGAATTTTAGGTGACCAATCCCCATTTTCTAGACATTGTTGCACTCGACTACCTTCTAAAATAAATCCCTCTCTACAACTATAATGAAGTCTTTGCCCCACACCAAATGGATCAAATTGACCATGTTTTTCAAACACGTAATAACCGTTTGTCACTTCTAAAGGTCTCGCACAGCCTGTCATTGAATTATGGTGTTTCAAACATTTTCCATCAGATCCAGTCCAGATTCCTTCTTCACAAACTCTCAGTTTACTTTCAGCGGGGAATAAATAAAATCCTTCAGAACAGACGTATATCACAAGTGTTCCTTTGAGATATAACCCTTGATTGTCTTTATGTTCATTGATGGTAAAGCTACCATTTCCTAAACTTGGAGGAGCTGAACATCTAGGTATACATCGAGGACTAGGATCCCAACGACCTTTAATACAATTAATATCTGTGGAACCTTCAAGATCGTATCCTTCTTGGCATTCTACTATTGCTCTTTGACCATATATTTTTAGTACAGCATTATCAACTATTCTATCGCATTCTTCAGTTATATTGAAGAATACTGGTCGGTTTCCATTGACTAGAGAAATGTACAATTCAACAAATAAAACACAGAGCCAGCTAAATCCATGTTGATAAAATGTCATTTTAGATAATTTTCATTGAAAACTTATTTAATAATTAGTTGGTTGGTAGATCTATAGCCACAGTTCCTTATTTGCAGATGACATTCTTCCAAACATATTATTTAAAGAACTTTTCTTTCGTCAACAACTATATGCTTTTGTTGACAAAAAAAATTACCAAAACAATACCAACAGCTGATAATGACACTTCTGTCACAAACAACCTTTATAAATATATTTTGAAAAACTATTAAATGAAACTGATGATTTCTTCACGATTTCATTTTATTTATTGGAAAATAGAAAGACTCAATTATTTCAATAACTAGATCAAGTCGTTTTTATTATTTTTTAGAAATGACAATAATGTATTCTATGTATTATACTGCAAGGAAATGAAATATTATTCATCAGCATTAATATGTGCATAATATTCTTCACAAGAATAGTTATATTCTAAAACAGAAGAATGGGAAACTATGTTCCATTGATAAACTACCTTATAGCTTGTCTCTGCTTTGTTGATTTGCATAGACTACATAAGATCAAAAATGGAATAAATAAGAAATTACTTCCTTTTCTACCACAATGTAAATTGTCCATGGGCATATACAATATAACAAAATCTGGGTACATGCCCAACGAGTGAGCCCAATATTGTATAATAAGAATAAATTATTGATGAGTTCACTAGTTTCCTCAGAGGAAGGCAAACATGAAGAGGTCAAAATTATGAACGTTTACAAACTATAAATGCTAATGATAAATATAGTTTATCTATGGAAATTAATAAGTCTCAATCATAGACAATCCAATATTAATTCTTCGATAATCTGTGGTCACAAGGATTAATATGTCTATAGTCCATGATCATAGTTGCTTATCTATGATCATGCTGCTAATTTAGTAATCTGTGGTCCATGATTTTGAGGTTACGCGCGTAAAGTGATATATATTTTGATCAATTTTAATTACAAAACTGAAATTTTTTTTGCTAGGACGAGCAAATCATTAAATGTTGAAGGTGATTATTCGGTTTGTCAATGAATTTGCCAAGGCATCACCTAATTGTATATTTACATAATATGAACATTGCAGGGAAACGATAACAAACGTGATTTAGGAAAATTTTTGTCCTGGATTCTAAGACATGGGGCTGTGAAGGAGGGTATCCCTATCGGAGTAGAGGGCTTTGTATCAGTTGAAAATTTGTTAAACCACAAATTCATAAGAGGTAGATTCACTAAAAGCGACATAATTGATGTTGTAAAAATAGATGAAAAAAAAAGATTCGCCATACGCATTCACCAGAATAGTTTTGATATTAGGGCAAATCAGGGACATTCAATAACGGTAAGATAGTTACTACTAAAGTCTTACTATATTAAGAAACTGTCCCCTATACATTCTTAGTAAAATATGTGAAAATTATGTAAATTAATCATTAGTTATATTTCAGATTATTAAAAAATTGGAACATACCCCAATAACTGATGACAAAAATTTTGAATGTGTTGTTCATGGGACCTTTTATTTGAACTGGCATAAAATTAAATCAGAAGGATTACATCGAATGACAAGAAATCATATCCATTTTGCACAGAATTTACCCGGCTGTAGTAAAGTCATAAGTGGTGTCAGGAAAAACTCGGAAGTTTATATTTATATTGATCTCAAAGTAGCTCTACAGAATGATTTAAAATTTTTCCTGTCTGCAAATGGTGTTATACTCTGTCCTGGAGATCAAGACGGTTTTATAAAACCGATTTTCTTCAAAAAAGTTTGTGGACAGGATGGTACTTCATTGAGATTTTAGTAAAAATGTCAGGTCATCAATGCAGTTCATGTGAAATAAACTTTAATTCAATGAGTGAGTTAAATGAACATTTAAAAACAAGAAGACATCAAAAGGAGCATGAATTTAAAAAGGATATTAGGTGTGGAGTTCATATAACAGGTTTGTAAACCTAATATATTTAATTCAGTATTTTTATGTTCTTTAGACAAAATGAAGTTGAATATGCTTTAGCTAGTTGAACAAAGTGTTAAGTCATATTTTTTCAAAATTCATATGAAAATCGCTTCAAAGATGTATTAGGTTTTTCACTATAACTTGACCACCCCTTTAACATTATTACAAATGGAGATACAAAAATAAGTTATTCACAAAAGTTGTATGAAATTAACTGAATTTTTTCAAAATGATTCCACAAGATTGAATATGTACAGGATTGACAAGATAAGTGCAACTTCATTTTTTCAAATGCATCACTCTGTATATTTTCTTACTATTCTCTAGCTATTTCTCTCCTGATTACGAATGTATGCATGTGTTGCTCTATCTTTCTTATTTTGAGAACTACATAGTTTCAAATTTGAAGAACCACCTGGCAGGCTAATAATCCTATCCCAAATAGTATGACCAACATCAGAAAACGATATGAACTACGTATATTAAATAATTGGTGCCTTTTCGAGTAATTTCATTAGTTGTAACTGTTCATTTCATACCACCATAAATATTCAACAATGTCAAGTTCTCATTTCATACACCTGCCTCTTTCTCTAAAAACTTTTCGAATCTTTTACAAGGTTGTAAGTATTAATAAATGTATTTTCACTTAGATTTGGATGATCTGGATGTAACCCCATATATTCTCGCCTTTTAGTTTTCTTGTTTATATTGATCTTAACATAAAATATAGGATATATTTATTGTATTAGTAATGATATCTTTGTATGTATTAATTAGTTGAAATATATTTGATTTGATTTAGATTTTTTCCTCTTCTGTGCAATGTATGTTTCAGAAATAATTTTATACGACCTGTGTTATATTGTTAGCAATGTCGTTTGTTGATCTATCACAGCCTGCCACTTGACAACCGATTACTAAGCCTACCAGGTAGTTCTTCGAATTTGAGACTCTGTAGTTCTCAAAATAAGGGAGACACCGATACATGCATATATATTTGTAATCAGGAGAGAAAGAGCTAGCTAATAATAAGAAAAGGTAGAGGGTGATCCATTTTAAAAAATGAAATGGCCTTCAATATCTTGTCCACCCTGTATATATTCCATTTTATGAAATTATTTTGAAAAAATTCAGTTGATTTCGTACAACTTTTGTGAATAACTTATTTTTGTATCTATATTTGTAACAGAGTTGAAGGGGGGGTCAAATTATAGTGAAAACCCGGTACATTTGAGGCTTGAGTAATTTTAAATAAAATTTCGAATTTTGCAAACAAGAAATATAATGATGAATCTGACCTAGTTTTATAATAAACTAGCTTTTTACCCGCGGCTTCGCCCGCAGTGGAGTCATTAAATAAGTATGAAAGATAAAGGGTAAGGGTATAATAATAGTAAAACTTCATTACTGAAGTAGCTAAATTTGACGATTTTTTGACAAACAATTGTTTTATCTTTCTTAAAAAAATTTTGTTTTTTTAAATATAAAGTACCCTATGTTACTTCTAATACCTTCAAGAGTATATGTACAAAGTTTCATGATGATCGGTTCAGTAGTTTTTGCGTGAAAGCGTAACAAACAAACTTACATTCGCATTTATAATATTACTAGCTTTTTACCCGCGGCTTCGCCCGCAGTGGAGTCATTAAATAAGTATGAAAGATAAAGGGTAAGGGTATAATAATAGTAAAACTTCATTACTGAAGTAGCTAAATTTGACGATTTTTTGACAAACAATTGTTTTATCTTTCGTAAAAAATTTTTTTTTTTTAAATATAAAGTACCCTATGTTACTTCTAATACCTTCAAGAGTATATGTACAAAGTTTCATGATGATCGGTTCAGTAGTTTTTGCGTGAAAGCGTAACAAACAAACTTACATTCGCATTTATAATATTAGTAGGGATTATAGGACTAGCTTTTTACCCGCGGCTTCGCCCGCAGTGGAGTCATTAAATAAGTATGAAAGATAAAGGGTAAGGGTATAATAATAGTAAAACTTCATTACTGAAGTAGCTAAATTTGACGATTTTTTGACAAACAATTGTTTTATCTTTCGTAAAAAAATTTTTTTTTTTAAATATAAAGTACCCTATGTTACTTCTAATACCTTCAAGAGTATATGTACAAAGTTTCATGATGATCGGTTCAGTAGTTTTTGCGTGAAAGCGTAACAAACAAACTTACATTCGCATTTATAATATTATAGTAGGGAAGTAGGGATAGCTTTTTACCCGCGGCTTCGCCCGCAGTGGAGTCATTAAATAAGTATGAAAGATAAAGGGTAAGGGTATAATAATAGTAATGAGTCAATATGATAACTAAATTTTATTGTTTGGCTGAGATCAACAATTTTTAAAATCTACTACAGACAGAAGTTTCAACACTTTAATATATGCTTATTGAAATGCATCAACAAATGTTAAAATATATTTCACCGTAACACAAATAAATAATTCTGAATTCTAACAATTTAAAAAAATAAAATACAAAGTATTAATTTAAGATATTTTTGTAGACAATGTTATAAGTTTTCCTGTCGCGTGCAAATATGTGTAAATTCCTGGCATTAGATACACGTGAACAGGCTACATAATTTCGTAAAAAAATTTTTTTTTTAAATATAAAGTACCCTATGTTACTTCTAATACCTTCAAGAGTATATGTACAAAGTTTCATGATGATCGGTTCAGTAGTTTTTGCGTGAAAGCGTAACAAACAAACTTACATTCGCATTTATAATATTAGTAGGGATGTAATAAATGTGAGAAAATTCATTTGAATGTAACCTCTCATCAGTCTTATCTCTCAGATAGAAATGAAATGAAATGATGCATAAAGTAGCAGAAAGAAACCACTAACTTGTGTGCAAGAAGTATCTGTATTTGAAGGAAGGTCAAGGAAAGTTTACACTGCAGTTGTGTAATACTTAACATTTAACCACAGTTTTGATTTGATTATACACTCACCTTACGAATTCTTGCAGCCCATAGTATTTAAATTATAAAAGTAAAATATGTGTGAATAGTAATTGTAATAAAAAGAGTAACTTGTATGTTACTAAATATGATGAAAAAAGGCATTCACAAAAAATTGG
Source organism: Megalocaria dilatata (assembly GCA_034642435.1). Taxonomy (NCBI): domain Eukaryota; kingdom Metazoa; phylum Arthropoda; class Insecta; order Coleoptera; family Coccinellidae; genus Megalocaria; species Megalocaria dilatata. The sequence goes on from CM067858.1 coordinate 28,899,983, forward strand.
ACCAAAACTTGTACATTATTGTCATCCAGTATTGAACGAGAAGCTAAAACCATTCTGGATTAATGAAATAACCAGAATAACGCGTCTTGCTTTTGTATAGAGATACATTGGAAAATAATGGTGAAATGCCCTGTCGTGAAGTGGGAAGCTTCTTCAACAGTCCTTACCCCTTAAAAAAGGTGAAAAGCACTGGTGTGCAGCCAGGACCTTTTACACTCTAGTTCATATCGCCTCCTATAATAACAAAATAATTTTCTTTTGTCTTCTAATTATACAATCATGTATTAGCCTCGAAAAGTTTCAAGTCGGTATCTCTTTCTGTTTGAAAATGTAGCGCTCAATGCTGATCTGCTCACAAAATAATTTTTTTTTTTAACTTCTAATCATACGATTCTCATGTATGTATGCATTATTAGTCTTTTTTCTAAAAGTTGAATTTCAGATCGATCAAATCTGTAGTTTACAAAATATGGGGAAAAATATTAGAAATTGTCAAACGTGAATAACTGTGAAACTACTGATCCGGTTTTCACCCATTAACTTCCTTAAAAGTTTCAAGGCTTTTTTGTTTGAGATTTACCGTGTTTATGGTCCACTGGCCGAATATAATTACTTTTAACTTCGGATTCTTCATCAGTGAGTCCAACCTAGGCGTTGTAAGATCATATTCAGCATATTTTTGTACTTCTTGGCACACAGATCTTGTGCCAGCATGATGCTGCGTAACAGATAATTGACTGAAGAATCCCTGGCAGGATTTTTCTCTTTGGTTCGCCTTCCACACCTCTGTTTGGAAGTTTTATTACCCTATCTGCTGACTTCTTTGTCATGTCCACCATGTGCTGTCTAAAATTTAGGCTCTTGTCCAAGGTCACCTCAAGATGTTTTTCGGTTTTGGTTGATGTCCAAAATGCCATCTCGAGATACTTTACTCAAAAACCGATTGATATTTATCGGTCCAGCATTGAAAACTTGCACACTAGATGGCAAAAGGTTGTTGATAACGAAGGTGATTACATTATTAATTACAAATAAAAGCTTGTTAATAATTTATTCGTTTGAATTTAATTTAAAAAAACGACATTATTTCTGATCCCCCTAATATCACCAGGCTATCCTGCTTCCACACATTTGGAATGGCGCAGGCTGTTCCGTCTCATTAGAGATGGCCTGTCTAGGCTAAACATAATTAATTATTCTCTTATCGATATTTTCATGTTGATATTTCAATCTAGCAGTTTTTCAACTGTGCCATATGAACTTAGAAGTGCTAATTCGACACTTCAGCTTATTTGTTTTCTAATGATTATATATGGCCTTAGAAAACATGGAAAGTGTTTTAGAGCATTTTGATATATTTATGCTTGTTAATTCCGACGATGCAGCATTCAGAATTATAAACTGTTTCATTCTATCCTTATCTACTAGCATTGATGTCATTATTTTTCTATAACCAATAAGAAGGTTTATTTCATTCAGTCCATTTACAAATGGGCCTTCCAATCAATTTCGTTAATTTCCCTCTTTTTGTTAGAAGGGATGCATTAGCACCTCTAACATTCAGTCTTTGAACTTTTTACTTGTCGTATGTAGCTTCTGCTACATTATGAATTATCATCTCAGTGGTCAAACTTGTCGTATGTAGCTTCTGCTACATCATGAATCATCATCTCGGTAGTCAAACTTGTTGTATGTAGTTTTCGCTACATTATGCACTGTCTCCGGATAGTCAAACTCGTCGCTTGTAACATTCGGTCCAAGCTATCGCGATTATTATTGTTAATATAGTAATCAATATATTGTCGATTGCCAAAGTATTGGTAAATTTTTTACATTTGTTTTCAGTGTAATAATCATATCTTTTGACTTGGTTTATATACTGTAAACCAAGAATTATAGTTCGCTGTTCTTATAAGTGTTCAAGTGTTTTACTTCTATTCCTTATCATCTTCGTTGGATTATCTTATTAGATAAACAAAGTTAGTTCATCATCGAGATAACTACATACAAGTGCCCTGGAAGTTGAATAAATCATTGCGATTAATTAATTTGCAATTGTCTGTTATTTCAAAATACTGAAATAATAGGCAAAATACTGCGATAAACTAACCGTGGTAAGATACAAAGGCATTGTACTGATCATCCGAAAGGCTTGCAATATCGTCTAAAAAAGAATCATGTTTTATTGTGAAACACTTTAATTTCCGCTAACAATACTGAGGTTCACAACAATTATTTCATCTTAACATAACTTCAAATGAATACAGTAACAGGTACCATATAACACTCTTGCCATCCAACTGGATGAAGAAACAATCTACAGTGTACATAATTTGCAGATAGTACTGCCCATCAAATAGAGTTCAACAGGACTACGGCTTTCACTCAATTCACAATGGGATATTAAACTAATAGCTTTTACAATGTCTATCTTAATTTTGTCTGTGAGAGCTGGTCTTGTCAAGTTATATGGTAATGTAATTGTAAGTGCCTACATAGCTGACAAACCTTCAAAATATTCTTGATATAACTTCCTCAGTGACTAAGTCACCGATCTGTGAATTTATGTATATTGATGGAGATTTTAAAAATTTCAGGTTTTCCTTATAACAAATCCAAGGAGGATGTTTTGCAATATTTCTCAAAATTTGGCGGTATTCGAAAGTCTTTTGTTGGTCCTACGATGAGTTACATGATCATAGTGTATGAAAAAGAAGAGGAAGCTAAAGCAGTGTTATCTACTGAGCATATAATTGATAATTGTAAATTGAGATTGAAGAAACGTCTACCCCCACCACTTTCTCGTAAGTAATTGCAAGGTATTTGAGTTTAATAGTTGAATCAAGAAGAAATATTATCTCATTACTAGTATTCCTACATTTTTCAATAGGAATGGTATAATTTAAAATGGTTATAATGGCAACACTGTATATTATTTTTGACATTTGTGTTCATTAGGTTATGCCATTTAATCATGGAAAGATACATGCTTCAACAACATTTAGAAATTGTTAAATTATTTCATCAAAATCAGTAGTCATTTGTGAAAACTGAAAAATTTTACAGTTTTGTGTGGATCTTCATCACTCCAAATCCTGCAATTCTGTTTGTTTACATAACCATTCAACCAAAAATGAGCTTCACAACTGAATAAAATTTTTTGATAAAATTTTTCATTATTTTCAAGTTTCAAGCAAAATCAGAAAATAAGCAACGTTTATGGTGGTCAAATGGCTTCAGTTCCTGAATCAGTTGAATTTTGTGAGGATATAAACATGAATCTTTTCTTAAAATGCTCCAACTTGATGTTTGAGAATGATTCAACTGTTGAGAACGACGTGGAACCGATAAATTTGGATTTTCTCTTACATTTGCTACAACCATGTCAATATTCCCTTGTGTGTGTGCATTTCTGTGTCGTACTGGTATTCTTGTGTCTTGTAAAAAAACATTCACTTTAAAATTTGTCTACAATACCATGAATAGTGATTAACTGAATAATTTCGTCCATGAATTCTTCTTAATTTTCTTATTATTATTATTTATAGTGAGCGGGCGTCTGTCCAGCTTGCTACTGCGTCGGTAAGGACTATTGTGGTTCACCCTTAATTTATATTTCCCTGACGAGATCCAATTTTTGGATAAAACCGATAATCTTGTTGGGAGGTAATTTTTTCAGTTTGCAGTGTCTGACCAAAGACCTTGAATCTGATTTTGGGCACTCTGAGACGATGTGCATGACTGTTTCAGTGTCCTCAAGACACAGCGTGCATTAATGGTCTTCAACCAGACTGATTTTGTGCAAATGTGCTTTCAGCCTGCAGTGACCTGTCATAATTCTGACAAGTGTTCTTAGTTTAATCCTATCCAGACCTTGCGCTAGGTCCGCCATCTTTTGGTTCGAATCTGTTCCAAAGAACACCTTCGAATGTTTCAGGCCAGGATGGCTCAGCCAGAAAGACTCTAGTCTTGAGTTCATTCTGCCTGTTATTGTCCGCTTAGCCACGTCATGGGTATTCCCAGGAGTGGTTTCGGGCCTACCAGAGGCCTTAATATTCTCACAGTTTTCACAATTGAGCACTGATTTTGTGAAAGATTGTAAATTAACTTTTTTCTGCTGCGTTGAAATGAAACAATACTGTTTGTAAGACAATATTTTATTATTTACAGTTAATAACTATTTGCTCTGAAGGTGGGCTTGAAAAATGAAACAGAGAGGTATGCCTCGTACGGCAACTTCTACTGCAGGTAGTTTTCAATCACAAACTGGGAAAGAAAAATACAAAATCTAGCTTCGTTCTGAGAATAATCAACAGCAGGCAAATTCTTAGGACACTTTGAAGAAGATAGATTTTGATTAAAAATTATTTAACAATTTCTAAACGTTGTTAAAGCGTGTATGTTTCTATTATCCAATGGCATAACGTACTGAACACAAACGACATGGGAAATGTCAAAAATATTATACACCAATATTATAACCATTTACAATTGTATCATTCCTATTGGAAAACCCATTACATGTCTTTCCTGCAATTGATTTAGTATGTTTCGAATTTATGATTGGACCAACTGTTAGTTTACTGTAAGAAGAACTCATACACAAGTATTCCTAACACAATGATGTAAATTTGTTAGGCTAAAGTGTAAATAAACATCTTTTTTTAATCATGAAGAATTGATTTGCTTTGATTTTAGTCGAAGGATTTAATGGTTGGATTAATTCACTGTTTGTACTGACTGACTGACTGAGGGACACAATGGATAAGTGATCAGTATTTGTATTGACCACTGGTGGTTAATAATACTACAGACTATGCCCGCATATATATATATAAAATAACGGCAAGCTAAGATCCTAATGCAAAATTTCATTAGGATCTAAGGTCATATGAACAAGTGCACAGAAGCTCCTGACTTTCCGTCAGTGCTTTTCTACAATTTTTTTATGCACCAATAAAAGTTCTTCAAAGTAGTCATCTTTAGTTTGATGTGCTCACAGTCTTGCCCTTCTTGAGTTTGTCCACGAATTACTTCAAAAGAACTTTCAATGGGATGTCTCAGTTCTTCTGCAGTATTCTCCTTCATGTTACACTAAGATTTTCAAATAACCCCAAAGAAGGAAATTTCTCAATGGATATCTTTCTGCATCCAATTTGCTTACTGTATGCGCATTTTGCTCACAGTCTCAATACCTCAAAATCATGTCAACAAGTTCAGGATTTGAATAAATATAAATAAATACCTTCCAAAAGTGAAAAAACTCATTGAACAAATCGTTGATTGCTAATGTTAACGTGAAACTGAACTCATAATATTCCATTGGGTGTTTGAATTAAAGACATGTGGCGCTTTTCTTCATTGTGAATTCGTTATTATTTTATTTTATATTATTGTATCTTGGTCTGCTTTAATGTTGAAATGGTTTATTTTGATGAACTCAACCTTCTGTTGAAAAAGTTTCACCTTTGAAAAGCCCTTAAGAAAATGTTCATTTTTTTTCAGATACTGACAACGAAGAACTTGTTAGCCATGCCAAATTAGTTGATAGTTTAGAAAGTATTGCAAATTTCGAAAATCAAATAACAAAATTTATGCAGCTGATGACTCCTAATCTTCAACAAATGTGGGGGATTTACAATGTGGTAAATCTAGATGTACAAGAAGCACTCCGTGGGTACTTTCAATATTATAATGTCCTCAATTTTGGATCAAGTATTACGTCAACACAGTTGAATTCCAGTGATTTAGATATTTACTTGGATTTCAAGTATAAACCTTCGGATATTAAGGAAACTTTGAAAACCGTGAAAAATGCCTTATTGAGAACCAGACGCTTTCGTAATATCATCTATATATCTTCTGCCAAAGTACCAATTGTTAAATTCGTTCATAATAAAACTGGAATGAAAGCTGATATAAGTTGCATCAATAGATTGGGTGTGGAGAACAGCAACTTGATTAGATATTTTCTTTCGCTCGATTCCAGATTAAGGAGCGTGGCAATTGTTATCAAGTATTGGGCTAAAATCCTGGAGATATGTGGGAGAAACCACTTGTTTACAAGTTACTCAATGATGCTAATGTTAATTTTTTATTTACAACAGAAATATTCATTTCCCAGTGTTCACGAGTTGCAATGTTCTACTAAACCAACGGATCCTGAAATCTGTTGGAATATGAATATATTTCCAAGGGACACAAGAAAAACTTATAAAATAAGCTCAGTTCCTATACTGGATATACTCAAATGTTTCTTTGAATACTATTCAAATTTCGATTTTGGCACTAAAATTATTTGTCCATATCTAGGAAAAGTTGTTGAAAAAACGTGTTTTGCTGATATTGACACTGTTCCTAAGGAATTTCATCTTTATAAGAGGGTTTCAGGATCTGTTCAACCTCTCGATTATAAACAACCCCTCTGTCTTCAAGATCCGTTCGAACTCAATAGAAATACATGCAAAATAATATTTCCTAATATTCTTGATAGATTTATTGCTGCCAGTTCTTCAGCGGTGAAGATACTATCAGGCAATCAAAAAAAAATGTTGATAAATTTATTTTCGCCTTTGGTGAACTCTCCGCCTACGAATAAGGTGGAAACCACCAGTAATTCGGATTGCTATTGTATATGCTTGAATAAGCCAAGTGTTTTAAATTATCTCAAATCTGATGCAGATGGTGATATACCTGATTTGGCTTGGTTCATGCACACTTTGAATTTTTGTCATACAGTATTCGAAAAAGTTTTGAGGTTAGAGTTGAATCCAATGGAAAATAATAAATCTGCTAGAATCGCTGATCAGCAAGATGTACACGATAGTGATAAGTTCCATGCCACATGCTATGTTAATCTATGGGGTGCACGGAATATAAAAAATCAAGAACTAACAAAAGATTGCAAGACAAGTTTGGAAAAAGAAATCGCAATAAGTGCCTCCATATGGAAAGAGAATGAAGGAATTCGACCGTCTACACCACTGTTTGAATGCAAAATCATTTTTAACTGTCTCAGGAAACCTACCAGAATTAACATCGAAATCATAAAAATTTCTTCATATAAAAAAATATACAAATCTTTTGGAATATATATTGGAAGTAAATTACCACTGTGGTTTTTGATGTATACCAAGGAATTAAATCAGCAACACTATTCTGAATTACTGAAAGGATAATTATCCAATTTGAGTTATCTTTGCAATTATAAATAACCTGTGCTCACTGTAAAATTAAATGATAGATCCGATTATTTTTTCAGTATGAACAAAAACTAAAAACATGTTTTCAAACTTCTTGCTTTCCGAGAACCAAATGAATGTATATTCTTTAGTCCGTGGACTCACCGTCAATCTCATAAAAACATTACTGTACCTTTACCATCATGTAATCACCCCATTTATCTATTTCCTCCATACAAACAATAGATCTGAAGCAAAGACAGTTTTGAAAATGTTTACTCAATATAAATTTTCTTTTTATATCTTTGTTATGGACAGAAGTTTCACATCCTGTTAAACCACTTCAAAAATTAATTTAAATAAAATGTGTGTATTATTTATTAATAATGTTATTTGTTTGAAAGTATACTACTGATAGTTTTGTTTTGTAGTATTATATTATTTTGTAAATAAATTTTTATTCAACATATCTGAATTCCGTTTTGAAGAGTGCACAAATTTGAGAAAAAAAATCGTATGATTCCTCTTTGAAAACGCATTGAACTTTTGAAAAAATTTCTTATTTTTCTTTTAAATCCAAAATTTATATTTTAGTTCTACTATGTTTGAAATTCTTTAATGGATCGACAAAATGATTGTTTTCTGTCAAAAGCCCCAGTAGGATTTAAATTTTATTGAATTTATTTGGCAATACCTACTACGTTTTTCAACCAATATCTTATTGTGGAATACATTTCACTCACACATTTATGGTTTTATTTCACTCTCATTCATCTCAAAAACTGAAAGCATGTTATCAATGCCAATCTGAAAGAGGGTTCAAATATTTGTGCATACTTATCAACTACTGTATCATAATAAAATATCTTGTACATAAAACTAAATTGAGATTATGTGAAATTAATCACAAATATTTTATTTAAGAATAAACTGACTGCAAATTTATTCTTCCATTTAATTTCTTCCTCTTTGGGACATGCACCTGGGCACTATCATTTTTTTCAAATATGTGCATGTACAAACCTTTAGATTCTACTAATTTGTTGATGTATCTCAAAAGCATCAATCAACAGTTGTAAATATTTTATTAACAACTGTCATAATTTATCATAAATAAGATAATAAAAATTAAATATTATAAATTGAACTTACAGTTGCTCTTTTATGATTATATGGAAACTCATTTATTGTAAACATTAACAGTAAAATTTTTACATTCAGATAAATTAATTCCGGATGCCTAACACATTACTGGAAATATTATGAGTTTTGAGCCTATGTGAGTATAATTTGTATATATTGAGACAATGGCACATATTGCATTGATCGTCTTCAGCCAGACTGATTTTGTACAAATGCGCTTTCAGCCCGCAATAACCTGTCATAATTCCGACAAGTTTTTTGAGTTTGGCCTTGTCCAGACCTAGCGCTAGGTCTGCCATCTTTTGGTTCGAAGCCGTTCCAAGGAAAGCCTTCGAATGTTTCAAGCCAGGATGGCTCAGCCAGAAAGACTCTAGTCTTGAGTTCATTCTGCCTGTTATCATCCGCTTAGCCACGTCATGTGGTATTCCCAGGAATGGTTTCAGACCTACCAGAGGCAGTGTGGCTCCAGCAAACGCCAGCCGATCTGCCTCTTCGTTACCCAAGTAGTTTGAATTACAAGAGTAATTCTGTTATGCATACCGAGCCTGTTTAGAGCTGTGCGGCAACTCCAGACTGTTTTCGATGTACAACAGCTGGATTGTAGAGCTTTTAGTACTGACTGATTATCGCTAAATATTTTGATATTTCCGTGGTGGATTTGTCGTTTCATCAGCAGATCCGCCGTGGTCTCAATGGCAAATAGTTGGGCCTGGAATATGGTTGCGTATTGACCGAGACTCAATGAGATGCGCCGAAAATATTGCCCGGAATACTCTTTCGGATTAGGCAATTGAAAAAAACTAGGCAATAAGTTTTCGAACACCACCTATAGTATTCATCCAATGGGTTACTTAATACATTTCCCTACTCTGGGTCTAACAAAAATTTGCATGGTCGCATTGTTAGGCCTTAAGTTAATGTATTTTCTGTCCACTTTTACTAGATGCAATTGAGTAGAAATGTGTGGTTTTGATAACAGATTCGACTAGTAGTTTATTATAACATTGTTTCATCTGTCAACACCTTCATTTTGAAGCGTCATTACTAAGCTTTCTTTTCAGTACATGTCATTTCGCTGAAGTGTGAGCAACATAGTTTCAGTGTGATATTTCCGTGGTGAATTTGCCGTTTTATCAGCAGGTCGCGGTCTCAATGGCAAATAGTTCTGCCTGGAATATGGTTGCGTATTGACCGACTTAATGAGATGTAATGCCTGGAATACACTTTAGGATTAGGCAATTGAAAAAATCTAGGCAATAAGTTTTCGAACACCATCTGTAGTATTCAAACAATAGGTTGCTTAATGCATTTCCCTGCTGTATATCTAACAAAAAATTGTGCATGGTCGCATTGTTAGGCCTTAATTTAATGTATTTTCTGACTACTTCTACTAGATGCAATTGAATAGAAATAAGTTCGTGCGGTTTTGATAACAGATGCGATTACTAGTTTATTATTCCATTGTTTCATCTGTCAACACCTTCATTTGAAGAGTCATCATTTAGATTTCTTTTCAGTATATGTCATTTCGCTGAAGTGTGAACAACATAGTTTCTAGTGTTTAAGGAAGAAGAATCAGAGGCAAGGCACGATGAAGATCTATCACAAATGCAAGAGTAACTGGCAAAAACACTGGGAGTTACTTAACCAGCCATTTGCTATCGTTTAAAAGCAATGGGAATGATCCAAAGCTTAGGAAATTCGGTGCCGTATGAACTGAACACTGGCAAAAAAGAAAGGGGTTTTTGCATTGAATTGTGACTGGCGATGAAAAGTGGTTCCATTACAATAATCCAAAAGCTCAGGCAACTTATGGATGCCTCATCATCAACTGTCAAGCCGAATATTCATGGCGAGAAGATAATGCTGTTGTAATAAGCCACCTCTTTGTGGGAGGTGGTTGGATGGAAAATATTACTAGATTGACCTATTTACGAATGGGGTGCAAACCAATCGGTCGGTCCTAGGAAGTTTTCTCTGCGATAATGAAACTCAATTACGGATTTTAAGAAGTATAATGATAAAGTGTGCCAAAATACAATAGATTTATCAATCCTAAACTCAATAAATTCTAAAAAAAAAAGATGACACACTGAATAATTAAGGAGAAGGCGATGCGGATCCCTCAAGCACTACTAATCATTTATATAATTTAATATAAATATTTTAAAAAATGTTTAAAAAATTTTAAAAAATTAGCCTTCTACATATTTAATTCCAAAAGATTATATTCAATGATTATAACTTCTGAAAATAAATTAAAATAATGTCGTATAAGTACCACTTATATCATGACATAAAATAAACATTCATTATAAGACATCCGAATGGTATAACAAAATCCAATAAATAAAAATTATTAACCAAAATCCTATAAATTAAACATTTTGAATAGACAAAATTTTGTTTCTGCTTATCAATCTTATGAAAACCAATATCTTTCAAGAATATCCAACATAATCTTAAGAATTTCATCACAAAACTATCTTACTTAGACTATTCAATATTATTGGATATCTAACCAAGGTACTTTATATAAAAACTCAAGATATGTAAAACATTACCGAAAAACAAGTTTTAAAATCGACTTTGCTCATCAGTATTCAAATATTCATATTCAATAAATATAACATCAATTAATAATATATATTCAACTCACCTTTCACTCTCCAGAAAAAGTTCTACTTAAATGAGACCTTTAAATAGGTCTAAGTAAGATAGTTTTGTGATGAAATTCTTAAGATTATGTTGGATATTCTTGAAAGATATTGGTTTTCATAAGATTGATAAGCAGAAACAAAATTTTGTCTATTCAAAATGTTTAATTTATAGGATTTTGGTTAATAATTTTCATTTATTGGATTTTGTTATACCATTCGGATGTCTTATAATGAATGTTTATTTTATGTCATGATATAAGTGGTACTTATACGACATTATTTTAATTTATTTTCAGAAGTTATAATCATTGAATATAATCTTTTGGAATTAAATATGTAGAAGGCTAATTTTTTAAAATTTTTTAAAAATTTTTTAAAATATTTATATTATTTTATATACCTTCTATCAAGAATTGACCTCTATTTATGTTATTTTATTCATAATATATAATTATTTGGTTTCCTCAACATTCTTTATACGGATAGTCCTTGTGCTATAGCAGAGGCCGTTAAATTTGTCTTTCAATCTTCTAGATCAGGTTAAACCACAGAGATATTTCTGTGTGTAGTGAATACCTATTTAAAGGTCTCATTTAAGTAGAACTTTTTCTGGAGAGTGAAAGGTGAGTTGAATATATATTATTAATTGATGTTATATTTATTGAATATGAATATTTGAATACTGATGAGCAAAGTCGATTTTAAAACTTGTTTTTCGGTAATGTTTTACATACCTTGAGTTTTTATATAAAGTACCTTGGTTAGATATCCAATAATATTGAATAGTCTAAGTAAGATAGTTTTGTGATGAAATTCTTAAGATTATGTTGGATATTCTTGAAAGATATTGGTTTTCATAAGATTGATAAGCAGAAACAAAATTTTGTCTATTCAAAATGTTTAATTTATAGGATTTTGGTTAATAATTTTTATTTATTGGATTTTGTTATACCATTCGGATGTCTTATAATGAGTGTTTATTTTATGTCATGATATAAGTGGTACTTATACGACATTATTTTAATTTATTTTCAGAAGTTATAATCATTGAATATAATCTTTTGGAATTAAATATGTAGAAGGCTAATTTTTTAAAATTTTTTAAACATTTTGTAAAATATTTATATTATTTTATATACCTTCTATCAAGAATTGACCTCTATTTATGTTATTTATATAATTATTAATTCTGTCTAAATTCTTCAAACAATAATTACGAAGAGATATATCAACCTACCACCTACTTCTTAATTTCCGACTGTACTTTAATTAGACAATTTCAACCTGAATAATATACCAAAAGTTTTAGATACTTCTTACCCCTAAACTTCAAGACCATACATTCAAAACAAAACTTGGCACAGGTGATTTTCTACAAGAACCGGCCTATTTAAGACGAACAATAAACGATAAAGAACGACTACCGGTACTCTTTAATTCCATTGTACCGGAACCAGCACTATATTCAATTTCTATAATTCTTCTGACTCAATTCTTAAACTTCAAAAAAAATTACTAATATCACTCAATATAATTATAATAATGCTAAATTCTCAGACCAATTCGAGCTCTGCACCACGATCTTTTCTCGACGATCTTACTAGTTTTTTCGGCGTGTCAAGACTCCACGACCAACTCTCTCTTGGCCCTTTTGATACCTCGTACGCGTCGGTTTTCTCCTTCCAAATTTTTAGTTCGTTCACCCGCTCAAAATTCCAAGTTAGCACTTTGAGAAATCTTCGACTCCTTGTCGAGCCACACGTGTTAATTTCAACTTCAGCGTTTTTCTCTGTAACTTTCCGTTCCCAAACTCATCTAAAGGATTATTTTTACGTTTCGTACATCAGCTCTTATGAATTTTTTAATCTGTAGTTTGTTATTATAATATATAGGCCAGAGTGAAAGAATTTCCTTTCATGAAGCGGCCGTGCGTGCGTGCCACGAAAGCGAATTCCTAAGTTTAACATTAACTGGTCTGGAGATTAGAATAAACAAATTAATTCAGGGGCATTGAACCTCCCGTTGAATTTGCTATTGTCTTCTGAATTAATCCCTGTATCATTATAACCCTTTCATGAATTCTAAATCTTGTTGGTTTACCACAAATAGTCGATAGGTCTTCTCCAGGGAGCTCTAAAAATTCCTTACAGCCGTAGACTCTCACTTGCTTCTGAGCATTCTCGGTACTCATCTTGCACTGACCTTTGGGAGGTTCAGAATGTCATGCATAGTACCCACGGACAGATTTGTTGTCTCTGCTAAGATGTTGACGTTTATTCTGGCATCTTCAAGTACCAGCTTTTCCGCTTTTTTCACATTTACTTCAGTGGTGCTGCTAACGGATCCGCCCGATCGTCTACAATGCTTTCTCTGCCTCTTTGAATTTACTTAACCACTTTTGAACGGTGGATAACGACGGGGCACAGTCTTGGTAAACAGCTACCATCTCCTCATGAATGATTTTTTGACTCTTTTTCTGCTTAGTGAGGATTTTTATAAGGGCGCGATGCTCCAATTTCTTCATCATTATGGCGTCAGTCATTCTGGTCGTCTTTCACTGAGGATACCTAGAAAACTAATAATCGTAAATTAGTGAAATTTTATATTTATAGCCTCAGATAGTGTCATTAGAAAATGAGATAAATAGATTACTCACGTTATTAGCAAATCACCCTGATAACGAGTATACATTGAACGTCCCTTGTATACAGGGTGGTGTATATGAATAGTTGCGAAAAAATTTAGGGGGTGATTCCTTGTCAAAAAATAGGGTGGGGGTTTCATATAAACTATATTTTTTAGCCCCCTGCTTAGTTACAGCCCCCTAAAGATGGCGCACGAGAAACAGTTTTTAATTTTTTTCTTACAAACCAAAAAACTGATAAAAATAAAATTAACCAGAGATTTTATGCGGGCGGAAGGCACTCAAAAAATTTTGATTGATTCGCAATAAACTTTTTTCATATTCCTATTTTACAATAAAAAAATTAATTTTGGATAGCTTTATCCATTATTTACAAATAAGGTCACTTGTCATTTCACGCTAAAATTCACAGTTTTTGAGACAAAAAAATATTTGTCAGAATCTAGAAGAGGGATGTATACAGCCCTGCGGAAATACTCTTCAGCAGATTGAGCAAGATGGTTATTGGCTCTGTGTGTTTGTCGTGATACTATTCTGAGCATTTAATTTCTGCATCTAGTTGCTCAGCTACTTCTTTTGCCTCTTCAAAAAATTGTACTAGCCTTTTCCCTTTTATTTCATAGGACAGTCATTGTACCATTTATGGCGTTCGTAGCCTTTTCTAAATCAATTGAGCTTGTTTGCAATACTCTCTGCTTAAGGCTATTATTGTACCTGAAAAATATTAAGTTATATTCAAACTACAGTTTGGCCCTTTACGTGACATTAACGGAAAATTTGAACTGCCTCTGCTGAAATGCTCAAAAGTTACTATTAAAATGAATTATTCAGATCTCACGTTCATGCAGTAGTATCTAAGAATAAAAAACAAAATATTTTGGTACCTAAAACATCACTGAAGCAGATAGATGATATGATGAAGTCCGAACTCCGCAACGTTTGCAGTAATCAAAGCGCGTCATTGGCAGTTTTGTGGTCTTGCCAAGTAAAATTCTTTTCCAGAGCGCTACAAATTTTCACTAAGTTGTCTCCTTGAAATTGTAGATGCCCATCATGCTTCTCGACGCAGCGCGTCTCACAGATAATTTGCATTCTAACTCCAAGTTCTTTTTTAAAAATGTGATGTCTCTTAGCGGATGCATTGGCAAATGCCACAACTTTTTTCATCGGTCCCGAGGTGTTGCGGCAAGAATTATGTTTGGAACGTAGCTAATGTATTATTAAGAACTTGATTGCTGCACGGGCAACGTTTGGCATATACAACTTTTTTTTGACAACTCCTGTACCCACACACCATGTTAAATCTATATTAAATTTCAGCCAGATATTTTCAACGATTTCCGCTGATGCTACACCGGTCTACCGAGGCTCTATAACGTCTTTATTGCTATCCACTCCATCACATCTGAGATTATCGTATGTATCACAGAAAGTCACAAAATTTTCCTTTATGATACCATTGTGAAGATATCTAAATGATAGGCTCAGTTGTGAGATATGTGATATATCTATTGTTTCATCGAATAAAATTGAAAAGTATTTAGCTTCCGTCACTTTCTATAATAGTTTCCTGAATGATTTCCTTGCAAACATCAATCAACTCCTTTTGCACAGTTTTGCTGATGTATGTTGCGTTAGATTTAGAAGTCTCTAAATGATGCTGCAATTTTGTATCGCAAGTTTTCATACGGAATTTCAAAAGGGCTCTGAAATTTCCTTCATCAGCTACCATGCTGCCATTATCTGATTCTTTGTAAAACAATATACCATCGTCGCATTGCCACGTAGTGATAAATTTTGATGACCACCTGATGAAGTAAAGTGTAATTGACGAAATAATCATTGTGTAAACATAAAATATTAGCGGATATAAAGTATTTTACTCTTCATATCAGTTTATACATGCAAGCCTAACTCAATAACGACATTAACTATGATAATTTATTACTTACCATTTCCTGCGAGGCAATTTGCAACAACTTTCAAGAACTCTGCTTCTGACTGGTAAAATTTTAGGTATTTGCTCTAAGCAAGCAAGCGAAGCGGTACGACTGGCGTACTGGTGGTAAGGGACAGAGAACTACACAAGGATCGTCCCAGATCAGTGTGCAGGCACATAATAGAGAAGAAATACTTCTCTTTGGTGCAGGGGTACCCAGCGCGTGTGTTTGCCATATATGTCTTTAATCAATAAGAATAGAAAAATTATCACTAGTCAAACTAGAACCAGGCTAGGGGGGATCATGACCCCCATGACCCCTCCCTGGATCCGCACTTGAAGTCAGCCTTCAAGGATAGCGGAGATGAAAAATTCCTGAGATAGTTATTTGATAAAAATATTAAGTATTGCGAAAAAAAGGGTGTAAAATTACAGAAAATAAA
Source organism: Megalocaria dilatata (assembly GCA_034642435.1). Classification (NCBI taxonomy): domain Eukaryota; kingdom Metazoa; phylum Arthropoda; class Insecta; order Coleoptera; family Coccinellidae; genus Megalocaria; species Megalocaria dilatata. The sequence continues at coordinate 28,915,993 of CM067858.1, forward strand.
TGAATGCTCTAGTCAGAAAAAGCATTGGCTGTTTTCAAATTTTTTCTTGTTTCATTGAGTTAACAAAACACACTTTTACTACATTCTTTTAACTACGATGAGGATTCTGAAGAAAAATACTCCCAAACTTCTAGTGAAAACATTTTTCACCCTCTAAAATGTACGGAGTATTTTTCAGTTCGGAAGTTAGAATAAACAATTAACAATATTTATTTGAAAATATCGATTAGAAAAGCGTACAATTTTACAAACAGAGCTACAAAATTACTGAAAAAGGTGCAAATTTAATTTTTTCGTGAAGTAAAAATATTCCTAAAATGGTCAGAAAGGAAATTTTTTCGATACAAATTTAGACTGTATTTAAACGAAGTTTTTTCATATTTATAAGAAGAAACTGGAAGTTTAAGTGGTATTATTTGATATAATTTCAATAATGCTGAAAATGCAGAAGCATCGCAAGATCTGACAATGCTTCTGGATTTTGAATAATTGAACTTTTTTCGGAAATACATTCTTTTTATTCTGTTGCAGGTATATTATTCAAATAAGGTCTATGGTAATTCTAAAATTAAAATCAACAAAAAATATTTCAAAATAACAAACTCTTCACATCTGTTTGTTCATGGAGTAAAATTCCATTTTATAATGTTTATGATTTATTATTTATTTATTTCTACTGCTTCTAACAAAGTTGATTCATTTTCAACATGCAAAATTTCGAAATTCAGATTAAAGTAATGTCTCCCTTTCGATAAATTATTTGAATAAATGGAATAATTTTTTTCATTAATGAAACATTTTTAATTTTCTTGAATACTTTTTGGGAAAGTTCTACCACTATCTAGCCATTTTGGCAATCAATTAAATAAAATAGAATAGATTGTTTCCACAATTTTATTTTATAAATTGTGGAATTAAAATAAATTTCCATCAAGTAAGGATCGATTTAATGAAAAATTTTTTGTAATCACTACAAACTAACTTTAAAGTTCTGATTTATCATCTTTGGATATAAGGTCCTTATTGTTTTCAATGAATTTACTGAGGTTTATATTTATTTTAGATGAGATTTTTAAATTATTTCGTATCGTGTTGGCCTTTACTTGATAGAAATCCATTTTAACACTTTAGTTTAAATGATACACACACAGGGTGGTTAAATTTGTTTTTTATAATTTTATTGTATGTATAAGGTTGTTCGCAAAGTAATTTAGTTTTTTTCCCATAGAGGATTTAATTGAATTTTTTCGAACCCAACTTCACATTTAAGCCGCATAATCATTAGATGTTTTGAGAGCAGATAGCAAGGTTTGTGTGTGAAAAAGTTGAATTAACTCTAGGTAAGAGTTTTTGGTTGGTGCCCTTCTAAATATGGAGAGCAATAAGCAGCAATATCGTCATATTTTACTATTTTACTATAGAAAAGGTAAAAATGCCGTTCAAGCCAGAAATAAATTAACCGATGTGTATGGAGAAGATGTGTTGACGTACACCACTGCCAGAACTAGTTTGAAAAATTACTATCCGGCAATTTTGATGTTGAAGATGCACCACGTTCAGGAAGGACGGTTGAAGCTGACAAAGACACGATAAAGACATTAGTTAATGCAAATCGGCGAATAACAACACGTGAGAGGTTGAATTGATCGAATTCAACTGTTTATGGCCACTTGAAAGGCCCGGGTTTAACCTCGAAGCTCGATATATGGGTTTCCCATGTTTTCACGGAGAGAAATTTATGTCGTCGTGTTAGCGCCTGTGATTCGCTTCTCGAACTTCATTAAAATGAACTATTCTTAAAGCGCATCATTACTGGGAACGAAAGATAGGTTGTATATAACAATGTCAAATGCAAGAGATCATGGGGCAAAAAAGATGAACCGGATCAAAGCATTTCGAAAGCCAATATGCATCAAAAAAAGGTGATGCTGTCTGGTGGGATTTTAAGGAAATCGTTTTTTGAGCTTTCACCAGATTACACAACAATTAATTCGGAATTCTACTGTCATCAGCTGGACAAACTGAATGAAGCACTTCAACAGAAAAGGGCCAGTATTAATCAAGAGAAAAAGTGTAGTGTTCCACCATGATAATGCGAGACTTTATACAAGTTTTGTCACTCGCCAAAAGATTTTACAGCTTGAATGGTATACACTGCCCAACATATTCTTCAGATCTGGCGCCTTCGGATTTGTATCTTTTTCAGTCCTTGAAAATTTCATTACAATTATTTTTATTTAACAAGTTTTCAGCAACTTCTTTTGTTTCAGCAGATGGAATATTTCGACATAGATTATTAACGACAAATAAAATTAATTTTGAATTATATGGCAAGTGACTATTTTTAACGTCGTTTAAACTGGAAAAAATATTCTATTGAGTATTTTGATTAAATTTTTTTTTATAATAATATTTATTAATTATCTGTAAATTTTTGAATAAGGAGCTGTTACAAACGAAAAAATGAGTCTGATGAAGTTATCTTTTTTATGTTATTTAATCAAAGGTTTAAATGGATTTCCATGAAGCAAAGACCGATTCAATTACATGCAATGTTGTTATGTACGTTTCTCAACTCAAAAGATCATTTTAGTTGTGGGAAAATGAAACAAATGTTATGAATCCATATTTCTTTAATGAAAATAATGTACATGTTTATTGCCTAGACCGCCAATATATTACACTTCAGAATAGGGTCTTATACACAAATTGTTGATAAATGTACTACCATACAAGTTACCCAAACTCCTGAAAGCGATCAGACTAGATCACAATCAAGAATTTACTCGCTTTGAACAATGACTAACATTCCACATTTTCCATTAAATCGAAAAAGACGAAATTTTGGAAAATTATATTCAAATGTTACAAATATAATTCAAAGTTCAATAAACATACCTCTTTTCTTTGTGGAATTTAGACAATGTTGCACTTCTAAAACATTTACTACACACATATACCTACAAGACTAAAATCTAAATGGTTTTAAAAACACTCGACTGACTATTTACGATTTAAAAAATGTAGATGTCTTGTTAGTATTCACCACAGAAGTTATTGTTAGATGATAGTATAATTCAATTTTTACAGTGATATGATATATTGCTGGAATATTTGCAGAATCAATAGTCTCCTCAAAATCTGTACAATTTATTCACTGGGATATATGTTGATATGTTCAATTAAAATCGATTTTGCATATATTCGTATCCAAGTAAGATTACAGTAGAGAACAGGTACAATATTTCTAAATTTATTTAAAAATTGTGTTCTCTGCTGCAATCTAAATTAGTTATGTACACAGTTTTTTTCGGTTCGAACAGATAAGTTACACCTGAGATTTATCGAATAAAACGGCTCACCTTCTATATTACAAAAGTAAATATATGTGTGTAAAAATTTTGAGATTCAAATTAATTTCTGATAGAGTCAATAGCGTGAAATTCGAGAACTCTTCAAAATGAAACTATGCTTCATCAGAAATATTTTACTGAAAAGAAATTATATAACACGACCCTATTCATAGTACTCTCTCATAGGTCTACAACAAAAAATATGTAGTCAGTCAGAAAATCGACAAACAAAAACCATATAAATAAATTCTCAATAATCAAATAAATTAACGCTGATATCATTGGACACATCAATATTTTCTTAATATAATAACAACCGCCTTAATTTCAGTTAGGAACTTTGAAATATTTCTGATTGGTCCTCTGTATAAAAAAGAACCATACGATTATTTACACTGACAAAATGATTAAGATTGTTCAATTTCATATACACATCGCTGGAATGCTAAACAAATAACTATGTCTTAATACGATGTATTTGCGCATCTATATAAATGTGTCTATCGACTTACTATCTATCTACAGTACTATACATATTTGACAGATGACAAACATTCATTTATAAATATTTTAGGACCCTGCTTTACTAAATGAATGTCAACTGACTATATATCTCACGATTAGTAATTATATATATATATCAATTATAAAAATATCGTTTTCACAGTATGTCCTCCTCCAGAATAAATTAAATTTAAATATAATGAAAAAACAATTGCTGATATGTTCGTTTTACTTACTTCCCCTTCAAATGAAAATAATAAACATGGAGAAACACATACTAAACGAAAACAATTCCAATGATATAATTCTCGTCCAATTTTTGAAATCGCTATTTTACATTGACACTCACAAATATCAGCATTCATCGAAGTATAAACATCGAATGCAAAATACATACATTTATACAATAAAAATAAAGCACTATATAAAAAATTAAAGGACTGTACAACCTATATATAACACTAAAATATTTTTGGCATAATTGTCGAAATTTTCATCGTGAAGTACCTTACTCAGCCTCACCAATTTGATAAAAAATTCAAAATTCAAATACTGACCATAATGAAAAGCTAATTTCCGAGAAACTTAGGAGAAAATTTGGAGCTCGAATAGACTTAAAACTTATAATTACTTTAGGAACTTTTTTATTCGTGGAAGACTGCTTGTTAAATAATGGCAATAGAGAAGGATATAGCTGAAAATGCGCTCCAAATTAAAAAAAAATAATTCAGTTTTTTCATTGAATGAATTACTACGTTTTCATGAGGATTGATTTAAAATTTAAATTAAAACTCGTTTCAAATAGGATTTTACATTCGTTTTAAATTTTATTCAGGATATATGCTGCTGTCTTCAATAAAAATGTCGTAAGACATGTTAAAATCACTTCTGTTATTTTCTTTAATATGGTCCGACAATTGCTCGAAAAAATTTTTGATAACAGGCGATCGTTACTAGAATAATCAAACTTGCGAGTTGCGAGACAAACTGTCAATTTTGCATTCAATATATTATAGGGGTTTTCAAGCAACGAAGAACTAGAATTTCAGTTGTTTTTTGTGAGAAATCTTATCACCAAAGATCAACATGCAAGAATACTATCCACTATTCAAACAATTTTAACCGTAAGGTCAGTAAAAAAACAATTTACAACTATTATAATAGTAGACATAAATGGGAATTGTCATAATTTTTTACTGTCAACATATCCTTCAACTTAAATTTATTTTTTATGAAATTCAAAGTTTGAGGCCTTTGAGTACTAAATTAAAATTTAATTGGAGGTTATGACCGAGAACCAATTATAATATTGGCTCATAGCAAATGCCTTGATTTCGAGAAAACCATTTTACTCTGTGGTCATCTAGACCTCATATGTATTATTTCTCAAGCTAGTATGATGGAGGAAATATCGGATAAAAGGAGAAATTTATTGTTAGAACATGTCCAGCGACATCTTGGAATTGCATGACAGCAGATGAACTTCGAAATTTCTAAACCATTTCAACATAGCAAAAAAAAAACCACTTCGGAGTTCAAAATATTCAAATCGAACTAAATCCTTCTGAAAACGCAGTAACTATTCTTTTCAGTATTAGTCATCAGGAAATTTTGTGGTATGGCATACCGTCCAAGGAACTCTCAATTAATATGTCTGAATGTTTTTGCGAATTCAGTGATAACGTAAACGATTCATTGCACTGTGTTGTATCACTCTAAATAGTGATCCGCAAAAAAATTAACGTGGGGTCATTCTTGCTTGACCATCATGTTGGGATTGAAATTATGACTACTAGATGTGACTAAAGATAAAGGACTAGGTGCCAGCGAGTTTGCAATCGCGAACATAGCGCCATTTGTGTTGGCAGACGAACATGGGGAACCCATAGCTGCAGCTGGAGGATTAATTCTCTTTTCTTTCTGTCTCCTGTTACAGAACCAAACTCTTACAACTTCCTTTTCCATACAAAGTCCATCGGCCAAAATGGAAATTTCTTCGGAGGTTGGCTTTGGATTTTGCATAAAAGCCTTCTCTAGAGCTATTCGAACACTGGTCTCTATCGAGGTCCTTTTTTTGCGACGTCTTCCTATGGCTTCAGGCGTCGTAAGAGGGTTGCTCAGGGCTCCTGGGTTACTCATGGTACTGTCGGCATCTTCCAGCCATTTTTGAAGGAGAGGCTTGAGTTTGCACATGTTTTTAAAGCTGAGGTTGAGTGCCTCAAACCTGGATATGGTGGTTTGTGAGAAATCGTTGCCGTAGAGTTTTCCCATCGCTAATCCGACATCTCCTTGTGTGAAACCTGAAAATAAGTTATTGCATTTAGTAACTCAATAGTATTAAAAAAGAGGTAGATAAGATTCCAAGAAAACGTGAGAGATTAAAAAGCGAAAAACTTTAGACAGGATGAGAATGAAATCTGTTTCAGGAAAGTGGATTATACACTGGCGGGTAAAAAAAACGGGCCACTAAGATGTATTTTTCAACAGACTCACGTGTTCAAATTGTTTCAATAATATTTTGTTCATCATCTATCTTTTATTAGAAAATCAACTAAATATGCGCAAAATGTAGACATATGGGCTAAAAACTTGATAAAAGAAACCATCTTCGATAAATTAATCGTTTATCAGTTGCGTTCAACATTGGTCATTGCAAATTTTGTTTTCCACTCTCTGAAAGATATAATTTCATAAAATGAGTTTACCAATTGAAGATTGTGCGAGAATAGAGGCACTTATTGAAAATGGACTGGGCCAGAAATCTGTTGCTAGAAGAGTGAATGTTACTATATCTACAGTCCCAAGAATATTGACAAGGCATCAGAAGATAGGCAGGGTGACCAGAAGACCTGGATCTGGAAGAAGGCGCTGCACATCGTTGAGGGATAACAGATTTATGGTTTCAAGTCTTCAAAATCGCCATCTTACTGCTGTTGAATTCCGAAATCGATTGATGGAGGTACGTCAGGTAAACGTAAGTGAGTGGACTGTGAGACGACGTCTCTCAGAATCGAATTTACAACCATACAGACCTGCGGCAGGTCCATAATTTCTCAGAGAGCATCGAATTGCGCGTCTTCAATTTGCACGAGATCACATAAACTGGTTAGAAGCTCAGTGGGCCCAGGTACTTTTCTCCGATGAATCCAGATTCAGCATTCAAGGACCTGATGGTTGTAGACGCGTTTATAGACGTCTAGAAGAAAGGTACGCCGATGCCTGTATAGAGGAGCGAGTATTCGGAGGAGGATCTGTTGTGGTCTGGGGAGGTGTGTTTTTATAGGGCCGCACAGAGTTGTTCTTTATAAATGGATCTTTAACAGCAGTAAGGTACATAGAGGAAATTCTTATGGAACAAGATGTACCTTATATATAATTTCTGGGAGAGCAGGGAATTTTTATTCATGACAATGTACGCCCACATACTCCTCGAATAGCGATAGCGTACTTGAATGCGGTTGGAATTTCAAGGTTCAACTGGCCAGCACGAAGTTCTGACTTGAATCTCATCGAACATCTATGGTACTAATTTGGAAGGTGAGTCAGGACTATGGTTCCATCGCCCAATAATTTACAAGAGCTCCGTGAAGCCCTTCGTCATGAATGGGAAAATATTCCACAAGAGAATATTCGAAGGCTCATCATGAGCATGCGAGGATGATTGGAGGCTGTAATCAGAGCTAGGGGAAGTCACACGTCATACTGATACTGAAATTTTCACAGTTACGAACTTTTTTCAATTTCAAAGTTTTTGATTTTTTCAAAAAAAGGTTATTTTTATACAAATCGAATAAAAAGTTTCATTTTTCTTTATGAAATTCTCTTTTCCCTACCATTTCAGAAACTTCATGATTCTCGTGAAAATTCTAACTAAGAAAGGTATTTGAACAGTGATGGTCAAGTGACCAGTGTTTTCTGCTCGCCAGTGTATTATTGAGAAAATTGAAGGATATTAAATCAAAAGCAAAAAAGAAAGATCACTCATTAGAACAGCCTTCTCCGAAGTGGCATCGAAATACACCAATTATTATCACATATACACCGATGCATCTAAATCTGACGAATACGTGAGAGCGGCAGTAATCACTGAAGTGGGAAACTATAGCTTTGATCTACCACTGGAATCAACTGTTTACACAGGAGAACTGTACGCCATTGAAAGAGCTCTTGATCACTGCAGAAAAGCAGATAAGAATGTCGTCATTTTCACGGACTCCTTGAGTGCTATAGAAGGCATTAAACAGCTCTACCCAAAAAATGGCCTACTACGCATGATAAAATCTAAATTGGGAAAATTGGCAAACTTGGGTATACGCGTGGCTATTGTTTGGGTTCCTTCTCACGTAGGTATACCAGGAAATGAAACAGCTGATACTATAGCCAAAGACAACAGCTCAGAAACTCCACATCACCGGATCGAACGAGTGCCACATGAAGATTTGACGCCTAATATTCGAATTTTTTGCAGAAGCATATGGAGGGAAAGATGGCGAGTTTTAGAAAACAATAAACTAAGGATTATTAATCCCAACATGAACCCAGTCTGCTACGCAGGGACGCAACGGAAACAACAGGTCATATTAACTCGACTGAGAATCGGACATACTAGATATACCCACCAATATCTCCTCAAAAATGAAGACCCCAAAAGATGTATAACGTGTGATGAGGTGCTGACCGTAAGACACTTCATGACGGAGTGCCCCGACTTCCGGGAGAAGTGGAGATCCTCAGGACTACCAGAGAACCTTGAAGATGCCTTGGATCCAGGAAACCTTGATGTGATAGTAAAATTTCTAAAGAGTATTCAGATATTTAATGAAATCTAATAATCCTATAATGTATATTATTTTATATTTTATATTGTTCCGCCGCTAATAACCTTTGTGGTTGATGCGGATCTTTTGAATAAAAAAAAAAAAAAAAAAAAGATCAGACCTTAATTAAAAAGAAACTTAATGAATAGAATGAAAATTGTCTAATTTCTGGGATTTCTCTTCTGATAAAGAGAAAATGTCGAATCATCCCTCAAGTATGACATCCCTAGAAGTCAAGTTGTCACAAAAGTAATATCTTCTTCTCGTTAGATATTTTGGTAAACCCAAAACCGTTTACTCTTTGAACAACATGATAATTTTATACCAACCTAACTTTATTCTCCTCTGTTTGAAGGTTTTGGCGAATTGTTCTAGTTCTTCCAAATCTGTAGTCTCTTCTGGAGATGGTTCGAGAAGTCTAGACGGCGTCTTAAGGTGTTGTGGCGTTAAGCCTACGGATCCTGGTGTGCTTGGCGTAAGTAAACTAGCTGGAATATGGGCAGCGTTGTTAGGTGGCGTGGTTTGAGTTTGATGAGGCACTATCGTATTGTTTGTGGGTATACTTGTGTTGTGCTGGTGTTGTACGTTTTGTTGTTGATGTTGCGTTTTTTGGAGTTGCTGTAGTTGTTGAGCAATCTGTTGTACCTAAAAATGAGTAGAATAAATATAACGTAAAAGGTGAAGCGATGAAACAACATTCAATAATGGCTAGAAGATAGATTTCTGTTTTATATGATTGGAATGGTGTGTAGGAATATTCACAGCGCAACCTAGAATAATCTACGGTTAAATTGGAATTTCAACCGTATTTAAGATTTTATGTGTATTTGCTTGCTACTGATCAAAACAAAACATCTTCCGAAGATATTTGACGTGTTTTCAAGTGCTCGGAAACTAATTATCCCAACGCACTCGACAAACATGCAAACTCTCCATTAGAAACTCGATCATCAATGAAGCTGAATATAAATAATGTCATCATGAGATATGGGCAGAGGTTTGACGACATGCAACAATCAACAGACATGTGGATCTCGAACGAACGAATATTTAAAAAGGCATTCATTAATGACGATTCTAAACTTTTATCGAAAAATTATTGTAAATGAAATAATTTTTTGATAGGCCAAGAATTTTGAAGTGGCTATGTTGAACTGAAATTGATACTGTTTGCTCGCACTCGACAGTTCATTTCGTTAAAAATAATTTTAAATCATGATAGAAAGATGGTACTAATTTATCCAGCCTAATTTTTCATTTGGACAATAACTGATTTAATTCTCTTAAGAAAGAAATTAATTGTACTTTAGTAAAACTGCATCCAGCCAAAGATGATATTAATTAGATTCTACTAGTCCTGTTAATGTTTATATGTGCCACTTCTAAATTCTTCAACCTATATGACATCTATCGACACCACATGACACATAAAGCGTTTTCAACACACCTGCATCGAATGCGGCGGCCTTGTTGTCAAAGGTGTTCTAGGAAATCCTTGTAGAAAACCCTTAGAAATATCAAATCGTTACCATCAAATTCAAAAACGGACAAACAAATAATTACCTGATTCTGTAGGAAAAACTGTGTCTGAGGATTGAGTTGGTTGCCACTCGCCTGTTGAAGCATAGCCAGCTGCTGCAATTGCTGAAGGTTCTGCGGGTTCTGTAAGGCCTGCAAACTTCCCAGCATCTGGAGGTGGTTTCCAAATATGCCTCCGAGTCCTCCCAAGGCTGCCAGGGCGGCACCCACGCCTGGACTCGAACTGGTGACTTGCGAGTTTGGAGACGGTATCCTTGGCTGCTGATCAGGCTCATTTGTAACCTAGAAAATAAGAGAAATTAACTTACCAATTATATTTAATTGAAAGTAAAGTATAGTCAAGATAACTTTTGGCTCAAATTCAAATGAAATGACATCTTCACTGAACATTTTTATTTGGGTTTTTCATTGTTTAAACGGCTGTAAAATAGGCTAAATTTAGATGAAATATCCAAGCTGGGTTGTTAAACATTCATAACGTTACACATTGATTTTAGATATCAATTTCTTCAACTTATCCTTCCATCAAAACCTTATGTCTTTACCGTTATTTGAGTTTTTTAGGTTTCTCACGATAACATTGCATCTACATTTTAAGTTTCCTCCACTTCTGCCTGTTTTCTACCTTAATTAAACCTTTGTTGTCTACAGTTAGTGCCGTCCCGCTTCCATCAGCCATCTCTCACGATCTTGCCAGTCTCCGTCTTGCAGACCTTTCTTTGTCATGGCATCGTTCATTCTTCCAGGGCTTCTCAGCTCCTTCTTGTTCCTTCAGATCTACATTCTGTGACCCCGTTTATCCACGTGTTTTCGTGGATAAACGTACGTGTTCATACCATATGTCTTCTTTCCTTTATATATTGTAATACGTCTTTTTCTGCTCTCATTCTCCTTCTAATATCTTCATTTGTTATTCTGTCTCTTCTTGTAAGGACACAATATCTTCTCCAATATTCTATCTCGGTTCCGAGAATGCCTCCTTTGGTTTTTGTTTTGTTTATTATGCAAATCTTCGCCGCATGTCATTTACTCCGTATTATCCCTGATATATAATTTTTTTGTCTTTGCTCGAATGTTCTTATTCCAGATTACACCATGGAGTCTTGTATATAATCTTGTTTGTCCCAGTCTGCACTTTCTTCTTTTGTTGTTACATTTTTCGATAATTATAAAGCCCAGGTACTTTAACTTCTTCGTTCCCTTTATTTCCACGTTTTCTTCTATTTATAAGTTTTTAATCTCTTCCTCCGATGTTGCTAAGTATTCTGCATTCATCATATTTATCTTCAGGCCCACCTTCTCGTATTCCTCCTTCAATTTTCTCACCATGAAGCTAACATCTTCCTCATCCTGCACCATCATCACCTCGTCGTCTGCAAAGCATAAGGAGTAAAGGTAACTCCCCTTTCGGTATTCCAATACTTCCACATTTTTTCTTCCAAGGTATTAGTGCATACTCTAAAAATATTTTAAATAGAGTTGGTGACGTTGGGCATCCCTGTAGAAGTCCTTTTGTTGTTTTGAAGTGGGTAATATGTATTTCTTCATTTCCAGTCCTTCCTAACTGAATCTCAACTTATTCTTTTGTTAAAACACACAACCAACGCAATGCCATCGTATTTATGTTAATATTTTTGTGAGTTTCACTTTGTTTGTACACCATTTTCACCAGTTTCTTGTTGAGCCTTCTCTCCACTGAGCAATCATTTTTTGCACTTAAAACTGAAGAATACTTTCTATAGAACTGATTAATTTGTATTTCTTGCTTTATCTCTTCAGTCGCTATTCATGGTTATTTGTTTTTCCAACACCAAATTTAGTTTCTTTTGAGGAAGTCGCAGATAACTTAAATTTATTTTAACTCCTGTGACTGACCTCTATTTCAAGTCATTTCTTTTTTTCCTTTCACATCGTTTTTACCCAGTGACCTACCCGGTTATGAGAACAACACATTTTCGATGCCCAACACTCTGCACTCTGAACGCCATACTCATTCTTAGAACGGCTATAAAGATATCATGTGAGGAATTACCCATTCAAATTGACATGTGCGAACGCAAAATCAGGTAGTTGATCGTTCATTAATGCCCCCAGTATGATGTTATTACCACGGATAATTTAACATTTAATTATATTCATTTGTAGGAAATGTTCGGTTGAAAATTAAAGGTTGTTTCCGCTAAATATGCAAAACATCAAGCGGCAAGATCATACCTCGTCATATTCTAAAGAGATTGCACCTTTTTTCGTTGTTATCCAAGGCAACACGTACTCAAGAGAGTTGTTCGGAAAACAAGCGTTTCGTAAAATTGCCGTTAATGTATTTTGGCAAACGAATTCATTTTGGTTTGTTATTTTATCCGAGCATTGAAACAATGTAATCGCGCACCAAAAATTCTAATCTGCTTGGAATTTACGATTAACACTTAACATCATTCAACAATTGGAAATGGTGAAAATAGACGCTGTAAAATTCACACGAACGTTTATCATGATATCCTCATTGAAATTCTTCGTATTTTCTCTACTAAGGGATGGGCAATTTAAAATTTCCTGAGATCAGCTATAAATAAAATACTAATGAATATTATTTCAAAGTTATGATTTTATTAGAAAGGGTGAATCTTGAAATTTACGAATGAAAAGCAATATAATTTAAATGATCACCACGACTGGCTACAGTACCCCATCCAATCAACAATTTTTCCGTACATTGTCGATTGTTTGACATGAACGGCAACTTCGATTTTATGTTTCACATTCTGCGCTATAGCAGCAATGTTTTCGGGTGTGCTTACTAGGCGAGCACGTGAACAGGTTGTTTTATCCAATAACGATCCAGTTTTCATGAAGAAATTGCTCCACAAACTGCCGTGAAGGCATTTAATTTTTATTGAATTTTCCAGTTTGCATAGAAAATTCACCACTTTGGAAATGAGTTTTTGATACTTCCCAGTTTTATTCAAGCGTAAATCGACCCATTGCGTTAATGTCAAATATTAAACTAACTTACCATCAAAACACGAATGACAGAAATGTTGCAAGACTCGAAATAATCACTATCTCAAAATGCAAACTCTAGATGGCCCACCCTTTAAAGTATAAAATGAGCAAAAGAAAAGGCTAATGAATGAACCCAGTAAAGGAACCATTTGAAATAATGTCATTAGACAGAAATGGAGGTTTTGCTGGAAACCGCTCTTCAAAAAGATACCTTCATCTCCTAGTGGATCATTTTACTCGATATGCATTTGCGAGCACTTCAAAACACCAAACGACCGAAGATTTTATCAAATTAATTAATAAAATTCAAAATAAACGACCAATAAAAACACTATTAAAAGATCAATCAATACCCATGAATAAATTCGGAAAAATTCAGACAACATATGAGAAGTTTGAATATACAATTGATTTTCACAACAGTAGATTGTCCTTTTTCTAATGGTCTGAATGATCGACTAAATCAGAAATTAGTAAACAGAATAAGGTGCAAACAAAACAAAAAGAAAACTAGAGCATGGACGAAAATAGCCGATGAATGTGCGATGTATTGAAGAATACAATAGAACAGACCATTCTACAACTGGATATAGCCCAGAATATTCATTTGTGGCAGAACTGATCCCATTGCTCCAGAAGAACTTATTGAAGAGAGATATTTACCAAAAGATAAGGAAATAGCATATAGAAATTCTTTACGCTATCATGAATATAATAAAAGACTGATCGACAAGAATAGGAAACATTATGATTTTAAAATTGGAGACTGTTTACGTTGAAAATAATTCAAAATTGAATAGAAAAAAACTTAATGAAATAAAAATAGGACCTTTTCCAATAGTGAAAAAAATTTCTAACACTATATATGAGATAGATATTGGAAATAAAAGAAAGGACAATAACTATTTTCATGTAACTAAGTTCATCCCATGTGAGAACGCAAACATGTAATTAGGGGTGCATACTTTGTGTGGGGGTGTAAAAATAAAACTGTTCGGATACTGGGTTGTTTCAGCCGTTACTATTTGGTAGTTGATCATTATTAAAACAAATGGTAGTAAAACATAGAAATTTCTACTATTTGTTTTAATAAAACTGTTATTTTTAGGGAAAACAACTTTGTAACTTCTATGTTCTATGTCTAAGATTTTAACCTAAAACTGTCACATGTTATATTCAGTTAGCTGTTAGAAATGTGAATTGAGAAACCCGAAGAAATAACATTGTTTTTGATTTATTCTAGGTTAGTAAGCTATTTTTTTATTTCTTTGTATTTCTTTGTATGTTATTATTTTATTTTGAGTATGTTATTATGTTATATTTTGAACTAAAGAAAATAAACTCTTCCAGAATCATGACATCAAATCGTCTATCTGTTCAATTATAAAAATCTGCAGAATTTTGTGTTCAATTATTGAGATTTATTATTGCAATGAACCAAAATGAGCAGTTCTCCTGGCCGCCCAGAAATATTGAAGAATTCTTCAAATATTGACTTTAAACGAAGTAAGTGCAGACATAATTGACGATTTTCCCCTAGGGTTGCTCCTCGAGCTGTTCTCTTTTTGAAAACATTTGTTCTGCTACGATATATAAATCAGAGGTTGCAGGTCCCAATTGTATTAAACTCCGATAATGTTGTGTTGCCCGACCCTCTAAAAGTTGAATGTTTAAACTCTTGAGGGAGTCCCACTCCCTCGACTTCATTTCATATAACACTAGTATATCAATCTTTCCATTTTCTTGATAAACTTATTGATTTCAAATGAAATTCCTGTAACTGACTCAACAGAATATGTGAATAACTGAAAATTTCAGGAATGAGATGTGAAATCAATTACAAGTTGAATTAAAAAGGGTTTTCCAATAAATAATAATAAAAATGTTGAATAGCCCCGCTATCTGGGTAGCTGTCACTTTTGAAACTCTCATCTTTTGACATTTGACAAGTAAAAACTATGCCATTTCTAAAAATGGGACGACACACAATTCAAAAACGCATTTAAATTGTTAAAATTCACTACAAAAATGGTGAAAATTTTGCAGTCACAGTTAGCAAAACTAAAGCACCTTTGGGTGGTTATGAAGCACCTTCTCGGCCGGCAATAGTGAAAGTGGTGAAAAAATTTGAGCTGCTGGGACAAGTTAGTGGTGTGAATAATCGAAACAGTGTGCGCCGCTCAAGAAAAACTGAGAATATTGCTGCTGTGGCCCGTAGTGTTGACGAAAACCCAGGTTTGTCGATTCCTCGTCGATCTTAGGATTAGGCATTCCACAAACGACATTAAACCGTATTTTGAATAAACATTTAGGTCTTAAGGCTTCAAAGTTCAGTTAACAAAAGAACTCAAGCCGGTGGATCACAAGCAACGTCGTATCTTCGCTTTTTGGGTCCTTGAAATGCATGAAAATGATCCGAATTTTCATCGATAAATCATCTTGAATGATGATTTTTTCTCGAAGGCTACGTTAATAAACAAAATTGTTGCATTTGGGGCTTGGAAAATCCAAGAATGGTTGTTGAAAAAACTCATCCTCAACATTACACTGTTTGGTGCTGTTTTTGTATTTTGTTTTTGGCACCGCGTAAGATTGGTCATGAAAAATTTCATGAAAAGGTTATGTGGCGGCAATTTGGCTGATTTCGTTATCCATTGTTGATGGCATACCTTCCTCTTCATAATGAAATAAACATCCATTGATTCCTGTTAAAATTTATCGTTTTTTCTAATATCGAAATGAAAACTCTTATTGGGAAACCCTTTAGATTCAGACAATCAAATATCAAGGTAAGAAAGGTGGTCAAAAAAGATTATTCTGAGACAAAATGGAATTAAAATGAGGGAAAGGTACAGCAAAAGACGAAAAAATTTTTTAGACGATTGCGGACGTTTATCAAAGTTGAACTGTTTCCTCATCCAGTAAATATTATGTATATTCTCTATTTATCTAATCTTCTTCAGCAGAATTTGCCCCACATACAAAAAATACCCTTTTTTAACACACCAAACAGAAGTTAACAACATGTTAGGTATACGATATGACTGGTGGGTTATATCTCAAGAATTTTGAACCTACTAGATTCATGACACTAAAGCAATAACGAAACCATCTATTAATCAATTGATCACTAAATAGTGTAGATAATTAAAGTGTAAATCTCACTTCCAGCCATTTTTTCCAGCGACTTTGAAACAACCATAGAAATCAATTCTACTCCTTAATTTAATTTAGTCGTGATCACGCCCTGATTGCAATCGTATTCAAATTATTCCGAATGTGAGAAGTAATTAAAGATAATTTGAGATCGGCAATGGGATTCTTCAAGTCGGGTCTCTATAGAATGATGAATATTTGATAAATACTGGTTAGGTACTCATAAAACTGAAATTATTGCATACTACTGAAAAAATCAAATGAAAAATCGATTGATTTAATTATAAATGTGTTTCCATTCCTTTTATATAGATGGCTTTTGCAGTAAGAATAAGATGGCATATACGTGAACATTTTTCAATATAACCTCATAAAGAGTGGTCCATCTAGAGTTTGCATTTTGAAGTAGTAGTTATTTCGAGTCTGACGACACCTTTATCATTCGTGTTTCGAGAGAAAGTTCTTCTATCCAAACCGTTAGAAAATTACGTCGAAATTTCAATAGAAATGAAATGCCCTCACGGCAATTTGTGGAGCAATTTGTTTGTGAAAATTGGATCATTATTTGATAAAACAACCCGTTCATGTACTCGTTCAGTGAGCACACCTGAAAACATTACTGCTGTAACCAAGAATGTGGCTGAACATCCATCAATATCAATTCATCATCGTACTCAAGAACTGAAGATTTTTCGCACTTCTCTGAGTAGAATTTTGCCAAAACCCTTGGTATGATGGCTTACAATGTTCAAATAGTGTAAGAAGTGAAACCTCGCTACCACTTCGCTTAATGGGCTATAAATCGCATGGCTGAAGATGAGCATTTTCCAAAAAACAAATCATCTTTACCTTTTCACTTCGAAGGGCTATTTTTTGTGGGTATCCATTAAGGAAAAGTGTTATGTTAATTATCCAGAAACGATTGATACCTTATTTTTCATTCGTTTATGTCTGATGAAGTTATACCTTTGAAAAAATTTTAATTAGTTTTTTTTTTATAGATCCGATTTAGCTTCCATAATCTTGTCTAAAAATATATTTGAATTTTGACAACATAACAAATAATATGCCGTTAATTTTCCATGGTGGCTTTCTTTAAAAACAAATCAGAAAATATTAAATCAGTCATATTTCATATACAGCGGTTAGAAAGACTCATAAGAAACGGAAAAAATTAATAAAATGTACCGCAGAACCTGTCCGTTCAACGAAGAATAACTCACCAGGTTAAGTGCTCCTTCTCTTGTAGATTCCAAGGAATTCTCATCATGATGATCCCCCCGGTCACTAATTAGGCTCTGGTCATCACCACTGACATCTCCATTCGCATCTGTAAAGGAAACATTATAATCATTATGATCTAGTAGAAGGATGTTGGTAAAATAAGGCGGACATCGCAGAAAATTTCAGATTTTTAGCGTTGGCTTCATTGCAATTAGGTTTTCCGTGGTTATTCCTTTAAGTTTATTATTCCATAAGAATGAATCCGTGGAATTCACAATTGGAAACAATTTAAAGTTTTGGTTTATTTACTTAGGTGAAATAAAAAAATATTCTGTAGATTCTGTGGATTATTCATGTGTTTGATTCATTTCGAAAATGAACAAGAAATTATCAATCTTTACTCAGCAGATAAAAATTCCCCCGCCTTTCGTAGAAAGCCGGTGGCCAAAATAAATTAATAATTGTGTCAGCCACTACGTTGCTTTCAGTTTATGACGCAAGAAAAACTCGTTTCTAACTTCCCAAATTCAATCTAAAGAAATATTTTCATCCATTCTACCGTAAATGTATTATCTATGATTTTTACAATTGTTATTAAGGATAGTGAATTTGTGAAGTGAACTCAGTGAACACAAATAAACAACAGTGAAAAAGTCTATCGATCTACTCTTCTACGGACCTTAATTTTGATAGAACAATCCGAAATTGTATAACTGTTTGTGTAATATATAGAATATACATAAAAGAATTCTGGTCTATTATTACCTCTCCTTCTTCTCGAAGTATGTTTATCCTGTAATTTGCATATTTATTGATTTAACGTTCAGTTACTAGTGAAACTCGAAAAGGTATATCAACCTACCAGGGAATTCCACAGTTGGTATAAGTATATTTTTTCCAAAGGGCTTACTTTGAGGGTGATGCTGTCAATTTGGACGAATAATGCATATTTTGTTTTTCATTAACGGATTCCCTGTAATTTTGTGGCACTTCATCACCTTATTGTTGATGCAAATGTTTTTACATCAACGCTTTACGATCACTCAAAGTTGTACGCAAAACTGTAATAGTCCAAAATATTTTCGTTATTCCATATTAATTATTTCACTCGAAAATTTAATTGTGAGCATAATATTTCGGTCATCACTCACCCATGTTGAAATGAGCATAGAAACGAAATTCCACCATAAATATCGCACAATATCGCAGATAACTGCGATCTAAAGAGTACATTGTCCACGAAATTCATCGAAATGAAATCCGACAGAAACGTATCACTTTTAACGATTGACATAAAAAGGAAACTATCCTATGCAAATATAATGACAAATTTTAATATTCAATTATTTTAATCTTCACGGGTAATTAAATCCCATAAAGACTTACAATTATACGATGTACCTCGTTTGTTTGAATAATAATGCTGCCTAATCACTCACTAAAACACGATAATTCTAATTTTATTATTATATGCTCCATTGTAATTCAAAATTTTTCCATTAGATTCCCATTGCATAGACCGTTTTATTGGATAGTCCCGATTTTGGTGAGTGTAATTAGAAGATGTAACTGCCTTGCCAAAATTCATTAGGCATCCTGTAATGATATAGTTTTTAATTTTAAGACGACCTAGAAACTGAGGTGCTCATTAGTTTCATTACTTCCTTTAGTATCCAACAATTACAATCAAATTTCCGAATTAATTTGTTGTTTCTTTTCTTTGGATAATATGCAAATCGTAAAAATTTAATGTTACATGTTTTTTCAATTTGACGTGTTTATACACTTTGTCATTCATTAATTCTCAATAATAATATGATATTAAAATACATATTCTTTCTTTGTTGCGGCCATGTAGCTTCAAACTTTGAACTTTTCAGTGTTTCTAGCAGGGCTTGTATAATTTCGTCTTAATTTTTCGAACTTTAATTCGAAAGTGATATTAAATGATTTCACTGCAACCAAATTGATCATTTCTTGGTCAAATTAATTTTTATTCGCTCAGCCGTTTGTTTGTGAGCGCGATAACTCCAGAAAATAAATTGTAACCTTGAAACATGCAGGGCAGTTTTTAAACTCAAATAGTAAGATCAAAATTTCTCCATTAGTTTCGGAAGTATACCAATTAGAAATATATACCTATTTAACAAGAATTAGAGCTCCAACAAAGCCAAAATTTAAAAGTTATATGTGAAATAACGATTTAGATTATTATATATAATTTCATGACATTCATTGCGCTAAAAGCATATAAAAACTCACTCAAATAAATTTTAAATTCAAGAGATTTAGTTGAAAATTTGTATGAGCTCATTTGGGATCCTACTGAAACTGCAACAAAATAGGCGAAAACCTTCTCATTCATCGATAAACGTCTTTTAGGCGTGAAAAACTCCTCTATGGCAATTTTCCGATAGATGTGTACCGTAAGGTGTTAAGTTCTGTCGAGGAACGATAAGCAAGAGCCGCTCCAGTGTGCCCAGATAAAATTCCCCTAGCGACTAAGCGTTGTCTGCTATACGATAGCAAATTTCACACCGACTGAATTTTGATATTTAGGGATGCACCGGTCACTTGACGTGTTTGTTCACGGACCGTGAAAATAGCTTCAAACTGCTACTTCGAGTTTGCGATAGCGGTCACTGATGCATCTAACTCGGTTTGTATCGAGATGTGGGCTTCTGCAACTTTTGGGTCGACAATAAATCGTCTTCAAGGGTTACATGTGCGGTATTATATTTTTAATCGAAGTGAAAAACTCACCAAAAATGAAATTCGAAGGCAACTCATGAGAAAATTAAGATTTCTGCTCAATGTATTGAATAACTCATACTCTCAACCCCTTTTATGATGTACGTAATCGCCGTTTGTGTAAGAATTAATGCTGCCTTTTCATCAATTCGTCCAATGAAAGAAATATGGATCCACCACTACACTCCTGAATCCAAACGATGGTCAGCAGATTATTAGGAAACATATTTAAGCTAAGCTTTCCAAGAACACTGGAAACATATTTTCGCTTTTTATACCAATCGTCAAATTGAATTAATAAAATCCCTGAAAACTTCCTTGATATATTATCTATGAATAATATATAATATGTATAATTGAGAAGTACCCACATTTATTTTCTATAAAACAGAATATCTACACTGTGTAAGCACAATAAATGATTGGAAGAAATACCACAACAATTTGAACATAATGTAGAGATATAATGACAATAGACATTCAGACCTCCATATCTTGATTATTGCGAAATAACTCATCTAAAACTCATTTCATTGCGGGCATATGGGACCTTTGAGCAGATTATACGATTTTCACGACTAAACGACCATTTTTATTTCCGTGATTGAAATTTTACTCCCCTTTCTGTTGTTGTGGCAGACGAAAGGGGTCATTTAGCAGGGACGTACTTAATAACTTGTTTGCATTTTGAATTCCACGAGTTCATAGTAGATATCTTGAAAATATGCAAAGTCTATCGACATATCGAAAGGTTCAAACAGTTACTTCAAGAAATGTTAGATGATTTGATTGTTTCCCAGTTATACAGTGATAAAGATGCTTGAAGTTGAGCCTTTTCCTGACAGAAACTACAAGTTATCTGAATGAAAAATTATCCGAAAAACCAGTTGGGAGTGTTGCAAAATAACGGAGTTATTCAGAAGAAAAATTTTCATTAATTAAAGAATAAACTTTAAATATCAAAACAGATTTAATCTGTTAGTCTCCTAAAATTTTTATTCAAAAACTTTTAGTATCAAATTAATGTCTTATAAGCACTGCTTATATTTAAAAGACGTAAGAAATCAAAACTCATTAATCAATATCAAATGGGATAAAAAAAACCCAACAAATATAAATTGTCAATTGAAATAAATAAATGAATAAATATTTAAATGTTTCGTTACAAACATGCGCATCGGAACTCTTCAGATAGGCGGTGCACAGCTGTTTCGTTTCTGATCTTATGTTTATGAAAATTAAATCTTTTTCAATAATATACAACATTATCTTAAGAACTTCTCCAAAACTATTTATTTTAAATATTTAATATTATTAATATTAATATATTATATTCAAATGAGTTACTTCAAAAACTCTCAAAACGTGTAGCACATCTTAAGCAAACAATTAGAATTCAGATAATTATTTTATTTTATATATAATATATAATTATATTAGGTTTTTAAATAAAATGAAAAAATTCATCATATAAATATTAAGTGGTTCAACTAAGACCATAAAGTGCCTTACAAACTTTCTGTGATTTTTTTGGTGAGTATAGAGTACCTTGGATTTTAAATGTTGATCAAACAAAGATTCAACGACGTCCTATGGGTAAGTTATTTATTGTTAATTGATTTTATCTTTTAAATGTGAAGGTGGACTGACCTTATCTGAATTCTGATTGTTTTTTGAGGATGTGCTACATGTTTTGACAGTTTTTGAAGTAACTTATTTAAATATATTAAATATTTAAAAAAAATAGTTTTGGAGAAGTTCTTGTGATTATATTTTTGAGTTTTGATTTTATACGTCTATTAAATATAAGCATGCTTATAAGAAATTAATTTAATTCTGAAAGTTTTTGATTAACATTATATGAAATTAAAATTGAGACTAAATCTGTTTTGATATTCAAAATTTGTAATAATCCTTTTATCAAGTAAAAAACCGCTTCTTATTATTTTATTGATTAAAGAATATAATCAATACGGGTCTGATGTCGTTCGATATAATGTCATAATAACGCGACTTTATTGTATTCTGATTTTTCAGGATAAAGCAACAATGACTATGGATTTCAGATTCGTAACATAAATACCTTGCAACTTTGTGTCCGTATTTTTATTCTTATTCTTTTACAACTTCCATAAAGGAAATTTTTTGTGAGATGGTTTATATTAAGAGCTATAATTCCTATCATAAAAGAACTGATAACTGATATTAACAAGTCTCAATAACTTTTGTCTTGAGTCTTAATTATAAAAAGTAATTAAACATTGTTTCCATTGAGGTTTAAATCTTGGTAAATAACTAAATATGTAATCCAAATAAAACAACAACAAAAAGGTTCAAAGAAATTGCGCGAAAATCATCAAGACGTACAGAATACCGATAAATTGTTTAACTCGAAAACATCCCAATTGTTCTCCGGTTCGAAATTCCCGATACTGCCCTGATTGACCCGCTCCTCCCAGTCAACCCCTTGAATAGGATTTGATGGGGGTGAGTAAAGTTTGTCGATCGTTTATGATTGATTGATGACCGTTCGACTCAGTGTCTTTCATCTTTCGGCGTCTAACCGTTTTCGATTGGTTTTTAATGCGAGATTTTTCTGTCCTGCAACACCATCAGCCCAATCGCATATTTCACACTCTCACCCCCTCTTTCTGCGATCATCTATCATTTAAAATTGAGAAATTGTGCATTTGCCCGGAAATATCAAGAAACGG
The DNA here is from genome assembly GCA_034642435.1 of Megalocaria dilatata. NCBI lineage: Eukaryota > Metazoa > Arthropoda > Insecta > Coleoptera > Coccinellidae > Megalocaria > Megalocaria dilatata. Next base: position 28,939,054 of record CM067858.1, read on the forward strand.
GGACTCAGTTTTAACACAGAATTGCCAAAATCGTCTTATTATTATGCAATAAAATTTTTCAAATATTTTTAACCCCCCTCGAAAGTCAATTTATAAGCCCTTGGTATATATTTCACTTTTCTGTCCCCCCTAGTATTTCAATTATAAAAACAAAAAATATGATATTTGTGATAACAAGAGTAACTTGTTGACAATTGAAAATGATGAAAAAAGATAATCACAAAAAAATACCACTACTTTTTAAATCAGCTTTAAAAAAATCGCATTATTGACAGTATTGAATGGAAATAGTGTTCACAGTTAAAAATACCAAGAAATGAGTAATCTGCTTCCGAGAGAGCTAGCATTTAAAATGGTTTTTGGTACAATGGCGGAAAGTGCTTTTTACAGATGAGACACGAGTTGGTCTTGAGAGTGATGAGGTCTGCATAAGAATTTGGAGATAACTAGGACTCCCTACAACTTTTAGTAGTCTCTAAATGTTGTTCAGGTTGCTAGCTACCGAGGTGGGATATATGTATATATATCATCATTATATATAATGTATAATGCTCGACCAAAGAACTACCATGAGTTATGTACCCAGTGGAAACTAATATTATAAATCCTTTAATTGTACCCTGCGCAATGAAATAAGAGAATGATCCATCTTTTTGAATTTTAATGCCAGGCCGAATCGCCCTAAAACTATCTAGCAATCCCTGGAACAAGGGAACTAGATTAAACTGATCGCCATATTCTCTGGATATGGAATGTTTTCAGGCGAAATATCCCACCAGCAAATTGGCAATTAGTACAAATTGGTATTTGTAACTGAAATAGAGAATCTGAGAAATATACTCCAAGAAAAAATTAAGTAAGTCGCAGTACTTCTAAGCAGTAGCACGGAATATTCATTTATTATTATCATTATTAATTTTTCAGTCAAGTACTAATGTAGTAAATTATTTATTTTATTTGTATTATATTTTTGTTTAACTTTTAGTTAATTATTAGCCCCAAAATATTATGGTTTTTAGAATGTTCTCTTTGTTTAGAGTATTAGGATAGGTTGAAATAATAAAAAGAGGTTTTTTCTTGATAGAAGGATTATTACAACATTTTAAATATACAGATATACTCTGTTAACCTCCTCCAAATTTTAATGTCAAAAACATTTATTCAAAAACTTTTAGAATTTAATTAAATAAATGTCCTCAGAATATACTGAGTCAATTTTTTATTTAATTCAATTATAGTTTTTGACATTTAAATTTGTAGGAGGTTAACAGAATAAATCTGATATTCAAAATTTTGTGATAATCCTTTTATCAAGAAAAAACTACTTTTTATTATTTTATTGTATATATAATATAATAATTATATATTTAGGTTCACACTTATTGCCTGTTATAATTTGGTTTTAAAGGAGTCCATAAAATACCTTCCAAATTTTATGTAGTTTCTGTGATGAACATAGAATACGTAGGATTTTTAAAACCTCACTTTATTCTAGTGTTTGTCTAGATATCTGCATTAAGTTTTGTATGGTAAGATATGTTTTGTTAATTATTTTCATTTTTTGAATATGTTTTAGGAATTTTTTTGGAACGAACTTATTTTGAGCAACTTTTTTTTGAAACAGTTCTTCAGGTTATGTTTTGCATTTTTGGAAGGGAATCTGGTTTCCACAAAACAAGCAACGAAATAAAATTTTGTTACTCTTCAAGTACTTATTTAATAATTTTTGAATTGACAATTTATATTTCTTTGAATTCTTTTATTTCCTTTGGTACTGTGTAATAAGTGTCAATTATATGTTTACTTAATTGATACAGTGTGTTCTAAAGATATTTATTCAATTTAATTACAAATGTTTTTGAATGAAAATTTTTTGAAATTAAAATTTGTGAGAGGTTAACGGAATAAATCTGTATGATATTAAAAAAAAATTAGGATAGATGCCAGAGTGTTGAAAGGTAGTGTATATCATAATATTCCAATTCGTTTTGAAAGAACTCCTCAAATTATATCTATTTTTGAAAATTTCAACAATTTGCGCAATACATTTCTTTACTTGAATTAACTAGCGAAGGTATGTCTTGTATGTATATTTGCATGTTCTAGATGGCGCTAGTGTATGATTTATACCTTAGTGTCTCTGTGTATAGCGAATATAGATACATGACTGATTTATAGTCATTAGCATACATTGCACAGATGAAAACCACCCAGTTTGAAATGTTCATCCTAATCAAAAACTTGGTATAATTTTCCAATCCAAATCCGATCCGTCATTTTTAAGCAATCCTTTTCTATCTCATCCCCCAATCGCATTATGGTCTCTGTGTCGTTGGAGCTTAAAAAATCAATCTTTGTTAAAATGGCGCGTGCCCGAAGGGGTTGAATTGGAACGGGGATCGCATTATAAATTTTGATTGGCGGGCATACGGTAACAATGAGGTTACCTAAAGAGAGGAATTAGGGTTGTCCGTGTTAACACTCGATAGTCGATACATCGCGTCAAAGGATATTGTGTAACCGGCCATCGATCACACGCTGACACGGTGGTTTTTGGAAATATTCGGTGGTGTTTTCGAACATCTGTACGAACTGTGCGGTAATGGGGTAATTAGGGCGGAATAATGCTGCGCTAAATTTGATCGATACGCATAATCCACAATCGCTTTCATTTCGGTTCGTTATTCAGTTTTCACACTGAATACTAAACTGCAAATCCTAAAATTGCGGTGACCAAAAATACACCAATTTTTTGATTCAAACCTCCTGGCTACGAAATCGTGACATTATTGATATTATTCTATAGAACAACTATGCGAGATTTTATATACAGGGCCAAACTTCAAGGGGAGATCATGCAAGTTATTTGCAACAAATAATGTTATACATTATAATCAAATTTGACTACATATCTGGAAACGGCATTAAATTTGCTACAAGATAAGAAGTTCTGTGTGCCAAAAAACTATTATTACGGGCGTGGTAAGGAGATGAATTTCGCGATTCTGAAGTGAACAAAACCAGTCATATTTCTCCAATGGTTTTATCGATGAAAAATTATTAATTATCGACATGTTTTCTTTTAACAAAGAAAACCTCATTAAGTGTGCTTACGAATTACATATCAAATTTTGTGCTAGCTCAACGCAAAGTTGAAATATTCCAAACCTAAATCTTCAAGCTCCTTGTGATTGAATATCAAAGTGAAATCTGACAGTTTCCGTCGCTTTATAATTTTGTGTATTAGTACGTTTTCTTGTATCTAACGAATAAACTCAATTTATAAAAAGTATTCTAGAAAGAATCGAGAAAATTATTGGTATTATCAAGAAGAACAACTATGTAAGATTTTATATATAGGGTATATACTTCTAAAAGGGCCAAACTTCAAGGGGAGATCATGCACGTTATTTGCAAAAAATAATGTTATATAACACATGGTCGAAATGTTGATGCTTATTCTTCAATTTAACATTTCTTGATTTCACGAAATTTTTAAAGTTTTTCCATCAAATCAATTATACTTGTAGCATAATCAAATTTGACTACAGATCTGGAAACGGCATTAAATTTGCTACAAAATAAGAAGTTCTTTGTGCCAAAAAATATTATTGCGGGCGTGGTAAGAAGATGAATTTCGCGATTCTGAAGTGAACAAAATCAGTCATATTTCGCCAATGGTTTTATAGATGAAAAATTATTAATTATAGACATGATTTATTTCAACAAAAGAAAACCTGACTTAGTGTGCTTCCGAATGACATATCAAATTTTGTGCTAGCTGCTTGTCCTCTGCCATAATATCATGGCTAATGGGACAACAACGCAAAGTTGAAATATTCCAAACCGAAACTCGATACCATTACCAATATTAGCAATAGAACAAAGCAACGTGTGAAAGCTGGGACTAAACTTCTAACTTCCATAAACAAAAGGTTGATAGGCCCACTCACAACACCGCTTCTGAAAGAGCTTCATTAGTAAGACGACGCTCATCTCCATATTGGTTATGGAACTATGGTCTTTCTCTAGGAAGCAGGCCTTAATGACCACCTCATTTACCATCAAACATGTATGGGAAACGACAGGGAGGACACTGCCGACTTTGCACTAACTTCTATGAATTCTGCTACAACGAATCCCCGAAATTAGAGTTACTAGAAACGGAAACAGACATCGACACTCTCATATACTCGATACCTCAATATCTCAATAAAATTTCAGGCAAAAATCGTTCCACTCCTGATGTTCTATCGTATTGCCAAAAAATCGAAATTCATATTATACTTCGTGTAGATTCCTATAAAAAATTTTTATCTTCAGAATCATCCTGTACAAGCCAGGAATCGTTGTGCGAAGGACGGCTACTACATAAAATTTGCATACTTTCTCTCCCCAAGACGAAATTCGACAAAAAATTCACAACCCGTAGCGGTCGGTCAAAATCAAACCCTATTTTACATATATGGTGACGCAAAAATTCTTCATCCACTGCCCGTTTAAACGGCAGGAAGGGAGCGGTCCGATAGATCTGAATAAGCCTTATTTATATTCCTGTCACGTCAATCTTGGACTTCGATTTTTCTCGAAACGTAAAAAACGATACTAGCTGGATGCCAGAAGGTCTGCGTACCACAACATTTTAACATTCAATTTATGATAATTCGAGATCGAATGAAAGTATCAGAATGAATTCATGAAAATATTTTCCACATATCGGTATCGATGGTGCAATAATCCGGCATAACAGGCTAGAAAGCCGGGTCTGGCTTACTTTCGACGTGCTGCATCTACAGATGCCCCCGGCTGTAGATACCAGGGAATAAACCGCAAATAAAACATTCATCATCATAGCTTTTTCTTAATTATTCATCATCAACCATCGAAGAAGAGCTACATGGCTGAAGCGTGCTCTTCCAGATGGTGCAACAGATCGGCTTGGCCCATTTGCTTCTAGAATTCAGTTTGGTTCATCTTCTATATTTTTTCAAAAGCTACCACCCTCTTTTTGAAGCCTTCCTCGGTAAAATACATTTTTAAAATATGCTGCTTTTTTATATTCTCATCTACATTTTTTATCGCATTTGCTGATCCACAGACAGAGAAGACTTTAACCGCGTTTAGGTTTGAAGGTTCAAAGTGGTACAATTTCGGCTGTGAATACGCCAAATTATAGCACTTCAATAAAGACCACAAAAACTCAAGCAAAATAATACTGGATAACGATAAAAATGATATTTTAAATAGCAAGGAGAAAAATGCAAGAATTTTTGTATCGATTCCAATAGAAAAAATTAAAAAACTGTCTTTATGATATTCGTAGTTTGCAAACACAAAAATTTGGATGGCGCATAGAAGAATAAATCTGGTTGTTGACACTGATAAATTAAGGTAGCCAAATATTGCTCTTTGTTAATATTGTGCTTTAATTTCGTAAGCGGTTTTCAAAATAAATTCTGCAAAACTGTGTGATAAAACTATTGAAGAATCTGCTGCAGAAATAGGGGTTGATTTATTGACATAAAAATCCGAAAAACTTTACGAAGAGTGCTGCAAGGAATTTTGTGATTGATGCTGTATGAAACAGAAGATGAAATTTATTACTTTAAATTCAGAATTATATATTCTTACTTTTACAATATATATTGGAACAATATATATTGGAACAATATACAAAAATTTTGATATTATATTAAAACAAATTTAATATGCGAGTCTCCTACACTTTTAATTTAAAAAAAAAATTTTATTCAAAAAAATTTTAGATTTAAATTAATGTCTTATAAGCACGGCTTATATTTAACGTATAAAATCAAAACTCAATTACAATATCAAATGGAATAAATAAACCATTAAATATAATATAAATTGTCAATTGAAATCAATAAATAAATATTTGAATGAGACAAAATTTTGTTTCTGATGTTACCATTATGAAGACCAATACTTTTCAAAAAATACAAAACATCATTTAAGGACTTCTTAGATAATAAAATTTATATGAAATATTCAATATATTTGAATAAGTTAATTCAATAATCTCTCAAAACATGCATTATATCTTCGAAAAAACATTTAGAGTTCCGATAATCTCTTCTTCGGTCCTAAATCATATTTGAAAAATCAAAATCAACCAACAATAAATATAACTTACTCAAAAGTGGTCCTGGGATTATCGTTTGAACAACTAACTTTAAAATTAAGATGTTCTATGTTCGTCACAAAAATCACAGAAAGCTATAAGGTATTATAAGATTTTCTTTAAACCACTGATATTCCATAATGAGATTTTAATTCAAGCCTCAATATAATCATCTATTATGTATAAAATAAAATAGGAAGAGGCTTTTTGCTTGATAGAAGGAATATAACAAAATTTGAATATCAAAGCAGAAATTTTAATTTAAAAAAATTTTTTTTTGAAAATAAAATTGTAGAAGACTGACAGATAAAATCTGTTTCGATATTCAAATTTTGTTATATTCCTTCTATCAAGTAAAAAGCCTTTTCCTATTTTATTTTATAATATACAAAAACTATCAAAATGATAACCTTACATATAATCAATATAAAATATCTTTCTCGGAAAAAACCTTTTTCCGGGATATCATTAATACAAATGTATTAACAAAACTATATAAGTATGTATATTAACATACAAATACAAGATAATCCATCTTAAATTCTCAGAATAAAGCATCAAATAAAAATTTTTGAATGAGAAGTCCAAATGTTGAAGTTCGTATTTAACATAAGAAGCGATTTGGATACCAAAAAAAATTTTACTAGAAAGAAACCTGAACAATTTTTCAAAGGAGTTCAGCAAGAAAAGTTCTCATTGGCAAAGGAAAGCTTAAAAAAATTTCCTTTCATTTTGAGAATTTAATTTCTTTCACTTCAGGTAAAAATATTATCGGCGTTGTTGGGACATTAAGATCGGTAAAATTGACAATTGTAACCAAAGATGTTAATGAATTAATTTTATTATTTGGTTCAATAATATTGATGTCAACTAAATATGATACAATATTCATGACTTAAGTAGGCTGTTTTTGATCCTGAGGAATAAAAGACTTACTCTCGATTTTGAGGGAGTAAAGTCGCCTATGATATGAAGGTCGTGCAAAAATATCTTATTTCTATTTGAAAATCCTCCAATGGTTCTATTTATCGTGGCAAAAAAGCAGCCATCACCGAGGTTTACGAGAACCATTATGGGTTCACCCTAAGGAAACGTTATGCAGTTAAAAACCCTAAATAGTGTTTAACCCTTTTTAATAAAAGAGATGGCCACACGTTCTTGCTTATGGTGCACGTGCCATCGTTTGTTGAATTATAGAAGACGAGATCATTTATCGTGATCCTTGGTCCCCCGTCTTTTCGAATTTAAACTCTACAGGTCGTATTTCATTGCAGTGACAGATATGAGACAACAAATATTTTTTTAACGATGATGAATTTTAATTTATATATATATATATATATATATATATATATATCGCGGATGCAGTTAAGATATTAAGAAGATATATTCGATTATAATACCCAAAACAGTGCTCAAAGCGAAAAAAATATGGATTGGGTAGTCTGTTATATTGTGAGAGTTCATTTCGAAAATGGAATAATTAAGAAATTACTTCGTTTTATATCACTTTTTTATTATTGAGTATAACTGGCGAAAAACAATTTGTATTTCAAATGTTTTATATTTAAAACGGGTTTTCCAATAGGAATGATACAATTTGGTTCTAATGGCAACACTGTACATTACTTTAAACATATTCCATGTCATTTGTGTTCAGTAGGTTATGCCATTTAATCATGGGAAGATAGACGTTCCAACAGCGTTTAGAAATAATTAAATTAATTTGTCAAAATCAGTACTCATTTGTGAACACTACGGGAAATTTAAGAAGAATTTATGAGCTCATTCATTTCATTTTCGAAAAAATTTATAAAAGTATGGGAAATATTAAAAAGCAGAGCCCCCAAAAATTAATTCCGCGAGAGAAATAATCAAAACTGTCAGACGAAAATTATGAAAGGAATCATAATACATAAAATCACGAAATAGATACATGGTTAAATAATTGTCCTTAATTTCAAATAAATGGGTGTGTCGATGAAGTCAATGAAAAATACTTACTCCCAAAGTTATCCAGAAAAATTTAATCCTCATCCTACTTCTAACGAACGAATATGCTGAATGCCTGCATTTTCCCTGAGATTGTGGAAGTAGGCATCAGATATTCAAAACGGTACGGGAAATCATTCTGAATAATAGAATAGATGGCACAATAAAAATATACTGCCCACATAATGTTCTGGAGATTTTCGGCCTTACATGGGATCTTACACCCTTCCGGCATCTAGTTTATAGTGATATTTATTGATATGGTACCCAAATCGAAGAGGGCTTATTTAAATTTTCACGTAGATTTTCCAGGCGTTCTATACAAAGAGGAAGAAGAGATATGGAAGTTGTTTTTTTATATTGAAGCCAGATTTCGTATATAAAGATTAAAAAAAATTGTTCGAAAAGAATTCTTAAGATTAAAAAGCGATTGCATTAAATCTTGGGAATTTTTTATCTGATAGTAAAAAATTAAAATTTTTCTTGACCAGTGACTTCAAAATGTTGGTAAAATTCAAAAATAACCAGCTAGCATTGACTGAATTTTGATCATGGGAAAATACCATTTGGAAGGAACAAATTTCATGATGCCAACTCACGAATTTCTACAACTAAAAGTGGAAGAAATCATTTGTCACCTCTACTATTACCATTTAGCTACCAAAGTTCCTCTTAACCACTCTTTTCATTATGAACACCGCTGATGTCCTGAGTGTATAATTTAGAAATTGTAGCTTATAAGTGGCTAACTTCAATTTGTTGAGATGATTGACTTGTTTCCCACACTCAATCTAAGCTGAATAAAAGAAATAAATTGCGCAGAAATAGATGTAAAGACTCACCTTCATTTGACTGCGGTGTAGATGGAGTTTTGTCTAGTCTGTTGAGGGGTCTTTGATCGGCTGAAAAAAAAAATTTTGTCAAGTTTTGATCTGTCTGAAGATAAAGTAATAATTCGAAATTGCAGTCATCTGAAATGTGTAAATTATTTAGTGGCAAAACATAGTAATTTCAAAAAAAAATTTATTTTCAATTTTTTTAGTTATCGCCTAATACAAACCACACTTTAAGACGGAAGATGCAACGGTTTCCAAACCAGATTTCCCCCTGGTAGAAATTGTGGGACTTTTCTATGTACGCCTTGTGTCATCCTAGGGTGCTCTGCCATCATAAAAAAGAGAGCTTCTGAAGTGATTTTCTGCCCCCGTGATATTTGCATGTGAAGCACTGCCACATTTATATTTGATGACCGATAGCGTGGCCACTGAATATGAATTTCGAAGAATGTAGTACGCGTTGTGAATTTTTCAGACTTCGTTAGAAAAATGATGTATTCTGTCCTGATGAGCGATCGGGGGACATTAGAAATTCATTATTCAATTATATTTCCACGCATTTGAAAGTCATATGCCGTGATACAGTTGTCTGAATAATGAATGAATGCCTTTCTTGAACGGTATACTCAAACTGATACAAATACTGTGGTTTTATAGTATGAATTTTATTTGAGTTCAATTCCAATTGATTTCTTATAAAAATGACTTTCGGTTCGTTCAAGTCAAGAAAGGTTTAACAATTTTCTCATTTTCGTATTGTGTTATAAATTGACAAGCATTTTACATAAAAAAAGGGAAAAAACCCAACCATATTGCTGTAAAGGAAACAATTTTTGAAAATAAATAATTAATTATTCCAAAAGATATTCTGAATCCAAACGAAGATAAGTACGTAGTTATGTATGTGATTTTGAAAAAGATAAGATATTCGATCAGTTCGTTGATTTATGGTTATAAATTGAGGATGTAAACTTGCTGATTCATCGAACTACAAAGATTGGTGCTTGATTATTTTCTGCTTTCTTTCAATTCCAACCAAAGTCTGTAATCATGTTTTGAACTCTAATGTATTCACTTATACCTGAACAAATTGGTAAAGAATAGACGATATTAGACTATAAGATAAAGAGACATCACAAGAGATTCAGATGACCTCCTGAATATTGTTTCTCATAGCACATTTTGTGTAAATTTCGAGGTTAAATTGAGCTATGTTACTGTATTGTGAAGCAGTATGAGGCAGGTTGACTTCGTCACCATTCCATAAAAAATTACCCACATAAAATTTGCCTAATGGGAAGGTTAAAAAAAAAACTTTTAATTCGTTTCTAATTATGTCCATGTTAATATTTAGATTAAAATTAATTAATTCAGCTAATAATTTATACAAAATATCATGAGCTATGGTTATAGAAAGTTCTTTAAATCGAGGCAGTGCAACATACATCTGTATGATAAATACATGGGTGTTTCTAAGCAGAGCGAATAAAGGTGCGTGGCAGATTTGTAGTCGTTGGGCATACGATTGAAACCAACAGGTTTCGAAACATGCGCATGCCTGCTTTTTATGTCCTATTGATCAACAAAACCAAATCGGGCTCGTTTATGTTTGGAATTGTTATTTTTGTGGCTGGGAGGTAACAATTTCAAACTTTTCGATACTTAGGAAGACGCTACGCGAATATCCGCGGTACTGTTGTTAAAAATTCACGTAGTGAATACTGACCTAATTGAGGAAGGCGGTTTTTCACCAATGCTTTATTTTCATGGCTTTTACTTCCCGTAACGAGGGAAACTCAATATTTCATTTTCATTTCGGAATTACGTTATCAGGTAGATCTTTCGTAGGTGAAAGATTGAGCTACATTTTTAATGAAAGTTTACAAACTGAAATCTAATTATTTTCTTAACTACTTTTCTTTCCAACGAATATTTTTCGAAGAAAAAGTAATCTACATTCATCACGTATTTCAATTTCCTTTTACACAACCGAATAGAAAGAGACTGAACTTCCCCCACTAATAAAAAAGTGCCTTACTGGACTTTCCTACGAAAAAATTGACTGTAAAGTTGAACAGAGGTAGCATATATCACTCCGGACAAGTTCTTAGTGAAATAGGGCTGTAAGACATCGATGAGTCCTGGAGTAGGATATATGCAAAGGTCCGGAGGATAAGGGTGAGAAATAATAGCATAGGGTCACCATTCCCAGGAGGCCCATAACCTGTAACTTATCCGAGTCCTTTCAGATGGACATTTCGGCCGCAAAGGATCGTTTGGCGCCCCCACATCTTATTTATAAATAACACATACGCTTATATACACAAATATCCTCCAAAAAATATATATCTATAGGCAGTAAGCTTATATGGGAATTCAGGATAGGGAATAATATTCATCTGAATAAGTCAACAGAGACTTGTTAGTCTTCCAGTAAATTCGAAAAGAGGACGATGTGACATTTTTACTTCTATCAGGACGAGATATTCATGGTTTTATAAAGAAATATCGATCTTCTTAGCCTTCTCCGATATGACCATTTAGCCCAAATAATTTGGAAACTGTCTAGTCAAAAATATACTCAAAAAATTAAGATTCAATAAATCAATAATAAGAATAAAGAATACTGAGAGTTCGTGGAAAATTTCGTGAGAAATGAGAACAATAGAAGCATGAAAATATGTAGACAGAAATACTCAAAATGGCGGATTTTCTACGATTAACAATCTAAGCTGATATTCGTTCAATTTTGCTACGTCAAAAATTTTTCAAACTTGCTTATATTCTGTACTTTTCCGGTTCGAATTGCCGATTTAATGAATTAAATACTTAATCGTCTCCTGTAACACACGTAATTGTCAATAACTCCAACAAAATACATTTTATACCATATATTTTCATTAATCGAAAGATTTGGTCAATAACATTCGATACCAAACAGAAATACAACCCAGATAATTTGGTCGCTGTTATCCAATTATCAAAAATATATATCAAGGGGTCCGCAAAAAATTAATTGCAAGGTTTGCGTTTGTCATATGCGCTTTCCTTTAATCGAAATTAATTGGTTATTAACTCGTGATTGGAATAGGGTAGAAATACGGCAAAATAATTTTCCAGATTAATTGTTGAAATTAGAAATGTTATTAGTTATCGGGGGTTGCAGCTGAGGGCCACATAAAAAATTCAATGAGGCAGAAATATAGACCTAATTGGTCTATACTAATTTATTACGTATTTCTGGCAATGTAGTCTGATAATTTGTCCAAATACGATTATTTGTTGAGGAAATAATGGATACGCACTGTGATTTAAAAAGCTCTTAAAAATTTGGGATGACAAAGTGATAAAAATTTATGAAAAAATTTTAAATTCGGTTTCGAAGTAAGTAGAGTTCAAAAAAACGTTAGGAACTTTTCTGTTGAGCAGATAAAAATAACTGACACGGTTGTTTTTTTATTCATAATATACAATTCTATTAAATTTCTACCGTGAGATATGTCGAAATATTTTGATTAAATCACAACTATAAAGGAGAAAACGATAAAACTCTAAATGATCAATTTAAAATAAAATGCATAAAACACAGTAATTGCCTTTTTAAGTTGAAGTACACCCATATACACTATAAATGAATATTTTATTCAAATAGTTCCAGTTCAAATAAGTTTTCAATGATAAATCCTACTACATTATGCATTACCTATTCAATGACTACGAAATTTTATGATCCATTTTATACAAATGCTGAATGAGCTATTAGAACTTCGAAGGTAAAATGTACATTACTATACTAAAGGTAATTTCAACAGAACATAGTAATAATTATAAAATAAAGAGGTCGATATGTGCAATTATTATTTCAGATCTTTGGAAAATACAAACTGAATCCATACATAACAATTCAGATAGATAATGTAATTGAATCTATTACATTTAATGGCGCATTTCGGAATTTTATTGATTGAAGGATGTAAGTTGAGAATCACTGAAACCGGAGATTTTTTGATGAAAGTGAATAATTTGAGGTAATGATATAAAATTTCGACACGGTTATTCTTGAATTAAAAGGAAAAATAAATGAGGGATAACCAAGAAAAATTTTCATTCAGATTTCAGCTACTCTATATATTAGACGGAAAACTCAAAGTTGATTTTAGATCAAAACAGTATTGGGCATATACGTATTTATATATTATATAGTGTGTTTAGACATATCCGGAAAAAACAAAACTCAATTTTAATTATTTAGGATATATTTTCAATTATTGAATCAGAAAATCATAACAAAATATTCATCTTATTTACATATAAAACCTCAATTTAACACTTAACTAAACGTCGAGGTACACCCGAAACTAGATTACCTCCATAATTTTCGGTGACTGTGGTCCAGGACTATAAAACTGACTGAATTAAATCATCTTTATTTCGTGCAGCTGTTCATTCAACTTCAGTCTTCATTAGTCCCCATATGTTTTCAATAGGACTAAGATCTGGTAAAGCTGCTGGCCATGAAATGGTCTTCACTTGGTGTAGAGGCCGAAGTATGGCATCTTGCATTATCCTGTTCAAAACGCCAACCCTCTGTATATACAGCATGCGCCGTTTCAAGGAGAAAATCGTATAGAATGCCACAATAATTTTCATTATTAATGGTGTACTATCAACCATACAAAGAGGCGTAGCACCACACTGGGATATTGCTTCCCAAACCAATCAATATTTTGGTGAGAAATTTAGGAATTTGAACGGTAACAGGTTGTTTCGATAGGATTTTTAAGTGATTTCCACCAAGTTGGAAACAACTTACATCAGATATAAAGACATTATTAAAATTATCTTCTTGAAAACGTTGACAAAATTCGTTCTTCGTTCCTTTTGTAAAGGTGGCATTATAGGGATTTTTCGTCTTAGAATGTAACAAAAAATGAAAATATTCAAATCATGAAAAATAATAAATTCCGGATACTTTCTAGATGGACTATATTTTTTGGAAACCCATAAAATTTCCTCACTTTGGAGACAATTTTGATTTTTGTTATATGAAATAATGAACTCTGGAAATAAAGTAGTAGGATAATATTCATAATTCTCTTGAACTATTCACAGTTTATATTTTGATGAAGACCATAGAATTAAAATATACTGTATCATGCAGATATTGAAATCACTGAATAAAAATCTGAAAACGTTGGAGCTTGAAGCTTCTGCGCTCTTATTCATTTCATTCACGATCCCCAATCTCCTTAACCTTCCATTTATATGATCCTCGCGAAATTTTGTGTTGGTTTCTATGTCGTTATTTTACATCTAAACACTAACTTTAAACTCGATCGTAAGACTATTGCTACAGTTTCTTTAGCGCTCCATGCTGCTCTGCTCACAACATTTTTGTGTTTGTTTTGAATTTCTAATTATAAGATCCTCATGAAATTTTGAAGGAACATGTGCGTTATCATTAAATCTTTAATAAACAAATTTTATTAGGAGTACAAATAAGTTTCCGCCGTTTTTTAACACAAAATAAATATTTATTATAGAAGAACGGTGAGACTGCTTGCTGAGTGACTTCTAATGTTAGAGCAAGTTCTTTTTGTGTTTGAGATAAATCTTCCTCTAATAATTCCTCCAATTCTGCATCCTCGTAAATTTTTGGCCTTCCACTGCGATCTTTGTCTTCTACGTCGAAATCACCGTTTTTAAACTTTTGAAACCACTCTCGACACGTTCTCTCACTCAAAGCACCCTCACCATATGCTTCTACGAGCAATTGATGCGCCTCAGCAGCAGATTTCTTTAAATTAAAGAAGTAAACTAATATTTCCCGCAAATGACGCTTACTTGGCTCAAATTTTGACATTTTCAACTTATAAAAATTATATTTTACCAATATAAAATCAATAATATTAATAGGTTATGTTGCTCTTGAATGTCCAAACTATTTTCCAAGCCGGTTATCATCTGCGAAAGCTAACCGAAACTCCCTGCCGCGCCATCTACAATAAAACGGCAGAAACTTATTGGTACTCCTAATAGATCAATCGGATTTCTAGTTTCGAATATATTGATAAAAATAAGATGAAATTTCAAATGTGAATGACTGCTAAACCAAAGAACCGATTTCATCTTGTCACGAACAAATCCAATATATTCAGACTTCAAACCTATTTCAAAAGTATCAAGTCTTTATCTCTCACTATTCAAAAGTTAATAGTGTTAAATGTAGCGCTCAACACTAGGGCGTTATTCTACTTCTAAATACTGAATTTTTTATCGATGAAATCAGTAGTTTCGAAAATATTTGGAAAAATATGAACATTTTTCAAACATGAATCACTACGAAATTCACTAAACAAATTTATGCCATTAACGAACTCACTTACTTTAAGGATTAACAATTCAGGTTTGATATTTGAATAATATTGCCTAAACATTTTATAATACTTTTATAGCTGAATCGGTATAGGTAAAGCTCAACATAAATTTATTGTCCTCACCATAATACTATACGATAAGAAGTTAGTGAACAATGTAGAAAAGATTATGAAAAATTATATGAACATATGTAGTACACCTTCATACATTTAAAAAAAAATAAATATTTGCGTGAAATTAACAAAGTTTTGGAATTTTAGCAATAAGATACAAATTTTTTTATGTAATAGAACTCCAGAATATTCCCGAACCATCTGACATATAAAATAAGAAATATATATATTTTTGAGAATTTCAAGCAGATGTTTGGATATCGAAAATATATCTGTTTATTAATGCATAAACAATTATAATATTAAAATGAGAGTTATAAAAAATGTTGAAGCAAGAGCTTGATTAATTTCATTCACATCGAATTTGATTCCGATTTCTCGTTATTCTTTTTAATGTACAACATATATATCCATCAAGTTACTTTTTTCTTTCATTTAAATGTGTAATTTTAGAGTGAATGATTTTACAGAAAAATTATATTTTAATAATTTTTCCACTCAAAAATTGATTGCATCGAAATATTTGTATATTTCTTAAAATTATGGAGTATTATTGTCCGGTAGCTAAACACTCCAATTGAACGAATAATAAAGTTGAAGAAGGATTATATTGGAAATATTCATCTGATTCTAAATCAAAAATATAGATGACGTTTCACCTGAAACAGATTTAAGTTGAATTTGCCAAACGTTGACATAGCAATTCGATGATTATATATTAAACTCGATGGTGGGGCTAAAAATTAAATAAGATTGAATACAGAATTAATTTGACCTAGATCAATTAAAGATTCCCTCAACCCAAAGTTCATTCAATTGAATAATTGTCTGAATATTCGTATAAATGGTGAAAAATATGCAAATCCTGAAACTTATTTAATTATAAATACAAAAGCGTGGTAGATTGAAGTTTACAATATTTCAAATTTCTGTTATACACCTGTTATTGGTTTCGATGTGAAATGAAGCATAAAAATAAAAATTTAAATGTCTACTTACGAATATTGTAATGATGATGACCCCCGGGCAATGCACTGGCAAATAAATCCACGTAATTTCTATAAGGCATTTCGGTGTACTCGGACATAAAAGATGTCATATTAATGAAAGGAAATTATAAGTACTGAATATTTAAAACGAAATATTTACTATATGTAGTTAATAGATTAAACTTCGATAGGTTTATTTTTGAGATTACATGTCGATAAGATAAACGTCGTACCAAAGTTAAAACCGTCTATATAAGAAGTATTAGCGCGTATTTTATCACCAGGTATATAAGGGCGCTTATGATCAACATATGCATGATGAGAACCAAGTAAAATAACGCCATATCGGACAAAGAAAAAGTTCCGAAAGTTATGCCTCAAGAATTGAACGGTCAGTTTGCGAGTTCTTGCGGAGGAATTTTCACGGAGGTTTTCCGACGCATGAGATGCTTTCCTTCGCGTTATTTGATCTGGACTGACGCTATGGACATCGGTCAGTTCCCGATATGAGCGATAATGCATTCACCCTAACGCTAATGCCCGTTCTACACTACACCCACATATGCCTATCCCGACTGCATTTTAACATCCCTGTTCTGCCTACTAATGTCCAGTATACGGTCAAGCTCGAGGAAAGCAAACAGTTTTTGCATTAGCGGGGTAATCTAATATGCTGATGGTTCCTGGGGAATATGGAAAAATTCGATATGTTGGGACAAATATGTCGACCAGGTATCCCATTTCGTTGGGAGGTTTTGCGGTGAGACGTCCTCAAATGTAGTTGGAAAATAATTTTTCATTCAAAAAGTAACTTTTGTCCTGCAAATTACAGTTTTGCCCTTGTACTTTCATGATTAATAATATTTCTGTACAAAATTCTGATTCTTTTCCGTAGTTCTCTTTCCATCCCTTCTAAACATATCTATTAAATTCATAAGCACAAAATATACAGTTTTCATGAACAAATTGATCCACAAACTGCCGTGAAGGCATTTCATTTTTATTGAATTTTCCACGTAAATTTCGTTAATGTCAAATATTAAACTAACTTCATGTCAAAACAAGAATGACTTAAGTGTTTCCAGTCTCGAAATAACTACTACTTCAAAATGCAAACTGTAGATGACCCTTTACTTTAATAGATTTCACTTACTGAATTTCACCACTGTAAAAGTTCATGCGAAAAATTTGGTGTTTGGCAACTTCGGTTAAAATACCATTTAAAGGTCTTCAAAGCAATGTTATGACTTCATCGAGGTGATTTATATCATACATACGACCAAATTAAACATTTTTTCCATACTTAAATCATTTTATCTTTATATGTATATGCAATCTTTCACCTCAATCTGATGTTCTGTTCTGAAAATATTTAAAATTTATGAATTTGAGTCCCAATATTTCGAGAAAATTTCAAACAACTGTAAAATCTTAATTCCACTTCTCACTTCTCGACTTCAATTCAGTTAAACCGTTATTTTCTAAAATTCATATTGTAAAATATTTGCATAAAGATTTATATCTTCTTGAGTTTAATTTTTTCATCACTTCTTTCAAATAACGAAATCACTGAAACAAGGTTCGAAATTTTATTATGCCTCATCCCAAAATATTTACCGCAATGGTTTACTTACGGTCACTGATTTTCAGGTTTTCATAAATTGGTGATAGAAATGTAAATATTTTGTACGCAATAACAATGCGTTCAGAGCGTAAAGAGTGAACATTTCAGGCATGGTTATTTTTAATCAAAAAAATTTATGGTATGGAAATGACAAAGCAGGATAATAGCTGTTTTACCGAAAGCAAACTGCTCGATTTTCTTATTCGTGCGAGATTCCTTTCAAGTGTAAACGGTATTTACTTTGAATATCGTTAAGTCAATAATTATAAATTTTTATATCGATCTTTATGTATACATATTCAAATGGTGTTAAATTACAAAATAGGTAGATAACAGGTGGTATCAATAACAAGTTTGTTTGAAATGCTAAGATATTCACGGCTGGAAAATGAGTTCACGTCACCTCAGTTTCAATGATAATGATTTATAGACTTTTCTCATTGATAATTTCAATATTTCGTATAATATTGAATGACAGATAGATGACTCATGCAAAAAGTAGTAACGAGAAATTAGGAAAGGTTTACAAACCTTGGATGTCTAAATAAAGCCATTATTTAAATTTTTTCAAACACTAAAAATTTCATGTTATTGACATTTCTAGCGGTCTTAGAAATCATATCTGTTTGGCCTTAATTTCGTGGGAAAATTCTTTATTGTTATTCGAAAAGACATTACAGTCATTTCTTTCAAACTCTGGACATCGAGAAAGCATTATATCGTCACTAATAACTGTCAATTTATCAGAAAGACATTTGGCGCTTTCAGAAGAAGGGAAAATATAAAACTCGGGGAACATTAATTAAGTTAATTAACAAAGTTTTCGGCATTAACAACGCCGTGTTTGGAAATTTACGGCCCTAATATAATGGTGCAATATGGCATTTTCCTCTTTCATTAAATGCGAGTTTAAAGGAAACTTCTCAATAGGATCTGAAAACTTTGATGATGCAATGTCGAAAAAGAGAGAGTAAATAGAAAATAATAGTAATTTTTGCGTGATCATCGCCATAAAAACCTGAAACTGTGTAAGTTGGGTGTTATCTGGGTTCTACGGTTATTTATTTCAATTGTTGTGTTTTTATTTGGGAAATTTGGAGGATGAAATGAATGAGAATCAGGCGTGGCGACAGAGTTATCAACATATAGTCGGAGATAATCTAGATCGAATGGCAAAATATACAAATTTTAATTTTGAACTTAAAATAATATTTTTTTAAGTGCTCACTGGCACCAAATTATTTTAGCCGAGAAGTATCTCAAACAATTATACTAGACCCACGTAAAATATTCCCGCTGAATATTTCGATACGTATGAATTTGGCGAAAATTGCTGAGACGAATACATTTACATTTGGACGAGACATCTTCTGATTCTTTGGTTTAGGGTCATCTCAACAAGTAGGTACTATCTTAAACATGGCACTCTTCAAATGGTCCCACAAAAAAGTCAAGAGGTGTCCAATCGGAAAATCTTGGGGGCCATTCAATAGGACCTGTGTTTACATTCCAATTATCGGGGAAATGGTGATTCAGAAAGTTGAGTACTGAGGGTACATATTTTGAGCAGCACCATCTTGTAAGAAAAATAAGTTTTTTATCCGATCGTAATTTTTCAGAATCTCTACAAAGTGGACAGATCAGATCTTGGAGTAGATGAGATAAGATTCGCCTGTTAAATTGACAGGAAGGACAAAGGGAGTCACGATTCTCTGAGTTCTAAGATTTGTGTCACTCCACGTCTGTCTCATCTATTCATACTATTTTAAATAATTCTTGTGAAAAGCAAACAAGTGGATTTATAGAGCGAATATAACACATAATCTCGCAAGTCTAGCAATATAAATGAATTTTTGACTAAATTCTTAACAAATCTTTTCGAACAACTGCCGTATTTCACTGATGTGGCTTAAGCTGACTTTTTTCTGTTTCCAAAACTCAAATTACTATTTTCAGGCCGAGAGAAATCATAAAAAAAAATTTGGAGTGAGCACTTAAGTCGATTCCTGAAAATGCGTTTCAGAAATATTTTGACGATTGAATTATTCATTGACTTAAGAGTAGGCGCCTATTCATTGACCCGTACCTTTTTGAAATTATAGTAAGACTCGTATTCATACCATACATTAAAGGCGTATGCAATAAAATGAATTTAAAATATTTTTATCAGTTGATAAGGAAACTTTTGAAATATTTACTTTACTTTCTTATTATAAAACCTGCATATTAATCGAGAGAAGTAATCACTCGAACTGCTGAGAAGATGATTTAGCATCAACTGACTGCCCCCTGCATTTCAAACCATTCAAATAAACATTTCAAACGTCCACACTCGTCTGGTTTTCCCCTCAAACTCATGAATAGATTTAGAATCGCTTTAAATGCTAAGAGTATCTCTGTGCTTAGCAAAAAACCTTTACGCAGAAGAATCCACTTCTATTATCCCGGCTGATGCATTGTTTGTAAAATGGTTTCTTATGCCGCGCGGGTCCACTTTGAGAATTCGGACTATTTGATCTTCAGGAAATCTCCATCCCGTTCGTCGATTCTTCATCTCATCAATGTTAATATCGATTCTTTCTAGAACTTCGGTAGGCGGGCAAATTTTTACGAAGATTCATTCCAGGAAAAATTAATTATTTGAAGTTTATGAATACAAAAAAAACTGAATAGAGATTTTCCTGAAGTACAGCAGCATTGCAACTAATTAAGCATGTGGTAAATGCTGGAGAATGAATAGAGATCCAATAAACTATACTCCTGAATCAAAACGTCAGGCAGCGAAACAAATTAAAGCTGTCCCTTGAGTACTGAAAACATTTTATTTTTTAATAAGGATATGAACTATGGTAATAGAAAGTTCTAGAAATCGAGACAGTGTAACATATACCTGTATAACAATTCTATATTCAAACAAACTTCACTAGGTTTTGCATTATAGATCACATATACTTTTGCGAGAATGTATTCTCGATATTTTCAATCCACATAAGCTAATGATATACAGGTTATGAAATTATTTTTGAATTGATATTACAATTTTATCAAAAAATTCAAAACACAATTTGAAAATATTTATGTATTGTTTGAGAAAACAGTATTTGCTCACTCGAAAGCAAAGAGTTCACATAACTGCCTTTATTTCAATGGAAAATTCATATTTTTCAAGAAGTTCATCAGCTCCTATTAAGAAAACTTAATATGATAAGATCTAATAAATCCAGCCTTATTTACAAATTAGTTGAATTGATGGCTTTATAATTATCAAGATAATCAGGGGAGATGGCCAACTGAACGTAAACATACGTCATTCTTATGAATAATTTGGTATGAATATGCATTATAAGGTTACCCAAAAAATAGTACTTTCATATCTGAACATGACTTGGAAACTACTCGAAAGATAATATCTTCGAATAATATGATAATGCTGTCAGAAATGAAAAATAAGACTAGGAAGTAGATATTTATACACTAAATACGAGCGAGATATAATTCAAACACGTACTCGAATCAAGGAGACAGTTATTAATTTCAGTAAACTCATCTCGGGAGATGTTTCTATTTTTTCCATTTTCCACTTCTTAAGGTACTAATCTAATCAATTTCATAGAAAATATTCTCATCAATATTGAACGATCTTATCTGAATTCTATTGAATACCTATGGGGTTTTGTATTACGCATATATTTTATCTGAACGGTCGGAAAAAAATTGGAGGTTGATGGCGCTGTATTGAATCATAGTAAACAAATTTATACGAGCGTACCTAATTGTTTGAATATGCTGATAATTCAGGATGTGATAAATTGGATGAATGCTGATCACCAGATCTTGGAAAATACACAGTTTTTATATTTGGCCGATTCAATTTTCACCAATAAAAATAATTTAATCTGAATGACGATCTAGGAATATCAAGGTTGGATGAACCATGAGTTTTGAGCCAATCCCTGAATAACGGAAGGATATATCTTTTCTGTTTTTAAATTCTTGAATTATAAAAGTTTGTTCAGAAAGTAGTTTCGTTTTTTCCCGGCAGAGGATTTAACTGAATTTTTTCGAACCCAACTTCACACTTAAGCTGCATAATCATACGATAACTTCAATTAATTCTACGCAGTAATTTTTAGTTGGTGCCCTTTTAAATAAGGAGAGCAATCAGTAACATTTTCGTCATATTTTACTTTTTTACTGCAGAACAGGTGAAAAAGCTGTTCAAGCTAGTAGGAATTAACCGATGTGTAGGAGAAGATGTATTGACAGTACGCCAGTGCCAGAACTAACTTGCAAAATTTCGATCTGGCCATTTTGATGTCAAAGATGCGTTTCGGAAGGCCGGTTGAAGCAGATAAAGACATCAGTTGATGCAAATCGGTGAATAACAACACGTGAGATCGGTGAGAGGTTAAATGTATCGAATTTAACTGTTTATGACCACCTGAAAGGTCTGAGTTTAACCTCGAAGCTCGATATATGGGTTCCCCATGTTCTCACGCAGAGAAATTTGTGTCGTCGCGTTGACGTCTGTGATTCGCTTCTCAAACGTCACGAAATGATCCATTTTTGCAGCGCATCATTTACTGGGGACGAAAAATGGGCTGTATATAACAATATCAAACGCAAGAGATCATGGATCAAAAAGGCTAAACCGACTCAAAGCATTTCGAAAGCCATTATCCATAAAAAAGGTGATGCTGTCTGTTTGGTGGTATTTTAGAGGAATCGTTTTATTGACCTTTTACCGGATAACACATCAATTAATTTGGAAGTCATCACTTCAACAGAAAAGGCCAGAATTAATCAACAGGAAAGGTGTAGTGTTCCAGCAAGATAATGCGAGACTTCATACAAGTTTGGTCAGTCGCCAAAATATTTTACAGCTTGAATGGGATACATTGCCAGACCCACAATATTTTCCAGATCTGACGCCTTCGTATTATTATTTGTTCCGGTCATTGTAAAATTTTTTGGACGGTAAAACCTTTACTTCAAATGAAGAGGTCAAAAATCACCTGAATTAGTTTTTTGCCAGCAAAGACCAAAAATTTTATGAGCGTGGAGTTATGCCAGAAAGATAGAAAAAGGTGTTAGACCAGAACAACCAATATATAATTTAATGAAACATTTGTTCAGTATATAAAAATTTTCTTTCATTTTCCCAAACAAAAACGGAATTACTTTCCGAACAACCCAATAAAATGTTCTCTAGAGTTTTTTGACTAACGATTATTAACAAAAGTGCTCTTATTTAAACGAAACTACCCTGCTATGCTTCAAACAAAATCGATAATTGTTTAGAATTGAATAGAACACAAATGGTAGTTAATCATAATTGAAACAAGTTTCCAAAAATTACTTTCTTAATGCTAAGAAATTGTATCATTTTGAGACTTTCATCTTCAGATAACCAAAAACTCAATTGAGTTGCGAGTTTAAGTACAAAAGAATAATAACAACAATTCTGTCTAGGTGATTAGTAGTTAATCTGGATTAAAACAAGAAATTACTGTGTTTTACTACCAATAAATAAAAAAATTCACATATTTTTGATACTTCTGAAAAAATATTTCGAAAATGCAAGTATAAAAAAATTATAATAATAATCTCCTTTATTTTATAGCATCTCTCTATACAAGTACAAGAGTGAAAAGAAATTACGTCAACATCACTTACATAAGATTCGAGTGAAATTTATCAGATTATTACATTTCAAAAAGCCATTCATGATATAAGGTTTTAAACTAATTAGCATTTTTTGCGACTTTTGATTTTAACATATCTTGATTTTTAAAGACGTTTAGAATCTGTATATCTATAAAAATAAAACATTAAACTTATTTGAAAATATTTTCAAGAGATTTTTCAAATTAAGTTTCCCAATTAATATTTGAAATATTTGTTTATAAAAACCCTTCAACTCAATAATGTTCCTATCAAATACGTATTATTTTGTATCAGTTTCTCTGAATTTCCATTTTTAAACTTCATACTTCGTTATCAAATTTCATATTTGGAGGTGGGTTTCCAAAATTTAGTGAAACATTTTCATTCAATTCTTAAATTAAAAAAAAACTGAAACTGCGAATGTTTGTACTGACAAGATAATTCGCACGTATATATCTATAACTATTTATCTGATAATTCGATTAGTATGAATATTGTACGAATTTTTTATGGGCACATTGAGTAATCGTTAAGCAAATTCCATTTTGCTCTCGAATTTATCTAATTGTGTCAAGTGATTTAATTTAAAAACAGAAATGAGTAATAAATAGAGGTATGCATTTCTAGAAATGTTTTCAAATTGTTTTCCTAAGTTGTGCAAAATCGAATGGATATTCCAATGATTCAAACACTAAGAATAGAAAATCGGGAATGTGGTTCTGTTACAATTCCATTAAACGTGTAACATAACATAACTGTCAGAATGAATAAATTTATTTGGGAAAGGTCAATTAAATAAAAAAATTTGGCCCCAGTAGTCCGAGAAGATTATACAGGAAGAAATTTTGCAAGCCACGTTTTTGTATAACAAAGAAAAATTTAACATATTCATTGAATGTAAATTTTCTGAATAGAATTCGAGAGAGGTAGAGGACGAATGTGAGGGTTGAAGGTAAAGTGCAGAACAATATTTGCACAGTATATCAATAAGGGTGTTTAAAGGGACGTGCACAGCTGACCATCATCGAACCCTGTAGAATTGCAAACTATATATCTTTGTAATGCACCCACGCTGATACTGGTGGTTGTTACAGTGTTGCCATAACTGTATTTCGCAGGGCCTACTTCGATACATGATGTGTATTTAAACCCTATTTATGTTTTAACATATTAAGAATCAGGTTCAAAATACAGTATAGCAATGAAAGACGCACTGTGAGTTATTTAAAATTTCAACACTTAGTAAAATTCTAAGTTAAAATTTTAACAACTTTTTTTTTTGATAGTTTAGAAGAAAAACTATTAAATGGTGATTTCTTGTTGTTTCAATATCAACTAAAATTACGATTCTCAATATTTCGAAATATTCAAATTTGAATTGGTGTTGAATAGAATTAATTGCATGACAAATTTATGAAAGCTCTTATTCGGTATATCTTGTTACAAATTTATTGAAATACTCATATTTTGTTGTTTTGAATTTTACTCAATTATTCCACTAAGCGTTGTCCATATAATCTCTAGCCATGGAGTTGTTTTTACAAAAACCTCATCTATTTTTGTCTTAAATGTTGTAACAATATTTCTGATTTTTAAATGTCATATTTTGTTTAACTTACCATAAACATTAGACTCATTTTTCTAAATCAAATTATTGATGGTTTAATTGCAAGAGTCTATTAGTGAATATAATATTTCAATTTGCGGTTAAAACCAAAATAACACAAAATAATTAATCATTGATCATCATTTTCAGCGCAAAATTCGAAACTAGCAATAAGGAGCAACAAGCAATAAGGAAAAGACTGACAAAAAATTTTCTAGTATATTGATACTGGGTACAGATGAAATATTTGAGAAAAAGGTAATGAAACAAAAAATATTCAGGATATACGATAACTGATGAGTATAAGTGTATCATAGAAATACATGGAAAGTGATCAAAACAACTCTATAGCAGAATATTCTATATTCCAAACGAATATCTACAGAGAGCGTACCTATTTCGGCCATCGACAAATTGATCACGGGTTGGGGTCCACCTGGTCCCCATTGAAAGGGGGCAGCAATATTAGTTCGTCCCAGTGTTTACATTAGCGTCAGCTCCTATGAAACTTATTTTGTCCAATGCATACTATAGTCAGTTTACCTTTTGGGCCTTTGCAACGCTGGTCAGTGCTTTATTATTGAAATTCGCCGCAGGCCAGAAGAGAGGCTACTTTGATATTTATTTCGAATACATTTTAAATCAGGCTGAAATTGAATCCCCAAACAGACGGGTAATGAAAGCGCTGAAAATTCACATGTTCGTGTTTTCTAAACATAACTTAAGAGCGTTCTTTCGTGGTGAAATTGAACCTTGGTTAATGAAACAAGAACGCTTTTTGTTTGTAAATGTAATGCCAACATACACAATAAATCACATAAAAATTGTCAATATTTAATGTATCAAGAAACTTATATTTTAAAAATGAGGTACTAAGAGAAGTATAAATTATTTTTTTTATTATTATATTATATATAAATAGATGTTGATAGGTAAGTTATTGATAAATAAAAATCAGACAAAAATTTGAAATATTATATTTTGTATATATGAAAAAATTTGCTATATGTTTCTATGTATATTTATTTTCTAAGGAATTTCTAAGAAAACTACTGCATGATATAAAAAAACATAATTCCAGAACTTAATTTGAAACCAAATTTAATTCATTAAAAATAATTGTGATATTATCTGAAGAAGATAAATCTAGAATTAGTAAGTTAACTTAGATGACTGCCAAAAAAATTTCATGAGCAAAAAATTCTAAAATGGAACAGAAGAAAATATTAGAAGTTACCTCAATCATAAAAATAATTAAAATTATTCTAATCACTTTTTAAAAAGAATTGCTACCTTCAATTATAGTAATTATTGTTTTTTTTATTTTATATATTAACTTCATGTGTTTGCTTCATTAATAATACTCAAGTGAAAATGTTTGTTTATTTACTTTGGTGATTCCTGTATTTCTTTCTTTTTTAGTGGTGGTAAATAAATATTATTATTTTTACAATATAATTTTGCATATTGAAAATAAAAGTAACATATTGTTATAGTCCCTGGAGATAAATAGGTAGGATCAAATTTAAATCTTCCTCAACAAGAAGTCTTTATTTTGAAACAATTTTTTTATTTGAATCAAAATTTTAAATTACACTGTTCATTAAATCTTTTTAACAAGTACACATTCCTATTTCCTTTTTTATCACAATGCTTTGTGTCTTCTATTATAATTCTCGACAAAAAGGTTACTATTGACACAACCCAGCGCATTCGCCTTTTTGTGAACTATTTGTGGAACAAAAACTTCTAGAATTCAACTTAAATATTTTTTAATACAGCAGATATATTTCTTTAAGCTGGCACAATTTCGCAATATATTTCATTTGATTTAGCTATTAGAGATAGTGAAAAAATTATCATTAGGTACATAATACAACAACTTGACATAGGTATTTGAGAATATTCCGTTAAAGACGAAATTTTATCTGATCAGGTAGAATAGATAAAAACTAGTAGAGTTCGTTTTCCTTGTTTAGTACAATTTTCTTATCACGATTACCTATTTTTCAGTATATAACAGAGAAATAGATTTAGATATACAGGTTGAATTTCATAGATGATGCAAGAGGTCTATTAATAAAATAAATCATTGGAAATGTTATCATTTAACAACAATTTTTGTTAGTAAATCAGGATTTCTCTAGTTAACATGGATTTTTTCATTAAACTTAATTTTAATCTCTTCACAACCGAACTAGAAACAGATGTACCAGTTATGTATGTAATGTGATTTCTACGAAATAAAAATTATTTAAATTTCTGTGTGCGTTTACTGTTTCCGATTTCATAACTTGGAAATGATAAACCACAGTACACAATAAACGAAAACAATTTTTTATGCATTAATCACTTAAGCACCCTTCTGCGACAAAAAAATTGTTACCTGCCGGCGACAATATGCTAATACAGTCGCGTGTCACATATAAAGGGTTAAAAAACACATGTACCCGTCACCTACCTGTGTGAAGCACTGGCGCGTGTACGCGTTCACCATCAGATCATTGATAAAAAACCAATTGGGTGTTCAATATTCAAAAGGGGTGAATTTAAATAGACATACTTTAGGGTTGTTGTTACACAGAAAGCGATCTTGGTTACCTGTTGGTCGTGATTTGACAGGGCGTGTCACCAGTCAATGAAAGCCGCTAGGGAGTTCAATCCCTTCGGGAAGATACTTTAAATTCTTTCTTCTCCCCATATCACCCTAATTTACATCCCTTACGGTGTCAATGGGACGGCTTTAACATAACATTTAGGGCAGGGGGTTTTTTATTCGTGTTTGTTTATACTCGCAGGTTCTTTAACAAAATAATAATGTGTGATTTGAATTTTGACTCCGGTTTATATTTCCTATTACGACTGTACAGGTTAATTGTTACTTAATATATATATATATATATATATATATATATATATATATATATATATATATATATATGAGAGATTTTTGTTATTTCGTGAAAATTCTTTACAGATGAGAAAGACTACACTTTTATATAATTTCCAATGAACTTTTTTTTTCAATAGGTACAACGGATATATATATATATATATATATATATATATATATACATATATATGTATATATAATTTTGTTGTCCAGTAATTGAAATTTAAATATTATTAAATTTGAATTGATCTTTTAGGGAGGGTTAATTGATCTAATTTTATTGATTTTGATATGATTACACTCTAATAAGTCAACATATATACAACGGTGATTCTTTTCCTTGGATTTTATTGATTTATATTATCTGTGTTTTTGAATAATGATTGTTTATGACACTACAAAGTGTAATTCATAAAATTCATGTCAATATATATTTATATAATATTATTATATAATATCTAGTTGACACTAAGTATCTGAAATGAAATAATTTACTTTAATATTGTTAAGTATATGGTGATATGAATTTTGGTGAAATTTTTGAAATACATGAACATACTTAAAAGCCTTTTCAAGGCAAAACAAAAATTACACAAATATAATAAATCAGCTTTTTGTAAAATATTATAATTGTACAGGTTGAACAGAATGGACGTAGTTTTAAAATATGTTTCAAAGAACATATACTTATAACTTACTGACAATAAATCCAAAATTTTCGAACCTATCACTAATAAAATACATACGGTTTTTTTACATAATCTCAATATTTATATGTGACAAAGTTCGAAAAATGAATCTATTGGAATGAATATGAATTAATAAACCAAACCCCTCATCACCAATGTCCAATAGTCAACTAGATATTGATAATTAAATCACTCCTACTTTCATTTTAAGCCCACATCTCTGTAAATTAATGTTATTTAGAAATTTTTTCGTTGCTCCGTTCGAAACGATAATTACATGTCAAAATAAAAATTTAAAAAATAAACCTAACTATAATTTTTGCCTGATTTTCAATATTTTTAGGAAAGAGATCGTCGTCTGGATATCGTACTCGATGTTCATTCATTTGCCCACTATATATTTATTTTATTTTCTCTCTTATCTCAAAGTTATGCAACTCATCATACGCTGATAAGTGCGTCTTATTGACTAGGTATCATTCACACTAATACTTGAAAAATCTATAACTATATTGCTTCTATTGAATTTGATTCATTAATATTAAATTTGTTCTTTGGAATAGTATTAAAAAAAAGTTCATTTAACTTTTACACAGCTATATATATATATATATATATATATATATATATATATATATGTACACATATACCGATTTGTAGAGATTAACTTAATTATTAATGAAAAAATTCAAATCAGGTAAAAGAAATAAAGAAATAATCTCGCAGCATTAAATTTATTGTTTCGAGCTCTCTAGATATTTCTCAACATTAATATGATCCAATGAAAATACACCTTTCAGTCATTTTCACCATATAACATTGGACATTGTAAAATAAAAATACGATGAAAAATCACACGTCATGTTCATAGTCCAGATCGAACCGTACGGCACTAGGGTGAAAATGGTAAATCGAGTGACGAAAAGGGGACTGACCAAATCGTCAAGACTCTAATGCACTAGATAAAGTATATTGGGTCACTTTTAAATAATGGAGGGCCATTCTATTCGAGTATAATTCCATTTAAATAAGAGAGAAAGAAAGTTACCAGCTGTGGGGATGGCCCCTTGTGAGGGATTGAGGGGCGGGAGGTAGACGTGCGAAAAGCGAATTCGATAAGGATTGATTTTCGCAGGAGAAAAGTGTGAAAATTCTCGGCTTCCCAGTGATCTACAAAGCAAGACCAATTAATACTCATTTCATATTCAGTGTTAAATTGTTTTAAATTAAAACAAGTAGTAGAAATTACTATTTTTTGCTACCAATAAATTGATATTTTACACATTTAATTGTGACTCCATTTTCGAGAATTAATTACATCTTCAGGCAACTAACTGTCTGTTGTCTGAAGAGTCACAATTAAATTTGTAAAATATCAATATATTGTTTCTCTTTTAATGGATGTACTGCATACGTAAAATCCGACTTATGATTGAAAAAAGAGCATTGGTGATCCTTTATTATAATGTCAAAGGACATTCCGATTTGGCTAATGTGATTTGGTTATTTTAGGTTCTTTTTTTAAAATTATCTCTAATGAATTATTGGTTCTGAAAGTTTCGAAAATTTTATATAGGATTCTGATGTGCTTGCCATACCTTATGTGGTTAAAAATCCATACAATAATTTAATGCAATGAAAAAATAAGTTGAAAGATTCTTCGTCTATAATAAACATTATTCTGAATTTTCAATTTCTATGTGAATAGTACCTTTTTCAATTCTAATCGTCCATTTTAATTCAGTTAAGAATTTGAAATAATTTTTTTAACTTTTTCTTTTCGATAAGTTTATGTGAAAAATTTTCTGAGGTATCGATATATATATATATATATATATATATATATATATATATATGTCGAAAAAGTACGGAGGTTGTTCCTTTAAAAAATAAGTTCGCACGCAGCTTGAGTGTTATTTGTTTGTTTTTCAGTTCATCTCGAGTGTATTTTTCGATTTTTAAAACGGATAAAATATTTAACGAAGAGAATTCCTTGAATTTAGCATTACTTATGAAATTTTGTGTGACGAACTGCTGAAAATGCTAACGGTGAATCGATTCGATTGAAAACACGTGCGAAAAAACACATGTGTAGCAAAGGTAAAAGCGATGTAGACCATTGTTTTACTCGTAGATGTAAAAACAGTGAACAATGAATATTATCAGAGAGTTATGTGGCGTTTGAAAGAACAAATCATTTGAAAATGCCCACTTTGTTAAAAGAAAACTCTTGGATTTTGCACCATCTGACAAGTCTATTGTGAAGGAATTTCCACCAAAAACAACAAATTTCATCGTACGACTACCACATTGCCGTGATGTGACTTCGACTGACTTTTTTCTTTATTTAAAACATAAATTATCACTTCCGGGCACGCGTTTTCAGTCTATAAAATACATAAGAGTGAATTCGCGTGAAGTACTGTGTGTTTAGAAAATGTTATTTTATTGATATATTATTCGTGGGTGTAAGATTATTATTTCGAAAGACACCTACTTTCGAGGCTATAAAAAAATAGGGATATATAAAACATATCTTGATTTTTATTGAACGATTCCCGGTAGTTTTTCGACACTATAGTACGTAGAACTTCTTGAAACTCCAGTTGAATATTCGAAATTATTGATATGGAAGCCGGACAATTAGTTTTATATTATTTCCTGATTTTAATTAGTGCTTCTGAAGTATGTCAGCTAGAGATGCACCCAAGAAAGGATTCTGCAAGTTCAATACATACTATGTATATGTATATGTATGAATCTCAAGTACTTGGCATGTCGATGTATCAATTGTAATATGTACTTATTTGGTAGACGAATTTAATAGAAATAGTAGGGCATTTCAACTCTAGTTGTGGAACATTTAATTAACTAATAACTTCACTGTTTGTTTTACCTATATCCTCTAAATATAAAAACAATATTCAATAATATATTTTCAGTGCAAAGGTTGCTGGAAAATCCAAATTTACCCACTGAATGTACATGATTGGAATTGATATGATAATGGCAAAAGTTAATGATCAAAAAAGAATACAAAACGACCTATATAATCCTCGTTGCCACATCCCATCAAATTCCCCTGATCCAACAGATATCTACGAATAATTCATCCGAATATAAGGAATTGCAGCTCACAAGCATCATCCGAATTTACGACAGTTAAGATGTCGTACATCTCAGTCAAATTCAGTCACATATGCCTCTCGTCCTGTGACATTTCAATATATGTTTTATGGAATGTATAACCTGCACTAGCCGTATATCATGAGGGACTATCAGAGCAAGGTGCCGCTCTGCTCGGACCCCGCAGGACATTCTGAAGGACCGATAGGGAAACTCCCCTAGGACTAAGAGTCCCTCGCCCACACACAAAATACCTTATCTGGAAACGGACAGGAGTTTTCTATTTTCTGTCTCAGATGGAACGGGAAAGTCTGCTCAAGACTGAGGATTGTATAGAAATGCTGATGTACTAGGGAGCATTACCAGCAAAAATGACATATACAATGGGAATTCGTTCTTTTAGTTGGTTTCAACAGTTGAGTTGTTATTTAGGATGAATATATGTTTAAAAACTCAAGATAAGTGAGTCTAACAATAGAAAAAATACGCAAATAGCTGAAGAAAAACACGCTTGTCTCAAATCTACTCCCGCAACTAATTTTGTTTAATTTTCAAATAAAAAATATTTAAAATCGAACAGCAGAAGAATCAGACAAATCAAATAAAACTTTGCACGTTCTGTTTTAAAGATTGGTTGATGTTCTAAATATGCAACCTTTTTAACTGCCTCTATCTGAAGGTTATCAAAATTTGTCGACATTTACGAGATACTGATCGTCCATGTATTTTGTTAATGAATTCCAGTCTTTCTATTTAACAATGTAATGAGAATTTTTTCGGTCTAGAAGTGAAATTATAGTCCATATAGAAAGTATCCTGAATTTATTATTTCTCAGAATTTTAATATACTTCTTTTTGTAACATTCTAAGACAAACGTAATGTATAAAATAGGTTGTGCAGATAGTCGGCCATGGCCAAAGTTGCAAGGCAATACTATTTGTCAAATATTGTTGATTGTCAACAATTTATGAAATAATGTCGCAACTAGAAAAAAGCAGCTAGAATATTTGTATGGAAAAGTTTTCCGAGACGTTAAAAATTAGCGCAATTAATTGAACTTTAAAAAAAATGCTGTACATGAGACAATAAAGAGGATAAAAAATGGCATGAATATGAGGCATAGACCAGTTTCAGGAAGAACGCGTTAGATTAAAGGAAACAATTTAAACGCTTTATTGGCCTTAGGACGACACAATCCCCTCCTGGGGTTTCGCAAATTGGCTAACACATTTGGAAATCAACGAAACAAAAGTATGTCCAGAAACCGTCCGTATGTCACTGAAAGACAAGGCATATCAAGGAAACCAAAAAAATCCCTATAATGACACCTTTAGAAAAGAAACGAAGGATAGAATTTTGTCAACGTTTTCAAGAAGACAATTTTAATAATGTCCTTATATCAGATGACAGTTGTTTCTGACTTGGTGGAAATCACTCAAAAATCCTATCAAAAATACCTATTAACGTTCAAATTTCCAAATTTCACTCCAAAATAAAGGTATGCGGAACAATATCTAAGCGTGGTGCTACGCCTCTCTGTTTAGTTGATGGTACCATTAATATAATAGTAAAAAGTATTGTGGTATTTTGAAAGCTTCTCTGCATTTTTTATATCCAAAGGCCTGGCGTTTTTAGTAGGATAATGCAAGATGTCATACTCAAGCTTGGATGCAAGAACACTGAGTGACAACCATTTCATAACCAGCAGCTTCACCAGATCTCAGTCCCATTGAAAACCTATGGGGGCTAATGAAGATTGAAGTTGAACGAGTAGTGCCACGAAATAAAGATGATTTAGTCGAGTGTAAAAAGTTAAATGGAGAGTGTATAAGTAAATAAGATGAATATTTGTTATAATTTTCTAATTCAAGAATTAAAAGTATATACTAAATAATTACAATTGAGCTTTGTTTTTTCCGGATACTTTTTAGATGGACTGTAGATTGCGAATTGTTTACTGAAAGATGTTAATGTGATTCGAGATTGCAAATTGCGTTACTCGAATCGTAACAAATTGGCGGAGGCGCCAGGCAAAGACAGATGTCTCAAACTCGAATTAAAAAACGCGATGAATGTTAACATGAAATCCACACCATACAAACTGCCAATATTTATCACCCAATGCGGGCAATAAAATTGCCACTTTAAACTTTAAATGTTTAATTCCAAGGGTTTCAATTGTGACCATATCCAATCGTGCTAATTACCATCATAAGGGTACATTCTAATGGTATAATGAATAATCATCGCTTAGTTATCCCCCAGTACTTTTCAATTTTCCCTGATTACAGATTAAACGATTGCATTCTCGAACGTTTCCTAGAAATCGACGGCCGTTTGGTCTGTCTCTTATCTTCCTGCCTTCATTAAAGTTCGCAACGTAGGAATTGTTTATGCATCAGGGAATGATGACAGTTGTTTGGGAGTGGTTTGTAGCTGTGCGCGGACAGGTTGGGGTTAGGGGATGCCAGGGTTTTAATTATAGAATGGGGATGGCACAATTTATGAGGACGCTGGACTGACGACATTTATGATGGCTCATTCATCGAATTTATATCAGCGAGACACGGAATCGTACTCGAAAATTGCCTATCTAATATTGATAGTATTGGAAATTGAAAGTTTTTCCAATTGGTCATTAATTATTTTTATCGTGCATGTGACTCCTGAAACCATATGGGGTTGGTATCTTTTTATTATCTAGGATAGAAACGTAGAGGAGTAAAAAACATTCTTTATCTAGAATGTTTCATCTAGAAACTATCCGAATAAACAAAGCTCTTGTAATTATTGAATATATATTTTTAATTCTCTAATTAGAAAATTATAAAAAAATATTCATCTCATTTAATTATACAATGTCCATTTAACTGTAAACACTCGACTAAAGGTCGAGGTAAACCCGAAACATAATTTTCGGTGATGGTAGTCCAGAACTGTAAAACTGATTGAATTAAATCATCTTTATTTCGTGGCGGTACTCGTTCAACTTCAATCTTCATTAGTTCCCATATGTTTTCAATGGGACTAGGATCTGGTGAAGCTGCTGGCCATGAAATGGTTGCTACTTGGTTTTCTTGCATCCAAGCTTGAGTAAAGGCCGAAGTATGGTATCTTGCATTATCTTGCTGAAAACGCCACCCCTCTGGATATAAAGCATGCGCCGTTTCAAGGAGAAAATCGTTCAAAACACAATACTTTTCACTATTAATGGTACCATAAACTATAATCATAGGCGTATCACCACGCTGAGATATTGCTTCCCAAACCATTATTTTAGTGGTAAATTTGAACGCTAACAGGTAGTTTTGTTAGGATTTTTAAAGTATTTCCACTAAGTTGGACACAACTTTCATCAAATAAGACTTATTAAAATTATCTTCTTGAAAACATTGACAAAATTCTACCCTTCGTTCATTTGGTGATGGTGTCATTGGAGAGATTGGTTTTGGTTTCCTTGATATCAAACCTTGTTTTTTTAGTGACATAAGTGAGTAGTTTATGTGATATAGCGAGGAAGCATGGTTTGATTTTGAACGCGCGGAAATCATTTGCTCTTGCTTTCGGCTCCAGAAACGATAAGCAACTTGTCCAGAATAATCTCAAACCTTGTGTTATCGATTTCGTTGAAGGTGCGCGTGATTTAGGCTTGATTTTTGACGATTCATTGCGGTTCCGGGGACATACTGAAAGGGTAATTTGTGGTGCTTATGGGGTTCTTGGAATGATATTCCCTCATAGATCCTACTTGCCGGTCGATACAAAGATACTGCTTTGTGAGTCTTTGGTCCTGTCAAAATTTAATTACTGCTCTTCTGTTTAAGCGTTTTGCCCGGACCAGGAGTCCAGCTCAGTAGAATTCAACGTGTTCAGAACAGTTGCGTGAGGTTCATCTTTGGGATCCGAAAGTTTGAGCACGTGTCTCTCGAGCTGAAAGAGTTGGGTTGGCTGCCGATGAAATTCGAATGTAATGCTGTCTGTACCTATCATAGAATAATAGTCAAGAGACGTCTACCTTATCTCTTTAGTAAGTTAAGGTATAGAGCTGATGTTCATATTGTCAACATAAGATATAGGAATTTACTGTCGTGTCCCCATCACAGAATATCCACTTTTCAAAGAAGTTTTAGATATTATATTTATAGACTGTACAACAATATACCTAAACACCTGAAACAGATCACTCAAAATCGATTCAGGATAGACATAAAAAATTACTTCCTTAGTCGTCTCTAATTGTTTTTAAAAATCAGTCTCCGAGGATAAAATGTAATATTATTTAGTATGCTCAGAAATGTATTTTCAGTTTTGTTTGTTATTTTATATTTATTAGTGGGTCATGCCCAATTTGTTTAGTTTTTACAAGGGATAAGTGGTAGAACACCTCTGGACGAACTTCCCCTTGGGATTTCTATTTCATGGAAATAAAGGCCTTAATTATTATTATAAGGACGGTTTCTGGACGTACTTTTATATTTCGTTGATTTCCAAATTTGTTATCCAATTTGCGAAACCCCAGGCGCGGATTGTGTCATCCTAAGGCCAATAAAGCGTTTAAATTGTTTCCTTTAATCTTACGCGGTCTTCCTGAAACTGGTCTATGCCTCATATGCCATTTTTTATCCTCTTTATTGTTTCGTATACAGCATTTTTTCCCATTTCAGTAAATTTACAGCAATTGCACTAATTTTTTAACGTTACGAAAACCTTTTCTCTACAAATATTCTACCTGTTTTCTTTTTTCTAGTTGCGACATCATTTCATGAATTGTATACCTGTTGACAATCAACAATATTTGATAAAAGGTGTTGCCATGCAACTTTGATTATAGCCGACTATCTGCACAATCTATTTTATATATTACTTTTGTCTTAGAATGTTACAAAAATGAAGTATATTAAAATTATGAAAAATAATAAATTCCGGATACTTTCTAGACGTACTTCAATATTCAACTTTGATCTTGCTATTTTACATTTCATTTGATAATTGAGAATTATTTTATTATTTATTATTTCATTTGATAATTGAGAACAATAAGAGGAAACAGAGAGATAAAACTGATATCAGATAATAATAATGCTTCTGAAGGTGTTCGAGGGTTTCAGCAATGAAATTCAGTGAAGGGATTCAACACTGAATCAACTATCAACCGATCTGCTTTTGTTTAATCAATTTCTCACACTATTTCTAGACAAATTATACTTTTCCACCATTTCCTACCGAGAAGGTGCTTCACGACAGCTCAAAAGTGCTTTAATTTTGGGAAGTGTGACTGCACAATTTTCACCATTTTTGTAGTGAATTTTAGCAATTTCAATGCATTGTTGAAGTGTGTATTTTCCATTTTTAGTACTGTCGTTGTTTTTACTTATCAAACGTCATCCTCAAAAGTGATAGTTGCCCAGATAGCGGGATATTCAATATGAAACCTCTTATTGGAAAATCCTGTATATCTAAGCAGTTCGCATATAAGGAATATTTTATTTAAGACGATTTAGAAATGTTTTTTCATATTTGGTGTATTCAAAAAAATACGTCGAAGTTACATCAAGTTTTTCGCCTACAGTGAATTCGAAATTTTTTGTAAATCATACAAAAATACTGCATATTTCTTCTAAAGATAGAGTATCAATTTCCAATTCATATCAGATTTCATGTTGATATGACCAACAAATATTATCTTACTTCATATTATTTTCTACAAGAAATGCCCCATAAATTCACAAAATATTCAACTTCACTAGTAAATCAAGTTCGGTCTTCAAATATTTCTCTCATAAATATTACATTTTCCCTAACCCTCGACCTGTTAAATCCAGTTTTATTGTGATGTTTTCCTTTTTCAATGGCGAATGCTGAACAGTCAATTTGGTAATAAGGCCCAAGGTACGGCGCAACATGTGACATTAACAAGAAGGGGTGAGTCAGCAATTTTGGGGTTTTTCCTAATAATCTGTCGATGGGGCATGTTACTTCAAAATCAATGATGTTCGGAAATTGACTGGCTGCCTTGAAAGGAAACGAGGATGTTGAATAAACCTAATATTCCTGACAAATCCATATATTATTGATGGGGTTTCAATGTGAAACTGACCCCTCTATCGAACGGGGTGAACACCCCAGTCGTTATGTTTCAGTTTATTGCGAAAAAGTATACCTAATCATTTAGTGAGTAGCAGACGACAATAGATCGGAAATTTTCAATTATGTTAATAATATTGATATTGTATTGTATTGTTCGATATTGACCTTTCAAAGGAAAGAGATATAGGAGATCCTATTTTAAAATTTCACTAAACTTTATATTTAGTGTTGTTGTCGATTGATCAGTTTAATCGATGGATCTAATAATCAATCGATAAAATATTTGCGGATAGTTCAATGAGCCGTTGGATCAAATAAACCTATAAGAGATTTACGGCGAGTGGGCGTGTCTAATTGTTGTCTGTGATCTCCGAAAAGGGGGCAAAATTGAGAAATGTGTTAGTTAGTTTCTTTCGTTCGCGACGAATGAACAGAAAATCATACGGGAATAAACACGCTTTTATTAGTTAGATTGGTTTTTCGACATTCGACCAATACTTGCATTACTTTTGCAGACACCGCCGGAAAAAAGCTTTTCAACTCACAAAATAGGTATTTTTATACTTAATATTCTATGATCGATTGCCATGATGCTTACTGCTTTAATTGTATGTGGGAAAAAGTTCTTTTAAGAACGCATTTCTATTGTTGTAATAATTTTTCTCGTTCCTGTCTTTTATTGATGGAAAATTAAATACCCATACCCATTTTACTGATCCGAATGATAGAAACTCAACCGTTAATTACGATGAATAAATTTATTCAAATATTTTATGAACCTAAGGAAAAAAACTGATATATTTTAAATTCGTTTACTTACCTGGTGGGGAGAGTCCTAGCCGTGAATGTAGTGCTGCTTTGGATTCTTCTGATGTGGGTAATTGCATGTCTTGCCTCCAGTTTATTTCTGGTTCGTTCATCCATATTTTTCCTGAAAAAAATAAATTCATTGTAAATTTTTTCCGAATAGAATAACCTATGTATATGTGTTTTCATAGAAGAAGAAGATAATATGAACTGTGAATATCAAATATATGAACAGATAAATTTTGAATACAAAGGAATGTTCCAGTCTAAAAAGTTTCAGAATACTAAAAGATTAACAATAAGATTGAAAATGTGGAAAGCATATAGCGATGGAATTAGAGATATGTGAGAACACTATAATTTTAATACTACGTATTTGAGCATTTTATATGCTTAAGGAATCAGAACAACTTTCATATAATAATAATAATAATAATAAATTTATTTAGATTCTAACATAACATAAATAAATTCTGACAGTGCTTTTACAATATGAAACATATATTCATATATAAAATGAAAGATTTAATAATTATCCTCTCCAGGGCGAAACAAAACATTCTAATTTTCAAATTCTCAAATTTCTACTTCCGAATTAGAGAATTCTGGGAGCAAATATTTGTGCTTTGAGCACAATATTTCGTATTTCAAAGTTCAAGAATTTGCTGGACATGTTATATATAAAATCTGTATTGTATTTGACTTTTTCTGTACCCTTTTGATTCTTAAAATATCCAGCAGTCGAGCTAGTACTTCTTATTAGTTAATACCTAATATTTTCAGTAACAAACGAAAATTCTACATATTATCATTTCGTTTTCATAGATTACGGTCATGAAATTCTTGGTCTGATTGAATTTATAAATGACTAAATTTATTTATTCTGAACCGCTTTTCGCATCAATAAGCACCAACTTCCCAATTCGCAAAGGTAAAAAAATCCACCCTGAAATTCAGCGGGGACATTAATATAACCTTGAGGAAGACACCTACCCGAGGAAATCCCAATTTAGGGATTTTACGACTTGCAGAGGTTGAAGACCCGAATCGTATCGTTGTTGTGGCTGCTCCAGACCGTTGGAGGAAGCTGCGTGTTCCAGGACGATTGCTTCGGTGGTGGGGCGAAGGGGGGTATTGATTAGAGCGACCCTAGTTAGCGCCGCGCCTTGCCCCCCTACCCCTCGCATATGTTCGCCACCGCTCTCGTCAGGATAATTTTAGGCTTTTGTGGATATAGGAAAAGAGGGGTTTGAGATGATTTTCGCCGACCGGACTTAATGAAATCATGGACGGGAATAATTTCGCGACGAAACAATGCGGGGGAGGTCAAAGGGAGCGGAATGAATCGTTTTCTGATCCTGCAACGTGCGTGCAGTTTTTCTTAGGAATTTCTTTTGATGTTGAATGGG
The DNA here is from genome assembly GCA_034642435.1 of Megalocaria dilatata. Lineage (NCBI taxonomy): Eukaryota > Metazoa > Arthropoda > Insecta > Coleoptera > Coccinellidae > Megalocaria > Megalocaria dilatata. The sequence continues at coordinate 28,979,413 of CM067858.1, forward strand.
GAAGTGGATGTAATCGATAATTTATGTTACTCATCAAAGTTTCTTCGTCTGCTTTTATGTTTACTTCACATTTCCTAACCTAGCAAAGCTTTCCATTTCCTTTCACTTTATTTTTCACTACAATTTGTATCGAAGGTTCCTCTCGAGTTCAATAAAAATTTCATTTTCTGTCCAAATTCGATCAAAATCTCATTAAAATATTTTTTTATGAAAGGAAAATTTTATTTGATACTATTGTTTAATTTTTGTGCCAAACTTTTCTTGGAAGATATCTTTCCACCATATGTAATAATTTCAGCCAGTATGTACATTTTATCACAAACGATTTTTTACATTACATTTGTAGAGGTTTCGAAAAACTAATGGAGCTATTATTTCTATTATTTCGATGAGACCCTTCGAATAAATTTTCGATATTTATTATGAATAAATATTATATATTATTCATAATATATAATTATATGGTTTCCTCAAACATTCATACAGATAGTCCTTGTGCTATAGCAAAGGCCGTTAAATTTGTCTTTCAATCTTCTAGATCAGGTTAAACCACAGAGATATTTCTGTGTGTAGTGAATACCTATTTAAGGTTCTCATTTAAGTAGAACTTTTTCTGGAAGGCGAAGGGTGAGTTTGAATATATGTTATTAATTGATTTTATATTTATTGAATATGAATATTTGAATACTGATGAGCAAAGTCGATTTTAAAACTTGTTTTTCAGTAATGTTTTGCATATCTTGAGTTTTTATATAAAGTACCTTGGTTAGATATCCAATAATATTGAATAGTCTAAGTAAGATAGTTTTGTGATAAAATTCTTAAGATTATGTTGGATATTCTTGAAAGATATTGGTTTTCATAGGATTGATAAGCAGAAACAAAATTTTGTCTATTCAAAATGTTTAATTTATAGGATTTTAGTTAATAATTTTTATTTATTGGATTTTGTTATACCATCTGGATGTCTTATAATGAATGTTTATTTTATGTCATGATATAAGTGGTACTTATACGACATTATTTTAATTTATTTTCAGAAGTTATAATCATTGAATATAATCTTTTGAAATTAAATATGTAGAAGGCTAATTTTTTAAAATTGTTTAAAAAATTTTTTAAAATATTTATATTATTTTCGATATTTGTTTGTTACATTTATTATTTGTATTATTACAAATGCGCGTAGCAGTTTTCAGATAATGAGTCTATGATCGTATCTTCTCAATATTTTTCTGTGGAATATCCTAAATTTTTAAACAGTGCTCAACTAGTTTATTAATGTTCGCTTTCAAAAAGGATATTTGATGAACGATATATTTTATTGAATGTTTTTATTTAGCATCTGAATAACTTCCAACTGAAGAAGAATTTCAGAATCTTTTTTCGGAGATTATCTATTTATTTTTTTAAGGGGGAAACTAAAAAGACCTTTTTAAATTCTATGTGGAGCGTTTTTTGTGATTAATTCTTTTTTATTTCTGAATATTCAATCGAATCATGCTTGTCAAGATGTTCTGGATGATCATGGTCAATACTTTATCTGTTCTTTTGATTATTTATTTATTGGTTAACTGCCGCTCGTATGTGTTTATAATTCTATTTGTCTATGAAGTGATACAGTGTTTTTATGGCAATTTATTCAAATTAATTCTAAAATAATTATAAAACATTTTTTAAATTGAATTTGTAGATCAGCTTTAAGCTTCTTCATATCGAGAATAAGAGTTCCAAATCAATATTCATAGAATCACTTGAAATTAACGGATAAACTTCCTTGAAAATTCGTTTGGACGAACAAAGATATGTTAACAGTCTATTGTTGAATATCTCCAGTTAATTTACGAATCCCAGAGGCAGAATCCAAAATATTTTGTCACAGTATATTCCTTAACACTACTATAGAAGAACCAATATGTTATTCATTTTTAATCAGTTGAGAATCTAACCTGACGAAGCTGCAGACTAGAAAAACAAATACTGTATTCTACAATAATTTTTTCATGAAAACTGAAACTAAAATTATTTTTGTTGTGAAATTAATTCACATCGAGTACTGACATAATTAGTCAAATAGAATTAAAATACTCTGGTGGTGAAACAACAGATCTTTGTGGAAAGTTTCAAATGTTTCACTTCTAATTTCGAATTCAACCTCCTCCTGAAAAATTCCTTTATTTGCCTTTGACGGTCACTTGATTTCATCATTACGAAATATTGGCTAGAAACTAAAACTGTTGATTTTTTTTCGGACAAACAACCCCTACGTGTCTCACTGAATTTCCAAATTTCTCGTAATTCGCCAAGAACACGACTGTCCTTCGGACATCACGAATCCCGCTTATCACGTAATAAAGGATATTTACTTTTGAGCATCTGATACTGGTAGCACAAAGAACAAGGGTCGAGGGGGTGAATCCTCGACGCCATTCCCATCCCTTAATCTCCAATTTCTCGATGGTCGACCGTTCCAGATTCAAACATCCACCGGCTATGTGATTTAGAGGAGATAAAACTGAGTTAAATAAAAGTGAAATAAGGGCATTTTGGTGGGCGCCCTGCTCAAACGTAGGTCGGGGGAAGGGGGTGTCCTTTTGAAGATGCACAATTCGATTGATAAAAGGGACTTCCTAAGTAAATTGTGGCCATATACTCGCTCCTGCCGCGAAAGCGTCGATGGGGGAGACGATTCCATTGAATAGAGGATGTCGAGGAGCAAGGAAAGTATTTTGAGCAATATTCAAGATACGATTTTGTCGTTTTTTGTCCGAAAAAAAAAGTTTAATTTGCTATTTAAATGTGGTGCATCCGATTGATCATTTTCATGTGTCAACGAATAAGCATTTTGGATTTGTAGACCGACCAGAAAGCATTCGCGAATATATTTGGTTCCTGAATCTTTTAAAATGTTGAATATCGTGCAAAACAATACAAAAGATTAAGTTTCGATCTCAATATTCTAGTACTAAAAACAAATCAAAACAAAAATATTAATAAGGTAAATAAATACACTTGACTTAAGATTCACAACAGTTTAATTTAATTAAACTTTTGTGATACCTAAGCTAAGTGCATTTTTTTACCTTATTAATACCAAAATAATTCATCAGGCCAGTCTGGGCTTCGAGCGGTCGAATTTAATGGTGGAGGCAAGAAGCCTCTTCGGCGTGTGAATTGCATCCCAAACAACTCGGGCACTGATAATACATAGCTGGTAGAAGTAGGACAGTGCTGTAGTAGAGTCTTTACTGGAAGCAGAAAGGGTATCGTTTTGCGTGCTGATTGGCCATTCATGAGATTGAGCCCCAAAAATCGACAATGTACTGAAAAATTGGGTTGATCGGATATGAAACTGTGGCCAGTCGTGGCGGTCACTTGAATGATTTTTTTTTCATTCGTGAATTTCAAGGTTCAACCTTTTTTATAAACTATAATACCTTGAAAAACATTAATGAGTTTTCTTATCTATAGCCGATCAAAAATGAAAATTTTAAATGGCACACGCCTCAAAACGTCTTACAGCGTCCAGGGATAAACTGAAAAGAACTTGGTGATATAATCGACCATTATTCAATAATCATCATCCATTACAACCCTATTGTAATAAACGATTCGTCAAAGGGGTCAAAAATGCTTGTCATGCTATATTCAAGATACTGCACCACAATGTTCAAATAGTTCTTGAATAATAACTTTGCGATGGGGGAAAATTGGAAAAACAAGATAAGAAATAGAGATAATATAATATTGGCACAAATAGTCGATTTTACATACAGATCACATAGAGTTTCACTCAAATTGCTTCTGTAAAGGTTACAATGATACAGTTTTTACGTTCTATTAGCTGTGAACTTCAGTTTTTCTGAAAACCCAATTAAATGTATTTATTGTATGATTTGTTTGATTTTCATGACAAATTCTGCGTTTACTTTTCTGTAAACATTTAAAGCCTTGACTAGAATATGTGGACATAAATTATAGAGGGTTACAATGATATAGTTTTGATGTCTATTAGCAGTGAACTTCAGTTTTTCTAAAAACCAAATTAAATGTATGTATTGTATGATTTGTTTAATTTTCATGAAAAATTTTCCGTTTACTTTGCAGTAAACATATACAGCCTTAACTAGAATATGTGGACATAAATTATAGAAGGTTAGAAAGATATAATTTTCACGTTTATTAGCTGTGAACTTCAGTTTTTTTTTAAAACCAAATCAAATGTATTCATTGTATGTTTAATTTTCATGAAAAAAATCTGCTATTACATATAGAGCCTTGACCCGAATATGTGGACATAAATTATAGGGGATTACAATGATATAGTTTTGACGTCTATTAGCTGTGAACTGCAGTTTTTCTAAAAACCAAATTAAATGTTTTAATTGGGTGATTTGTTTCATTATAGTATACAGCCTTGATTAGAATATGTGGACATGAATTATAGAGAGTTACAATTATATAGTTTTGACGTCTATTGACTGTGAACTTCAGTTTTTCTAAAAACCAAGTTAAACATATTTATTGCATGATTTGTTTGGTTTTCAAGGAAAATTCTGTATTACTTTTCTGTTAACATATGCAGCCTTGACTAGAATATGTGGACATAAATTATAGAGGGTTACAATGATATAGTTTTGACGTCTATCAAGTGTGAACTGTTGTTTTTCTAAAAACCAAAATTAAATTCATTTAGTGTATCATTTATTTGATTTTCATGGAAAATTCTGGGTTTACTTATCTGTCAACAGATACAGCCTTACATAGAATATGTGGACATAAATTATAGAGGGTTACAAAGATATAGTTTTGACCTCTATTAGCTGTGAACTTCAGTTTTTCTAAAAACCAAATTAAATGTATTTATTGGATGATTTATTTGATTTTCATGAAAAATTCTGCATTCACATTTCTGTAAATATATACAGCCTTGACCAGAATATGTGGTCATAAATTATAGAGGGTTGCAATTATATAGTTTTGACGTCTATTAGCTATGAATTTCAGGTTTTCTAAAAACCAAATTAAATTTATTTATTGTATGATTTGTTTGATTTTTATAAAAGATTCTGCGTTTACTTTTCTGTCAACATATACAGCCTTGACTAGAATTGGTCGACATAAATTATAGAGCTCACACACTACCAAATCCTCATTCCAGTTCATTTCCTTTCCGGATAGTCATCACTACGAGCATTCGACTCAGACCGATGTCGCAGGAGGATCGAAATCATTCATAATGGTTTCCAAGAATCAATCATCTAGTAACAGAAGACGATTGTTTCGGTAATAACAGCCAGCGGCTCCTTTAAGGAAGCGACGTTCCCATGGCCACTTTTCTTACGACTGTTCTTGTGTCGTGGAAACGCCGTTTGAAGTCTCGGACAATTCGTAATTTGTTGTCCCTTTTGCAAAACTGCTACTTATGTCGATTTCGGTCCAAAATTGGACCTATTCATTATGGTATCGGTTTTGACAAATTTTAGTCTGACTCTACAATTATATGAATTTGGTTTTCTTGGAATTCAAGTCAAGTTAATAATAATGGCGTATTTAATGTTCCAAAATATTGAAATGCAAACGAATTTGTATGAAAACTTTCTGAGAAATGATGAAGGACTCCAGTCTTACAAATTCATTGTATGTGCAAATGTTACAATAACTTCTACATCTTAAAACATTAGATACTCTCATTTAAATTGTCTGTTTTGTTGACTGAATTTCCGCGTTTTTATTTTGAAAGTACATCTTGGGAGTCAAGCAATAAAAAATTATACTAGAACAATTCGAATTTAAATTAAAAAAAAAACTACTAAGGTTACAGTTTTCATATAGATAAATATGAAGAGAAAATATTCACTGAATATATTTACAAAATGCATAATTGAATGGATCAAGAAAAACTCATCTCGAAATATCGAGAGATTATGTCCATACTATTTAAGCAAAACACTTTATTTCCGCTAATATTTATTGTTTACACAACAATTGTTCGTCAATTACATTTTGACTTCATTAGGTAAATATTGTAACTAACTCCTTTTACAAAATCGATATCCTCAAATACAAATCTGAGCCAACCCCAACGTGATAAAATGAAGGTTTGTTTTGTTTGTTTTGGGAATTTTCAGATATTATTCAAATAGGTTCAATGACGAGGATCGGTTTTAATCTGCCTGGTAGTTGAGTATGCTTTATACCCAGAGGGGTGGTGTTTTTAGCAGGATAATGCAAGATGCCATACTTCGGCCTATATTCCAGCTTGGATGCAAGAACACCAAGTGAACCATGGCCAGCAGCTACACCAGATCTTAGTCCCATTGACAACATATGGGGCCTAATGAAGATTGAAGTTGAACCAACAGCGCCACGAAATGAAGATGATGTAATTCAGTCAGTTTTACAGTCCTGGACTACAATCACCGAAAATTATGGAGGTGATCTAGTTTCGCGAGTAATTCGACGTTTAGTCAAGTGTTTACAATTAAATGAAGGTTGTATAAGTAAATAAAATGAATAATTTTCTAACTAAAGAATTAAAAATATATACTAAATAATTAAATACAATTGAGCTTTGTTTTTTCCGATTACTTTCCGTTTTATATTCATCCGAAACGCGGTGCTGGACATTCCTGTAAATCCCATTTCTGAACGGAATATTCCTGGATCAATAAAACCGGATATTCTTATCCCGGTCCAACGTCCCAGCTTCCGCCGCCTGGAATCAGAATGAGGAACAAAATCAGGTGTTATTAAGATTCCAATTTATTTGCCCTTTCGCAAAACATCCCCGTAATAACGTTAGCAGTCCTTTCTACCGCCCCCCCAAAACAACCCCAAAATATAATAATAAGGTACATGGCCGTACCGGAAGTCCTATAAAAAGGACAAATAAGAAAAGTAAACGGCATGATCGAATATCGAAAGGTCGAGGTATAAAAAAAGAGAGAACGGGCAAGGAGACCGTTTAGCACACGTTGCCATTGGCTACCCTTTGAATAAGGGCTGAAATCTTATATGGCATATCGAGGTGGCGTGAAGCGAAAGGATGATGATAAAAATGTGCATGTAAAACGCGTTAGATCGCGCACGCGTGCCGCTTTTTACATAATATCAATAGAGAGATATGGGCGGGCTACGCTTGCGCTATGCAAAACTACCCCTTTTCATCTGCATACGACGGAGAAAAAAGGGGGATGGCGCTTGGTCGCGGAAAAACGGTTCCACCTACTACAGGAGCGGGATCTATTTTTATGAATACATTTGGGGATGCGTCGAATCGGATTTTGAGAATTTTATGGGGCGCCGCCAGGGTTTCCAGGAGTTATGGCATCTAATCCGGGAAATATCGGGTTAATTCTCACTTGAATTGTAAAAATGGAATCCTCCTAGCCAGAAAAGGAACATAAAGTTGCTGCGCCATTTTTGAGTTTAGGATTTTCGATGTAGCGAAAAATGGTTCATTTCATTTCACCACATCCATCTTGTCCTGTTAATTTCATACTTAATCTTCTTACATTATCAATTTTTTCTTTAACATCTTCTTTAATGAAAGTTCTCTCTACATACAGAATGTACAGATTGAGTTTCCAATTGCCCTCCCTATTTAAATTTCCCTTTCATTCAACTACAACTTTCACCTTTTTTTCAGTGATTTAGAAGAAAAGTTTATATGGTATACTTTTATGTTTGTTTCTTTTTTATTCGCTTGTAACAATGTGCTATACTCTCATCCAAATGCCTGTATATTTCGAATTACGGTGCTAAATTTGACAAATATGTTGTTTGTTCGAGGATATGAATAACGTATTCCACCAAATAATCCAGAACCATTGGTGCAAAATCCGATTATCGTCGACCCAAAAATCCACACAGCATCTCTCAAATGCTTTATAACGCCTGGAAATATCGAGGTTAACGGTTTGACCCGGCGACAACTACTGATAGTGAACGACACCAGGATAATCATAGAAAACAATTTTTAGGTACTTTTAGATGCATATTTAGCATATATTTCTTCCAGTTTCTTGTATTCTTAAAAAACTGATTAATCTTTCGATAAGTTTTCTCATTATTATTATTCATGCTTTAAATTAGATTGTTTTGAATATTTTCTTCTCATAATTGATACAATTTTTGCAATTTTTATTTGTTCTTTCTTTTTTATATTATTCATTTTATATCCCTTATTACGACAACCTCATTTTTAATAAAGCATAATTCCCATTACATCAGATAAAACGTCGAACCGATGTTTATATTATTATCAATTCACTACAAATTTAACAAATGATCTAATTTCATCTGCAGCTAACTATCTGAGTACACCTTTAAATGCCAAAAATACACAATGAGTCTGGATGAAATATAACTTTCGCTTCAATGCAGAAAATTAACGGATTCACTGGTGTAGCCCCGCGTTTTTTTAAAATATGACGAATCAAAAGTTCCAACGGCATTGTTAGCCTACGAAATCTGAAACAGTCGCTGATTGTTACCCCCAAATGACAGATAGAATGCCACATGCCGCTGCGTGGGTATTTATTTGCCATTTTTTACTCCTTTGAACTTTTGAAAGCATTCGCTCCTATTGTATGCACACGCTTGACAGCGTGTTTGTCTGCGCGTACGAATGTGTGTATACCTGGGGTGTGCGGGTTAGCAACCCTTAATAGCTCATCTACCCCTCGCCCCGCTCCACCTTTCAACCCCAGCAGATTCTGCACATCAGCTGTGGTGGAACAAACAAGTTATAGTAAAATAGTTGAGATTTGTACGGATCGAATTTTTTTCGGGGATGTGTGGGTTCTTTTCTTGGAATGTCTGTCTTGAGGAACCTGAAATAATATTACCTTTTGTTGACGGATTTTTATACGTCTTGGAAAAAATTTGATCTGCAACACTGAGATTTGTTCTTTTGTCAGAGGTTGTAAGACGTTATTTTCCAATGCGTCGTTGGATTCAAAAGAAGGTGCCAGATGCAAAGAAAGCTTTATCACAATGGTTTGCTGCTTGGCAAATTTTAAATCTATCAATCACAGTCTTCTTATCATTATACGTTAGATGAATGTTTCAGTTTATACTAAGTTTCTTAGTACAAAAAATAATACGGAATTTTCGACGAAACATAGTGGATATAAATTGCACAATATTGGATAATTAGAAGATCAAAAATCTAAGGCAAACTGTATAACTTCAATAAAATTATGAATAAATAAAAGGAATTGGATTGGAATTTAATACTGAAATAATCTGGGAAGTTCAATTCATTAAAAAATTTGAAAGGAGTAACTAAAAACACGGAAGACTAGATGATATTCCTAATATATCTCTCTAATAAGTGCATATAAAAACAATTAAAGATTATAATAATCTATATGATTTCAATAGCAGCTCAAGCGATTCCATTCATCACTAAATGAACTTAGGCAAAAACAAAACTCAAAAGAAAATGAAATAAAATTTTATCACACAAATAATAATGTCAAATATGATCTATACAATCAAAATAAAAAAAATTATATAATAATTGATGAGCCAAGAAACTATCTGAAAAATTAAGCATACTGAATTTCTGTGGTTTGAAATTTCTTAACAATAAGATCTTGAGCATCACCGTAAACCGTTGCCAATATACGCGAGCCATTACTCAACATCCATTTAATCCTTTCAAATCCTATCGAACTGAAATTCTAACCGTTTTGCTAAGGTAGATTTTAAAGAATGGAAGTGTGCAGATCTCGTGTGCTAGATGATACACGTGTGGCATATTTTTATGTTTGCCCCGGCATAACAAAAGGGAAAGGGTTCACCCTACAGCACATCGCGTGCTAGTTCGAACAAGAGAGGTAAAAATGTTTTTGTTGCTAGTTAAAATTCTATTGGAGAGGATGCAGGACCAATCATTAGAGATTTTGCATAATTCGTATGCGTTTTTTAGACGCTTCAAAATGGCAGCCGAAAAGGGTAAACGGTCCGTGGTATAAATACGGGTGAAAATGGAATGGACTATTTTTTAAACTAGTAACATTGACTTATTTTGAATGATTCAAAGAAATTCATACTAGATTCCAATTATGAAGTATAGATTAACAATAATTCTTTTAAAATAAAAACAAAATTGAAACTTTTGTATGGGATTGAATATTTCCGTTTGAAATAAGCTTTTCTAATAAAGAAAGGTGAAGAGAAGGTTAATCATGTAACGGATCTAGCAATAAAAAACTTCCAGTCTTTTTCCCATGATAAATTCACCCAAATCCTGGAAACTATTCGATTTGAAATTCATACTCGATTACTAAAAAACCCGGCATCTCCCCATATTTTGGGGTCGCGGAATAATGATGGCCATAAGTAGGTAAAAATCGAATGAAAGGAGCACTTTACCCTAAAAAACGGAATTTTAGGGGAAGCGACCCCGCTACGGGTGACCTAAATCGGCTCATTCTTTTTCGCGTGAAAAAACGCAGATTGATATGCAACGGAATTTCTTTTTTAAGGGGTTTTGCGTTAAACCTTTGAAACTGCCATCGTATTGTTCGTTTTTTAGGGAATTTAAATTCAGTGGGAAACGGAAAGGGATAACGGAAACATCTTGGCCTTCTGGAATCAGATATTTTTAGAAAAAAACGATGGGAAGATTGTCCAATGACTAATCCTAGCAAAATTTTGAATTATCGGTAAAACCGTTACTTTCTTTGATACGACCTGAAGTGATTGAGTATTGTAACGTTTTTCTAGAGGATTTCATTTCTTTATCCTTTTTCTGGAGTTCGTAATATTAAGGGGAGTTGAAACTTTCGTATAGTAAATGTGTTGTTAAAATGAAAGACGTGCCAAGCTTGATCCAACGGTTTCTTCTAGTAATTACTGAAAAGACCGTTAAACTAATTTGGTGGTATATCTTCAAGCATCCTGAAAATGTTGTGTTGCATTGGTAGATTGTATATTCATACGAAATAAATAAATAAAGTTGATTTGAAGCAGAACTAATTGGTGAATGTTATTATTTATGTTCTTAGATACTATAGAAAGTGCTCGATTATTGGACGATTGTATCAATATAGGGGTATACTAATGGTTTGTTCGGATAATAATATAAAAACTTTGCCTGATCGAGTAGGTGATATAGGTGTTAAAATTATTTCTTTGGGGACTGTATGGAAGATAATGCTAAGATCGTTCAATGTTTCTATATTTAAAGTACTAATTAATATTTTAAACCACTAATTCAGTTAAAAATGTACAAATACTGTAAAGCACGGTATATTTTAACATGAACTTCATTAGAATTTTATGTACACCAATTAAATTTCCACTTGAATCTTGTGAATTCAAAATTCATTCAAATACAATTTTTCGAGTTTTGCCTTGCAGTGCAACACTACCTAACAAAATTCTGCACAAACGTCAAATAATCATTATGCCTAACTTCTGGATTTCAACACTCATAAACCGTTTTTCTTCGTGACATTGAAAAATAATTGTAATTGGAATATCTCTGAATTTATGTGGGCAAATGTTGTCATTTTAGGAAACACTTACTTTAATTTCGGCTTAAAATATATTATGAAAATTTCAGGTGTCAAAATATTTTTTGGAAAGTTGTATTGCCTAAATACAACCTAGATATTTTCATCATTTTAATACCTTATTCGCGATACAGAGACACTTGAAAGACTAATAGAGAATATGCGCGTAAAAAATTATGAAAAGTGTAATGGAGAGACATCAATTATTTTAGCGTAGAATTTTTTCATATTCTTCAAATAACTTAAAACGGAAAAGTTTTGGAGTTCCATAGGGTTGGTTCACCCTTGATGCAATTTAAATTCTCATCTATGGATATCCCAAAATATTTTCTATGTGTATTAAGACTAATTTATATTTATTCTTCATCATTTTTGAGCCTACTAAAATCACATACGATCTTCGGTAAAACCTATCAATAGCATTCTTCATCTTTTATCTATGCTCATTAACGTCAAACCATGAATAATGGAATAATAATGTAATTAGGCCGAATAGCTGCAGATAGAATAAGTAGTCAGATAAAGGCAGGAACATTTTCAGAGATTGGATATTAATAATGAACCACGTCCGGTGTTTTGCTGAAAACAGGTAAGCATTCAATTTTTTGAAAATGAACCAATCCGTGCTATGATTGACAGCTAAAAAGAACTCCGATATGATTTGAAAAGAATGCAATCTTCGTTATGAAGAAAGTGGAATTTCATAAGAGGGTCCCTCCATTCGGCAGCTATTCTTCGGAGGCATCAAATAGGAAAATGAACCAATCATTGGAATAAACAGGTAAAATTCAGGTGCTTCTGTTCGACGATATATCGAAGACTTACGCAATTCATCAAAAGAAATCTTATAGAAAAAAGTTCACGATCGCTATTCAAAATAAGATCCGTAGAAAATATTGTTCTATCTAGAATATATGAATGGAGTAAAAATCATGGATTGATGTGAATTATTTTGGAATTCATTGCAGCCAGGTATGTTCAGTTTCATTTCATTTAAATGATTTTGAATTATAAAGAAGAAGTGGAAGAAACGAAAAAAATTTACATAATTGTATTTAAAATTGAAGAGTCATAAGAAGATGAGAAAATAAAATCTGTAGAAAGTTTGAGAGTACTTTTTCTCTTAGTGTTATGATGCTTCAACATGGTCATAACTACTTTCGGTTACTTCAATGTTAAACAATCTTCATAGATATCATTTTAATGAATTAAATTTTTATGAGATAATAATTTCAAAGGACGAAATTAATTTTTAACATAGGACAGAGTAGTGAAAACATCGTAGTGTATAAGTCTTATAAATGCCTAAAGCTCAGCCAGCTCTAAATAATAGTCAGTTTGCTTTAGTTCCCCAGTTTTATAATATCTATTAACATTTGAGTCTGTTCATCATTTGGAACTTATATTTTTATTTAATTGGTTTTGTTTCGTGAACCACTCATTCCTTGAAGTTTAATTTGATATTTTATGACCAACCACGCCATGAAACGAAGGATGAATGAATGATTTCGTCGAAGAAACCTCATAATCAGCTGCAGCTTCAGAGGCGTTCGTTGTAGTAAATAAAATTGAGAACAACCAGAGAAATAACTATAAGTAAGATATATCTTCAAGATCTCTGTCGAAATGAATAAATTGGAAATCGAAAAAATCGTCGAATACAGGCAGTTACTAAAAATTAAGTATGGTACGCCTCTGGAATTGTTAGCAAGAAGGTAGTAAGTTTCGTGATCCATTTTTAGGCGTTTAACTTTTCGTGCTTCTTTAAACAGTTAATTACAATGTTGAAATGAAAATTATAGCTCCGCTAGGTTTTTTTTTAACGAAATGAAAACTCGATATCTGGTATAAGAGTAATGGAAGAAATTGAGGAGTTTCCTAATTATAATAAGTTTTAGTTTGTATTAGATCATCAGTGTGTGAACCTGAATTTGGTCCAGTGAATTATGAGAGTCCTAAACACGATCATTTTGAATGGAATGTAAATATATCTTTTCATTTTTGGTACATAATCAATATTTTTCCAAATAATTATTGTGAAATTTGTAGGAATTATATATTTACAATGGGAAATGAAGGGAAGGGATATTCGATACCTGATTAATGATTTTTTTGATTAATTCATAAGAATTGCGAAGTAGAGTTAGCATCCAAGATTCTATTCCCTAGTAATATTGTCTTTCGAGTTTCTACCTTTCAATATATACCTAATAATTAATCAAAATTCAATTGGATCAATCCTTACGGGATGAAAATTCATTTTAATTAAATAAAAAATTATATATTCCATGATTAAACGGAATTAAGTTCAAGTGCGGACATTTGGTATAGAACCAAGTATTCTGTGTATTTATCCTACTTCTTGAAAGAAGTTCGAAATACCATAGGACCAAAACGCTGGTTTTGGCTTCTAATAGGAACTTAATTGAATCAATTCATTCATTTTAATTAAATAAAATGATATAGATTATTTAATTAATAATAATTATCATCGCGCCCGTATAATTTACGCATTTCGTGTCCATATACATTGAATACATATAAAAATTCGATAAAAAAATCAGTCAACCTGACGATTTGGCGTCCGCTACGTTGCTAAAAGTTAACTCTTGAATTAGAAGAGATAAATTCATGAAAATTCGTACAAGGGCTGAATTATTATTAGGTATTAATGCTATAAGGTTTTCGTTACGAATAATTGTCCATAAAATACAAAAATTAATCAAACAATCCATCATTCTGACGATTCGACTTCCCTGCGTTGCCAAGGATTCTCTCTCAAACCATATAGAAAACCTGATACAAACTTGATTGGATATTATCATATCCATAAACTCCTTTCCCGAACAAACACAAAAATTCAATAATATATCTGTCAGTCTGACGATTCGATCCAGAGTAAAACGCCAATAGTACTTTAGTATACAAATAAAACTAGTAACAGAAATATCATCAGGAATTCGAAAGATAGTAGTGTCGGTCAATCGTAGGGGCTCGAAGCCATTACCGGCATACTCTTTATTGTGGATCCATAACTCACATTTGAGACAGAGCCCGACTTAGAGGTAACTAAATTACCGGAGCATGATTAAATAGAGAGGCCGTGATAAATACACTGAGCCGATTTTATGGCCGATAAGCACGAACGGACCAGCGCGAACTTGAAAGAATCCGAATGCAGATTTAAAATTTATACACTATATCGCTCGTACCCCTTTGCATATCTTTCTTCTCCGCACGCCGCATCGTTCAATACTTGATATACTGCAAATTACCTATGCTTATTATTGTTCTTATAATGTGATGAGTTCCATGATATACGCCGTTATAAAAATAAATGGGAAGAACAATAATTATTCCGAGCAAACGGACGATGATGGTATTTTGACGAGGCTCATTTTTAGACCACCATTTATCGATTGCTGATGGAAGAAATGGGCTCATTATTTTCATTTGTTTTATGGAGAAGTTGAAGAATGCCATCTGGCGTTATAATTAAGCATCGATCAAAAATGAACAAATTTTATTACAGTTAAATAACGAAAATAAAGAGATTCTCACGATGTTTTGATTTTTGGAATCTGTTGAGAGCAGTGCTTATGAAGACATTAATTTAATTCTTAAAGTTTCATCAAAAAATTTTGTTGAAATTAAAATTGTAGAAGACAACAGATTAAATCTGTTTTGATATTCAAATTCTGTTGAGACTCGTTGATTTTCTTCTTAGCACCTAAATTGTTTGATACTTGATTTACTTGTTGAATACTTCCTTTGAATATTCAGGTAACGTACTTCTTGATACCAATTCACAATAATAATGTTATCTTCTTTTTAGGTTATGGAACTGTATACTTTGGAACAGTAAATTTTTTAAATAGGGCGACGTGGTCTCGACTTAGGAGTACTGCATACTAAATGACTTTTTGCCTGCCACTTCCTCTCACAGTTTTCGCAACAAATTGAATTTCAAAACTTACTAGCATTTGTCAAACTTTTTTTTTTAAATTAAATATGTAGAAAGCTATAATAATATTAAAATTTTCAAATAATTTTATATACAAAATTATATATATCAAGTATTAACCTCAATTTATTTTATTTCTATAATATATTATTATTTGGTTTCCTTAACATTCTTTATACAGATAATCTTTGTGCTATAACAGAGGGCGTTAAATTGCCTTTCAATCTTTTAGATTAATGGTAAACCATAGAATTATTTATATGAGTTAACATTACACCCCATTTAAATTTTTCAGCATCCATTTACAGAAACTTTCTGAATTGTTAAGAGGTGAGTAAATATTTGTTGTTGATTGATGTTATATTTTATTGAATATGAATGTAATTGAGTACTGACAAAGCAGAGCCTCTCTTGAAACTTGATTTTTAGTAATGTTTTTACATATCTTGAGATTTTATAAAAAGTAACTTAGTTAGATATCCAATAATATTGAATATTCTAAGTAAGATAGTTTTTATAATGAAATTCTTCAGATTATGTTAAACATTTTTGAAAGATATCTGTTTTCATAAGATTGATGAGCAGAAACAAAATTTTGTCTACTCAAAATATTTAATTTATAGCATTTTGGTTAACAATTTTTATTTATTGGATTTTGTTATATCCTTTGGATGTCTTATAATGAATGTTTATTTTAAATGTCGTTTGATATAACTGGTACTTATATGACATTAATTTAATTTAATTCCTGAAGTTATAATTATTAAAAATAATTTTTTGAAATTAGATATGTAGAAGGCTAATATTAAAATATTTAAATAATTTGTCAAACTTCTTGAAAAATGATGCTTTCAATGATTATACAAAAGTCAAACTATTTCCTGGTCTGAAAGTATTTTAGATAATTAGCATAATTTTTATCTAACTTTTGATACCTGTTTCTTATTAATTGGTCGAGTTAAAGTATTCCTTTTTATGAGAGAAGTGTTCCAAGTGTCACAAGTTTACAAAATTTTAACTTCTTTTGATGAAAACTACTAGAAATAACCTATGAAATTGGTTTTATTTCTTTAACTTATAGGCTATTACAAACTTATACAGGCTTAAGCATCTTCCAGAATATTTTTTGTATACACATTCTTATCATTACTGATGTAGACACTATGTTCCTTTGAATTAAATGAATTTTGATTTAGCTTGTTTATTGTCATTAATTTCACTATAGTTAATATAGAATTCATTTTTTTATTGTTTTCTTTATCAATTTCAAAATAGATACCTAAATTCAAATTACTTCAATTTTTTTCAACTCTGGCTATCTCAAACATTTAATCTTTGTTAACTGAATAGTTCCTATGAGTTCTATTCAAATTTTTCATAAGGATTTCTGATATTTGAGTAACATTTAAAGAATTTTCACTCGACTAGTTGTTGTGTACTCCAAATATGCTTTTTCTTCAAAATTTTGATTTGTGAGTATTTTTATGAGTTGAATTATCAATATTTCTGTCAGTATTATCTTATTCAATTGATTTTGATCTTATTACTGTCTAACGAGTCAACTTATATACATCTTTTCCTTGACATTTTTGTATAATTGCTTATTTTATCTGTCAATTCCATAACACTATATATATTTTATTGATTTCTTCTATTTATAATCAAAATAACTCCCAATTGATGAGAAAATGGGTTAGAATTTTAAATTCTTTTTCTGGAGAATGTGCTGTCTATTTTTTGAAAAAGAAAATGAAAAAGACCCTTGAATTCTAGGTGGAACATGCTTTGCTGATTGAATTTGTTATTCCTCTAAATCCGATCGAAACAAATTTGTCTTGGGTGGTGGATTTAGATTATTTTGGTCAATACTTTAGGTTTCCTTTGAATTATTGATTTTTTAGCTACCATCCACATGTATTGATCATATATATGTCTATAGAGTGAAATAGTGTTTTCTAAGACATTTTATAGAATTTAATTCTAAAAAAATTTAAAGAGATTTTTCAGATTAAATCAAATCTTTAGAGGTTTCGATAAATTAATCGTAGTAAATATTTAATATATATTGTTAGTGATTTTAACATTTTGATGTATTTGTCTGAGTTTGTTTGCTCTAATATAAATAGAGAATATGTTCGAGATAATTTCAGTTATTCGAAATGTAATGTATCTAAGTGAACAACAATTAAAAATAATAATTCACGCCTTTTATTTTGAGTTAATCTCCACCTCAATAAAGTGTACATAATTTCTGTAAAATAATAAACTCGCCTGAAATTGTTTCCTCAAAGAAGAAACTTCAGCTTACTCAAAGAAATTTCAAGTAACTTTGGTAGGTGTATTAAATTATGAAAATTTAAAATACATAAAAACAAAGTTGGTCACTTCATCTATTGAACTAATTCTTAATTTACATATAGGCTTCGTCATATGTTTACTTTTTGCATTCCAAAACGAGTAGTCTCTTTGTCCGTAATCGCTATAACACGAATTAAGTCATTTAAGCATCTTATTACTCACTGCGTTGGCAAATATTCCGAAGCGCATTTTTCCTTTCAATTGTCGCTTAAAGCTGCCGCGGCGGTTTATTAATAATCATAAAACATTAGCTGCATAATTATACCGATGCCTGATTGGCTCACTGATAGAGTTACATACATGCTACCTCCCACTAAACATCTGTGAGACGTTTTGTGCAGACCATTCAATAATAATTAATAACATGCGACTTTTGTTACGTACGTGGAAACGCATTGTTGAGGAAAGTGGTCATTATTTCTGCCATTTTAAACGCAGTTGTTTCCGAGGAAAACGTTCGTATGTCGCCTTCAAAATGGCGGGGAACGTTCAAAATTTGCGCGAATTATATCGTAATTCTTGCATGTACACGTTTTAAATTCCTGGTTGATTTTGTTTGGACAACATTTACCAGTCAGAAACATAACTTTTTATTCTCAAAGATGTATGACTTGAATTAGTGTATTGAAATACGTCTGATTTCCATTAGTGTATTGAGCTCCGTCAAGGCACGGTCAAATCAATATAATTTGTGTTACTAACATGTCGAATAAGCCTATGGGCGTGTAATGAAATAACTTGAAAATTTGCTTACACTAATAGATAAATAGAAGCTCGATCATAACTGAGCAAATACATAAATAAACATTATGGCAGTTAAGCAGATTACTTTTTGGAAATTCAACATACAACTTATTGAAAAAAATAAATTTAAAGAGTATATTCTTGATAGAGGATAAATATTTAATTTTGCATATAAAACAGAATTATTCTGTGAAACTTCTGCAAAATTCAATTCTTTAAAAAATTAAATCAAAATATTTCAATTTGAGTAGATGTATAAAATTCTCAAATATTATAAAACACTCAAAAATAAAAATTGATGTATAGAAAATAAATGAGAAAAATTAAATGACATATATTGAAAATAGTAGCTGAAAATTAATTAGGAGTCAATAAAATTTCATCATTTAAGACATTAAGATGTTTTTTGAGGATCATTTCAATATCTTACCTATTTCTTCTATTTTATCTTCCGAATTTCACCTTCTACAATATATTTTTATATACCTCCCACAAAATAATCAACGTTTGATATTCGTATAGCCATTATTTTGCAGAAAAAATTTCTATTGAAAATCCAAATATTATAAGTACATTGAATTGGTTCCGAATTTTTCCAATTATTTTCTACCCCTCGACCATGATTGCATTCGGTGATAACGCTGAACCCCATAAAAAAGCTATCAGTAGGGTCTGGCGAATCAGCGTTTGTGATTCCATTCATACCAAATTGAAAGGGAAAGGAATATCATCATATTGCAAATCAGAAAATCTCGAATCACCTCTGCTAAACCTCTAGGTTTTAAGTTTCGTTTTGTGGTTTAAGTATTTGGTTACGTTTTATCGTTTCATTGGTAAACCATTTAGTATCAGAAAATGGAAATAGATCTCTGATTACCCCATGAAAGATGAGACTTTAATCCAATAACTAGTACGTTTAGTTTAAAAAGTATGGCATCCCCTATGCCATTTTCGATGTTTAAGCATGAAGCAAGA
This sequence comes from Megalocaria dilatata, assembly GCA_034642435.1. Lineage (NCBI taxonomy): Eukaryota > Metazoa > Arthropoda > Insecta > Coleoptera > Coccinellidae > Megalocaria > Megalocaria dilatata. The sequence goes on from CM067858.1 coordinate 28,998,985, forward strand.
ACCCAAATTTTTTCATGGTAACAATTTAATATTCTTCATTCAAAATACAGCAAATTAATCATTCCAAGGAGGTTTTTTTAATTTCATATCTTCAAATGGAAAATATATTGTTATAGTTTTGGATATACAAGCTTCTCGATTTTTTACAACGTTAAACGTCATTGATAAGAAAATTTCAGATAAATTCATACAGGAAATGAAAAATGGTTAACTTTGTTCACACACTGAAAAAACATTATTTTCTCGTTTTATACACGATTAAATACAATTGAATTCAGTACGTGAAACTTGAATCGATCAAATGATTGTACGACAGAAGTATGTAGAGCAGGTGATTAAAATTATTATGTTTGGGAATATCGTTGAGATCGAATCCGAGCCTTCTTACATATCTTCGTGTGAATAATATTTCTATTGCATGTGAATGCACCAGGCTTTTTACCAGATGGAGAAGATAATTATATGTTTGAACATTCACAGGACGCTTTCATAACTACATTAGGCTCCTTTGAATATTCATATACATCTTCTGTGCTCGATAAAGAGATTGTTTCAGATGCCCATGCGGGTAATATAATAATTTGAGTCTGTACGTTGGAGGGTACATTTTTTAAATATTTAAATTATCTAGTTATTTTAGAAAGGAGATTTACGAACCTAGACCGAAGTGGTTTAAGCGAATTCAGAGGTGACACAAGTCTACTTGGCATTGTAAAAATTGAATATAATTAATTTGAATGTGAGTCAATACTTGATAGAAGTAATATTTAAATGACTTTAAATTCATAATTATATATTCTAACATCAACAATATATATTGAAACTATATACAAAAACTATCAAATTGATATCCTTATACATAATCAATATAAAATATTTTTCAATGCCTCGGAAAAAACCTTTTTACCTCCCGACCTGAAACGTATTAACAAAAACTATATAAGTATGTAGATTAACATACAAATACAAGAAAATCCACTATTCCAAAATTATCTAAAATTCTCAAAATAAGGATCAAATAAAAATATAGTATGTATACAGTTCCAAAATATATATTGTAGAAGTTAGAATATATAATTCTGAATTTTCAAATTATGAAATAAATTTATATAGAGTGTAAATATCTACAATATGTTCCTCAATTATTCATTATTTTTGAAATTCTGGTTATTCTTCCTATCAAGGGACATTATTTGGGTTGAATAATTTTTGTTGTTTTTCTGTGTTCCGAATACAAATGGTTATAGGTTAGGTTAGGTTAGGGTTCCGAATACAAATGATTATAGGTTATATGTAACAACACGTTGATCATTTCTGTTTTATTTTGGATTCTTTAAAGCTTACTTCGAGTTTATCTCATTTGATAATTTTGATCTTATGATATATTTGAATCTGAATTGAATACATTTCCGAAGAGGTCTAGAGACCGAAATAGCGGTATCAAGTCTTGTAATTCTTGATAAGTTATTTTTATTTCATCCTTTATTTTCATGATTTTAGATAATTTTGGATTAGTGGATTTTCTCTTTTGTATGTTATACATATTTATATATAGTTTTTGTTAATACATTTGTATTAATACGTTTCATGTCGGGATGTTAAAAGGTTTGTTCAGAAATATTGAAAAATGTTTTATATTGATTATATGTAAGGATATCAATTTGATAGTTTTTGTATATAGTTTCAATATATATTGTAGAAGTTAGAATATATCATTCTGAATCAATCAAATATAATATTGATAACCGGATATATTTCGAATTTGAAGAGCGCTTCATACTATTGAATGATCTATATCTTAAATATCAAACAGAACAATTCTGTTATACCTCGCTACAAATTTTTATTTTATAAAAATTTCTCCAAAACTTTTTGAAACTAAATAAAAGTCTTAGAAAGACTGTTTCCTTCAAGTAGACATATGGAAATAATGCGCTAAAAGGAGATAAAAGAATACACAGAAAATATAGAATATTGATCGAACTTACTCAACAAGTATTCAGTGGAGACAACACTATTTCATATGAAACAGTGAAAAGGAGCGAAAAGAAAATAATTTGTTTTTCATAATGCCGATATGGGCATCTTCAGAAAGCTCTTTCAAAAATTTCTTCAAAAATATGTAGCACATCTTCAAAAGCCATTTGAGAGTCTCACCGATAATTATCAGTCCACTTTCAGCAAAATAAAAACAATCAATAAAAATACCTATCACAGTTACACGACCACGTGTTATTTCGAACGACTACAGAGCGCACAAGGTCTTTTTCTGGTTAGACAAACTACCATTGGCATTTTATGGTTATTCATATCCTTTTTTCCAATATCTTTTTATTTTTTGTATCCCATTCTGCATATGTTTGTCTTATCTTTGTTAGTTAGTTGTATCGCCTCTTCTTTCAAGTTTTTGAGCTACATAAGAAGTGAAGGTGTAATAATCACGATTTAAAAAATGCCTTGCTAAGTAGGACATTTGAATAATGAATTTTGAATTTGGAATTTTGGTGAACACAGCAACTTGTATCTCAATTTAGGTAACGATAGAGAAGTAACAACAGGCTAGTTAATGGTTTATTTTAGTTTTTACAGTAATATATTGTTAAAAATTATATTCAAATTTATTTTCCCTATTATAAAATCAAATTGTATAAAATAATTAATACAAATTTTAATTTCTTTCATCCTCCCAAAAGATTCTCAGCACTACAGAAGACACGGTCTGGTGAAAGAATTGTTTTTTATTAATATAAAGTTTATCTAAATTGAATTTCATTTACTATTTATTGAAGGTTACACTACAAGATAAAAATTATTATTGAAATTACATGCACGACTTGAGATATTGCCGACGATGCAAAGATCTCACCTAGAATACCGAGGAAACGGAGTCATTCGGAAAACTTTGGATGAAGGGGTTGACCACGAATTCCATCCCTTTTTCAGCCATTTAGTGAGGACCCGCAGAAATGAAGCCAGTAATTGAATTGTCTTGTTGGCAAAGAACTAGTGTGTGAATCGTATAATAAATACAAGTGCCTCGGCTACAGGGCTCGTAGCAACGCCTACAATTTAAGTCTCGTCCCCCTTATTCAGCCTCTAAATCCGAATAGTAGTTATAGAAGTCGGTAATTGAATTTTCCCCGAGAATATATATTTGCGTCGCGATAAATTCCATTTCAATACTCACCCACTCGTCGAATTGGCTCTTCGAGTGTCAAGCCTCTGTATTGGGGCAATCCCTTTTTTTGATCTTTGAACCTTGTCGGAAAAATAGGGAAATACATGGGAAAAATGTTTGGGGAAGTCAAAGCAGATAAAGATTTTTCAGGTGGTTAATTTTTTGACAAAGGTAAGGACAAACTGATTGTCAAAACCTTTCATATGACAAATTGATAATGATAAGTAATATCCTATTTCAATAACAAAAGAAATTGGATTAATTAATTTATTAAATAATAAAAAGAGGTTTTTTCTTGACAGAAGAATTATTACAAAATTTTAATTACCATGCAGATTTATTCTGTTAACCTCCTACAAATTTTTATTCAAAAACTTTTAGAATTAAATGAAATAAATATCTTAGGAACACACTGTGTCAAGTAGTAGACATATAGAATAAACAATTATTACAAGATAATAAAAGAATTCAAAGAAATATAAATTGTCAATTAAAAATCATTAAATAAATACCTGAAGAGTACAAAGTTTTGTTTCGCACCATGTTTCAATAAAACCAAATTCCTTTCCAAACATGCAAAACATAACCTCAAGAACTTCTTCATAATGAACTTGCTCAAAATAAGATCCTTCAAAAAATGCCTTTAACATGCAGAACATCTTCAAAAAACAATTCAGAGTTATCAGAACAGAAACTCATAAGCTCTACTTTACATTTTTAAAAAATAAAAATAATCAACAAAAAATATTTTACTAGACAAACTGAATGTAGTTAACAGGACAAACACTAAAATGAACTTTCAATAATTCTACGTATTCTATGTTCGTCACAGAAATTACATAAAGATTGCAAGGTACTTTATGGACTACTTTAAATTCAAATGATATCTTTTAAGTGTATAAGGAGTCAATAAAATACCTTGAAAACTTTATGTAATTTGTGTGACGAACATAGAATACGTAGGATTATTAAAAGTTCACTTCATTCTAGTGTTTGTCCTGTTAACTACATTCAGTTTGTCTGGTAAGTTATATTTTGTTAATTATTTTTATTTTTTGAATGTAAAGTAGAGCTGATGACTTTCCGTTGTGATAATTCTAAATTGCATTTTAAAGATGTTCTCCATGTTTCAGGAATTTTTTTGAAGGGACTTATTTTGAAAAAGTTGTTTTGGAAAAAGTTCTTGAGGTTATTTTTTGCTTTTTCAGAAAGGAATTTGGTTTTAATAAAACAAGTTACGAAACAAAATTTTGTACTCTTCATTTAATGATTTTTAATTGACAATGTATATTTCTTTGAATTCTTTTATCCCCTGTTAATTCTATATATCTATTAAATTGTCAAAGTGTGTTCTAACGACATTCATTTAATTTAAGTGAAAAAGTTTTTGAATTTAAATTTGAAGGAGGTTAACAGAATAAATCTGTATGATTAAAAATTAATTTATTCCCTCGACTAAGTTGGATCTTCATAGCTGATATGACGATATTCTGCGGATAGTAGCCAATTTTTTTTCAATTTTCTCTTGTTGCATTCACAAAAGCCGGGGTGATACACTGAGAACAAACGATGAACCCGCTTGTCTACAATTAATTCGAAATTAATGTTATTTATCTGTAGACATATCATTATTTCGCATGAAAGTAAGAAAATATACATTTAATTGTATTTATTAAAACAATAAGGATCTAGGAAACTAGTTTAATTATCTATACGTTTTGTAATATTCAAGAGGATTACCTCTCTGATGCGGATTTGCATGGGCAAAAAGCCATAACGGTTTTGTTCTTTACCACGTTATTATTAGCAGTGTGCACTTTATTAGATTTAGACTGGTTCATATCTATCTGATTATTCATTCGTATGTATTCTATTTAACTCTGCCATTATTCAAATCAGCTAATTAATTAGAAACAGAGGCAGGACGTGCAAGAAAAATTCCTTTGATTTATTGCAGATAAGTGCTGCATTGCTAGGAAACGAGATTCTTTGAAGATAAGCCGACTGAAATGGCGAGGTGAGAGAAAATATAGAAATCCAAATGGTTATTCTTCAGCGTAAGTTAGTTACTGTATATTTACGATCATATTAAAAGTACGAAATTTTAACATGGAACAGATATGAAATTGAAGGGGTTATTATCGATATAACCGAGACAAATGTATGACGAATACACGGGTTGATGACATATACAGTAAATCATTGGATTTATCGAGGTTTACCTTACTTATGGCCAGCTCGATCCTCGGAATCGAGCTCACCAGACTATAATTCAAAATAAAAAATTCCACAAATCATGTTGAAGTTTCAAGAAATTGGATAGAATCTTTGTGCAGCATCACTACGAAAAGTTTCGGGAAGAATTTGGTAATTTGATTTTAATAGACATTATAGACTGCAAAGGTTTACAAGTAATTTATTCTAAATAATTTCATTATTGCATTTTTTCGCAGTGTATAATCGAAACGAAACAGCTCTTAAAAAATCATCCAATGACAAAATATTCTTTGAATACAAGAAACATTTTGGTGTGTTTGATAAAATCCCATCAGGTATTACTATTTTTTTCATCCAGTTAACGTTTTTATTCGATTTTATTTGCATAGCAACAGAATATATTAAACCAGGGAAGAATAACAAATAATTCTTTACTGAACTGTTACCTATTCAGGAATTTTCTAAACCATCCCAAGTCATGAAAAAATTTCACTTCACTATTCTTTTTCGAGAGACAGTTCAACCAATTCATCATTCAAATGGGATGGATACCTACACATAAGTCAAATCTAAGGACAAAGAATATATTTGCAAAAAATTAATAGATTTAGCAACGGCAGGAAACACAAATACACAACAATCCCTGGAGGTTGCTACCATCGAATAGAGATCGGTATTTTGAGGAGCACAAAAAGAATTTCTCATCAATTATGTGTGAGATACAGTCGTCCAGTCGTCTACCTGCTGCTCAACAAGTCAGTTGGACGAACTAATGAATAGGACGCCCCCTACTGGGAACACCGAAACTAACGTATAATAAAATCATATTCAGATATAAATATTGGTTTTTGATTGTTTATACACTTGGATGTTCCACTTCTAGAGTAGTTCAGAGGGTAGGCAGATAACTATCATCACTTTTGTGATGAAGCAACTTATTTCAAGAGGAGCACTAAACGCTTGATTGAACAAGTACTGTATGGTATTTAGGTACTTGGACTCCACCGTAAACCATTGCAAAGGTAGCACATTCAACATAATAATAATACGCTTGTAACAACAATTTGATATATTCTGTTTTATTATTAATTTAAAATTCAGAACCGTGCCGTTTAAGTTTGGACGAACCTGCATATAATTAAAAATTCAATAAACTTAAGCAGGACTGGATTTTGGAATCCTAGGGAGAAATACATGAAACTTGGTGACGAAAATTATTTATTATTCCACCAGCTTCTCAGCTGGATCAGTTTCTCTATCAGATTTTTTTAAATGAAATTTGTTTCAAATATACCTTTTACAACGGCTAATAATTTAGCCATTCATATAAAAAATAACAAAAATGAGACAAATAAAGACAATAAATCTGTAGTTTATAAGTAGACTTGCAATGATTTCTTTATGGTGTACATGTGAAACATGAAGAAAAAAATCCATAAACACTAGCGCAGTTGTATCTCAGACATCTTGCATTCAACAGATGCCAGTCATTATTTGAATATTTTAATATTAGCCTTCTACATATTTATTTTCAAAAAATTATATCGAATAATTATAACTTCAGGAATTAAATTAAATTAATGTCATATAAGTATCACTTATATCAAACGAAATATAAAATGAACATTCATTATAAGACATCCAAATAATATAACAAAATCCAATAAATAAAAATTGTTAACCAAAATCCTATAAATTAAATATTTTGAGTAAACAAAATTTTGTTTCTGGTGATAAATCTTATGGAAACAAATATCTTTCAAAACTGTTTAACATAATCTTAAGAATTTCATCATGAAACTATCTTACTTAGAATATTCAATATTATTGGATATCTAACTAAGTTCCTTTGTATAAAATTTCAAGATATGTAAAAACATTACTGAAAAACAAGTTTCAAGAGAGACTTTGCTTCGTCAGTACTCAAATAATTCATATTCGATAAAATATAACATTAATCAACAACAAATATTTACCCACCCTTCAACAATTTAGAAAACTTCTGGTAAATGAATACTGAAAAATTTAAATGGAGTGTAACGTTAACTACAAATAAATAATTCTGTGGTTTACCCTTGATCTAAAAGATTGAAAGACAATTGAACGGCCTCTGTTATAGAACAAGGACTGTCTGTATAAAAAATGTTAAGGAAACCAAATAATTATATATTATGAATAAAATAACATAAATAGAGGTTAATACTTGATAGAAGGTATATAAAATTATTTAAATATTTTAATATTAGCCTTGTACATATTTAATTTCAATAAATTATATTCAATAATTGTAACTTCAGGAATTAAATTAAAGTCACTTATATCAAACGACATATAAAAGGCATCCAAATGATATAACAAAATCCAATAAATAAAAATTGTTAACCAGAATCCTATAAATTAAATATTTAGAGTAGACAAAATTTTGTTTCTGCTGATCAATCGTATGAAAACAAATATCTTTCAAAAATGTTTAAAATGTCAGTCATTTGAAATAATTCGAACATAATTTCCACAGCTATGAAATTATCTATAATGAAATTAAAAATACCAGACTCACATTTTTGGAAGCAGTAGAAATGAATAGCTACCTTAAAATTCTTCTCAACTACCAAAGAGATATCGCCAGATCTCCCTTCTTGAATATTTTCATTTAGTAACATATTTTATGGTTAATTATATCATCTTTTCGCATATTTTTCCTTAACGTTATTTCCGAATATTAATGGTTATTTGCATCCTTTTTTTAAATGTTTCCTTATCTATATTTCCGAAAATTTTTACTATAAAAAAAGTGAAGGCGTAATTTTGAGAATAAGTTCAAAATGTAAAGCTGAAGAAGCGCCATAGTGTTTTCGAAACAATTTCATGATTCAATAAATTGTGGAAATATTCTTTATTACTTCTTTTAATTGAAATGAGTTTCCAACAAATAAGGACCGCTTCAGTTGAACTGCAATATGTAAATTTTCATAAATTCATTTAACGTCCATAAAATACAAGAATCCAGTGAACGGAACTTATATGCTCGAGAATATAATGAGGCCAAAGGTCGCTCTTAAGATAGGTACACTTTCCTTTCCTGAGTAGTTGGTTTCTTAATAGAATAAAGTGATACATCAATGGAAAAAATCGAATAATCCTCAATTAGGAGTTATTGATTTGTTAGAATACGTCAGTAACATCCCATTCCTCACATCTCGAACGAGAGAATAGTGTTAAGCTTACAAAGTATATTGAAGGCAATAATATTAACTCCAGACATGCATGCAATATGATTAATCAGATATGTTTTCCTTACAGATCTCTTTGTAGGTACCGCGATCGGCTTCATTCAATAACAAATTGTTTCTTAAGTGAACGCTGCTCCATCGTATAGATTTTTACTTCGTGTTTTACACGCTTTTAGCGCTTAGGGGTAAAGTTTGGACAGGACAGAACTCGGCAAGAATTTTAGTTTAGAAGACGAGACTGATGTTTTTAGAGTCGATTTTGGTTTAGTCAAAGGTTTCTTTAGTGATGAAAGATCACGAGTAAAGGTCGATTCTGCAAATGTATGTATAGATTCAATATTTGCTGTACAAAATATATACAATTAATTTTCTCTCGTTTAACCATTATTTACTGACTACAAAATATTTCAATAAACAGATTCCGGGTCCCTTCTTTTTCGAATTAGTATATACTTTTATTTGTCGGATTTCTTCATGCAGCTTAAATAACAAATGATTAGCTATAATGAAATTTTTATCATCATAAGAAAGTACACATTTTCATTTAACTATTAAAAATCAATATCAAATACTTGACAAAGTTATTTATCCTTTTCGCCGATTTAAATTGAAGTTAAAATCAATGAATTAGCCCCCCAGACAACCTTACTTCCTCAACAAGAAGAATTCCGTTATGCATTTGCTCACAACATGCCATAATCTCTTCATCGGTAAAGGAATTAGGGGAACTCAACATCTACCGTCGAAGTTACAGGTGCCCGGCAGAAATTAACATAAAGTTACCTTTAAAAATGCAGCATGCAAATGGGTCAGTCGGCTCTAACGGTAAAAAGGCAGAAGAATAGGTATTCTCTTGAGAATAGATCTGGGTGAACTAAGGATTAAAAATGATTGGTTTAAGTCCAGAAAGGGAAACTGATTATAGTTGAAGAGGGTCAAAAATATTTTCCTGTGAATGAATCAGGTGGAGAGGAAAATAAAAAGCTAGAGAACTGAAAATGAAACTATAAACTAGATAAAATAAGAAGGAACGGTTTTTTACTTGATAGAAGGATTATTACAAAATTTGAATATTAAAACAGATTTAATCTGTTATAAGCTTTGTATGATTTTTTGTGAACATGGAACATACAGTACCTTGGATATAAAGGTACCTACTTATATGTTTTTTGAAGATCATGTATTTCTAAGATGGCACTGGGTAAGTCTATACATTGTTTAATTGATATTATTATTTTTTTATATGTAAAGTTGAACTGATCTTATCGTAACTTTAATTATTTCTTGAGGATGTGCTAGCTACATGTTTTGAGATTTTTTGAAGTAATTTATTTAAATACATTGAATATTTCAAATAAATTAGTTTTTGAGAAGTTCTTGAAATTATGTTTTATATTATTGAGAAAGAGTTATTTTTCATTAATATAGTATCAGAAAACAATACATTTTGTAACAAACAGGGCTTCGTACGTTTGTCTGAAGAGTTCAGTAAGCATGCCTGGAACGAAACAAAAAATGTTTGCTTATTTATATTTTAATTTCAATTGACAATTTATATTCGTTGGTTTTTCTTAATTCCATTTGATATTGTATGATGAATTTTGATTTTAAACGTCTATTAAATATGAGCAGTGCTTATAAAGACATTAATTTAATTCTTAAAGTTTCTTCAAAAAATTTTTTTAAATTAAAATTGTAGAAGACAACAGATTAAATCTGTTTTGATATTCAAATTTTATAAACTAGATGTTTTGTTGAAATTATTGTTGAGGTGCAAGCAATTTTGAAAAGGTACCGAACCACGAAATTATTTTCGACAAATAATGATAAGAAACAACGTCTTTTGTGTAAATAAAAATATGCAGATATTAGTTAGAAAATTTTTTGAAAGTATCAATCCGTTCAGAATGTGAGGTGATTCGCGAAATTATTATACATCGTTGAACTATAGCAAAAATAAAATAACAAAAAATCGAAATATATATTATTGTCAACACATATGCAGTGATTTAGTTATTAATAACGCTAATTGTATAAGTTCGAACAAATGAGAAGGAGGATTCTTGATGTTGAATTAATTTCTTTAGGATTTAATCAACAACCGCAAATTATACCTTGTACGGATCTGTACTGACGATCTTATTCTACAACAATTAATTAATTTGACTATGATCCGGCTTTGAATATATCCGAAATTCCCACATAGCAACATTAAATAACCAAGTTATTCCAGGCAATGATTGATAACAATTATTTAATGATATGTTCATAGGATTGTTATTAATTATCATTCGATATCTGTTTTCTGAGCCCCAGCGTAGAGATTTATCGTTCTGGAATACCTTATAAATTAACTCTAATTCAAAATGTCAGTCGAGTTTGAGAAATCAATCAGTGTATTATCTGCTCGTATATGGTAAGAAAGAAAAGTTGCTAGAGCTAAATGGTTTCTGTTCTTCGGGTAATAGTGCTAACTGATATGTGTATTTGGAAAGTTGTTAACTGGAATTACTGCAAGGTGATCAGTGGGAGGTAATAAAAACATACTATGTGGAGATATTATAAATTGAAATAATAAGAAGAGGTTTTTCACTCAATAGAAGGATTCTTATTAAATTTAAATATCAAAACAGATTAATTCTCTTAACCCCCTATAAATTTTAATTTCAAAAAATTTTATTCAAAAACTTTTAGAATAAATTTAATATCTTATAAGCACTGCTTATATTTGAAAGACATATAATTCAAAACTCATTATATATCTAAATATTAATATCAAATGGAATAAAAAAACCCAAAAAATATAAATTCTCAATTAAAATTAATAAACAATGAATGCATTTTAGAAAAAGATTTAGTTTTCATAAATATAAGATCAGAAACAAAATTTTGTCTCATTCGAATATTCATTTATGAATTTTAATTGACAATTTACATTTGTTGAGTTTTTTAAATTCCATTTGATATTATATAATGAGTTTTGATTTATATGTCTATTAAATATAAGCAGTGCTTATAAGACATTAATTTAATTCTGAAAGTTTTTGAATGAAATTTTTTGAAATTAGAATTTATAGGAAGCTAACGGAATAAATCTGTTTTGATATTTAAATATTATAAATTATTTTGAAGATCGCAGTTTTTTATTTAAAATATCCAATTTGTTTAGAATCGAGATAAAGTTCTTTGGTTCAATTTTTCCGCAGGCCCAGAGTTTGTCTTTTTGGAATTGAATTAATTTTATTTCTATTATTCTATTACTATTCCAATGAAAAATTGAATCATGCTATATAGGTACAAATAAATGCTTGAATTGATGTCCCCTGCGTTTTCAGCCCATTTACTGTTGACCCTGTATATGAATTAAGATCCATATAATTAGAATAAATTGCGAAATACACAAAGGGATATCGTCTGGAAATGTTGCAAAAATTCCGCAAGAACAAATTATCGAGATCTGCTCGCGATCTTGGAATGAAAAATGAAGATTAATTAAGACAATCTCGCAATAATTATGAATGTAGATGTTTATATTAATCAACCTTCCCCAACAATTACAGTTTGGTTTTAATAATAAGATACCTCCAGATCATTAAACGTAATTATAATTTTTCGGAACTGAGCTCAGGCTTCGATGGTGGATCCATTTTAATAGCCGTTAGAGACCGAATAAAATGCTAACCATGAAAAATAATTATGGGAAATAAACTGCTGGGACTAAGGGACTCGAAATTGAGGGTATCTTCTTGTAATTGACTCGCAACTTGACTATAAACTGGTACTCATTAGTGGGCTTCGTTTTGGGGAACAGTAGTGCTTTTGTTTTTTTTTGTGAGACATTCTACCGAATTTTTTATTGTACTTTTTTAGGGGTTGTGTTTTACCACATGTTGATTGTTGGACAGCATCAGTTAGTGGAGTGAATTGAATTTTTTTACATCTCGAAAATTGGATGATTGTTCATATTATTAGGATTATTGATTCCATCATAATCGTAATCGTCTGATTAATGCAATTGCAAAACTTTTTTATTGATTCAAAATATAAAAATTCTATGTATATATGTTAATTTTTCCCGTTTTTTCAAATTTTTCTAGCGAACAAGTAACTCTAAATTGTGTCAAGAAAAATAAAACTGGGTTAATCATGATAAAACTGATATTGTCGTTCACTCAAGACAGTACTTGGAATTGACCCTTAAATGAAATAAAAAAGAATATTTCCACAATTTATTATTAACAATAATTGTTTAGCCAACACTGTGGCTTCTTCAGGTTTATATTTTAAATTATATTACCTCTTCACTGTTAAATCTATTCAAACTCGAAAAAAGAGGAACGGAACACAAACAGCCCCATCAATTCACAGAAATAGCGATAAGGAATAATATTCGAAAAAGAGATATAAATAATCATAGAATCGGAGCCAATTTTCGGAAAAACCTCAATAAGTAAAAATATTCAGTGAATAGATCTGGTGATACCTGTTTGGTCGTTGAGAGGAATTTTAAATTACTGCTAATTTCAACTGCTTCCAGAAGTGTCAATCAGGTACTTTTACTTTCATTATGGACAATTTCAAAGTTATTGTTGAAATTATGTCCAAATTCTTTCAACTAATAAATATATAATCAATAATAAATTGTGGAAAATATTCTTTATTATTTTAATTAATTAAAATGAAATTTTCATCAGTAAGGACAGATTCCATTAATTGGATGGGAATTTATTGTTAGAAGAATTGTAGAATATTTTTGAAATGTGCTTTACAATATAATATCGGGTATTTTTTTGAAAGTGATAGAACTTCGATTGGGATGATTTAAAACATTTTTCTCATAATGCCAACACCAGCTAAATAATAATAAATCATTTTTTAAATTAAATTGTCATGAACGCTGAGACCAAACGCAAAAAATTATCTCAGAAACGTGCAAAAAACATTAGTTTTCATAAATCAAGCATCGGAAAAATGTGTGTAATTTGACTAAGATTTTTTCGGTAGAATCATGTTTTAACAAAATCAAATAATTTTGAAACACTACACCTATCGGGTGTTTTTCTTTAGAGTGATATAACTTTCGATAGGGATAACTGTGATTTGACAGAAGGTATAATAGAAGCCATGTTGTTGTGTATAATAGAAGCCATGTTGTTTTGACATTTCTGTTCAGTAAGCATTGACAAATTATCATGGAAAGACTCACGCCGCAACAATGTTTACAAATTGTTGAAATTTATTTTCAAAATCAGTGTTCTATGCGCACTTCGTGAAATTTATGGTTTGCATAGTCGTCCATCAGAGCAGCTTATTCGTCGAACTATCGATAGATTTCGGACAACATTTTCTGTACTCCATGCAACAACAACAAGACAAAGAACTGTACGTACAGAAGAAAATATCGCTGCTGTAAGTCATAGTGTTAATGATGATCCAGATTTGTCTGTTCGTCGACGTTCACAACAAGTTGGACTCTGTGCATCCACCACATGGAAAATTTTGCGCAAAGATCTTGGTCTACACCCATACAAGATCCAACTGGTACAAGAACTAAAGCCACTTGACCTTTGTTTGCTGATTGGGCCCTAGAACAGCTTGAAGTTGATCCACTTTTTCATCGTAAAATTTTATTTAGTGATGAAACTTATTTCTGGTTGAACGGCTATGTAAACAAGCAAATTTGCCGTATATGGAGTGAAAACAATCCTCAAGAAGTTCTCCAAGTTCCATTGCATCCTGAAAAATGGTGTGCTTTATACGCTGGAGGCATATTTCTCTAAAAACGATGCTGGAGAAAATGTTGCAGTGAACGGTGCTCATTACAGATCGATGATCAATGATTATTTGTTTCAAAATTTGAGTGGTATCGACCTAGAGGTGTTTTGGTTCCAACAAAATTACACCTCATGCTGCTACCGTAACAATTGATTTATTGAAAGAAGGATTTGGCGATAGCATTATTTCGAGAAATGGTCCAATTAATTGGCCTCCAAGATAATACGACATAACTCTACTGGATTATTTTCTTTGGGGTTATATCAAGTCATTGGTTTATGCTTATAAACCAGAAACAATAGACGCTTTGAAAGCCACAATAACTCGTGTTATTGATTAAATAAAGCGTGAATTACTCAAAAAAGTGGTCCAAAATTAGTCTTGTCGAATGCGGATCCTCAGAGCTAGTCATGGTAGACATATGCCGAAAATTATTTTTAAAACATAAATGTCATGAAATTATATTTCAAATAAAAAAAATTTGGCTTCAATCTTAAATTAAATGTATTTAATTTCAATTTAAAGTTCTATCACTCTAAAAAAACACCCGATATATTCCATCGGCCGATCATAAATTCTGTAAGGTTGGATGAATAAACTCAATAAATATCCCAGGCGAACTCACGACACGTTGGATTCTCATTTTCTGTTGTTACACCTGAAGAACTGCAGTCAAATATGTTAAACTAGCGTAACATTGTCTGCGCCTAAACAAACATTATTAAATTAAAATGTTCTGGAGGTAAGTGTTACGGCATGATTGTCACATCTACAGAAACATTAAAATCGAATTAGTTTAATAATTTCGAACCTGCATTTTCTTTTTCAGTTCCGACAAAATTACGATACGCAAATTAACTTCGAGCTGTCGCAGGTATAATAAATTCACAGTACGACCGTTGTCTCTCTGACTTGGCTGTAATTTGGAATCAGATGAGGTCGAAAAAAAATTTACAGATAGGTACTTTCACTTCACGATGTAATCTACACCACGCTTGTCGAATGTTTGCATAACGATTCTATTATATTGATGGCCCCGGTAATTTACAATAGGTATTATGCAAATAAGATTAATTTTGAGATTACATTATTGGTGGTCCATTTATCATGGTTTGGTATTTATAAGATTTATTATCCCTCTAATGCCATGTAGTTTGATTTCAGTTTATTGACGTCTTGGTTATTCATTTGGAAATCGTAAAGTAAAAAAAACGAGGAAAAAATCTGAAACTAAACGCAATATAAGCATCCTGTATATGTTTTAAAAAAGTATTTTTTATCCATTCCAAATTAATATTATTGAATGGTATAGCTTAAAGATCATTTGAACCCTTTAATAGTTATAACCTGCCCTTTTCTTTACATACAAATTTTGTTATTCAAAATGTAAACCTACCTGAAGATGCTACTGTGATAGCGAATCAATTGTTGTATTAAATAACAATAAAAGTGGAAATCAGAATAACCTTATTTAATATTACTTAAGATTAAAAGACTTTATTTAATATTTGAAAACATACCTGAATATTTTATACTGAGTTTAAATACTCACCTGATAAAGTAATGATATAACGAAACAATTGTTATATAAATAATTAAAATGGGTTTAAGATAAAATTGTTTTTATAAAATTGAATAAAATGAATTACTACGTAATACCTCAAGTAAATATACGATATTTTTATATCATACGATACACATTTTTTCAAAGAAGCACTGCAACTGAAATATAAAAGTAAAAATCAAAAGTAAGCGAAGTAATTGTGCTATGTTGAATTACTTAAAAATGGCAAACTTTAAATTTATATCAACTGAAATATAATGATCGAGTAAGATATTTACGTAGTAATTCATTTTATTTGACTTTAAATTCAGAATAATATATTCTTACTTCTACCATTTATATTGAAACTATATACAAAAACCATCAAAATGATATCCTTATATATCATCAAATATTTTTCAATATCTCGGAAAAAAGCTTTTTACCCGACATGAAAAATCTTAATACAAATGTATTAACAAAATAAAAATAACTGAACGAGAATTCCAACGTTTGATAGCTATTTCGGTCAATAGACTTTTCGGAAATGTATTGGATTCAGATTCAAATATATCACAAGATCAATATATAATTTTCTTGCATTTGTATGTTAAAATACATACTTATATAATTTTTGTTGATACATTGTATCAATACGTTTCATGTCGTGATGTAAAAATATTTTTTCGAGACATTGAAAAATATTTTATATTGATTATATGTAAGAATATCATTTTGATAGTTTTTGTATATAGTTTCAATATATATTTTAGAAGTTATAATAGAATATATAATTCTGAATTTGAAATCATTTAAATTTTACTTCTATTAAGTATTAACTCATATTAAAATTGTCTCATTTTATTTAATTTATATTGATAAAATTCTTTACTAGTAAGACTCATTCCCTTTAATATTTAAAAAAAGTTTTATTATATAAGTTTGATAAGTATCTATAGAATAGAATAGAAATTCATATTTATAGAATATGAATGGAATTGCAAATAGTTCTTTCAATGAATTGTAAAGAAGTAACTTTTTATACAGAGTGTTTATGAATTTCGTGTTAGTTTAAATTTCTTTGCATCATTGTTTCAAAATATTCCAAAAATTTGAATCATGTTGAAATTTGATTTCAAAACAGAACTTGCAAATTGAGTTAAATTATGATGAACCACCAGAGTGTAATTATGTATGTATCATGCGAACTTTGATTTAAAATAATTACATGAGAATTAGAACCACCGAAGATAGTCAAATTCAACGTTGTATGTTGCAATCTCTGGCGATCTGTGAGCACATCTTGGAAAAAAAATTGTCGCAAGTTAGATTCACTCTTAGCTCAGATTTCTGTGAAGGAGTTATTCTCTACATAAACGTTATGCGTTTGCCTAAAATTCTTGAAGTTACCTGTCCGATGGTAGCCTAAATTTCGTGTCTTCAAAGTGGGTCATCCTCCGGAATTCGGGGGTTGATTACATACCACCGGGTACGACGATTGCATGATGACTTCGCTAGACCGGAAGTGCACCTGTGATTCGTTAATTCCATTATCATTATTCTTCGAAGGTAATTAAAAAGAATACACACGAATTTGATGGGTGGCTGAACCAAAACAGCATGCATAATTATCGAAATGAAGGATGTGTGCATGTCTCAATTCTTGAGCATTGTAACGTTGAACGTAGTGGCGGAACCAGAAGTCAGTAACCTTGAGTTATCATTCATAACTATTATAAATATTTTCTGTCATGATGTCTAGCGAGACATGTTCGCGAATGTAGTGTTAGCGCAGAATATTGTAGCTCAAATGGGCTTCGAGGATATCGAAATTATGTGATTAATTTTTTTTTTTCGATACTAAGTTCATTTTTGACACCCTTTCGCACCATTAATTGTACTGAATGAGCCTGAATTTTCCTATTGTTTTATTTACCATGAGGTTACAATTTTTCTGAATTCCAATATGAAACTTTTAAAAATCAAATTTAATGTGAGTCAATACTTGATAGAAGTAAAATTTCAATGACTTTAAATTCAGAATTATATACTCTTACTTCTACAATACATATTGAAACTATATACAATGATCTATCAAAATGATATTCTTATATATAATCAATATAAAATATTTCTCAATGTCTCTGAAAAAAGCTTTTTACAACCCGACACGAAACGTATTAATACGAATGTATCAACAAAAGCTATATATAAGTATGTATATAACATACAAATACTAGAAAATCCACTATTCCAAAATTATCTAAAATTCTCAAAATAAAGGACCAAATAAAAATAATTGAACGGGAATACCAACATTTGATAGCTATTTCAGTCTCTAGACCTCTTCAGAAATGTATTGAATTCAGATTTAAATATATCACAAGATTAAAATTTAACTTGCCAAATAAGATAAACCCTGGAACGAATAAACTCGAAGCAAGCTTTAAAGTATCTAAAATAAAACAGAAATGCTCAACCTATTGTTACCATTACCCTATAACCATTTGTACCCGGAACACAGAAAAACAAAACAAAAATTATTCACCCAAAATAATGTCCCATGATAAGAAAAATAACCAGAATTTCAAAAATTATAAATAATTAAGGAATATATTGTGGATATTTAGACTCTATATGAATTTATTTCATAATTCAAAAATCAATTTGAATTTGAGTCAATACTTGATAGACGTAAAATTTGAATGACTTCAAATACAGAATTATACATTCTAACTTGTACAATATATATTGAAACTATATACAAAAACTATCGAAATGATATCCTTATATATAATCAAAGAGAAATATTTATCAATGTCTGGGAAAAAATCTTTTACATCCAGATATAAAACCTATTAATACAAATATACTAGAGACCGAAATAGCTATGTTCAATTATTTTTATTTGATCCTTTGTTTTGAGAATTTTAGATAATTTTTTAATAGTGGATTTTTCGTATTTGTATGTTAATATACATACTTTTATAGGTTTTGTTAATACATTTCTATTAATATGTTTCATGTCGGTATGTAAAAAGTTTTTTCCGAGGCATTGAAAAATATTTCATATTGATTATATATAAGAATATCATTTTGATAGTTTTTGTATATAGTTTCAATATATATTGTAGAAGTTAGAATATATCATTCTGAATTAAAAGTCATTTGCCCTGAGGTTTCAATTTCTCTGAATCCCAACGTGAAACTTTTAAAATGCATAATGCTCGTTTTTTGTGAAGTTCATTTTACGTTTATTGAATCCAGTTCTGAATAAACGTCCGATCTGATCGGATAATTTGAAACATAAATTTTTATATACCTAACTAGCTTTTTACCCGCGGCTTCGCCCGCAGTGGAGTCATTAAATAAGTATGAAAGATAAAGGGTAAGGGTATAATAATAGTAAAACTTCATTACTGAAGTAGCTAAATTTGACGATTTTTTGACAAACAATTGTTTTATCTTTCGTAAAAAAATTTTTTTTTTTAAATATAAAGTACCCTGTTACTTCTAATACCTTCAAGAGTATATGTACAAAGTTTCATGATGATCGGTTCAGTAGTTTTTGCGTGAAAGCGTAACAAACAAACTTACATTCGCATTTATAATATTAGTAGGGATAGTAGGGATAGTAGGGATAGTAGGGATGATTACGTTATATTTAGTTAGTTTTGAAATATCGTAGGATGAAGAAATTCTATATTGCTCATCCAGTGCCGAATCTTACTCGTGAAAAAATAATCCCGAAGATATCATATCTTGAGATCGTGAGAATGCCAATTTCTGATTATTTCCCTTGTACAACGCATCGATAGGGAATACAGTCGCTCGTTAATCAAATGAAATAATATTTTTAATAACTATGAATATTCATAGTAATAACGCATTGATTTCCATGTGAAAAAACTCGATTCGGATTTACAGCCTAAACTTCTCACGATGGTGCTTTGTTTGCAGTTATTTCGTTATTAATTGGGAAATCCTTCTTGCAAATTCATTTTGATGAAGATCAATCACACTGAGATGATGGGAGAACAATTTTAAAATTATTTTGATCGGATGTTCTGCCTGCAATTGTTAGGTTGAGCTATGGAAATTTCGTAGGAAGAAAATAAGTATAATTATATGATTTACACAATGTCTTCTTCGTTGTGACATTCAGAGTGCCATTGAAAAATCGTTAACTTAATTTAAAAGGTTTAAATATCAAAACAGATTTCTCTGCTATCCGTTTTTTCCGAGGCAGTGAAAACTATAAATTGTAATTTCGAAAAATTTTATTCAAAATTTAGAATTAAATTAATGCCTTATAAGCACTGCATGAATTTAGAAGACATATAATATCAAAACTAATTATATAATATCAAATGGAATAGAAAAACCCAACAAATATAAATTGTCAATTAAAATTAATAAATAAATATTAGGAGACAAAATTTTGTTTCTGATCTTATATTTATGAAAATCAAATCTATTTCAAAAATGCAGAACATAATTTTAGAAACTTCTACAAAATTAATTTATTTGAAATATTTAAATAAATTACTTCAAAAATCTCTCAAAACATGTTGTACATCATCAAAAAGCAATTTGAAATCAAATAAGGTCTTCGTCAGTCCAACTTCACCTTTAAAAAATGAAATCAATTAACAATACATAACTTACCAGAAAGACCTCGTGGTATTCTTGTTAAACAAACACTAAGATTAGGGAATTTTAAAAATCCAACGTATTCTATGTTCATCACAGAAATCACACAAAACTTGTAAGGTATTTTAGGGCCTTAGTTAAAACCAAATGACATTTATATAATGAGATTAAAAACTGAAATATAATTATATATGCAATAAAATATTAAGAAGAGGTTTTTTGCTTGGGATTATTACAAAATTTAAATATCAAAACAGATTCATTCTGTTAGCCTCCTTTAAATTTTAATTTCAAAAAATTTTATTCGAAAACTTTATAATTAAATTAATGTCTTACAAGCACTGCTTAAATTTAGTAGAACTCTTCTTATTATTTTATTTTAATTTAAAATGGATTTCAGTTGCCAATATTACCCTGAAAATTATAGTTTTCAAAAATCAGCACGATACCTGAAATTTAAACATAACAGATATGTAATACCTTTTTTTGTAGATCGAAGCTAATCCAAACGTTCAAGAAATAGAATAACATATATGATTAATTGATCTTTAAATTTCGTCCAAATTTAGGTCACTCAAATTATATAATTTGAGTTATAAATAACCCTGTTATTTATCTTTTCGGGCGTTTTTGGCAAAATTGTTCATTTTTATTTCGAGATAATTTGAGGTACGGTAAAGTTGCATATTCATCAATTCTACAATTAAATATTACAAATCCTAACTTCACCTCGTCATACCCACTATGTATTGTGACAAAACGAAATTCCATTTTGCAATGCAATTCTCTATCGCAAAGCAAACCTTTGAACTTTAAGATTTCCGAGAACTCTGCGACAAATTGATTATAGAAAAGATTCCATAAACTCAACAATTGACCAACACAGCCTTATTCAATTTTCAACGCTTGCCAATATATTCATACATAAAAGGATAAACCTGCATAAATGAGAAAGCAGACTCATTCGATATGACTACAAAGGAATAGGATTATATCGAATGCAGATGGAATTCCATTTAATTACCTCGCTGGTATATGGTGTTGAAAAATGCTAAGTCCATTCATTAGGTGTAAAACGATCAGATGTTCATCGAAATGAGCGATTATGACTTCTGTGACATTATCCTAATCTGTGTTCGGATTACGTCAAAAGTAGCGAAAAGGTTAAACAGGAGACGCAAAAACCGATATATCCATTCCATTTCTTTGTCAGTTTTAACGATCGTGGGAATATAAGCAAATAAATAATAATAATGTATGCTCAAGCAATAATCATTTGCGAATTATAACAAAAACTTGCCACTTGTAATTTCCATAAACTATCCTGGTGTGTAAATTATATTCTTATACCACGTTCGGCATCTCTCTTGACCCAACCAAGTACAGCAGTGACTGCAATTATTTCTTCTGTCTATCCCGCAGTCTGTTACATTTTCTAAATTACACACTTTACATGATTGTTCTATGTGTAACAATTACAACAAATGATTAATTGTGGAATACTATTCGGTAAACGCGTAGGTTTCGTAGGTTAAGGTTTTACTATTTCCGGTAGTTAAGGATGATCTTGTTCGAACTTTATTTAGTCACCATGTTTTTCAGTTTTGAAATTAATGATATACTGGTATACCTTGTAAAAGAAGATTTATCGTTATTTAAACGTTAATATATTTTTTAGACAAAGAAGCAAAAACAGACATATGATATTATTATATGAAATTTTTAATCATTAATTATTATTAATGAGAAATCTCAAAATTTGGATGCCAATTTATTATGGAATTAAATAAATGAAAATTATCATTATTATTAATTAGCCTTAGAGGCCTTAATGAGGAAAGTTCTGTTTGATGACCCTTTTAATGTGTTAAATTTAATTATACTTGGTTCTAGTATGAATACACTTTGGATAACCCTTGTATCTAATTGGATGCTTTGTGTGTGCGCGAGCTAAGGCTTGATATTATAATTTTGTTATTTAAAATTGAAATCTAAATATTATTAATTTTGATTAGTGTCAACAGGGGGGTTCAGTTTGAATTTTTAATAAGTTTATTTTCAAAACATATCTTAAAATCAAAGTAATCTGAAATATAAATCTGTGACTACTAAACTAATCTAATGTGTATGTTCTTATATTACATCAATAAATTAAATCTCTTTTGATATTCAGAGTTTGGTATTAATCCTTTTATCAAGTAGAAAATGTTCTTATTATTTCATTTTACATATAATATATAATTATATTTAGGTTTTTGAATCAAGAAATTTTTTTTCATTATATAAATATCAAGTGGTTTAACTAAGATCATAAAGTACCTTACAAACTCTGTGTGATTTTTGTGGAGAGCATAGAACAAAGAATACAAGGTATTGCTTGTTCTTTGATTTTAAATGTACCTAGTTTTAATGTTGATCAAACAAAGATTCCACGGGGTCGTATGGTTATTTATTGTTAGTTGATTTTATGTTTTAAATGTGAAGCTTATCTGAGTTCTAATTTATTTTTGAGGTTGTGCTACATGTTTTGAGAGTTTTGAAGTAACTTATTTAAATATATTAAATATTTCAACAAAATAAGTTTTGGAGAAGTTCTTACAATAATGTTGTGAATTTTTGGAAAAGATTTAGTTTTCATAAATAAAAGATCAGAAAAAAAACATTTTGTCACAGACAGAGCTGTCTGACGACTTCAGGTGCGCATGCTCGGAACGAAACATTCAAATATTTATTTATTAATTTGAATTGACAATTTATATTTGTTGGGTTTATTTATTCCATTTGATATTGTATAATGATTCTTGATTTTATACGTCTATTAAATATAAGCAGTGCTTATAAGACATTAATTTAATTATAAAAATTTTTGAGTGAAATTTTTTGAGATTAAAATATAGTAGGAGACTAAAAGATTAAATCTGTTTTGATATTCAAAGGATATATATTTTTATTTCAATATGAAAAATTTATTTCATATATCGAATCAACTTATATATTGCTATATGTTGGGGTTACCATTTGTTAAGTTGAAAAAACTGGAAAAAAAAGTGGAGGATATGCACAAAGACAAAAAGAAATAAAAATATTTTAATGAAAGAAAAAATATCTTACTTGTAAAATTCGCCACAATTCCAGACATTCAAATCATCTTTCTTAATTTACTATTTCAAATTATCAAGAATTGAATGGACTCGACATATGGCCCATTAAAATAATCACAAATGATATACGTACCTCACTTCGTTTCATTGTAATGATTCGCTATTTGTTTAGAACTTTTCGTAGAATTCAGTTCCGAAATCGTAAAAAAACTCAAGTTTCGCATTATAGGCCACAAAGGCGACACCCAAATGTTGTTTTTTCTCTACCTGCACGCCAAACTAATGAGAGAATATTATTCTGAAAGGAACTACCTGTGTCCGACAGTGGTTTTGGTATGCTGAATAAGGCGCCTTATCTGTTTTGCCATTCAAACGCCAGTTTGGGAGCACCCGAAAATGCTTTTTCTTGTAAGAATTCCTGTGCTAGATCCCTTAGATCGATAATGATTTTAAAGATTGTTAGAAAGGAATTATAGCACTCAACGGCCAAGAATGGGGAAATGGCGGAGTACTATATTAATGTACGTACTTCTTTCTATTTAGCCATGGACATTATTAAAATTTTTTTCGCTGCACCAGTACTAATACTTATTTATTATTAAAAATTTGAATCTTACAACAAATTGAAATATGTTTATCTTCTACAATTTTAATTTCAAAAAAATTTCTATTCAAAAACTTTTAGAATTAAATTTATGTCTACACAAGCACCGCTCACATTTAATAGACGTATATAATCAAAACTCAATATATAATGTCAAATGAAATAAAAAACCCAACAGATATACGAAAGTAATTAAAATTAATGAATAAATATTTAAAGGAGACAAAATTTTATATATAATATATAATTATATTTTGGCTTCAATAAATCTCATTATAGAATGTCAATTAATTTAAATAAACCTTAAAATAACTCACACTGTTCTTTGATTTGTTAGAACATAGATCAATCTTGAATTATATAGTTGATCTGTATTTCGAAGCTTAAGTCTTTTAACACGTGAGAGATATAGGTTAGGTTTTTGATTTTGATATTTGGAATATTAAATGAGGACTGAAGACGGGATTGTCTAGAATTATAGTTGTTTTTTGAAGATATAGTACACATTTTTTAGAGATTTTTGAAATAACTTATTCGAATATTTAAATATATTAAATATTTCAAATAAATTATATTCTTTGAGAAGTCCTTTAAGTGTGTTCATGTTTTTTAAAAGGCAATTGGTGTTCTTAAAGGTAAGACCAGAAACAAAATTTTGTCTCCTTTAAATATTTATTTATAAATTTTAATTACTTTCGTATATCTGTTGGGTTATTTATTCTATTTGACATTATATATTGAGTTTTGATTATATACGTCTATTAAATGTAAGCGGTGCTTGTGTAGACATAAATTCAATTCTAAAAGTTTTTTGAATAAAAATTTTTTTGAAATTAAAATTGTAGAAGATAAACATATTTCAATTTGTTTTAATATTCAAATTTTGTTATATTTCTTCTATCAAGTAAAAGGCCTTTCTATTTTATTATTTATTACTGTAGATAATGGTAGAATAAAGTTAGTAATTATTCATCAGTTATGTCAATCATCTACCAATCACAGAAAAATTTCGGACGTATGACAATGACATCTTAAACTTTTAAAATTTCAAGATTTTACATTTTTGACTTTTTCGACCTTAAAGTATTTATTTAATATTTCTAATTTATATTCTTTATTTTCTTCGGATTCTTTTATACATTCTAGTGCTGTGTAATGAGTGTTAATTCTTTATATCTAATTAATTGAAGATGTGTTTTCTGAGACAATTATTCAATTTAATTTTAAACAGTTTCTGAGACAGAAGAAGAATCTGAATACATCTTTCATAAATTCAAGAATCCAAACTGTAAATTCTGTACTCCGATGAAATCCACCACAGTTGGCGAAACGTATGTCAGTTCCAAAAAATATAGTAGCATTAGTACTATCTATAATATTAATCACTAATGAATTAATTGAATTAAAGGTTAATTTGAATTCCAGATTAAACATATCATTAAACAGGATCAATAAAGTAAGCTGAATCTTTCTGTTTGTACCTTCAATCAAGAAAACCTACAAAAACATACAAAATTATCTTATTTCTCAATACCTTCCAAAAAAATACAACCATGCTTTTTTGTTTGAACTTAGAAGGAGGAAATGTATCTCTTTGATATGGAAGACTTTTCGTATTGTCAAATTATTATTGCAAGTAGGAATTAGGATTGCATTGCGACTAAACCTCTTCGTTTCATTGATATGACTGAGTTATAATTTGCTTTCGACTTCAACTCATATACTTAGAGCAGAATACTAAGGACCAATCAGACATCGAGCCACAGTCCATTAGGAAAGCAATTACTGGTGCAGTAGTAAAAACTGTTTGACATATTGCATGTAATATTGCAGGATTCTGTGACGAAAATTCTGATATTTGGGACTGAGATATCTTTTTTAATCATCTCGGATGACGACACTGTGAGAACCACTCCAGGCGGATCTTTATACAAGAAACCTACACAATAATATTCGAAATATCATGCCTAATCACTTATGCATAACAATTCACACTGATGACCCACAATTCTCGTGTAATTTCAAGTCATTTGCAGAAATATAATTCTTAATTCTGAGTGTGAAAAAGTAAAATTACTACGGCCTATCGTAATAATACATAATGAAAAGAGTCGCCTTAAAATTATTCAACGGTTTCCCTTATAAAAACGTCATTAATATAAACAAATTACTCCGTAATGTGGTAGCGAAATGTATTTAACCAAACAACTTTTTACCGGACGGTGTCCAAAGCTTATTCATGCCTGGAACTGAAATTTACCTGGTTTTCACCGAGTCCGGCATGTTTTAAAACGCATTAAGAACTACGGGCAGCTGATTCCATAGAGGATCCAGCCAAGTCCTATAATTATCATAAAAAAGAGTAGAATGGTAGAATGACCAAGGAAACAAGACCAGAAGGTTATATTCAAATTTTTATGAATCCGAATGATTTGAGGATTTTTTATGTTGCCGCCCGGTATAAAAAAGGGAGGTCGGTCGGTTCCTTCAAACGTTAAAAATTTGCTGGTCGAATTTTTTTATAGTTGGTTTGGGGAATTCTGGGAAATTGACTGGGGATAATTCTGCGATTCTCACGATTATCCTACTTACCAATGAAAATATTAATTAATATTTGGAGTACTGTGAATAGATTTTATCAGAATTAGAGGTTTTAATGCACAAATTTGAATTTTCTTATGTTACATCAATAGACCGAATATTATTATTCACCGATTCACACGAAAGTTGATAATTTAATTTTAATATAAACCTATTCCTTTTTGTATTCTATGTTGTACATTGTTTCACCTCACTTTTTCAACACTAATATTTCTATGTCAAAAAACACTGATTCTATGCTAGAAAACAAAAAATATTTGATGTTTTTCAATTAAGATGTATATTATAGAGGATCTTTTAAGAAGAAATTTCATTTCAAATTG
Organism: Megalocaria dilatata; assembly: GCA_034642435.1. Lineage (NCBI taxonomy): Eukaryota > Metazoa > Arthropoda > Insecta > Coleoptera > Coccinellidae > Megalocaria > Megalocaria dilatata. The sequence goes on from CM067858.1 coordinate 29,026,210, forward strand.
GAAGAAAGCACAGTGAAAGACATATATTTTTTATTTTATTCCAAACTGGAAACTCTGGAACAGAAATATTTGCCTTTGGTGTCCTTACAGAAGGTCATTTATTGATGTCTTTAATCTCCGGTAAAAAAAAATAGTTAAAGAACCCAATCCTTCAAGTGAGCGCTTGTTTATTGGCATAGGCAGATATAGAAAAATAATTTTGTTCAGAACTTTGTATTATGGAGTTTTACAGCAAATATTAAACGTACCATCATCTCTTGTACCACGTATGTCTCTTCCTGAAGAAGAAAAACGGTACGAAGACCTATTCTTATATAAATGATAACCTTCAATCATCGGAATGAATTCACCTAAGGAATATATCACGAACTTTTTCAATTAAATATAACACGATGACGTTGTAGATCGGAGTAAGGCTTTAAAGCATCCTTGAATGTTATTCAAATGAGTACATCCATCATGAGAATAACTGGAGTTAAGAATTATTCATATCGAAAACCCATCCATTAACGCACTCCTTATGACGGGAGTTCATTAGACCTTATAAATAAAAAATTGAATATATCTGGGTATACTTTGATTCTGTATTCTCAGACAGGAAATGAATATATATAATTGGAATCCAGCATTCAGAAATAATGTATTTTGACAATAAACGTTGAATAATAATTATGTTTACCTGAAGCGAAAAAATAATAGGATTATTTTTTTAACTTCTTTGGACAGCTAAATTAGGAAACCGAACAATTTTAACACATGCATTTTCAAAGACACATAGTTTCAATTTTCATGTACTTAAATTTGAAAACCGCTTTTGGTATTTTTATAGACGAAAAATGAAAGTTACGTTATTGTTATAATTTCAAGAAATTATATCGTATGCAAAGTTTTTTCACTTCAATTACCTAAAATTTCAACTAATTTATACCAATGTTTTTTAACTGAATTATCTTTAATTTTTCAATAAAAACAATATACTGCTATTTTTCAATGTTTCATGATAATTCTTTCGTCGTACCATGACGCCTTCGAGTATTCAAAATGAATATACAGTACAAAACGTATTACTAAGTATTGAACTTTGTGTACATTCATCCCTTTATGTTTGTACAATAAGTTTAATATTTAAGAAAACCTTACGTATTGTATATTTAGATTGAATACTCACCTGAGAAAGTGGTGGTATGATGGACAAATTTTTTGAAAATTTTTAAATAAAGCAGAAGTTATTCGTTTTTATATTTAAAAATTTCAAAATATTCGTGAAATAAAGACAGAAATTTAAATTATCTGTATGCATTTCAATGTGATACAAAATGAATAAAAGAAATGAAGAAGTTAAGAGCTATATGAGATTGTTTTATTGTAAATCTCCAAAGCGCCCAGGGAATATTACAGACAATAGCTGAATTAATTCTTCGAAACCTCTACGGATTTAATCTGAAAAATCTCTTGAATACTTTTCAGAATTAAATTTAATAAAATGCCTTAGAAAATACTATTTCACTTTATAGACCTATAGATTATCAACACATATGTTGATAATATATATATGCCTACATGTCTTAGAAAACACTGTTTCACTTCATACACATAGATGAGTTCTAAGGCATTTTACTAAATTTAATTCTGGAAAGTTTTCAAGAACTTTTTAGATTAAATGTATAGGTTTCGGAGAATTAATCCAGCTATTATCTGTAATATTCCCGCTCACATGTGTTGATAATTTATATGTCTATGAAGTGAAAGTGTTTTAGAAGGCATTTTATTAAATTTAATTTAAGTTTTCAAGAGTTTTTCTAGATTAAATCTGTAGATTTCGTAGAATTAATGCAGCTATTATTTGCCATATTAAAAAAAACTCTTTGTAGTAAATTTTCAATATATATTATTCAAATGGGTAGAATATGTGTTTTTCGTTTTACTACGTACAATAAAATTAATGTCATCTCAACTTTTCCGGTGTAAGAGCTATCTTATCTGTATCAAATCTTAGGATTATAAAATCCATCATAGTCTAAACACGAAGATGACTGATCCCCGTGTTCCTGTCTCAAGAATCTCCCCCTCGGGATGTACGTCCCTTGTAAGTGTGGATGTTATGAAAAGCGCATTTAAACCTGTTGCAAACCCCAAGACGAATAGGGAGAACTTCAACGCACGCGATCCTTTCAATAAAATGTCTGACATTCTTTTAACCCCTAAGGTTATGACATTCTGAGAACTGCATAAATATTTAGTACACTTGTTCAATTCGTTTTCCCTTCACGGAGATTTTTTACCAAGGGTAAAAAGCTTTAAAAATTATCCCTTGCGCCAGTGAAAGTTGGTATTTATTGCCCAGGCTGTTCCGCCTTTTATATGCGTCTTTAAAAAACTGCAAACAAACTTTTCGGACGCTTTGTTCCTTGTAGATTTTTACTCGGTTTACGATGACCCTTTCATAAGGGGCGGTCCGAAAAGGATTCGAAATGTTTTTTAGCCGAGGTCAAACAGATTTTTGTTACTTACCGAACTTTTTCTCAGCCACTGGGGTAATTGGCGAGCTGGGGATATCTGAAATAAAAAGAGATTTTACAATCTTTTCCAGCAATTTAACTATAGTAAGAAATTTTTATATTTATGGCGTTTAGTACCTGAAATTTATAGATAATAGGACCACCATAAAAATGTATAGCTTAACCGGTCCATTGCCGTAAATATTTGAATTTCAAATTGATTTTAATGTTCTTGACCTATTTTTTTTTTGGTACTCATAGCAGAGCGCCTACAATTTCATCCCAATATATGATATTTATGAAACGGAAATTGGTTTCAAGCAATCACACTAGACTTTTACGTTTACATATTGTATTGAATACTTGAATACTCAACTAAGGATTTTTTATTATTTAAATACGATAATCAATACATAGTATGTAAAAGTTTTTCTACAGAAACAATCATTTTAATGTGAGAAGACAAAATAGATCATAAAAAGCGTTGAGAAATCGCTCGATTTCTAAACGAAACACCATTAGATCGATCCTCCAAATCTTTCGGCCTCAAAGTTTATGCTTCAGCATTCATTCAATTTTAATGAGCAATTTTTCGTACGTCATCGAGTTCTTCCTTGTTGCTCACGATAGTATGAAGCAGAACCGCGTTTCACAATGAAACAAATAATTACCATAAAGTACGAGCAGGCGCATGTTGTAAAGTACCTTTCCAACCTTAATTGAGCGTGCTTGCAACTTGACGACGGCGGCTTTACAATAAACAATCTACACCGATCGGATTTTATATATTCCTAGATTTTCCCGTTTAAATAAATACCGATATGTTAATAGTATTAATGAGATTCTAGGTGGCGTAAACCGCACGTTGATGCACGATTTGGTGACTAAATTGCGCGAGAATTTTCTCGTGTCGACGTTTTGGTGAAGGATGCAACTCGTTCTGATGGAAAAATTGTCCATAAAATTGAACTGGATGTTGTGTTTCGCACACCATCTTCAAAAATGTATTGATCAATATCACTAGCTCTCATGAAATAAAATTTTAATGAACCTTAGTAATGTTAAACTAGGGTATTATATTTATACTGAAATTATTTTTCGCTTTTGACACACCATATAAATGCGTTTCCTCGATGATAAGATATAGTCCGTCTAGAAAGTATCCGGGCTTTATTGTTTTTCATAATTTTCATATATTTCTTTTTTGTAACATTCTAAGACAAAAGTAATGTATGAAATAGGTTGTGCAGATAGTCAGCTATGGCCAAAGTTGCATGGCTATTTGTCAAATATTGTTGATTGTCAACAGGTATACAATTTATGGAATAATGTTGCAACTAGAAGAAAGAAAACAGGTAGATTATTTGTATAGAAAAGGTTTTCGAAACGTTAAAAAATTAGTGCAACTGACTGAACTGGGAAAAAGTGCTGTATATGACATAATAAAGAGGATAAAAAATGGCATGGATATGAGGCATAGATCAGTTTCAGGAAAACCGCGAAAGATTAAAGGAAACAATTGAAACAATTTATTGGCCTTAGGACGACACAATCCGCGTTTGGGATTTCACAAATTGGTTAACAGATTTGGGAATAAACGAAATATAAAAGTATGTCAGTCCGTATGTCACTGAAAAGACAAGGCTACATATCAAGAGAACCAAAAAATCCCTATAATGACACCTTTACAAAAGGAACGAAGGATAGAATTTTGTCATCGTTTTCAAGAAGATAATTTCAACAACGTCTTTATATCTGATGAAAGTTATTTCCAAGTTACAATTGAACTTTGTTTTTTTCCGGATACTTCCTAGACCGACTATATATTTACAGAGTGAAAAACCTCGGACAAACTTTTTTTTAAAAAAAGATTTGGTAATAATATATTTAAGCGGTTTCGAAGTGGCTTCCTATGGCGGTGATCCATAGTTTCAGACGTTTCTTGAAATTTTCGCCAATGGGCTCTTCGGGCGTTAATCGGTTCCATTCCCGGCGGGATTGCTTCAGCGACTCCAAACTTTTGTGGTATTTAGCAGACGCCCTGAGCTCCAAAATCGACCGCACGCTGTAGTCCACTGGATTGAGATCCGGCGAGTAGGGGGCCCATTCTGAGGATGTGATGAAACCCGGAAAAGGGGTCTAACAACATTCTGGCGTCATTTTCGCTTTGTGAGCCGGAGCGGAGTTCTGTTGAAAGGTCCAATACGTGTCGCCGAAGTGCTGCTGGACCCACGGAAGTACGACGATACCGATAACGGTCTTACGGGCTATTTTTCTCATGGAGAACCTCGGATTTCGATTGACTCGCTTCTTGACGATGTTGCGGTTACTAGGCGTATTGACAGTGCGTTTTTTCCCACTTCCTTGACAACGAACATCATGGTCAAGCTCCTTGAAACGGCAAATTGCATCGGACACGGTTTGGCACATTGACCAAACGAACAATTTTGCATTGACGCTTTCCTTGACGAAACAGCCAGTAAAATTTGTTCGAAGTTTTTCTTGTCACCCTGTAATTTCGATTTGAATCTCAAATATCTTATTTTAAGGCACTTGTCGTTAACAATCAGTTAACCCTCTACATTGGGGATATCAATGTTAAGCACACGAATCTGTGAGCGTATACTGTTGGGGAATTTTCCCATGCTGATGTTTTTGCGTCAGATGAAACCCGTACCACGGACCGATTACAGTCCACGGCGAACTCGGAGGTTCATCTTCGGCTATTAGCCGAAGATATCAAATCGTGGTATAGTCCCGTGCGGTCCCACAGCCAAGGATCGCTGAGTCATATTATAACTGAGAAATGAATTATAATAATGAAATAAATTGGATGTATTAATGGTTCGTTATTAGGTTTCAGTGAGTGATGATAATGGTCATTATTATCGGGTCCATTGTGTGGCGCATCCGCAGTATTTGCATGTTGTCGGGTATTGTCAATTATTCGACCTTCGGAGACCGTGAACTTCCAAAGGTAGATCAGGTAGGTCCACCTCACGGTTGTCTTATGTAAGCGAGATGATCTGTCGGTCAGATTAGCCGGAAATGGACGTCCAGAGGAATTTTTACCTCTCTACAATCTTCCGGCATTCGTTTATAGTTCAGTGTGTGACGAAAAGCACGTGAAGGAAGGAAGAAATCCTTGAGATGCACACAACATTAAATGAGCAAAAACCATTTATAGATTATGGTTTCGGAACATCTTATGCTTAATCAATTTCTGATCAGCGAATAACGTGAGAACAGTTTGATAATCACATAAGAATGCATTCTAATTCACTATCCTTTTACATCATTGATGAGGCTGAGATGAATTTGAAAAAACAACCAAAAAGCTTAACATTTTGAAAAAAACTGAGCCTGAATCAATACCGCCAGTCTTGATTAAGTCCTACTGTCAATCGCTTGCAAGACCCCTGCATATTATATTCAATAAGTCCTCGTCAAAATCTATTTCTCCTGAAAATGAAAAGTGGCTAAGATCGTATAAGAAAGGTAGAAAAGATCAAGTTGATTATTACAGACGCATATCTCTTCTGTTCCATTGATCATTTCGAGCCCATAATAGAGGATGAATTATTTTATTTGTGTTCATCTTTTATATTTAAAACATCAGTCAGAACAACTTCATCACTGTATGCCAATTATATATCTAAAAGTTTCAATGAGGCTTCAGATCGATGCAGGTTTTTGACGAGTTCCTTCATTCGACCCTATTTTGTGTTTCGTAGGACTTTGGCTTATAGACTGGATGACTTCTCATCTGACTGAGAGGCTACAATATGTTGTCGTCAGCGAGGAATCTTCGAGGTATCTCTGGAATACCACAGGGCTCTCATTTGAGTCCTCCCCATTTCGATATCTATGTTTATGTTTTTTTAGGTTGTTCCGATTCTGTTAGGTTTAAACTTTACGCTGATGATCTCGAAATGTATCATAGAAAGAACCTGCTATGTTTCCTACATGGTAGATTGCATTGTCTGTCAATCAGAGCGTTGAACAGGTCCAGCATTTAGATATTATTTTAGATATCAAGGTCAGTTTTGAGGTTAATATTAACTTTTCAGTACCAGCTGCTTTCCGAAAACTGAGTTTTATTGTGACAGTAACAAAACATTTCAGAAATGCACAAACTTCTAAATTTGTACAATACTTATTTGAGGAATACATTCCATTACACTGTAGTCTCTATAGTTCCATAAATATATTTTTAGAATTGGAAAAGTACAGAGAAAGTTAAGAATTTAAATTACAGACACTCGAGACGTTTGTAGAATTTTATGAGCACTGTTTAAGACATTATGGACTTCCACATTTTGTAATTATTTTTCTTGTGATTTTGTTGTGTGTCCAGCAATTGGATTCTAATCTATTAGATTTATTCCTATTTAATACTAAATGAATAAATTTCAACCCAAATTATGAAGTCTTTGATTGTAGTCATCGTAGCTTACTGAATACAAAAAATAATGGAGTAGTTTAGCACCAAAAAAGTTTATTATGAACTTGCAGTATTCAAATTTTAATTTGATGATTTCATGTGAATAGATACAGCTATGATTTTGTAAAATTGCTTCGTATGTCGCATATACAGAAGGGTACATACTCCCGATGATAGTATAAGCACTTTTATTACTGAACACTGGTCATCTTATAGTGTAACGATCTATGCCGACTAAGACTATGAATATCATATATATCAAAATGATATATATTCTTCGAGATTAATTGAGCTATTAATATATCACACTGATATCCATAGTCCTAGTCAGCATAGATCGTTTGATTGTAAGGTGACCAGTGTTCAGTAATAAAACTCTTTCTTCTGTCATCGATAGTACGTACCTCATTTCCACATTTTTGCATGTATGACATGTGAATTAATCTCACAAAAATCATAAAAAAATCACACCATTGATCCTTACATATCAGAACCGTTTTCATATATAAAGATAAGAAATTAATATTTATAAATTTAGCGGGTTTGCTCGATAAAAATGAAATTAAAGAATTGAAAAAAATCAAATATTCAATAAACTTTCCCTGAGCGGTGATTTTAAAATAAATTCGTCTAGGTGCAACATTTTTGGTATGGTTATCAGAAAAACTCAAGAAATTATAACTTTGGAAGAACTAAATAAAAGCTTGAACAATTTTTTCGTCTTCGCGAAACTAATCAGTTACTCGAAAACCAAAATATTCAAAGTATGAAACTTGCCAAGTAATTTTCGAACAGAAGAAATAATCAAATCAACCTGTTCGGACCAGAGAGTGGAGTTCATTCAAAGAAACAAGAGAAAATAATACGTTTAAAACTTATGAAATTACGTCTGAATCAATTTCGTTATTGATTATTCTTTAAAGATTTTCAGAATATTAAGATTCTTACATATAAGTACTTCAGTTCCTCAATTTCTCATTCGAAAATTTGCGGGTGATAAGAACGTATAAACTTGTTAGAACGCTTGGATTGGTTATGAATTAAAATAGTTTTCGTTATTCTGAACCACCTGTACTCTTTTAGTATTCCCGATTCTGCAACTTGTCTCAAAATAAAATTAACAAAGCTGTTTGAAATAAGTTCAGATTATGGGACTTGGGATATTAAAAAAAGAAACAATGCAGGACGATGTGTCCATTATCTATATATAAATCAGGGGTGGATGGTATGCAAAACATGAATATTTTAATTTGTAGGGGGCGTTACATGTATATTATAACACGTCCTGGGAGAAATATCGTTCGGGTTTGTATTTAAGCAGGACTACATTGTCAGCGCAGGTCAGGCACAGTGAATATTTTTGGGTAGCTGAAAGACAACACGTTTTTTTGAACGTTTAACTTTCGAATTCTTGATAACCTCTTGAGTGAGTTTTATTTGGTAACATTAATAAGTGATTAAATTATAGAAATTAAGTGAAGATTTTCATGCAATTCGATTTTTTTTCCGTTAGTGATTTTATATTTTTCCAAACCTTTGTGCGTTTCAGTATTTTCTTCAAATAAAAATGGGTCATGCAGCAAAAACACTTCTTCATTCGCCTTGAAATTCAGAACTCACATTTTTGTTACATTTCGTTGTTCTCCTTATCTGAATCAAATTGAAAAAACTACTCTATTAAAAACATTCTCATATTTTGTGATAAACTAATATATGCTGTCAGTGTCAGATTTATTATTTTATATTAGAATTATATATACAAACTTAACTTACATGTCTAGATATACAATACTTTTTCAGTTTTTACCATAATTTTCTCCATAATGTCCTACTGATTGTAGGATATTGCGGTAATGAAGAATAATGCAGCAGTATCATCAAACATTTTAACTCAATCTTGAATTTCTGTTTAAAGTGTGGATTAATTCTTGGCTAATATCTGATATTTGAAAAACGTTTCATAAATTTCCCTTCGATAGTTTTGATGAAAAATATGGATAACATTTTTAATTCATTATTGAATACGATGAACTTCGAAATGTTCTAGGTAGGATGGTTGCTCACTAGTTCAATGTTGTGTTAAAAATGAACAGTTCTGAGCCTATCTGATTAAGATGTTAAGATCAAATAACACCACTACAGCAATTCTGAACAAGCGTTCATTAAAATTATGAGAGTATCAGGAAAATATAAAAAATTATTATTATTATTTTTATGAATACACAAACAAAGGGAGGGGCGAACCCATAAACCCTAAAATTAACAAATCAGAGCGTTGAACAGGTCCAGCATTTAGATATTATTTTAGATATCAAGGTCAGTTTTGAGGTTAATATTAACTTTTCAGTACCAGCTGCTTTCCGAAAACTGAGTTTTATTGTGACAGTAACAAAACATTTCAGAAATGCACAAACTTCTAAATTTGTACAATACTTATGTGAGGAATACATTCCATTACACTGTGGTCTCTATAGTTCCATAAATATATTTTTAGAATTGGAAAAGTACAGAGAAAGTTAAGAATTTAAATTACAGACACTCGAGACGTTTGTAGAATTTTATGAGCACTGTTTAAGACCTTATGGACTTCCACATTTTGTAATTATTTTTCTTGTGATTTTGTTGTGTGTCTAGCAATTGGATTCTAATCTATTAGATTTATTCCTATTAGATACTAAATGAATAAATTTCAACCCAAATTATGAAGTCTTTGATTGTAGTCATCGTAGCTTACTGAATACAAAAAAAAATGGAGTAGTTTAGCACCAAAAAAGTTTATTATGAACTTGCTGTATTCAAATTTTAATGTGATGATTTCATGTGAATAGATGCAGCTGTGATTTTGTAAAATTGCTTCGTATGTCGCATATACAGAAGGGTGAAAATAAGGTACATACTCCCCATGATAGTATAAGCACTTTTATTACTGAACACTGGTCATCTTATAGTGTAACGATCTATGCCGACTAAGACTATGAATATCATATATATCAAAACGATATATATTCTTCGAGATTAATTGAGCTATTAATATATCACACTGATATCCATAGTCCTAGTCAGCATAGATCGTTTGATTGTAAGGTGACCAGTGTTCAGTAATAAAACTCTTTCTTCTGTCATCGATAGTACATACCTCATTTCCACATTTTTGCATGTATGACATGTGAATTAATCTCACAAAAATCATAAGAAAATCACACCATTGATCCTTACATATCAGAACCGTTTTCATATATAAAGATAAGAAATTAATATTTATAAATTTAGCGGGTTTGCTCGATAAAAATGAAGTTAAAGAATTGAAAAAAATCAAATATTCAATAAACTTTCACTGAGCGGTGATTTTAAAATAAATTCGTCTAGGTGCAACATTTTTGGTATGGTTATCAGAAAAACTCAAGAAATTATAACTTTGGAAGAACTAAATAAAAGCTTGAACAATTTTTTCGTCTTCGCGAAACTAATCAGTTACTCGAAAACCTAAATATTCAAAGTATGAAACTTGCCAAGTAATTTTCGAACAGAAAAAATAATCAAATCAACCTGTTCGGACCAGAGAGTGGAGTTCATTCAAAGAAACAAGAGAAAATAATACGTTTAAGACTTATGAAATTACGTCTGAATCAATTTCGTTATTGATTATTCTTTAAAGATTTTCAGAATATTAAGATTCTTACATATAAGTACTTGAGTTCCTCAATTTCTCATACGAAAATTTGCGGGTGATAAGAACGTATAAACTTGTTAGAACGCTTGGATTGGTTATGAATTAAAATAGTTTTCGTTATTCTGAACCATCCTGTACTCTTTTAGTATTCCCGATTCTGCAACTTGTCTCAAAATAAAATTAACAAAGCTGTTTGAAATAAGTTCAGATTATAGGACTTGGGATATTAAAAAAAGAAACAATGCAGGACGATGTGTCCATTATCTATATATAAATCAGGGGTGGATGGTATGCAAAACATGAATATTTTAATTTGTAGGGGGCGTTACATGTATATTATAACACGTCCTGGGAGAAATATCGTTCGGGTTTGTATTTAAGCAGGACTACATTGTCAGCGCAGGTCAGGCACAGTGAATATTTTTGGGTAGCTGAAAGACAACACGTTTTTTTGAACGTTTAACTTTCGAATTCTTGATAACCTCTTGAGTGAGTTTTATTTTGTAACATTAATAAGTGATTAAATTATAGAAATTAAGTGAAGATTTTCATGCAATTCCATTTTTTTTCCATTAGTGATTTTATATTTTTCCAAACCTTAGTGCGTTTCAGTATTTTCTTCAAATAAAAATGGGTCATGCAGCAAAAACACTTCTTCATTCGCCTTGAAATGCAGAACTCACATTTTTGTTACATTTCGTTGTTCTCCTTATCTGAATCAAATTGAAAAAACTACTCTATTAAAAACATTCTCATATTTTGTGATAAACTGATATATGCTGTCGGTGTCAGATTTATTATTTTATATTAGAATTATATATACAAACTTAACTTACATGTCTAGATATACAATAATTTTTCAGTTTTTACCATAATTTTCTCCATAATGTCCTACTGATTGTAGGATATTGCGGTAATGAAGAATAATGCAGCAGTATCATCAAACATTTTAACTCAATCTTGAATTTCTGTTTAAAGTGTGGATTAATTCTTGGCTAATATCTGATATTTGAAAAACGTTTCATAAATTTCCCTTCGATAGTTTTGATGAAAAATATGGATAACATTTTTAATTCATTATTGAATACGATGAACTTCGAAATGTTCTAGGTAGGATGGTTGCTCACTAGTTCAATGTTGTGTTAAAAATGAACAGTTCTGTGCCTATCTGATTAAGATGTTAAGATCAAATAACACCACTACAGCAATTCTGAACAAGCGTTCATTAAAATTATGAGAGTATCAGGAAAATATAAAAAATATTTAAGTTAAATTTTTTCTATCGCGGTTTGAATAAAGTTTAACCAGGAATTATTTCTAGTCCGTTTCTGGACCGACCAGAAACTGAACTGGATACGAGATCCACCAAAGTTTCGAATGTTTCCACCTTTCGCCTAATTACATTATAATTGGTGATTTGTTCGGAAGATATGCTGGTTGTAAGACACCGCCATAAGATCACGTTGCGGTATCGAGACAAATTCACCACAGGAAGATCCTCTGCTCGATCTGCCGAAACTCATGCCCACAGATTCTCGAAGCGAAATTTAAAAGAGCAAATTTTCGTGCACCCGACGAATAAAAAAAAATTTGATTTTCAGTAGGACTTATAATTTTCAGCTGTAGTACCTCTTGTACGAACTTAGGAAATTCTAGTATCTGATTAGGTTTATAATTGAAAAAGAATAATTAAAACAAGTTTTTAGAAATTATCGAGTTTCACTTCCATAAAATTAATGAATTAAAAAATAAGTATTGGTGAATTAAATTTTATTTTATATATGGATTATTTTTCAAGTGTTAAGGTTAAATATATACCTCCTAAAAAAACTAAGAAGTTAATTACAGATATACATTGAACTTTAATTAAACTATATATCAGCTCAAACTGGTTTGAATCAAATATTTTTTGCTGATCCTCTACCATCCTAAATTGGGGAGCTAACAGTAGAATAAATAGATGATGTAAAAATGAACAGAATGAATAGCTTTATTTCATCGAGGAATTGAAAATCTTCCTTTTTTAAATTGATTCAGAATATGGAATCCTCATTTTTACAAACTGACTAGTTATTCATGTTATCTTTTCAATATGAAGTAGATTTTGCCATGCCTTATGTATCATTTATTCTGAACATACCCTCAATGATTTCTAATTGGGTAATCTGGGAAATGAGCAATTAAGTTACAAAATGAACCATATTAAATATTGTACCCATATTTCAGTAACACTTTAGAACAATTATTTTACTTCACATTACATTAGAAAACTTTCCAGGTGGTAAAATTTCTTATTGTTCATTTCCTCGAATCTTATTTTTTATTGCACCTTGAGCGATGTTAAGTACGTTTCCCACATTTTTAGAATTTTTGAATTGTAGGGACTAAATGATGTTATTATTAAGAAAATAATACATTGTGCAAACCAAAATATATATTATAATTATTATATATACAATAAAATAATAAGAATAGATTTTTTCTTGATATAAGAATTACAACAAAGTTTTTAAATTATATATACAATTATTTAAAACTTATGCAATAATCTTTCCAAGAAAAAATCTCTTCTTATTATTTGACAATAAATGGAATTGAAACGGTTACAGTTTTCATGCGTTCCCAAATTCGAACTGGCTGAAAATTTCAAAGGGATTTTTATGGTGTGATGTCAGAATATGTCTATTTAAATATGTTGAAATCTAAATTTTCAACAGTTGCTGAAATCGAGCGAGTTAATGGTCGAATTAGGTGTTCCTGCTTTCTGGAAAAAATAGTTTTCTTCATATTCATGAATATGAACAAAAATTGCAACATGGCTCAATTAGCGGCCAGAAGGAACCGACCATAAAATTGAATCGAACATGAAATTTGTTTCGGCGGCTCTTTTTCCAACTCTAACGATCTTTTTTTATCGAATTTGAGTATTCATACTCCGGTGGCTCTTACGAAAGTGAGCAGAAAGAATAATGACGCTGGTAGGAAACTAATTTTCATCCTGACTTTTACAAATGTGTCGGACTTTAACGACGTATTCAAATACGCCTGAACCACTCCACGCAAGAATTGACGGTTGAGAGTGGTTTGATGCGATAATGATGGTCTCTGTCAAATTAAATACTAATGCATACAGGCTTTCGCATATATTTACATGATAAATTTCTATTTTTAAGGAATATTAGCGTCGGAAACGCCTCACAGAGAGATCTAGATATTTAAAGGATCCCATTATCGAATAGTAGCCCTCTCCCGCTTTATATTAACATAGTAGACGCTTTATATTCAATTGCAGTATACTCCATTAAAGAACTATATATATGAAACATTTAAATATGAAACAGGGATATTTAGGATATTCATATAGGAAATTTTACAGTGAGATTGTAAAAAAACGTTTTTAAGATCAATTAATTTTTTGTCCTTTTTAAACTACTTTCATTAAAAATTATATGGTATCTCTGAGTACAATAACCTAGTGTCACTATATGCAAAATCTCGAAATTAATTTAATGGCTGAGATGAATTTTGCCATTCCCTTTTATTTTTTATAAAATTGTTTACCTTAAAAATTTTTCGCTACTTTATTCCAAGATTCATTACTTGAGATGTTCATAAACCATTATGGATCCGTCACTAAAATCATATTTTAAATTATGTTTTTACATTGAACATGCACATAGCAAATTTATTGAATAGAGGACGATACTCACGTCAAAAGTATATATTTAAAAAAAATTATATTAACGAAATATTCTAGAAATCACACGAGACAGAAGTTTTTTTTCAACCGACAAGCATTGATCTATTGTATAATTTTTTTATCAGCTTCTCCAATCATATGGTAATTTCATCACATCTACAAGTTTATTAATGAAATCCGTATTTTTAGAAATAATTCATCAAGAATATTTCCACTGTGTTAATTGACAGACAGGGTGATATAAATTATGCAAATTAATCCGAACAACCATGACTCTTTCAAATTGCGGTTTTTAGAAATAGGATGTGGAAAAATTAGGGATGAATGTATTTCTCGAACAGGCAGGTTCCCATTTACAGGGTGGTCGGTTATTTCGTGTCTTGTGGCCGAAACCGCAAATGTCTATCGTATATACACCTGCGATTCGACGCCAGAATGTCCTAAATAATTGATAATAAGTGCTCGCCATTATGGTACCTCAAAGGGCAGGTTGCGTCATGGTGTATTAAGTTCCGGATCCTATTTTAAACGAGTTATTTTCGACTCTTCACGGTATCAATTAGACATTTAAATATTCCGCCAATTAACGTGGCAAATTAAAATAGGGGAAGGTCGTATATTGTTTTAAATTGTCTTGTCGAAAAAAAAGTTCACTAATAAATTTCTGCCAATGGGAAAATATGTCTTGTCTAGGTCTACCCGTTTCATATCTCGTCCTACTCTTAATGAAAATGAATGAACATATAAATAAGAATATGCAAAAATATTCTTTTCCGTAATAAAAAATAATCAAATTATGAAACCAGGAAATTCTAGTTTTTATTCATTATATTTGTTGAATAATTAATATTTTGAGTATTGGGTAATTAGGAATAGAATTTTTTGCATTTATATGATAAACCTAAGCAGAGTTATGCAAACATGATTAGACTAATAAATTGTTAATAGTTGTTGTTAAGTTGGATAGCTAAAAAGTAAATTAATAGAATTCTCAATGAATTAAAATAAATTGGGTATATATTTATATGGTCTCTTTGTGACTTCTTCAAAGAAATGAAGTAGCATTTTTTCTCTTTTCCACTTACCAGTACAAATAATAGCTGGATCAATTATCCTAAACAAACTAATCTCTTGAGAACTTTTTAGAATTAAATTTAATAAAATGCCTCAGAAAACACTGTTTCACCTTATATACATATAGATTATCAACACATGTGTGCGGCAACTAACCAACTAGGAAAAAAAAACAATTATTGACCAAAATTATCTAAATCCATAACCCAATTTAAATTTGTTTCGAAATGAAGAAATAACAAATTCAATCGCCAAAACATGCTCCACATAAATTAAATGAAATAAATAGATTATTTCCACAGTTTTAAATTGTGCAAATGATTTATTTCATTTAATTAAAGTGAATTCACTTAAAAAGAAGCTCCACACAATTCAGAAAGGTCTTCTTTATTCTCTTTGAAAAAAATAGATAGCACATTCTTCCGAATAACTTACTTACTTATTAATATATCATTTTACGATTTTAAATTAAAAAAAAAATTAAAACTTCATACTTGAAAGGTAGTTATTGAGCGAATATAAGATTGTGAATAAGCACAATAATAACGTATTCATTTGAATTTTGCATTCTTAACAGCTCCAAAAATATAGATCCAACAGTTGCAATTAAGTATGTAAATGAAGAATAATGGCTTGAACTATTGGAACAAATTTCGGGGAATTGTATAACTAGCAGAAGAAAAAAATAATATCAGGAAATTTTCAATATTTACTAAATTAGCATCCAACCAAACTTAAGTCAAATATATGTGCTATAAGAAATTTTTCATGTCATATTCCACTATTTTGGCAAATAAATTGATATGCATATGGAAGTTTCTAGATATAAGTAGTATAGATTCAGTAAATTATAATATATTTAGACAACACTTGATTTATACCAATTACACGAAGTAATTAATGCAATTTCAACAATTTTTTTTTGATTGCGTACACAAAACTTGTTTACTTCAAAATTATACACGTATGTAAACTAAGAACTCCCCCTCCCCTTAATCTATTAATGAACTCATTTCGAAAATAACGAATTCATGTGATTATCATAGTCAGATTCATATTAAAATTAAGGTTAATTATGAATAATATGCATGACCACAAATACAGGCATACACCGATATACCGCAGTAGATCATGGCAGGATATTATTCTTTTTTGCATGATTTATGTTCCAAACTATGGAAATGTAGTTGGAGAGAGGTTTGGAGCATATCCCGCTCCAAAATAATTAATTGGTTATTTTCGATTTTACAACTAATTGGTTCTAATTGATATAAAGTGGGCAGGTTCGAGTACCACATCATCAGTAAGTGATTAATAAATCTAATGAAATTTTGAAGGTTTAATGGCAAAATTCATCATTCAAACTGATATTTATAATGGTGCAACCAAAACTTCTAATGCTTACTCTGGTTCATTGTTTTATATTTCAGTCAGTTTCGACTGGGTTCTTTACCAGTTCAAAATTAAAGCGGCGATCATTATCATAACTAGCATTTATCGTAATTTTGTTAATTTTCGTGTACATCCAGTTAAAAACTCTTGGAGCGTGATGAAACCAGCATAAAAAATTCTGACGTCAAGCAAGCCGCTTCCAGGAAGCGAACACATTAAAATATCCGTTTGGAATAATCAAACATTCGTCTCGAATCCAGTAAAACCGCAAGGAGAACTGAATGCCTACACAAAAACCGAATGTGACAAAGGTTCCCAGAATTCTGCCGCCCCAATAAAAGAACGGTCAGAAAATTTGAATACGATGAATATCGACGATGAATAGTCGAAAGATCCCCAGGATGCATTAATGGATGTACGGACGTGTGAGCTGGGCACACCAACCGATTTTTTTGTGCGAAGAATGAACATTTTTCAGCACTACCTGCCCGAACTATCTAGAGACCCTGTTCTGCTTCATCTTTTGGTGCACCGTGGCACGGTAATGTGCAGGTGTCAAGGGCTTTGAAGAATGGAGATCCACATGTCAGGTAGGAGATGCGGGTGAATAGAAAAATTCGCATTTTCGAAACCTGGTTCTAGATTTTAAATATTTACTCTCAATATCAGCCTTCATCAGAGGAGAATATAGGGTAGCATTGATGATTATTTTCTTATTGCTGATGTTTAGAGAGGAATAAAGATTTTTTATATTAACGAGTAGTAGTAGAATCAGAATTGTCAAGCCGGAATATCAAATCATTTACATCAATGAGGAAGTACCACAAGGAGTGTTCAAATTATAGAGAATTCAGATTTGATGGATGGCTCATAATATCAAGAATTATTTTGTTCGGAAGCAGACCTCTTATATTCATTCAAAATGAAAAACATACGGAAAACCTGCAACTCTTCAATAATTTCTAATTGCCAAAAAGATTTGGTGAAATGATTCCACCAGGAGAGTCAATATAAGGAATTAATCATTCTACTTTGATACCAAGCTACAGTTTTCAGCCATAGATGAAATAAGACAACCTTGTTCTTTGATATCATGTAAAAAATTTAATAAGGATAACCTTCATACAAGAACTACCATACTTCATTGAATTTTTAGTCACCAATTTTCGCAGCGTAGTATTAAAACCCTAATGAAGAAATGAATTATTCTGCAGAAGCGGTAGTAAACCAATCCAGATATAATTAGTCAACACAAGTGTTTTTCAACAAATTGAAAAGTTCAATTAGAATAATCTTGAATCATCGACAAGGCTTTTCTTATTAGGAAAATATTTGCTACTCTCTGCAGAGCAGAAGATTTATTTGTAGATATAAAACTATTCTGGAGTATTAAATCGACAATGTTGCCTGTAGAATCTAAGAAAAAAGGCACGAACCTTCTGCTTAGATAGTGACGTAGCAGATATTCAAAGGATATAACTTCAAATAATCCAATTTACAGTAACGCAAGGTAACAACCAGAGGAAGCTCTTTGTAGTCAAAACAACTCAGATCATTTCAGATATTACACATAAAATATCTTCAGTTTATAATAATCTTGCGTTTTCAGGAGTTCTTAGAAGAAGCCGTCTAAGAGCTCTTCTTTGTAGTGAATAGGACAAAAGATAAATTGCTGCTTCACTTGATGTGTATGTTGGAAGACTTACCTTCACCTCTGAGAGGTCCAGGACTAGAAGGGAGCGATCTTAAGGGAGAGCTGGTGGTCGGAGGTCCAACACCTTCTTCTTCCGAACTACTCGAAGGACTACTACCGCGCGTATAACTCTTATTATTATTGCTCCTATTGAACAACACTCCGTTGTTCTGCAACAGCATCATATGCTGTTGAGCCGCCACAAAATTATTGAATTTCATTTGGTGCGCGTTCACCACCGACCCACCTCCTTTTGTCTTAAACTTAGACATCGTAAAGTCTAGAGGCTGATCGGCTTCGTGGGCGGTCAGGTGCACGTGCGAGGGTGGCTGTTGAAGCAACATCGGCATGTCTTCTTTCGACGGATGTCTCCAGAAGGTCTGGAAGTCGATGTTGTTGTTTATGTTAGGTTTGTACGAGGACTTTGGAGTCTCCAAATTATTGTTCTGTTGGAGGGTGGGTAAAGGGCTCGATTCTACCCACCTCCTCACCTTCTCGCTGTGCAGATCCGCCAGATTCGCGATTTGCATCAGAACACCTTTACGTTCAACGTTTTACTCAAGGAAGCACACCGAAAGTCACTGCATTCCTTCGAGATCGCACTGATGTCGATGTCTGTGATGGTCGGCACTGAGATATGTCACACTGTCACTTGCATCGCGTTTGTTGACATGAGGGTAAAAGCTGCGCTAACCTATACAGACTTGCTAACGGCGCCACGGTCTATAGCGGTATAAACGGCCTCATACTTCCACAATTTGCATCAGGAGGATGCTGTGTCGTGTCGAGAGAGGGGGCTTTGGATCCGGGCCTCTAGGTGGAGGGGCGTCCGCGCGCGGACCAATGGCAGCGCTCGGCGATCCGATATACAATAGTGTATAAATTGTATGGATTATTTATTTATTCCTACATCTTATATATGTATTTATGTGAATATATGTATGGTACGGGAAGGATTATTCCTCGAAGTAGCCTCGCTTTTTCTTATTTCAGCCGCGCTTTAATGGCGAACCTACTGGTGATCGATAAAATTGAAATTTAAATTGCCGCAACTTCATATTATTCATAAATTTGGTTTTTTCATCTTGCGCGCTTATATTTTATTCAGAGGAGAGCCGTTTCGATGGGGATATTTTTGTCGGATGTGAATAAACTTTGTTGGCCATGCCAGTTCGAGGATGATCTCGTTTTATATGACACTTGTCAATTTTTCCGCAATTGACGCTGTCAATAATGAGAAAATTGATTGATATGATTCGATCCGTTCGCGAATATGAATGATTCAATGAAATGGTGTATTGGTTGTAACAAATAAGTACTTTTTTTATAATTATTAATCTTAATTTCATATTTGAAATCGATACATAAATTATTAATATGAATGAGATGAAATGGAATTATTCGAATATTTTTTATCGCTATTGCTAACTTCTCCAATTGAAATAGTTTCAAATTAACACTATCTCACTTTAATTGAAATTTATAAAGAAATGAATTTCATGAATCACTGATTTTTTTCAACTTATTTTTCTTATCTTGCGCTGTTATATTTTAGTAAAAGGAGAACCGTTTTGACAAGGATATTCTTGGAAAATGTGAATAAAATTTATGGACCATGACATTTCAAGAATGAATTCGTTTTATAACTGACAGGTCAATTTTTAAAAATTGAAGCTGTCAGTAATAAGGTTTTTGATTGATACGATTAAATTTTTTCGCGAAAATTGACTAAATGATATTGTTGACTGGACATAAAAAATATTCATCTTTTAAAAATTTTTCATTTTAATTTAATATTTGAGATTGATACATAAACTACTTGTATGAATAAAATGAAATAATTCGAATATTTTCTATAGTTTTTCAAGCTTTCTTACTTTATAAATCATTCAAAATAAAATTTATCTCATTTTATTGGGGATTTCAGTTCTTACGAACCATTGATATTTATTTTGGATTTTTCGTAATTCTAGCGCTTATCTTTTATTCAGGGGATAGCTGTTTCGACAGAAAAATTCTTATCGAATATGAATAAAATTTGTTGATCATGCCAGTTTAAGGATGATTTAGTTTTTTTACTGACACTTCAATTTTTTAACAATTGGAAATGTCACTAAAAAGGTTAACA
The DNA here is from genome assembly GCA_034642435.1 of Megalocaria dilatata. Lineage (NCBI taxonomy): Eukaryota > Metazoa > Arthropoda > Insecta > Coleoptera > Coccinellidae > Megalocaria > Megalocaria dilatata. The sequence goes on from CM067858.1 coordinate 29,046,809, forward strand.
ATTGATATTATTCAATTTGTTCACGAAAATTGATTATTTAATGACATTTTTCAAACAATTTTTATTTTAATTTCATATTTGACATCCATACATAAATTTCTTGTATAAATAAAAGGAATTGAATCATTAGAATATTTTCTATCGTTTTTCAAGCTTTCTTTCATTCTAATTTATTTAAAATGAAATTCATCTTACTTTGATGGGGATTTCAGTTCTTATGATTCATTGATATTTATTTTGGATTTTTCTTATTTCTAGCGCTTATGATTTATTCAGGGGGTAGCTGTTTCGACAGTGAGATTCTTATCGAATATGAATTAACTTTGTTGACCGTGTCAGTTCGAGAATGATCTCGTTTTGCAGATGTTTCTTGTCAATTTTTCATCAACTGCCCCTGTCAATAATGGAGAAATTGATTGATATGATACATTCGTGAATTGATTCATTGAGAATGTGAATTGAATACAACAAAAAGGTACATATTTTGTAATTATGAATGTAAATTTCATATTTGGAACCTATAGGTATATAAATTGTTTATGTAAATGACATGAAATAAATTTATTTGATTATTTTCTATAGTTATTGGTCATATTTAATGAATATTGATGAACAATATTAATGAATATTGGAATGTGTGCGATCAATTAGGACGTGATATTTAGCTACATGTTTCGCAATTTTTCAAAAACTTCAAGTAGTTACTAGGTAGGGGAGGTGTATAATTGTAAAGCTAGTAATAATGGGGCAGATCCTTTCAATATGTTTTTGATCAATAAACATTATTTATCGTTTTTAGGAACTGGAAATAAAATAAATTCAAATAAAAACTATTAAACCTAGTGTTTACTGGCAAAAGTGAAATATGTAACAGAATATAAAATATCATAATAATTCTATATACTATAATAGTACATTGAGTATTTTGAACCAATGTGCGTTTGAAGCTCTTGAATTCTCGTTCTTTAATAATTGAATGAATATAATTGATTTCTAAGACTCACTAGTAAATAAAATTTATCCGTTAATTGAAGTATAACATTCCACAAATTGACCTTTTCCATTTTTATTTCTATTAAGTCCTGTTATATTCAGATAAATTATTTTTAATTTTGTTGTGAATATAATATTGTTAATATTGAGGTTTTTATCGAAGTTACATACATGTTGAATTTTCAATCAAATGGAGTAAATTGTTTTCGTAATATTTGTTGGGAATTGGTAAGAATTTTGTTTCACAAATACTTACAATTTTTGAAAAAGATTCGAACCCACATTAAAGAGGAATCTCCACCTGTGCTACGAACAATCATATATGTAACTTCAAAACTTCACCGAAATTTTTTCATTGGAAAATTGGAAAGGAATTGAAGGCTCTACTACAAACGCGCAATAATTTGATATTTCATGTTGTAATTCAGTTAAATAGTTGCCTAAAACAGTATCGATTGAAGATACTTTACTCATAAATCCTTATTTCATTTAAAATTTTCCACACATTTTCAAATGGGCTGCGAAAAAACCTGATTAACTTGGGGAAAACATTTCACTAAATATTCCTGACTAACATTAGAACTATATAAACGTACTATCAGAATTTCAACATTTCCTTCTATAGCCGAAAATTATTCTTCTATTTCTTCTGAGGAAAGAGAAAATAGTTTGACAAAAAATAATAAAATTTTATCTGACAATAGAAACGAATATATTTTCAACAAACTTCACTCAAATTCTTTGAACATTTCATTGATATATGTGTTTTCTTTTATTCTCTAGACAATTCGTTAGTGAAAAACAGGTCTTCTAAAACTTAGACAGTCGAACATACGTCAAAAGTCACCTATTAAGAATTTCTGCGTATTTGAGAGAACTCAAATACTCATTTTATAATAAAATAATGTCATCTAATTCAGCTCTTATATTTCTTTTGGAAACGTCAAGAGTGAAAATTATTATTCATTTGCATATATTATTAAGTATATTTGAATGTCCTTCAAGGTTGAATATAGTGATATGTGAGAAAAACAAGGGGTAGGAATTATAAAGTATCCATTACTACTTTTTGATGACGAAACAAAAAAAATTATACAGGTGAGAGAAAAATACTTGCATTTACCGAAACGTAAGATAACTTTAACACATTACAATTTTTGAAGCGTTATTCATAAGAGCTGAAGTTTAAGGAACTCCTTAAATATTCAAATATTAAAGGAGAAATTATATATTCAGCTAACAATATCATTAAAGAAATGATTAATGAAATATTTTCACGCGCTGGCAGGCGCATGGAAATAAGCTTTTGGTGCTTATACTTAACACTCCCCACTATTTTTGCATATATTCATCCCGTGCACAAAAGATTATTACCACGTTTATTTGTGGGGGTGAGGACCCTATATCATTCCCGGCGACCAAAGTAAACTCTCCTCATTACTCATTATTGGATAAAATCGATATCTGTTTCAGTGTGACTCTTTGAATAAATAACTGGATATTTCTTATAATGTTACTTTTCGATTAATATTTCAGGATAAGTATCATAGAATATGAGACGTGCATTATAAATAATAAGTAAATTATTGATCTCATAATGTCCACATTTCAGAGTCTTAGATCTATAACAAAGCAGGTAGGTATTTATTTCATTCAGATACGAGTATACTGAGTTTAAATTATTTAAATCCCTCAAGAAATTTTCTGCGAATTGCTACTTTATTTGTAACTTTTATCCAACGATAAGTAAATCTTAGTGAACATTAAATTAGTTGGTGCCAATTTTAAAAATCACGCAATAGCTACATTAAGAAAATCAACACTTAGATAATAAATCTGAATATATAATTATTTTGAAAATTTCATTCCATTCCCTGCATATTTTAGCGTCTAAAATATTTTTCGATTTCATTTTCAATCTTCAATTCTCTCAGTTACACAAACAATTGTACTGAATATAGTCATGCAGTAAGCCAAGTATATAATCATTTTGAGACGAAAACTATGAATTTTCTCATAAGTAAAATGAAACAACAGCTTACCATGAAACAAATACATCCCATTTCAGAAATAGAAAACAGTAAATAAAATTGCCAAACAAACATATTTCGCTGTAATGAAAAAATAACTCAAATGATTCCAGTAGCTAATATTAATATAGCGTTTACACTATCACATGAAATTTATAATTTTTCTCATGATGCCAACACCAGCTAAATAATAATAAATCATTTTTTAAATTAAATTTTCATGAACGCTGAGACCAAACGCGAAAAACTATCTCAGAAACGTGCAAAGAACATTAGTTTTCATTAATCAAGCATCGAAAAAATGTGTGTAATTTGACTAAGATTTTTTCGGTAGAATCATGTTTTAACAAAATCAAATAATCTTGAAACTCTACAACTATCGGGTGTTTTTCTTTAGAGTGATATAACTTTCGATAGGGATAACTGTGATTTGACAGAAGATAGAAGCCATGTTGTTTTGATATTTCTGTTCAGTAAGTATTGACAAATTATCATGGAAAGACTCACGCCGCAACAACGTTTACAAATTGTTGAAATTTATTTTCAGAACCAGTGTTCTATTCTCATAGAGTACTTCGTGAAATTTATGGTTTGCATAATCGTCCATCAGAGCAGCTTATTCGTCGAACTATCGATAGATTTCGGACAACATTTTCTCTACTCGATGCAACAACAACAACAACAAGACAAAGAACTGTACGTACAGAAGAAAATATCGTTGCTGTAAGTCAAAGTGTTAATGATGATCCAGATTTGTCTATTCGTCGATGTTCACAACAAGTTGGACTCCGACACCGCATGGAAAATTTTGCGTAAAGATCTTGGTCTACACCCATACAAGATCCAACTGTTTCAAGAACTAAAGCCACTTGGCCATAATAAGCGTCGTTTATTTGCTGATTGGACCCTAGAACAGCTTGAAGTTGATCCACTTTTTTATCGCAAAATTGTGTTTAGTAATGAAGCTCATTTCTGGTTGAACGGCTATGTAAACAAGCAAAATTGCCATATATGGAATGAAAACAATCCTCAAGAAGTTCTGCAGGTTCCATTGCGTCCTGAAAAATGCACTGTATGGTAAATCGTCATTATTTTTTAAAATAATGCTGGAGCTAATGTTACAGTGAATGATGCTCGTTATAGATCGATGATCAATGATTATTTGTTTCAAAATTTGAATGGTTTCGACCCAGAAGTGTTTTGGTTTCAACAAGATGGTGCTACACCCGATGCTGCTACCGTAACAATTGTTTATTGAAAGAAAGATTTGGCGATAACATTATTTCGAGAAATGGTCCAATTAATTGGCCTCCAAGATCATGCGACATAACTCCGCTGGATTATTTTCTTTGGGGTTATGTCAAGTCATTGGTTTATGCTGAAAAACCAGAAACAATAGACGGTTTAGAAAAAAAGATAACTCGTGTTGTTGATGAAATGAGACCTGAATTACTCGAAAAAGTTGTCCAAAATTGGTCTGATCGAATGCGGTTCCCCAGAGGTAGTTGTGGTGGACATATGCCAGAAATTATTTTTAAAACATAAATGTCATAAAATTATCTTTTAAATAAAAAAAATGTGGCTTCAATCTTAATTTAAATGAGTTTCATTTCAATTTGAGTTCTATCACTCTAAAAAAGATACCCCTAGAACCGAAGGGCAATAAATGAAGATTATCAATTATAGATAAACTTCCAATAAATCTCCTCTATGTACATATAGCTCTGTGGGATTATCCACTTTTCACTTAAAAAAATAAAACTAAAAATCAATGAACATTACTTGTGATAAATACACCAGTTCGAATAAGGGATAGTACGAAACTGGGATTATTATTTAACTTTCAATGAAAAATAGATATCAAACAAAGTAAGTTTTCCAAATCCAATTGAAGTAACGGACTATGCTATCCACTATTTTAAATCTTTATTTACTTGAAACCTTACATCCCTTATGTCATTGATTGGGTCTTTACTTGAGAGAACTATATTTAAAATGATAATTTAAATAAGGTTATTCTAATTTCTGTATATTAATTACATATATATAATAACAATTGTTTCGATGTTTGTTACAGTAGCATCATGAAATTCTTTATTTTGAATGAATAATGAATAAACTTATTTCAAAAATACGTTCTTTTTATACTGTTACTGGTACATTATTCAAATGAGGGTCATGGTAGTACCAAAATTAGGTTATAATAGAAATTCCGGTCAACAAAAAATATTTGAAAACTGTGAAAACTTGTTTCCTCATCGAGTAAAATTCCGATCTTATTATGCCTATTCATTTCTAGTGCTTGTAACGGAAGTGAGGGTGAAACTTTTATTTTCAACGTGCAAAATTTCGGAATTCTGTTTAAGATCATCGCTTCCGATAAATGGTTTGATTGAATGGAATTATTTTTACTGTTGGGGAAACTGTTTAAATGTCCTATGTAAACTTTTCGGAAATCGCCACAAACTAACTTATAAACTCCTGATTTGTTATCATTGATTATAATATCTTTGTTATTTGAATGAATTGACCATGGATTAAATTTGTTTTAGATATTTATTCTTCAGATATGTAGCAATTTCCTCTTAAATTTCATTTTTACGTTAAGTTATACCATATTTAATGTTATGCTATGATTTTTATATATCAGTAACTAATGTGTTGTTGGATTGAAAAATCCAAAAATTAATTTTCTTGATTCATTGGAATGTTAATTTGTCTGTGAATTACGTTTTTGATCATTTTTGGTTGTTACACTATAAACAGGTGAAAATTAGAATAACCATATTTGAAGTATCATTGTAATTGGATTTCTCACCAGTAAAGACCGATTGAATTAAATATTTGTACATATTTTGTGTTTCATTGGCCGATTCTATGTACATTTTCGATACTGTTATATTTCTGAATCCAGCGAGCTTAGTGAGTTAACATGCTGTTATCGCGAAAATACGAAAACTTCCGAGTATTGATTTCAATATAACAAAGGACAAAGTTTAAGCCTTTCGTCTCATGAATATTGGATAGCGATTTCCTTATATCGATCGAACAGTTGTAGCCAGTACGTTTTCGATAATAATAAATGTACATTACGGCAGACGTGTGCACAAATCTCGCCAAAGCCCTTCGGAAATATGGACTTTGGTATTCTGAACAACCCTCGTTGCTGAACGTGGAATTTTAAACTTTATTTATTCCCCATGAAATTATGGTTAAATGCATTTTGTTTCGGGACGACATTGCGATTATTTGTAATTGAAAAAGTTTGATTGGAAAATGCAAGAAACTTAATAAAATTGAATGATTATCGTGTTTCTATTTCGAAGCCAAAAATTAATTGAAATGTATAACTAATAAAGAAAGGTAGGAATTTAACACCTCTACAATTTTAAACATAGGTGACATGTGCGGTATTTGCTATTATAAATACTCACAGATATAATAATAATCTATCAATTCTTGAGGAAATTTTCCATCTTATCGGTTCATTAGTATGGATTTCGCATTGGCAGATGAACGCAGACGGCTTGTGCCGAGTTCATCGATTTTGTTTTTTGTTCTTTGGATGAAGGTGATCATGTAGCTGGCATATTTTTCGATTTGTTACGGGCTTTTGATTGCCTCCAGCATAAGTTTATTTTCGAAAAATCATCAGTTTTGATTCAGGGGTATCTTCCTTGGCTGGATTAAGAGTTTTCTATCACAACGTTGTCTATTTTTTGAAGACGGTGGTTTTACTTGACGTGAGTACTCGGGACCTCTTCTTTTTTTAATTTTTGTCAAAGAATTGACTGATTTCCTGACTGATTGTAGCATTGTAATGTTTGCTGATGACACATCATTGGCGGTGAGAGCGAGGAGAAGAAGCAGGAGAAGACGGAGATTTGTGAGAGACTCATCTGATGTTTTACTGATTGGTGTACGATAAACTCATTAATTGTAAACTTAAACAAGACTCAAATTGTAAAATTCCAGATTCGAGATTCTGTTCAGGCTTCAACATTTTTCATCAATCGGAGTGAAGGCATTCTTGAATCTGTTGAGACTGCTAAGTTCGTTGGTCTATACGTCGATAAGAATCTGCGGTGGCATTGTCATATCAATAAGTTGTGCAAAAAGCTCAGTAGCTCCTACTTTGCCTTGCACCGACTGAAAAACTCTCTTCCCCTTGATGCCTTACTCAATATATACTATGAATTGATTCATTGCCACCTATGTTACAATGTTGTTCTTTGAGGTCGAGTGTTCATTGCACAGAAGAAAATTATTCCCCTTATATTCAGTCTGAAGCCCCAAGAATCGTGTAGAGATAGTTTCAGAAAATCGGGAATTTTAACACTTCCTTGTATATATTTGTTAGATTGCTTGTTATTTGTTCGATCTAACCTAGATGGCTTGATGATGTGCTCAGATTTTCATAATTATGAAAGTAGACACCAAAATGTTATTTGCATACCAAAGTACAAAACCAGCGAGTATGAATCGTCACCACGACTAGCTGGTATAAAATTATATAATCACATGCCAAATAGCTGCAAGGTGATGAACATATGAGAATTTAAAAGGAGTTTAAAAAGTCTGTTCATTGAAAAATGTTATTACAGCACAGATGAATTTCTCTCTACTTAAACAAGTTAAATTATCATGGTTAATTAATTTTATGAGCCATTTGTTTTTTGTTCTAAAAATCACACACTCAGTCCTAATGACATTGAGAAGTAACTCATTTTGAGTGCACCAATGCTGTACTGAATCGAAAGCTAATCTAGTTTGTTCAATACTCGAATTAAGATTCTTGCTTTGCTGAGCAAACAACATGAGGTCGAGTTCATTTATATTAATAAAATTTATGTGAATGAATACTAATTAGATCACCCTTGTATGTAAGTGATGCATTCTATGTTTCCGGCTAACTCTTAAGATTAGAATTTTGAATAATTGAAAATTATATATATAATTAATTCTGATTTAATATTTGAGGGAGGGTTCAATTTGAATTTTTTAAAAAGATTGTATTTTTTTTTAAAATTATATTATATGAAAGTAATTCGAAATATTATAATCAGTGAACAATAACCTAAATCTAATTCTATGTTAACCTAACCTCATCTGAATATCCTAACGTAATTCTAATGTAAACAGTGTTTGCTATTTCTAAATTTCTTTGTGGAAAGATTAACAGGATTGAATTTTTTTAATACCTTTGGTAAGTTTGTTCGTCAATTTATGATTGTTCTTTTTACTGTCCCTTTTTCTTTGTTTCAGGAATACATTGATTTCGTTGGAAACAACACTTCTAGAACGTTCTGAAATTCACAGGCTACTTTGTTGATTTTCTTCGATATATCCAATTCGTTTGAAACTTGATTTCTATGTGGGATTTTTCCATTCACATTCAGGTAATGTATTTTCTGGATTCAATTTCCATTCACAATAACCAAATAATCTTCTTTTTTCAGATGATGATACTTTTTTTGGCACTTTTTTAATTACGGACCGACAAGGATTCTGCTCTGCATATAATTGGAGACTGCCGACTTTTTCTGTGTCTGCCCTATTTATAGTTTTCAAGAAAAGTTGAATTTCAAAGCTTACTAGCTTCTGTCAAAATTATATAAAAATTATGCTTTTGAGGATTTTACAAAATTTACAATATTTCTTGATTTGAAATTACTTTTAAAAATTAGCTTATTTTTTAAACTACATTTTGATGTATGTTTCATGTTAAACAGAACAGTAAAAGTCTTGCTTTTCGTTCGTACAGTATTTCAAGTGTCAAAATTTAACAAATTTTAACTTCTAATGCTTATAACTTATAAAATACTTAATATTACTTATGAAATTGATTAAATTTCTTTAGCTTAGGTGCTATTACAATACTATTGATGCCTAAACATTTTCAAGGATCTCTCTTACATTAATCATTTGAAAATATCTGACGTAGATGCTATCTTTCATTGAATTAATTGATTTTTGATCAAATTTGTCCTTACATCATTCTGGTGAGTTATATTTAATTTGGCTTGTTCTTTGTCAACAATTTCACTAAAGTTTATATGTGATTCATTTTAATAACAAATCTTTTCAACAAATTCTTCATCAATTTCAAATTGGATATCTAAATTCAAATTACTTCTATTTATTGCAACTTTGGCTGGTTATATATTGAATAATTGTAAATTGAAATCTCCCTGTAAATTCTTTTTATAAACTGTCAGCAAGATTACTGTGTTTTGATTATCGTTCAAAGAATTTTAATTTGACTAGTCGTTATGTATCCTGAATATGTTTTTTCTTCATAATTTTAGCTTGTGAGTGTTTTTACGAATTAAATTATTAATATTTCTGTCAGAATGGATATTATTTAAAGAATTTTGCTCTGGTTATACTCTAACGAGTCAAATTATATACAAAGGTGAGTGTTTTTCTTAATATATTTATGTAATTATTTATTTTAACTGTAAATACCATGACAATATATATATATATATATATATATATATATATATATATATATATATATATATATATATATCAGAAATAAAAAGGGTATCAGACTACTTCCTTGGGAAACTCCTACGTTGTTATATTTATCCTCTGACATAAAAACTAGTCCTTCATTATCAATACAAACTCTCTGAACTCGATCAGACAAGTAGCTCCTGAGCAATTCCAGTTGACAATCAAGAATACCACATAAAGAGTTTCTTCAACAGGCATTCTTGATTCACGCTATCGAATGCCTTAGATAAATCTAGAAAAAGCCCAACAAGGACCACATCACTCTCCACAGCATCAACAATATCTCATTCTAATTCATACATCGCTGTTGTAGTACTTCTGTTTTTTAGATAGCCATGTTGTTTCTCAGAGAAAATGTTGAACTTAGGCATGAATCAGCAAAGCCCACCGACCAAAAGTTTCTCGAATATTTTTGCGAAAGAACTGAGTAAACTAATTGGATGGAAATTATTGACATCATGGACATTTCCTTTCTTATGCAGGGGTTTGATTGAAAATATTTTGAGGGCAGATGGAAATACCCCTTCAGTGAATGAGCTCTACATAAGATGAGCCAACGGCCCCGCTACCACCTGTATAGTACTTTCAATAACAGTTATAGGTACACCATCGTACCCACAAGAGTTTGTATTTCTCATATTTTTCACTATGTTGATGAGCTCTCACTTGGTAATAGTAAAATAAGCTACTATTATCATTATTTACTATTTGATTCCGATTTATCTGAGATCTCCATCTCATACAAAGTTTGAATTTCCTGAAAAAATCACTGAAAGTATTTGCCAAGCTTTCAAGATCTTCTATATTGCTGAGAATTGTTTTCATTAAGTTACCTCCATCAGTCAATCTATTGACTATGTTACGAGTTGTTTTACTTTTATTTTACTATTGTTAATTATTGTCCTAAAATAATTTTGATTCAATTTTTTTAGACTATTCTGCGCCTATTCACTAATTTTTAAAGTTCTCGATATGAAATTTCAGCAATGTCCAACACTGGAATACAATGGAAACCGAAGAAACCGGTCACCAAACGAGGCATAAAATTAAATCATCAATTACCCAAATATCACCTCGCAACTGTCCCATAAAGGAATCCGAATTCCAGCCCCCAATCTCTAACAATCAGTTGGCACACGTCCTACACTCCAACCCGTCCCTCTTCGGCATCCGGGCTTCTAGACGACAAACGGCGGCCACCTCTTCTGAATCGAATCCGAAATTTGATTCACCAGAAAGGGTTGTGTCATTTGCAATTCCTAACAGCCAACCGACAACACGTGCCAGGCATTATCCTTCGCATATGCGGGCGTCGACGCACATAGTGCATATAATGTTTTAACCGTTTTAAAATGGCGCGATCCCTAACCCTAAAGTGATTTACATCAATATGGCGTTAATATTTTCCGATGGCATCCCTCTATACTTCCTGGATCGGATGACGCCAAGTCTGTTGATTCAGATGGCTAGAACTTCAATAACTCGAATCATCAAGGTTCCATTCATTAACTCGATCCAAAGAAATGGGTTTTTCCATTAGTGTTTTCAGGGTTTAATATTAAAATATTATAATATTTGGGATCAAAGTAAACTTCCATTATTTTATGATTTATTCATTTATTTATCATATGGCGTATCCGACACTTGAAGAGTCTAACCTAATGAATTAAATGAATAGAGTATGCGGTTGGCTGTAGGTGAAACATTAAAATTATTTTATTTAAAAAAAATTACCCACTTTTTATGTTTCACAGTTTGTTCAGAATCCTGACCCGTGTTTCGGTCTTTCAACCATCTTCAAAGGAATACAGAGAGTAACTAAACTTTAAATTGAAAAAAGGTTCTGTTATTACACTCAGGACATCTGTGTAGTTTTATGGCGCATGGAAATAATTGCATCCAATATAGGGGTCTTCCCAAAAAGTATTTGGAATTTCTCAAATTCTCCTTTTTCTCAGTGGCTTTTTTGCTTGAAAGAATCTCCAAATAGTCCATCAATTTATTCTTTTTAACGTTATATAGTAAAGTGACATCCTTCCCATTAAAAAAATGATTATTTTTCATACAGTGTTCTGCAAAACCGGTTGATTTCTGGTTTTTCAAAATAGACATCCTATGTTCTTTGATTCTATGTTGTGAACATCGGCCTGTCCGTCCTATATATGTCATTACAATCATTACATTTAATTTGATAAATCCCCAATTCGGAAAAGTTGGGGTTCCTTTCTTTATTGTTCACCAACACATTAACTAAATTATTTCTGATACTGAATTGTTTCAGCCGTTACTATTTGGTAGTTGATCATAATTAAAATAAATTGTAGAAATTCCTATGTTTTACTACCAATAAAAAGATACATTACACATTTTCTTGTGACTCGAGTTTGGGGAAGTGAACTATCCCATCATCAGACAACTGATGATGGGACCTAACAGTGGTACAGAGGTATTTAAACAAAATTGATAAATATTTTGAATATTTCAAAAGATTCTAGATAACACCTAATAGTGGTACAGAGGTTTACAAGCGGAACGTGATAAAAAACCGGGTTAATAAAGAGGGGCCTTCTAACAGATATCGGAAAGTCGGCAATCGACAAAGAAGGTTGTTAAACAGATGTTACCCATTAAATATCTCAAATAATTTTTGGGGTTACATAGCTCCGTACAGTCATTCATTATTTTTACATTATTTTATTGTATATCTCAAATATTTGGATTTATATAGCTCCGTACAGTCATTCATTATCTTTTACATTTTTTTAATTGTGAACGAATTTGAAAATTTCAATAATCAAGTTTTTTTTTTTTTTGAATCTACATGTAAAATTTTCTTAAGACTTTCTTTTGTCGAAAGGAATTACTGTTCTCTAAAGAATGAGTGGCAAATAATGAATTTTTGTTTACTTTTCATTAAATTCATTTTATGTTCGTTGAAAAAGGTTTCAAACAGATGTTACTATTTAAATATCTCAAATATTTGGATTTACATAGCTCCGTACAGTCATTCATTATTTTTACATTATTATTATTGTGAACTAATTTGAAAATGTCAACAAATTCTAGATAATCGAATTTCTTTCCTTTTGATTCTACATCTAAAATTTTAAGATTATCTACTGTGGGAAAGGAATTACCGTTTTCTAGACAATGAGTGGCGAAAGTAGAATTTTGTTTACAATTTGTTTTAATTAAATTATTTCTATTTACTGCTTAAGAATTAATTTCCATTTTATGAAGATTATTAGTGATCCTACTGCTGAACAAGCCATTGAAAACCATAATTTATTTTCTTCATAATGATCATTTATATTGATTATATTGATATAAATTTTTTTTTTATATTGTGGTGAGTTTTCTTTTTAATCATTTTGTCAGTGATTTCAGTTCTGTAGCCATTGTTCACCGCTTTGGTTTCAATTATATTTATTGGAATGTTGATAATTTAATTTGCCATGACTGATTCAATTTTGAATGGATTATGGTTTCAGTAGTGGTAGGTTATCTAAAAATGTCGAATTCAAGCTTATTATTAGTATGACTTATATTAAGACCTAAGAAGTTTATTGAAGAATTTTTTTCTATTTATATGGTTAAATTGAGAAAAAAAATCTTCAATCAATTTCTTAGATCTCAATATAAGTCAAAGTAATAATAAGTTCGAATTCAACATTTTTAGAAAACCTACCGCTACTGATACCATAATACATTCAAATTCCAATCAGTCATGTGGCAAATTAAAATGTCAACATTCCATAGTTTAATTCATAGACTTTTGAGCATATTGTTGAACGAAGTAAATTCCCGAAAAGAAGTCAATATTATTAAAACTATAGCGGTGAACAATGGCTATAGAACTAAAATCATAGACAAAATGATTAAAAAGAAATTTTACCGCATTATTTGAAAAAAAATTATATAAATGATCCTTTTGAAGAAAAGTTATTTTAAATCCCCTTCTGAGACAATGAACTCAGGATTTGATGTTTTTTCAAACGCGGGTGAAATTATCTTATTCAAACAAGACATTACATCGTATTTTCTAATCAAAATTTCCATCAAGTTTCGCCAAAAAAAGTTACCTCTTAATCAAATCATCAGGAATGATTCACGTGGCGCTCCCTATAACAAAAAGTTGAGTAAGACATACAATAATATTCCTTTTTCAAAGTTATGCCACCCTGCCGATTTCGATAACAATTGAGAAATAAACAGTGTTAGTAAAAAATTTTTAAAAACTCAACTTGTTTTTTTTTTCAAAGCAATATTTGATTAAGGCATATTTAGTCCAATTGCCATATTTTGGTTCAAATAACCGGTTCTTAACCCAATAGTTAGGATTCACCCTGTATAAGCGCAAATTTAAACCTATTTTCAGAATCTGTCTGTTCAGTCAGGTTCAATTACCATGTCTAATAAACAAATCTGAATTACTCGTCTCTTGAATATTCACAGTATCGCTAAAAACTTGGATAGATACTGCTATGTTCTGAGAATGTCAACGAACAGTGTCGGTTTTGATGCGGCTTTTAATGAATTATGTGCATTCAAGACTCTGGTATTATTTTCTGGGGGAATTCACTTGGGACTGATAGGATTTTTATACATAAAAAAATATGCGCAAGGATTGTTTGCAAGATGAAACAAACAAAAATCTGTAAAATTTTTTTATTTGACACAATATTTTAACACTAAACAGCTTGTATACAGAGTGTTGAAGAAATCAACGTTAAGCCAAAACTGGGTGACGAAGCAAGTCCTACAGATTATCAGAAAACTATAAAAAAATCTATGCGGCATGCTTTCAAAATGATAGGCATTTTAAAAAAATTCTAAAAATTCTACACCCTGTCACGGTCTGTTTCCTTCTGTTGCCACAAATCTTCACCTTTTTCAAATTTTTGTTTTTGCTATGTGACCCTGATTACTGCTTCTCTAAACTGCTATTTAAATTTTAAAACCAGCTGTATTCATTTACCAAGCAGCTTTCTGGATTAAAGGTGAGCAAATACTTTTTGGTGATTGATGTTTTCTTTTACTGAATACGATTGAGTACTGACGAAGCAAAGTCTCTCTTAAAAATTGTTTTATGGTAATGTTTTTACATTTCTCAAGATTTTCTAAAAAGTAACTTAGTTAGATATCCAATAATATTGAATATACTAAGTAAGATAGTTTAATGACGAAATTCTAAAGATTATGTAAAATAGAAAAAGGCTTTTTACTTGATAGAAGAAATATAACAAAATTTGAATATCAAAACAGATTTAATCTGTTAGTCTTCTACAATTTTAATTTCAGAAAAATTTTTATTAAAAAAACTTTTAGAATTCAATTAATGTCTACAATAAGCACCACTTATATTTAATAGACGTGTATAATCAAAATTCAATATACAATGTCAAATGGAATAAATAAACCAAGAAATATAAAAAGGAATAGGTTTCATTATGGTAAGCTAAGAAACAAAATTTTGTCTCCTTCAAATATTTATTTATTGATTTTAATTGCCTTTTTTATATTTGTTGGTTTAATTTATTCCATTTTACATTGTATATTGAGTTTTGATTATATACGTCTATTAAATATAAACGGTGCTTATAGTAGATATTAATTTAATTCTAAAAGTTTTTTGAATAAAAATTTTTTTGAAATTAAAATTGTAGAAGACTAACAGATTAAATCTGTTTTGATATTCAAATTTAAAGATTATGTGAAACATTTTTGAAAGATATATTATTTCATAAGAGCGATGAGCAGAAACAAAATTTTGTCTACTCAAAATATTTAATTTATAGGATTTTCGTTAACAATTTATATTTATTGGATTTTGTTATATCATTTGGATGTCTTATAATGAATGTTCATTTTATGTCGTTTGATATAAGTGGTACTTATATGATATTAATTTATTTCCTGAAGTTATAATATTAAATATAATTTTTTGAAATTGAATACGTAGAAGGCTAACAGAATATATTTGTAAATATTGAAATATTTGAATGATCAATATTTATAATGATTTCTATATCTTGCTCCTAAAGCATGAATATAACACTAGAAGTAAAACTCATCTTTGTGCAGAAAAAACAGACCTTATCTATATACGAAAAAGTGCCTACTATTTCATGCTTAAAATCTGTAATACATTACCCAGTAACTTTGAGAATGAACATGTTGTATTTACAGAAGAAAATTCTGAAAAAATTTTTTTATCAGAAAATGCAATTAGTGTTAAAGAATTTCTTAGTTTCTTATTTTGATAGACTCTAATTTCTAGGAATGGTTATTTAGTTAGTTAGGTGTTTTTTGGACGTGATGGACACATTCGGGTTTTAAGATCAAATAAAAATTTATTTATTGCAGTATTTATAACAAGGACTATTGTATGTAATCTTTCTTTTCTTAAATCGTAATACACTCCTTCCTACTTATATGCAGTATATATGACGCCCTCTGACATATCGGGTAAGACTTCCTATATACAATCCATAATTCTGCATATCGCGTTTCGCTCTCGCGTCCAATGAAAAACGACTTTAAAATGAGGAAAACGCTTTCCGTCACAGCACCCTTATCGTTTCGCATTGGCGCATATATAATGCGCGCTGCGCAGCCGCCCCCGCTTTTCATCCACCGCCACCTTCGATATCAAATCAAATCTGAATATGCGTACATCAAGGTGGCATCGTCTCCATTGCTTTAAACTTCTTGCCGTTTATGCGAAGCGAGGGGTGGGGACTTGAAGGAGTTCTGGTTGGTCGATGATAACATAGGATGATAAGAACGTATGCAAATCGGACGGTCTGATAAGAAGGCCTGCCTACTACGGACAGTGATTTGCGTAGCTACGGGTAAAGATGCTGACTGTCACCTTTTGTGTTCGATATTGCGTGAAACGTTCTGTTATTTACATCAATATCCAACCTTTTGTGAACTCGAACAATATTGTCAATAATTACCATTTAATGTTATGAAAGGAATACAGTTCAATAAGTCAGTCTCTTTTTGAATGAAGTATCTTATTTTGGCAAAAGGAAATCGTCCTTCAGATCGAACCATTTAATACATCTTTTTTTCAATATTTTATTTTTTTTATGGCTTCTCTGAAGAACTACGAAACGGATGTTTGTTTCAATTGTTCCATCTTCATTTAAGTTGAACAATAGTTAGGGGAAAAATCCATTATTATTGCGTGAACTTCAAGACTTCATTAAACACGTTTCGGATTGAGCAATTTGGGTCAAATATGCACCATTTTATTCTATAATGTGTGGCTATTTTGAAGGTAGCTTCATAATGCCTCTCTTATGAAGACTTAGTCATTATTGGCGAAAAACTCTAGTAATCAATTTTCACAATTTTCTCTTGATGCCAATTTCTTATCACTCAGGAAGTTTTGCGAGTAAAAGATGGTGATCGCCTTGTAATGCGAGAAAAAAAAATAGCTGCTTGGTGCCAGGTCCGGACTATATGATGGATGCATTAAAACTTCCCAAGCAAGCTCCCGGGGTTCTGGCGAGTTGCTGCAGACGCGTGTGGCCTGGTGTTGTCCTGATGGAGCACAATATCTCTTCTGTTGGTCAATTCTGGCCGTTTTTGGTCCATCGCTAGTTTCAAACGATCCAGTTGTTGACAGTAGAAATATAGTGTTTGGACATATGGAAACAACTCATAATAACTCATTCCTTTCCAGTCCCACCAAAAGAACAGTAGAACCTTCCTGGTCGTTAGTCCTGGTTTGGCCATCGTTTGAGCTGCTTCACCCCGCTTTGACCACGATAATTTTCACATAATATTGTCGCATGTGACCCATTGCCCATCCCCAATTACCATCCGTTTGAGAAATGAGTCGATTGCATTCCGTTTGGCCAAGGCTTCGCAGATGCAAATTCGATCCATGATGTTTTTTGGTGTTAAATGGTGTGGTACCTAAATTTTGAGCTTTTTTTTTAATCCAGCTTTGCGCAAAGTGTTTAGAACTGCTTTATGGTCGATCTTGAGCTTCTGGGCTCACATGCCAGTCAATTTCGATTATTACTGTGATTTAATTGATATTTTCGACGACGAGCCTGCCTGTGTGAGATGGATCTTTAATATCAAAAATACTTGAATGGAATCGACAATTTCAGCCGCTTGCATTTTTCCTTTATCAAAGAAAAACTGTAAAATGTACCGCATTTGTCTTTGTTGACTTCCATTTTCAACACCCTGCAACTCACAACTGAATAGATCAAACAAAAAACTGTAACACATTTTCCCTTGGATTGTAGAATTGTAGAAGACAAACATATTTTAATTTGTTTTGATTTTCAAATTATGTTATATTTCTTCTATCAAGTAAAAAGCCTTTCTATTTTATTCTCTATATAATATTTAATTATATTTTGGCTTCAATAAATCTCATTATGGAATGTCAATGAATTCAAATAAGCCTTAAAAATAACTTACACTGTTCTTTGATTTTGTTAGAACATAGATCAATCTTGAATTATAAAGTTGATCTGTGTTTCGAAACATGCATTTCTTTACACGTGTGCGTTGTTGATATAGGTTAGTTTTTTGATTTTGATATTTGGAATATTATTCAGGACTGAAGAAGGGATTGCTTAGAATTATATTTGTTTTTTGGAGATATAGGTAGTGCATGTTTTGAGAGATTTCTGAATTAACTTATTCGAATATTTAAATATATTAAATATTTCAAATAAATTATATTCTTTGAGAATTCCTTAAGGAGAGTTCATGTTTTTAAAAGGAAATTGGTGTTCTTAAAGGTAAGACCAGAAACAAAATTTTGTGTCCTTTAAATATTTATTTATTAATTTTAATGACTTTCGTATATCTGTTGGTTTATTTATTCCATTTGACATTATATATTGAGTTTTGATTATATACGTCTATTCAATGTGAGCGGTGCTTATTTTAGACATTAATTTAATTCTAAAAGTTTTTTGAATAAAAATTTTTTTGAAATTAAAATTGTAGAAGGCAAACATATTTTAATTTGTTTTGATATTCAAATTTTGTTATATTTCTTCTATCAAGTAAAAAGCCTTTCTATTTTATTTTAGATAACATTTTATAGACTACAACAGGAATAAATGGCAGATATGTGGTGACTTGAAAGTTATAGGAATTTGACTGAGACTCACGGTAGGATTTACGAAATATTGCTGTTTTATTTGTCTTTGGGACAAAACTCCAGTAAACCAGCATTATGTAACAACAATTTGGCCAGAAAGAAGTGTATTTCAACCTGAATATCAAAATTTTAAGTTTAGAACTCTTGTGAACCCCAAAAATGTCCTTCTGTCTCCTCTTCACATTAAACTTGGGCTGATGAAAAACTTTTGTGAAGGTATGAATAAAGATGATGATGGATTCAAATACTTTAAATAAGTCTTTCTCAAGTTAAGTGATGCCAAATTAAAGGAAGGCATTTTTATTGTACCATAAATCAGAAAATTGCTGGACGATGTTAATTTCACAGAAAACTATTGAAAAGAATCAGTCCTTACTTGGTGAAAATCCATATTAAATAATATTTAAATAAGGTTATTCTGATTTTCACAAATTTTTATTGTTATGTTTATAACAATCGTTTTGCTATCACAGTAGCATCATCAGCTAGGTTAACATTTTGAATAACTAAGCTTGTTTCCGAAATCCGTTGCTATTTATATTACAGTAAGTACAATAAATTTTTATGGAGCACTAAAACCCAAAAAAGGATCTCTGCAAATTCCCGCTTTGTTCGTTAAGTAATATTCCAATTTTATTGTGTTTATTTATCTCTAGCGATTCTAACAGATTTAAGGCATAACTTTTACTTTCTATATGTAGAATTACAAAATTATAGTTGAAAAAATGTCCTGTTTTTAACAAATGGTTAGAATATGTAGAATTACCTTTTAATTGAGGAATCTCTTCAAATGTTCACAAATTCTATGTTGGAAAGTTCTTCAGGTACAGACAGATTTTAAAAAATATTCTTTTTATTTATAAATCAAATACATCCTTCAATAACATTCACTATGGAAACCGAACATAATAATTCTACTAATTTTCTTGATTTAACTGTTACTCGAATTAATAATTCACATGATTTTTCAATATTTCACAAACAAACCTATACGGATTTTATTATACACAATAAATCAAACCATCCTTTAAATCAAAAATTATCAGCATTCAATCGTATGATCCATAGATTTGTTAATATTTCCATTAAACGAGAAAATTATATTTCAGGACTTAACATAATTAAACAAATAGCTATTAATAATGACTATCATCCTACGTTGATAGACAAATTGTTGATGAATAAAAATAATAAAGTAGCTTTAAATATGGTGCATACCAATATAAAAAAAAATTTTAAATACATTTCCTTAAAATACACTAAAGATATTTCTGAGAAAGTTGCTACATACCTCAAAAATACATATAATTTAAGAACTGCATTTAAAACTAATTCAAACTTGAGTAAATTTATAAAAAATAATAAAGACTGTACACATAAAGATGATAAATCGGGGGTTTATAAGTTAACTTGCGGTGATTGCCCTAAAATTTACATAGACTGGAAGAACTTTCCAACATAGAATTTGTGAATATTTGAAGAGTTTCCTCAATAATAAAAGTAATTTTACATATTCCAACCATTTGTTAGAAACAGGACATACTTTCAACCATAATTTTGAAATTCTATATATAGAAAGTGAAAGTTATGCCTTAAATCTATTAGAATTCCTAGAGATAAATAAACACAATAAAATTGAAATATTACTTAACGAACAAATAGATTTAAATAACTCACCTCTGATTAATATATTCAGATAAGCTGGAATGTGCAGAGACCTTTTTTTGAATTTTAGTGCCCAATAAAATTTTATTGTACTTACTGTAATATAAATAGTTATTCAAAATGTAAACCTGTCTGATGATGCTACTGTGATAGCGAAACGATTGTTGTAAACATAACAATAAAAATTTGTGAAAATCAGAATAACATTATTTAAATATTATTTCACAGAGAAGCTTAGCAGGCAGGAACTCTGAGCATGGAACTCATTTGTTAGTATAGTAAAAGAATTTTAGGGCAACATTAATGATGCAAACTACTAACAGTTAGTTCGCAATTAGATGCCTACAAATCGCTTGGTACACGAATGTTATGAAAAATTAATTTCCTCCATTCACATCTGTCATTTTTTGCGAATGGAAATTCGCTACCAAGGACAATGAGATCCAGCCATGATGAGTGATTGCTACTAGTTTTTGAAGAGAGAAGATATTACCCGTCATAAAAGGAAAAATGGAATTTAATTAGTATTTTAAGTTAATATTTTTAATCTTTATGTTTTTCTTGAATGTAAGGTACGTTTAGTAAGCGTAAAACTCAACAAAGTCGATATATACGGTTAAAAAATTCTGAACTGATTTTTTTCGATAAATATCAGATATTAAATATTTGATTGATTCGGTTTTTACTTGGTGGAAACTCATTAAAAAAATGTATATGAGACAGTAATTTATTTCCACAAAAATGTTTGTACTATTACAACAATTGTTCCACCACGATGTGGCTTCTTCAGGTATTACATTGTACTGTCTGATGGTATTCAATGTAACCGAGTTTAAATACATTGTTAGGTACGTGACCAAATAATGGAAGCACAAGTCATAAAAACTCTAGGTGTTTATTGGAGTTTGCCGCTGAAAATACCATTAAGGAAAGATATTCAGTAATGGAGACTTATCAACATCTGTTTGTTAGTTCAAAAGGATTTTATGGGCATTATACCTGTTGATTTCAAAAAATTCTAAAAGTGTTAATCTAGAACTTTTGCTTTCAACGTGGATAATTTCATAATTATTGTTGAAATTATGCTTGAATTCCTTAAGATGATTAGCATATGTCGAATGTACAGAATTGGATATATAACACCTTTGGTGTTCTTGGACACGTTTCTTGAATGATCTACCAGTCAGGCCAATGTATACTTTAGGGCAATCTTTGCAAGTCAACTTGTAGACTCCGGATTTATTTTCTTTATTTGTTCGATCTTTATTGTTTTTTATGTAGGTACTAAGGTTATTAATTGTCTTAAAAGCCGCGTTATAATTGAAACAACTTTTGAAATATTTAGTTATATTTTCAGATAATCCATTGACATAAGATAACGCAAATTATTTCTGTGTATTGTCCCCCTGTATGACTGGGTGCACGAGATTAAATGCAATTTTTTTTTTTTTGATACCATTTTGTCTATAAAAAAGGGGTTGTAACCGTTGATTGACGCTATTTGTTTAATAATATTTAATTCTTTCAAAAAGTTATCTGAATTCAAAGGGACAATAATCTATGAATAAAACTATTATATGCTGACATCTTTTGGTTGGTGGTTGGTTCCTTAATGGTATTTTTAGCGGCAAACTCTAATAAACACCTAGAGTTTTAATAACTTGTGCTTCCATTATTTGGTCACGTACCTAACAATGTATTTAAACTCAGTTACACTGAATACCATCAGACAGTACAATGTAATACCTGAAGAAGCCACATCGTGGTGATACAATTGTTGTAGTAGTACAAACAGTTTTGTGGAAATGAATTACTGTCTGATATACATTTTTAATTATCAGATATTGTAACATTAAATGAGGTTCTGGAACAAGTAAACCTTACGTGTTACAACTTTTTTTTTCTCATTTTCGCATTTGGATATGCCCATTCTACCAGCTTTACAAAAGTTTTTTTGTCGTCCAGTGTAATTAACATTATTTCTGTCTCCGAAACTCACCCGAGTCCAGCGGACCGGAAGAATCTCTAGATCCAATATTCATAAAGCATAAGGACGCAGTTTCTCCTTTGCAACATTAAAATCAATACAGAGGACATCCGTATATACGGCGTAATATATCTGCAGGTCCCCATTTTCATAGGGCACCCACCCGATCTCGCCTTCGTGGTATTTCTCCAGGAAAATTGTTATAATTAGATTTCTCTCTTAATACCGGAGGAAGAGATGTATTTTTATTACGATGTGCCAGCAATTTACTTTGTGCTTTATCGCTGTGGCAGCTCTTGAGAGACTACGGGCACGATGTCTGGGATGTTGGCTTCCTTTAGAGTTGATGTTTCTCGATAATGCCGAACATAAAACATATTTTGTAAGGAGGAATCTTACGGAGATGCTGAATTTTGTTGCAAATTTCGGGGATGATTTAACCGGAAGTGCTTTTGGTCCCAAAAGATCGAATGGGAGTTACAGATGTAAAATTAGTAATAATATTTAAGAATCTCAATCGCTACCTACATTCAAAACTTTGACCAAAATAAATAATATTAAATAAGGTTATTCTGATTTTCACAATTTTTATTGTAATGTTTACAACAATTGTTTCGCTATCACAGTAGCATCATTAGTTAGTGCACATTCATTTAAAATTTATTTTAAATTTGATTCAGATTATTTGAAAAGAAACTAACTCCCAAGCTAAAATACTCAATAAAAACTTCACCACAACTAATATATAAAATAAAAAATATCCACTTACCACATAATGCTAAATTCATTTCATTCGACGACGTCCAAAATTTATTTCCAAGTATCCCACCAAACGAAACACTTGAACTAGTAGACAATCTATTAATCAACAACTGATGTAATACAATTATCAACGAAGATATTTCAGAAAGTCTAGATATTCTCGCTAAACAAAATTATTTTCACTTCAAAAAATAAATTATAAATCTGAAAACGGTTTGATTACGGGAAATCTCTTAAGTCCTTTATTAGCAGAAATATTCATGGACATTATTGATACTAAAATTCACCAAAATCCCCTTACGAAATATTTTTTATATTGATATAAATATGTGGAAGATATTTACTGTTGCTTCACAGGTACAAACAGACTTTTAAAAAAATTCTTTTTATTTAGCAATGAAATACATCCTTCAATATCGTTCACTATGGAAACCGAAAATAATAATTCTATTGATTTTCTTGATTTCACAGTTCATCTTTCATCATTTTTCAATATTTCACAAACCAACATAAAGGGACTCTATTATACACAATACATCAAACCGCCCTTTAAATAAAAAATTATCAGCATTCAATTGTATGATCCATAGATGAGTCAATTTTTCTATGAATCGAGAAAATTTTATTTTAGAACTTAACATAATTAAACAAATAGCTATTAATAATGATTATGATCCTACGTTGATAGACAAATTGTTGATAAATAAAAATGATAAAATAACTCTAAATATTTAAATATTTTAATATAAGCCTTCTACATATTTAATTTCAAAAAATTATATTTAATAATTATAACTTCACGGATTAAATTAAATTAAAGTCATATAAGTACCTTTTAAATCAAACGACATATAAAATAAACATTCATTATAAGACATCCAAATGATATAACAAAATCCAATAAATAAAAATTGTTAACCAAAATCCTATAAGTTAAATATTTTGAGTAGACATAATTTTGTTTCCGCTCATCAATCTTATGAAAACAGATATCTTTCAAAAATGTTCAACATAATCTTAAGTATTTCATCATAAGGCTATCTTACTCAGAATATTCAATATTATTGGATATCTAAGTTACTTTTCATAAAATATGTAAAACCATTACTAAAAAAACAAGTTTTAAGAGAGACTTTGCTTCGTCAGTATTCAATTATATTCATATTCGATAAAATATAATATCAATCAACAAAAAACATTTTCTCACCTTTTAACAATTCAGAAAACTTCTGGTAAATGAATACTGAATAAATGGAGTGTAATGTTAACTCAAATAAATAATTATGTGGTTTACCATTGATCTAAAAGATTGAAAGGCAATTTAACGGCCTCTGTTATAGCACAAGGACCATCTGTATAAAGAATGTTAGGGAAACCAAATAATTATATACTATGAATAAAATAAAATGAATAGAGGTTTATACTACTTGATAGAAGGTATATAAAATTATTTAAATAGTTTAATATTAGCCTTCTACATATCTTGAGTTTTTATAAAAAGTAACTTAGTTAGATATACAATAATATTGAATAGTCTAAGTAAGATAGTTTTATGATGAAATTCTTAAGATTATGTTGAACATTTTTGAAAGATATCTGTTTTCATAAGATTGATGAGCAGAAACAAAATTATGTCTACTTAAATTATTTAATTTATAGGGTTTTGGTTAACAGTTTTTATTTATTGGATTTTGTTATTTCATTTGGATGTCTTACAATAAATGTTTATTTTATATGTCGTTTGATATAAGTGGTACTTATATGATATTAATTCAATTTAATTCCTGAAGTTATAATTATTAAATATAAAATAATGAAATAACTCTAAATATGGTTTATCCTAATATAAAAGAAAATTTTAAATACATTACCATAAAATACACTAAAAGTTTTTCTGAGAAAATTGCTACATACCTCAAAAATAAATATGATTTAAGAACTTCATTTGAAATCTATTCAAACCTGAGTAAATTCATTAAAAATAATAAAAACAGTACAAATTAGGATGATATATAAGGGGTTAAAGGTTTGAATAAAAGTTTTTTGAAACTAAAATTTGTAGGAGGTTAACAGGATAAATCTGTATGATATTCAAAATAAAAAAGAAACAAAAATAGCGATCTTGATTTTAGTTATTCAAGACATCATTGAAAATTATGACGAAAAGAAGAATGTTGTTATGAAATTTTGAATATTGTGCTTGCGTTGATGTTACAAATCAGTGATATTCAATAAGCCCATAATGAATGATAGTGAGGAAGTTCCACATATCAGTTACTTTAAAATCGTTTTTTGCAATGGCAACTCGAAAGATATCTAAACAAACATTAAAATATCCATATGTTTCAGACATAAAACTAATGTCTTTTCATTCGAAGAAAATTAACACTTCCGTTCATTATACATACCAACTGAGCAATGATAAACTTTCTTGCTATTCATGTATTCATTTATTAGCTTATCGTGCGTTTACATTAATAACTTGCTTAGGATTTACATATTTATCGCCTATTATTTGTTCACTGCTCACGTTCAATTTATTTCAAGAGACTAACATAAAAAAAGATTTTGCGATCAAATTAGCTATTCACTTATTCAGATAAAGCTGTGAAGTTGTACGACTCTACGCAAATATAATTTTATTCATAACCAGAGAGCCGTCATGCTACTGAAAGAAAGAAATGTTACGATCGAATAATTGTTCCAACTTGCATTAAATTAAGCCTTCTGATGAGTTTGATTGATAACTTCTTCTAGATAAGGTGTGGAAATCGATGTTATGAGTCATTCGTCAATTCAGAAGGACTATTTTCGCTCAACACTGTTTCATCATGGTTTCAGAAAAGCAGATGGTTATATAAGAGATAGAACAAAAGATCAGATTTGCTTTGAAAAGTATTTCTGTATATTGTCCTCTTTTATGATTGGGAAGATTAAATGCCATGTTCTTTCCTTTATTGGATACCATTTTATCTATAAGAAAGTAGTTGTAAGCGTTGTTTGAAGTTATCTGTTTAATAATATTTAATTCTTTACAAAAGTTATCTGAATTCAAAGGGATATTCAATATTTTATAAATAAAACTATTATATGTTGACATCTTTTGGTTGGTGGGGTGATTTGAAGATATTACAACAAACTTCAAATCACTGAATTCAGATAACTTCTACAGATGGCCAGACAGGCAGATCATTCAAGAAAAGAATCCAAGAACACCAAAGAAGTTACACATTGGATTCCGTACATGGACAAATGCTAATCATCTTAAGGAATTCAGGAATTATTTCAACAATTACTATGAAATTATCCACGTTGAAAGCAAAGGTTCTAGATGAACATTTTTAGAATCTCTTGAAATCAACGGGTACAATGCCCGTAAAATCCGTTTGAATAACAAACAGATATTGAAAGATCCCCATTACTGAATATCTTTTCTAATGGCATTTTTAGCGACAAACTCCAATAAACACCCTTAGTTTTTATGACTTGTTTTTACAGTGATTTTGTCACGTACTTAACTGTATTTACCAGCATCAGTCAGTAGAATGTGGATGGCTGAAGAAGCCACATCGTGGTGAAACAATTGTTGTATCGTAATCATTTTTGTGAAAATTAAAATACTATCTCTTATATATTTTTTTAAGTTATAGATGCCTATTCATCTGTGCTTCCATCGAAAGTTACCATTTCCGGTCCCAGAATTTCCGTTTGAAAGTTAGAAACCTTCGATTGTACCATCCAGGAAACGAATGAACTCCGTAAAAATAACTTGGATGCCCAAATAAATTCTCCAAAAACCAGAAATGCAAAAACCAAAATTCGAACATAACTTTTCCGCTCGATATCAGCCCCATTAATTGGAACAGGCACAATTTTTCTCCAGGCCAATAATAAATTATAGATGCATATGCTTCGTTAACAACACAAAGGCCGGCTGGACTGCGAGATAATGACTTGAGGTAGATCTAGGTAAGGCGAAACGTAGGAATGAAATATTCCCTGCGAAAGAAATTCGATTGTTGCCAACCGAAGCGAACGAGGGTATTTTGCGCTAATACGGGGGTGGCAGGGGTGACTACAGGTAGTTTTTTAACCCCCATAACCTCAGGCGCTATCTCGGGGATGAATTTAAATGTTGCAGTTTTGAAGGGATTTTTTTTTGTATGGATACTTTGAGGTTGGTGAATGATAGTTCGTTTTATTCGGCTAACAAAACAAGGTAACTGTGTTTGTTTTCTACCCCATCTAAGAAGTATGAACTACAAATAAAGCTGAACAGCAAGAATTTGTTTCTTATTCAAACTTAAGTACTTGCTTGTTTCAATCTCTTTTATTTGACAGGAATTTATGTTTATTTCAATAAATAAAGAACAATTTTTTTCAACAAAAAAAGCTGTATATTCAAAAACAATCTGTTTTTTTATTTTCAATTTAAAAAATTACCTATAATAATTTCAGTAAGAACAAATTTTCAGATTTTCTCAACGGGAACAGTGTTTTATACAAATATGAATTGAAAATAACTTTCAAGGTTTTTTTTAAATATTTCATTCAATTACTTGATCAATACTCTGAAACCGCTATTAAATTTAATCTAAAAAATTCCTTGGAAATTTTACAAAATTAAATACAATAAAATGTCTAAGAAACACTTTTTCACTTTATAGATAATAGTTTATTGAATTATTAACACATATGTGCGGCACTTAACCAACAAATAATAAAAAGAAAATATAAAATATTGATCCTGATCATTCAGCATCATCCAAGTCAGCCTTCAGAAATAACAGATTCCATCACTAAAAATTGTTCCATATAGAATTTAAAAAGGTTCTTTTTATTTCCTCTATTGAACACATACAACACATTCTCCAGAAAAAGCATTCGAAATTTTTACCCACATTTTCATCAGTTGAAAGTTATTTCGATGCTAAATAAAATTAATCACTAAACAGTATATCTACATACCTTCATTAACCAAATATATTGTTAAGCAGCTCAGGTAACTGAGCACCATTCATAAAACTATGCTAATCGCTTATTTAACATCGAAATAACTCTGTATTTATAGATTTGATTTGCATAAATTTGAAATTTATACTTCCTATTTTTTACAAAGTTACTGCGAGAGTTGCATGGAATGAATAGTTTTAAAATATAACTTGTTAATATTTACTGAAAATACTAATCTGACAATGAAATATACTGAATTGTTTCAGCCGTTACTATTTGGTAGTTGATCATAATTTAAACAAATTGTAGAAATTACTATGTCCAAATATTTGAGATATACAACAAAATAATGTAAAAATAATGAATGACTGTACGGAGCTATGTAACCCCAAAAATTATTTGTGATATTTAAATGGGTACCATCTGTTTAACAACCTTCTTTGTCGATTGCCGACATTCCGATATCTCTTAGAAGGCCCCTCTTTTTTAACCCGGTGTTTTATTACGTTCCGATTGTAAACCTCTGTACCACTATTAGGTGTTACCGAGAATCTGTTGAAATATTCAAAATATTTATCACTTTTGTTTAAATACCACTGTACGACTGTTAGGTCTTCAGTTGTCTGATGATGGGATAGTTCATTTCCCGAAACTCGAGTCACAAGAAAATGTGTAATATATATTTTTTGGTAGTAAAACATAGTAATTTCTACAATTTGTTTTAATAATTAAATATACAAATACTGTATTCCTAATACAATATATTTATTTGTATATATTTTTCTCGAACAATGTGTTTGTGTCAAAAGATTCCGAATTAGTAAAAACATTTTTTCATTTTTCTTCAACTAGAAAAGTATTTATTAGGTAGGTGTGTTTTTCTTAGTGTGATAGAACTTTAAATTCAAATAAAACACATTTAAATTAGGATTGAAGCCAATTTTTTTTTTATTTGAAAGACAATTTTATGACATTTATGTTTTGAAAATAATTTTCGGCATATGTCACCACGACCAGCTCTGAGGAATCAAATTCAACCAGTCCAATTTTGGACCACTTTTTCGAGTAATTCAGGCCTTATTTCATCAATAACACGAGTTATGTTGGCTTCCAGAGCGTCTATTGTTTCTGGTTTATCAGCATAAACCAATGACTTGACATAACCCCAAATAAAATAAGCCAGTGGAGTAATGTCGCTTGATCTTGGAGGCCAATTAATTGGACCATTTCTCGAAATAATGTTATCGCCAAATCTTTCTTTCAATAAATCAATTGTTACTGTAGCAACATGAGGTGTAGCACATCTTGTTGGAACCAAACAATTCTTGGTCGATACAATTCAAATTTTGAAACAAATAATCATTGATTATCGATCTGTAACGGGCACCATTCACTGTAACATTAGCTCTAGCATCGTTTTTAAAGGAATATGGACCGATGATGCCTTGATGCCTCCAGCGTGTAAAGCACACCATACAGTGCATTTTTTCAGGATGCAATGGAACCGGCAGAACTTCTTGAGGATTATTTTGACTCCATAAACGGCAATTTTGCTTGTTTACATTCAACCAGAAATGAGCTTCATCACTAAACACAATGTTACGATAAAAAAGTGGATCAACTTCAAGCTGTTCTAGGGCCCAATCAGCAAACAAACGACGCTTATTATGTTCGAGTGGCTTTATTTCTTGAACCAGTTGGATCTTGTGCTGGGGTAGACCAAGATCTTTACGCAAAATTTTCCATGTGATGGATGCACAGAGTCCAACTTGTTGTGAACGTCGACGAATAGATAAATCTGGATTATCATTAACACTATGACTTACAGCAGCGATATTTTCTTCTGTACGTACAGTTCTTCGTCTTGTTGTTGTTGTTATTGCATCGAGTAGAGAAAATTTTTTCCGAAATCTATCGATAGTTCGACGAATAAGCTTCTCTGATGGACGATTATGTAAACCATAAATTTCACGAAGTGCTCTATAGAGCACGTGAACTTATAAGATTGGCGAATAGAAGACTGATTTTGAGAATAAATTTCAGCAGTTTGTGAACGTTGTTGCGGCGTGAGTCTTTCCATGATAATGTGTCAATGCTTACTGAACAGAAATGTCAAAACAACATGGCTGCTTCTACCTTCTGTCAAATCACAGTTATCCCTTTCGAAAGTTCTATCACTCGAAAAAAAACAAATGTTATTTCATTCCTTAAGGTAAATTATTAATTGTTTTAAAATATTTTATACTCGTATTATTTTAATATTTTAATATTAGCCTTCTACATATTTAATTTCAAAAAATTATATTTAATAATTATAACTTCAGGAATTAAATTAAAATAATGTCATATAACTACCTTTTATATCAAACGACATATAAAATAAACATTTATTATAAGACATCCAAATGATATAACAAAATCCAATAAATAAAAATTGTTAACCAAAATTCTATAAATTAAATATTTCGAATAGACAAAATTTTGTGTCTGCTGATCAATCTTATGAAAACCAATATCTTTCAAAAATGTTTAACATAATCTTAAGAATTTCATCATAAAACTATCTTACTTAGAATATTCAATATTATTGGATATCTAACTAAGTTACTTTCTATAAAATCTTAAGATATGTAAAAACATTACTGAAAAACAAGTTTTAAGAGAGACTTTGCTCCATCAGTATTCAAATGATTCATATTCAATAAAATATAACATCAATCAACAACAAATATTTACTCACCCTTCAACAATTTAGAAAACTTCTGGTAAATGAATACTGAAAAATTTAAATGTAGTGTAAGGTTAAGTTACAAATAAATAATTCTGTGGTTTACCCTTGATCTGAAAGATTGAAACACAATTTAACGGCCTCTGTTATAGCACAAGGACTATCTGTATAAAGAATATTAAAGTAACCAAATAATTATATATTATGAATAAAATAACATAAATAGAGGTTAATACTTGATAGAAGGTATATAAAATTATTTAAATATTTTGATATTAGTCTTCTGCATATTTAACTATGTATATATTTAAATATGTGAAAGGTTAATATTGAAATATTTAAATAATTTTATATATCTTCTATCAAGTATTAACCTCTATTCATGTTATTTTATTCATAATATATAATTATTTGGTTTTAAAATTATTTAAATATTTTAATATTAGCCTTCTACATATTTAACTATGTATATATTTAAATATGTAGAGGGCTAATATTAAAATATTCAAATAATTTTATATACCTTCTATCAAGTATTAACCTCTATTTATATTATTTTATACTCGTGTTTTACTGATGCTCATAGATCTCCTGTGTAGATCTCTCAGAATCTTTAGTGTGGCTTGTGTGATTTAGAAGATCATTGGTATTCTGGCTAGACTCTGGCCAACAAAACTGTGCCCTTACGCCACTTTGAGTACTGTTAATTTTTGATTCAATAGTGAAACTGCCATCCTAATGAAAAACAAAAATTATTGGCCCACCAGGATGCGAACCAGAACTGTAAAGGAATCTCCACTCACGAGTCAGACGTTGATATATTTAAGTAAACATTTTGACCTTGAAATTTAAGATCTGAAACTTTTAATTCGTCATGAACAGAAATAGTGTTTCTAATACACTAATAATTATATGTACACATAAGACTATTCTAAATTTTTTTATATTTTTAGTTTCATATAAAACCTTTTTTCTGTCAGACTCAGAAGAAATTATTTCGCATAAATCTGGAATATTATTTCGATTTAGCGTCCAAATCAACACTTTGAATCGATAAAAAATATACAAAATTGTTTTCAGAATCATTTTTCTTTTAAGGTTAGAATAATTTACTCTTCTTGAAGTGGAATTGGCAATATCACTTAGTGATATATCTTCAGGTGGTATTGAAATGTCCATACATATTACATTAGAATTTATATTTATGTTTTTAAGTTTTTTTCCTGAAAATTTTTCTCACTCAGATTATATATTAGTAAGAATAAATTTTCGGTGTGTCATTAACATAAACAGTATTGATATATGTTATTTCTAAATTTCTTAGAATATTCTGTGTTTTTAAATATTTTTAATACCACTAATGAACATTTTTTAATCGAATTTATGATAAATTGTTCTTTTTATGAGTTTCATTAAAAATTGATTGGCACAGCAATAACAAATGTGTTAAAATCTATCCCAAGGAGTAATAAAGAAGAATGCTTACAAAAATATAAATTACATTAAATTTGGAAGAATTATTTAGAAAAAGAGTAATAATCCTAGATCAAGCGTGAGGTAGAAAATTAGTGATTACTATTCCAATAATTGTGCAGAAGATCGGAATCTTCGGTATTTGAAGCTTCCTTAAAAAGAGTGTCCCTCGAGGAATGGTTC
The DNA here is from genome assembly GCA_034642435.1 of Megalocaria dilatata. NCBI lineage: Eukaryota > Metazoa > Arthropoda > Insecta > Coleoptera > Coccinellidae > Megalocaria > Megalocaria dilatata. The sequence continues at coordinate 29,079,250 of CM067858.1, forward strand.
ATACTCCACTGGGAGACGGAAGATATCAAAGCGGTAGAATATCACCGCCATACCAGTTGTTGAAGCTACGCTTCTAGTATAAAGAGTGGTTTGATTTTTAACTCTTATATCACTCAGAAAGTGTTCTTTTCTTCTGATTCTACTACTCTGATCGAAACGTAGACAAATCTAAAATTTAATACCTGGAAATTTTTTCTGTTTGATATCTAACATAATTTTTGCTTACTAACAAAATATTTATTTCACAAATAAAGATTTCAGTAATCAGTTCGTTTTGTTCAATTCGATACTAAATTTACAAATAAAGAACAATGCTAATTTCCGCTAAATTTTATTGTTCATACAACAATTGTTTCGCCATACCATGACTTCATCAGGTAAGTATTTAGACTGAGTTACAACTCCAGAAATTTTGTTTAGAACTATAATTTGTTTAGAAAAAATACAGAGGGGCGAATAAAAAATGAAGAAGTGAGGGAAGTAGTTAATAATCATCAGGGAAATTTCAAAATATTAATCAATAATATTAAGCAATGGGGATTTGTCTGAGGCTATTTAAATATGATTTGTTTTTTATTGTATATATAAATTTATAGGTTTTTCCAAAAGATTAGGTCCATGATTTTCATTTAAATGTGTAATAATTTGTAGTTGTTATTAAAATTATGTCATATTTCAAGCAAGTGATTCGCATATGCTTAGATTTGTTTTTTATCAATATAGCTTATGTTTTTTAATTTTTGTTTGGAATCTTTTATATAGATACTGTCAAACTGATTAACTCATACTCATACTCATTTAATCAAACAGATTAACTCATACCCCCCAAATGAAATTGTTTTTTTTTTAATTTCTTTACGATTTATTAGTTTCATATATATATATTAAAATATTGTTTTCTTTTTAAATATTCAGCAGCTGTTTCAGTTTTATGTCCTATGTGAGTTGAAGAAATATGTTTTTTTTCATTTGATTTTGATATGGGTATGCTACTGTTAATGCTATTCTGAACTTGATTTTGTTCAGTAAATTATTTATAATTGATAGGTTTAATTTATTATTTTCGTATCTTCAGTAGCTTCCTATTAATTAAGAATGCATTTTGTCGTAAAAATACCATAAAATTCAAATCTATTTTATGATTGCGCCGAAATACTTCGTAGTGGAACAGCTGAAGATCAAATTAATCTTCCCTTCTTTTTCTTGTGCTTTTTCTTTGAGTTAACATCTTGTGATACCTTTCTTGCTGATTTTGAATAATCAATTCGCTTAAGTCTGAAGTCCTTGAAGGCGGAAAGTTCTATCTATTATTTCCTCTGCTTTTAAATTCTATTTTGTATATATTTGATTTCAATTTCCTTTCATACAACACCATGAATTAATTCATAAGTTATATTCCTGCTAATATATTTCATTATCCACTATTTTTTTTGGCAATCTATTCATATTATTCACCTTTAAGACCTCATTTTACTCTGTCGAATTTTGTTTTAGGTTCATATATTTATATTCTTTTCAAAGATTCTAGTCGTGTTTTTGATTTAATGAAATTTTTACGCAGTTTCAATTTCAGTTTTTTTCTTGAGCATTTTTCTGGCCTGAAGCAATTCTTTTCTGGGTTGCTTGAATCAAGATTTTGATTCAGCCTTAACTTTATGGTTTAAGTGGAAAATTTTCTGGAACCGGATGAGAACTTTCTGATACTCAACTTCTTGAACGGTTTAGAAATCTGTTAACGCCTGTCAGGGAGACAACACCATTTTTTCCGCAGTTAACCGCACATCGAGGTTCTCAAGGAAGTCTGAACATTGGATACGTGCTGATTATCCTCAGTTTCACCAAGGTAAGTTGATTTTCTGTTTATCCACCTATCCAATAAGTGAGCTTACAAGTCAGCCATCTTGATAACTTTGTAAGATCTAGTAACTACATTAAACTCAAAGTGTTTTGATATTGTTTTTTATTGTGGACTCACTAAGAAACGAGTATGTAACTTATAAAACAGAAAAACTAGCTAGTGAAGTCCTTTTAAATAAATTGAACGTAACATAATTGGAGCCCAACGTGGGGCAATATTTTGCCTGAAGCAATTCCTTTGCTGAATAATTGTTGCCTGAATCAATATTTTGGTTCAGCCTGATTGTTTTGGCTTTATCATAAGTTAAATTGATTATCTGTCTATCCAAAAGATGAGCTCATAAATCAGCGATTGCAATATTTATTTAATAGTAACTTTGTAATAAACTTGTAGGATCATATTAAATTTCAAGTGTTTTATATATATTGTCTTCTATTGTCTAATCACCAAGAAACGCATATGTAACAAAACAAAAAAGAGCTAGCTGGTGAAGTCCGACATTAAAAGCTGTAAATTAAAGCTATTTGCTGTATGGTATTATTCTGTATCAAGAGTTTGTAGATATTTTAACTAATCTATAAAGCATATAGGTGGCTTATTTATGTAAATAGGGATAAGTCGAGGTATTATGTATGATATTATCTATCTTTATGTGCTGGTTTACGGTGTATGAAAAAAATCGTGTTTCTTATGCTATTTTCTGATTTTCATATGAAGGAAATTGATATTATCGTTCACTTCTTCATGTAATTTGTTGATGAAATGTACAAATAGAAATAATTGTTTATTTGTACCCTTAAATAAACATATATCATTTACGACACGTTAATTTTAAATAAAATATTTGAAACATATACTATTTTGGATTTCGGTTTCCAGGTTGTTCATAAATATTTCGGATAAAAGTGGGCTTACTGGGTTTTCTAAAGAGAAAGCTTTCGGCAACTGTATAAAACGTGCCGTTAAATATAATTTTGTTTTTGGCGGCAAACGTTCAAACTATTCAATATTCAATATGTTTTTTCATTTTTTTACTACAGGGTTAGTCCGTTTTCATTCGAATAAGCTGTCAACTGTATTTATGTCTTTTATGACTGGTATATAAATTTTTTCCCCAAAAGAAATAAACTTAGCTTTGTTTGGGATATATTATATATATATTATTTTTTATATTACCTATTAGATAAAATGAATTTGTTATTGAAAATTTTGCTTTGAAATGGGTCTCTGATTGAATAAATCTTGCTAATGTTTTGGAAAGTTTGTATGACGAAGGTATGATGAATAAAACAAATGGTTTTTTAGGGTATTTTTCCTCATGTAACTTGATTGAAGAATACATAGTGGGTGAATATGGATTCATCAAAGTTAATTTGTATGTTGGAATATTCTTCGAAAAAGGCTATTGAGTTACTGATTACTGTTTCTATTTACTTTTGAAATTTGTCGCTTGAGTCTTTTTGAATGTCATTATATCTATTTGTATTCAAAAAAAAATTATTTTCCCTTTGTATTTTCTTCTATTAAATGCAATATTCCTATTTTCTTAGCAGGCACGTGTATACATTGAATCATTTTAAATGATTTTGTATCTGATTGATATAACGGTATTACATCATGATATGCTGAAACTTTATTGTTCTTTATTTATAAATTTCAAGATGAATTTTCCTGAATTAAAAACCGAGACAATGAATAATTTTGAATTAAATGTTGACAAAATTTCTTTAATTTTTTTCAGAAGTATAATTTTCCACGTAACAGTTATAATGAGTTTTGTATACTTTACTCGTCCTTTAACGTGCAAACAAAAAATGAAGTTCTTGGTTTTCGCGGTGGGATACATTTGGTCTAAGATTATTTGAAATTATTTCTGTTTAACTAATTCTTTTATTATATTATGATTGAAATCATTGTTCGCAGCTATCGAATATGTAGATTTAATTTCAATTTGTAGGTTATTTTTGATAAGGGTATTCAGGGGGGCATAAAAATGATCTGAATATTATGAATGACCATGCGGATCTATGTTGATCTAAAATATTCCATATATCTAAATAACACTTCCCTTTCCCTGATGGAATTCTATAACACTTGCTTTCTTGTTATTATTATTTTTATATCTTTTTGCATAAATAGCCTGTATCTATTGTTTAAGTTTTCATGATGAGACGTTACCTCGACACACTGTAGTCACAAAAATATGGGGTGAACAGTCTGATTCACGGTTTATGTAAACTTCTCACACTCTGGATGAATTTAGGTCACATATTGTGCTCTTTGCGAACGAAAGCGTAATCAATTTATCCCCTTTTGAAATCCTCTTTAAGGATAAAAAAATCTGGGTTTGCTGATGGGAGATTCTCAGGATGAATTAGGATTTGGCATATTTTTTCGGAAATTTAATAAATATTATAAGATGTATGCTCTAAATAAAATCAAGAAAACAGATAAATTGGGGTTTTCAATTTAAAAATCTCCTATGAATTATAAAAAAATAAAGTACTTTATATACTGTGAGTGTGGATAGCTCAGCGGGAGAGCATCGGACTCGTGACCGGGAGGTCCAGGGTTCGAATCCTATTCAGGTAGAAAAGAAATTTTCTAGTTGGACGGGTATCTGCCACCATTTCACTGTTGGGTCAAAAATTAACAGTGCTGTGACCTAAAGTGGCGCAAGATCGCAGTAACAAAGCCTACACAGAACACAACTGAACTCCTAACTCGTACAAGCTGAAAAAGCTTCTGAGGGATCTTCACAGAAGATCTAGGAGTATCAGGATAATAATAATAATAATACTCGTTGTTCAGGATTTTTAAATTGCTTTTATGACAAACTGTATTTTTTGATTGCTAGAATTTCAGTTTAAACTTTATTCGTTCATATGTTTTGTGATTGATTTTGTTGAAAGGTTGAAGGTCAGTTTATGGAAATAAAAAAGCACTTCTTAAAAACAGCACCGACGTGTTTCAGTTTTATAAAATCTTCTTTAGGACTCTAAAATGAGATACAGAAAATTAAACTATATCTAATATAAACAGGGGAAATTATGATTACATTACAACAATAAAAATGAAGGGGAACTCACAGCTAACAGTAAAAGGTTAAAATTATGAAAAAGAAAACAAAACAATTGACATATAAAATTCCATAGATATTTACGAGTCATAGACGTTTGAGATCCAACGTCTATGACATGTAAATACTTATGGCATTTTATATATGTATAACATATTTGTAATTGAAATGTTAAATTCGTTTGTCTGTTGACCGTTTCCCATATGATATTGTATGAGGTGTATTTATTTGAGATTCTCCTAAAAATACATTCTGTCAAGAAAGTACCGGGAATTATCGATTTAAATCTGGCGGGGCAATGAGGCAGGTAAAATTTTTTTTTTCCTAGGTTGGTACCACTGTCCTTAATTACTATGCCAAGCTTGAGCGGGATCTGTCAACTAGTGTGTTTGCAACAGCTGATTAAGTCAGTCGATGTCAGAGTGCGTGCCGATTTTTACTATGGGTGATTACGTTGAGCAAAGAATTTGTTTAAAGTTTTGTGTTGCAAATGAATTTTCGTATGCCGATGCATTGAAAATGTTGCAAAAGGCCTTTAGTGATAATGCTCTATCGAAAACTCGTGCATATCAGTGGTACAGAGCCTTCAAGGACGGTCGTGAAGTGGTCGCCCATCGACGGCTTCGATCGAAGATAACGTCGATAAAATTAAGGAAAGGGTGCTTGAGAGAGATAGCACATGCTCTTAAGATATCCCACGAGTCCGCACGTACGATTTTGATTGATATTTTGGGCATGAGAAAGGTGGCCGCACGACTCGTACCGAAAGACCTGAATTTTCTTCAAAAACGTCATCGCGAACAGGTTGCTTCAGACATGCTGGATCGCTGTAATTCCGATTCTACATTCATGGAACGCATTATAACTGGTGATGAGACCTGGGTCTACGAGTACGATATGCAAACAAGCCAGCAATCATCGGAATGGGTGGCAAAAAATGAGCCGAAACCGAAAAAACCACGCCAAAGCCGCTCGAAAATGAAGGTGATGCTCATTGTTTTCTTCGATATCCGTGGCGTGGTGCACCACGAATTCGTTCTAGAGGGTCAGACGGTAAACAAGGAGTATTACCTAGGCGTTATGAAACGTTTGCGTGAGCGTATCCGTAAGAAGCGGCCAAATTTGTGGGTGAACAACTCATGGATTTTGCATGACGATAACGCGCCTTCTCACCAAGCTACGATTGTGACTGACTTTCTCGCCAAAAACTCAACAAACGTGCTTCAGCAACTACCGTATTCGTCGGATTTGGCTCCCTGCGACTTTTTCCTCTTCCCAAAACTAAAATTGCCCCTTCGTGGCACCCGTTTTGAGTCGATTGAAGCCATAAAACAAAATTCGGCGCGAGAGCTAAAGTCCATCCTGGAAAGCGCCTATAAAAAATGTTTCGATAATTGGAAGTGCCGTTGGCATAGATGTATTGGAGCAAATGGAGCCTATTTTGAAAGCGACCCAATAAATTTTCACGATTAAATGTAAAAATGTTGTTTTAATTGAAAATTCCCGGTACTTTCTTGACAGAGTAGTACATTTAATGAAACTGTTGGTTCCACCCATAAACACTAATTTCAGCCTTTTATTGTTAGCTGTAACTTCGCTTTCAATGTTATTATGAAATAAATGGAGGTTCACATTTGATAGAAGGTATATAAAATTATTTAAATATTTTAATATTTACAGATATATTCTGTTAGCCTTCTACAAATTTCATTTCAAAAAATCATATTTAATAATTATAACTTCAGGAATCTTTTAGATCAATGGTAAACCACATAATTATTTATTTGAGTTAACATTACACTCCATTTAAATTTTCAGTATTCATTTATCAGAAGCTCTCTGAATTGTTAAAAGGTGAGAAAATATTTTTTGTTGATTGATGTTATATTTTATTCAATATGAATATGATTGAGTACTGACGAAGCAAAATCTTTCTTAAAACTTGTTTTTTAGTAATGTTTTCACATATCTTGAGATTTTCTAAAAAGTAACTTAGTAAGATATCCAATAATATTGAATATTCTAAGTAAGATTGTTTTATGATGAAATTCTCAAGATTATTTTAAAAATTGTTGAAAGATATCTGTTTTCATAAGAATGATGAGCAGAAACAAAATTCTGTCTACTGAAAATATTTAATTTATAGGATTTTTGTTAACAATTTTTATTTATTGGATTTTGTTATATAATTTGGATGTCTTATAATGAATGCTTATTTTATATGTCGTTTGATATAAGTGGTACTTATATGACATTAATTCAATTCCTGAAGTTATAATTATTAAATATATTTTTTTATTATAAATCAAATAGGTAGAAGGCTAACAGAATATATATATATATATATATATATATATATATATATATATATATATATATATATATATATATATATATATCTGTAAATATTAAAATATTTAAATAATTCAATGTTATTTTTGTACTGTAATCATTATTCCCCCTGTTTATATTAGATGTAGTAAAATTTTTTGTATCTCATTTTAGAGCCCAGAAGAAGATTTAAGAATAAAATCGAAACATGTCGACGTTGTTTTTAAGAAATGTTTTTTTATTTCCGTAAACTGACCTTCAACCTGTCAATCATTCAAGGAAAAAAGGTGTCTAATCTACAATTGTCGTATAGTTTTATCTTACTTCATTTACATCTATTGTATATATAAAATCTACCGGATAAAGAATTTCAATATACTGAAAATCAGAACACTAAGGCTTGTCTGTAATTTTATTAGCAAACTTCAACAAGTTAGGCTTGTACACAAATTAGAATTTCATTTTGGAGAGTCTATTGAAACAGCTTTATCTAAGTAATATTAATTCACTGAAGATCTCCAACAGGCGTAGAAAATTGTAAAAAAAATTTGTTTAAACTGTATTGGATGGAGCAGTCCGTATCGTTGTAATAATTCATTTTCAAAATGGAATGTATAAGAAATTGCTTCGTTTTTCTATCACTTTTCATTACTGAAGATACAGTGATCCGAGTTTTCATGTTTTCAAACTATAATAAATGGAGTTACTTTTACGAAACTCGTGTCACTATATTCTCAGTGATAAAAACGAAGTAATTGTTCATTCATTCCATTTTTAGAGTGAACTATTAGAAAGTAACGGACTATTCCATCCAATATTTGAAGAAAGCTAATATAGCAGAACAGTTCACATTATATTACAACTGGCGTTACTTGAAAAATGTGGTAATGACTACGAAACTCGAGCCACTTTATCCTGATAGAAAAACGAAGCAATTTCTCATTCAATCCATCTTCAAAAGGTATTGTTTGAAAACCTATTTTCTCTAAGTTTCGGAAAAATTTAAGAGTTCTTTTGTATCTTTTGGTACTCGTACTTTTAGAATATTAACTGAAATATCATTAGCAATTATATACAGGTTTCCAGAATAGATAGATTGTTAATTCATAATTTAAATTCAAACAAGTGTTCAGTAATTAATATGTTTTACTATCAGAAAATTCTAAATTTGCACATTCTTCAAAGTTCAAGTAATAAGTAAAAAGATCCTTATGAATTTTTTGCAGGTGAAATGAAATAATTTCTGGAAATTTCTCCTGAATAAATTACTGCTTCCACTGCTAAAAATGTTTCTTTCAATTCGATTCAATGTTTATGGTAATTTCTACGATAACCGCAATAAAAATCACGATGAATATTTATAATTCATATCTGGATACCGGAAACCACTTTATTAAATCTAGTCGGTACATGAATCACAATTAATTTATTGTACTTGCGATATGAATGAAATGCGTGTAATAATAAAGTACTCTACTCTGCATATTCACTATGAAATCAGCTGGTCGGAACTACACTTTAGCAATTCTGAAAATTTCAATTATGTAGTTTATACTAATGAGGTCCATCGTAGACGAAATTAATAGTTTTTCATCCAAATAGTGAAGATATCAAGAATATCCTCCAGAATGTTTTCTCATGAGAGTTTAACTTGTATAGGTTTTGGTTTATTCTGATTTTTAATTTCGGAAATCTAAATCATCCACTGATATATAGATTCCTATAGAGTCTATCTATATTCACAAAAATTTTAGTAGTCTATATATCATTACAGATAATGGCTGGATTAATTCCCCGAAACTTCTACAAATTTAATCTAAAATCTCTTAAAAGTTTTTTAAAATTAAATTGAATAAAATGTCTCAGAAATACTGTTTCACTTCAGACACACAGAATTATCAACACGTATGAGCGGTAGTTAACCAATAAAGAATCAAAAGAAACCATTAGAATAACAAAAAAGGAGTTTTTTCACTTGATAGAAAGCTTATTACAATCATAAATATAATACAGATTTTAATTTCAAAAATTTTTGTTGGAAAATTTTTAAAATTAAATTGAATAAATTATGTCTTGGAAAATACAGTTTCAATAGAGTAGACATATGAAATTTACGCTCATCACACAGCATCAAAAGGAAGAAAAAAATCTAAAGAAAATATAAATTAATAATTAAAAATATTAAATAAATACTTGAAGGATACAAAATTTTGTTTCGTATCAACGTATTATGAAAACTAAATTCCTTTCCAAATATGCCCAACACAACCTCAAGAATTTCTTCAAAATTATCTCTCTTTAAAAAAAATCTTAAAAAAACTCCGAAAGCATGCAGCTCATCTTCGAAAAGACCTTTTGGAATTACCGCATCGGTAACTCGTCAGTCAGAACTTTTATATACAGTTAATTTCGAAGAAATTCTTGAGATTATGTTGTGCCTTTTTGGAAAGGAATTTGGTTTTCATAATAGATTGATACGAAACAAAACTTTTTATTTAATATTTTCAATCAATAATTTATATTTTCTTTAAATTCTTCTATTCCTTTTGGTGGAGTATAATGAGTGTTAATTCTATACGTCTACCTAATTGAAACTGTGTTTTCTAAGACATTTATTTAATTTAATTTCAAAAAGTTTTTGAGAAATTTTTTTGAATAAAATTCAAATGAAAGTTTAGTGAGGTTAGCAGAATAAATCTGTATCATATCTGAGATAATGAAAATATTAAGTACTGACCGTGATTATCCATTATCCTTTATCCAAGACAAGCTTGCTTCGATTGGATATTCAGGAATAACAAATTCCATCACCAAAAAATGTCGCACATGGTATTTAAAAAGTTCTTTCTATTACCTTTATTACAAAATAGATGGCACATTCTCCAGAAGAAGAATCTGCAATTCTTATCCATAATTCTCCTCAGTTGGAAGTTAATTGAATGCTAAATAAAAACAATCACTAAAATACATCTTCATTCACCAAATATTCTGTTTGAAAACAAAGTTAAATTAAGGTGGTCAACTTATTGAATACTATTTAAAATCTAGGCTATTCGGCAGAAAAATGTAGAAAAGAAGATACGGTCATAGACTAAGTATCTGAAAAATACCACGAGTATGTGTGAAAATACAAATTATATATATATATATATATATATATATATATATATATATATAAATATATATATATATATATATATATATATTATAAACAAATATTAATGGAAAATTTACTTCTGAGGGTTTTTTTGAATATAAGTAAATAAGTAAAAAAATTTATATCGATCATTGACTCAAGGGCTTTCTCATTACTTTTATTAGAAAATAACCAAAAAATTGAAATTAAAACTGATCAAATCAAATGGCCGCAAATAACATTTTCAATCACAATTGAATTAAATAAATGTCTTTAGAACACACTGTGTCAATTTAGTAAATAGTAAATAATAGAATTAACACTTATTACATAATACCAAAGGGAATGAAAGAATTCGAAGACATTTAAATTCTCAATTAAAAATATTCAAATAAAAACAAAAAAAGAGCACAAAATTTTAATTCCTACCTTATTTTATTGAAATCAAATTCCTCCCCAAAAATGCAGAGACAGAACCTCAAGAACTTCTTCAAAAGGTTATATTTTGAATTTTTGGAAAGGGATTTGGTTTCAATAAAATAAGGAAAGGAACAAGATTTTGTACTCTTCAAATATTTATTTGATGACAATTTAATAAGTGTTAATTCTATGTCTACTAAATTTTCCATTTTCTTCAATATCAGATAATTTAAAAATCTTGCACGTAGAAATTGAAGATAGGAATTTCTACTATTTGCAGTCTATAGAAATTTTCAAATATGCGCATAATAAAAATAATCTAAATATATTAACCATATATTGGACGAAGTGGTCCTTAACGCTGTAATAGTTCATTTTAGAAGTGGAATAAATAAATCGCTTGTTTTATGATGAGAAACGAAGTAATTTCCGTTTTATGTACATCAAAGATTTTCAATGTACTTAAATAACTTCTGCTGACAACTTCTACTTACTTAAGAGATATTTCATGAAACTGGCATTCTTGTTATCATAACTTTAACCTTGAAAAATGTGTAAATTTCCATTTTTTTTGGTAGTGGCATTCCTAAAAACTTGTTTTAATTAAAATTATGAATACGCAATTTAAGTCTTCTGGAAAACTGTACACAATGGTTTATAATATTTTAGTTATTATTTTGAAAATGAATTACTCAGATTTAACTGTTTTAATAGACCCTCTAAAACTTTCCAAAACGAAATTATAATTTATCATAAAAGTGTTTCGTGTTGAAGATGAGTAGTTATTTTTTAAAGACGGTTTTTATTTTGGTGGCACAAAAGTAGACTGTAAGAATCCCAAATCGACTTTCTGAAGATGTGCTACACATTTAAGAAGTATTTTTTTGAATGAGCCATTCAAAAAGAGGTAGTTTCGAAGAATTTCTTAAGTAAATGTTGGGCATTTTCATTTTGGAATTTGTTTTTTATAATAACTTTATGAGACAGTATTTTTTCCACTAAATGTTTGTTGAGTAAATTGAATCAATATTCTATATTTTCTTTGAATTCTCTTATCTCGTTTTGATACTGTGTAATGAGTATTACTTTTATATATCTACGAAAAATGTTATAGTGTTTTCTTAGGTATTTATTCAATTTAATTTTAAAAAGTTTTCATTCAAGAAATTTTATAGAATTGATATATGTAGCGAGGTGTAACAGAATTACTGTCTCTTTAATATTTTATATACTTTTAAATAAAATATACGTAAATGAAGTAAGTTAAAGCATAATAAACTCGAAAATTTAAAAATTACAGCGTATCATATGGGCTCGCCAATTTGATCATGAACAAGTATTAATAGAACTTTATTTTTTATGTAATTTATAGGAGATTTTTAAATTGAAAAACCCCAGTTATTGATTTTCTCGATTTTATTCAGAACATACATCTTATAATATTTATTCATGTCCGAAAAAAGTATGCAAAACCTGATTCATCTTGAGAGTCTCCCATCAGCAAACTCAGATTTTTTTACCCTAAAAGAGGAATTCAAAGGGAGATAAATTGATTAAGCTCCAGTTTGCGAAGAGCACAATATGTGACCTAAATTCGCTCTGAGTGTGAGAAGTTTACATAAACCGGGAATCTCTCAGACTGTTCACCCCCCCGAAAGGGCGGCTTTAAGGGTCACAATCGCGCGCGGTGAATTCTGCCGATAGAAATTTGCTTTTAGGTAAAAAACTAAGTAGGTCGCAAGGTAAAACCCCGTAAAAAATAACGAAAAAAGCCGTTTCCTGGGAACCACTATGCGGAGGGGTCCGGTTTCCCATTCTTTGAAATTTTGTATAATAAAACCTTTTTCACCCTTCGGGTCCATTATGCATAGACGTTTTTTTATTATTTTATTTCTTTGGCAGAATCGGGGTTTTTGAGCGTAAAAATCTGCTTTGGCGGCTAGTTATTTTTATCTCGGTGAAAGATCGAAATAATTTTTGAATAATTTGGGTAAAAGGGTGAGAATTTTTATGGGGGAAATGAGAGGTAACCCTTCTAAGAAATTTTGGAGTCGTTGATCCTTACTTGGTGGAAAGTTGGTCGTTTTTATGGGTTTCACTTAAACAATTCTCATTAAAGGGAGAAAGTTCTGTAAAACTGACAGGGTATTGAAGACATTATAATTGCAAATAAGTATAGTCGATATAGTATTTCAAAGTTCTCATCCTGAAACGATATTGATCTTACAAATAAAAACATCTTGCTTAAATTCAAAACTATCCGTTAAGTTGCCTGTTTAAGGCATGATTACTTTGAAAAAAAGTAATATAGAGGATTGAATTATGATTAGGAATGCCCCTCGAAACACCTGTTTTATCAATTTCATAAAAAATAAAGCACCAATCGCCTTGAAGTTTGATGTGAAATAACGGTTATTATGGAAAATTCCGGAAAGATCATACCACTGTTGTGAGCATAGAACATACTACTTTACTATCTTAGATATTATATATACCTAGTTTTAATGTTCAAAAAACTCATATTCCTAGAGATTGTATTGAGTAAGTTTATTTATTGATAATTGTGTTTATCTTTTAAATGTGAAGTTGAAATGGTCTTATCTGAATTGTAATTATTTTTTGAGGATTTGCTATATGTTTTGAGAGTTTTTGAAGTAATTTATTTAAATATATTAAAAATTTCAAATAAATTAGTTTTTGAGAAGTTCTTAATACTATATTGTACATTTTTGAAAAAGATTTAGTTTTCATAAATATAAGATCAGAAAACTAAACATTTTGTAACAAGCAAAGCTGCGTTTCCGCTTGTCTGATGAGTTCAGTACGCATGTTTGGAACGAAACAAAAAACATTTAATTATTTATTAATTTTAATTGACCATTGATATTCGTTGGGTTTTTTCTTAATTCCATTTGATATTGTATAACGAGTTTCGATTTTATACGTCTATTAAATATAAGCATTGCTTATTAGACATTAATTTAATTCTTAAAGATTCTTGAATAAATTTTTTGAAATTAAAATTGTAGAAGACTACCAGATTAAATCTGTTTTGATATTCAAATTTATTATTATTTTATAGTGAGCAGCCGTCTGTCAACACTACCACTGCGTCCTTACGGACTATTGTGGTTCAGCTCTATAGGCTGCTGTACACGAATTGTATAACAATTCGTGTATAACAAACTACTAACTAAAGAAACGAAAAATCTCATGAAAATGATGAATACGTGGGTAACTGGGTTCAGCCGTCTACCTTAAATCTGCATCGATCGTTTCGTATTAGCGAAAAAAATTGAAAAAAGAATATATTCAACAAAACTTTTCATACCTTTTACTCAAATCAGATAAGAAAAAGATTTCAAAATTTCTCGTGATTTATCTTCACGTAGTTATTCATGAGCCTTCGTGTCGTTATTTCATATCTAAATATTATTTATCATTAATAATTTTGAAATCGATCGGATTTATACTTATTTGTAAAATACAAATTGAAATGAGAAGACCTCAGGAATTATTGAGTCCATTTTATCTATTTTGAATATAAGTGAAACATTTAAAGTCAAAATCTCTGTTATTATACACATAAGTAAAATTCTGTTTCGGTCGGATCAGCAGTTTCCGCACTACTGGGAAATTAAAAAAATATTCAAATGTGAATAACTGAAGAACCATGGGATCTTAAATACATAATATAGACAGCATTGTTGATTGGGTTACAGATGCGATTTATTTTGGAATATAGCCGAAGGATCCTCAATTAGCAAGTCATGGTTTGGAAGTGACGTCCATAACTGCGAAAGATAGAGCCTTCCGACTGTGATTATGAAATCCACTTGACGAGACACGTGCCAACGGCATTAGTTGGAAAAACGCATGCCATCAGATCATATATGAAGCTAAAGAAGTGCATAATTTAAGATTAACCAACAATCTCTTAGACTGTTCCAGTTGCGCCAGTTTTGCCGATGGCACAAAAAATTGGCAATAACTTCTCTCGTTCAAGTTTTGCCTATCTGATAGAAGAGAATGGTTTACTTGCAACTTCACCAATAGCTAAAGCCGCTCTCTTCCCGCGGATATTCGCTGCTAACTTGACTATCGAAACATTTGGTCGGTAACCTTCTTCAATTCCATTTCATTCTAGGAATAAAAATGAGGGATTTATACTTCAGACCACAGATCATTCGTAGAGTGCTTGGTAGAATCAATTCCAAGAAATCAACTGGATAGGACTTGATACCTGCCATTGTACTCAAAAAGTGCTCACCAGAGCTTACACTTGTTCTCTGTAAGATGTACATTATGTCTTACAGGGGACGAATTTTCTCTGATTCATGGAATAACACATAAGTGCAGCATAAATCAACGAAGAGCAGGAAGTGTTTTCCATCAAACTACCGCCCAATAGCGATTATATCCATTTTGTCGAAAGTTATTTCAATTTCCTTAGCTATGTGACGTAAGTATGGATAAAAATTATTGAGCGCTATGGAGAATCTATATAATATTACTGGACATATCGAAGGCTTCTGATCATGTCTGGCATAAGGCTCTTCTGAATAAGCTATCTTTGTATGGGTTTCTTGGAAGCCTCTGTGATTTGATGAACAGTTTCCTCGACAACAAAAACATTCGTGTGGTCGTGGATGGTTTCCGTTCCAATGGTTTCAACAGAAACACTGCAGTGGCCCAAGGCTGAGTTTGCCGCCCAATCTCTTCCTGATCTACATAAACGATCTTTTTAGTACGATATTGAACCACATTGTGATCTTTGCGAATGATAGCACGCTGATGTCCTCTTTCACCAGTGACAAACCTTTGAGCATTGTTGAGTCTCACCTCCATAGATGCCAGCAAATTTATTCTTTGAACGAATATCTCGAAAAGATGAATAAATGGGGTCAACGAAATTTAGTGCAATTCAATTCCTAGAAGACCCAAACAACTTTCTTTCGGAAAACTCAGTTTGCGACTTCTTACTTGATGATTGAAAACCAGCTGCTTCTGCTAAATGATTACATGCATCTTCTTGTGAGTGACTGTCAACTCTTCGGGGAAATATATGATTGATATTGCGAAATTTGCTGCAAATAGGCTGGGATATTTGTCTGATACTAGGAAATATTTATCTGCAGATCAGATTTTTCTATTATATAAAGCCTAGATCAGACCAGGGTTCGAATACTGCTATCATGTTTGGAACTCAACACGCAAGCATTCGTTACTTTTGGATTTCATCCAGAAATTAACTTTCCAACTATAACCGTCAGTTTTCAGTCATTGGAACATAAAAGGAGAGTTGGTGACTTGTGCTTGTTGCACAAGATCCATGGTTGATGATGCTCCACGTAACTGAAGGAAATGATACCAGCTGCCGACACATTCACAGTTGAATTAACAACTCCGAGAACTTCTGTCTATCAGAAGTCCTTCTTCCATCGAAGTGGCAAGTTGTAAAACCCGCTTCCAGCTGATGCGTTTCTTTCAGTAAACAGGGTGAGAAGAAAAACTTCGGAAAAATTTACTGTGTTCTGGAGAAAAAGTATTTTAGCGCAGCCAAATCATTTGTATTCTATTAGATTCTCTACACTTTCTTGTACTAATATGTGAATTTGAAGTTTGATATTACTTTATTTTGCAGAATGTTAGAATGTATAACAAACATAGTTCAATTTTGGAGCTGTTTCGTCAAAGAAAGCGTCAATGCGAAATTGTTTTTCTGCTTAATATGCTTCGACAAACCATGTCCGATGCAATTTGCCGTTTCAAGGAGCTTGGCCATGATTTTCGTCGTCCAGGAAGTGGGAGAAAATGTACCGTCAATAGGCCTATCAATCGCAACATCGTCAAGAAGCGAGTCAATCGAAATACGAGGGTCTCCATGAGGAAAATAGCCCGTGAGACTGGTATCAACAGTGAATCCGTTCGTCAAAAGTCCACAAAGGAGCTCAACATCAAGTCATACAAGCTCCGAAAACTCCAACTCCTCACGGATGGAAATAAGCGCTTACGACTCCAAAGGTGCCGCCAACTCCTTCGTATCGCCGCCGGTAAGCAATGGGAGCGGATTCTCTTAACAGACGAGAAGATTTTCACCGTAGAACAATCCCATAACCACCAAAACTACAGAATCTGGTCCGCAGAGGCTCCCGGTACGTTAGTCACCGTTGAACATTGTCAAAATCCGCAATCTCTCATGATCTGGGGCTGAATTTGCGCCAGCGGCAAAACACCCGTGGTTTACGTGGATCAAGGGATCAACGCTGCGACATTCTTGAGGCCGTAGTACATCTGTGGACCCATCAGTAATTAGGCGACACGCATTGGACCTATCAACAGGACTCTGCTCCGGCTCATAAAGCGAAAATGACACAAGAATGGTTTGAGATATTTTCCGTGTTTCATCACATATGTAAAATGGCCGCCGTACTCCTTGGATCTCAAACCTATGGACTACAGCGTGTGGTCGATTTTGGAGCTCAGGGCTAACCACCACAAAAGTTTGGAGTCGCTGAAACAATGGGATTGGAGTCGCCGAGAATGGGACCGATTAACGACCGAAGAGCTGCGGCCCTTTCCAGAAAATTTCAAGAAGAGTCTGAAACTATGTATTGCCGCCAAAGGAAGTCACTGCGAAACCGCTTAAATATATTATTATCAAATGTTTATGTTAGTATTATTCGTTATTGTTTGATTTAATTTTTTTTAATAAAGTTCAATGAAGAAAAGTTTGTCCGAGGTTTTTCTTGTCACCTTCAGCATTTCAAGATGTGAGTAATGGACACAACTTTTTGCTCGGGGCATCAACTCGTTTTATCGAGCGTTCAAACATACAAAACCTATTTTGCCTATTAGCGAATCAAACCCTAAACAACTCTAAAAGTTTCAATGCACTTGCTTTTTCCATTCGAAAGTTACACTCTTTATGATTTAGTCCAACCTAGTCGTCTCAGACAATTTTTAGTTCAAAATTCGAATATGACGGACGTTTGTTCAGAAAGATAATACGCCGTTTCTTAGATTGAGCGCGCAAAAATATCGAAATCTTTCGACCTCCGTTTCTCAATAAAACGTCCTGTTCCCACGCCTACACAAGAACCTCGAATGTACGTTGTCTTCCATAACTGAAAGAATGGTTGAATCCTTAACGACTGAAATGAATGCGTCGTCATACACACGCAGATAAATATTCATCCATAGGCTGCTATTAAAGCGGCCATAATGAAGTATCGAAATAGTCAATTAGTTATATATTTTCAATATGGAATGAATGAACCAAACGTACAATTTCTTGTCATTGGCTTTTAATTGCCTACTTATGAGCCAACGTAAAGCTACCGCTGAATACAGTGTTTAATAAAATGGAAAATAATTACCGGTGATATGTAGGAGGATTTTTAATGAGGTAGTTCCAACGGAAGGAAAGACGACCATATGAGTATATATTCATTCATACATTTGGATCAATATTATTGTACTTATGGATTCGATTATTTTAAATTGTGTCGTTGGGAGTTATGCAATAGACTGTCGTTGAATGAAGTTGTGATTAAGTCGTTTTAATGAATGAATATGCGTTTTGAAAATGGAGGACGTATTGCTTATTAAGATGCAGTAATTGAGAAAATTAGTACTATGGTATCCCAGAAGACATTCGCGAGAAGTCTGAATTACGTTTTAATGTGTAAAGAGTTAACAAAGCGGCAGCTAAGTTCACTGTATAATGAAGAAAGCACTTCAAGATCAAATTTGATCAAGATTTCAGTGCTTCTTTAACTTTTCGATACTTTTCCATGTATATAGTATCGGGTGTTTTTTAGAGTCATAGAACATTAAATTGAAATAAAACAATTATTTAAATATTTTAATATTAGCCTTCCATATATTTCCACATATTTAATTTCAAAAAATTATATTCAATGATTATAACTTCAAGAATTAAATTAAAATAATGTCATATAAGTACAACTTATATCAAACAACAAATAAAATAAACATTCATTATAAGACTACTTTTTCGAGTAATTCGGGCCTTATTTCATCAATAACACGAGTTATGTTGGTTTCCAAAGCGTCTATCGTTTCTGGTTTAACAGCATATACCAATGACTCTACATAACCCCAAAGAAAATAATCCAGTGGAGTTATGTTGCATGATCTTGGAGGCCAATTAATTGGACCATTTCTCGAAATAATGTTATCGCCAAATCTTTCTTTCAAGGAATAAATTGTTACGGTAGCAGTATGAGGTGTAGCACCATCTTATTGGAACCAAAATATTTCTGGGTCGATACCATTCAAATTTTGAAACGAATAATCATTGATCATCGATCTGTAACCAGCACCATTCACTGTAACATTAGGTCCAGCATCGTTTTTAAAGAAATATGACGATGATGCCTCCAGCGTGTGAAGCACACCATACAGTGCATTTTTCAGGATGCAATGGAACCTGCAGAACTTCTTGAGGATTATTTTCACTCCATACGGCAATTTTGCTTGTTTACTTAGCCGTTCAACCAGAAATGAGCTTCATCACTAGACACAATTTTACGATAAAATAGTGTATCAACTTCAAGCTGTTCTAGGGCTCAATCAGCAAACAAACGACGCTATTATAGTCAAGTGGCTTTAGTTCATGACCAACTTGTTGTGAATGTTGACGAATAGACAAATCTGGATCATCATTAACACTATGACTTACAGCAGCGATATTTTCTTCTGTACATACAGTTCTTTGTCTTGTTGTTGTTGCATCGAGTAGAAAATATGTTGTCCGAAATCTATCGATAGTTCAACGAATAAACTGCTTTGATGGACGATTATGTAAACCATGAATTTCACGAAGTGCTCTATAAGTTTGGCGAATAGAACACTGATTTTGAAAATAAATTTCAACAATTTGTAAACGTTGTTGCGGCGTGAGTCATTCCATGATAATTTGTCAATGCTTACTGAACAGAAATGTCACAGTTATCCCTATTGAAAGTTCTATCACTCTAAAAAAGCACCCGATATAAGTTTCTCAGATTGCTGATATCTCAGAAACGAAGAATCGTCGAAGATTAAAAAAAAAACAGGTCAACTCTGTTTTGAGGGGGGCGAATTTACATCATGAGTTTGTTCCGAAAAACCACCCTCATGAACGCATCAACTCTCAACATTTTTTGAATAAGGACTCTTCCCTATTGTGTGTTAGCGTTGGTTAGTTTGAAATTTATTTATGTTTTGTACGCAACCCAGTTAAAATTTTCAAAATCGGTTCACTATCTGAAATAATGTAATATTGAACTTACCGTCAAAAGGTGATGTTGATAAGACAGTTCAACCGCCCAAACTCAAGAACCTTAGAGTTTTGAGGAATCCAAAAATAATTTTCCTAGGGATGGCAACAGCCCCAAACATTTTTCGAATATGGAGAAGATGTTGGATGTGGTTTAGTTCAGAAATTTTTTCTGTTCTCTAAACATCGCAGTTGAAATTTTCATATTTGTTTATTTTATCTTACTTTGAACACATTCGATTTTCTTTTCGTTCATGAAAATGTGTGAAACGCATGAAATTCATTACAATGTATACTATTTTTTTGAAGATTCTTTCTTAAATGTGTTTCAGTGTTTCTTTTCTGCATCATAATCGGGTTTGAGACTTACTTACATGGGCGAAAATGGTCCATTTTATGGAAAGAAGGAATAGAAATTCTCAAATTACACTATCGGAATGACGAAAATTCTCGAAATGGTATTTTAATAACAATCATCCAGAAAGAAATGTAAGTCCCCAATATGTTGAGCATTTTTGAATACATTGGAAACTACTGGTTCTATTCAGAATAAGAAACAAGAAGTTGAGCGTCTAGTCCTAAATGAAGTTATTGAAATAGCAGTATTGGAACATTTACAGACGGATAATCGGCAATCTATAAGAACTTTAGCACGAGCATATAATTTTCCGAAATCTAGCGTTCATCGAATTGTGAAAGCAGATAAATTTCACCCTTACAAGATAAGGCTGGTGCAACAGTTGAATGAAGATGACCGTCGGATTCAGCTTTGTGAACAATTTATTGACACCGACTCTACAATACAATTTTTTCTGACGAGTGTACCTTTATCTTGAATGGGAAAGTCAATAGAGATAATTGTCGGTATTGGAGTGATAGTATTCCTCATTTATTCATGAAGGCACATACACAAATTCCCCAAAAATTAAATGTTTGGGTAGGAATATTATGAAACCATATTGTAGGACCAATTTTTATCGATGGGAATCTTGACGGAACAACTTATTTGAATTCGTTAGACGACATTATTGATCCAGTGATTACAAACATTCTGGAAAACGACAACTTATTAGAAAATGAACTGACATTTCAGCAGGATAGTGCACCGCCAAATTTCGATATCCGTGTTCGACAATTTTTGAACGAACGTTATCCAGGGCGTTGGATTGGCAGGAGGGGTCCTATAGAATGGCAAGATCACCCGATCTATGGCCATTAGATTTTTTTTGTGGGTACATTTGAAGTACAAAGTCTATGCAACTCCACCTGAAAATCTTGCAGAACTGCGACAAAGAATCATCACGGAATGCCAACTACTGACACCAGACATTTTCGAAAATTTGAATATCAAAACAAATTGAAATATGTTTATCTTCTACAATTTTAATTTCCAAAAGAATTTTTTATTCAAAAACTTTTAGAATTAAATTAATGTCTAAAACAAGCACCGCTTACATTTAATAGACGTATATAATCAAAACTCAATATACAATGTCAAATGAAATAAATAACCCAGCAGATATACGAAAGTAATTAAAATTAATAAATAAATATTCAAACGAGACAAAATTTTGTTTCTGGTCTTATCTTAAGAAATACTACTTGCCTTATAAAAACATGAACACACTTGAAGGACTTCCCAAAGAATATAATTTATTTGAAATATTTAATACATTTAAATATTCGAACAAATTATTTCAAAAAACTCTAAAAAATGTGCACTATATTTTCAAAAAACAAATATAATTCTAGATAATCCCTTCATCAGCCGTTTTTAATAATCCAAATATCAAAATCAAAAACATAACATACATCACTCACGTGTTAAAAGACTTAAGCTTCGAACTACAGATCAACTATATATTCAAGATTGATCTATGTTCTAACAAAATCAAAGAACAAAGTGAGTTATTTTAAGGTTTACCTAAATCCATTGACACCGTATAAAGAAATTTATTGAAGCCAAAATATAATTATATATTATATATAAAATAAAATAGAAAGGCTTTTTACTTGATAGAAGAAATATAACAAAATTTGAATATCAAAACAAATTGAAATATGTTTATCTTCTACAATTTTAATTTCCAAAAGAATTTTTTATTCAAAAACTTTTAGAATTAAATTAATGTCTAAAACAAGCACCGCTTACATTTAATAGACGTATATAATCAAAACTCAATATACAATGTCAAATGAAATAAATAACCCAGCAGATATACGAAAGTAATTAAAATTAATAAATAAATATTCAAACGAGACAAAATTTTGTTTTTGGTCTTATCTTAAGAAATACTACTTGCCTTATAAAAACATGAACACACTTGAAGGACTTCCCAAAGAATATAATTTATTTGAAATATTTAATACATTTAAATATTCGAACAAATTATTTCAAAAAACTCTAAAAAATGTGCACTATATTTTCAAAAAACAAATATAATTCTAGATAATCCCTTCATCAGCCGTTTTTAATAATCCAAATATCAAAATCAAAAACATAACATACATCACTCACGTGTTAAAAGACTTAAGCTTCGAACTACAGATCAACTATATATTCAAGATTGATCTATGTTCTAACAAAATCAAAGAACAAAGTGAGTTATTTTAAGGTTTACCTAAATCCATTGACACCGTATAAAGAAATTTATTGAAGCCAAAATATAATTATATATTATATATAAAATAAAATAGAAAGGCTTTTTACTTGATAGAAGAAATATAACAAAATTTGAATATCAAAACAAATTGAAATATGTTTATCTTCTACAATTTTAATTTCCAAAAGAATTTTTTATTCAAAAACTTTTAGAATTAAATTAATGTCTAAAACAAGCACCGCTTACATTTAATAGACGTATATAATCAAAACTCAATATACAATGTCAAATGAAATAAATAACCCAGCAGATATACGAAAGTAATTAAAATTAATAAATAAATATTCAAACGAGACAAAATTTTGTTTCTGGTCTTATCTTAAGAAATACTACTTGCCTTATAAAAACATGAACACACTTGAAGGACTTCCCAAAGAATATAATTTATTTGAAATATTTAATACATTTAAATATTCGAACAAATTATTTCAAAAAACTCTAAAAAATGTGCACTATATTTTCAAAAAACAAATATAATTCTAGATAATCCCTTCATCAGCCGTTTTTAATAATCCAAATATCAAAATCAAAAACATAACATACATCACTCACGTGTTAAAAGACTTAAGCTTCGAACTACAGATCAACTATATATTCAAGATTGATCTATGTTCTAACAAAATCAAAGAACAAAGTGAGTTATTTTAAGGTTTACCTAAATCCATTGACACCGTATAAAGAAATTTATTGAAGCCAAAATATAATTATATATTATATATAAAATAAAATAGAAAGGCTTTTTACTTGATAGAAGAAATATAACAAAATTTGAATATCAAAACAAATTGAAATATGTTTATCTTCTACAATTTTAATTTCCAAAAGAATTTTTTATTCAAAAACTTTTAGAATTAAATTAATGTCTAAAACAAGCACCGCTTACATTTAATAGACGTATATAATCAAAACTCAATATACAATGTCAAATGAAATAAATAACCCAGCAGATATACGAAAGTAATTAAAATTAATAAATAAATATTCAAACGAGACAAAATTTTGTTTCTGGTCTTATCTTAAGAAATACTACTTGCCTTATAAAAACATGAACACACTTGAAGGACTTCCCAAAGAATATAATTTATTTGAAATATTTAATACATTTAAATATTCGAACAAATTATTTCAAAAAACTCTAAAAAATGTGCACTATATTTTCAAAAAACAAATATAATTCTAGATAATCCCTTCATCAGCCGTTTTTAATAATCCAAATATCAAAATCAAAAACATAACATACATCACTCACGTGTTAAAAGACTTAAGCTTCGAACTACAGATCAACTATATATTCAAGATTGATCTATGTTCTAACAAAATCAAAGAACAAAGTGAGTTATTTTAAGGTTTACCTAAATCCATTTTAATCCATTTTAATTCTAAAAGTTTTTGAATAAAAAATTCTTTTGGAAATTAAAATTGTAGAAGATAAACATATTTCAATTTGTTTTGATATTCAAATTTTGTTATATTTCTTCTATCAAGTAAAAAGCCTTTCTATTTTATTTTATATATAATATATAATTATATTTTGGCTTCAATAAATTTCTTTATACGGTGTCAATGGATTTAGGTAAACCTTAAAATAACTCACTTTGTTCTTTGATTTTGTTAGAACATAGATCAATCTTGAATATATAGTTGATCTGTAGTTCGAAGCTTAAGTCTTTTAACACGTGAGTGATGTATGTTATGTTTTTGATTTTGATATTTGGATTATTAAAAACGGCTGATGAAGGGATTATCTAGAATTATATTTGTTTTTTGAAAATATAGTGCACATTTTTTAGAGTTTTTTGAAATAATTTGTTCGAATATTTAAATGTATTAAATATTTCAAATAAATTATATTCTTTGGGAAGTCCTTCAAGTGTGTTCATGTTTTTATAAGGCAAGTAGTATTTCTTAAGATAAGACCAGAAACAAAATTTTGTCTCGTTTGAATATTTATTTATTAATTTTAATTACTTTCGTATATCTGCTGGGTTATTTATTTCATTTGACATTGTATATTGAGTTTTGATTATATACGTCTATTAAATGTAAGCGGTGCTTGTTTTAGACATTAATTTAATTCTAAAAGTTTTTGAATAAAAAATTCTTTTGGAAATTAAAATTGTAGAAGATAAACATATTTCAATTTGTTTTGATATTCAAATTTTGTTATATTTCTTCTATCAAGTAAAAAGCCTTTCTATTTTATTTTATATATAATATATAATTATATTTTGGCTTCAATAAATTTCTTTATACGGTGTCAATGGATTTAGGTAAACCTTAAAATAACTCACTTTGTTCTTTGATTTTGTTAGAACATAGATCAATCTTG
Organism: Megalocaria dilatata; assembly: GCA_034642435.1. Classification (NCBI taxonomy): domain Eukaryota; kingdom Metazoa; phylum Arthropoda; class Insecta; order Coleoptera; family Coccinellidae; genus Megalocaria; species Megalocaria dilatata. Next base: position 29,104,352 of record CM067858.1, read on the forward strand.
AATATATAGTTGATCTGTAGTTCGAAGCTTAAGTCTTTTAACACGTGAGTGATGTATGTTATGTTTTTGATTTTGATATTTGGATTATTAAAAACGGCTGATGAAGGGATTATCTAGAATTATATTTGTTTTTTGAAAATATAGTGCACATTTTTTAGAGTTTTTTGAAATAATTTGTTCGAATATTTAAATGTATTAAATATTTCAAATAAATTATATTCTTTGGGAAGTCCTTCAAGTGTGTTCATGTTTTTATAAGGCAAGTAGTATTTCTTAAGATAAGACCAGAAACAAAATTTTGTCTCGTTTGAATATTTATTTATTAATTTTAATTACTTTCGTATATCTGCTGGGTTATTTATTTCATTTGACATTGTATATTGAGTTTTGATTATATACGTCTATTAAATGTAAGCGGTGCTTGTTTTAGACATTAATTTAATTCTAAAAGTTTTTGAATAAAAAATTCTTTTGGAAATTAAAATTGTAGAAGATAAACATATTTCAATTTGTTTTGATATTCAAATTTTGTTATATTTCTTCTATCAAGTAAAAAGCCTTTCTATTTTATTTTATATATAATATATAATTATATTTTGGCTTCAATAAATTTCTTTATACGGTGTCAATGGATTTAGGTAAACCTTAAAATAACTCACTTTGTTCTTTGATTTTGTTAGAACATAGATCAATCTTGAATATATAGTTGATCTGTAGTTCGAAGCTTAAGTCTTTTAACACGTGAGTGATGTATGTTATGTTTTTGATTTTGATATTTGGATTATTAAAAACGGCTGATGAAGGGATTATCTAGAATTATATTTGTTTTTTGAAAATATAGTGCACATTTTTTAGAGTTTTTTGAAATAATTTGTTCGAATATTTAAATGTATTAAATATTTCAAATAAATTATATTCTTTGGGAAGTCCTTCAAGTGTGTTCATGTTTTTATAAGGCAAGTAGTATTTCTTAAGATAAGACCAGAAACAAAATTTTGTCTCGTTTGAATATTTATTTATTAATTTTAATTACTTTCGTATATCTGCTGGGTTATTTATTTCATTTGACATTGTATATTGAGTTTTGATTATATACGTCTATTAAATGTAAGCGGTGCTTGTTTTAGACATTAATTTAATTCTAAAAGTTTTTGAATAAAAAATTCTTTTGGAAATTAAAATTGTAGAAGATAAACATATTTCAATTTGTTTTGATATTCAAATTTTGTTATATTTCTTCTATCAAGTAAAAAGCCTTTCTATTTTATTTTCGAAAATGTTACAGATCTGGTGTATTTGAATGTATTGGGTTTCTGTTCGAGTTATGCTTCTGATAATGTTCAATATCAAATTACTCAAACAAAATCATAGAATTTGAAAATTTCAACGATAAGAAAATCTAATGTTTTTGAAGTAAAAACATTCAAAAACTGAAATTGTTCTGCCATTAAATGAACAAATTTGAAAATTTAACCTGCGATGTTAAGAGCATAGAAAAAACTTCTCAACTAAACCACATCCAATATCTCCTTCCTATTCAAAAAATGTTGGGGGTTGTTGCCATCCTCAGGTGGTTTATTCGGAACTGTGTCGACATAGTAATTTTTTCTCCCTAATACAGAACTTGAAAATTCCTTTTGGATTCTTCAAACCTCTTAGGTTCTTGAGTCTGTTCAACATCGCCTTTTGACGGTAAGTTCAATATTACATTATTTCGTGAATAGTGAACCGAATTTGAAAATTTTAACTGGGTTGTGCATAGAACATTAATAACTTTCAAACTAACCAACACTCGACGTCTCTGCCCTATTCAAAAAAATGTTGGGGGTTGATGCCGCCTTCATGGGGGTGGTTTTTTCGGAACAAACTCATGATGGAAATTCTTCCCCCTCAAAACAGAAGTTGACCTATTTTTAAAATCTTCGAAAATTCTTCGTTTCTGAGTTCTGAGGGGGTAGTCTTATTTTAGTTGGGACAACCTGTATGAATAGGTATTAATATTCTTCAAGAATGTGCTGTTGTAAGGAACACCTTTCCAAATTAGAAAAGGTCTTATTTTTTGTCGTCTGTATTCGTTACGGCTTCGTCAAAAATCGCAGATGATGGAAGATGTTCTGTATTATAAAAGTTGGATGCATATTTTTCGAGCGTGGAAATCGCATTATAGGTTTTTGAGAGGTATGAAATTCATCATCTGTTTCCGTGCATATTAAAATGGACCCTATATGCTAATTTGTTCTGTTTTGCGTTTCGTTAAATTTCGGAACTAATTAATTTCTCATGGAAAGAATAGATGGTGCATCACATTTTGAAATGCCTCAACTATATGCTGTTCTTTCAGGTTGAATGGAAATCATTATATTCGATAATACTCTGAAGATCATAAATAGCTGTAGGCTTTTCTGGATTTCTCAAAATAATGATTAACATTGTGAATGAGTTGAATAAATAGACTATGGTATCCGATACTTAGCAGTATCCTATGCTGAAAGTTAAATTAATATTATGTCTAACACTCCTTCCAAGTAAAACAATTATGAGAGACAATATTTTAATTTCCACAAAAATGTTAATAATATAAAAATTGTTTCACCACGATGTGGCTTCTTCAAGTATTCACATTCTACTGGCTGATTGTGTCCAGTGTGAAGAAACCGTGTTTCTTTGACATTATTTTTTATTATCATTAACAATAATAATTTTTCTGTTTAAATTATGAACCCTCGTCGAGTAAATACTCATTAAATTAATTTAGTTTGAATAATAATAAATAATAATAATTTGTTCTATTTAAAATAATATTAATATTAATTGAATAATAGTGATACTTTCATTTAAATAATAATTTAAATAACGTAATACGTACAGCACTAAGTTCAGAGTAAATCGTACTATACCATAAACTGAATATTACTATCATCAATAGTCCAGCAAATAGGAAAAAATATATTTTAGAACTCATCATTATTGAATGACTAGCTATTAATAATTTTCAAAATCTGATCTGGATTGTTCATAGTCTAAACCATAAAATAATTAAACATGGTATATTCCATTAACAAAAATGTAAAAAATATATTCAGATATTTATGAGAAAATAGCTGCAAACGTTAAAAAAAACATACTTTGAGTTTGGCTTGGAACTAATTCAAACATTAGTATATCCATTAAAAAACAATGTAAAGATTACGCATGAAGATTATCAATCTGGAATTTATATGTAAACTTATGATGGTGTTTTCCAATTCAATTAATATTTGTAGTAAACAAAAATTCTTTTAGATCGTTGTTGAAATGTATACCTCCAATCCCATATACAGAGAATATTCTGTGAAATTAAGTTTGTCAACAATTGATTCAGTTGAACTTTTTCAAAATGTATTGATCATCTGATGTATTACTGTGAAGCAGAAAATTAATCATATTAGAAATAAGTAAAATGTAGGTGGAATTTGAATATTATTTAATACACCGATTAAAGTTTTTGTTAATTGAAAACCGATTAATAAAGTATTATTATACATTTTTCTAATGAAGCGGCCGTAAGGCTGATCGTTTATATAAAAAAAAGTCCAGCAATATTCTTCTTCAATTTTTCAACTGAATAAAGTGAAATTTTCTCCATAAATTCCACAATAATGAAAATGAGTATTTTCTTGCTTCCTAATGATGTATTTCTGTGAAGCAGAAAATTAATCATATTAGAAATAAGTAAAATGTAGGTGGAATTTGAATATTATTTAATACACCGATTAAAGTTTTTGTTAATTGAAAACCGATTAATAAAGTATTATTATACATTTTTCTAATGAAGCGGCCGTAAGGCTGATCGTTTATATAAAAATAATTCCAGCAATATTCTTCTTCAATTTTTCAACTGAATAAAGTGAAATTTTCTCCATAAATTCCACAATAATAAAAATGAGTGTTTTCTTGCTTCCTAATGATGTATTACTGTGAAGCAGAAAATTAATCATATTAGAAATAAGTAAAATGTAGGTGGAATTTGAATATTATTTAATACACCGATTAAAGTTTTTGTTAATTGAAAACCGATTAATAAAGTATTATTATACATTTTTCTAATGAAGCGGCCGTAAGGCTGATCGTTTATATAAAAATAATTCCAGCAATATTCTTCTTCAATTTTTCAACTGAATAAAGTGAAATTTTCTCCATAAATTCCACAATAATAAAAATGAGTGTTTTCTTGCTTCCTAATGATGTATTACTGTGAAGCAGAAAATTAATCATATTAGAAATAAGTAAAATGTAGGTGGAATTTGAATATTATTTAATACACCGATAAAAGTTTTTGTTAATTGAAAACCGATTAATAAAGTATTATTATACATTTTTCTAATGAAGCGGCCGTAAGGCTGATCGTTTATATAAAAATAATTCCAGCAATATTCTTCTTCAATTTTTCAACTGAATAAAGTGAAATTTTCTCCATAAATTCCACAATAATGAAAATGAGTGTTTTCTTGCTTCCTAATGGGTCTTCAGGAAATTAAACAATCAAATCATTGTTACGTATCGGGTGTTTTTTTAGAGTGATAGAACATTAAATTGAAATAAAACACATTTAAATTAAGATTGAAGACAAAATTTTTATTTATTTGAAAGATAATTTTATGACATTTATGTTTTAAAAATAATTTTCGGTATATGTGCACCACGATTAGCTCTGAGGAACCGCATTCGACCAGACCAATTTTGGAACACTATTTCGAGTAATTCAGGCCTTATTTCATCAATAACATGAGTTATGTTGGCTTCCAAAGCGTTTATTGTTTTTGGTTTATCAGCATAAACCAATGACCTGACACAACCCCAAAGAAAATAATCCAGTGGAGTTATGTCACATGATCTTGGAGGCCAATTAATTGGACCATTTCTCGAAATAATGACATCCCAAATTTTTCTTTCAATAAATCAATTGTTACGGTAGCAGCATGAGGTGTAGCACCATCTTGTTGGAACCAAAAACACTTCTGGATCGATACCACTCAAATTTTGAAACAAATAATCATTGATCTGTAACGAGCACCGGTCAATGTAACATTAGCTCCAGCATCGTTTTAAAAAAAATATAGACGTGTAAAGCACACCATACAGTGCATTTTTCAGGATGCAATGGAATTTGCAGAACTTCTTGAGCATTGTTTTCACTCCATATACGGCAATTTTGCTTATTTCCATAGCAGTTCAACCAGAAATGAGCTTCATCACTAAACACAATTTTACGATAAAAAAGTGGATCAACTTCGAGCTGTTCTAGGGCCCAAGCGGCGAACAAACTACGCTTATTATGGTCAAGTGGTTTTAGTTCTTGAGCCAGTTGGATCGTGTGTGGGTGTAGACAAAATCTTCATGCCAAATTTCCTATGTGATGGACGCACAGAGTCCAACTTGTTGTAAACTTCGACGAATAGACAAATCTGGATCATCATTCACACTATGACACACAGCAGCGATAATTAATTTTGTACGTACAGTTCTTTGTCTTGTTGTTGTTGCATCGAGTAGAGAAAATGTTGTACGAAATCCATCGATAGTTAGACGAATAAGTTGCTCGGATGGACGGTTATGTAAACCATAAATTTCACGGAGTGCTCTAAGTGCTCTAAGTTTGGCGAATAGAACACTGATTTTGAAAATAAATACAATTTGTAAACGTTGTTGCGACGTGAGTCTTTCCGTGATAATTTGTCAATGCTTACTGAACAGAAATGTCAAAACAACATGGCTTCTACCTTCTGTCAAATCATATCGAAGGTTCTATCACTCTAAAAAAAACACCCGATATAGGTTACGGGTAAAATCCGAAATATAACAGACAACGTTTTAATGAAATTTTCAATGGATTAGTGTCTTCGAAAAGTGCAAATAGTTTTTATTTTAGTAATGAACAATACCAACAAATGTTAAAATCAGTTAAGTTGGCACAAAATTCTAAAACCAAGACCACTCTACAATATCGACGTTTAAAGCGGTTTGACATATGTTCTGTTAGAGGTGTTGAAAAGCTTATTGCTCGTATAGCATCCGGTGAATCCCAGCATCAAGTATTACGTTACAAACGATGAAATATTCCATATTTTGCATGATGCACATTTGGCCATTGGTGGTAAACATCGTATGGAAAATGAATGCAAAAAAATACAGGGATATGACACAAAAAATTATCAAATTATATCTCCGTTTGTGGGAAGGTTGCAAAAGAAACCAAAATCTGCCAAAAAAGGACATGTGGTTAAATCAATGGTGTTTTCGGAGATGAACAGCCGTTGTCAAGTGGACCTGATTGATATGCAGTCCCATGCAGATGGAGAATACAAATTCATCATGGTATATCAAGACCACTCAACAAAATTTGTTCAAATACGTGCATTAAAATCGAAAAGGGCTAGGGAGGTTGCTGAGAACCTATATACAAATTTTGCATTTTTGGTGCTCCATCTATACTACAATCAGACAACGGCTGAGAATCTGCAAACCGTGTCATTGAAGAGTTATGTTCCAAGTGGAGTGGCCTCAAAATAGTACATGGCAAACCGCGCCACAGTCAGTCACAAGGCAGCGTGGAAAGGGAAAATCAAGATATACAAAATATGCTCATAACATCGATGGATAATAAAAATTGCAAACGATGGTCAGAAGGTGTGAGATTTGTCCAGTTAATGAAAAACAGAGCATACCATGATGGAATAAAACGAGCTCCTTATGTTGCAATGTTTGGGCATGATATTGAAGTAGGTCTATCTATATCAGCTTTTCCAAAAGAAGTTATTGAAAATCTATGAAACGAAGAAGAGTTTGAGAGTATCGTCAGGGAGTTTGGTGTGGGTAATCAGTCTCAACAAGAATAAAACAAAGACCAGCCCATGGATAGTGACTCAGAAATAGATATCCCGCAAAATTATCAATTTGAATGTGACAACCTGCCCGAAGATATTACTGGAGGTGACAATCAAAAAGAAAATATCGACAATAATAATGGAGAAAACGCCAGTAATATGGAAACTTCAGAAAATCAGACCAAATGTGCAGATTGTGATGAGCCATGTAAATCAGTTAGGTGCCACAAAAATATACTTTCAAACAGACCAGAAGCAGAAAAAAATTAGAAAATCAAGCAAGGAAAATGAAAACCTTATACGAATCAGAATTCCCTCGTTGGAGATACAGAGTGAAAGTTCCAGATGTTGATCGAAGGGCGATTTCAGAAACATTCTCAAGATAGTTATCGAGAAAACTGACGACCATTTTTATAAACTAGGGAACAAGACAGCAACTATCAAGGAAATGTTCTCCAGGAATGAATTTTCTGCATGTAGTGAGAAATTTATAGATCTGGAAAGAGTTTCATCGGAAAAAAAGTTTACGACAGCTTGCAAATGAACAGTCACTTTTAGGAGGTCAAAGTTATAAACATTGTAACTGTAAAGCAAAATGCGTCACCAACAAATATAAGTGTAGAGCTGGTGGAATTTTTTGTAAATCTAAATGTCAGGGCAGCTTATCTTGCTCGAACAAATGAATTATAGTATTATTTACTTTGATAGAACACAGTTTTTATGTTTTCACCTATATTGGTTGATTGACTTTTTAGAAGTAAACTTTTCAACTATTTATGACCTTGTTATTTTTGTTAAACCCAACTTAAACCAAGTGAAAATGAATGGAACGCGGTTTACTCGGGTAAAGTCCGAAATAGTCGGTTACACTTCGGACTTTACCAACGTTTCCTTAGTATTCCGCAGTTGACCCGGGTAAACCTATTTACTCGTCAATCTAACTTTATCCGTAACATATATAGAACTATTCAGTATCCACAAATTCACGATTAATGCTGCGTACAGGTGGTGAACTTTCATGATATCGTTCTCGCATCTAACCACACAAGAATTAATCAATCTTATCATTGCCAGACCAATTCATTCTGATACCACTATGACATGATCTGACGTCCGATAATTCACGAATTGAATGGTATGTACAGTTCTAGATATGGCCCAAGCAGGAAAATACGAAAGTCCTAATGAATATTGATTGACACCTGTTAAACACCTGTGCCGGAGGGCTCATTTAGTTTCGTGGCACGCAAAAGATTCGAATATACGATACTCCATATGCAAACAACCCAAGGCAATAATTATGACATTCTTTCCATATTATGTTATTAAAAGGCTGTTCACTATCACTGAATAATTATCGCGATTATGTGACCTGAATCACGCGATTTGTATCCTTCGATAATTTGGCTTTTAATGAGCGATACAGGACGGATTTGGTGCTATGGATTATTGCCACTGTGATAGCCATGGTATTCTTGCGTATTTCCATCTAAATATGCAATTATATTTGTTAAAGATCAGCAGAATTAATTTATTTGAGTATAAATGTATTTTTTAGTCAAATCTTTCATAACAGGGTACACAAGTCTCAATGCAATATCCTTTAGATTTGGTTATTATTTTAGTAGTACAAATAAGTTTCCGCCGTTTTATTGTAGATGGCGTGGCACGGAGTTTCGGTTAGCTTTCGCAGATGATAACCGGCTTAAAAAATAGTTTGGACATTCAAGAACAACATAACCTATTAATATCATTGATTTTATATTGGTAAAATATAATTCTTATAAGTAGAAAATGTTAAAATTTGAGCCAAGTAAGCGTCATTTGCGGGGAATATTAGTTTACTTCTTTAATTTAAAGAAATCTGCTGCTGAGACGCATCAATTGCTCGTAGAAGTATATGGTGAGGGTGCTTTGAGTGAGAGAACGTGTCGAGAGTGGTTTCAAAAGTTTAAAAACGGTGATTTCGACGTAGAAGACAAAGATCGCAGTGGAAGGCCAAAAATTTACGAGGACGCATTGGAGAATTGGAGGAATTATTGGAGGAAGATTCAACTCAAACACAAAAAAAATTTGCTCTAACATTAGGAGTCATTCAGCAAGCAGTCTCACATCATTTAAAATCATTAGGAATGATTCATAAACAAGGAAATTGGGTTTCGTACGGCGGAAACTTATTTGTACTCCTAATATTTTATATAATGATTGAGTTACAGCAGCTTTCGAATGTAATCTGTTCAATAATATTCAATTCTATAAAAACAATTCGCGATTTATAGGTAAGTTAATTAATCAAATCATACTGTGATATGCTACCATTTTCTGGTTAATAGGATGGTTTGATGAATAGTGATATCGGGGTTTGCAAAAAATACTGAAATCCTGTAAATCACTCTTACTCAAATGGTGAAGATCAAGGAAATTTATGCTACAGTTCATTTCTTTCTCTCTTGTTGAAAAAAAAATGTATTCTAAATTTCCTTGATTGAAACTCTCGCCCATCGTCATCAGACATTCCGTTTTGGATGATAAATAAAGAACATCAATAAAAATATATCATATACCTTAAGGTTAATATAAAACACTCATTACATTCTATGTTTTCACACCGAACATATCATGAAGAAAGGCATCGTCACAAATTTAATTATATCACAATAGTTTTATGCGCAGGTGTTGAACAGAAAATTGCAATTACTCTATACAACATAAAAATTAAATAATGAGAAGAAATTTTTCACTTTATTGACGGATTATTACAAAATTTAAATATCAAAACAGATTTATTATGTTAGCCTTCTATAAATTTCAATTTCAAAAAATTTTACTCAATATATAAGCACTGCTTAAATTTAATGAAATGAAATTAAAACTCATTAAATAATATCAACTGGAATAAAAAACCCAATGAAATATAAATTGTCAATTAAAATTACTAATTGAATACTTGAAGAAGACCTCATATTTATGAAAACCAAATCTCTTTCAAAAATGCGAAACATAATTTTAAGAACTTTTCTAAAACTAATTTATCTGAAATATTTTATATATTTAAATAAGTTACTTCAAAAATCTCTCAAAACATGTAGTTTATTCTCAAAAAACAATTTCAAATTAAATGAGGTCTTCATCAGTCCTACTTGACATTTAAAAAATGAAATCAATTAACAAAAAATATCTCACCATACCTTTTGGTATCCTTTTTGAACAAACGCTAAAATTAGAGAACTCTAAAAACTCCACGTACCCTATGTTAATCACAAAAATCACACAAAGCTTGTGAGGTATTTAATACCCTTAGTTAAAACAAAATGATATTTATATAATGAATCACGAAAATCAAAATATAATTATATATTATATATACAATAAAATAATTAGATGAGGTTTATTATTTGATGAAAGGATTATTACCAAATTTAAATAGCAAAACAGATTTATCTGGTAGCCTCCTATAAATATAAATTGAAATAGTATTTTTTTTTTTAATTTTTTAAATTTATATGGAACATTTTTCATAATAATATTTCTTTCTTCTTACGTTCCAACTGAAATACATCGTCTTAAGTTTGCTAGGTACTTTCGGTCAATAGTCTATATTTTCTTTAGATTCCTTTATGTCTTTTAGATGTTGTGTGATGTTTGATAATTCTATATATCTACCTAAATAGAAACAGCGTTTATAGAACATTCTGATTTAATAATTAAGAAATTTTACAAATTCAATTTTGTGGAGGTTTCATAGAATTTTTCTGCTTGGTATTTTAAATAAGGAATAACACAAGTTGCGGAATATTTCCAAAAGGATAAACCACTTTATTAGGTTGGTGATTATATATCACCAATAATAAGCACCCATAATTTTCGGCACTGTTACAATTACACACAAAGTTTTTAATACGAAATTAATAATTACATTTTGGTTTTCAGGATATTCTGAGTCATCAATTCATGTTGACTTATTTTAAGCAGTGAATTAATTCAGAACTGAATTCATCCAATCTTTCGCTTAAGATTATTTCAGTAGCCGTTTGAGATGGCGCGCTTGAAGAATAAACTGCAATAAATATCGAATCGGGTCAGCTCTATGACCGCTCCTTCTTTCACAGCTCAATCAGCCGTTGAATTGATTCGGAAAAGGTGTTAGAACGTCTTGAAGAAGTCGGCATTAAGGCATTCATCGTCGACAACATACTGCCCACCGGTAATAATTCATTTAGGGCCCGGACAATGCATAAATAAAGGAGACAGCGCTGTTGAGAAATGCGAAATTGTAACACACATAGTAAAACTACAATTGGACCGGCCCAATGGCCAATTTCGGCCACCTTCCAACAAGAAGATCTGTTGGACTTGAGGACAAATGACCCTTAATTTTCAGTGACGGTGCGTGAGTTTGGCAGTGAGGAAAAAATTTAGTGAAGTTTTTCAAGGTGCTTTACCGTGTTTGCCTTTTTTCGCTTATATGTCCACGTGATATAACAAAACTGAAATTTTTCAAAAAAAATATTTTAAATTGAATGATAATAAATAATAAATTTGTAGATTTTCAGTTTTTACAGATATTTTCTAAATTGAATTGTCAAATGAGCATTATTCTTGATACTTTCACCAAACTATAAATATTTAAAATTAATAGAGAAAGAAGCCTGCAACTTGATGACACAAAAATTCGCTATTATACAGGTTGACTAAAAACTATTGTGACATGGGTGAAGGACAGATTATTTGTACCAAAATATGCTCCAATAAAATATTGCTGTGGAAAAAGTGTGCTAAAGTTGAATTAATGGAGCTCCATTCTGCATAAACCACATTTTCCTTTTTTTTATTATTATTATTATTATTCCTTTATATCTAATGACAATTGGTCCAAAATATAACTTGAAGCATCTTTCTAAAAAATAAATGAGAATCCCCATTTAAATTTGAAGAAAAAAATATGGTCCTATCAGATGGTGGCGTATAATGCAACACCAAATATTCAATTTGAACTCGTGCTGGAAACTTTTTCCCTTAACAGCATTCTGGTTTTATCTTCTCAGTAATGTTTCTCCAATTAATTACACCACGTCTTGTGAAAGTCGCTTCATGGATGAACATAATATTTTCAATAAAATTTCAGTCATCATTATGCTTGTTGAGGATACGTTGGCAGAACTGTAACCGTCGTGGCAGATCTCTTGGAAGCAAAAAAAAAACAGGAGTGAAATGATAAGGGTGACCCTATTTTTTAAGAATTCTAATAATTAACGACTGACTTACTCCTGTTGCTGCTATCAGTTGACTTGAACTCACTTCAGGATTTTCATCTACTCGAACCAAAACTTCATCTTCGTTTTTACACCCAGATTTTTACTGCGAAATGACCCAGCAAAAGTTTAATGATTTGGTCGCATCCTGCCTGGATATAAAAATAGCAAAAGTTTTCTTGTGGATATCCAAAAATCATGTCCTTTATTGCTTCTTTCCTAAAATGATTGTAACGAGGAAGCTCAATCGACAAATGTAACAATAAACTATAATCAAAAAGTAAAAATAATTCACTGGGAAAAAAAGACATTTTCATGGCAGTCGAAACCATACTTTTGTGGAATTCATAGAAAAATTTCATAATGAAATTTTGAAATTCTTGGTTTAGCAAATAACTCAAGTTCACCATTTATTTTATATTATGGATTGTTTTTGAATAGACAACCCTGATTTATATGTAACAGCTTAAATATTTAAATTATCGATTAATTCATTTTACTTTATGGACACATTTAATTGGTGAATTCATTTTATGTTAAAATACTTAGATCTCAATAATACAGCTCCTCATGATCTCCAATATTGGGTTCAATAATATACATTTTTGAAATAATCAAATACATTAATTCGGTTGATCTATACCAAAAATCATTAATGAGGAGTATGAGCTATGGTAATTGAAAGTTATAGAAATTGAGAGAATGTAACATACATTTATATAACAATTCTATACTCAAACAAACTCGATAAGGTTTTGTTGATCACAGAGGCAAATTGCAGACATGCACAGGTTTCAAACTGGTAGATTTTCGTCAATGTATGCTAGTGAATCCAAATCTGTTAAATATCTATATTCGCTATATACAGAGACACTAAGGTATTGATAAAACACTAGCGCCATCTAGAGTATGCAAAATACATACAAGACATTTTTCTATGTTAGTAAGGTGAAAATATCAAGAATACATTTCTTTACTTGAATTAACTGATAAAGATATGCCTTGCATGTATTTTGCATACTCTATATGGTACTACTTTATTATTTATACCTTTGTGTCTCTGTGTATAGCGAATATAGATACTTGACAGATTTGGAGTCCTTATCATACATTGCATCGACGAAAACCAATCATCTTGAAACGTGCGAATGTCAGCAATTTGCTTCTGTAATCAACAAAACCTTGTGGAGTTTGTTTGAGTATAGAATACATATGTATGTTAAACTGTCTCGATTTCTAGAACTTTCTATTACCATAGCTCACATTCCTTATTAATGATTAAAAGTATACATTTTTATTTAATATTTATTTATTGAATTTCTCAAGAATTCTTTTTATTATATGAAAAGGGTAAGTCGATTTGATATCTTAATAGCAATTATTTGTTTCTAGATATAGTTTCAACTATAATATCAATCAGTTTATGAAAGTTTCCAAAATATTCTTATTTTGAATTTATTCATTTTAATGTACGAAGCTCCTAAAGATATGACCTTTCCTAATTTGATTTGTTCCATTATTGAAATTTTTTATGCAGTTGCAGGATAAAAAAGTCAAACAAATTCATTTTATATATTCGACTGCTGAAGCTAATACCGAAATAATAAACCAAACTGGACTATGGTTATTACGCGACCAAGGATGCAAAATGGGATAAATGTCTTCATTTCGGAGACATCAATTATTACGAAGGGGCGGGTTTCATACAAATTCTATTAATTTCTTGAAAATAAGTCTAAAATCAAAACAGGGTGTTCAATGTTAGTTTGAAAGTAATGGACTCGTAATGTTTAATAATTGCCCATCTTTAGGTCACTTTTTGCATCACTCTACACAAGGAAATAATCTTTGAACCTCATTCTCAACGATTCGCGTCATATTATTTTAAAATCTTATTTTCAACACAAGAAATAAAAATTATCTGATAACCGTATTAGCTCTTTTCCTATGGAATTTCACCCATTCTCTAAGTGAAGTTAGGCAATTTCATCGCTATTAATTTCGCATCATCCGTCATATAGCGAAGAAAATGGCGCTTTCATCTCACTTCACTTTAGGAAAGGATGAAATTCCATGAAATAATAGTTCATGGGGCTGTCCCATATTTCGATGATCTTGCATTAAAAAATAGATACTTTGCTCAAAAAGTGTGAACTATATAATAATATGTTCATTGCAGAATTAAATAAAAAAAAAATTACAGTTCTACTATATTAAAAACATATATTGGAAAAGAACCTACATCAGCAAAACTGTTATTGAAAATTGAATGTTAGTGGCTCTACTTGATGTGAATCCATATCAAATGAAATTAAAACAATAATTGTTGATTTACACTTTTTTCATTGTATTTTTTAATACTGTTGTAGTCTGTATGATCTGAAGATGTTACAATGTAAACGAAACGAAACTCAATTAAAAAAGTGTAAATCAACAATTATTGTTTTCATTTCATTCAAAACTGTTATTACTGTAGGACCCTATGATTATAAAACTAGATAAAAAAAACTCAATAATTCATCAATGTCTCACAATTGATTCAATAATATTTATACAGAATATTAGCAATAATCGTAATAAGTTATTTGAACCTAGTAAAACCATTTTATATTTAAACTTAAAACTCAGCGGTCTATAAAATTTGAGAGGAAGCAAAACGCGATTATATAAGGAGTATATAGAAAAAGAAAATGATTGGCGAAACATGCACCTGAATCTTACATTTACGTTATGTACATCAGACCTAAACCATATGTTATCATATAAATAGGGAGGAGATTCAAACCATACAATTGAATGGAACAAAAAGTGTAGCTCACGCCTCTACTCCATGCTCAACCAGCGACAGGACTTCAATTTATGATTAACTGGTTCAAACTTTCTGATGCCAAATATGAATCTCAAACATGAGCACTGGACTCTCTGAATTCTTGTCTTATCAGCCAGTTAAAATGACACATAACCAGAGAATTCGTAAGTAATATGTCATTTTGTTGTGACAGTAGGTCCATGTGACCACAACCTTCTTAATGCAACATAAGCTTTTTGAACACAGGATGACACATGTTCAGTGAACTGAAGGTCTGTAACCAGAATAACTGCCAAATTCCGGTCAGACTTTACAGTAGCAACCCTAGTTCTACTAATCCTCAAATCCAACTTATTAGTGACATACCCTGGCAAAAGGAAGAACCTTAGTTTTATCAATAAATGGTGTTTAAGAGAATTATCTTCCAAGCAAGCCAGATCAGCATTGTTCTCGTCAGCTGCTCGCCCAATGTCTGATGTTTTAAATGAACACAAGAGCTGAGTGTCATCGGCGTACTGAAAATCAGTGAAAAATCTCAGTCCTCTCGTAATGAAAAAAAGTGTAAATGCAGAACAGAATAGGAGCAAGTACAGAGCCCTGTGGCACCCCACACTTTATAGTGCCAATCTCAGATCTACCTGATGATGTTTCATCGAAAGTAGTCAACCATTTAGTCAACAGCAGATGCAGAGAAATCTATATGTTTTAGAATCGCAATAAGTATCTTTTGGTCCACTCTATCGAATGCTTTAAGTATTCTAATAATGTCAAAACACAGATTTCACCACATAAGAGTGCGAAGTGAATGTTTCTATAGCGCGAAAAGTAATTCCAGAAGAAAGCATTCTTAAATTGTTTTATTTACTTTTTTTGAAGAAAATACTTTTCGGTTATAAAAATAATACGATTATTGAAGACTAATTTTAACATTTTTCTGGATAGTTCTGACCAAGAAGAAAATTCAAGGAAATTTTGTACTGCTATCTATGATATAGAAAAAGCACTTACGTAAAGTCCGAAGCTTTTGCACACTTTTCCAACTGTCTATTTCCCCTGAAAATTTTAAATCTGTACATTACTTCTTGCAGAAGCTACATAGGATGGATAAATATACAGAATTATGTGTTCTATTATCCGAATATAAACTTAACTACATTTTTTAGAATAGTTCTCCCGCATTAACGGAAAATCTCATGAAAAAGAAAACAAAAGTTAAAAGGCTCAAATCCTTCTTACCTCGAACTGCGTCGTTACATAGTAGCAGTAAACAGTAAAAAAAAATTAGGAAAATATGCATAAGCTTTCACACCTAAATACTTATTTGAACTCTATCTGTTGTACTTTTGGAAATATTTGAAAAATGAAATTTTCGTTGACAATAATTCAGGAACTGTAAGCCTAATACTTGTATGATCATTCTTGAACTGATATATTAGGAACCCACAACTACCCTGAAAATTTCAATTCTTACTTCCAGTTGCCTGACGGTTAATTCTCACAAAATTTGGCAGAAATTTTTGTATCGTTATTGAACACTTGAGTACCAAATTTTCATCGGTTCGGAAACCAAAAAAGCTTCAAATGTGAAAAACTACGGAACCATTGGATCAATTTTCCCCATCAATGAAATCATCCGAGATATTTAGGCCCCAAACTTACTCGGAAAATTTGAAGTATCTAGCTCTTTCCGCTTGAAAGTTATTGTTTATTGCCAGGTTTGTCGTACGGACCAGCCAGACAGAATTACTTTTGACCTTGGATTCTTCATCAGTGAGTCAACCTTTTTCATTTCAATGAGTGAGTTCAACCTTTTCGGTTGAAAATCAGAGGCACTTATGCAAAAAGATGCAAGTGCGCATAAACACATAATTCTGTCTTTAGTCATCTCGATGTCAGTATGTTTTACAATTTTAGAACTGCTTCGTTTCATTGATGGAAAGAATTACTTTTGACATCGGATCCTCCATCAGTCTGTCCAGTCTAGTCGTTTGATACCATTTTCGAGAATAAAAAAGTGCAAACATCAATATTACAATTTCACAAAAAAAAAAGAAATTACTTTCCGAACAACGCAATAGTTATCCATTAACCAATAAAAATAACGAACATTTTTCTCCTATTAATACACAAAGTAGGTACAAGAAATTTCTTGTAGAAGGTGGCAACCCTGCAAACTAAGGGACCCAATCAAAAAAGTTTGTATCTTATGGACCATGTTGTCAAGTACGGTACACGTTTCCTTTTCTCAAATATCAGTACCTACATTCCCGAGTATAAATACTTATTGGGAGTTTTGAACTATTTAGGGTAAATTTGTTTATAATTTATAGACAATATGGTTCGTCAATGTAAAATATGAAAAAATATTCAGAATTCTCACCTTACAGGTAAGAAACGCTTATTATACGCCCGTAGTGTTATGAATTTGAAAAATATTGAATTCCTTGCAGCGCTACCAGCGCGTATTATCAGATTTGTTCATCCTTGTCGTATTTGTTAGTTCTTTTTCCAAACAAACTCAATGTTGGTCGCACAACAAATGTTTTTTCAACAGAGGGATTTTTCGTCTCCTTAGGATAACAAATCTGTGGTAAAGCTTTTGACTTCGCGTCAATGCTCTTTTGTATTTTTTAATTGTAAAATTTGTGTTTTGGAGTATATAGATTCGAAAGTACGAATAGAAAAATTCATTTATTCGATAAATGCCGTCTTGAACTTTTCTCGGACACTATTTGACAAAAGTTTTTGTAAAAAAATCAGAGGTTGCCCAACATTGATTCTTCACTTCTCAACCAAATCATTCTAAGAGCACTCTCTTCCCTGGAACAAAAGCTTGAAACAGTTGTTTCTCTAACACTTCTTCTTTTCGGAAAATAATAAATCTTTGGTAAAGATTTTGCATATTTTTATAGTTGTTATCATACTTGGAAATAAATTATCATCCTCAACTATGTAATTTTAATTTACAAAAAACTGGCATGTTCAAGCCCCACGAAAAAGTCCTCACGAACGCCGCTGTCCTAAATCGAAGACGTAAGTCTTGGGACCTTATTCTAATGCGGCCTTCCTAACAATACTTCAGCGTTCTCTCATTGTGATTGTGTAACCACCCCCGTAGAGTGTCATTGCGAAGTTAGCGACAGCTGCGTGGTGCCGTTAAAAAATGAAGTTTTCAACCTCCACCTTAGCTACAGTTAATTTAACCCGGGTCTCCTTCGGTCCTTATTGCGTGGACAGATGGTCCTGCCTGATAAAGAGGTAGAGGCGAGGTCTATTAAGATTGCCTTCTAATAGAGTCGAGATCTATCTGTTTAGTTTTTTATCGACCCGGGCCATCAAAGGAGGGGGTGAATTCTTAATTTTGCGGAAACCGACGTTGACTCAGGCTTGGAAGATGCCGCTTCAATTCGTTGGGATGTTTTTATATTAAGCATCTACATTTTGGTTTTCTGCTCATTTGAAACAAAAAATGGCACTGATGTGAAGCTTTGCGTCCAGTTTCCCTGAAAATTTCAAAACTACGTATTACTTTTCAAACAAAAAATATATGATGAATAAAAACACTGAATAAGGTGTTCTTGTCATTCAAATGTCGAACGAAATTTTTTGCAGATTCAGAATTTGTCTTGTGAAGAACAGAAAATCTCATGAAAATGAAGTATCCGTGGTAGAAAGGCTCCAATCCTTCTCTCTTTGATCCGCATCGTGACAAAAAAAAAATATTATTGAAACCTCAGTAAATTCATTAAAAATTATTGAGATGATAAATCGGTAGTTTATAAGTTTACCTTCGGTGTTTGCCAAAAAATTTACATAGGACAGGCAGGAAGAACTTTCCGAAGAGAATTTTTGAACATCTGAAGAGTTTACTCAATAAAAAAAGTGATTCCGCATATTCGGACCATTTGTTAGAAACGGAACAAACTTTCAACGATAATTTTGAAATTTTACATATAGAAAATAAAAGTTATGCCTTAAACCTGTTAGAGTCACTAGGATAAATACACAAAATGGAAATAGTTCTTAACGAACAATTAGACCTCAATAACTCTCCACTGTGAAATGTATTCAGATGAACTGGAATTTCCGGAGACCCCCTTTTTTACTCTAATATAAATAGAAACCGATTTCGAAAGCAAATTTTGTTATTCAAAAATGTAAGATATACCACCAAACTGAAGATGCTACTGTGTTAGCGAAACGATCTTTGTATTATAATAAAGATAAAATTTACAGAATTCAGAATAACCTTATTTAATATGGATCTTCAACAAGTAAAGACTGAGTCAATAAAATATAAAATGACATACCTACTAGACAAGTAACGTAAATAGAGGTCATTCTTGATAGAGGGTATATAAAATAATATAAATATTTAAAAAAATTTTAAACAATTTAAAAAAATTAGCCTTCTACATATTTAATTCCAAAAGATTATATTCAATGATTATAACTTCTGAAAATAAATTAAAATAATGTCGTATAAGTACCACTTATATCATGACATAAAATAAACATTCATTATAAGACATCCAAATGGTATAACAAAATCCAATAAATAAAAATTATTAACTAAAATCCTATAAATTAAACATTTTGAATAGACAAAATTTTGTTTCTGCTTATCAATCCTATGAAAACCAATATCTTTCAAGAATATCCAACATAATCTTAAGAATTTTATCACAAAACTATCTTACTTAGACTATTCAATATTATTGGATATCTAACCAAGGTACTTTATATAAAAACTCAAGATATGCAAAACATTACTGAAAAACAAGTTTTAAAATCGACTTTGCTCATCAGTATTCAAATATTCATATTCAATAAATATAAAATCAATTAATAACATATATTCAAACTCACCCTTCGCCTTCCAGAAAAAGTTCTATTCAAATGAGAACCTTAAATAGGTATCCACTACACACAGAAATATCTCTGTGGTTTAACCTGATCTAGAAGATTGAAAGACAAATTTAACGGCCTTTCTATAACACAAGGACTATCTGTATGAATGTTTGAGGAAACCATATAATTATATATTATAAATAAAATAACGTAAATAGAGGTCATTCTTGATAGAAGGTATATAAAATAATATAAATATTTTAAAAAATTTTAAACAATTTTAAGAAATTAGACTTCTACATATTTAATTCCAAAAGATTATTTTCAATGATTATAACTTCTGAAAATAAATTAAAATAATGTCGTATAAGTACCACTTATATCAGTAATGTTTTGCATATCTTGAGTTTTTATATAAAGTACCTTGGTTAGATATCCAATAATATTGAATAGTCTAAGTAAGATAGTTTTGTGATAAAATTCTTAAGATTATGTTGGATATTCTTGAAAGATATTGGTTTTCATAGGATTGATAAGCAGAAACAAAATTTTGTCTATTCAAAATGTTTAATTTATAGGATTTTAGTTAATAATTTTTATTTATTGGATTTTGTTATACCATTTGGATGTCTTATAATGAATGTTTATTTTATGTCATGATATAAGTGGTACTTATACGACATTATTTTAATTTATTTTCAGAAGTTATAATCATTGAATATAATCTTTTGGAATTAAATATGTAGAAGGCTAATTTTTTAAAATTGTTTAAAATTTTTTAAAATATTTATATTATTATTATACTAGACAAGTATTCCATTCAAACAAACATGTTGCTAATTATTTTCTGATAGAAGTGGACTCATTAGAAATACCTTACAAACGAACATCGTGGAAATGCCCTGTATAATGACGTTTTTTATTATTGAATTGTGAATTCTCCAGAAAAATAACTACACAGCATGCTCGATTAAATTCTTAACAAGTGTCCATTGTACTACCACATTGCACAATGCTCAATATTATATCATAGGGGCAAACATGGAACAAACGGGAGTAATTTTTATGTCGCCAGTTTCATTATATGAAATTTTTGAGGAGACGTAGTTGCGGATGTGTAATTATCCCTGTGTGAATCTGAATTCAGAGGAATGTGGAAACCCTTGCTGCGTTTTCGCCGTTTGTTATAAAGCAATCTGACGAAATCCCAATAAAAGGGGAAAAAACCAAGAAGGGCTGACATTATTCTGGAATCGGAACGAAAGGGTCTCAAATTGAACCGTTACTTTCCGTGGGAATTCGTTAGAATCGGCGATTTCGTTCATTCTTAACGATTTGAATTAATTGAGAATATGGGGTGTAATAAAATATATTGAAAATTACTATGGAGTATTTACATATTACAGATAATAGCTGCCAGTAATAACTGACGCGAAATCGTTTTCGCGCGCTTGTTCATTTCCCCTAAAAATTTCAAATTACTTCTAGAAGAAGCTGCTTATTGAAACTAAAATCACAGAATTTTGTTGTTATACGAAAGTTAAATAAAAGTTATTTGTTAATGGTTTAGTCTTGCTCTCCTAAAGAACCAGAAAATCTCATGAAAATGAAAAATACGAGACTCTACTCTTCTTCCTCGATTTGCATCTTTACATATTGAAAAGAAGTAGTGTAAAAAAGATATTGACAAAATTCACATATCCTTTTTTTCAAAACAATTCGAAAAATGAAAATAACTGGTGAATCATTAAATCGGTCCTGCTATCGTTTTGCCCAAATCTCTTTTATTTCCGAATTATACATAAAATTTGAATATTAAAACAAATTGAAATATGTTTATCTTCTACAATTTTAATTTCAGAAAAATTTTTTATTCAAAAAACTTTTAGAATTAAATAAATGTCTAAAACAAGCACCGCTCACATTTAATAGACGTATATAATCAAAACTCAATATATAATGTCAAATGGAATAAATAAACCAACAGATATACGAAAGTCATTAAAATTAATAAATAAATATTTAAAGGAGACAAAATTTTGTTTCTGGTCTTACCTTTAAGAACACCAATTGCCTTTTAAAAACATGAACACACTTAAAGCACTTCTCAAAGAATATAATTTATTTGAAATATTTAATATATTTAAATATTCGAATAAGTTAATTCAGAAATCTCTAAAAACATACACTATATCTTCAAAAAACAAATATAATTCTAAGCAATTCCTTCTTCAGTCCTCAATAATATTCCAAATATCAAAATCAAAAAACTAACCTATATCCAAACCCTCCCCACGTGTAAAAGGACTAATGCTTCGAAACACAGATCAACTTTATAATTCAAGATTAATCTATGTTCTAACAAAATCAAAGAACAGTGTGAGTTATTTTTAAGGCTTATTTAAATTCATTGACATTCCATAATGAGATTTATTGAAGCCAAAATATAATTATATATTATATATAAAATAAAATAGAAAGGCCTTTTACTTGATAGAAGAAATATAACAAAATTTGAATATTGAAAGTTTTTTGAATAAAAAATTTTTTTGAAATTAAAATTGTGGAAGATAAACATATTTCAATTTGTTTTAATATTCAAATTTTATTATATTTCTTCTATCAAGTAAAAGGCATTTCTATTTTATCGAATTATAAGTCGAAAATTATCTCAAACGACTACGTTGGATACACTGATGAAGAATCCTAGGTCAACATTAATTCGTTTCGATCGGTCTGTTTACAAACAATTTATTTCGAAAGGTATAAACTAGGGACTTTGAACTTCCAGAATTAAAACAATAACAAATCTGAAAAACTTTCACTTTATATATTGAAGATATATGTAATATTAATATAACATTAATATTTGTTTAGAAAAACCATTTTTTATGTGACCTTGTATAAAACATTTAATTAATTTTGTTTTTTTCTACTTCAGAGCAAAATCCAAAAGAAACTATAGATGTGATAATATTCTCAACTCTACATATGAACTATTATATGTTTTTCATCAGACAGCTCTAATATTGGGAATTGAAAACAATCACATGATCAAAACATACCCCTTAAGTATTCTCTAGTCATGCCTGATAATAACTTTGAAATTGAATCAACAGATATGTTACAGAAGCATCTTCCCCCTACCAATTTCTGTGCATCCTTTAAATGTTTTCTTTAATCTTTAAAGGGTTACATTGGGGTAAAATAATTTTAACTCTAAAGGCGGTTCCATTCTTGTTTAAATAATTACATAAAATATGGATTCGAATTTACTTACTCAAAGCTCTAATTTAGAATTGAAAATATAAAAAAAAGGTTTTTTACTTGATAGAAGGAATATTACAAAATTTGAACATCAAAACAGATTTAATCTGTTAGTCGTCCATAATTTTAATTTAAAAAATAATTTATTCAAAAATTTTTAGAATTAAAGTAATGTCCTATAAGCATTATATTTAATAGACCTATAAAATAAAAACTAAATATACAATATCAAATGGAATAAATAAACCAACAAATATAAATTGTCAATTAAAATTAATTAAAAAAACATTTGAATGAGACAAAATTTTGTTTTTGATCTTACAATTATGAAAACTAATTCCTTCTCGAAATTACAAAACATAATTCAAGGAAATCTCAGAGAATATAATTAATCTAAAATATTTAATATATATATATATATATATATATATATATATATATAAAAATATTCAAATAAGTTACTTCAAAAATCTCTCAAACCATGTATAATATCTTCAAGAAACAATTAGAATTCCAGTGAGGTCTTCATCAGTCAAACTTCACATAACAAATACAACATAACTACAGATTTCTTGTTATCCTCGTTTGAACACCAACTTTATAATTCAAGATATTTTATGTTCGTCACAAAGATCACAGAAAGCTGCCAGGTACTATATGGTTTTCTTTAAACCCCTGACATTTCATAATGAGTTTTATTCAAACCCAGTATAATTATATATTATATATGAAATAAAATAAAAATAGGTTTTTTACTTGATAGAAGGAATATTACAAAATTGGAATATCAAAACAGATTTAATCTGTTAGTCTCCTATAATTTGAAATTTTTTTGAAATTAAAATTATAGGAGACTTACAGATTAAAACTGTTTTGATATTCCAAATTTAAAAAAAATGATAATATAATATGAGAAATCTGAAAAAATCTCTATATATATTAAAAATGAATATTACATCAATATAATATCAATATTTGCCTGGAAAAATATTTCTTCAGTGTGAAACTCAAAAACGAGTATAAATGATAATATGCTCAACTCTGAATATAAAGTTTATATAAGTAAGGATGGAGTGTAAATATCTCAGCAAAGTTCTTTAATGACTTAAATTGGTTCAATGTTTCCGAAGATATTCACATTTGACATTTTTTCTTATTTTCTCCGATGAAAAACAAGGAATCCGGTCGATCGTGAATTTGCTGTTTAAAGGTGGAATAATGACACTCATGTCCGTACAAAATTTTATGCAAATCGTATATTTAGAAGATAACGAAATAGTTTGTGAGTAGAGCAGCTTTAAGCTCTACCGAAGCCACAGCAACAGTCCCACTATCGAGTTTTAGTTTAGTTAGTGTCCAGACGTAGAAGACTGACAACTAGGCTTATTCAAAATTTGGTAAGGATCGCGGGTGATCTGAAAATGCGCGCAAGAGCTCCAGACTTCAGTCAGGTGTCAGTGCTTTTCAAAATTTTGTTAAAAGGTATACAATAATAAGTATTGTATGAATTTATAAAAATTTTTTAGCTTCAAAAATTTATTATTTGTGAATAATAAAACATAATCATAGAAAGTCTTCCTTTGATGTGTACCTGTAGACAGATGCAACACAATGAAATTAATGAAGCGAGAATATTGAATAGCACCAACTCCGAATTCATTCATCGTCTCATTTTTTTTTTGCTTTCACACGATGATTATTTTGTTTTGACGAATATGTCACGATCTGACGTCTGAAATTGCACAAAATAGTGAGAATTCTTATCTACCTGCTCTATAAATAGAGACGTATCGCGAAGTGAACTCTGAATTGTTGAATAACATGTGTTAAATTCGTATATTTTCGAAGACAGGGATTATTTCGAATATCAAAATAATAATGAACAGGGGATTCGGTTGCACAATAAACTTAATGCAGTGTAAAAATGGCTTTATCCTTCGAAACATGTGGGTGAAAAATTATAATCTTTCCTTTATTCCTTTGGATGAAAGCTGAGAAATTACCATTACACTGAGTGATTTCTGAAAGGCTTTTTATTTTTCTTATTCTCTACAGGTTGCTATTTCAACCTGAAAAGGCGGCACTGAAAATATGTTCTTGTTATCCTGGAAAAAATAACCAAACTTAGGTTTTACTCATAGTAATATTGAAAAAATCGAATATAAACATTCTTTCAAAGATGTTTGGTTGTTTCGGTCTTTATTCGACATTGTCGTGCTAATGTCGCTCAAATTTGATTTCCGCTTATAACATCTGAATTACAGAACAATTGTTTAGTGGAGTAAATTTGGACTTCTTCAGGTGCTTCGGCTTGTATAAAAATTCGAAAAGTGGGTAATAATACAGGTCCGTTTGTTCATTATAGTGCTGGATCGTGATACTTTTTATACACCTCTATTGATTCCAGAATGTCTTGTTTCTTGTCTTTCGTTTCTAGGTGTTGTATTTTGAGATTAACTAGTTGTGGGAAAACATGTTGATTAATTAAAGTAATCTTTCCGATGCTTAAATGATGCTCTATGCTTTTTGAAATTTTTAATAAGGAGATGAGCTATTGACAGATTTGAAGTCACTAGTATACGTTGCACTGACGAAAACAAATCAATTTGAAACGTGCGCATGTCTGCAATTTGCCTCAGTGATCTACAAAACCTTGATGAGTTTTTTTGAGTATAGAATTGTTACACTATCTCAATTTCTAGAACTTTCTATTACCATAGCTCATACTCCTTATCAATGATTTTGGTAGAGATCAGCCGAAATAATTTATTTTAATATGAATATGCTAATTTTTGGAATTTGTTCGCTTTATTTACGTAACCGTTTTCTTGATAACTCAATTTATAAACTCCTGAGTTATTAAGCCGGTGGCTGTTATATCAATATTACATCATTATTATATGAATTGTTGAATATGTATAGTGAAAATTCTTCAGAATTCTAATGAAATGTTTCATTTTAAATTAGAACCTTCACCAAATAGACTAAAATTATATATCATAATTTATATAATTCTTTAAATAAGTACATAATAGCTTTCTGAGTGAATTTATCCAGTGAAACCTTTTGAGGAGCATAGAAAACATTTTTAATTTATGTAGAGATTGTTTAGAAGAATTCGGATCCTTCTGTCACTTATGATGTATCTACTGATTACATTAAAATAAAAATCTTTGCTTTAATCTCAAAATTATTATCAGGTAGAGACACGTGTTCATAGTCGACAGTCGACAGTCTTTGGGTTTCTATTCAGAATTTTCTTGAGTTGGTAAGTTCCTAATATTGTTTTTGTGTTTAATTCTAAATGTTAGAGCTGTCGAAATATTTGTGAATAATGTATTTTACGTGAAACGTATTAGTAAGCGTTCAGTTCAAAGAATCCTCAAAAAACATATGTTTGACGCTTACCACATTCAGATGTACCAAAAACCTTTTGGATGATGATTTTGAAAACCGGCTAAATTTCTGCAACTTGGTGAGTTCACAAATTGAACAGAATTCATCATTATTCAATTCAGT
Organism: Megalocaria dilatata; assembly: GCA_034642435.1. NCBI lineage: Eukaryota > Metazoa > Arthropoda > Insecta > Coleoptera > Coccinellidae > Megalocaria > Megalocaria dilatata. The sequence continues at coordinate 29,130,913 of CM067858.1, forward strand.
TTTACTCAGTGATAAAGCGACTTTCCACAGTTCTGGTTTTGTCAATAGGCATTACTTCTATTACTCATCAATGGAAAATGCGAGAATAATAAGAGAAATTTCTATCAACACAAGTGGTATTAAATGTTTGGGGAGGAGTTATCGACAATCATGTGATAGCTCCTCACTTTTTCGAAGGAAATCTGAACAGTGTTGGTATTTGGATTTTCTTCAGAACATTTTGCCTGGTAGCAGTGCTACCTTCGCCAAATAAGGAACGGAATATGTTTGCAGCATGATGGAGTATCTGCTCATTATTTTCGTCCTGTGAGAGAATTTCTGGATAACCAGATTTCCAATAGATGAATTGGTAGGGGAGGAACCAATGGCCTGCTAGATCACCAGATCGCAACAAATTAGATTTTTTTCTGTGGAAATCGTAAACGATGATGCTCCAACCACAGCTCTCAATATGCGGGAGAGAATAGTCCATGCTGTTCGAAACATTAATCCAGCCATGCTAAGGAGAGTTTCAGGATCGGATTGCTTTATGTTCGAGAGAAGGCGGACGACACATCTAATCATAATCAAGCCTTAAAATTTATTTCATTATCTCCTTCGCTATTTTTTTAACTGAATAAATATCATAACGCTCATTACAGGTAGGTATCCCATTTAGAATTATAATTTTTTAACGACACGTGAACTATTCAAATCGGTTATTTTTTCAACACTTTCTTACTTCGTCTGTTGAAATATTTTCCACAAATACAAGTATTGTTCTCAAAGGAAGCTCTCAAGTTGTCTGATTCGGCTGCACTGAGAGCCCATGCCACAATTGAGGATATTGACAGAAGTTAGAAACCATGTTTTTTTTGACATTTCTGTTCAGTAAGCATTGACAAATTATCATGAAAAGACTCATGCCGCAACAACGTTTACAAATTGTTGAAATTTATTTTCAAAACCAGTGTTCTATTCGGCAATCTTATAGAGAACTTCGTGAAATTTATGGTTTACATAATCGTTCATCAGAGCAGCTTATTCGTCGAACTATCGATAGATTTCGGACAACATTTCTCTACTCAATGCAACAACAAGACAAAGAACTGTACGTAGTGAAGAAAATATCACTGCTGTAAGTCATAGTGTTAATGATGATCCAGATTTGTCTATTCGTTAAGGTTCACAACAAGTTGGACTCATTCATCACATGGAAAATGTTGCGTAAAGATGTTGGTCTATCCCCATACAAGATACAACTGGCTCAAGAACTAAAGCCACTTGACCATAATAAGCGTAGTTTGTTTGCCTATTCGGCCCTACAACAGCTTCAAGTTGATCTGCTGTTTTATTGTAAAATTGTGTTTAGTGATGAAGCTTATTTCTGGTTGAACAGCTGTAAACAAGCGAAATTGCCGTATATGGATTGAAAACAACTCTCAAGAAGTTCTGCAGGTTCCATAGCATCCTGAAAAATGCACTGTATGGTGTCACATCATGGGTCCATATTTCTTTAAAAACGATGCTGGAGCTGATGTTACAGTAAATGGTGCTCGTTACAGATCGATGATTAATGATTATTGGATTAAAACAAATTGTAATATAAATTATGTAATATCAATCTTAATTTAAATGTGTTTTATTTCAATTTTAAGTTCTATCACTCTAAAAAACACCCGATATTTCCAGAACCTATCAAGCTTTTCAATATTTATTTCAGCATAAAAGAACTGAATGTTAGATCGGTAAATATCCGTGAAAAATTCTACCCATTTGCAATCAATTTCGGTCAGCTTGTATATTGGAGTGATGGAATGATGCTCAACAAAGTAAACCCTGAATAATTTTTACTGCAGGGTTCATCGTTTTGACTATCTTAACGTTCGTAAGTAATTCGTCCGATATTCAAATCATATTGTCAGTTGTGTCAGTGTCCTGCAGATATGAAAATGTATACCGGAGTGAAAATAACCTCAAGATTCTTTCTGAAAAAATGCAAGGCATTCAATTCTCTGCATTATAGTAAACAAAAAAATAGGGCGCTACATTTTGAAAAATCGAAGAATCTAAGTAATATCAATTTCAACTTCATCATATTTGGCAATCAATAACGGACACCTGTGTATGGAAGATTAATCTTTTTGTTATGATGACTCGAATAATCTTTCAGTAACCAAGAATTCGTATCAAATTCGTGTTACGCCTTATTTGCTGTCGTTTTAGTTCTTTTAGCGGAGTGCTGTGCCTTCAACTTTTTCCAGTTTTCTCTGAATAAATCTGTACCGTTAGAAAAATATTTCTAAGATTTTGTGTTCTGATAGAGATGGTGAGGTTCATTGAAAATACATAAAAATATTCAAAAAATTAACCGTATGTTGAATATCTTTTTTTTTTTAATATAGAACTACAAGAAACCTGTTTTCGAACGAAATTTTTAAGATATGTGGTTCGGCAGGTATGGAAGAAGAACGCACATATAAATTTTAGAGTTAGTTCAAAACGTAAACCTCAAGAAGCCACAATGTTGGCGAAACAATTGTAGTTAATTTATAAATTGTGGAAATATTCTTTTTTATTTTATTCCACACCCAGTATGAATAGAGAGGATTCAATTTGAGTATGAAATCTTTAATAGTCATTTTGAATTCAACCATTTCAGACCGTTGGCATCACAAAATCGAAAAAAAAAAGCACAAAGTGAGGAGGACTCTGATATAAGCGCGGAAATAATAAAACACAATTGTTTAAAGTTGCAACGTTTTTATTTGATAGGTCATACAGTCCAGCAATTGACAAACAAGCTCTAATTGTCGATCTAGACATAAATCAATGGAAAAATTAAAATTAATCGCGTCCTTTAGCATAATTTCCACATCTGCTAAAACACGTCCTATTTACTCATTTGCCTTAGTTTCCAGTCCTACGACAAGGGAAACAAATGGAGCAATGACAAATTACGCGGAGTGCTCTCTCACAGGCTTAATCGGCGAGATAAAAGACAAACCAAATATCTAAATGAATGTAAATTAGACACAGTGGAAATTAGCATGTCCACCATATTAACCCCGGCTAACACATCCGAGCGTTTGATATGCCGCCTCAAGAGGACGACTCACAATATGGAAAAGGCTTTTAAGAGAATTGGTAGATTCGCGGTACGTTCTTGCCAGTGCCGTATTCTTTGGTTTTTTAGCTTCTAATGTTGTTTAGACGTGTCCTCGATTAAAGATTTTAGTTGTATCCAACAATATATCTTCTTATTGGGAGTACAAATTAATCCGTTTTCAAAGGTTAGCCCTAAACACATTATATCGGGTGTTTTTTTAGAGTGATAGAACTTTTGATAGGGATAACTGTGATTTGACAGAACGTAGAAGCTTAGTTTACAAATTGTTGAAAACTATTTTCAAAATCAGTGTTCTATTCGCCAAACTTTTAGTGCACTTATGGTTTACATAATAGTCCATCAGAGCAGCTTATTCGTCGAACTATCGATAGATTTCGGACAACATTTTCTCTACTCGATGCAACAACAACAACAAGACAAAGAACTGTACGTACAGAAGAAAATATCGCTGCTGTAAGTCATAGTGTTAATGATGATCCAGATTTGACTATTCGTCGACGTTCATAACAAGTTGGAGTCTGTGCATCCACTACATGGAAAATTTTGCATGAAGATCTTGGTCTACACCCATACCATACCCATAGATCGAACTGGTTCAAAAACTAAAGCCAATTGACCGTAATAAACGTCGTTTGTTTGCTGATTGGGCCCTAGAACAGCTTGAAAATGATCCACTTTTTTATCTTAACATAGTGTTTAGTGATGAATCATTTCTGGTTGAACGTAAACAAGCGAAATTTGCGTATATGGAGTAAAAACAATCCTCAGGAAGTTCTGCAGGTTCCATTGCATCCTGAAAAATGTACTATATAGTGTGCTTTACACGCTGGAGGCATCATCGGTCCATATTTTTTTAAAACGATGCTGGAGCTAATGTTACAGTGAATGTTGCTCGTTACAGATCGATGATCAATGATTATTTGTTTCAAAATTTGAATGGTATCGACCCAGAAGTGTTTTGGTTTCAACAAGATGGTGCTACACCTCATGCTGCTACCGTAACAACTGAGTTATTGAAAGAAAGATTTGGCGATAGCATTATTTCGAGAAATGGTTCAATTAATTGGTTTATGCTGATGAACCAGAAACAATAGACGCTTTGGAAGCCAACATAACTCGTGTTATTGTTGAAATAAGGCCTGAATTACTCGAAAAAGTGGTCCAAAATTGGGCTGGTCGAATGCGGTTCCTCAGAGGAAGTCGTGGTAGACATAAGCCGGAAATTATTTTGAAATAATAATTGTCATAAAACTATCCTTCAAATAAAAGAAAAATTTGGCTTCAATCTTGATTTAAATATGTTTTATTTCAATTTAAATTTCTATCACTCTAAAAAAACACCAGATATTTTTAAATGATAACAGCTGAGTGGCGCTGTTGTAGACAGACATCTGCTGATAACATCCAAAAAGAATTGTTTCGAGTTTCATAGAAACCGTTTTTTGTTGCGCCGCTAAAGTATCAGATTTTCAATATCAATTGGAAAAAGGTGCAGATGGAGTTCATTGTACACTCGTGGAAGTTCACGGTGACAATATTTCAAATGATAAGTCATGTAGAGAGCACTAATGGTTCAAAAGTTATGCTGTGTATATGGTGGGACCAAAAGGGTGTTGTGTACTACGAGCTGGTAGAACCTGGTGATTCTATTAAGGGGGATCGGTGCAGGCTGCAAATACTTCGTTTAAACCATGCCTTACGTGGAAAATGGCCGGAATATAGGGACAAACATATTCAGAAACGATCAAATAAGATTTCGCAGTTGAAGTTTTGAATGACCTTCCTAGCCGCTGGCTCTATGATCACTACCCTCATGGGCGAGGGATTGGGGTACACCCAATCAGCACGCAAAACGTAGAAGTCCCCTTTCTGCTTCTAGTATAGACAATCGAAACACTATCTTACTTCTACTGGCTATGCAGTGTGAGTGCTCAAGTTGTTTGAGACTCGCTATTATTTCTACCGTCCAGTCGCCGCTCCAGGTCTAGTTGTGGACTCTCCAGTCGATCCAGTCCGGCTAAAGGACGATCCATAGTACCCAGGCTCACGAACTACGACACTGGACGGAAGTATACCCTTCGAGCCCAACATACTGGCCTGACCACTTTTTCCACGAGTCCAATTCCAATTTTAAAAGAATTCTACCGTTATAGTTGTATCAGCATGTGAGCGTAGCTCTTTCACCAAGTGACTGCTCCGCAGTTTCTACAGTCCGCCTCAAAAGGCAGAAAGTGTGATTAGGATAACGCCATATCATCGCACGAAGCGAGAACCCCTCCGAAGAGATGAACCCACCAGCTTCCTGTTTGGGCTTCATTTCGAAAACGTACAACCGCCTGACTGGTAGCAGCGAAGCACTATCCAACCTCTACGGGCTATGCACTGTCAGTACCCAAGTCGTTTGGAACGTAACTCACACGCCAGAAGGGCTTCTTATTCATCCATCTGAATGCAGTCTCATGAACTATGATAATCCCAACATTGATGCCTCAATTGAGCACCGTCAATCCATCCTGTACGTCAAGACCCACGAACCCATGTGAAGTCTTTCGATTGATCCTGGCGTCAAACACCAACGGACTAGCCGTTTCGTTGAGATCCACAAACCCTGAAACGTTATACAATAGATCCAAGTTCAGGACAAGGCTAGTCGAGCCGTCAAGTCCTGCTAAACCAAAAGATATTTCATGAGAATATCCCGAACATGGGGGTTTGCGAACAGATAAATGAATACCTCCCTAGTCCAGCATGCGATCTTTCAACCACTACCCCCTCGAGTCCAACACCAATCGAGTGACCAGGTGGTACAAGTACCACCAATGGGCATCCACCCTCCCGAGGTAACGCAGTATGCTACATAATGCCCTCGTCCATTGGACAGAAAAATCCGGAGATTTACTGCAATAGAGTAGAGTACTCTAGTTTTAAGGGAGAGGCCCTGTGCTACGACAGACACTGAGTTAATCAACCGGCTCAGCCCTCCATTCCACCATAATGGCAAAACTAGAGCCCCATTCGGAAGATCTTCCACCACACGGGTCCAGCGACTGGCGCGAATGACATTACTTTGGGCATCAAGACTTAACCCTTCATTTCACCGGGATGAAACTAGGGTCCTAATCAAGACAAACGCTCCCTTCACGTCAAGATATAATGCCAATTTGGAGTATGAGGAGTACGAATACTCCTGCGGGCATCCACCCATCCTGTGGTAGGCTTGTTTCCAAAAGGAGCCTAAAAGGCTATCGGCTGCCGAGAGGAGTTCTAGTCGGTGCCAGAAACCACGAACTATAGGATTCTAACACGTCTTCGTTTAACTTCCCTTAAAGCTAGCACAGATATTTTACTGGCGTATTCATCCTTATGAGAATAATACCTGCAATCGGGTATAACCACGTGAGTTTTATGGGTGAGCACTCTGAGTTGAAACACCTACCCCACATCAAATGCTTCCGGAGTATCTGGCGAGTCCCTACAGACGATTATGGCCTGGCATTGTTGTGATGGAACACAACATCTCTTCTGGGTGGCCAATTCTGGCCGTTTATGGTCAATCGCTAGCTTCAAAAGGTTCAGTTTTTGACAGACGAGATTCGAAATTAGTGTTTGACCATATGGAAGCAACTCACTCATAATAAATGATTCCTTTCAAGTCCCACCAGCATAGTAGAACATTCTTGGCCGTACGTCCTGGTTTGAGCTGCTTCACCGTGCTTTGACCCCATTGTTTTAGCACAATATTGTCGTATGTGACTCATTTCTCATCCCCCGTCACCATCTATTTAGGAAATGGGTCGATTTCATTTCGTTCGGCGGAGGCTTCGCAGATGGAATTTCGATCCATCATGTTTTTTTGCTGTTAATTGGAGTGGCACCTAAATTTCGAGCTCTTTTTTAAATCTAACTTTGCGCAAATGGCTTAAAACTGTTTTGTGGTCGATTTTTAGCTCCTGGGCAATTATACAAGTACTAACATGCTAGACAACTTTGATTATTTCTGTGATTTTATCGACATTTTCGACGAAGAGCCTGCGAAGTGCATATTTAACATTTAAAATGTCGAACGGCATCGAGGAAACCAAAATTGCAAGTAATTAACCGTTATAATATCCGGACCATACATCATTCACAATTTCAACTACCTGGCTTGCATTTTCACATTTTTCGAAGAAAAACTGTAAAATGTACCGAACTTTCTCTTTGTTGACTTGACAACTGAACGGACCGAACAAAAAACTGCAAAAGAATTAGTTTAGCATGAAATGTCACCTTGACAACGATCATAAGAGCGAAATTGTTTGATCGATACTCTACGAGATATCGATCACTACAGCCATCTACAGAAAAACTAATGGTTTTCTTTTTCGCCAACCTTTTATAAATAAGTCTCAAATCTTCATATAAAATTTCCAACCTATTTCTCAATTCTGAAGACAAAAAGAACTAAATAATTCCGAAATTTATAAATTACGTTGTGAGTGCGGTTTCGCATATGTGGGATAAACTGGGAGAACTTTCACAAAAATTGTATTGAATTGAATCAGTCCTTACTTGGTGAAAATCCATATTAAATAATATTTAAATAAGGTTATTCTGATTTTCACAAATTTTTATTGCTATATTTACAACAATCGTTTCGCTATCACAGTTGTATGATCCATAGATTTGTTAATATTCCCATGAATCGAGAAAATTATATTTCAGAACTTAACATAATTAAACAAATAGCTGCTAATAATGACTATGATCCTAGGTTGATAGACAAACTGTTGATGAATAAAAATAATAAAATAGCTTCAAATATGGTGTTTCCTAATAAAAAAGAAAATTTTAAGTACGTTTCCTTAAAATACACTAAAGGTATTTCTGAGAAAATTGCTACATACCTCAAAAATAAATATAATTTAAGAACTTCATTCAAAACCAATTCAAACTTGAGTAAATTTATCAAAAATAATAAAGACTGTACACATAAAGATGATAAATCGGGGGTTTATAAGTTAACCTGCGGTGATTGCCCTAAAGTTTACATAGGACAGACTGGAAGAACTTTCCGTCATGGAATTTGTGAACATTTGAAGAGTTTTCTGAATAAGATAAGTAATTCTACATATTCCAATCATTTGTTAGAAACAGGACATACTTTCAACCATAATTTTGAAATTCTACATATAGAAAGTAAAAGTTATGACTTAAATCCATTAGAATCCCTAGAGATAAATAAACATAATAAAATTGGAATATTACTTAACGAACAAATAGATTTAAATAACTCACCTCTGTTAAATATATTCAGATAAGCTGGAACCCTTTTTTGGGTTTTAGTGCTCAATAAAAATTTATTGTACTTACTGTAATATAAATAGCAACGGATTTCGGAAACAAGCTTAGTTATTCAAAATGTAATCTTGCCTGATGATGCTACTGTGATAGAGAAACGATTGTTGTAAACATAACAATAAAAATTTGTGAAAATCAGAATAACCTTATCTAAATATTTCACAAAAATGTTCAAGAAACATCAAGCACCGACAATAAATCCAATTTTAAGGCACATTTTTTCGACACAAGCCACGTGATCCCAGAATTGGATAATCTTAAAATTTTACAACTGAGACAGAAAGGAGAGATACAAGATGTCCTGAAATCAACAGAGGTTTAGAAAAATTAGCACGATTCCGCAGTAAAATTATAAAACGAGTAGATGAACCTGTGATATTCTTCAATTTTCGAGCCTTCCCTAAATATATGAAAACCTTTTAAATACAATTGGTTTCAAACACCAGTTTGAAAATGTAGTAAGACTCAGAAACTTCGGTTACCGTATCCTCAATAATAAATAAATTATAGTGAAAATTGATTATTCTTCACTATTTATTGAAAATGAGTATCCAACAACTAAATACAACGAATCCATCGAATAAAATTATTTATTTGTCATAAGTAATATTGTTTTCTTTATTCAATTTAAAATAAGCCATATATCCTTTAAATTATGCCAATATTCAAAGAATATCGAATGGATTTTCCTACTATAAAATACTGATGACTCGAAAGGCACTAAGCCAAATCCAATTGAATTTTGAAAATTAAAATAATCTGAAGACTCATCAGTGTAAATTCAAAATATTAAACACTTTGTATTAGTTATCATCTGCTACTTAATAAAGCATATTCTCACTCCCTCTACATTTAATGACACTCAAATTCTTATTATCATTCCTTTGCACCTTTTACCGCATAAATATTTTGTCCCTCTTTTGAGTGTTCAGTTGTCTGAACATGATGTAATAAACGCTTTGAAACAACCGTTACAGAAAATATGTGAACTTTGAATATCAAAACAGATTTGATCTGGTAGTCTCCTACAATTTCAATTTCACAAAATTTTATTCAAAAACTTTTAGAATTGAATTAATGTTGTATAAACACTGTTTATATTCAATAGATAAAATCAAAACTCTTTATACAATATTAAATGGAATAAAAAAACCCAACAAATATAAATTGTTAATTAAAATTAATAAATAAATAAATGTTTGAACTCTTCAGACAAGCGGTAACGCAGCTTTGCCTGTGACAAAATGGTTTATTTCTGATCTTATATTTATGAAAACTAAATCTTTTTCAAAAATATACAACATAATTTTATGAACTTCTCCAAAACTAATTTATTTTAAATATTTAATATAATGAAATAAATTACTTCAAAAACTCTCAAAACATGTAGCATCTCCTCAAAAAATAATTATAATTCAGATAAGGTCAGTCCAACTTAAAATTTCAAAGATAAAATCAATTAACAATAAATAAACTTACCCATACCACCTCGTGAAATCTCTGTTTGATCAACATTCAAAGTAGAAACATTTAAAATCCAAGGTACTCTATGTTCTATAGTCACCACAAAAATTACACAAAGTTTGTAAGGCTCTTTATGGTCTTAGTTAAACCACTTGATATTTGTATAATGAATTTTTTGTACCCTATATTCACAAAAAATGTAAATTTTTCTATTTTTGTTACAAAAACACAAAAGTTTCCGGAAAGGAATAATTAACTGCTGTTTTAAACATGATTTATAACAATATGAATATCAGACCCATAATCAGATTTAAACCTTGGCGATTTACGAAAAAAGTGCTGAACTCCTCGTGATCTCTAAAAAATGAATGAAAAAGTCCATTCAACTTCAAGATTTCACGAATCTAACTATCTTTAAAGAGATGCCGCAATGGGGTTGTTATTATCTTTTAATTTAAATTCGCTTTTTATGAACATTTCCAATAACAAGAAGATAAAAATGATAATATTATTCCTGCAACAAACAACTTAATTTTTTACTGAATTGAAGATTTTACATATGGCATTCATAGCCAATTAACGAATTAAAATATTCACTACTGAGAATAATTATTTAGAATATAATATTACCTAGAATTCTGATATACATAAGTTATAAACTAATAGCAATGAAGAAATATTTTTTTCAACTTTCCATATAAACTTTCTCTGTATATCTTATTCTGACAACGTTATATTATTTACATAAGCTCAACATAAATGTAAGCAAAACTAAAGACCTGCGTATCAAATAAAAAAAAGCATTCCATGATATATAAGTCAAGTTTGAGGGTACTTCACTTCCTCAGAGAAACGAAACTACCTACCTACTTCTTAAAAAATGATAGTAAACTCTTCAATGATAATTTTCGCAGCTTTCATTAACGAACTATATTTTGAAAGTATAAATTTTAACTTTTTGTTTCGTGACCACCTTACTATCATTAAGATAACTTTTTCTTCGTTTCTCTAGCGCAAAGAATTCACCACCTGAAATGTCACCTCTTTCTGAAATGAATGAACTGAAGTTCTATTCTTCAATGTATACACTATTGAATATTATTAAAATATATTTCTGAAATGTTTCCTTCAGACAATTTTTTTTAATTCAAAAACTTCATTAAATACTCTTTCTTTCTTTGAATACTCTGCAATATATTTGTCTTTGAGTGAAGCAATCGCATTTTTTACGCACATAATTTTCGTCCTTGGAACGTAACGCTAACTAAATTAATATCAACTAATTATTCACTAACATTGAAATTATAACTGAAAATTATATGTAAATAGAACTTATTTCATTTATTGGATGGGTTGCAGTAAGTGACTTGATTGGAAATTGTTTATTGTTTCGGTTGAACTGGAAAATATTATCCTCTTTTCAAAAAATAATACTTTTCATTATTTATGCAACTAAGTAGGTATTGAAGTAGCAATAAGTTATAAAGATTTATACTTCAAAAATGATATACGTGTATTCCTTCCTGTAAAATGTTATGTCGAAACTGGAAAAGTATAAAATTAACATCTGGCTTAGGAAATTTGGTTACAACTGAATTAATTCGGCTCTTTCCATACCTCATACTTCTTATTAATTTGATTCAATTTGGTTACATTAACCTTTTTTCAAATGCCGTTGGAATCGAAGTGGTTTGAACATATGCCAATTTCTTTGTGAAATCAACGCTCTTAAAACCACAATTTTTTTTCCGATATCTGAAATGATTATATTTATATCACAAAATTATAATGAATGTAATTCTACAGGGGCTTAGAATTTGATGTTTCAAAAATTGTCAAAAACTTTTTTGCATTAATGTCTTCACTTGATGAAAATCCATTTAAAATAATATTGAATAAGGTTTTCCTGATTTTCACAAATTTTTATTGATATTTAATACAATTGTTTCGCTATCACAGAAGCATCTTCAGGTAGGTGGTATCTTACATTTTGCATAACTAAATTTGTTTTCGAAATGTGAAGATTGAATGGAAACGATGGTTTTACACGGAAACATATTACCAAAGGTCATCTGGAAATCGAATTCAATAGATCAGTTGAATAAGAAATTATATAATATTAGCGTCAAAACAAAATATAGATTTCATTATGCCTATGGATGATTCATTGGCGTATGTGTAGGATTATTATTATTTACTGATGTTAAAAGGGTTGCTTCATAACCGCAGTTTTCTCTCGCAGAGTTTCCACCGATCATAATGATTTTTGAACATATTGATACTACTGGATTCAACCACAGATCCGGATGAACTATTCCACTGATCGAAGATTCTGTAAGACAGAAAATTCTGTCATGCATTAGTCCGGAATACTTTTTCGGCAAGTTTATGAGCATGTCTTCGGAGATTATTTCTGTTGAACTCGAACAGATGACCTGGAACAACTTCAAATTTGTTAGTTACGGTTCGATATGTTTTAAGATCTCCTCTAGTACAACGATTCTCAAATGATGTCAATCCGAAAAGTTGCATTCTGGTACCGTAGTCAATCGATTATGGGCCGAAACGGAATCCTGGTAAATCACCTCTGGTCTGACTTCAGTAAATTTTTATTCCATTGAAGAGCAATTCACCAAGCCGTTCTGGCATATTATAATATATTATAATTGATCTCACGTAGCACTCCTATAGCAATCTCATTGTCTGGAGTAAATAAAAGATTTCTGGATCATGTAAGTAATTTTCTTGACTCTAGTTCAGACAGATGAGATTTGCTCAGATCAGTCCAGGTTAGAAGTGAGAGTCAATTCTAATCCCTCTACATCTCAAACCACGTCAATAGGCCAGCTATTGTGAACGGCCCATTTGGATGTTTCTTACCCATGTGCAAGACGCAACACTCGTCACTATTAAATGGCAAAAACTAGTCCTTTGTCCATTGAGTGGGAGTAGCAAGGTCGAGCCGCAGCTGATTAGTGTCCAATAATGGGACCTTTATATGTTAGTACCATCAATATACAGCAGGCACCTGGAGGCCAATGAGAAAAATCAACTGTATATAAGAGAAAAAAAATGTTTTAAGCACCGATCTCTCCGGCCCACTATTCAGATCTCTTTCCTCCATGGATGAAAAATTTTTAGCAATCCTCATATTGAAAGTTCAACCACATAGATTCTATAAAAGCTTGACCAAAAACCTCGAATCTAATGCGACTGACCGCTGGGCACTCTCAGATGATATAAATGGCTGTTTCAGTGTCCTCAAGATACAGCCTGTATTCATCGTCTTCAGCCAGACTGATTTTGTGCAAATGCGCTTTCAGCCTGCAGTGACATGTTCTTAGTTTGGCCCTATCCAGACCTAGCGCTACACTTTGAATGGCTCGATATCCAAACAAGAGTGATTCTGTTATACATATCGAGCCTGCTAAAAGCGGTCCGACAACTCCGGACTGTTTTCGACGTACAACAGCTGGATCACAGAACTTTTAGTGTTGACTGACTATCAGTAAATAGTTCGATTTTGCCGTGGTAGAATGGTCGTTTTATCAGCTGCTCTGCCGCCGTCTAAATGGCAGATAGTTCTGCCTGGAATATGGTTGCGTTTTGACCGAGACTCAATGAGATGTGTGGTACAAAACGCACCTGTAATTGCAAGGCAAGCCTGTCTCTATAGTTGGGTGAGCTTATGTTGGCCAATCTTTTGTTCCCCCACGGTACAGCGCCATACATTATCTGTGGTCTAATTACCATAGTGCATAGCCAATATATCTGCCTGGCTTTAAACTCCAGATGCAGATTTGCCTGCAGGTCCAGAATCCCATTCTGGCTTTATGACACAGCTTGTCTAGGTGTGCATTCCAACTGAGAGTTTTGTCCAGGACTATTCTCAGGTATTTTGCCTCATAAGAAATTGTATTGTTTAACCCTGGATAGTTGGCGGTTCTAAGCCATTCAACTTCCGTTTCTTGGTGAATGGTACTATAACTACCTTTTGTGGGTTAGGGACTCATCTTTCCTCAAACACCATTTGTCAATAGTGTCCAGTATCTTTTGAAGGGCGGTCGATATCTTCACCTCCGATTAACCTTTCGCTATGATAGCCAGATCCTCAGCAAATGCTTAAACGTCCACTCCTCACAGTGAAATGATCGCTAGTAGGTCATCAACAAGAAGGGTCCACAGTAAGGCTGAGAGAGTTACCCCCCTGCAGACAGCTTTTTGTAGCCTTGAGCTACAGTCCTCATCCTGGTATGAGATCGTTATTATTCTGCCGCATAGCTTTACCTGTATCCATCTACAAATTAGCAGGTAGATTCTTCTCGCAGAGATAGCCTCAGTGAGAAAAGCCAGCAGCGTATGGTTAAAAGCAACTACAATGTCTAGAAAGGATATAAGTGCTATCTCTCGATTATCGAGAGATTTTCCTGCTTGGTAGGCGTATTCATGAGGGCTTGGGGTACTGCAAATTAGCACCTTCCCCCTGATATGGACATCAATCACCTTTTTCACACTCTTAAGCCAGAACGATATCAAACTCTTTGGTCTGAACGATGAGGGTTTCGGTTCTGTTCGTCCTACCTTTGGTATATAGAACACTATAGTTAATATCCAGTTTATAGGTATATTGAAAGGCAGTTTATTCGAGAAGAGAAAAGCAAAGAATTGGTGAGAACATTAACCGACTCGAGAGTTTGCCGGAATCATCACGAACGACCGGAACTGAAACTTTGTTGTCAAGATTACCACGAACATATTTGGAAAGCCTCTTTCTACTATTGGATGTAGCCAGTTTGTGCTCAAACTGAGCCCACTTTCAAAACTAGTTTTGAAAATGAGCTAAAAACCCGAAACATGTATGTCAACAGACATCAAATAAACAGTGAAACTGAAAAATAATGAAATATACAAAGAAAAAAAATACTTATCTGAGGGCGAGATTTAGTTCTCATGAACCCAGGTCAGAAAATAATATAGTAACTTGAAAACCACCTGAAGTCATACGTCTATTCTTCCATCTAACCCTCTAGAAATTAGAACACAAACGAAATTAAAAGAAACCCGAGCATACCCGACTAAAACGTCACGTCAAATAGAGCCTAGGATTAGTCACATAATATTTGTATTCGTCTTTTTAGTAAACAGAACTCTAGAAGCCAAAAAAGTGAGTTGAACAGTTCAGCCGTACAGGGGATCGTTGCGAAAATTGTTGAGCAAATGTAATTTGAATTTGTCAAGTGAGATATTTCTATATTCAAATATTAATTCATTCATAACTTTTGCCACTTGGTAGGAAAATGATCTTGTGAACAAGTCAGTTGAATGTTTCGGAATAGAAAAGTTACATTTAGAGCGAATATTCAGAGAATGCACACCAGATCGAAACAAAACTTTGTTGAAAAGTCTTAACGGTACTCCTTCGTTGAATATCTTGAAAAACAAAACTGAAGAATGAAAACACCGCCTATGTTCCATGTTGAGCCATTATGTCTTCTTGAAGGTATGTGTTATTGGATCTCGTTTTCGAATTTCGTGAATGAATCTTAAACAACGTTTCTGAAGGATCTGTATTCGATTCTTATCAAAGACTGTTAAGCAAGGACTGTAAACAACATCACAAAAATTCCTATGTGACAATACTAGGGATTCGCAAAGCAATATCTTCTCCGATCTATTTGATATATGCCTCGTGAATCGTAAGTCAGTATCAATTGTCAAACCCAAATTCTTGGCACTATCTACAAAACAAACAACGTTTCCATTCATTATAAAGCTCTGACTATAATGTTGCAAGAACATTGATCTTTGATTTTTTCTCCCAAAGAGTTGGCACATGGATTTGTTAGAATTCAAACGAAGGCAATGTTTCACTGATATCTCGTATATGACGTTCAAATCGAAATTAAGGTTCGCCACTATCTGCCGACATTCATGAGGTTTGAAGGAAAGTTTTAGCTGACTATCATCAGCGTAAAAAAAAGAAGTGGCTGAAAGACAAACATTTGCGAAGCATGTATCATAAAAAATAGCGGACCCAAGATAGATCTCTGTGGAATTCCACAACTCAGTCACAAGAATGTTGATGATTTATCATCCATGACTACTGCCTGAGATCTACATTCAACATAACCAGCCAACACTCCCGTAGCTTTTTGTGAAACACCAATGTGATGCAATATAGCTACTAAAAGTTCATGATCTACAGAGTCGAAAGCTTTCGAATAGTCGAGTAAAATTAAGATGGTAAGGTCCCCTTGATGAATAGAATTGGAAACTTCATTTGTTATATTGAGCAAAGTAGTAAAACAGCCATGGCCAGATCTGAAACCAAATTGTGAGGCAGGAATGATTTTATTTTTCTCTAGATGATCCTGCAGTTACTCATGCATTATCCATTCAATTATTTTAGACCAGGTTGATGAAACACTTCATTTAAGTTTAATTTTCCCACTGCACGCTTCCTGAATTCAATATTAGGAACAAAAAAAGCGAGTCAGTCCCTGTGGACTGCGAAGGTTGTTGCAGTACAGAAATTGGCCCGTTCGCGTCGGTCTCAATTAACCGAAGAAGAGGACAGGCAGCTGTGCAACGAAACTACGCACTTATGAATATAATTGCAAGTTAAACCACTTTATGTAAATATTAGTTTAATTGCGTTCCCGTCCACGGCCGAACTGGACTCTTCAGTCGGGACGATTTTTCTCGCGAGTCGTAGGAATGCTCGGTGCTAATCAGCCGAATTTCCGTCGTTCGTTAAGGCTACTTACCGATACGCTCGGCATACATTAAAATTCCAAACCGACTTTTTTCTTATCAGCGGCGAGATTTAACGATAATGCTGAATATGAGTTCGGTGCTTAATTGAATGGGAGCCCAGGTTATGCCGATTGGATTCTGCGTTCTTGGGGAGCAACTTAGTTATTCATTTATTGATTTATGCAGTACTTAGCATGAGTATGATAATAACAACAAGATAACAAGCAGATATAACAATCAACTGATAAATTCCCTGTTTAATGGTGAAAACACAAAATTTCTGATCAAATATTACTTTATTGTGTCTCTGTGCTGTCCATCTTCCAGGGGTCGTTCATCTTTTCCATCTTCCAAAACCAACCCTAAATGATAAAAGCCCTAGGGTTGGTCCAAGGCTTCAACCTTGCGGGTATCCTTCTGCACTTCTTCACTGTCCTGTGAGAAGTCTTCGCAAAGTCTGAGGAGTGCTACTAGTACACTTGCTTGTTCCATCTCTTTCGATATAGGTTGTCCATACGCTGTTGAAAACGTTCAACACGCCAAGGCTACTAGCAGTTGATGAATGTACTTGTCCTTGTTTGCTGTATCCGTTTTATGAGTTTTCGATAATGTCTATGGTCAAGTATCCCCCTCAGAATCCGTTCTGTTTGTTGTCCAGTCCGTTATTTTCCAAACAAGTGCTATAATCTCCTGTTTGTAAGTTTGCCTAGTATTTTTCCCACTTTGGGTAGGAGGCTTATTGGCATCGAAAAGTTATCCATACCACGTTCGCTTTTACCGCACCTTCGGAAATCCTTTCAGTGATTAACACCTCTTGTATCGGGTGTTTTTTTTAGAGTGATAGAACTTTAAATTGAAATAAAACATATTTAAAGATAATTTTATGACATTTATGTTTTAAAAATAATTTCCGGCACATGTCCTCTACGACGAGTTCTGAGGAACTGCATTCGACCAGACCAATTTTGGACCACTTTCTCGAGTAATTCAGGCCTTATTTCATCAATTACACGAGTTATGTTGGCTTCCAAAGCGTCTTTTGTTTCTGGTTTATCAGCATAAACCAATGACTTGACATAACCACAAAGAAAATAATCCAGTGGAGTTATTTCGCATGATCTTGGAGGCCAAATTGGACCATTATTCAAATTATTTTATCGCCAAATCTTTCTTTCAATAAATCAGCTACTGTACCAGCATGAGATGTAGCACCATCTTGTTGAAACCAAAGCACTTCTGGGTAGATACCGTTCAAACTTTGAAACAAATAATCAATGATCATCGATTTGTAACGAGCACCATTCACTGTAACATTAGCTCCAGCATCGTTTTTAAAGAAATATGGACCGATGATGCCTCCAGCGTCCAAAGCACACAAAACAGTGCATTTTTCAGGATGCAATGGAACCTGCAGAACTTCTTGAGGATTGTTTTCACTCCATATACGGCAATGTTGCTTGTTTACTTAGCCGTTTAACCAGAAATGAGCTTCATCACTAAACACAATTTTACGATAAAAAAGTGAATCAACTTCAAGCTGTTATAGGGCCCAATCAGCAAATAAACGAAACCTATTATGGTCATGTGGCTTTAGTTCTTCAACCAGGTGGATCTTGTATGGATGCAGACCAAGATCTTTACGCAAAAATGTTCCATGTGGTGGATGCACAGAGCCCAACTCTTTAAGTTTGGCGAATAGAAGACTGATCTTGAAAATAAATTTCAACAATTTGTAAACGTTGTTGTTTGAAATGTCAAAACAACATCGCTTCTACCTTCGGTCAAATCACAGTTATTCTTATCGAAACTTTTATCACTCTAAAAAAATTACCCGATACATGTCCTTCAGTCCTTTTTTTGTAACAACATCAAATATCGTGGCTTCATTAGATGTTCTGCCTAGTCGTGTGCTTTTTTCAATTCCTTATAATGCCATCTCTATATTCTTTGTATTGATATCTGTTTCAGTGATTTTATTGTACATATAATTCTTCCTTTTGAATATTTTCATTTCATTGTATTCCTGTGTTTCATCCTTTTATAGAGAATATTCGTCGATAATGTCTCATCTGTTGTGTAGCTGCCGTCTTCTTTTCGTATTATTATTTATTTAAATATTTTAATATTAGCCTTCTACGTATTTCATTTGAAAAAATTGTTTTCAATAAAAAATAAAAATAAATTTTTAGGTCAATGGTAAACCAGAAAATTATTTATTTGTAGTTAACATTACACTCCATTTAAATTTTTCAGTATTCATTCACCAGAAGCTTTCTGAATTGTTGACAGGTGAGTAAATATTTGTTAATGATTGATGTTATCTTTTATTGAATATGAATTAATTGAGTACTGACGAAGCAAAGTCTCTCTTAAAACTTGTTTTTCAGTAATGTTTTCACATATGTTGAGATTTTATAGAAAGTAACTTAGTTAGATATCCAATAATATTCAATATTCTAAGTGAGATAGTTTTATGATGAAATTTTTAAGATTATGGTAAACATTTTTGAAAGATATTTGTTTTCATAAGATTGATTAGCAGAAACAAAATTTTTTCTACTCAAAATATTTAATTTATGGGATTTTGGTTAACAATTTTTATTTATTGGATTTTGTTATATCATTTGGATGTCTTATAATAAATGTTTATTTTATATGTCGTTTGATATAAGTGGTACTTATATGATATTAATTTAATTTCTGAAGTTATTATATAATTATTAAATATAATTTTTTGAAATTAAATATGTAGAAGGCTAATATTAAAATATTTAAATAAATTTATATACCTTCTATAAAGTAATAACCTCTATTTATGTTATTCTTTTCGTATGTTTATATGTAAAGTCTGCGGAGCGCTCCTGTTAACTTCGTTTATTCTTACTCTTTTCTGATATAAGGTATACCTGCGCTGTTGAAAGCCTTGCGTAGGTCCGAAGCTACTTGTAGTTTATAATGGTTCTTGTCCTTGATTGTCTATATTAGTTTTATAAATTTGTTTATAGCGTCTATGGTCGAGTGTGCCTCTCTGAATCCGTAGTGTCTGTTAAAATAAAAAAAATAAGGTTTTTTACTTGATAGAGGTGCTTTATTGAAAGGGAGCCCCGGTTATTCCGACTGGGTTCTGCGTCGTTCTTGGAGTGCAACTTAGTCATTCATTTACTGATTTATGCAGTACTTGGCATGAGTATAATAATGACAATAAGATAACAAGTAGATATAACAATAATCTGATAGATTCCCTGTTTTGTCCAAACCAACTCTAAATGATAATAGACCTAGGGTTGCTCCAAGGCTGGAACCTTGCGGATTTCCTTCTGTAATTGCCTTCTTCACTACTCCGCTAGTTATCATACTGTCCTGTGAGAAATCTTCGCAAAGTTTGAGGAGTGCTCCTGGTACCTTTGCTTGTTCGAACTCTTTCTCGATATAGGGTGTCCACACGCTGATGAAAACGTTCAATAGGCCAAGGCTACTAGCAGTTGATGATTGTTCTTGTCCTTAATATAAAATAATAAGAAGCGGTTTTTTACTTGATAGAAGGATTATTACAAACTTTGAATATCAACATATTTTTAAACCGTTAGTCCCCTACAATTTCAATTTCAAAAAATTTCATTCCAAAACTTTTAGAATTGAGTTAATGTTTTATAGGCACTGCCTATATTTAATAGACGAATAAAATCACAACTCATTGTACAATATCAAATGGAATAAAAAAACCCAAGAAATATAAATTGTCAATTAAAATTAATAAATAAATAAATATTTGAATATTTCGTTCCAAGTATTCGCACCTGAACTCTTCAGACAGGCGGTGTGCAGCTTTACCTGTGACAAAATATTTTGTTTCTGATCTTATATTTATGAAAACTTATTCCATTCAAAAATACACAACATAATTTTGAGAACTTATTCAAAATTATTCAATATATTTAAATAAGTTACTTCAAGAACTCTCAATACATATAGCACATCCTCAAAAAACAATTAGAATTCAGATAAGGTCTAACCAACTTCACATTTAAAAGATAAAATCAATTAACAATAAATAACTTACCCATACGACCTCGTAGAATCTGTGTTTAATCAACTTTAAAACTAGGTACATTAAAAATCCAATTCTAAGCTCACCACTTAAATCACACAAATTTTGTAAGGCACTTTATGGTCTTAGTTAAACCACTTGATATTTATATAATGCATTTTTTTATTAAAAAACCTGATTTAATTATATATAAAATAATAAGAAGCGGTTTTTTACTAAAAGAAGGATTATAACAAACTTTGAATATCAAAACAGATTCAATCTGTTAGTCTTCTCCAATTTTAATTTCAAAAAATTTTATTCAAAAACATAAAGAATTAAATTAATGTATTATAAGCCCTGCTTATATTTAATAGAAGTATGAAATCAAAACTCATTATACAATATAATTGGAATAAAAAAATCCAACAGATATAAATTAAATATAAGCAGTGCTCAGAAGACAGATATTAATTTAATTTTAAAAGTTTCTGCATAAAATTGTTTGAAATTAAAATTATTGGAGGCTAACAGATTGAATCTGTTTTGATATTCAAATTTTGAAAGTTCTCTGTTTCTGAGTTCTGGAGGGTGCAAATTTTCGTTGGGACACCTTGTATACAAATCCCGAATCTCTGCGTAAAAATTGTAGCATTTTCCTCCGATCCACCACGAACTTCTCAATCCAATAGTACAGTTTATCCTCACGTGTAGTGGAAAATTTAATCATGTACCAGACCATCAAAAATTCAGAACGGAATGTTTGCTTTGTGCACGGTGCATGAACGGGGTCCTCCGTGTGCCAACATTGGCAAAGTCCAGCCTTTGCTGATCCCGTGTCCGTTGAGGGAGGAAACCCGGAGATCGGACGGGCACAGAAAACGTATTCCAAGCAATTATGCGGTTCGCTGGTCCCGCTTACATCTATTTGATAGTAAAATTCCTGCGAATGACGTCCCTGAGAGCGGCTCCAGAATACGAGAAGAGCGCATATTGAACCGTTCAATTATTCCAACTCCCTATTCCGTTGAATAACATTCGGTTCTTGCGCGTCCGAAATCGGCAGATTTCGATTTTGCTAGGAATGACACAAAGTTCTTTCAGCTTTTCCAATCCGTACTTCAACGGATTCATATAATTGAATAATTTCGAAAATTTGAATTTATATTTTAGCTTTGAATTCGAAATGACAGGTTGAATAATGAAAATTGGTATTTTTCACTTGATACAAGCCTTTTGAGTACAGTCAAATTGGACCTAAAAATAGGGATAAGGTTGCAAAAATTTTCCAATTTTTATTGAAGGAGCTTTTCGAAGAGAGGTTGTTTCAAAGAATTTTTTAAGTTCATGTTGAGCATTTTCAGAGTGGAATTTGTTTTCATAATGCCGGTATGAAACACTGCCATCTTCACTAATTGTTTGTTGAGGAAGTTCGATCAATAGTTTATATCATACTGATTTATTCTATTAAACTTCTACAAATTTCAATTTCAAAAAATTTTCATTCAAAAACCTTCAGAATTAAATTAAATAAATGTCAGATACTGAATTGTTTCAGCCGTTACTATTTGGTAGTTGAACATAATTAAAACAAATTGTAGAAATTACTATGTTTTACTACCAATAAAAATATATATTACACATTTTCTTGTGACTCAAGTTTCGGGAAATGAACTATCCCCTCATCAGACAACTGAAGACCTAACAGTGGTACAGAGGTATTTAAATAAGAGTGATAAATATTTTGAATATTTCAATAGATTCTAGATAACACCTAATAGTAGTACAGAGGTTTACAAGCGGAACGTGATAAAAAACCGGGTTAAAAAAGAGGGGCCTTCTAACAGATATCGGAATGTCGGCAATCGACAAAGAGTCTTTGTCGATTGCCGACATTACCTCTGTACCACTGTTAGGTCTTCAGTTGTCTGATGATGGGATAGTTAATTTCCCGAAACTCGAGTCACAAGAAAATGTGTAATATATATTTTTATTGGTAGTAAAACATTGTAATTTGTACAATTTGTTTTAAATAAATATCTTCAGAACACACCATTTAGTAGACATATAAAATTAACACTTATTATACAGTACCAAAGGAAATAATATAATTCAAAGAAATATAAATTGTCAATTAAAAAATAATTAACTAAATACTTGAAGAGTACAGAATTTTGCTTCGTTCCTGTTTCATGAAAACCAAATACCTTTTCAAAAATGCAAACATAACCTCACGAACTTCTTCAAAAACACTTCGAAATAAGTTCTTTACAAAAAAATTCCTTTAACGTGCAGATCATCTTCAAAAAGCTATTTAGTATTATTACAACGGAAACTCATCAATTCTTCATATTTAAAAAATAAAAATAATTAACAAAACATATTTTACTATACAAAACTGAATAAATTTATCTAGGAAAGCACTTGAATGAAGTGAACTTTTAAAAATCCCACGTATTCAATGCTCGTTACAGCATCTACATGAAATTTGCAAGGTATTTCATGGACTCCTTTAAAACCAAATGATAATTTGCAAAAAGTGTGAACCAAAATATAGAATTATTATATGTACAATAAAACAATAAAAAATTGTTAATGCTATGTGCCTGCTTAATTAACACATTGTGTTCTAAACACATTTATTTGATTTAATTCTCAAAGTTTTTGAATACAAATTTTTTTAAATTAAAATTTGTAGGTTAACAGAAGGAATCTGCATGATATTGAAAATTTTGTAGTAATTCTTCTATCAAGAAAAAAACACTTTTAATTATTTTATTATATATATATATATATATATAATTATATATTTTGGTTCACACTTATTGCATATTATTATTTGGTTTTAAAGGAGTCTATAAAATACCTTGCAAACTTTATGTATAATAGTTTCTGTGACGAACATAGAATACGTATGATTTTTAAAAGTTCACTTCATTCTAGTGTTTGCCTTGATAACTTTATTCAGTGTTGTATGTATATTACTTTTATATTTTGAATAAGATGTAGAGCTGATAAGTTTCCATTGTAATAATTCTTGATTGCTTTTTGAAGATGTTCTGCATGATTTAGGAATCTTAGGAAGGAACTTATTTTGAGCAAGTTGTTTTTGAAGAAATTCTTGAGGTTATGTTTTGCGTTTTTGGATGGGTATTTGGTTTTCATAAAACAAAGAACGAAACGAAATTTTGTCCTCTTCAAGTACTTATTTAATAATTTTTCAATTGACAATTTATATTTCTTTGAATTATTTTATTTTCTTTGGTACTGTATAATAAGTGTTAATTCTATATATCTACCAAATTGACACAGTGTGTTCTTAAGACATTTATTCTATTTAATTCTAAAAGTTCTTGAATGAAAATTTTTTGTAATTTAAATTAGTAGGAGGTTAACAGAATAAACCTGTATGATATTTAAAATTTTGTAATAATCCATCTATCAAGAAAAAATTTCTTTTTATTATTTCAATATTTTATATTAGATACTGTGTAATGAGTGTTATTTCTATATGTTTACTGAAAATGAAACATTGTTTTCTGAGCCGTTTATTCAATTTGATTTCAAAAAGTTGTCAAGAAATTTCATAAAATAGAAATTTATAGAGAGTTCTTACGGAATAATACTGTTTGATATTTGAGATATTGAAAAATCCTTTTATCAAGTGAAACATCCTCCTTTTTACAATTTAGTTGGATAAATAATAATTACAATTTGTTTTTTCACTCATACACACAGTACTTCTTGGATATAACTGGGTCTTGAAAACTACTTCATAAAACATCTGTGTCTTTCTGTGGATGAACAGAAAATGCGAATATTTACCGTTAAGAAACCATTTGAGTAGTTTCTTAGTTTGAAATGGCACGAGGTTGAGTAAGTATGATATTTTTGATTGATTGCTTTTATTAAAATTGAAACCAGTTTAGAGCCAAATTCAAATCACTCTGAAGAGCATTGGCATCATATTTGAGCGAATTGCTTGGCATGAAAATATCTCTTCGAATTCTTCGGTGTAATTGATCAACCTCAATCAATTAGTATGCAAATTCTAGGATGACCATACTTCAATGGGGATTAAAAGAGATGTAATAGACTTAAATGCGTTTATTTACAGCCTAAAAACATATTTTACAGTATCCAATTTTGAGTTGTTTCACTCAAAAGTTGAGGGAATTTTTCGGTGTAGTATTGAACTCTAATTGCAGTGAAAAAACTATATTGCTTGTAGAGGAGTAGATCGATGAGCTTTTTCACCGTTGTTCACTTTTACTGGGCTCACTTTTACTTGCTTTTATTGCGTTAGGGTATTACGAGAGGGTATTCCTTTAGAAGTTTAAGTGAATGCGAATATAAACTAATTCAAGGGTAGAGAGAGAGAGAGAATTTGTGATTAGAACTTACTTTTTCAGAGAAAGAGAGAGAGAGAGTTTGTGTGTGTGTGAATATTGCGTCACCGTTTGGTCGAATTACAAAGAAAGGAAATGTGTCGATGTTTCTAGACCGACGAGAGACTTGTCGATATTTCTTCACCGAGTGCTAAAGGGATTCTACTTGTGTATTTAGCGCGAGTTCCAGAAAAGGCCGAACTCGAGATAGTTTGAATTTCAAAGCAATATTTGGATATTTGTGTTTCTAGTACGACCGTCTTATTTAGATTCCTTGGAAAAAATGTTAATTTTTCAGAGACTTAGTTTGCTATACCCTGAGAACGTCGTTGTTATGTACCTACCTAGTGAAGATCAAAAATACTGTGTTCAATTTCGTAGAAATCGAACAATATTGTTAATGGTTCGAAAGAGTATAAAGTTATCAGCAAACAAAAATTCAATTCTTCTCAGGCACGCCATTATTTAAAATTAAAGACAACAGAAGAGGTCCCACTATACAACCTTGGAGCGCACCAGAGGTAGGACAAAACTTTATTGATCTATTTGAACATAATTATGAAGTAGGAAATAATAATTCATCTTAACATTTAAGGAATTTCTTTGCTTTTCACATGAAGTTTGTAACAATAATTATGATAAGGTTATGTTAAGGTTTATTTTAATGATAAGAAATAAGAGATCGAAATAAGGAAAAAAAAAGAAACTGAACCCACGTTTTTACTGCGAAGTTTTACAGTCA
Source organism: Megalocaria dilatata (assembly GCA_034642435.1). Taxonomy (NCBI): domain Eukaryota; kingdom Metazoa; phylum Arthropoda; class Insecta; order Coleoptera; family Coccinellidae; genus Megalocaria; species Megalocaria dilatata. The sequence continues at coordinate 29,156,739 of CM067858.1, forward strand.
GTAGTTGGGGAGTTATCAAAATTGAGATGGAATAGTGAAAATATCGAGTATGCCATTGTAGAAAGAGATTATTAAATTATTTTTATGAGAAAATTATTTTTAATAAAAGCCTCCAAAATGAAGATCTTAGATGTAATCGTTTGATAAAACATCTCTATTGTAGTTGATTAAAATAGTTGTGATTAATACACCAATTGGATTCCTATAACACGGATGTGTCATTGTTTAACCTCGAGAATGATGTAAAAGATTCTAAAGATTCTATTTCTGTGAAATCAATAGATCTCATTTGAATATGTTATTCACGATTAAATAACAATTCACAGTAATTCTTTATAGGACTATTATAACAATTAAAACTGCAATTTTAAATCGATGGAAATTTTGCCTTGGTTAATTATTTTCCAATAATGATTCTTCTGCATAAGGTGCTTCAAATGTTGCATACTTTTTTTCATTGAAAAATTTGCATGCAATGTATTTACTTGATGAAAATCCATAATAAATAATATTAAATAGAGTTATTCTGATCTTCACGAATTTTTATTATTATTTAATACAACAATTGCTTCGCTATTACAGTAGCATCTTGAGGAAGGTTTACATTTTGAATAACTTAGTTATTCAAAAGTCATCCACTAATTTTTTGGGGATTGTTATATCTCTGTGAGGATGTTTATTGAAAATGGAAAAATGTTTGCTATTGACTCTATGTATTGTTGAATCAAAATAATTCAAGTACTGTTCAGTTTCTATTTCCATTGTGAGCTCAATACTTTTATGTAATGAATTTAGGTAACGGAGAAAATCATCAAGCTGTTTACTGGTACCTTTGAACCATGCGATTATGTCATTCATATATCTCGTTAACGCCGATATTGACGTTATTGTGCATTCTTATTTTAGCTGGTTCAGAGTAGAATACTGTGTTAAAGCTAATATGCGAGAAAGCTCCACTGCTCTGAATGAATTATGAGTTTTTTTCCTTTTTCTATAATTAAGAGTTATCACGGAACGCTAGACGAGAATTTTTCGTAGTAGAGCATGGCTGTGGTAAGGCCACGTGTTCACAATGTAAGTTGAATTTGAGTTTCGTTTTTATATTATATTGGACTCACCTTAATCTATATTGTTATAAATGAAGACATAACTGATTTTTTCTTTTAATATTTGCTTATTGCAGCAAATAGATACCGATAGTTAAATAAATTTAGTTATTTCTACATACGCAAATTCTTGAGAAGTGTTCACGTTTAATTGAGGAACCTGGAGTTGAGGATTCATGTACATCGTTTTCGAGGGGAATAACTACAAGCAGTTATATCCCAGCTAATACGTTTTCTGGCGCAACCAGAACGAATACATAATATTACATTGGTCGTTCGAGCCGGATCGGAAGCAGATTTTTTATTGAATTCTCTCGGAAAAAAGCAGGTATTAAAAACCCAAAATTGTTCCACGATTCAGTCAAGACAAAGTCTTTTTTTCCTTTCAACTAATAAGATTCATTACTTTTATGAAAAAAGTAAACCTTCGAAATGATGGTGACTTAGCTCAATTGGAAAAAAGTAAATAAGCTTGACAAAAATTTCGAAGATTTCGGTGAAGCTCAAAACATTAAACGCCAATAAGAGGAATAAGCAGCACATTTTTTGGCGCAATCAGAGTATCACATCATTTTACATATCTATATCAATAAACAAACAATTTTGTTAATGATTCTATTTTTATTTTCATGAATGGCTTTTTTCAATCTATCCATGAAAATTTCAGCTAAAAGTGGGCTAAAGCAATTTCCCTAAGTTAAGCCTTGTAAACTTCGACTTCATCATTAAAACTGAATAAATTTTGATTCAAACAAATTCATAGTAAAAGAATGATTTTATCACTCAATTGGACTTGATTTAGTGATTTTTCAGATATTCTGGTATCAGTGATATTACATTATGAAAGTTCATTGTATCGGGTGTTTTTTTTAGAGTGATAGAACTCTAAATTGAAATAAAACACAATTAAATCAAGAATGAAGCCAAATTTTTTTTTAACTGAAAGATAATTTTATGACATTTATGTTTTAAAAATAATTTCTGGCATATGTCCACCACGACTAGCTCTGAGGAACCGCATTTGACCAGACCAATTTTGGAGCACTTTTTCGAGTAATTCAGGCCTTATTTCATCAATAACACGAGTTATGTTGGCTTCTAAAGGATCTATTGTTTCTGGTTTATCAGCATAATTCAATGACGTGACATAATCCCAAAGAAAATAATCCAGTGGAGTTATGTCGCATGATCTTGGAGGCCAATTAATTGTACCATTTCTCGAAATAATGTTATCGCCAAATCTTTCTTTCAATAAATCAATTGTTACGATAGCAACATGAGGTATAGCAACATCTTGTTGGAACCAAAACACTTCTGGGTCGATACCATTCAAATCTTGAAACAAATAATCATTGATCATCGATCTGTAACGAGCACCATTCACTTTAACATTAGCTTCAGCATCGTTTTTAAAGAAATATGGACCGATGATGCCTCCAGCGTGTAAAGCACGCCATACAGTGCATTTTTCAGGATGCAATGGAACCTGTAGAACTTCTTGAGGATTGTTTTCACTACATATACGACAATTTTGCTTGTTTACATAGCCGTTCAACCAGAAATGATCTTCATCACTAAACACAATTCACCGATAAAAAAGTGGATCAACTTCAAGCTGTTCTAGAGCCCAATCAGCAAACAAACGATTATTATGGTCTTATTATGGTCAAGTGGCTTCAGTTCTTGAACCAGTTGGATCCTCTATAGGTGTAGACCAAGATCTTCACGCAAAATTTTCCATGTGGTGGATGCACAGACTCCAACTTTTTGTGAACGTCGATGAATAGACTAATCTGGATCATCATTAACACTATGACTTACAGCAGCGATATTTTTTTCTGTACGTACAGTTTTTTTTCTTGTTGTTGTTATTGCGTCAAGTAGAGAAAATGTTGTCCGAAATCTATCGATAGTTCGGCGAATAAGCTGCTCTGATGGACGGTTATGTAAATGTCACGAAGTGCTCTATAAGATTGGCGAATAGAATACTGATTTTGAAAATAAATTCCAACAATTTGTAAACGTTGTTGCGGCATGAGTCTTTCCATGATAATTTGTCAATGCTTACTGAAGAGAAATGTCAAAACAACATGGCTTCTAAAAAAACACCCGATACATTATTATTATATATATAGTGAAGAGGAAAACGCTATATTTCGTCAAATATTCACAGGATTATTACATCATTGTCAAGGATTACAGAATGTATATAGTAAATAAGAAGTGTGAGCTATATTAACACAAAGTTCTACAAATCGAGACAGTGTAATATACATCTGTATAACAATTCAACTCAAACAAAACCGATAAGGTTTTGTTGATTACTGATGTATAATTGCAAACATTCGCACGTTTCAAACTTGTTGGTTCTATTCAGTGCAATGCAACACTAAGGTATTATTATTATTTTCTTGATACTCCTAGATCTTCTGTGAAGATCTCTCAGAAGCTTTTTCAGCTTGTGCGAGTTAGGAGTTCAGTTGTGTTCTGGGTAGGTTTTGTTACTGGGATCTTGCGCCACTTTAGGTCACAGCACTGTTAATTTTTGACCTAACAGTAAAATGGTGGCAGACATCCGTCCAACTTGAAAATTTTTTTTCCACCTGAACAGGATTCGAACCTGGACCTCCTGTTCACGAGCCTGATGCTCACCCGCTGAGCTGTCTATCCACATTAACCATACACTAGCGCCATCTAGTATATGCCAATATACATATAAATTCTCAATTAAAATCAATAAACAATGATTGCATTCTTGAAAAAGATTTAGTTTTCATAAATATAAGATCAGAAACAAAATTTTGTTGTTTATAAATTTTTACTGACAATTTACATTTGTTGAGTTTTTTTAAATTCCATTTGATATTATATAATGAGTTGCGATTTATATGTCTATTAAATATAAGCAGTGCTTATAAGACATTAGTTTAATTCTGAAAGTTTTTGAATGAAATTTTTTGAAATTTGAATTTATAGGAGGCTAACAGAATAAATCTGTTTTGATATTTAAATATTATAAATTATTTTGAAGATTGCAGTTTTTTATTTAAAATATCCAATTTGTTTAGAATTGAAATAAAGTTCTTTGGTTCAAATTTTCCGAAGGCCCAGAGTTTGTCTTTTTGGAATTGAATTAATTTTATTTCTATTATTCTATTACGTAATGCTAAGTAACACATTTATTCCAATGAAAAATTGAATCATGCTACATTCTGTCAAGAAAGTACCTGGAATTATCGATTTAAATCTGGCGGGGCAATGAGGCAGGTAAACATTTTTTTTCCTAGGTTGGTACCACTGTCCTTAATTACTATGCCAAGCTTGAGCGGAATCTGTCAACTAGTGTGTTTGCAACAGCTGATTAAGTCAGTCGATGTCAGAGTGCGTGCCGATTTTTACTATGGGTGATTACGTTGAGCAAAGAATTTGTTTAAAGTTTTGTGTTGCAAATGAATTTTCGTGCCGATGCATTGAAAATGTTGCAAAAGGCCTTTGGTGATAATGCTCTATCGAAAACTCGTGCATATCAGTGGTACAGAGCCTTCAAGGACGGTCGTGAAGTGGTCGCCCATCGACGGCTTCGATCGAAGATAACGTCGATAAAATTAAGGAAAGGGTGCTGGAAAACCGTCGTACCAGCTTGAGAGAGAAGGCACATGATCTTAAGATATCCCACGAGTCCGCACGTACGATTTTGATTGATATTTTGGGCATGAGAAAGGTGGCCGCACGACTCGTACCGAAAGACCTGAATTTTCTTCAAAAACGTCATCGCGAACAGGTTGCTTCAGACATGCTGGATCGCTGTAAATCCGATTCTACATTCATGAAACGCATTATAACTGGTGATGAGACCTGGGTCTACGAGTACGATATGCAAACAAGCCAGCAATCATCGGAATGGGTGGCAAAAAATGAGCCGAAACCGAAAAAACCACGCCAAAGCCGCTTGAAAATGAAGGTGATGCTCATTGTTTTCTTCGATATCCGTGGCGTGGTGCACTACGAATTCGTTCCAGAGGGTCAGACGGTAAACAAGGAGTATTACCTAGGCGTTATGAAACGTTTGCGTGAGCGTATCCGTAAGAAGCGGCCAAATTTGTGGGCGAACAACTCATGGATTTTGCATGACGATAACGCGCCTTCTCACCGAGCTACGATTGCGACTGACTTTCTCGCCAAAAACTCAACAAACGTGCTTCAGCAACCACCGTTTTCGCCGGATTTGGCTCCCTGCGACTTTTTCCTCTTCCCAAAACTAAAATTGCCTCTTCGTGGCACCCGTTTTGAGTCGATTGAAGCCATAAAACAAAATTCGGCGCGAGAGCTAAAGTCCATCCCGGAAAGCGCCTATAAAAAATGTTTCGATAATTGGAAGTGCCGTTGGCATAGATGTATTGGAGCAAATGGAGCCTATTTTGAAGGCGACCCAATAAATTTTGACGATTAAATGTAAAAATGCTGTTTTAATTGAAAATTCCCGGTACTTTCTTGACAGAGTAGTACATACAAGAATTACTAATAATATTTGGTACAAATTAGTCGAATTTATTCATTCGAATGCATAGAGAAATATAAGGTGTCATTTCATAGCGGCGAGAGTGAGATTTAACATGTTAAAGAGTAGGAATCAGTTTATTTTCAATTAGTTTTTGAGTGTCTTAAGATCAGGATTATTAGGGACTATGTTTTCAAAGCACTTCAACAAATTCATTTAATAGTCTTTGTGACAACAGGATTTTGAGGTTGTTGATAGACAGCTTTACTATGTTAAAGACTACCGGCCCATTTGTAGTCAGATGTTCTTTTAATCTCATTTCAAAGTTTCTATCTATTTGACTCACGTAAATCAGAAGTGAATCTGTAGACTCCTAAACCTTTTTAATTATTCTGTGTTTGTTTTGTGTTGAATATTTCCTATATTAGGACAACCTGAGAAGTGCGTTTTCAGGTTAAATTTATTGAAATTATTTTCGATTTTAGCGGATAAATACCCAAAATGACTCAAGCTATTAATTATCGGAAATCTCTGTGATTGTACGAAGGTGGATGAAATATAAATCGGACTAAAAATTATATATCATGATAACTTTGATATATTTTATTTTCTTCACAGCTTCCGTTTTCATCAATACATTTTTCACAAACAAAAGGTAGTATTTTCATGTCCTTATCGAAGAATGTAGTCGTTCGGGTCTTCAATCAACTGCTCCTCCCAATTCTTCTTTGAGTAGATCAAACATGTGACAGTTATAAGGGAAAAAGCCTGGGTTGTAGGGCAAATGCACGAATAATTTCTAACGAAATTTCTTCGATTTTTCCTGGGTTAAGGCCTCTATGTGTGGTCGAGCGTTGTCATGAAGAAGAAACACACATCGAAAAGTTTGTAATAATATTTCGTATCGATTGCATGTTATAAGTGAAGGAAATCAGTAGGACGTCTTTGTTATCCCAAAACAGTTGCAAGAACTTTTCCTGCAGACAAACGGGTTTTGGTTTTTTTAGGTGGAGCTTCTCCAGGTTGTCTCCACTCCATGCTTGCTTGTTTAGATTCTGTAGTGTAATGATGCACCCATGTCTCCTCACAGGCAGCAATGTTACTTGAGAAATCATTACCCTCTTCTCGATACAGCGTTAAGAGCCTTTCATACATTAGACGGTACGCTTTGTGATTTTAAATTAGTATGCGAAGAACTCATCTTGCAGACCGTTTTCGATAACCAACTCACTATAAATGATTGATTGGTACTCCAATAGGGTATTCCTACTTCCGGATGGATGTCCCTGCAGTAATTTCCTTTACTGCAAGTTGCCGTTCAGCTTTAATCAGCTTACGGATCGCACGAATGTTCGTGTCAGTAAAACTTGTTCGCGGTTGGCAGGTAAGACTCGCATTTTCTAGTGCTGCATTCGAATCAACCAGTCAACTGAAGCAGAATTTTCGAAGGTTTCACGCCTTCCTGCAATAACATTTTATGACAATGCGTTGCCCAACAAACGTATGTACCTCTTGCTCAGACATGATGCTACTTGTTCAGAAGATGGTGAAATCTAGTATGTTATAATTCTTATAAATTACTAGGTCTAAAGAATTTAATTGATTATTTGTTTCTATTTCAACTGTAAATTTGATTTCAAGGATGTGAAAAGAATTGTCGACATTTCATAAAATAGTATATTTTATTCTAAAATATAATACGTTTCTGCCTATATTCACATTTATTCGCACAATACTACTTGAGAGTGTGGGAATTCCATAAAATAGCTATCTGATAATGGAAGTTGAAGATAGTTGGGCAAGCACTCTTCAACACGCCATTATCTATGTTGAATTCTCTAGAGAACACGAATATTGATTTTTTAATTTTTTCGAATACCTCTTTATTGTTTGTTCAGCTTGTCTTAATGAATATTCATACATTAGAAAATTCCTAATAACTACGAAATCTTGTGATATACAGTTGTTCCATTATGCCTACTACCGTGTAAGAGATAATTCATATGCATCTAGGAGAATTTGCGAAGTTTTTACTAAGCTTTATTAGTTCTGTATGTAAAATTTGTTGCCCTACCAATTTTTACGATTTATTTTTCAACAGTTTTCTTAATAAACACATTATAGTTGTTAAAAAGTTGAATTTAATATTGTGATATTGATAGACAGACGTTGTGTATGTTGATTTCTTTTCAAACTTCTATGTTGAAAATGATTTGTTTCACACGAATACTTTCTATTATGCAATTTAACATAGATAGCGTTTTCCGAGTTCGACAAAAATATGGTGGAAAACTGAATTAAGTATTCATTTAGATTAAATCAGGTTTTTGTTACAATAAATATATATGGCAGAAAATATTTTCTTGAAATAACAAACATTATTTCAAGAAAATACTGGAAATTGATCTTTCAAAAAGTTTTTTCGCTAAGTTGGCACATTTGTCCTCTCTACTGACGTGGAGTTCAAATGTCATCTATCATTTAGTTCATTTACAGTACTTCAATTCAAGTGTGTTCTGCGAGTTTTACAATTTAACAAGGAAGCTTTCTGAAATTCAGCCCATGCAGGGCAGTACCTAAATTATAACAAGCACTTGGCATGAACAGAAGAAGGTATCATACGTTCATTATGAATCCCTGCAAAAACTATATCTGATAGCAAGAACGACTTGAAAGAGGAAATGAGAAAAATCAAAAAGGATTTCTCGGAGAATAAATACAGTTTTGAAATAACTGAGGCCACTATACAGAAGCGCGATTAGCGAACGGATAAATCTTACTTTTCAAAGGACAAGACAAGAATATCAATAGCCTAAGTGAGAGACTCATTAAAAAAATCCACAGTATAGGCGTTCAAATTTGAAAATACCCTAACAAGTTTGCTCAAAAAAACTGAACCGAAAGAATCAATGAACTACAAGGGTGTACCTAATTGATACCTTGTGAACATGGAGTGGAATAGCAGAACATACTTGGATCGACCATCATAACATCCACTGAAACCAAGCGAAGATCAACCATCCAGAGGAACACTGGAAAAAGCAAACGTTCGAAGAAGGCGTCTTCAAATAATAAAATCCACACGTCTACAGCCAGCCAATCATAGAATCTCCCAAATTACGGCTCACTTTACTGGACTGAATGCAGAATACGAAAATAACCTCTGCCGCATTCCCACCTAGGGATATATACCTCGATGTCTTCCCCTATATATTATAGTTATAGCAGAGAGCTAAACGTCATCAGGATTCACCTGAAAATTTCCATATATTCCTTGCGCACCGGAAGGTCATGAAATACACAATATAATTCATTTTTATCAATTTATATTATAGATCTCACCTCAAAAATATTTCAATTATTGGTAATATTCTTCTGGTTTCAGATTCAATCCAAGATAATTCTTTCTCTTTTAGGATGTATTCGAACAGTTATAATTATTTTTTCAAAGTTTTCCAGCTAAATTAATATCTCCTGTCATCAGATTTAATCTAAAATAATCGTTTTTGTTCCAGAATATATTCCAATTTTTTCCTTTCTGCTACAATATTTTCGTATGCCATTTCGTAATCTTTTTCTAATTGTTCATTTCCCTTGAATATTTAATTCCAGGTTTTGTTTACATTCAGGTATATTTTGTACGAAAATTCAAGCAATGGAAGTCTGAAATCAAAATAATGAAGTTTTTTTGCCAAAAACAATAAATCAAAAATGGTCAAATATAATTGAATATTTGCTTCGCTCAAGCTGACCATGTACATCGACAGCTGAAATTAACATATCTAATGTGAAGGAAATGGTGAATAAAAATCGTTGTTGAAGTTTGAGAGATAACCCTTGAAATTTCTGCTTTCTCCGAATCAATTCGTAGCATCTTGATAGTTATAGTTTGGTTATGAAACGGGTAACCGTTCGTCTAAAGCAGAAAGATCCGAGGCACAAGGTTACCATGTTGAACGAATTTCTGGCAAAAACTTAAGAAATCTTATCGAATAGCTACCGTTTTTCGTTATAGGTTTGAGCGGACTTGTTTCTTCATCAAAATTACTCAAATTACCACTTTGATTTTGTTGTTTGCAGTCGATACTCATAGCAGAAATAAAAGAGAATTCACGGTACGTGTTGAAATCCACTTTTGAAAATACATTCAAACAACGTTTCGTTGACTGAATAATTTGTTACCGTAAGTAAAGGATCTTTCAATGGAAACACCCCATTTATAAACTGATAATATTCACGCATGGCAGCCACTGTTTATTTGTGACATTGACAGTTGTATTTGTCATTGTCTACCATTTAATCATGGAAAGGTACACACTCCAACAACGTTTACAAATAATCCAAATTTATTATGAAAAATCGCGAACTGTTACTTTAACTTTACGTGCTTTAACTCCAACTTTTGACCGTTATAATCGTCCGGATAAAAGAACAGTTGAACGTTTAGTGGAGAAGTTTGAAACAAAATTTACACTTCATGATGTGACAGTGCGAGTGAGATAGAAATGTAAGATGTAAAGAGAATATTGCTGTCGTACGTGAAAGTGTTCGTGAAGACCAAAATGTATCGGTTTCTTGACGTTCACAAGAACTGGGCCGTCTTTGTGGCGAAATTGACGAAAAGACCTTGGTTCACATCCATAGAAAATTGTTTAAACTCAAGAACTCAAACCAGCAGATCACTTAAAGCGTCGTGCGTTCAGTAATTGGTGCTTAGAAAAAATCGGAAATGATTGAGACTTTCATAAGAAAAAGCTCAGCTATTTGACTCCATTGGACTTTCTTCTTTGGTGTTACATTAAGTCATTGGTTTACAGCAAACATCCAGCAAATTTAGATGATCTAAGGATCAATATTGAACAAGTAATTGCTAACATACGACCTGATTTGTGTGAGAGAGACGTGGAAAATTGTGTTCAATGACTTCATTCCTGCCAGCGTTTTCGTGGTGGACATTTAAATGTTTCATAACTAATGGTATCCATTGTAATTTATAATGAAATAAAAATTTCAATCATTTTCAAATAACTAATGTGTTTTATTCGCAAAACAAAAAGAGGCGCTGTTAATGAAAGACCCTTTATTATAATTTATATTTCTTTGTGAAATGGATGATGTAAAATGAATTCCTTCAATTCTCATTACCTCATATACCTAGAATCTTCCGAAACATAACAAATCATTTCACCACATACCATATTCAATTTATTCACAATAAATAAATTTTTCCCGATAGAATTTCCCATAGGTAATCTAGCAACGACTGCCAGCTAACCAGAAGAACAGCTCATTTTATTTTATGACCATCTATATATCCGATAATGACAGTGGTTTCGCCATAATGAATAAGAGCGTTGTGAATTTCCGAGTATAGAGCGTCCTTCTAATTATGCATCTTATAACAACTTGAGGCTGCAGCGAAAGCATGCAAATACCGCTCGCTGAAGAGTTGTGTGTCTTTCGACCGAAGAAGTTTAAGAAGATGCGTCGCAAATCAATATGTGTCTGTATTCAACCGAATACATTCAGATTTGAAGCGAGAATCAGTATTCCAGTGTTGCCGCTCCAAAATAATAGTTACTTATCTTTGCTAATAATTTCTTTATTAAAAGGTTTCCGAATAAGAGGTTTCATTTTGATATTGAGAAAAAACAAGCATATTTCAAGAGTCATCAATGAAAGTTTATTTCATTGTGAAGAAGAGAAGATACGCCATAGACAATGAAAAACGATAAGCCAACTGGCTACAGTTGCAGCACCATATCCTATTCATGAAATTTTCCATGACCAATTCGCACCACTGCGGTTATATGTTTTCGATAACTTCACGAATTCCATATTAAAGGTCTTAAATCGATTGTGGAGCTCAAATTTTTCTACTAGTTTCATCAAGTTTTTTGCAAACCGTGACTCCAAAACTTTCACCAATTTTGTAGTGAAGTATGTATCGTTCCATTTTAAGCAATGGCGTAGTTTTCACTTGTCAAATTTCAAAAGATGACAGCTTCAAAAGTGATAGCTGCCCATACAGCGGGCTATTCAAAATGAAACCTTATTGAAAAACCCTTTATAATATAGGGTGACAAGTAAAACCTCGGACAAACTTATTTTCATTCAACTTTTTTGAACAGAAGAAATTAAACAAAACAACAACGAATAATAATAACATAAACATTTGGTGATAATTTATTTAAGTGGTTTTCGAAGAGGCTTCCTTTTGCGACGATACATAGCTTCAGACACTTCTTGAAATTGTTGGCAATGGGTCGGAGCTCTCCATGCGTTAATCGGTCCCATTCCCTGCGCAGAGATTGCTTCATCGACTCCAAATTTTTGTGGTGTTCAGTGGCGGATTAAAGGTCCAGAGCGCCCTAGGCAATAACTTTGTCAGCGCCCCTGTACCGGCCATAAATGGCCATCTTAATTAAAAATTCTGAGCTCGCGCGCCCCTGGTAACTACGCGCCCCTAGGCACGTGCCTAGTTTGCCTTACGGATAATCCGCCACTGGTGGTGTTTAGCACACGCCCTGGCTCTAAATTCGACCACACACTGTAGTCCAATGGGTTGAGATCCGGCGAGTAGGGCCGCCATTCTGCAGATGTGATGAAACCCGGAAAATGGGTCTTACACCATCCTTCTGTCATTTTCGCTTTGTGAACCAGAGCGGAGTCCTGTTGAAAGGTCTAATGCGTGTCGCCGAAGTGCTGCTGGGCCCACGGAAGTACTACAGCCTCGAGAATATCACAGCAGTAGACTTCTTGATTGATTTTGACCCCTTGATCGACGAAAACCAAGGATGTTTTGCCGCTGGTGCAAACTCCGCCCCAGACTATGACGGATTGCAGATTCTGACGATGTTCGACGATGGCCGACGTATTGTGAGCTTCTGCGGACCAGACTCTGTCTTTTTGGTGATTGTGGGATTCCTCTACGGTGAAAAGCTTCTCGTCTGTGAAGAGATTGCGCTCCCATTGATGACCGGAGGCGAGACGAAGGAGTTTGCGACACCTTTAGAGACGCGCTCGTTTTCATCCGTGCGGAGTTGAACTTTTTGAAGCTTTTATGGCTTGAGGTTGTGCTCCTGTTTGGACATTTGACGGACGGATTTACGGTTGATACCAGTCTCACGGGCTATTTTCCTTATGGAGACCCTCGGATTTCGATTGACTCACTTCTTGACGATGTTGCTATTGCTAGGCGCATTGACAGTGCGTTTTCTCCCATTTTCTGGACGACGACCATCATAGCCAAGCTTCTTGAATCGGCCAATTGCATCGGACACGGCATATTGAGCGAACGAACATTTTCGCAGTGACCAAAATTTCACAACATTTGTTTGACATTCTAACACTCTATAAAAGAAAGAAATATCATACTGAAAATTCACATATTAGTACGAGAAAGTATAGGGAATCTAATAGAGTAAAAATTATTTGGCTGCGCGCTAAAATACTTTTGTTTCAGAACACAGTAAAATTTGTCCGAAGTTTTTCTTGTCACCCTGTAATGTTAAATTATTTGACAGTTTTAAAGCTTCCATTGTTACAAAATCACATATAATATCCAATAACAAATTAAGGTAAGTACGAAAATTTACCATCAACACCAAAACTCTGTGAAGGCTTAAATGCAGGTTATGACCATGACCCAACAAGGTAGCTCAATTCAAGCATATAAACTTTACTTGGGCATACAAAAAGCTTGGCATAAAATATATAAGTTTGGCTTGGATTTTTGAAAGGCTTAACTTTAAATAGAAAAGCTTGGCTTGCTATTGAGCATTTTCAAGCTTTTCCTGATTGATCCAGCTTTTAGTTCTTTTATTATTCGAAGCTAGGTCAATTCGCCATCAGAGTCACTATATTACTATTCGTTACTGTAGTCATATAGGTTCAATCATATTTCTCACTGGACTCATATGAAATATCTCAATACAAAGTACAGTCTTCAAGTCTCTCGTATTTTTTATGCACATGTTCAGATGACAGGTACGGAATATTTGGCATCGTTAAAACCGAATATATTCGATCTTTCCATTAGGTCATGCACATAAAAAAATTTTAGTTGGTCAGTTCAATATTGAATTACTATGGACACTTAAAGCCCTATGGCAATGTTGGCGTGTGTATTTGTTGTGTATAAACATGAGCAAGGCCAAGAACACGTCTGAAAAGAAGTACCCAGGCAGTAAAATATGTAACAGAAGCAGACAACCCTTAAAAGCCCATCCATCAATCGCAAGGTGCTCATGAAAGCCGACCAACTGGTCAAAGAAGGAGCGAAGAATATCCTTACGAAGAATGGGTCCATTTTCGCTCACTAGAAAAAATTAGTTGATCATCCGAAATAGGATAAATGAGACTACAAAAAGATAACCACTGTTTGCCACAGTTATCGGAAACACCAGAGACTGATCGAATAAGATAATAAGATCAGTTCAGAATTGAATAATAAGAGCGCTGTGGATCCAACTAATGCTGTTAGATTGAAGAAGTCCTTTCGTGGTGAAAGCAACCAGCAGGTTCAAAATGACAATACCTCAAACTCCCATATTATGCATTCACCAAATTATTTGACCACAATTGAATACGTCAGCGCTATCAAATTGCATATCAGCACCTTGGAAACTAAAGGCCTATGGCCCAAGAAAGTGAAAATATGTCTAGGCTGATGTGGCAGAATAGAATTCCTATGCCACATTTTGCCGAAATGTCCCTTGTGACACACTAAGATGATAACTGGACATAACTACATCAAGCGAATAGCAAACATGGCGACTAAGAAAGGGTGGTAAATAATGGAAGACTCCTATATACAAAATATGGGGGGAATTCTAAACGAACCTTTTATTGTGTTTGAAGCAGAATGAACTGGTTTATGTAGGAGTACCATGTGAGTTGCTTGTATGCTTTAGAAGAAACATATCTACTCGAGCAAGCGGTTTCACGGTCAGCCCAAGTTCCTTCGTCATCGAAGTGCTCTACCCCGAAAAACGTGTCAGGTATTGCATAATGTATGTTCATGGGCTCTGGTCCAAAGAGTTCCTAAACAACAATTTCCAGCAGAATTAGAGCATAATTGTCATTACAACAATAAGCGACAACTGGTCAGTCCACACTGACTACAACCGCAGGTCTTATACTACCGTTTTATACAATCAAGTGTCAAAATTTTCTCTGGTTCTTTGGTTTCCCTTTAACTGTTTATAATATCTCACTCTGCTCTAGCATCCATACAATTAATGTAATTTTGTGGACGTAACAAACATATTTATATAGACCTCTTACTATATGGATTTCTTCGAAACCGTTCGTAGTATTGACTCCGAACCACTATCGTTGACCTTTGAACTGCTGCAGAAAACAGTAGCATTGGGAATAGCATAATGACGTTTTCATCGACGAATCGCGATTCTGTATGGGCAGACACTATCATCTTAAGGGTGAGAAGCCGCCGTGAAGATCTGAATTTGGTGTTCAGAGGCATGTACACAGGATTGTGGTAGTTGTTTGGGGGCTTTTGTCTTTCGTAGGCAATCACAATTTCTCTTCATTTGAATCAATGTGATAACTTCGCATTATGTTGATGATGTCCTATAATCCACTTCACTGTTTTGTCTAGATTCCTCTCACTCGTCTTTTTTCAGTAAGACAACGCACGTTTGCATATTGCTCGTCAGACTATGGACTTTCTGCAAGAAGCAGACGTTAATGTCGGATTTAAATCCAGAATGAGAATAATCTATAGACTCTGACATAATTAATCCATGAAGTTCACTTGCTTGGAACGAGGTGCCAGCAGTAGACATTGATCATCTCAGTTTATCGATGACTCAGCGTGAATAGGAGCGTGCGTTCTCAGCTACGGAGGCGAAATTTCATTCAATTTTTTTTCGGATTACATGTGAATAAAATCCCTTGTAAATGTTATCGTTTCTTTCTTGATGTAATGCTATCACGTCGCCACAAAATCTAGTTGAATAATTCTTCCTCTGGAGTATAAAAATTCTAAGGTTACTGAGTATATATTGAAGAATATGAGGTTGATTTATGCTCGAATTTCTCTGTTATATGTCAAAATGAAACGAAGTGGGATTTATTCCTTTGGCTTTTCCACACTCATAAAAATAAACTGAAACAATAGTAACCACGATTAAACGTAGTAACCACAATTGCTGGCAGCATGGTAAGAGAAAAAAACATTTATTTCAAACCGATTTGCATTTGTCCGAAAGCAATATAAATAAATTGTTATCAGAAAAAACCATCATTAGTAAGAATCAATTATACATGTAATTTCTGATTACAATAAATCCCACTGACAATGCATAATTATAGAAACTTCACCGATAAAAATATCACGACATCGGATTCATTTTCTTCAGCATGCAAATTTATAATTACTCATTTGAATATTCAAATTCGAAGATCGTTGCGATATAATCGGTGTCGATGATATATACAGGTGTACTCAAAATTTATCTATCGTATTTTTCTCAGAGCGGGATTAAGAAGTTTCGAAAAACCTCAGCAAATTTTACATGACAATTATTATACCCAATTCAGGATGTGTGAAATTTTTCCGCATATATACTCTATTACTTGTCTCAACAAGCACTTCTTTAGTGATCACATGACATTGGGAGAAAAGCGAGCCTTAGGACAGTAATGTTGCCTGGCCTAAGTGAAATACTTTATTTTCAAATAAATATAGATTAAACATTTATCCTGAAAGGTTTTCCTGAAATATTACAGATTAAAACTGTATCTTACATATCATATAGATTCATTCTGTTAACCTCACTATAAATTTTTATTTCAATTTTATAAAAATTTTTTCTCAAAAACTTTTGCATTTTGGGAAAGGAATTTGGTTTTCATAAAATATATGACCCCCCTTAAAATTCATAAGTCACCAATATGCTCTGTTGTATCATATATCAATAACGCCCTTGAAGAACTAGCCTCTGAAAAAATTCAATTAATTAATTAAAATATCCAAAAAACAAGCACATTTTATCTCATCCTCTTTAATAAAGATTCAATGGAGCTCACAAAAAAACTAAAGAATGTTAGCCCTTCATATAAGAATATTCTAGTATCATTTGATGTCGTTAATATGTTCCCGATTATACCAAATTTATGAATATAATAGGTAATACCCTAACAGGAAATAACATTACTCCGGTCATAAAAAAAGAATTTTGACCTTTTCGAAATTTGCGTGGACGAAAATTATTTTCAATATTATAACAACATATTGGTTTGCTTCTGTGGAACATACTCAGAAGAAGAGTGCTTGGAAATAAACAAAGTCCATGAATATCCCGATATTCAAACACTAAAAATAAATTTAGAAATATATATATATATATATACATCTTTGAGAATTTTAAGCAATTAACTAGAAATTCGTAATAAAGGCTATCGGTAATTGAATTAATCGAAAATATGTGAAATCAAAAGATTTATAAATTAAATGAAGAAACCAAATGTTTTTATATCCCTTCTTTCAGTATTTAGGATGCTTAGGTTGAACGTTGAATGATTATGAAATGAATACTTGAAAGTTTTCAACCCTAGAATATTAATCTCACAAATTTCACGAGGGCCAATTACATTTATCGCTTCACATCGGATGTTTGAACTGGGTGATACCAATAGCAGCTATCTAATCTCAAATCGGGGGTATACGATCAGATCACTAGTGTCTGTGTCATGAATAGCACAAGGAAAATATAAGCGCTTCGCAAAACATTGTTGCTTGGATATGTAGAAGAAATTGGAAAAAAGTATACCTTTTCGTCCAGAACAGTTGTCTAAAATAGCTGCATGTTTCAGTTTCCTTTCTGATGACTCTGATGATAATCAGAGCGAGGGATCTGAACTGGAAGACAATATAGAAGAAGAGCCATCCTAAGATTCTGGAAGTGAATTTCGTCCTTCTAATAAATAGTGAGGATGAAGAAGATTTCATCAGGCAAAAGTGCGAAGATTACTAAGAAGGATTTACCTTATGTAATAAAACCTTTTTTGAAAAAAGTAATATTAGTGATAATAAACATATTTTGTGAAAACATTGATAAAGAAAAAGACCTGTCCAAATGAAGATCGACTAATGAATTAGGTAGTTCGTTCACGAGAAGGCAGGTTAACATGAAGGGCAAAAATCGTTACAGCAAGGAATTCAAAAAGAAACTTGGTTCATATTTTTCCAAGGCATATACAGATATTTTCATACTTATCCCCATTGAATGCTTTCAAAATATTCATATCTGATAACATATTCGACGATATACTGAAACGTACGAATTCTTTGATCACTTTAAAAGCTTTTAAGTATAAATTGAAATCACTCACAAATTGTACAGTTACCAATGACGAATTTTCAGACCTGTTTGAACTGTTAATTTTTGCAGCGATCATCTTCAACACTTCTCTTTGATGAAAGAAGATATATTATGTATTACCCACAAAGCGACAATGAGTAAAGATCGGTAATATTCTTATTGATTGCTTGAGATTTGATGACAAAGCCACCAGACTCAAGAGGAAAGAAAACGACCCATTTGCTGGAATAGAAGATATATGGGATATTTTCATAGAAATCAGCAAAAATGCATATAAACCTTGCTCATATATAACAACAGATAAGCAGTGGCTAACTTTTCGGGGTAGATGTACTTTCTGAATGTACATTCCCAATAAGCCCTCGATATATGCTTATTGTCGATATATTGAAATTGTCACGATTTGTGATGCAGCTTCAAAATATATGGTGAATACAGCTCCATATTTTGGCAAGAAGATAGATTCAGGAGGCTTGCCGCTTGCAGAATATTATGTAAAAGAGTTTGCAACAGCCATTTTAAGGTTTCTTCCTTAACAACGGATAACTGGTTCACTTCTGTATCGTTAGCGGACGAACTGTTAAGAGAACCATATAAAACGCAAGAAGAAACGAGAAATATCCCCAGAGATGTTAGATATAAAGAATAGAAAAGTCGAATTTTTTCTTCGACAAAGAGAAGGTGCTTGTTTTTTACAAAGCAAAGAGCAACAAAATATTTTGTTGCTATCAACCATGCATGAAGGCTCTTCAATTTCTGCATGTGAAAACCCGAACTAATTGAGACATATAATCAAACAAAGGATTCTGTGGGCACATTTGATCAAATGTTTTCCAGTATGTCTACTTCTAGAAGAACAAAAGAGATGCATGTTTTATGGCATGTATTGATTCGTTCGAAATCTACAACCAATCAAGAACGAAAAATTGACTCAATGCTGTCAACAGAAGGACATATATGCTGATGCTTCAGGAAAGCTTAATCGAACCTTGGTTGAAGGAACGAAAAAATGTGCCAACTTTGAGACGCGTTTTTTTTTATTTATGGCGAGCGGGCGTCTATCCACCCTACCACTGCGTTCGCACGGACT
Source organism: Megalocaria dilatata (assembly GCA_034642435.1). Lineage (NCBI taxonomy): Eukaryota > Metazoa > Arthropoda > Insecta > Coleoptera > Coccinellidae > Megalocaria > Megalocaria dilatata. Next base: position 29,175,783 of record CM067858.1, read on the forward strand.
ATTGTGGTTCTCCCCTAATTTATATCTCCCTGACGCGATCCAGTTTTTGGATAAAACAGATAATCTTGTTCAGGGGTAATTTTTTCAGTTCGCAGTGGGCTATAAATGTCTGATGCGACTCACCGCAAGGCACTCTGAGACGATGTGCATGGCTGTTTCAGTGTCCTCAAAACACGTCTTCAGCCCGACCGATTTTATGCAAATGCGCTTTCCGTCTGCAGTGACCTGTCATAATTCCGACAAGTGTTCTTAGTTTGACCCTATCCAGACCTAGCGCTAGGTTCACCATCTTTTTGTTCGAAGCTGTTCCAAGGAACACCTTCGAATGTTTCAGGCCAGAATGGCTCCGCCAGAAAGACTCTAGCCTTGAGTTCATTCTGCCTGTTATCGCCTGCTTAGCCACGTCATGTGGATATGGTTCCGGTCCCACCAGAGGCAGCGCAGCTCCAGCAAACGCCAGCCGATCTGCCTCCTCGTTACCCAAATAGTTCGAGTGGCTGGATTTCAGAGCTTTTAGTACTGACTGACTACCAGTAAATATTTTGATTTTGCCATGGTAGATTTGCCGTTTTATTAGAAGTTCTACCGCAATAGCAAATATTTCTGCCTGGAATATGGTTGCCGTGAAGATATCAACACTATGCTGGGGAAATCAATGTAAGATGAAACAACAGTTCCTTCTAAGACATCCCAAACCATATGTAATATTTGCCCAGAGAAAAAAAGAAGAATGACCACCAATCTTTGTGACCAAAGTCGGAAACCGTTTTGTCTTGAGCATCGAGGAAAAATTTGCACAAATTGTTGTAAAACATTGAAATAATTCGCATAAAAATTAAATTTATATTGTGAAGATAGTATGTTATTACATTCAACAGTGTTTCATTGACTGAAAATGACCCTATTATAAGAGAAAAATCATATCGAATGCGCAGTCGTGAGATTTACGAATGTTTAGTAATAATGTATGAAAAAATATTAATTGATAAGATTAGTATTCTAGGGTTAAATAATTAGTGGAAGATTTGTATTTCTGTTTCCTTCGTGAAACTTTTCTGTATAAATAATAATTTAGTTTTCAAAAACAAAAGTTTTCAAAAACTAAATATTCAATGATCTAGACTGCATATCCGGTTCTGTGATAAAGTCCACCACTATGGACGAAATATACGTCAGAACCGATAAAATAAAGTGAGATAGAAACGTGTGTTTCATTTATGTAAATTGTTAATTGCTATGACCGCTCCTATGCCATGAAGGATACCAAAACAAAATGAATTCAGATCAAACTAATTATTATTCCTACAAAATTTGCAAAACCACAAATATAGAGTAGGAAACAAGATGTAACCAGTTCCACTCGATAATGTTGCTTTATTACACCATTCTGAGTATTCCTAGAGTTTTTCGTTATTTATATGCGGGCAATTTTCAAGTAATTAAGAGTAATAACATTTTTATTGTCGAGCCATTTAAAGAGGACAAATCTACGATAATTCGAGTCCGAACAATGATTGGATAAAACATGAGGTATTTGAGATAATGCCGTGAGCGGACGAGATATTTTAAACACGGGGTACTTTATCTCGAATCGCCCATCTAGGAAATGAGAGGATTTAGGTGCCATAATTGAGGCACTTCAAGATTACGGTGTGAATTCATATGGTTGCGGTTGAAATACCTCCTCTTACTTGAGAATGTAAAAAACATGGACAAATAGAGGAAACGAATTAAAAAATGCAGCGCACTAAAAACTTGCATGTGAGGATATCAACGGAAAGGAAATACTTAAAGAAGGAATAAATTCGCGTACATGTACACTGCAAAAGACCTGTTTAGTTTCTTTCAAAACATTAAAATTTTATTCCGGATGAAGGAACAAATGGACCCGACAAATATGACTTCCAAAACCACTACTATCGGGTGCTTTTTTAGAGTGATAGAACTTTCGATAGAGATAAGTGTGATTTGACACAAGGTAGAAGCCATGTTGTTTTGATATTTCAGTAAGCATTGACAAATTATCATGGAAAGACTCACACCGCAACAACGTTCACAAATTGTTGAAATTTCTTTTCAAAATCAGTGTTCTATTCACCACACTTATAGAGCACTTCATGAAATTTATGGTTTACATAATCGTACATCAGAGCAGCTTATTCGTCGATATATCTATAGATTCCGGACAACATTTTCTCTATTCGATGCAACAACAACAAGACAAAGAAATTAAGTACAGAATTAAAATATCGCTACTGTACGTCATAATGTTAATGATGATCCAAATTTGTCTATTCGTCGACGTTCACAACAAGTTGGACTCTGCATCCACCACATGGAAAATTTTGTGTAAAGATCTTGGTCTACACCCATACAAGATCCAACTAGTTCAAGAACTAAAGCCACTTGACCATAATAAGCGTTGTTTGTTTGCTGATTGGGCCTAGAACATCTTGAAGTTGATACACTTTTCTATCGTAAAATTGTATTTAGTGATGAAGCTCATTTCTGGTTGAACGGCTATGTGAACAAGCAAAATTGCCGTATATGGAGTGGAAACAATCCTCAAGAAGTTCTGCAGGTTTCATTGCATCCTGAAAAATGCACTCACTGTATTGTGTGCTTTACACGCTGGAGGCATCATCGGTCCATATTTCTTTAAAAACGATGCTGGAGTTGATGTAACAGTGAATGGTGCTCGTAACAGATCGATTATCAATGATTATTTGTTTCAAAACATGAATGGTATCGACCATAAAGTGTTTTGGTTTCAACAAGATGGTGCTACACCTCATGTTGCTACCGTAACAATTGATTTATTGAAAGAAATATTTCGGGGTATAACATTATTTCGAGAAATGGTCCAATTACTTGGCCTCCAAGATCATGCGACATATTATTATTATTATTATTATTTATGATGAGCGGGCGTCTGTCCACCCTACCACTGCGTCCGCACGGACTATTGTGGTTCACCCCTAATTTATATCTCCCCGACGAGATCCAGTTTTTGGATAAAACCGATAATCTTGTTCAGGGGTAATTTTTTCAGTTCGCTGTGGGCTATAGAGGCCGGGCCAAAGACCTCGAATCTGATGCGACTCACCGCTGGGGACTCTGAGACGATGTGCATGGCTGTTTCAGCGTCCTCAAGACAGCCTGCATTCATTGTCTTCAGCCAGACCGATTTTGTGCAAATGCGCTTTCAGTCTGCAGTGACCTGTCATAATTCCGACAAGTGTTCTTAGTTTGGCCCTATCCAGACCTAGAGCTAGGTTCGCCATCTTTTTGTTCGGAGCTGTTCCAAGGAACAACTTCGAGTGTTTCAGGCCAGAATGGCTCCGCCAGAAAGACTCTAGCCTTGAGTTCATTCTGCCTGTTATCGCCTGCTTAGCCACGTCATGTGGCTATGGTTCCGGTCCTACCAGAGGCAGCGCAGCTCCAGCAAACGCCAGCCGATCTGCCTCCTCGTTACCCAAATAGTTCGAGTGGCTGGATTTCAGAGCTTTTAGTACTGACTGACTATCAGTAAATATTTTGATTTTGCCATGGTAGATTTGCCGTTTTATCAGAAGTTCTGCCGCAATAGCAAATATTTCTGCCTGGAATATGGTTGCCGTGAAGATATCAACACTATGCTGGGAAAATCAATGTCAGATGAAACAACAGTTCCTTCTAAGACATCCCAAACCATATGTACTATTTGCCCAGGGAAAAAAAGAAGAATGACCACCAATCTTTGTGACCAAAGTCGGAAACCGTTTTGTCTTGAGCATCGAGGAAAAATTTGCACAAATTGTTGTAAAACATTGAAATAATTCGCATAAAAATTTTATTTATATTGTCAAGATAGTATGTTGTTACATTCAACAGTGTTTCATTGACTGAAAATGACCCTATTATAAGAGAAAAATCATATCGAATGCGCAGTCGTGAGATTTACGAATGTTTAGTAATAATGTATGAAAAACTATTAATTGATAAGATTAGTATTCTAGGGTTAAATAATTAGTGGAAGATTTGTATTTCTGTTTCCTTCGTGAAACTTTTCTGTATAAATAATAATTTAGTTTTCAAAAACAAAAGTTTTTGAAAACTAAATATTCAATGATCTAGACTGCATATCCGGTTCTGTGATAAAGTCCACCACTATGGACGAAATATACGTCAGAACCGATAAAATTAAGTGAGATAGAAACCTGTGTTTCATTTATGTCAATTGTTAATTGCTATGACCGCTCCTATGCCATGAAGGATACCAAAACAAAATGAATTCAGATCAAACTAATTATTATTCCTACAAAATTTGCAAAACCACAAATATAGAGTAGGAAACAAGATGTAACCAGTTCCACTCGATAATGTTGCTTTATTACACCATTCTGAGTATTCCTAGAGTTTTTCGTTATTTATATGCGGGCAATTTTCAAGTAATTAAGAGTAATAACATTTTTATTGTCGAGCCATTTAAAGAGGACAAATCTACGATAATTCGAGTCCGAACAATGATTGGATAAAACATGAGGTATTTGAGATAATGCCGTGAGCGGACGAGATATTTTAAACACGGGGTACTTTATCTCGAATCGCCCATCTAGGAAATGAGAGGATTTAGGTGCCATAATTGAGGCACTTCAAGATTACGGTGTGAATTCATATGGTTGCGGTTGAAATACCTCCTCTTACTTGAGAATGTAAAAAACATGGACAAATAGAGGAAACGAATTAAAAAATGCAGCGCACTAAAAACTTGCATGTGAGGATATCAACGGAAAGGAAATACTTAAAGAAGGAATAAATTCGCGTACATGTACACTGCAAAAGACCTGTTTAGTTTCTTTCAAAACATTAAAATTTTATTCCGGATGAAGGAACAAATGGACCCGACAAATATGACTTCCAAAACCACTACTATCGGGTGCTTTTTTAGAGTGATAGAACTTTCGATAGAGATAAGTGTGATTTGACACAAGGTAGAAGCCATGTTGTTTTGATATTTCAGTAAGCATTGACAAATTATCATGGAAAGACTCACACCGCAACAACGTTCACAAATTGTTGAAATTTCTTTTCAAAATCAGTGTTCTATTCACCACACTTATAGAGCACTTCATGAAATTTATGGTTTACATAATCGTACATCAGAGCAGCTTATTCGTCGATATATCTATAGATTCCGGACAACATTTTCTCTATTCGATGCAACAACAACAAGACAAAGAAATTAAGTACAGAATTAAAATATCGCTACTGTACGTCATAATGTTAATGATGATCCAAATTTGTCTATTCGTCGACGTTCACAACAAGTTGGACTCTGCATCCACCACATGGAAAATTTTGTGTAAAGATCTTGGTCTACACCCATACAAGATCCAACTAGTTCAAGAACTAAAGCCACTTGACCATAATAAGCGTTGTTTGTTTGCTGATTGGGCCTAGAACATCTTGAAGTTGATACACTTTTCTATCGTAAAATTGTATTTAGTGATGAAGCTCATTTCTGGTTGAACGGCTATGTGAACAAGCAAAATTGCCGTATATGGAGTGGAAACAATCCTCAAGAAGTTCTGCAGGTTTCATTGCATCCTGAAAAATGCACTCACTGTATTGTGTGCTTTACACGCTGGAGGCATCATCGGTCCATATTTCTTTAAAAACGATGCTGGAGTTGATGTAACAGTGAATGGTGCTCGTAACAGATCGATTATCAATGATTATTTGTTTCAAAACATGAATGGTATCGACCATAAAGTGTTTTGGTTTCAACAAGATGGTGCTACACCTCATGTTGCTACCGTAACAATTGATTTATTGAAAGAAATATTTCGGGGTATAACATTATTTCGAGAAATGGTCCAATTACTTGGCCTCCAAGATCATGCGACATATTATTATTATTATTATTATTTATGATGAGCGGGCGTCTGTCCACCCTACCACTGCGTCCGCACGGACTATTGTGGTTCACCCCTAATTTATATCTCCCCGACGAGATCCAGTTTTTGGATAAAACCGATAATCTTGTTCAGGGGTAATTTTTTCAGTTCGCTGTGGGCTATAGAGGCCGGGCCAAAGACCTCGAATCTGATGCGACTCACCGCTGGGGACTCTGAGACGATGTGCATGGCTGTTTCAGCGTCCTCAAGACAGCCTGCATTCATTGTCTTCAGCCAGACCGATTTTGTGCAAATGCGCTTTCAGTCTGCAGTGACCTGTCATAATTCCGACAAGTGTTCTTAGTTTGGCCCTATCCAGACCTAGAGCTAGGTTCGCCATCTTTTTGTTCGGAGCTGTTCCAAGGAACAACTTCGAGTGTTTCAGGCCAGAATGGCTCCGCCAGAAAGACTCTAGCCTTGAGTTGATTCTGCCTGTTATCGCCTCGTTAGCCACGTCATGCGGTATTCCCAGGAATGGTTCCGGTCCTACCAGAGGCAGCGCAGCTCCAGCAAAGGCCAGCCGATCCGCCTCCTCGTTACCCAAATAGTTTGAGTGGCTCGGTATCCAAACCAGAGTGAGTCCGTTATACATACCGAGCCTGTTTAAAGCCGTGCGGCAACTCCAGACTGTTTTGGATGTAAAACAGCTGGATTCCAGAGCTTTTAGTACTGACTGACTGTCAGTAAATATTTTGATTTTACCGTGGTGGATTTGCCGTTTTATCAGCAGTTCCGCCGCGGTCTCAATGGCAAATATTTTTGCCTGGAATATGGTTGCGTTTTGACCGAGACTCAATGAGATGTTAATTCTCGGTTTACTCCCATAGACTCCTGCTCCTGTTCCGTTCGTCGTTCGCGAGCCGTCTGTGAACAAGCCAAGGTCGGTTCTCAATAGAACCTCAGCATGCTGGGTCCTTTCGTCCCGGCTGGGGACGATTACATTGAAATTCCGTTCCTGGCTCGTGATTTTTGACATTAGATCCGTGGGCATCGATAAGATACTGTTCGTTAAAAGCTCGTCCAGCAGTCTTGAGCCTCCCATCACTATTGCCTCTGGCCTGTCATTCGCCAGTTGATATAGTTTGTATGTGGTCCGTTCCGCCTCTCTCTGCACGAGTAGGTGCAGGCGTGGTAGATTTAGTAGGACCTCCATGGCTGCCATGGGTGTGGTGCGAAACGCACCTGTAATTGCAAGGCAAGCCTGTCTCTGTAGTCGGGTGAGCTTTTGTTCGCCAACCGTTTGTTGGCCTTACTTCCACCACGCTACAGCGCCATACACTATCCGTGGTCTAATTACCATAGTGTATAGCCAGTACATCTGCCTGGGCTTTAGGCCTCAGGTTTTACCACAGATTCGCCTGCAAGTCCAGAAACCTATTCTGGCTTTATGACACACTTTATCCAGGTGTGCATTCCAGGTGAGGGTCTTGTCCAGGACTATTCCCAGGTATTTTGCCTCAAATGAGAATTGTATTATTTCACCTCGGATAGTCGGCGGTTCTGAACCATTCAACTCCCGTTTTTTAGTGAATGGTACTATAACTACCTTTTGCGGGTTAAGAGACATGTGTTTTCTTATACACCATTTGTCAATAGTGTTCAGTATCTCTTGAAGGACGGCCGATATCGTCACCTCCGATTTACCTTTCACCATGATTGCCAGGTCATCAGCAAATGCTTGAACGTCGACTTCCCACAGCGAAATGATCGCTAGCAGGTCATCAACGAGAAGGGTCCACAGTAAGGGTTAGAGAATACCTCCCTGCGGACAGCCCTTCGCAGCCTTGAACTCGAAGACCTCATCCTGGTATGAGGTCTTTATTGTTCAGCCGCATAGCATTGCCTGTATCCATCTACAGGATAGTGGGTCGATTCCTCTCGCAGCGATAGCCTCAGCGAGAGAAGCCGGCAGCGTATTGTTAAAAGCACCTTCAATGTTCAGAAACGCTGTTAGTGCTATCTCTCGATTATCGAGAGATTGGTTTAATTTTCCGACCAGATTATGCAATGCAAGTTCTGGGGACTTGCCAGCCTGGTAGGCGTATTGATGAGGGCTAGGGGGACTGTCAATCATGCGACATAACTCCACTGGATTATTTTCTTTGGGATTATGTCAAGTCATTGATTTATGCTGATAAACCAGAAACAATAGACGCTTTGGAAGCCAACATGACTGGTGTTATTAATGAAATAACTGAATTTCTCGAAAAAGTGGTCCAAAATTGTTCTGGACATATGCCGGAAATTATTTTTAAAACATAAATGTCATAAAATTATCTTTTAAATAAAAAAAATTGGCTTCAATCTTAATTTAAATGTGTTTTATTTCAATTTCTATTTCTATCACTCCAAAAAAAACACCCGATAATATGCCGGTTAACTTCGATTATTTCTGTATTTTATCAAGCCTACTTGGGCGTTGTTTGAAACATTAAAAATACCTGAACAGAATCGACTTGACTAAATTTGCACGTAATTAGCTGTAACAGTGTCGGGATCATGAACACTATTCGCAATTTCAGCCGCATGGCATGCATTTTCACCTTAACCAAAGAAAAACTGTAAGATGTACCGAATTTCTCTTTGTTGACTTTTTAACACCTCATAATTCATAGCTGAATCGACCAAACAAAAATGGCAAAAGAATAGTTTCAGTGTGAAATTTCACCTTGACAACGAGCATAAATGTGAAATTGATTCATGGATACTTTACGAGATATCGAGCACTATAGCTTTCTACCGCAACTATAATGGATTTTCTTTTCCCTAACCTTTAATTTGGTGCCATGTACATCAGTAAGATTGGGTTTCAAACAAAAAAATAGACTATAATGCAATTAGCTCCAAAAAAATTCACACATATAAAAAATGAAGACCCAAAAACACCATGCACCCTTTAACTTTATTAATCAGAAGTTGAATAACTATATGGTAAATATTATAGAGTTTAAGTGGTAAGTAAGCTTTTGTGGAATAAACGTTTCTGGGTGAGTGTAAGGCAAAATCTTTGCTGATGTTGTGCTGTAATTTTGGTGGGCGAACTTAGCGTTGTAATCCAAATATTCTGCGATGGATGTACGTTTTTATTATTCCGAATAAAAATACAAAATTCTTTAGTGTCATACTTACGAAAAGTTTAACAGTATAATAAACTTAAGAATCCATCAATTTCACTCGATTCAATAAGAAGTGTTCTCTTTGCTTAGTCTTCGTCAGTTTGAATTAATAACAAACAAATGGATCAGATTCGCGCAACTATATGTCGAGATACGATAAGACAAATTTACATATATCCTCTCGAAGTCTGCGCTGTAAGAAAGTCTTTGGATAAGCCATTCCTTGTCTTTTGGGATACGTTGGTCTGATTGTATATTTTTGTTGTAACATTCATTCAAATTTACGATATATTTTTTAAAAGTATCAAGCATATTTCTTTGAATTCTTTTATTCCCTTTAGTAATGTGTTATAAGTGTTTAATTCTATGTGTCTACTAAATTGACACAGTGTGTTCTTAGACATTTATTTAACACAATTCTAAAAGTTTTGGAACGAAAATTTTTTTCAAATTAAAATTTGAAGGAGGTTAACAGAATTAATCTGTATGATATTTAAAATTGTTTAAATAATTTTTCGAACGAATATAAAACCTCTTTTTGTTATTTTAAATGTGATGTGTTGTAAAAAGACGTAAAAGGTCTTTCATTAACAGTGCCCTATTTTGTTTTGATAAAACAAACACTTTACTCATCTGAAAAATATTGAAATTTTCACTTCGTTATAAAGTAGAATGGATACCATTAGTTATGAAACAAAGCATTATTTAAATATCCACCACAGAAACGCTGGCAGGAATGGTGTCGTTGAACCTAATTTTCCATGACTCTTTCGCACAAATCAGGTCGTATGTTAGCAATTACTCGTTCAATATTGATCTGTAAATCGTCTAAATTTGCTGCATGATTGCCGTAAACCAATGACTTAATGTCACTCCAAAGAAGGAAGTCCAATGGAGTTAAATCGCTGAGAATTATTTTCATGATTTGCATCATTTCCGATTTTTTTTAAGCACCCATTACTGAATACACAACGCTTTAAATAATCTGTTGGTTTGAGTTCTTGGGTTAAAACAATTTTGTATGGATATGAAACAGGGTCTTTTCGTGAAATTCGCCACAAAGACGTCTTTGAGATACCTAGTTTTCATGAACGTCAAGAAATCGATAAATTTTGGTCTTCACGACCACTTTTACCTACTGCAGCAATATTCTCTTCACTTCTTGCATTTTTTTTGTCTCACAGGTGCTGTAACATCATGAAGTGTGAAATTTGTTTTAAACTTCTTCACTAAACGTTCAACTGTTCTTTCATCCGGACCATTATAACGACCAAAATTGGAGTTGAAGCACGTAAAGTTAGAGTAACAGATCGCGATTTTTCATAATGAATTTGGATTATTTGTAAACGTTATTGGAGTGTGTACTTTTCCACGATTAAATGGTAGACATTGACAAATACAATTGTCAATGTCACAAATGAACAATGGCTGCTGCCATGCCTGAGTTATGTCAACTTAAAAATGGGGCGTTCCCAATGAATAACCCTTTATCAAATATTATTGATACTTCACATGAACTCACTTGGACAAGTCTTCCGCTAACTTCTTATATTGAAAGGGTTCTCTTCCAGCTGATCTATAATACTGTTTTCATGTTTTTCCAGATTTTGGTGGTGTAATGTCTAATTAGAAACGTACCATGGTGCATTTGTTAATGAAGGTAGTATTTTGGATTGAAATCGCTGTGCAATCTGAATATTGGAGGACTTAGCACATCCACAGAACTGTATAACGTATATATATATTAGTGCAGTTGTGGCTTTATAGATCAATACCTTATTTCGGAAAGATAGTTTCGGTTTTCCGCCTATTAGCCGATACATTCATCTAGTTTCAATATTTATTTGTGTCTTTTTAGCTTGAATGTATTGTTTCTAGTGAGGTGTTAGTCAAAGTGAATGCTCGGGTATTTTGCTTCTGTTTCAACTGGAATTTTGTTTTCATGTATTTTAACTGGTGGACATATATCCTTTTTGTAGGTGAATGTTTTCGTAAATTGCTGCTGCACCTTAAATATAAGAATGTTTTCAACTCAAGCGTTAGAAATCATCACTTCTATTATAGGTTATTATAGCTCTTTACCTCGTAACCTTTGAGAGCTAATCACATTTAATCTGTGAATTCCTAGTGCTGAGATTGTTAAAAAAAATTATATAACCATTTTTTCGGAGAAAATACCTTCATATAGTATACCTGAGTCTCTAAACTAATACTTACTTTTAATGTGGTCAAAATTGTTTTAAATGGAAATCCATGAGTTCTGATTTTTAGGAGGGATCCGAATAAACTCCGCCTAGAGGATTTAACTATGCAAGTTAGTAAATTCGAGAGCATTCCTTGAAGGAAATTTATTTTTATTTCACATCTCAAAAGCGGGAGAAAAGAAAATAATGCACAAAATGAAGACTGTGAAGACGGTTCACTGCTTGCAAATCCCCACGATCAGTATGCTACGGCGCGCTAGTTGAGACTTATATCTTACGTCGAGATGGAATGAAATGAGGAAAACTTACCAATTCCTCACCCCCTTTGTATTATCAGGAAGATATAGTACAGATCTTGATATCAACAATGCGGCAAATCACCATCCATGTCATCATAGGCGAAGTATTCCTGCCTTAAGTGATTTTACTCTATTTTTATTAATTTATACTCGGTACGTCGATCTGTCAAGAATCATTTACTTATTATGTATTAGAATAAAACTCAACTTTATTTTTGGCAAATACATTTAAAATTTCATAGGGGGTATTTAAACAAGACAAATTGTTTGGTGATAACAAAAAGAATTGAACTAATTTCTTTCAGAGGTGGATATAATTTCCTGAATTGGTGATCTGCTTAAATTTTTCATCGAATATATTTCTTCAAACCCTCTTTAAGAGAGAAGGTACATTTCGTTGAAAACGTTACGAAATACTATTTTTAGAAGAAGAATTTATATGACGTGATGCCTGTAAACAAAGCCACTGACAGTAACAGGTGTATAGTAAAATAAAAAAATGTATTATATATGAGACAGTAGTTTATTTCCACAAAAATGTTTGTACTACTACAATAATTGTTTCACTACGATGTGGCTTCTTCAGGTATTACATTGTACTGTCTGTGTGTAACCGAGTTTAAATACATTTTTAGGTACGTGACCAAATAATGGAAGCACAAGTCATAAAAACTCTAGGTGTTTATTGGAGTTTGCCGCTAAAAATGCCATTAAGGAAAGATATTCACTAATGGAAACTTATCAACATCTGTTTGTTCGTTCAAAAGGATCTAACGGGTATTATACCTGTTCATTTCAAGAAATTCTAAAAGTGTTAATCTAGAACTTTTGCTTTCAACGTGGATAATTTCATAATTATTGTTGAAATTATGCCTGAATTCCTTAAGATGATTAGCATATGTCGAATGTACAGAATTGGATATATAACCCCTTTGGTGTTCTTGGACACGTTTCTTGAATGATCTACCAGTCTGGCCAATGTATACTAAAGGGCAATCTTTGCAAGTCAACTTGTAGACTCCGGATTTATTTTCTCTATTTGTTTGATCTTTATTGTTTTTTTTGTAGGTACTAAGGTTATTAATTGTTTTAAAAGCCGCGTTATAATTGAAACAACTTTTGAAATATTCAGCAATATTTTCAGATAATCCATTGACATAAGGTAACGAAAAATATTTATCTGTATTGTCCTGTTTTATGATTGGGTACACCAGATTAAATGCCTTTTTTTTTGTTTATTGGATACCATTTTGTCTATAAGACAGGGAGTGCAACCGTTGTTTGACGCTATTTGTTTAATAATATTTAATTCTTTCAAAAGTTTTCTGAATTCAAAGGGACATTCAATAATCTATCAATGAAACTATTATATGCTGACATCTTTTGGTTGGTGGGGGGTTTGAAGTTTTATTTATTATGATGTCTGTATGTGTTGGTTTGTGAAAAATACTATAATAAAATCATGTAAATCATTTCATCTTGTTATAGTGAGGTCAAGAAAATTAATACTTTGTTTCAAAGTATTAATTTTTTTGATCTCTCTTATTATGTAATTAATACTTTGATTCAAAGTATTAATTTTCTTGACCTCACTTTGTCTGATGATGGGATAGTTCATTTCTCGAAACTCGAGTCACAAGAAAATGTGTAATATATATTTTTTGGCAGTAAAATATAGTAATTTCTACAATTTGTTTTAATTAGAGAAAATAAATCCGGAGTCTAAAAGTTGACTTGCAAAGATTGCCCTTTAGTATACATTGGCCAGACTGGTAGATCATTCAAGAAATGTGTCCAAAAACACCAAAGGGTTTATATATCCAATTCTGTACATTCGACATATGCTAATCATCTGCAGGTATAATTTCAACAATAATTATGAAATTATCCACGTTGAAAGCAAAAGTTCTAGATCAACACTTTTAGAACTTCTTGAAATCAACAGGTATAATGCCCGTAAAATCCTTTTGAACGAACAAACAGATGTAGATAAGTTTCCATTACTGAATATTTTTCCTTAATGGCATTTTTAGCGGCAAACTCCAATAAACACCTAGAGTTTTTATGACTTGTGCTTTCATTATTTGGTCACGTACCTTAAAATGTATTTAAACTCGGTTACACTGAATACCATCAGATAGTACAATGTAATACCTGAAGAAGCAACATCGTGGTGAAACAATTGTTGTAGTAGTACAAATATTTTTGTGGAAATGAATTACTGTCTCATATACATTTTTTAAATTAAAATGAGTTTCCACGAAGTAAAGACCGAATCAATCAAATATGTATAGTAAATTATTTGAGATGAAAGTCAGAGATTCCATTAGAAAGCATCACATCATGAAACATTCTCGAGAAATGTACTTCGTAAGGCTTTGCACCTACCCTCCCTTTCTTCGCAAAAATGTTTGAAGATTATTTTCTGAATGAATTCAATTAGATCACCAGTTCAGGAATTAAGGGCCATTTTATGAAATTCCCTCAATTTTCCTTTACTACTCAGGGCCCCTATTTAGTAAATTGGCAGATATACAATTTTCTTTCCTTTTCTTGACACCTCAAATCATCTCCTGGAATTATTTTGATTTATGACTTCCATTGCCTGAATATTTTTACACAATATTCTTTGATGTGAACGAAACCTTAAACAAAAATTTCGAAGGAAATAAAGAATTAGGATAAAAATTACGTTATGAAATACAAAATTGTTTTAGAAAAAGTCAAAAATGTTGTAATATATCCTGACACAGATACAATCTTTATGTAGTGAATCTGATCACAGAAGATATTAGTTTAATTGGAAAATAAATCTTAAACAAATGAAAATACTATGAAAAGTTGTGGGAATATGTCCTAGAACAGTCTGAATATTATTATGAATTGAATCTGAAAGCAGAAAAGTACTCAAAATAATTAAGATATTATTGAGGTTGAAGTTCCGTCATGAAAATTGTCAAAAAGAGATTGTATTGTATGTTTTATAACGTCTCGGTTGTTGAGGTATCTCTGAGAGTTTTTAATACTGTCGCTGAGAGTTTCATATATCCCTTAGCTGATGACGGTGGGGGGTTGTATCTACAGGAAGAGGTGGGGAAAGGGGTAATTTCCCTTTTTGTTTTAGGTATAGTAGGGGACACCATATTTATGACACTTTTATGCTTGTATGACTGTAGACGGATTTTGTTGTATGGAAACTGTCAATTTGAACTTGCGCTTTTTCTAGTGTTATTCCCGGTGGATTATTTTGGCTTGGTTCCATTGGATGTTATTATGCGCGACCCAGGTATGTTCTGCTATTGTTTATCTTTTGATGGTATAATTTTTGTGTTCCTTAACTCTGACTTCATGAGGCTGTTTCGTTTCTTCTATATAGGTTACTTCATATTTACAAGGTTCCTGCGGTATAGTTTTTGTGGGGAAACTTCTTGGTGTATTTTATGGTTTGAATGCCTTTTGGATGTTACAGTGTCGAACTATTCTACGGATTTCGTCTGACAAGCCTTTCACATAAGGTATATTCTGGTCTCTTTTTTGAAGAGTCAGATTTATACGCTGTCGTATTTCTGTATAGTTAATTCAGTTAGTTTAGAACTGTAATCATTTGCCAAGAGATTCTTCTTGACCTTTCTTACTTATTTGTTATTGATGATGTATTATTGAAGTTATAATTAAAGTAATGTCTCGTATGTGTTGATTCCCTGTAAACCGTGAAGATTGTATTATGGTTCCTCTTTTTTATCTAGTAGTGGTAATTTGGCATCTTTTTTTTCCATGGTGAATTTGATCGATAGTCGGATACTCTGATTGTATTGACAGAAAAGATCCATATCTCTGTCGGTATCATCCCATACGATGAAAGTATCATCTCAGCCAAGTTTTTGATCTGATCCTTGGCAAATGGCTACAGTTCTAAACCAATTCAGACCAGCATATAGAAATGAGATCGGCAAACCTGACTCTTCAAAAGACGTGACAGAAAATCAATAAGTTATGGGAAAGGCTTTTCAGAGAAAATCGAGAGAATAGCTCGAGACTATAACATCCAGACGATGTTCAAATCGAAAAACACCTGAAGAAGTTTCCTCAAAAAATAATACTAGAGGAATCAATTGACGATAAGTATATAAGACACTGAACGGCCCCTTGGAATCAGAGTTACGTAACATAAAATTCACACCACCAAAGAATAAACAACCAAATCAGAAATAACAGAACATACCTGGTTTGTGCATCAAAACATCCAATAAAACCAAGCGAAAATCATCTACCGGAAGAAAGCGCAAGTTCAAAGAGACAGTCTTCATACATCAAAATCCACATGTCTACAGCCACTCAAGTCCCACAAATATGGTACGAACTCAGAGCGTTAAATTACTCAATTTATTCATGAGTACCGATAGCTCAGTGGGTAGAGCCCTATAGTGGAAACTGAAACGTTTCGGGTTCAAGCCCCATCAGTAGTATCTAACTAGAATACAACTGAACTCCTAACTTCCAAAAGTTCCTGAGGGAACTTTACAGAGGATATAAGAGTATCAGGATGATATTATCATCATTAAGGTTATAATGTTAGCGGCATCGTAATGAAATACACAAATGCATTACATAATAGTTATTGTATTATTCCAGGACAACTTTTCATATTGTTTTTGGTTTGTTCAAATTTTTTTTTCATTTTTTGTATGTTTGAAGGACTTCTGATAAACTGAAGTTC
Organism: Megalocaria dilatata; assembly: GCA_034642435.1. Classification (NCBI taxonomy): domain Eukaryota; kingdom Metazoa; phylum Arthropoda; class Insecta; order Coleoptera; family Coccinellidae; genus Megalocaria; species Megalocaria dilatata. The sequence continues at coordinate 29,192,058 of CM067858.1, forward strand.
TCGGAGTTGTTGATTCAACTGCATAGACAGTTGGTTGAGCGGCTCTAGTGCCGTATGCGAATCTGGAAGCAGCTGGCATCATTTCCTTCAGTTGCATGGAGCATCGACCGTGATTATATATATGGAACAAGGACACGTTGGCAACTTTTCTTCTATGTTCCATATACTGGCTGTTATGTTGGGCAGTCAATCAGTCATACTGCTCTTTCTGGATGGAATCCAAAAGTTGTAACGAATGCTTGGGTGCTGAGCTTCAAACATGAGAGCAATATTCGAGTCCTGGTCTGATATGGGCTTTCTACAGCAGAAGAACCTGATCTGCAGAGAAATATTCCTAGGTTTGAACAAATATCCCAGCTTGTTTGCAGCAGACTTCGCAATATATGTCACATATCCCCCAGCAGACCGACAAGTTCACAGTCACGGTATGAAAATGCATGGAATCACTGGACTGAGGCACTTGGTTTTCGATCATCAAGTCAGAAGTCACGAACTAAATTTTCCAATAAAATGTTGTTTCTTGGGCCTTCAACGCATTGAATTGCATTTAATTTCGTTGACCCCATTCATTTATCTTTTTGAGTCTTCGTTCAGAGAATCGATTTGCTGATTTACTGAGTGTGGATAGCTCAGTGACCGGCAGCTCCGGGTTCGAATCCTGTTCAGGTGGAAAAGTATTTTTCTAGTTGGACGAGTGTCTGCCACCATTTCACTGTTGGGTCAAAAATTAACAGTGCTGTGACCTAAAGTGACACAAGATCGCAGTAACAAAGCCTACCCAGAACACAGCTCAACTACTAACTCGCACAAGCTGAAAACTCAATATCTGAGGGATATTCACAGAAGATCTAGAAATATCAGGATAATAATAATAAAATAATAATAATAAATATAGATATGGTGAACATCTCATAGAGAACTGGTGAATTTCTAAATACAATTGTAATTGAAAAACAAAATCTAAAATTCTTTGATAGTGGAAGTTTATGATTTCTGAAAATTGTATAAATTATGATCAATTATGAGCAAATACGAATAGTTACGGTCCAAAAAATTATACGATTTGATATATTATCCTGATATTCCTAGACCTCTCAGAAGCTTGTTCGAGTTAGAAGTTCAATTGTTGTTGTTGTTGTTTCCTTACGTCACCTTAGACAGTTAGACACTGCTAATTTCTGACCCAATAGTGAGATGGTACCTGAAACTTTCTGATCTTAAAAAGTCACTTCTACTTTTTACGAAAATCTGACAATTTTTCATGTAGAATCAAAAAGCCGAAAGTTTAGATATTTAGACATCTTCAAAAATTGAATATTACATTGAAGGGTTTTTTCAAACAAATTTTCAAATACTAATAAATTTTCTAATAACATAAATAGAGGTTAATTCTTTATAGAAGGTATATAAAATTATTTAAATATTTTGAAAAATTTTTTTAAAATTAGCCTTCTACATATTTAATTCCAAAAGATTATATTTAATGATTATAACTTTTGAAAATAAATTAAAATAATGTCGTATAAGTACCACTTATATCATCAATTTTTTTTAAAATTAGCCTTCTACATATTTAATTCCAAAAGATTATATTTAATGATTATAACTTTTGAAAATAAATTGAAATAATGTCGTATAAGTACCACTTATATCATGACATAAAATAAACATTCATTATAAGACATCCGAATGGTATAACAAACCCCAATAAATAAAAATTATTAACCAAAATCCTATAAATTAAATATTTTGAATAGACAAAATTTTGTTTCTGCTGATCAATCTTATGAAAACCAATATCTTTCAAGAATATCCAACACAATCTTAAGAATTTCATCACAAAACTATCTTACTTAGGCTATTCAATATTATTGGATATCTAACCAAGGTACTTTATATAAAAAACTCAAGATATGTAAAACATTACTGAAAAACAAGTTTTAAGATCGACTTTGCTTCTTCAGTATTCAAATATTCATATTCAAAAAATATAACATCAATTAACAAAAATTATTCACTTACCTTTCAGTCCTCTAGAATTGGTTCTACCGAAATGAATCTTTTAAGTGCAGTGAGGAAACACAAAACACAAAAATATATCTGTGGTTTACCCTTGATCTAGAAGATTGAAAGAAAAATATTTAAATAATTTTATATACCTTCTATCAAGAATTAACCTCTATTTATGTTATTTTATTCATAATATATAATTATTTGGTTTCCTTAACATTCTTTATACAGATAATCCTTGTGCTATAGCAGAGGCCGTTAAATTGTCTTTCAATCTTCTAGATCAAGGGTAAACCACAGATATATTTTTGTGTTTTGTGTTTCCTCACTGCACTTAAAAGATTCATTTCGGTAGAACCAATTCTAGAGGACTGAAAGGTAAGTGAATAATTTTTGTTAATTGATGTTATATTTTTTGAATATGAATATTTGAATACTGAAGAAGCAGAGTCGATCTTAAAACTTGTTTTTCAGTAATGTTTTACATATCTTGAGTTTTTTATATAAAGTACCTTGGTTAGATATCCAATAATATTGAATAGTCTAAGTAAGATAGTTTTGTGATGAAATTCTTAAGATTGTGTTGGATATTCTTGAAAGATATTGGTTTTCATAAGATTGATCAGCAGAAACAAAATTTTGTCTATTCAAAATATTTAATTTATAGGATTTTGGTTAATAATTTTTATTTATTGGAGTTTGTTATACCATTCGGATGTCTTATAATGAATGTTTATTTTATGTAATGATATAAGTGGTACTTATACGACATTATTTTAATTTATTTTCAAAAGTTATAATCATTAAATATAATCTTTTGGAATTAAATATGTAGAAGGCTAATTTTAAAATTTTTTTAAAATATTTAAATAATAATAATAATAATAATAATAATAAATTTTCATTTTACGGAAAACCCCAACAAATTCAATACGAACAAACTATTAAACATTTTTTAAAATTACATTAAATGAAATATTTTTGAAACAGTGTTCATGATATAGAATCAAAAGAAGATATAAGATAATGCCTGTGATTAATTAACAAATATCATCCAAGATAGCTGTTCCGATTGGAAATTTAATACCGAATGCGATTCCCAAAAATTGTTCCACATAGATTTGAAGCCTTTTTTTAATGCTTTAATAAAATATAGAACACCTTCTTTATAAAAAGCATTTGAAACTCTCACCTATTTTCTCATCAGTCGAAAGTCAGTTGGATATTAAATAAAAACAATCAATTTAAAATATACATACATAAATTTCGAGAATTTTAGATAATTTTGGAATAGGGCATTTTTCTGTATTTCTATATTTATATAGTTGAATATGAAGTTGAAATTTTTTTTATGTTGAATATATTGGGATATCATACTGATAGTTTCTGTAAATAACTTTCAATATATATTGTAGAAGTTATAAGATATAATTTTAAATATAGAGTTCTATATATCGGGCATTTTTTTAGAGTGATAGAATTTTGAATTGAAATAAAACACATTTAAATTAAGATTGAAGCCAAATTTTTTTTTATTTGAAAGATAATTTTATGACATTTATTTTTTGAAAATAATTTCCGGCATATGTCCACCACGACTAGCTCTAAAGAACCGCATTCTACCAGACCAATTTTGGACCGATTTTTTGGGTAATTCAGGCTTTATTTCATCAATAACACGAGTTATGTTGGCTTTCAAAGCGTCTATTGTTTCTGGTTTATCAGCATAAACCAATAACTTGACATAACCCCAAAGATAATAATCCAGTGCAGTTATGTCGCATGATCGTGGAGGCCAATTAATTGGACCATTTCTCGAAATAATGTTATCGCCAAATCTTTATTTCAATAAATCAATTGTTACGGTAGCAGCATGAGGTGTAGCACCATCTTGTTGGAACCAGAACACTGCTGGGTCGATACCATTCAAATTTTGAAACAAAATAATCACTGTCATCGATCTGTAAGGAGCACCATTCACTGTAAGATTAGCTCCAGCATCGTTTTTAAAGAAATATGGACCGATAATGCCTCCAGCGTGTAAAGCACATTATACAGTGCATGTTTCATGATGCAATGGAACCTGCAGAACTTCTTGAGGATTCTTTTCACTCCATATACGGCAATTTTGCTTGTTTACATAGCCGTGAGCTGCATCAATAAACACAATTTTATGATAGAAAAGTGGATCAACTTTATGCTGTTCTAGGGCCCAATCAGCAGAGAAACGTAGCTCTTTATGGTCAAGTGGCTTTAGTTCTTGAACCAGTTGAATTTTGTATAGGTTAAGACCAAGTTTGCACGCAAAATTTTCCGTGTGGTGGATGCACAGAGTCCAACTTGTTGTGAACGTCGACGAATAGACAAATCTGGATCATCATTAACACTATGATTTACAGCAGCGATATTTTCTTATGTACGTACATTCTTTGTCTTGTTGTTGTTGCATCGAGTAGAGAAAATGTTGCCCGAAATCTATCGATAGTTCGACGAATAAGCTGCTCTGATGGACGATTATGTAAACCATAAATTTCACGAAGTGCTCTTTAAGTTTGGCAAATAGAACACTGACTTTGAAAATGAATTCCAACAATTTGTAAAGGTTATTGTGGCGTGAGTCTTTCCATGATAATTTGTCAATGCTTACTGAATAGAAATGTCAAAACAACATAGCTTCTACCTTCTGTCAAGTCACAGTTATCCCTATCGAAAGACACTCACTCTAAAAAAAAAAAAACACCCGAAACATACCATCTATTCAACAAACCGGCTTATAAAGTATTATTTAAAATAAGCCTCACAGAAAAATCTTGGTAGGAAGACATAATCACAGATTCCATATCTTGAAAACTGCCACTCTCGTGCGCGAAAATGCCAAATTATAATTATTATAAATGAACATAAATTGAATATTACGTTGAAAGGTTTTTTTGAGCAAATATTTCAAATATTAATGAGAAAGTTAAAGATTAAAAAAACTGAATCTAAAAATATTTTGAAAATTTAAATATTAAAACAGATTTATTCTGGTAGCCTCCTAAAAATTTTAATTTGAGAGAATTTTCTTCACAAACTTTTAGAATTAAATTATTTAGTAGACATATAAAATCAACACTCATTATATAATATCGAACGAAATAAAAAAAACCAACGAAATATAAATTATCAGTTTAAATGGATATATTTCGTTGGTTTTTTTATTCCATTTGATACTATTTATTGATTGTTGATTTTATGTGTCTACTAAATTGAAGCAGTGCTTATAAGACATTAATTTAATTCTAAAAGTTTTTGAATAAAAATGTTTGAAACTGAAATTTGTAGGAGGTTAACACAATAAATCTGTTTTTGATATTCAAATCTTAATCCTTCTATCAAGTGGAAACATCTTTTTATTATTTTCCTGAAAATATTTATTTAAAACTTTTAAAAAAGTTCTTAATAAAAAGAATTTGAAAATAATGAAAGACCATATAAATCAATAGGAATCTGAAATATTCAATATATCTTGACCTCTGTCGACAACTACTCTTTACTATTTGGAAATTGAAAGAAACCTTACAAGACTGATCTTCATTTCCAGCCATCTCTAAGTAGCACTATGAGTACAATTTTTCTTTGTATACATAATAATCCATCCTTTCATTCTTCCAGCAAAAGCTCTGAGAACTGACGTTTTCCCTCATTTCGCGTTATTCCCCGCTTTTGCGAAATAGTGGACACATCTCGCTTCTTATGATATATCAGGGCCGAGAGCAGCGCCAACTTAATGAAAAGATATGTACTTTGTATAACGTGATGGCTCTCGCTGTTATGAAAAATTGTATTAATACAACTGGAACCGGACGTTTCGGACGTTACTGTATAATGAATCTGAATTCTTCAGAAATGTTTGTGTGATATATACTGAAGATGATAACGACTTTCAATTTTTCCTATTGTTTATATGAGAAGTGTGTCCATTCTGTTTGTTATTGTGGACTTACTCTTATTTACTTTACCAGAATAAAAATTCTATTAGATACGTTCTCACCCAAGCAGAAACCTTCAAATCAATTTCGTCAATTTCCCTCGTTTTTTGAAATGAATGCATTAAGACACCTCTTACATTTGGATTTTGAATTTAATATGAATTCATTACCCCTGTGATTGTCGCTTGCTGCTTTTCGGTCCAAGATATTGCATAATTACTCCGGTAGTAATCACTGTTGTCGCTTGTGACCTTGCAGTCCAAGACATTTCATTATCCCTTTTATACTCAACCTTGTCGCTTGTTGCCCTTCGGTCCAATCTATTGCGTTAATACTACGGTGAGAATCAAACTTTGTCCTCTGTAGCTTCTGCAAAAATTATTGTATTATTCTCGTAATAATCAAAATTGTCGCTTGTGTCTTCGCATAAGATTATAGCGATTACTAGAAACTTAGTAATCTATTCATTGCATTTGTTTTTAGTGTAATAATCATACCTTGAACTTGGTTTATATACTGTTAATCAAGAATTATATTTCATTTTCTGTTATAAGTGTTCGAGTTTTGGTTATCGTCGTTGTGGTGTATCATTATTATTAAAATTGCGGCCACCTAACATTACATACAATCCTTGAAATCTTTCCTTATTAATCATTGCTACTTATTTATTTGCTCTTGTTTATTGTTTTTAAATATTGGAACAATAAGCCAAATACGGTAGTAATCGAACCCCTGTTCGATACAGGTCTTTTATTTTTATAGAATCTCGTGTACTACAAGAAACCAGGTGATTACCACTGCGGGCTTCGTATTTCGATGAATTTTTTCTGGTTAAGGGGTTGCTGCTTCTTTGGTTCTTCTTGGCGAGTTGATATACTACGTGATGTTCTTATACAGTGAGTTCTACCAGTTAGTGTATTGGCAGTAGGCGTAGCTCTTTCACCAAGTAACTATTAGCAGTCTCCACAATTCGCCCCTAAAAGCAGAAAGTGTGATAAGGGTTACGCCTTATCATCGCACATGATGAGAACCACTCTAAAGAGCTGAACCCACCAGGACGCAACACACATTGGGGCTTCTTACCCATCCATCCGAACGCAGTGCCATGAACCAAGATAGTCTCAAGATTGATGCCTCAATTGATCCTGGTACGAGCATTGTCAATCCAGCTTCTATGTCAAGACCCACGAACCCTTGTGAAGTCTCTCAATTGATCCTGGCTTCAAGCACCAACGGTGTAGCCGTATCGTCGAGATCCACAAACCCCAGAAACGTCTCGCAATCGATCCTGGTTCAGGACGAGGTCGAGCAGTCAAGTCCCGCTTAACACTGAAGCATTTCTCGAGATATCCTGAACATGAGTTGCTGCGAACAGGTTAAAGGAATACCCTCCTAGTCCAGCATGCGGACTGTCAACCACTTTCCCTTCGAGTCCAACACCAATTGGGTGCCGAGGTCGTATGAATACTACCTGAGGGCCTCCACCCACCCTAGGTAACGCAGTATGCTACATAACGCACTCGGCCATTGGACAGAAAAATCCGGAGATTTACTGCAACAGGGTAGAGTACGTTAGTTTTAAGGGGCAGACCATGTGCTGTGATGGATTTCCTGGTCACTAAGTCGACCAACGTGGCTCAGCCCTCCATTTAACCTTTACTGTGAAACTAGTGCCTCATTCATTAGATCTTCCTCCACGTGTGTCCAGTGACTGGCGCGAATGGCATTACTTTAGGCACCAAGACCTTACCTTCCATTTCACCGGGATGAAACTGGGGTCATAGTCAAGACAAGCGCCCCCAGCGCGTTAGCATATAATGCCATGGGGGGCGGAAGTTCTCGTGCAGGGGTCATTTTCTAGGGTATTACTTCGTTGGTCGTAGAATTTCAGAATCACGTCATCACGTTTCATGTTTTTTGTCGTATTAATCACCGACAGTAATAACTAAGAGGCTGCCTATGTCCATTTTTCGATCAGATTTCCAGCAATTATGCAATTTATTCTTTGACTAACTCATGTGCAGGTAAGTAAGTTGGGCTGTCAACAAGTTGCATAATGATATTAAATGCTTATCAGATTACAAAATATTCAGAAAAAAAGTGAAAAATCTATTAATAATGTTGGAACCTTATAGTCTGCCAAAATATTATGAAGCGCTCGTAGAAGTGCCGTAAAATTGTGACGTCATGTCTTTAAATTATTTTTTGCGTTAACATTGTATTTTTTTTTATCCGAAATGAAGAAATATTACTAATATTATTATTCTGTGACGTGGATCATTTCTTGCGTTGGGGCAAACATGGAAACCTTGTGGATTCTGGATAGGTTACAGGCAAGCTACCCATGTTCGGTTAGAGCTTGTATTTTCGTGAAACTAATCTGATGCACCTGATTGAGGTTCGGATGAACCGTCGGGAGGAATCCATCAGTCATTGCATCTGGATCGCCAGATATCTTCCACTTTCAGTTTGAGATATTTCGCTGCAATGCAATTGAAACGTCCTGGTGGGATCTTTCGTTTTGGAATTCTGCAGTGCGTCCCCGTCGACGATCAGTAAGACAGTTAGCTTTCTCTAGGTCCAAGGAGTTGACCCTTAGTGATGAGTCTCGCTTCAGACTGGAGATATATGATTGTCCAGCAATGGTAAAAAGATGATGTGGTGAAAGGAGTGAAAGGCGCGATGAAGGGCGTCATGTTTACCACACTGTTAGCATTATTTTTCATAAGAGGCTACATGACATTCATAAAAACATTCAACCATATGATATTCCATAATTTCACATCATCAAAACTATACGTATCAACAGGATAATTCCAGACATCATATTGCCAGAGAGCCTAATTTCACTCAAAAGTTTTACATATATAACTATATTCTCACATGGTCCTTAAATTTTTCCTCTTTCCATAATTGGTGAAGTATCTAGCTTAACAAATCGGCAGATATGTTTCTGGTTTACAGAGTTTTACAGGCTACAATTTTTTTTTATCAAATTTGATTTTATTCATCTTTATGAAATCGATATTTTCCTTCCACCGATTCTTCAAACATTCGATACCTTCAATTGAGCACGATTTATCTTTGGCCTAAAAATAGGAATTACGGATGACGAATGTTTAGGCCTGTGAACAAGAAGAAATGCCCGTGGGCACATTTATTAATTAGAGAATAACACCAAAAACTGGTGTCTAAGCACTTCGGTTTCATTATATTGCTATTAACATTAAAATTTACATGAAAAAGTTCATATATATAATATATATAAAAATTGATGCAGTTATAGTAATATTTTTAAGAAAAACCACATTTTATGCAAAGTTTGAATTGATTTGTGCAAACATTCATCCAATTTATCAACTAATCGTGATTATACACAGAATGTCTTTTTATTTCACTATGACAAGAATTTTTGTTTCTGCATTATCTTGTCCATTACAAGAAGTCAGTTGTTAACCTATGCGGGTTTCGTCTTTCGGTGGGTTTTTTCTGGCTTTGGGGTTCCTGCTTCTTTGGTTCCTCGCGGTGACTCAAAGTCACCGGCTGCTGTCCATTTACCTGATGATCTCTTTGAATCAAATGTTTGAAGATGTATTCATGTTTCATTCGTTTCCACATATCGACGAAAAAAATTTTAATATCAAAACAGTTTTAATCTATTAGTCTCCTATAATTTTAATTAAAAAAAAATTTTTTCAAAAATTTTTAGAATTAAATTAATGTCTTATAAGCACATCTTATATTTAATATACGTATAAAATATAAACTCAATAAACTATAAAAAATGGAATAAATAACCCAACAAATATAAATTGTCAATTAAAATTAATAAATAAATATTTGAAGGAGACAAAATTTTGTTTCTGGTCTTACAATTATGAAAACTAATTCCGTTTAAAAAATACAAAACAAAATTTAAGGACTTCTCAGAAAATGTAATTTATTAGAAATATTCAATTTATTTGAATATTTTAATAAGCTACTTCAAAAATCTCTCAAAACATGTATTATATCTTCAAAAAACAATTAGAATTCTGATGAGGTCTTCATCGGTCCTACTTCACATTTAAAAAATAAAATTAATTAACAACAAATAAAACTCACCTGACAAAACTGATATCCTTGATTTGAACACATGAAATTTTAAAATCCAAGATATTCTATGTTCGTCACAAAAATCTCAGAAAGCTGTAAGGTATTATATGGTTTTCTTTAAATCACTTGATATTCCCTAATGAGTTTTTTTTACAAACCTAGTATAATTATATATTATATATGAAATAAAATAATAAGAAGAGATTTTTCACTTAATAGAAGGAATATTATAAAATTTGAATATCAAAACAGATTTAACCTGTTAGTCTCCTATAATTTTAATTTCAAAAAAATTTTATTCAAAAATTTTTGCAATTGAATTAATGTTTCATAAGCACAGCTTATATTTAATAGAATTATAAAATATAAACTCAATATACAATATCAAATGGAATAAATAACCTAGCAAATATAAATTGTCAATTAAAATTAATAAATAAATATTTGAAGGAGACAAAATTTTTTTTCTGATCTTACAATTATGATTTATAATTTAAAGACTATTCAGAAAATATATTTCATTTGAAATATTCAATATATTTAAATATTTGAATAACTTACTTCAAAAATCTCCCAAAACATGTATTATATCTTCAAAAAACAATTAGAATTCCGATAAGGTCTTCATCGGTCCTATTTCACATTTAAAAAATAAAATTAATCAACGACAAATATAACTCATCTGACAAAACTGATATCCTTGATTTGAACATATAAAACTTTAAAATTCAAGATATTCTATGTTCGTCACAAAAATCACAGAATAAGGTAAGGCATTATATGGTTTTCTTGAAACCACTTGATATTCCATAATGAGTTTTATTCAAACCTAGTACAATATTATATCGAATTTAAAATAAAATAATAAGAAGAGGTATTTTACTGGATAGAAGGAATATTAGGAAATTTGATTATCAAAATAGATCTGTTAGTCTCCTATAATTTTGTCTTATGTGTTCAAATCAAGGATATCAAATTGGTCAGGTGAGATGAATTTGTTGTTGATTAATTTTATTTTAAAGGTGAACTAGGACCGTAGTTCTAATTGTTTTTTGAAGATATATACATGTTTTGAGAGAATTTTGAGGTAACTTATTTAAATATATTGAATATTTTAAATAAATTATATTTTCTGAGAAGTTCTTGAATTATATTTCTTATTTTTGAAGAGGAATTAGTTTTCATAATTGGAAGATCAGAAACAAAATTTTGTCTCCTTCAAATATTTATTTATTAATTTTAATAGACAATTTATATTTGTTGGGTTATTTATCCCATTTGATATTTTATTTTAAGTTTATATTTTATACGCATATGAATTATAAGCTGTGCTTATAAGACTTCATTTTAATTCTGAAAATTTTTGAATGAAATTTATTTCAAATTAAAATTATAGGAGACTAACAGATTAAATCTGTTTTGATATTCAAATGTTGTAATATTCCTTTCACAAAGTAAAAAACCGCTTCTTATCATTTTATGACGAAAAAAATCATTAGTTCATACGCCAAATGTCGAACGAACAATTAAAATAACAGATTTTGGTTTGTCAGCCTACTTTCAATTTAAACCTTAAAATATTTTTTCTAATGCTTGTATCTTCTTAACGACAACGAACTGAACCCATGTTCATAGGAAATAATGTGTGAAATTAGCACAGATATCATCTGTAAGAGTTCGTCATAGAGCTTATAGCGCACCATGTATAACGTTGGTGACCAAATAGCATTTAGCACAAAACCACTGAAATTTTGTCCAAGTTTCATGTGAGCATGTTGACAGGTTTCTGACAATAATAATTTCAAACTGTAATTCATCATTTCAAACTTTGAAATCAGTCGATTTGGTTAAGAAGATTTCTATGGGAAATTTATGATTATAAAGTACGATCACATGTAATATAGGAACATTTTTTCATGAAAAAGTTTTCCTACAAATGTCACAATCTCAAAGTTTTCAATTTGTAAGGTGAATTATTCTACGCGAAACCAGATCAATATCTTTAACTATTTCAAGAATGCGAACTATAGAAAAGGTAATACTAGTTTATTAATTTGTTTTCACGGTAATTTATTCCGTCGTAAATTATATCAGAACTACAGATCGTGAATCGAGCCTTTTGAACACAATTATCTTCGTTATCATTTACTCGCAGGAAACAGAGACTGTTTCATTATATTTTTAAGTCCACCGTTCTCATAAATCATTTGTCAACGGTGTTGAAACTAATTAATTGAAACGTCTGTATATGTTTATTTGCATGTATTTCAATATAACACTCATTAGTATGAATGTAGATGTTGAGTTCAATATACTTCTACCGAACGTATTGTGGGAAATAAGTTGAATGATAATTCTCTCTGTCATTGATCATAACCCATTATATCATAATAAATGAGAAAGATTCCATCAGAATTATTGTAAATTAATTAATTTTAAGAAAAACTCTAATTTCCGGATTTTTTTGGTAAACGGATGTGCGACCAAGAATCTATCAGTTTAGAAGGCTAACTAATCCGTACTCTCTTCCCAATTCATTTATTCGAAATTTCGAAGGTACCACAGTTAAACACAAAAAATTTAATAATATAATGAAATAAATTCAATAAAATAATAAAATGAATGTTTTTGAAATTAGAATTGTAGAAGATTAACATATTGTATCTGTTTCGATATTCAAAGTTTTTTAAAATAATAAAAAGAGGTTTTTCACTTGATAAAAGGATTATTACCAAATTCAATCAAAACAGATTTATTCTGTTAGTAAGGAAAACTAAAATGAAATTATATATTATATATACCATAAAATAATAAAAAGACGTTTTTTACTTGATAGAAGCATTGATATTGATTTCCTGCATATCACTTGGTGAAACATTTTTAAATTAATAAAGTAAATAAATTTTTCCTATTGTTTATATGAGAAGTGTGTCCATTCTGTCTGTTATTCTGGCCTCACTTTCCTTTACTTTACCAGATTAAAAAATTGATTAGATAGTTCTCACCCACACATATACGTTCAAATCAATTTCATTAATTTCCCTCGTTGAGACTTAATTGAGCTTAAGTTTTACTGTTTAAACAGTGAAACTTAAGCCAAGTTTTCTTTATTTACTTTATTGAATTGATAGAAGGATTATTACAAAATTTAAATATAAAAAACAGATTCATTCTGCTAGCCTCCTATAAATTCTCCTTAGCATTATTTAAATTTAGTAGACATATAAAATCAACACTCATTATATAATATCAAATGGAATGAAAAAACCCAACCAAATATAAATTATCAATTGAAATTACTGAATAAATACTTGAAGCAAACAAAATTTGTTACTAATCTTATATTTATGAAAACTTAGTCATTTAAAAAATGCCAAATATAATTTTAAGAACTTGTCCGAAACTAATTCATTTTAAATGTTCAATATATTCAAATAAGTTACTCCAAAGATCTCTCTAAACATGTAGTACATCCTCAAAAAACAATTTATAATTAAATAAGATCGTCATCAGTCCTACTTTACATTTGAAAAATAAAATCAATTAACAAAAATTATCTTACCAGATAGACCTCGTGGTATCCTTATTGCATAAACGCTAAAATTAGAGATCTTTAAAAATCCTACTTATTCTATGTTCATCAAAAAAATCATAGAAGAGCTTGTAGGGTATTTTATGGCCTTAGTTGAAACCAAATGAAATTTATTTAATGAGTTTTCATATATATAAGATTAGAAACAAAATTTTGTCTCCTTTAAGTATTTATGTAGTAATTGTAATTGATAATTTATATTAAAAAAATGCATATGAGACAGTAATTTATTTCCACAAAAATGTTTGTACTACTACAACAATTGTTCCACCACGATGTGGTATTACAGGTATTGAAAACAAATTATTTTCCTTTAATGTGCAGGAAGCAATCTCTCCCTTAAAGTTTTCTGTTAACACGTGGCAATATAGCAAATATCGAGGTCGCTGTGTATTAGAATATACATATGATAGTCTAAACAAAATCATACCAGACATATCTAATTCAGTGGTGGCTTATCCTATGAGGCAGGTGAAGCAGTTCCTCAACAAATAAATTCTGGAAATTAAACGTAATAATGAAATTAATTCAACATTTTATTAATCCATTTCATCCTCAATTTCACATCATACGGTACGGCACTGGGTCTCTGTTCCATAATATCCATGCTCAATCTCACGATTCTTCTATATTCATCTCACTTTCTCTTTAAGAAGTAAACGGTTCGAGGCATGCCTTACGTGCTTCCATGTCTAGCGCGTTATCCACATCGACGCGACGAGAAATCGTGAACATTCCTACGCCTTTCAAAGCAGCTTCTAAAGATAAATTTAAGGCATGCCTCGATACGCGGTCGTCTCCTCGAGAAGAGCCGAAGAGCGAACTGCAATTATTCTGCACAATTCAGGTTAATCGGGAAGCAGGAAATCGGGTAAGTTTTCGCTTTGTTGTGATTTGGTGGTAGCGTTTGCTGTGTCTTGACTGTCTCATGTAAGTTTGTCTCCATGTTCGTATGAACTTTTTTCGAAAAGACTTTTCATTTTCTTAATGGACTTAATTACTACCAGAAGGCGAAATGTATTTAGGGATACCCAGTTAGTCGTCCCAAATTCCCAAAGTAAATGAAAATATTCGAAGTACTTGTGATTTTGTAAATTTTTCAATAAATAAACTTTTCGAGTCATTCCTGTGAGGATAAGAGTTACCTTTTAGGGGGCACGATGAATCTAATGAATCTTTAAATCGCGGAAATTTCAAAGAATTGATTATTCTTATTAGTAAATATCACACTAATTTAAAAACCTTTTTAGAAAATGATATTAACAGTAGATCAGTTTGATCTGGCACATCTAAAACCATACAAAATAAATTAATCGATTCGGTTGCTTCAATTGTGAAAAAAAATTGAAGACGAAATTTCAAAACCATTTGTTTTTTTCCTGGTAAGTTGATGAAACAACTGACATAAGCTGCCATTCACAATTATCCGTCATTTTCCGTATTGTAATTAATGCCCAACTTCTTCCAATTTTTATCTGCCGAATTGGGAAAATTTGACTTGCATTCAAAATAAGTGGCTCAAACATACGCTGAGGTTGATGTAATGTCGGGGGAAGTAAACGGTTTACAGGCAAAAATGAAATCTATAGCACCTCAACCAATGTTTACTCATTGCTATGCCTACTCGCATTTGGTTTTACGTAATCGTGCAGTTCTATTCAATAGTTGAAGCTTTTCTTCTCAACCCTTTCAGGATTTTCATCATATTGTTCCAAACCCACAAACCGTACTCGAGTTTTCGAGCAAATTGGAGGAAATCGTATACCTGCAAACTGTAACTCTTTGGAATTTTATTTCACGTGACGTTCTAACAGTTTTTAATAATAGAGATAAATTAGTCTAAACCTTTTATTTTATAATCAATAGTAATAGTCGCGATTTTGATAAAAAATCAATAAGAGAAGCAGTAGGTTTGAAAAAGTTTTTAGATGATGCTCAGGATATAGTTTTCTCAGAAATATTTGTATTAATTTTTAATCAATACTGTTTTTTTCTATTTTACAAAATAGAAACATAGATATGAAAGCGAGAAATTTACTGCAGACAACACGTGAGTAAAATACGTGAATTTAGGGGTAACAGTACTTATTTTGATACAATATAAAAAACTGCATATCGCAGATTTACCATCAAAACGTCGCAAGAGAGGTGAAATGGCAGATGAAACACAACAATTGAGACCATTGTTTTTCAATTCTAGACATTATAGCGACTCAAATAGAGGTTAGGTTTTGCGACATCGAAAAATTACATTTTTTCGATCTGTTAAATAATTCAAAATTCTCCATTTATGAGAAAGAACATACTCATGAGCTTTCGAAAGATTTGACAACAATAATATTTTTGAAATAAATCAACTAAAAAGTGAATTTACTGTTCTAAACCGAAACGATATAATATGTAGAAAATTGCACAAACCCTTATGAAATGTTAACTTATTTTCACGATACTGACTTAAAACTTTGGCCGAACTCTTTAAATTATTATGTCTTGTTGTTGTTTTGCCAGTAACATCTGCTCCTATACAGAAAGCAGTTTCTCCGCGTTGAAAAGAATTAAAAATTATATTAGAAATACAACTGGACTGAGTAATATGGCAAACATTTCAATTGAGAAAGAATTTATAAAATCACATTTTTATAGACGTGGTGATAGATCATTTCGCTGAACAGAAGAATCGCAGAATTCGTTTGATCTATAAAAAATTCTAATTCTTAGAACTCAAGATTTCAATTCAGAATTAATATTTTTTGTACAACTTTCAGAATATATCCTATATTATACGTTCAGGTCGTTCTTTCATTTTGTTAATTTAGGGTTTATTTTATTGATTTAGAGTTTATTTCTTTATTTAAGAGTTTATTTGGTTAATAGTATATTGTTATTTTAAAATATTCGATCTTCATCTTATCCGTTTTCCTTTATTTCCATCATACCCATTCCCTACCTGGCAAGAATGCTCTACACCTCTAAGCTGGTTCTTGCTGGACAGCTGCATAATAACGATTTTCATATTAAGAGCAATGCAATATGTCGAAAAAAAGCTCAAAAATCATCTTTTGGGGCATTAATACCAAAGACTTTTTTTGATAACTAAAGATAAGAACCAACTTGTCAATATAGCCATAATATTAAAATAAATAAATTCGGCTGATCTGTACCAGAAATTGCAAATTGCAAACATGCGCACGTTTCAAACTGATTGGTTTTCGTCAGTCTTGTTGTTGTTGCATTGAGTAGAAAAAATGTTGTCCGAAATCTATCGATAGTTCGACGAATAAGCTCCTCCGATGGACGATTATGTAAACCATAATTTTCACGAAGTGCTCTATAAGTTTGACGAACTGATTTTGAAAATAAATTTCAACAATTTGTAAACGTTGTTGCGGCTTGAGTCTTTCCATGATAATTTGTCAATGCTTACTAAACAGAAATGTCAAACAACATGGCTTCTACCTTCTGTCACAGTTATCCCTATCGAAAGTGCTATTACTCTAAAAAAAAAACATCCGATATATGATTATGAGATTCTTTTGTTATAATTAAAACCAATGGTAGAAATTACTATGTTTTACTACCAATAAAAAGATATATTACACATTTTCTTGTGACTCGAGTTTCGGGAAGTGAACTATCCCATCATCAGACAACTGACCTAACAGTGGTACAGAGGTATTTAAACAAAAGTGATAAATATTTTGAATATTTCAATAGATTCTAGATAACACCAAATAGTTGTACAGAGGTTTACAAGCGGAACGTGATGAAAAAACGGGTTAAAAAAGAGGGGCCTGCTAACAGATATCGGAATGTCGGCAATCGACACAGAAGGTTGTTAAACAGATGGTACCCATTTAAATATCTCAAATAATTTTTGGGGTTACATAGCTCCCTACAGTCATTCATTATTTTTACATTATTTTGTTGTATATCTCAAATATTGTGATTTACATAGCTCCGTACAGTCATTAATTATTTTTTACATAATTTTTATTGTGAACGAATTTGAAAATTTCAATAATCAAGTTTCTTTTCTTTTGAATCTACATGCAAAATTTTCTTTTATCGAAAGGAATTACTGTTTTCTGGTGAATGAGTGGCTTAAGTTGAATTTTTGTTTCCTTTTCATTATATTCATTTTATGTTCGTTGAAAAAGGTTTCAAACAGATGTTACTTTTTAAATATCTCAAATATTTTCGATTTACATAGCTCCGTACAGTCATTCATTATTTTTACATTACTGTTATTGTGAACTAATTTGAAAATTTCAACAGAATCCAGATAATCGAGTTTCTTTCCTTTTGATTCTACATGTAAAATTTTAAGATTATCTATTGTGGAAAAGGAATGACCGTTTTCTAGACAATGAGTGGCAAATGTAGAATTTTGTTTATTTTTCATGAAACTCATTTTATGTTCGTTGAACTTCGTCTTGAAGGAACGTCCTGTTTGTCCTATATATTTATTACTGCATGTAGAACAAGATAACTCATAAACTCCTGATTTGTATATGTTTGGAGTAGGGTCCTTTGCGTTATAATACCGATGATAATTTGTTTTGCGTTTTGAAGGCAATATTGACATCTGATTTTGAAAAACTATTGGCTACTTTTTGACTTATGCTACCAAAGTACGATAGAGAAATTAATTTTTTATTTTCTTCACTTTTTATGATGGGATAAATTTGGCTCATAGCTATTTTAGATAGTTTCTGTTGAATTAGATTATCTATTATATTGGGGTTGAAACCATTGTTCGCGGCTATTGATTTTATATAATAATAGTTTGGACTTCAGCTTCGCGGTCATTTTTTGATAAAGGTAATGCGAAGGCTCTATGGATCATCGATTGATACGCTGACATTTTTTGTGAATATGGGTGATTGGAATCAATAGGAATACATATATCAGTGGATAAGGGTTTTCTGAACACGTTGAATTCTATTTTTCTATTTGAGTGTGATATCGAGAGGTCTAAAAATGTAATACTGTTCTTCGATTCTTTTTCTAATTTGAATTCAATTTTTGGGTGAATATTATTCAAGAAATTCAAAAATTGACTCAGTTGTCTGGATGTTCCCGAGATACACGTGAGAATATCGTCTACGTATCTATACCAGAAATGAATATTTACAGGTAGTTTCGAATTGAATATTTTATTTTCTATTTCTGACATGAATATGTCTGCAAGGAGTGGACTCAGTGAAGAGCCCATAGCTAAGCCATTTAATTGTTCGTATATTTCATTATTAAATTGAAAATAGTTTTTGGGCAGGCATTGTTGTAAAAGGGCAATGAAATTACGGGATTCACATGTGATTATTCAAGAATTTCTGAAGCTAAATGAATGCTATCATTTCTCGGTATATTTGGAAACATATTATCCACATCCAGGCATACTAGGTAGGAATTATTTGGTAAAGAAGAATTTTTTAATTTTGTTGTTAATTCTAGGGAATTTTTTATTGTGTATTTCGGATTGAAATTAGTAAGCCTTTTAAACATTTCATTTAATTTTTTCTCTATTTTATAGGTAGGTCTGCTAATAAAGGAAACCACTGGGCGAATTGGTGCATCTTCTCTGTGAGTTTTTATTAGACCGTAGAGTTTTGGTGGGCTAGGATTTATATTTATGAGATGATAATTTGATTTAAATAAGGAGATGTCTGACAAAGTTTTTCTCAATGATTTTTGAATTTTAGTCGTCGGGTCAACGGGAGTTTCTACGATATCTTGATTTTTAATGAAATCATTCATTTTCTCTATGTACTTCGATCTAGAAAGGATAACTGTGGCATCTGATTTATCTGTTTTTGTGAAGGTAAGATCATCGGATTGAATTTTTTCTTTTATGAATTTGATTGTATTCAAAATATTATTGTTAGTTATTGTTGTTTTTGAGGTAGTTTTATTCACCTCATCTGTATATTTAAGTGCAATTGTGGATTCTACAGTAAGAATTTCTTTTACTTTGTTATTTTTAATTGTTGGGGGGCAAATTTATGATATTTTGCGAGTAAGTTTAGTTCATTATTTGAAAATTGGAATTCTGATATGATAATGACGCGATCATTCGGTCTATATATTATATTTTCAATTTTATTGGTAGTTTCTACAATTTGTTTTAATTATGATCAACTACCAAATAGTAACGGCTGAAACAATTCAGTATTCTTTTGTTATTGTCATTTTTATTGTTATTATTATTATCAGTAGACATCTAATGAGTATGGTGAATATTAGAGCTCCTGTCATGTTTTTAGAAGCCACCGCTACAAAATAATTAACATCTGTGAGAAGTTTGCAACATTCTTCATTTTAAAACGACGAAATTTCGAATAGGCAGAGTGTATTCGACGCAACCTCGACTCATTACCGAGATCAGGTCAGAAGGCTAACAACCCAAATGAACATATTCCGCTTTCTTTCCTGTTACCATCGGAGATAGGCGTATCCACCTTACCAGCACCGATAATTCCACATGAAACTCATCCATTACGAATTTTTTCAGGACGTTCAATTGCGATCAAGCCGTGGTGCACCACCAGGCAAACCCCTCGAAGTCGCTATATCTGGCGCGTTATCGCTTTCGTTATAATTATTAGCAACCGGGTGAGTTAGCCGAGATCAGCACACCTCGTTAGCATCCATTTGTGGGCCGGGATAAGGGTTACAATTAAAAACTCGGAAAAGGCGGAAGCCCATGCTAAACGAGGCGGAACCAAATAATAATTGAGAATTGTATCGGGCTGTTGAGGAGCGCAAAACCAGAGATTGCATCTGAATAGCGGCATCACGAGTGCAGCTCGTTGGAAATATTATAATATAATGCGGGGTCGGTCTGTGCCGTTTATGCATGGAATAAGTGGTAATAATCAGGCCTCGGACCGGAGGATGATACGAGAAAGGATCATTATGTAGAAAATGGATAATTCACCTTCCTGTTCTTCGCATCTCCCATCTTGTCCGCTTAAATCGGCTGCTCTAATAAAAAGCAACTTTATTTAGCGTCCAATCAACCAAATCGCGGTTTAATTAACAAGTCCGTATCGCCATGACAGCAAAGCGGCAAATATGCATAATCATGTTGTGACTTACTAGTAATACATAAACTGATAGGTTCCCTTCGACTTTCTCCTCTTCAAAAGCTACTCAATCACTCCAGTGCTTCTATCACTTTTCGATACCTTTTTTAAAGAATGATTTATCTTCAGCGTTCATTTTGGCGATTATCTTAGCTTTCAAACCAAATCTCTATCTGACGAGCATTTTTTATATCTGTGCATAGGTAAAAATCACTGTGAGTCAAATCTCGCCACCCATGACATTATAGCCTGATGGGTTGGGGGCGCTTGTCTTGACTAGGACCCTCGTTTCATCCCGTTGAATCGGAGGGTCTTGATGGCTAAAGTAATGCCATTTGCGCCAGTTACTGGGCCCTAGTTTCACCGTAAAGGTTAAATGGAGGGCTGAGCCACGTTGGTCGACTCACTGACAAGGGAGTCCGTCGCAGCACAGGGCCTCTCCCTTAAAACTAACGTACTTCACCCTATTGCAGTAAATCTCCGGATTTTTTTGTTCAATAGCCGAGTGCGTTATGCATCATACTGCGTTACCTAGGGTGGGTGGAGGCCCTCAGGAAGTATTCGTACGACCTGGCTACCCAATTGGTGTTGGACTCGAGGGGCATTGGTTGAAAGTCCGCATGCTGAACTAGGAGTCTATTCCTTCTATCTGTTCGCAGACACTCATGTTCAGGATATCTTGAGAAATGGTTCAAGGTTAAGCGGGACTTGACGGTTCGACCAGCCTCGTTCTGAACCCACATCGATTGTGAGATGTTTCTGGGGTTTGTGGATCTCGACGATACGCCCAGTCCGTTGGTGCTTGAAGCCAGGATCAATTGAAAGACTTCACAAGGGTTCCTGTGTCTTGACGTACAGGCCGGATTGACGATGCTTGTACCAGGATCAATTGAGGCATCAATCTTAAGACTATCTTGGTTAATGAGACTGTGTTCGGATGGATGGAAAAGAAGCCCCTTCAGCATGTGAGTTGCGTCCCAAAAAACTCGGTACTAATCATAGCATGCTTCGCTACTACCAGCCATAAGGTTATAGGTTCTCTAACTGAAGCCGAAACTGGAAGCTGGTGGTTTGAGCTCTTCTGAGTGGTTCTCGCCATGCGCGATGATGAGGCGTAACCCTTATCACACTTTCTACCCCCTGGGGCGGACTGTGGAGGCTACTAACTAGTCACGAGGTGAAAGAGCTCGTGTGGGTCAAACTTGTAAAATGGAGTGAAAGCAATTTCTGCAATTTTTGCGTGGCTGCCAACAATTTGTAACACAGTGCAGTATCTTAGTTGGAGATCACTTTTTCCTTTGCACATAAAGTCTTTTCTTCGAAATAACTTCGTTCGATCGGTCCACCTGAGCCACATAGCGATTACCGTTAATCGTCTTGCCGTTTTCAAGGTAGTCCATAAACAATATACTGGAATCCCAGAATACGTACACCATAACCTTCCTTGCAGTCTGTTCTACTTTAGGCTTTTTGGAAGAGGTTCACCGGCTGCTATATACTAAGCTTTATTAGTTTGTCATTTTCTTAATATTCGTTGTCTATGGCTTCCTTTGTTCATTCGTTAATTTTTTCAATATCTGTTCCGTCCTATTTGCTGTCTTTTCTTATTTCTGGTATAGAGTTTCCATATTTCTTTTTCTTTTATTTATCTATGTGTCAGTGTGCAGTTTGAGTTAAGTCTTTTCAGAAGTTCCCTTATATTTCCATTTTCAGACACACGTTGCGTCGCTCTAAATGTTACTCTGAGTCTGTCATTTCCAGTCTGCCTCTAGTATTCATGGTGTTGTCGCATTTCTTCATCGTTTTTCTATGCCTGCGATTCTTGTATTGTCATAGCCTTACTTATTCGGTTGTTATTATTTTGTTCGTGTTTATTCAGTTCGCATCTAGATCAGCCTGTAGATGGCTCAGTGAAGGGTGTGATCTGTTTTTTGTCGTTATCTGTGTCTTCTGTGCTTCACTTGTGTTATCGGTCAGGTTTTTTGTCGCTTTTTAACTCTAAACCACTAAGGGTCTAGTTTTGATAAAACATGTAGCGCTGCAATTAATATATGCCTCATGTTTCAGAGAAATTCAACTGTTGGGTCAAAAATTAACAGTATACTGTGATAGTAGCTTAGGATTACAGTAACAAAGCCTACTCAGAATATAACTAAACTCCTAACTCGCACAAGCTGAAAAAGCTTCTTCACAGAAGATCTAGGAGTATCAGAATAATATAATAATATTGTCAATCCTAATTATTTGATAGTCCCTTTGTGATGCAGTGATTATCTTCCTATTTCAATTGTCGATGGTCTTATGCTCCGTCGTATATGAGCATAGTCTCTATCTTGCCTTTATTGTAAGATACTCCGCATGCATCTTCCCAGCATTTTCTTTGAATTTATTTGGCAATTTTCCTTCTAAAATGATAAATAGATTGTACACAAAGCTTGAAAGGTCCCTAGTTCGTCAATGCACTCCTTTTCAATGTCTTATCGCTGTGTTTCGTCCGTCTTCCATGTGTCATTTATCTTGTTCATATTCCTATTCCAACCCTGCATGCATGAATATAATATATTATATATATATATATATATATATATATATATATATATATATATATATATATATATCATAAGGTTGACCTTAATCTTGAACCATGCGTTTATAATTGCCCTCGTTACTGTTCCACTGGTTATCGTTCTGTCTTATAAGAAGTCTTCACAAAGGCTGCGGAACGTTCCTGGTATCCTTGCTTATTTCAACTCTTTTCTGATATAAATTTGGAAAAAATTTATATCAAGGCAGGTTTTAATATTTCAAGCCAAGGTTTATCTAAGCCCAAGCCAAGCTTATATGTATAAAGCCAATCTTCTTGGCTTGTTGACTTATCTTGACTAAGATCCTAGTTACGTCCAAACGAAATGGAGGATTAAGTCTTGATGCCTAAATCAATGTCACTTCGTGCCATCATTTGCGAGACGTTTCTGGGATTTTTGGATACGGCTAGACCGTTGGTGCTTGAAGCCAGGATCAATTAAAAGACTTCACAAGGGTTCGTGGTTCTTGACGTTCAGGCTGGATTGACGGTGCTGGTAGCATGATAAATTGAGGCATCAATCTTGAGACTATCTTGGTTCATGGGACTGCGTTAGGGCGGGTGGTTAAGAAGCCTATTCGACGTCTGAGTTGCGTCCCAAACAAATCGGTTACTGACACTGTAGGGTCAGTAGAGGTTGGATAGTGCTTCACTGCTACCAGTCATGGTGTGGGTTTTTGGACTGGAGCTGAAACTGGAAGCTTGGTGGGTTCAACTCTTCGCAGTGGTTCTCGCTAATGCGCGATGATAAGGCTTATCCTTATCACACTATCTGCTTCCTGGGCAGATTGTGGAGACTGCTAGACTAGTCACCTTACCTAGTGATCGAAAATTAGCTCATAAGGATCGAGTCTCGAGGAGGATATTTAAATTATGTTGAATTTCGCACATAATGGCAACGTCCAAGCATTATACTGAAATAAAAATTTGATCGATACTCTGAATGAAAGAGTGATTTATTGTCTTTACTCTCGAGAGCACAAAATGGATAACTCTGTAGTTCTAATACTCAAGATCAATTTGTCATTATCTGTGCTCATTTGCTTTTTCCAGATCACTTCTAATTTTCAAAAATTTTTACGAGTTTTTATTCTTTATTTTTCACGCGATTATCAATGTAGATATGTTCGATCGATTCCATATTTCTGTTAATTATTAGACCAAATATATTTCAGAATAATTCTGTTTTTATACATGAAAAAATGTAGTATTAGAGAAATGAAATACTCTCTAATAAACTAACAGAGTTCTTTTAGCAGCAATTGAGGATGTTTTCCTTAACTTTTTCAGCTGATGATCCGACATGTTATCCTTTTCCTTTGCATTCAAGATACAAACGATAACATCAACTCTAAAAAACTTGTTCACATGCAAGAACTTCACCCCAGCAAAGTACACTACGTGCAGTATGTTCCCGATACAATAAAACCCAGCAAAAACCCGAGGGAATTTCTTGTGATAAATAAAATCGCATGTTGTATTAACTCACCGGAATATCGGGAGTATTAAATTTATATTATCTAGAATCTCGTCTTATCTCATTAAAGAAGACACATCGTTAAAGAATACAACTCGCAGGTTAAGCTAAACAGGAGTACCATGAGGACGTGGATTCTCTCGGATGCAGATTCTCCGCGTGCGGAAGCTGCGCCCGGTAACGTACGAGCGTATTCAAATGAGCAAAAGTCGTGTTATACTAGTCCAACGGTTAAGCAGCGACCACCCGCGCGAGCGCTTATCGTTGGCATCTCCACGCTTAGCCCCGGCCAGGTTGCTATCTGGTGACAATATCTCCAATCTAGATCATGCACACACCTAGGATATAATATATGAACAGCGTAGGCGACCGCTCGGTTCCAGGCCATTCGTCGGATTTTGCCAATTATTGAAATCTCGCAACAATGTCCAGATTCGTATCTTGTCACCGGACTGGCTAATTCCTGATTTGAATGCTGATTTAGCACCTTCGATGTCGCGGATGTGGATTGAGTTCCAGGTTCCAGCTTAAAAAGGCACGCATAAGGTTTGATTCACCTACACTCAACGTGCCGTTGATATATCTCTTCTGCGCGCAACTTTTTCGTTGAAATACCTATATCGATTGCTCAATCTATTATTATATTATACTCATATATATTATATTATTACTATATTAATACACAAATATTCAACAATTTGAATAAATAATCAAAACAAAATCAAAATGAATGAAAACAAACTGCAAAAGGACCTAAGTCAGTGAAGCTGTTATTACTGTGAGCCCTTACCTATTGTAAAAGAACAAAAAAAAAACTAAACACTTATTTTCCATGTTTCACTTCCATCCTATGCCAAGAGTACGCAAACCTTGAGGAACATATAATTCTATAACTATCCCACACCTACACAAATCTAAGGCTCGAATTGAGCTCAAATTGAGTAATATTCGATAACCAATCTGGAACCCTGATGGACTCCAGAGCTTCGGAGGAGTAGGAATGCGATTGTATAATATATATAATCCGTCTAGAAAGTATCCGGAAAAACCAAAGCTCAATCGTAATTATTTGGTATATATTTTTTATTCTTGAATTAGAAAATAATAACAAAATATTCATCTCTTATACTTATATAACCTCAATTTAACTGTAAATACTTGACCAAACGTCGAGTTACACGCGAAAGTAGATCACCTCCATAATTTTCGGTGATCGTAGTCCAGGACCGTAAAACTGACTGAATTAAATCATCTTTATTTCGTGACGCTGCCCATTCAATCTTCATTAGTCCCCATATGTTTTCAATGGGAGATCTGATGAAGCTGTTGGTCATGAAATGGTTGTCACTTGGTGTTCTTGCATTCAAGCTTGAGTATAAGCCGAAGAATGGCATCTTGCATTATTCTTTTGAAAACGCCACCTCTCTGGATATAAAGCATACGCCGTTTCAAGGAGAAAATCGTTTAGAATGCCACAATACATTTCATTAGTAATGGTACCATCAACTATAGAGAGAGACGTAGCACCACGCTGAAATATTGCTCCCCAAATAATTATTTTGGTGAGAAATTTGGAAATTTGGAACGGTAACAGGTTGTCGGGACGAAGTTCCTTATCGCGCGTTGCGAAATGGGGCTAGGCGGAAAAAATTAAGACCAAAAGTTGTAACGACACTTTTTGCTATAGTTTCAAGCCGTGCGGCGTGCACGTGTTTCCCTGTCTGTCTCTCTCTCTCTCTCTTTCATAGAAAGCAAGCCAGTTATTTTCTTCTATTTCATGCGTAATCAATGCGTAACTTTTTAGGGTTTGTGGATCTCGACGAAATGGCTTAGCCGTTAGTGCTTGACGCCAGGATTAATCAAATGACTTCACATGGGTTCGGTGAGTCAGGTAACAGGCCGTTAGACGGTGCTCGTACCAGGATCAGTTGTAGTCGTCAATCTTGAGTTTATCTTAGTTCATGGGACTGCGTTCGGGTGGATGGATAAGAATTCCCTCCGGCGGGTGAGTTGCGTCTCAAACCAACTCGGGTACTGACCTGCTGAGCCAGTAGGGGTTGGATAGTGCTTCGCTGCTACCAGTCAGACGGTTCTGGCTTTCGAGCCGGTGCCCAAACTGGAAGCTGGTGGGTTCATCTCTTCGGAGGGGTTCTCGCCACGCGCGATGATATGGCGTAATCCTTATCACACTTTCAACCTCTAGGGGTGGACTGTGGAGACTGCTTGGTAGTCACTTGGAAAAGAGGTCTCCCTCAAATGGCCAATAACTATTCTGGTAGAATTCACGTATTCATAAGTCACAAGGTGGTACATTTGATCAAATTGTTTACGAGTATGAGAAAATACATCCATAACAACTTGTTTATATTGCTCTCTCTCGTGTAACAAGCATCGAAGGTTTATTTATCGTTACATTTGATCATGATGAAACTAAATTTCAATTTCATCATAATCCAGTACAAGCTTCATCAACAATATCTCTAGTACAAGAGTTTCAGAGATTGTCATTAAATAAGC
This sequence comes from Megalocaria dilatata, assembly GCA_034642435.1. Taxonomy (NCBI): domain Eukaryota; kingdom Metazoa; phylum Arthropoda; class Insecta; order Coleoptera; family Coccinellidae; genus Megalocaria; species Megalocaria dilatata. The sequence goes on from CM067858.1 coordinate 29,219,389, forward strand.
TTGAAACTAAGGCAAAATCAGTCATTGATTTCATTACTAGAGATAAAGGCATTTCATTGTGTACGTTCAACGTCCAAAGCCTTCGTAAACATTCAGTTGATTCAATCGACTCTGTTACAGAAAAAACGAACATTTTGTTATTATCAGAGACATGGTTGAACAATCAAGAAGAATGTGATATACCGAATTTTAATTGTATAGCTCACTTTAAACGTTATTTTGTTCGTTCAGGTGGAGTTGCGATTTATCACAACACAAATTATACGACCAATCTTGTAACACTAAATATGTCGGTCATTATGAACAATATTCAGGACTTACACGTAAGACGTACAAGTGTTGCAGATTTATGTGCAGCAGAGTGTGTAATGAAAAACGGCGTTACTTTAATCATGGCAGTCATATATGTCTCACCAAATAACAAATTAATAGATATTCAGGAGTTCATTCATCGAGCACTGCTAGAGTATTCTAAAGATGTATCTCAAACGCTTAGCAGATACAATAGAAATTTAGATAAACGTCCACTCATTTTGGCCGGTGATTTTAACATCAACTTCAGTAATGAAAAATCAAAAGAGTTTCTAGAGGAAGAATTTGATTTAAGAATAAACAATGATCCAGCAGAATCAACAACAAAATATAATACTACCATCGATGCAGTTTTTGCAAGACATTTAAATGAAATAGAATCCCAAACATATGTTTCCTACTTCAGTTACCACAAGCCAATTATTAATAAAATTGAGCCTGCTAATTAAGTTTATATTACATTATATTTGTTAATAATAAAAAAAATATTATTATAACTTAAAAAAAATAAAATTTTATTACAATTCCTTCACTAATTAATCGAAAGGAACTTCGTTCCGTTCGGGTGTCCCTTGACACCTCTCAATTTTTTTTTATAGAATTTTTGAGTGATTTCTACTGCTAACTAGTCACTTGGTAAAAGAGCTACGCTCATATGCCAATACACCAACTGGTAGAATTCACCCAGGCGGGAATTGTGTCGTCCTAGGGCCAATAAAGCGTTTACATTGTTTTCTTTAATCTTATGCGGTCTTCCTGAAACTGGTCTATGCCTTATATCCATGCCACTTTTTATCTTCTTTATTGTCTCATATACAGCATTTTTTCCCAGTTCAGTCAATTGCACTAATCTTTCAACGTTTCGAAAGCCTTTTCTATACAAATTTTCTACCTGTTTCTTTTTTCTAGTTGCGACATTATTTCATAAAGTGTATACCTGTTGACAATCCACAATACTTGAGAAATAGTGTTGCCATGCAACTTTGGCCATAGCCGACTATCTGCACAACCTATTTTATACATTACTATTATCTTAGAATGATACAAAAAGGAAGTATATTAAAATTATGAAAAATAATAAATTTCGAATACTTTCTAGACGGACTATAAATAAGAAATGAAAATGATCTTAGGAAAAATGTTCTTCTATGAGCAGCTGACAAAAGTGACCCCCTGAATCTTGCATTTAAACTGTGAACATCTGATCTGAACTTCAATTTGTTATAAAGATATGGATGCGATTTGAATAATATAATTGAGTAAAACAAAACCGCGGAGACCAGCTCCCTTCGCTGTTCCATGTTCAACTATTGACAGCATTTCAACATATGGATTATTGGTTGATATTTCTTGATGTCATAAATAAACCTTAAGCATGATCTGTGCAATCTCCGAACTCGTGTCTTATCAACCACACGCAAGCACGGTCTGTAAACTGCATCACAGTAGTTGAAGGGATTCATAACCTAATACGTTGGTTGTATGAGTTTACTGGCGTATAATTTTCTGAGACCCGAGTAACCTCGTTGAATACATAAATACACAAACTCGCTGAAACAGAGCTCTGTGCCCAAAATCACTCCTAAATTCCGCGCCGATGTAACAACAGGAACTTTAACTCTACTTACTCTTTTATTTAGTTGGTTTTTTATATTTCTGCTGTTTCTACCGAAGATGAGTACCTTAGCCTCATCGTGATTCAGCAGAAGTTGGTGTTTGAGTGAATTATTCAACAGTCTGCCAAGATCAGCATTAATCTCATTATTTGCTAGTTCAATTTCGGCAGCTTTGAATAAATATAGGAGCTGAGTTTCATCTACGTATCTGAACTCTGTACAGAATTTTATTCCATCGGTGATGAAAAAATGTGAAGATGCAGAACAAATTTGGAACAAGCACTGAGCCCTGTGTTACGCCACTTTCAATAGTACCCTTCTCCGACCTACCAGACAATGTCTCAACATACTGACCTGGAGATAGCTCTCGATCAGTTTAATAGCGGCTTCCGAAAATCCTGTGTGCTGTAAAATCGCTCCTACTATTTTATGATTCAATCAATCAAAGGCCTTGAAGTAATCTAAAAGCACCAAAATACAATTTTTGCCTGAATCTTAATCAGCAATGATAGAGTCCTCTAGATCGAGAAGGACTGTACAACAACTGTAACTCCGTTGGAAAGCTAGAGTGACGAAGAGGTAGAATGTTGTACTCCTTCAAATGGAGATTTGATTCTAAGGGGATAGAATAGATATCAGGCGGATGTCGTTGAAGCCTACGGACCACTCAACTTAGGCAGCGGAAAAACCCTTGAGACTTTCCAAAGTTTGGGAAACCTTGAACCCAGAATGCAAGTGTTGAAATTATTCACAAGATATTTGATTATTTGTGGGCTACACTGCATAAGTATCTCAATATTCAATCGGGCCAACCAAATTCGAGCTCATGGACTTCATAATTTGTAAACGCCCACAAACGAAATGAAATTAGTCGACAGTTAGTAATCTACCACCTGCTAAACGTCATCATTACGTGAATCACGTGAAAACTCGTGGAAGAAATCGTTCAAACCCTGTGGCGTATCAAGGTTGTATGGGATTCCTCCGCTGCATGGTTTACTGTGTATGTTCAGTTCAGTAAGTTTATTCCATAATATTTTAGAATTCCAATTTTTCTGATTCGTTGAAAACAGTAGATACCCCTTTTTTCTCTATCAACTGCTGCTGTAGTTGCATTCCGAATTTCCTTTTGAAACTCCCAGTTCACATTAGTTTTATTGTGTTGGAATTTATGGAGCGCCCTATTTTTGAGTTTAATCATTGCTTCAATAGCAGAAGTAAACTAAGGCTCATAATTTTTTCGATGAGTAATTGTTTTCATAGATGTCAACTCATCAAAAATATCTATCAATAATTTGGTAAAAGGTTCCACTTGACCATCGATCTCCGGAATGTACACTAAATGATCAAATGGCGTTAATGAAAAATATTCTGCAAGAGCTTCGTGGTCCAATGTACTTTCCATATCAACCGCTTAGCCATAAACAAGAAAGTGATCAAAAATAAAATCCGTGTTTACCGTGTTGAAATGATATTTTTCTGTTACACTCCGGGACAAGAATAATATCCAAAAGTGTGGAAGATACGTTACTTGGGTTGGTCTTTCTATTACTTGTTGCAGCTCAAATAGAGCCAAAGCCCCCATAAAAGCTTTTACTTGAAGATGCCAGAAAAAAAATCAATATGTTAGCAGAGATGACAAACTTATGGGTACCATACATGGTTTACTTCATGATAATCTTAACCTCTCAAAGGTCACTGCAAGATGGGTCCCGAGAATTCTCATCGCACCTCAGAAGCAAGTACAAGTGGAATGCTCTAAGGAGTTTTAAGAGCTTTGTGGGGAACACCAATTGACTATTTTCAATCGGCTGGTACTGGGGATGAGACGTGGGTTCATCACTACGACGCTGGGATTAAACAAGAGTTCATGTAGTGGATTGAAAAGGGTGCAAAGCCCTCAAAGAAGTTTAAAATCACCCTATCCATTGGAAAAAAATGGATATTGTCTTTTGGGATTCTAACGGTATTTATTGATAGAATACACTGAAAAGGGTGAAAGCATCACAGCAGCATAATATTCAACCACTTCGCGTAATTTGAGAGAAGCAATTGAAGGAAAAAGTTGAGGAAAACTCACAGCGAGGTGTTGCTGCTTAACGACAACGCGCCGTTTCACAAGGCCCGCATGGCGAAGGATGCTGGGCGGAAATGTGGCTTCGAAGAAATTACTCTTCCTCCGTAGAGTCCAAACTTGGCCCCCAATGATTACTACATATTCCCCAATGTGTAAAAATATATGAGTGGAAAGCGATTTTTCGACGAAGGTACCAATTAATACCTATTTTGAGGAGAAACCTGAAGAATATGTTTTACAAAGTTTAGAGAATCTTATTTCGCAATCTAATAAATGTATTAAAGTTCTAGGGTACTAGATTGAAAAATAAAAGTTTTCCAAAATTTTCGGAATTTGATTATATACATTGAACGCCCCTCGTAATTCTCTGATGATGTGATGGTGCTAGCTCTCACAATCAGGCTGAGCCCACAGAGGTAGGACTCAAGTCAACACTTCATCATTTCAATTGAACAAGGAAAAGATGATGATCCAGGCTTGGAGAGTTGAGCCACGTTGTTCAACTCAGTGACAAGGGTGTCTGTCGCAGCACAGGACGTCACCCTTAAAAATAACGTAATTTGCCCTATTGCAGTAAATCTTCAGATTTTTCTGTCCAATGGGCGAGTGCGTCATGTAGCATACTGCGTTACTTCAGGAGGGTGGAGGCCCTCGGGAAGTATTCGTACGACCTGGACACCCAATTAGTGTTGGATTCGAGGGGGCAGTGGTTGAGAGTCTATATGCTAGACCAGAAGGATGTTCCATCTATCTGTTCGCAGAAACTCATGTTCAGGATATCTCGAGGAATGCTTATGGGTTTACGATTGCGAGACGATTCTAGGGTTTGCAGATCTCGACGATACGTCTAGACCATTGTTGCTTGAAGCCAGGATCAATTGAACGACTTCACCAGGATTCGTGGGTCTTGACGTACAGTCCGGATTGACAGAGCTCGTACCTGGATCAATTGAGGTATCAAATGTTGAGACTATCTTGGTTCATGGGACTGCGTTCGGGTGGGTGGGTAATAAGCCTCTTCGGCGAGTAAGTTGCGTCACAAATCAACTCGGGTACAGACACTGCAGAGCCAGTAGAGGTTGGATAGTGCTTCGCTGCTACCAGTCACGTATTGAAGCCGAAACTGGAAGTTGAACCCACTAAGGGTTCAACTCTCTGGAGTGCTTCTCGCTAATGCGCGATGATAAGGCGTAACTCTTATCACACTTTCTGCTTCCTGGGCAGATTATGGAGACTGCTGACTTGTCACCTGGTGAAAGAGCCATGCTCACATGCCAGTAGTTTAACCGTTAGAATTCTAGCATATGTATAGATGAGAGAATTGATTTGTTGGTGAATACATAAACCACCTTTATCTAAGTTATGGAGTTGATGAGAGCTATAATATGTACTATTGCACTCTTCTTGTTCAGCCTTAATTGAGATTACCTGATGTTCATTTATCAATCCTGTATAGAACTTTTCTATTCCAACTTGGTTGGATTTTCATTTTTGAGATAATGAAAATACAAAATTTCTAATTGGAAGAATACAGTCGGCCGGATAGAATTGTCCTTGAATCACTATTTTTGTTAATCACAGACATCTGGATAAAATACTAACGTGCTGGTACGAAAAGCATAGAAATGAACGGACAAAAGGTCAATGAAATGAGGTAAAATGAATGAAGAATTTGAAGTTCTCATTGACAGTTTCAAGACGATCATTGTTTTGACGAAGGAGTTAATGCAATTAGAGGTCTAATGGGCTTAGCGCCACCGAGGAATTTATATAATTCACTCTGAATTATTACGACTAGTTGTGGCTAAATTAAGTGATACAGTTGGCGCTCGGACGGACTAAGTCACACGCCACTCAAACAGTCGTTAGCGAACTCTGGCCGGTAATTATAGGGCGCTCCTTTGTCTTTGTTGCATACCGCTCTCCGATTTTAGACTACCGAAATCGTTGAATGGATCGAAAATGAACGGTCCCCGTACTATGAGCAATGAGTGGGTGATTTTTTGTGCCCGCTGTCTACGATTTTTTTCGAAACGCTGTCTGCGGGGAAGATGCTCGAAAACCTTTACTACAAGATTTATGTTTCTCCATGTGGTATTGAACTGTTCCGGCAGGTACTACTTGCTAGTTGATCATAATTGAAACAAGTTTTTTACTACCAACATCTTCCAAATTTCACACATGTGACCTTAGTTTCGAATAATCATTCGTGAGATATCGCGGTTTTAAAAGTTTAAAAATTCGTGTTGTACATAATATGGAAATATTTTTTTAAAATTTTATACCAAGCTTTATTGAGAATATCATGTTGATTTTCAATAAATCAGATAACTGTTAAATTCCCTTTTCACTCAGTTATAATAATTTTATTACCATACTTTAACATAGACCTTCTCTTAACTGTTTTATTACCTATAGGTAATAAAACAATTAACTCGAACTATAGTTCGATTTTTGCCATTGTCTTTCAATCCTTGCAGTGAAAATGGGAATCATCATTATTTTCAATGTAACCAAGTATTTCCTTCATTTCCAAGTTAACTGGATCTACTGGTCGATCGACTTCATGCCCAGTAGAGGGCCTCAGAAAGGTATTATGAATCGGTTGTTTTTCTTAGTGATAGAACTTTCGATAGGGATAACTGTGATTTGACAGAAGGTAGAAGCCATGTTGTTTTCACATTTCTGTTCAGTAAGCAATGACAAATTATGATCGAAAGACCCACGCCATAACAACGTTTACAAATTGTTGAAATTTATTTTCAAAATCAGTGTTCTATTCGCCAAACTTATAGAGCACTTTATGGATTACATAATCATCCATCAGAGCAGCTTATTCGTCGAACTATCGGTATATTTCGGACATTTTCTCTACTCGATGCAACAACAACACAAGACAAAGAACTGTACGTACAGAAGAAAATATCGCTGCTGTGTGTCGTATTGTTAATGATGATCCAGATTTGTCTATTTGTCGATGTTCACAACAAGTTGGACTCTGTGCATCCACCACATGGAAAATTTTGCGTAAAGATCTTGGTCTACACCCATACAAGATCCAACTGGTTCAAGAACTAAAGCCACTTGACCATAATAAGCGTCATTTGTTTGCTCATTTTGCACTAGAACAGTTTGAAGTTGATCCACTTTTATATCGTTAAATTGTATTTAGTGATGAAGTTTATTTCTGGTTGAACGGCTATGTAAACAAGCAAAATTGCCGTATATGGAGTTGAGGCATCATCGGTCCATATTTCTTTAAAAACGATGGTGGAGCTAATGTTTCAGTGAATGGTGCTCGTTACAGATCGATGATCAATGATTACTTGTTTCAAAATTTGAATGGTGCCGACCCAGAAGTGTACTGGTTCCAACAAGATGCTGCAACACCTCATGCTGCTACCGTAACAATTGATTTATTGAAAGAAAGATTTGGCGACAACAATATTTCGAGAAATGTTTCAATTAATTGGCCTCCAAGATCATGCGACATAAATCCACTGGATTTTGCTGCTGGAATTTTCCCCTAGTAGTTTGAAATTCTCAATGGTGACTTTGTTTAAATCGGATAATATTGATGACATCTCAAACTATAGGACAATCAATTTTTTGACAGCTATCTCGAAGATATTTGAGATAATTTTTGTGATGTGTTTAATCAGCTTTTTTAAAAAACATCAAGTATTCTCTTCCTGTCAACATAAATTTATGAATATTATTTTTGGATTTGTCGAAGGCCTTCGATTGTGTTAATCATGAAAAACTATGAAAAATTAGGAACCTACGGAATAAGATGTAAACAATTTGAAATTATAAAGACTTATTTGAATGATTGAAAATAGAAGGTTTGAATCATGATAGATTTCAAAACATTTGTTTCTAATAAGGGAGATATAACTTGTGGAGTACCGCAAGGCAGTGTATTAGGCCCTTTCTTGTTTTTAGTTCATATAAATGATCTTTCCCATTATATTGATCAACCACTTAATGTAATTGTATTTGTTGATGATACTAATATTATCAAAATTTTGAATGATTTGAGTCACAATAGGATTGAATGAGATCTTTATTGGAGTGGAGGATTGGTGTTCAAGAAATGATTTGAATTTGAATGCAAATAACAAAATGTGTTATTTTCCATGCGGAAAGAACTAACTATGAATTACCATGTGAAATAATGCTGGTTGGTGTATGTGTTTCGGTAGGTAACTCCACCAAATTTCTTGAGGTTCATGTGGACTGCAACATGAAATGGGAGGTTCATATTGAATCTCTGGAGAAAAGACTTAACTCTGCAATCTATTCCATTGTACTAAAAAAGTCAGTGGATATATCCATTTTAAGAATAGTATATTATGTTATTATGCAGACAACAGTACAATGTAATACCTGAAGAAGCCACATCGTGACAAACATTTTTGTGGAAATAAATTACTGTCTCATATACATTTTTTTTTAATTAAAATGGGTTTCCACCAAGTAGAGACCGAATCAATCAAATATTTATCATGCAAATATTCAATTGATATTATTGTATGGTAAATGGAAATAGTTCATTTTCTGATTCTTCATTCGTTAAACAAAAAATTACTTTTAGAACTATGCTAGGTATGAAGTACAGATTGACTTGTAGAGGTAGTTTCTGGGGGAATAATACTCTTACTCTAATAGGTCTTTATGTTTATAATAGCATTAAATTTGTCATACAGTATATAGAATTTGGAGATATGAATGCTAGAACCATACAGATTGTAAGAGATATATATACCTAATACATAATTTAACTTTGACACAAAATAATGCTAGGTATATGTGTATCAGGTTGTTTAATTCCTTACCTGTACAATTTCATAGTTTAGGTGTTGAAAGAATTTTTTTGAGGAATATGTTTCAGTTTGTTATTATGTGTGAACAATATAATGTTCATGAATATTTAGATTATTTTAGGGTGAACAAACACGTGGTTTTTTAGAATTCCTATTTTTTTTTCGACATTTTTTCTTCGTATTTATGAATACTGAGAGATGAATAAACTATATCTATCTATGAACAGAAAAAAGTGAGACACTTTCAGAGTACATTTAAAGCCTGAATATCTGTGTTGATTCGGTTAATAAGTAATATCGGTTAAATGATTCTGAAGTTATTCACATTTGAAATTTTTTTCCAATGTGTCCAAATCTGCAGGTCGATCGAACTGAATTTTGGTGGTCTGAAAGAAAATAATGACGCACATATTTGAGCGAAAGTTTATGAGAATAGTACAATTAGTAGATCCAAAAAAAAAAATTTAATAAGCGCTACCTAAATAGTAACAGTCCTATAATCGCTTTTGAATTTAGCATTCAGATATAAAATAACGACAAGAAGGAGGATGCAAAATTTCATGAGGATTATGGATGAGGATGGATTACTTCACGTCAGCGCTTTTCGGCATTTTTTCCAATACGAGAAAATCATCGGATCGGAATTCAAATGAAGAATTACCAGAATCTATCCTCTAGAGTCATAGCAGACTACTATAGGCTCATTCAAATAATATTAATATATGTTGATTCCTATTAATTTATGAGAGTTGATTACATGCGTTTCGTTACATGGTAACTTCTTCGATTGCTTATAAACAACTGGTCAAAAATTTTACATAAAATATATAAATAATTCGTGCTTTGGGGTACAATAAAATTTTTAGTTACTTTTGATGAATCTACCGAATCCCTACGAGAATAAATCCAATATAGGTGAACTAGATATCTCGGCTTAGGCATTAATGAAATTCCCAGAATTTCTTGATGGATTTATTTCTAACAATTTTTATCATTATTATATTTACTTCTATAAAGTATTCAAATGTTTTGATAGACCAAAATATGAGATGGAATGTGCACATGGAGTATTTGAGGACTCGTCTCAAAGATTTTGTCTATATTTTTTACAATCTTGGCGACGTTGCAAGTACTTCCACCATGTGGCGAGCTTATGACTTCTTGGTTGAGTCGATATTGAGATATGCCTTAATTTTATGGGGAGGTTTATTCTATATTGCGCTGAAAGGTCTACAGATCATTCAGAAGAATATATTGAAGGTTATCTTTAGGGTTAATAGAACATATTGTACCGAATTATTGTACAGTTTTTGCAATAAAATGAACATAATATAACTTATACAGGTATAGAAAAGACAGTCGGAAACAGGAAATTAAGTGTTAATCAAGAATGCAGTGGAGCAGTGGAATAATCAAAAACTCAGCGCGATGCGATGAAGAAGAAACGACTGATCTCTCCCAATGGTAGTTGGGAGTGAAAGCAAACTGCACAGCCTTTCGATCGAAGCATCAACACTGCGCACTACCATTGAGAGAGAACAATAATTTATTCGTCAATGCATTCCTCTGAGGTTTTGATTGTTCCACTGCTCCACTGCATTCTTGATTAACACCGAATTTCATATGTTTCCGACTGTCTTTTCCATACCTGTATATCTTTGAATGCATAATTAATCAGATAAGGTACAATGGTAATTACGTTGAACACAAATTCTCCACGAAATTTCGATGTGGAAAATCAATGCGTGTGTCACTTATTTGCAAGAGCCATTTACTCTCAATAATTAAGCTCTCTGTACTGTTTGTAGAGTTGATCATTGAAACTAAAATAATAGTGATTCAAGCAGATTTTATGACATCTAATCTTATTGAATAATTCACTTCATTTTCGAGTGGCAGTTTTTCAATAAGAGCTATTACATCTTCAGGTGTTGTCAATGAGTGCAACTGAATTTTTAGTCCAAAATTCAGATTAGAAATTACATTGAGTTCTTATGAGATTTATAAGGAATTAAGAAAGTTTATGTACTGGTACTGTGAAATATGAAACTAATGGTCTTTTCTTTCTCATGAAGTTTTATTAAGGAATATAATTGTGATGCTTGGAAGTTCATTCATTCTAGTTTATTTATATCTTCCTATGTGTTTATACATATGTCCGTTTTAGTGTTGATCTCATTCCTTTATTGAATTACTTTGATTAGGTTTTTTCGGTGATTTAAAATGTCCTTTTTTGATGAAGTCTTTTGTTTCTTCGTCATCTTTTGCAACAATCGATGTATCTGATTTTGCGAATTTTATGTTATCTACTTTATTTTTCCAATCTATTTCAGTATTGCTTGATAGTGTCCAATATTAAGGAAACATAAGATTATTTTCAATAATCTACTATGGAATTTTCACCGGCAAACTCTAGACTGCGATATGAAAATGAAGAGAGTTTTCGAAACGATGTTTACAGAAATGTCTAAAATAATCAACGAAGGACAATTATTCCTTTTCCATTTTACTGAACGAGGGAAGGTAAGCATTATACTCAATATCGCAAGGTAGTATGAAAATTAGAATAGACCAGGACATAAGCAAGATCTTCATTAAATATTGAGAAGAGGTTTTTTACTTGATAGAAGGTTTATTACAAAATTTGAATATCAAAATAGATTTAATCTGTTAGCTTCCTACATTCTTAATTAAAAAAAATTTATTCAAAAACTTCAAGAATTAAATTAATGTCTTATAAGCACAGCTTGAATTTAATAGACACATAAAATCAAAACTCATATAATATGAAATGGAATAAATAACCCAACAAATATAAATTTTGTCTCCTTCAAATTTTTATTTATTAATATCAATTGACAATGTATATTTGTTGAGTTATTTATTCCATTTGATATTATATAATGAGTTTTGATTTTATGTCAATTAAATATAAGCTGTGCTTATAAGACATTAATTTAATTCTAAAATTATCTGAAATTAAAATTATAGGAGACTATCAGATTAAATCTGTTTTGATATTCAAATCAAGTTCTTCATATTAACATTCTATCTGAAGAAACAAAGTTTCAACTTTAGACGTCTCAAGTATTTAGCAGTGAAGAAATAGGGTATATCCGTGATTGTAATTATTGGATTGACTAGGGTGTGTTGTTAGGATGAAATAGCGAAATTTACACATGGTCATACTAAACTAAAAGAAAATCTGCTGGTCATAAGAATTCCTGATTCAAAGTATAATACATCTTTGATGTTTGTAATTTTATTTCATAATCATAAAGAACCGTAGGAAGTGTTTGCCCCCATAATATGTAATAAGTTAATACGATATTGCGTAAACAAGTATATTAATTTGATGTAGAAAGGGAGTTAACAGAGTAATACGATCTATTTATTCCATTATATGATTACCCGTCTTCTATAGATTACGAGATAATTTTCAGAACTTGCTAGATGATAGGTTACATAAGCTTAGCGATCTACAATCCTGGAGATTCGAAGTACTAATCATGGAAAATTAAATTTTAGGATCACGTAATGCTATTAGGATTTTGCCAAATCTTTCAATTAAAAACAGTTTCGCAAATTTTAGGATATTTTCATAAACCAAAAAAATCTCTTGCGCCCACTGTGTATCTTCCTCACGACTTCATGCAAAACATATGTTTTTGAGCACTACTTCCTGAAAGTTATAAAGGTATTGAATTGAGAATTAGAATATTTTAAAAAATCCTCAAAAAATGATTGATTGAAAAAATGAATAGCCTGTGTATTCTCTGAATATCCTTTCTTTATTCTTAACTTTTCCATATATTCAGATCTACCAGAGTATAAGTTACATTTATTCACTACTAACTGAATGAAGCATGATCTGTTACTGAATCGAAACTTAAGATACAGAAAGGCTACAATTGTACAGCTGTTTCAACCATAGATTCCTCGCATAAAATAAAATAATTTTTGCTTTTACCATGTTCGGTTGAGGTAAAACAATACAGACTGGTGAAATTCTAACCCCAAAGGAAATAATCCAGTGGAGTTATGATCTTGGAGTCCAATTAACTGGACCATTTCTCGAAATAAGGTTATCGCCAAATCTTTCTTTCAATGAATCAATTGTTACGGTAGCAGAATGAGGTGTAGCACCATCTTGTTGCAATCAAAACACTCCCGAGTCGAAAACATTCAAATTTTGAAACAAATAATCATTGATCATGGATCTGTTATGAGCGCCATTCACTGTAACATTAGCTCCACCATCGTTAAAAAATATGGACCGATGATGCCTCCACCGTGTAGAGTACACCATACATTGCATTTTCAGGATGCAATGGAACCTACAGAACTTCTTGAGGATTATTTTCACTCCATATACAGCAATTTTGCTTGTTTACATAGTCGTTCAACCAGAAATGAGCTTCATCACTAAACACAATTTCACAATTTTAAGATAATCTTAATAATTTCTCTATATCTAATGAAAGTTATTTTCAACTTGGTGGAAATCACTTAAAAATCCTATCAAAACAACCTGTTACCGTTCAAATTTCCTACCAAAATAATGGTTTGGGGAGCAATATCTCAACTGGTGGTGCTCTGCCTCTCTGTATAGCTGATGTTTCCATTAACAGTGAAGAGTATTGTGGCATTCTGAACAATGTTCTCCTTGAAACGACACATGCTTTATATCTAGAGGGGTGGCGTTTTCAGTAGAATAATGCAAGATGCCATACTTCGGCAAAGGCCGAAGTATATGAGCATGAATAAAGATTCATGCTTGGGTGCGAGAACACCAAGTGAAAACCATTTCACGGCCAGCAGATGCACCAGATCTTAGTCCCATTGAAAACACATAGGTACTAATGAAGATTGAAGTTGAAGGAGCAGCGCCTCGAAATAAATATGATTTAATTCAGTCAGTTTTACAGTCCTGGGCTACCATCACTGAAAATTATGAAGGTGATCTATTTTCGGCTGAACCTCAACGTTTAGTAAAGCGTTTACAGTTAAATGGATGTTGTATAACTAAATGAAATGAGTATTTTGTTATAATTTTCTAATTCAAGTATTGAAAATATATGTTAAATAATCACAATAGAGCTTTTTTCCGGATACTTTCTAGACAGACTATATATTTGTTTATAATAATTAAAATTTGTATTTTCAGGGCGAGTCTGTGACAGTATCTTTTGTTCGACATTTTTCTCCGGAAGAGTCTATTTTTATCAATGGTGCTCGATTATCTGAACACGTTCATTTTAAAATGTAAGATATACCACCTACCTGAAGATGCTACTGTGTTATCGAAACGATCGTTGTATTATAATTATAATATAATTATAAAATTTGGGAAAATCAGAATACCCTCATTTACTATTACGTTTATTTAAGTTCGCTTCTAAGCAGGATATTTGGTGAATGAAGATATGTGGATGTAATTTTTATTGATTGTTTTTATTTAGCATCCAAATAACTTCCAACTGATGAGAATGTGGGTGAGAATTTCAGGGGCTTTTTCTGAATAATGGGCTAAAAATTATATATATATATAAATAGTTTCAATCAGATAAAAAAATCAGTTTTTTCCTTTTGTCGTTTCGAGAAACGAATTATGACTTCCTCCATTTGAATGGGTATGCTTTTGTGCACGTGGAGAAGTGCCAATCCAGTTGGGCGGTCTTCTACCATTGAAGCTCTAAGCAAAGTTTTGAGCCTCCTAAGAATGGAAAATGACCTTTCTGCTGTGGCTACACTAAGTGGTAGTGCAAAAAGAATATATAAAAATTCTCTTAGATAAGGATACAAATCTGTATGACAATGTTCTATAAGATGAGTAATCGACTACGGAATATTTTGATTCCTCTGCCATTTCACCTTCCACAGCCGATATTCGTTTATATTTACTGGAACTGGAGTATTATCTATTAGCAGTTTATAGTCGTTTGCAAGCTGTTTAACAGTTTCATTGTCTTCATCTTCATCAGTATAATCGACTTTTGGAATAAAAATGCCTAGTTGAAAAAATTTTAGTACTTCAGCCTTTTCTTTTTTTTTTGCGTAGGACAGTCATTGTATCATTTATGGCGTCCATAGCCCTTTTTAAATCTATTGACGTCGTTTGCAATACTCTGCCTAAGGCCACTCTTTTACCTGAAAAATATTGAGGTATATTTAAACTACTGTTTGGCACTTTACGTGATATGAACGGTAATTTGAACTGCCTTTGCTGAAACGCTCAAAAAAAAACTAATCAAATAAATTATTCAGATCTTACGTTCAAACATTAGTATCTAATATTAAAAGACAAAATATTTGGGTACCTAAAACATCACTCAAACAGAAAGATGATATGATGAAGTCCGAACTGCGCAACGATTGCAGTAAACAATGTGTGTCATTGGCAGTTTTATGGTCTTGCAAAGTAGAAATCTTTTCCACAGCGCTACAAATTGTCACTAAGTTGTCTCCTTGAAATTGTAGATGCCCATCATTCCTTTCGACCAAGCACATCTCACATATACTTTGTATTGGAACTCCAAGTTCTTTTTTAAAAACTTGATGTCTCTTAGCGGATGCATTGGCAAATGCTCCAACTTTTCTCATCATGCCCGAGGTGTTGCGGCAAAAAATAACTTTGGATGAGGTAGCTAATATATTATTAAGAACGTGATTGCTGCACTGGCAGCGTTAGGCATTTACAGCTTTTTTGACAACTCCTGTACAGCACCCCTTGTATCTGAGACCATAACCGAGCAGCTGTCAGTTCCAATACTCACACACCATTTCAAATTTATATTCAATTTGAGACAGAGATTTTCAACGATTTTCGCCAGTGCTACGCGTGTCAACCGAGGCTCTATAATGTCTTTATTGCTATCCATTTCATCATACCTAAAAGTATCGTATGTATCACAGAAAGTCACAAAATATTCTTTAATGATACCATTGTGAAGATATCTAAATGAATGGCTCAGCTGTGAGATATGTGATATATCTGTTGTTCCATCGAATAAAATTGAAAAGAATTTAGCTTCCTACACTTTCTGTAATATTGTTTCCTAAATGATTTCCTTGCAAACATCAATCAACTCATTTTGCTCAATTTTGCCGATGTATGTTAAGTAAGATTCAGAAGTTTAATCAATAAGAATAGAAAATTTATCACTAGTCAATTGAGACCCAGCCCAGGGGGGGTCATGACCCCCTAACCCCACCCTGGATCCGCGCATGCGTTAAACGTTGTAAGTTTTCTTTTGATTCTGTATTTGTGAAGTGCCGTGCAATTGTTGATTATTTGTCTTTAAAGCGGGACAGTGTTTCCAAGACGTTTTATTCAATTCAGTTTTAAAAAATTTCTTGGAAAAAATTTGTGATTGTTTCGAATTGATCCAGTATTGTCTGGAATATTTGAAATAACCCTACAAATTTTAATTTTAATTCATATTTGTTTATAATAGAGATCCGCATGTCACGTCCATGCTTCGGTCAGGGCTGAATATGTGTATTCTAAACAGAAAACATATTTCCCATGAAATCTTTTTGGCTTAATTTTCCACGAATCAAAAAATCCATCAGCATGGTAATCTAACTCGAGCATGGAATCCATCAATTTATAAAAATGATACGGTATCTGATTCATTAATCACACAAATACGTCACGACTATATATAATTAGAACTGGGGTATTTCGAGAAGAAATCTCCGATTTAAAAATTAAAATAAGTAGCCAAAAACCCGAAAGGCAGCAACGGTAGAGATCATTACGCAGTATCCGAGCGAACGCTATAAATTTCGGAACAGTAAAGCCACAAGGCGCCTAATTTCTTCTTACCTGTGATTTGAGAGACGTCCAGAAACATCCTAAGGTTGCAGCGTGCTCATGAATGACCGAACAACAGACGGTAGGCGTTTTGAGCGGAAAATATATCTTGGTAGCGGTAAAGGAAAGAGGCCATCAATCAAATTCGGAGGTATATTTTCAATGACAGCTTCAAATTTGGCTTAGAATGGATGTTTGTTAGGATGAGTTCTTGCCATTTAATGATATTTTGCGGCGGAATAATTGCCCATCGATAATTATTGGTTGAGCATCTGCATATTAAGGGAGGGTGCTGATTTATGAATAAGGAGGTATGGGTCCAATTTAAATTTCGGTGAAATCAAAGAAATTCCGGATGGATTCCGTGAATGTATTAGATTAATATCATCAAAATTTAATTCACCGAAAAAATTTAAAACATGAATACGAATTTCCTTGTGAATAACGAAATATCGTTTCACATTGTATTGTTCGAGTTAATGTGAACATTGACATCTTCTTCATTTTATTCGGATGTGGACAATAATTAATTTGATTGTTGTTTCTAAGCAGACCACAGAACATGTCATTATGGCTTAAATAACTGTCATAAAATGTGAGTTCTTGCTTGATTTAAGGATTCACAATAGCTTTAATATCGAATGGATTAATTCGGATAACCCAACTACAAATTTTAGTTTTATAAAAATGTTTGCTCAAAAACTTTTTAAAATTAAATAAAATAAATGTCTTGGAAAACATAGTTTCAATTTAGTAGATATATAAAATTAACACGCATTACACAGCACCTAAAGAAATAAGGGAATCCGAAGAAAATATAGAATATTGATTAGAAATATTGAATAAATACTTGACCATCGATGGATACGCTGACAGTTTTGGTGAATATGGGTGATTGGAGTCAATAGGAATACATATACATTCTGTCAAGAAAGTATCGGGAATTATCGATTTAAATCTGGCGGGGCAATGAGGCAGGTAAAAATTTTTTTTCCTAGGTTGGTACCACTGTCCTTATTTACTATGCCAAGCTTGAGCGGGATCTGTCAACTAGTGTGTTTGCAACAGCTGATTAAGTCAGTCGATGTCAGAGTGCGTGCCGATTTTTACTATGGGTGATTACGTTGAGCAAAGAATTTGTTTAAAGTTTTGTATTGCAAATGAATTTTCGTGTGCCGATGCATTGAAAATGTTGCAAATGGCCTTTGGTGATAATGCTCTATCGAAAACTCGTGCATATCAGTGGTACAGAGCCTTCAAGGACGGTCGTGAAGTGGTCGAAGACTTGCCTCGTTCCGGACGCCCATCGACGGCTTCGATCGAAGATAACGTCGATAAAATTAAGGGAAGGGTGTTGGAAAACCGTCGTACCAGCTTGAGAGAGATAGCACATGCTCTTAAGATATCCCACGAGTCCGCACGTACGATTTTGATTGATATTTTGGGCATGAGAAAGGTGGCCGCACGACTCGTACCGAAAGACCTGAATTTTCTTCAAAAACGTCATCGCGAACAGGTTGCTTCAGACATGCTGGATTGCTGTAATTCCGATTCTACATTCATGGAACGCATTATAACTGGTGATGAGACCTGGGTCTACGAGTACGATATGCAAACAAGCCAGCAATCATCGGAATGGGTGGCAAAAAATGAGCCGAAACCGAAAAAACCACGCCAAAGCCGCTCGAAAATGAAGGTGATGCTCATTGTTTTCTTCGATATCCGTGGCGTGGTGCACTACGAATTCGTTCCAGAGGGTCAGACGGTAAACAAGGAGTATTACCTAGGCGTTATGAAACGTTTGCGTGAGCGTATCCGTAAGAAACGGCCAAATTTGTGGGCGAACAACTCATGGATTTTGCATGACGATAACGCGCCTTCTCACCGAGCTACGATTGTGACTGACTTTCTCGCCAAAAACTCAACAAACGTGCTTCAGCAACCACCGTATTCGCCGGATTTGGCTCCCTGCGACTTTTTCCTCTTCCCAAAACTAAAATTGCCCCTTCGTGGCACCCGTTTTGAGTCGATTGAAGCCATAAAACAAAATTCGGCGCGAGAGCTAAAGTCCATCCCGGAAAGCGCCTATAAAAAATGTTTCGATAATTGGAAGTGCCGTTGGCATAGATGTATTGGAGCAAATGGAGCCTATTTTGAAGGCGACCCAATAAATTTTGACGATTAAATGTAAAAATGTTGTTTTATTTGAAAATTCCCGGTACTTTCTTGACAGAGTATTATCAGTGGATGTGGGTTTTCTGAAAACGTTAAATTGTATTTTACTATTCGAGTGTGATATCAAGAGGTCTAAAAATGTAATTCTATTTTTGATTCCTTTTATAATTAGAATTTGAATTTGCATTGCACAATAAAAAATTCCATAGAATTAACAACGAAATTAAAAATTTTTACTTTAACAAATAATTCCTTCCTAGTATGCCTAGCTTCAGAAATTCTTGAAAAATTACATGTAAATCCCGTGGTACATAGTGATTTCATCGCCTTTTTAGAACAATGCTTACTTAAAAACTATTTTCAATTTAACAATAAAATATACGAACAAATAAACGACCTAGCTCTGAGTGGACTCAGTAGTGAACCCACTCCTTGCATATATATTTATGCCCGAAATAGAAAATAAAATGTTCAATTAAAAATTACCCGTGAATATTAATTTCTGTTACAGATACGTAGTAGATATACTCACGTGTATGTACGGAACATCCAGACAACTGAGTAAATTTTTGAATTTCTTGAATAATATTTACCCACAAATCAAACTCAAATTAGAAAAATAATCAAGAAATAGAATTATATTTTTATACTTCTCGATATCACACTCGAATAGTAAAAAAGAATTCCACGTGTTCACAAAACCCACATCCACTGATATCGGCTGTTTTTTTTAGAAAGATAGAACTTTAAATTGAACTAAAACACATTTAAATCACGATTGAAGTCAAATTTCTTTTTTATTTCAAAGATGAGTTCACGACATTTATGTTTTATAAATAATTTCCGGCATATGTCCACCACGACTAAGTCTGAGGAACCGCATTTGACCAGACCAATTTTGGACCACTTTTTCGAGTAATTCAGGCTTTATTTCATCAACAACACGAGTTATATTGGCTTCCAAAGCGTCTATAGTTTCTGGTTTATCAGCATAAACCAATGACTTGACATAACTCAAGTCTTTTTTTCAATAAATCAATTGTTACAGTAGCAGCATGAGGTGTAGCACCATCTTGTTGGAACCAAAATATTTCTGGGTCGATACCATTCAAATTTTGAAACAAATAATCATTGATCATCGATCTGTAACGAGCAACATTCACTGTAACATTAGCTCCAGCATAGTTTTCACAGAAATATGGACCGATGATGCCTCCAGCGTGTAAAGCACACCATACAGTGCATTTTTCAGGATTCAATGGAACCTGCAGAACTTCTTGAGGATTGTTTTCACTCCACATACGTCAATTTTGTTTGTTTACATAGCCGTTCAACCAGAAATGAGCTTCATCACTAAATACAATTTTACGATAAAAAAATGGATTAACTTCAAGCCCTGCTAGGGCCCAATCAGCAAACAAACGACGCTTATTATGGTCCAGTGGCTTTAATTCTTGAACCAGTTGAATCTTGTATGGGTGTAGACCAAGATTTTTACGCAAAATTTTCCATGTGATGGATGCACAGAGTCCAACATGTTGTGAACGTCAACGAATAGACAAATCTGGATCATCAACACTATGACTTACAGCAGCGATATTTTCTTCTGTATGTTCTTTGTCTTGTTGTTGTTGATGGATGATTATGGAAATCATAAATTTCACGAAGTGCTCTATAAGTTTGGCGAATAGAACACTGATTTTGAAAATAAATTGCAACAATTTTTAAACGTTGTTGCGGTGTGGGTGTTTCAATGATAATTTGTCAATGCTTACTGAACAGAAATATTCAATCAGCTATATTCACAAAAAATGTCAGCGTATCAATCGATGACCCATAGAGTTTTCGCATTACTCTCATGAAAAAATAACCGCGAAGCTGAATTCCAAACTATAAAATCAATAGCCGCCAACAACGGTTTCAACCTCAATATAATAGATAATTTCATTCGACAGAAACAATCTAAAATAGCTATAAATCAAATCTATCTCAACATGAAAACTAAAGAAAATAATAATTCATTTCTCTATCTTACTTCGGTAGTATAAGTCAAAAAGTGGCCAATAGTTTTTCAGAATTATATGTTAATATTGCTTTCAAAACACAAAATAATATCATCCGTATTATTTAACGCAAATTTTTTCGAAATATAATTTTCTGGATTGATGGGGATGTTAAATAATCAGTGGATTATACAATTGAAAGTTGATAATTCTTGGTTTATAGGATGATTTGGATATTTGTAAACTATAGTATCAGAGTATGTTGGTTTATGAAATATTGAAAATTCATGTTCATGTTCAGTTTCCATGTTGAATAATATTGAAAGGATAAATATCGTTGATAAACAAAAGGAATGTTTTTCAATAGCTTGTCTGCACATGTGAAGCAACAGTTAATATCGTCTATATATTTATGACAATTTAAGAAAATATTTCATTAGGGCATTTTGGTGAATTTCAGATTCAATTTTCTGAATATTTCTGCTAATAAAGGAGTTAAAGGATTTCCCATAATCAAACCTTTTTCAGATATATTTATTTTATTTTCGAATTGAAAATGATTTTGTTCAGTGCAAATTTTTAGGCATGAGAAAAAATCTAAATTTATCGATTATTTATTTTTGATCAATTATAGTTATTCCACAACTGAAGCCAAATTCAATAGTTCGTATTACCACCTCTTCTTTCAATCAACTGCCCAATACGCCTAGGCATCCCACGAATCAAGTTATTAATGAAATTTTCAGGCATATCGCTCCATTCTTCCCGAAGAGCTAAACTCAATTCTTGAAAAGTTGAAGGTGGGTTTTGGCGATTGGATATTGCTCTCCCTGAGTAATCCCATACGTGTTCAATTGGATTCATTTCTGGTGAGTTTTCTGGCCAGTTCATTTTCTGGATATCGTTCTCTTGAAGAATGTTTTGAACCCTTCGTGTGCGGTGTGGTGGGGCGTTATCATCCTGATAAATGAAATTATCTCCAAATTCGTTGCGCAGAGGAAGAATGATTGGTTCAATGATGTTTTCTACGTAGATGGCACCAGTCATTGTTCGTTAAACGTTAATAAGGGGGGTACGGCGACCGAACATTATTCCCCCCAGCACATTATTGATTCGCCTTGAAAGGGCACAACTCCCCGGACAAAATTGAGTCGCTCTAGTCTGCCTGACCTCTACAAACCCTTTCTCTTGGACTATCTCTTTGTAAAACGAATTGTGCCTCGTCCGAAAAAAGTACGTTGCACCATTGTGGTTAAAGCCAGTCTTGGTGGTGTTCTGTCCATTGCCGACGAATAGCTCTACGTCCAGGTGATAGCCAAGGTACTCTTAAAGGTCTTCTTGCCCTTAAATTTGAGGAATGCAACCGTCTCCTTATGGTACTGGTTGAGACTTCCCGTCTATAGGTCCTCAAAAAATGACTTCGAAGGGCTGTTACAGATACCGTTCGATTCCGTCGAGTAAAATTTGCGATATAATGGTCTTCCCTTGTAGATGTTACTCTAGTTCGAGCAGGCACCGGTCTCCGGGCAAAGCTGCAGGTTTCCAGGAAAAGGGCAATCTGGTGGTTCGACAAAGCTTCTTGAAGTAGAGCTACTATTTTTGCCCGGTCAAACTGAGAAATGGAGACTTGAGAAATTGGATCTCGCGAAATTTCCACGGAATATTCTCAATATTACAACTCTCGTTATTCGCTGAAAACTGATTATCTTCAAATATACCTCTATTCCCCCAAACAAGGACCATTTTTTACTGGTTTATTGTATCCATTTAAGTGATAAGATACTGAAGATTTCACACACACAAAAATGTAAAGTTACATTCAACAAGTTGAAAGTTGATAGGGGGGGGGCAAGACTTTTGACGGTGTGTGTATATTAGGAATATGAAGTTTCCGGATTGGAACGTGTCTACAGTTTATAAGTGTGCGACGTATGGGCTCCGATTTTGGAGTTTTCAGATATACTGGAATTCACAGAGACCCCTTTTTTGGTTTTTAGTGTTCAATAAAATTTTTTGTACCTGCTCTAATAAAAATAGAAACTGGTTTCCAAAAACAGTTTTAAGATCTCAAAGATGTAAGATATCACCTACCTGAAGATGCTATTGTGATAGCGAAAATAATTGTTGTATTATAATAAAGATAAAAATTTGTGAAATTCAGAATAACCTTATTTAATATGGATTTTCATCAAATGACGATTCACTTAAACATCAACCTGATAATTTCTAATAGATATGAAATTCCTTCGACACCGTTCTTCGAGCTCTGGGGGTCTTGTATAAATTTCAATGCAATTTCCACGAGCAAGCCAGCCTCGTAAAAGCGCGGGGCATTAAAGCCTCGATTGTCTCTCCGACTACAAACTCGACTGATATGGTTATCAAGCGTGAAACCCGTCAGAAAATCGCCCGTAACCGAATGAAAAGATTATTCTATTCCGCGTTAAGCACGAAGACATTATGGCACGAATGAACCTCTGTTATTTAATTGCATTATTAAAATGTAATGGGCGTTTTATTATTTTTGTTTTATGTGTGTTAATTTCATTTAATGTCTTTGTCTGTGTGAAAGTGTTGCGCTTTGTTATAAAACTAAGGTTTCTCAGGGTGGTATATTTCGGTGAATAAAGGGTGGGCCATCTATCTTGAAGTAGTGGTTATTTCCATTCTGACATTCGTGTTATGCCAAAAAGTTAGTTTAATAATAATATATCTCTTAATTTTAACCAACAGAAATATCCCAATTACTGGTTAACATGTTACAGAATGCGGAATATAACCATGTAATTATCAACAAAATCATAAAAAACAAGTTAGTACGAACTGTAGGCAAATAAAAAGTAGGTGCAGTCCTCATTGTCAATCTTGGAATATTAAAATTTATCTTCGATAGCAGATAAGGTGAGTCGATCCCGTTGATCAATAGTCTTTGAGCAAACCCTGTACACTGATTCTCGTGCCTAACAAGCAACGAGCATCAAGTTCAAGGATATATGCTAGTCTGTGAATGCGCTCTAGTGATAGCTAAAGACAGTCATGAATAGGATATCATATCAAGTGTGCATACTTCAACTTACTGAGGACTATCGTGAAATACAAACTCCTCAAAACCGATAGATCACTGCAGTCTCTGTTACATCTTAAGACAAAGCCTAAAGGTTGACTAGTAGACGCATACAACTTTTCAACGTGTGGGATGAAACTGAACGTGGACTTCAAGATCATATATTTGATCTTTATCGCTAAAATAGTTGTGATCTATATGATAGTTATAAGTCAACGGAGGTGACATTCTACTGAATGTAACTTTAAAGCATTTCTCCATATTCAACATGAGCCTGTTGCATAAAAACCAACTATGAATATACTCCAAGCTTGACTGGAGCAGCATTAAATCATCCGCTCTGCGTATTCTCAAGTATATCTTCAAGTCATCGGTAAACGCCAAAACTGGCCATTTAAGAGTTATGAGAAGATCTTTGATATATTAAGTAAAAATGGTCCTAAGTTTGATCCTTGGGGTACTCCACATGAAAGAACATATTATATAAGCGATCTATCACCATAGTAGAAGGCATAATTCATTATAATCTGCAAGTATGATCTGATGAGCTTCACATACGCCGGACTGAAACCGAAGGACAAGAGCTTCTGAAATGAAAATTACTAACCCACCACAGCGAAAGCTATAGTAAAAAGATGAAAGAAAGTGAAACTAAAACGCTCTAGCTTGAGTTAGCGATTTTGCCTGTCCGCACATAAAACATCCTATGTCGTAAAATGCCTCATAGTGGGCCAATGAAAAGATGAGTGAAGCTTGTCTTTCCTGAATGATTTCCAAATTTTCAACCTGATAGGGAAAATGCAAACTCTTACTCCATATCTATTTATTTCAACTTCACAATGTGACTCTTATTTACAATATAATACAGTTTTACAGTTTGCTTGAGGTCCGAGATTTACATAAGGACTTATCTTTGAGGTTCTTCAGGAATATTGTTTTCCAAGGTGTCCGAATAATAGTGCTTTCTCCAAGAATAGTTCCTATTCTGCATATAATCAGCAGGTGTTCAGTTTAAAATTGTTCCAAATGACCAGTAGAGCGTACGGAAGCATGATGGTGCGGTAATAAGATACTCTAGATCCGACACAAGAAAGATTGTCTGGTCTTAAGATAATCCAAGAAAAAAGGCACTCCAGCAAGATTGTTCAGTTCTAAGATCATTCTGTACTAAGATCTCCGGTACTAAGACTGTGAATTTCAAATCTATATAATAGTGTCTGCAACACGTCATCTCACTTCCAATGACTCTAGATATTATTAAAATTATTTACAAGGTAATAAACATGAGATGAAATATCCAGAACACAGGAACAAGGGCACATTATTCCATCATGAGCATGACAAAACAAATTAAATGCATAATATCATGTAAAGAAACATGTTAACCTGTGTAACCAGCAGATAATGAAAAAAATCGAAAATAATAATTGGCATTCATGAAAGAAAAAAATATTGATCGTGATTTACGTATTACTTACCGCCTTCTGGTTAGACATCTTATAAGAAACAATAAAAATTTAATATTCCACGATTTTCATGGATTAGGTATGTTAATTCCATAAATACCACAATGTGTGTCTTCGTTTAATCTCACAATACGAAAGAAAGAAATATGTGAAATTCTACGGTTTTTGAAAAGAATGCAACTCTACAACGCATGCGATAACAGCGTCATTGTGTAAATTCCAAAATTAATGGTCTTAGTTTAATCAGATTATTGTACCATTTTTATCGATTGAAAATCAAATCAGCAGTGGAGCGTTTAACGTTAGACTTCTTCAACAGAATATTCTGATCAACAGTTTTGAAAACTCGTGATAAGACAGTATACACCACATCAATAGACCTCCATCATCCAAACTTTCAGCAAAATACAGTGAGATTGTTGCCAAGTTGGTTGCAGTAGATCTTTCTCTAATAAATTCGTTCTGCCTTGTTGACACATATGAACTTGCCCGAAATACAAGCTCCTCATATACCTAAGAAATTGGATGAAATCGAAATTGACCTGTATTTTTCAATCCGGGAACTATTCCGCCTCTTGAATATGTTCTTAGACTTATAGAAGATATAATATAATACACACGCACGTAAAATGACAATTCTTGTTGTTCATTTTTAAATTTAAGATGCTCACAATGAAACTTTGGATAAAAATATTTTCCACACGGCGGAAACCTAGCATAGAAGAGAAACCCCAAGAATATTCCGTTTTTGACTGGAAAAGCTTGTTTCCGGTGGGGCCTGCAAAAAAAGTGCTGGTACGAGTCCAAGGGCGATAGGCAGATCTAACTGATACATTTCATTCTTGTACTTTTCTCAGTTTCGCTCGATATGTGGTGATCACAGACTACAATTAGATACGCCCTCTTACCTCAAACGTCGTTTCGGTTCATTTGAACTATCGGCTCATTAAACTCATTGAATTTCGCACCTTAGTTCTCCAGAAGAGAGCAGTTCGAAAAATTCTTCATCTGAAACAAAAAGAGAGCTGTACAGATGCTTTTCGTGAGCTTAAAATACTTACCATACCAGCTATATACGTCCATAATAACTTGGATACTTTTCCATCCACTGATTTTTTCACAATTTCAACACTAGCAGAAAAAACAAACTTAGCATTCTGCATCACAGCCAAAAATTTTCTCAGCAGGATGTTGACTAGTGGGGTACCAAAGTCTACAATAAACTCCAAGATTTCGCGAAGCAACTGTCTGGAAGTAGGTTCAAGAACAGCGTGAAAAAGATTCTCCTCAATGAAACAATTAATTCCTTAGATGAATTCAGTAGAAACTAATTGAAAATTTCTTCTGCGAAAATCCCTCAGAAGCTGGACTGCATAACTGAATCAATCTTTTACTTCATTAACTTCGTCATATCAAAACGAGAAGGAGCTTGACGATGTTCAACACCCGAATAAACTTCACAAATAGTATTAATATAATTTTCAATATTTTTAGAGGTTTTTCCACTTTTTCAATGCGTTATGTGAGCATATATCTACCTTTTTCGTATCCTTACAATTTCTACTTCAAATCAAATTAAATGGATTCTGATACTCCACAAATGGCACAAAATTCAGAATAGAACTTCTTGTTGGACCTCTTACGGAATTGATAATAATTTGAGTTTACAATTGTGTGCTATTCTATTGGGTTGTTCGGAAAGTAATTACGTTGGTTTTTTGAGAAAATGAAAGACAATTTTCTTACAATGAATGAATATTTTATTAAATCATATATTGGCCATTCTGGTCCATCACCTTTTGCCATCTTTCTGGGACTAGTATGATTCCACGCTTATAAAATTGCTGACAAAAAAATGATCCAGGTAATTTTTGACCTCTTCATTTGAAATGAAGGTTTAATAATCCAAAAAATTATGCAGTAACTGGAACAAATAATAATCCGAAGGCGCCAGATCTGGAGAAGATGGTGGGTATGGCAGTGTATCCCATTCAAGCTGTAAAAGTTTTTGGTGAGTGACCAAACTTGTATGAGGTCTCGCATTATCTTGGTGAAACACTACACCTTTTCTCTGAATTAATTCTGCCATTTTCAGTTGAAGTGCATTATTCAGTTTGTCCAGCTGATGACAGTAGACTTCCGAAGTAATAGTTGTGTTATCGGGTAAATGCTAAAAAAAAAAGATTTCTTCAAAATCCCATCAAACAGACAGCATCACCTTTTTTTGACGGATATTGGCTTTCGAAATGCTTTGAACCGGTTCATCGCTTTTGCTCCATGATCTCTTGCAGTTGACATTGTTATCAACTAATGCTTTTATCCTTATCAGCTTTAACTGACCTTCCGGAATGTGGTGCATCTTCGGCATCAAAATTGTCGGATCGAAATTTTGCAAACCAGTTCTAGCACTTGGGTGCTGTCAACACATCTTCTCCATACACATCGGTTGATTTCTTTCTGGCTTGCCAGTATTTTGACCTTTTCTATAGTAAAAAAGTAAAATATGACGAAAAATTGCTTATTACTCTCCATATTTAAAAGGGCAATAACTAAAAACTACTGCGTAGAATTAATTGAAATTTTCACAGACAAGCCTTGTTATATCAGCTCTCAAAACATATAATGATTACGGCTTAAGTTTGAAGTTTGGTTCAAAAAAATACAATTAAATCCTCTGTCGGGAAAAAAACGGGATTACTTTCCGAACAACATTATAATTGAACTTTTTCACATTAGACATAATAGCTGGAATTAATTCTCCAGAACTACTACAGATTTAATTCTGAATAAATCTCATGAAAACATTCAGAATTAAATTTTTTAAAAAATTGAAAAATTGAAAATTATTCAAATCATTCCATACTGATGAGATTTGGGTCCGAATTGATTAGGTTCTTTCTTTGGAGAAAGTGCTATATATTCTTTAAAAAAGGAAAATAAAAAAAGCCCTTTTTGAATTAAATGTTGAACATTTTTTACTGATAGAACTTGTGATTCTTTAACATCCGATCGAAACAATTTGTATAAGGTGATGTCTAAATAATTTGGTCATTGTTTTATATTTTTTAAATTCTTTATTAGTTAATTTCCGTCACATGTGATTATAATATTTATGTATATAAAGTGATACAGTGTATCGAGGATATGTTTTTTAAAATTTAATTTTAAATGTTTTCATGAAATTTATTTAGATTTGAATACGCAAAGGTTCTGGAGAATTAATTCCAGCAATTATCTGTAATATGCAATAATTGAGAACACACAAACCTTGCTATATCAGTTCTCAAAACATATAGGAAATATGCGGCTCAAGTGTGAAGTTGGGTTCGAAAAAAAATCAAATCCGCTGTCGGGAAAAAATTAAATTACTTTCCGAACAACCTCATAACATTGTCTCAAAACGATCTTAGTCAAAGCTCAGTGAAGCTGCTCAAACGGTGACCAAACCAGAATTAGCAGCCAGAAAGGTTCTACTTTGCTTTTGGCGAGACTGGAAATGAATAATTTATTGAGTTTCTTTCATATGGCTGAACACTAAATTCGTGTCTATACTATCAACAACTGGACCGTTTGAAGTTAGGGATTAACAGAATTGACCAAAAGAAGAGGTGTTGAGTTCCATAAGGACAACGGCAGACCATACACGTCTGAAGTGACACCCTAGAAACTCCGGGAGCCTGGTTGGGAAATTTCAATGCATCCACCCTATAGTCCGAACCTAGCACCAAGCCATCTTTTTCTCGCATTGCAAAACGTCCTGAGTGATAAGAAACTAGCATCAATAGAAAATTGTGAAAATCGATTACTAGAGTTTTTCGTCAGTGAGGACCAAGGATTCTGAGAGGCATTTGAAAGCTGCCTTTGAAATGGCAACAAAAGCGGGCAATCCGAATAAGAATAAATGAAGTCTTGAAGTTCGTGCAAAAATAATGATTTTTTCCCCAACCTATCGACGGAAATTATCCTGAATTTCGTCAGCCAAGTAGTGTACAGCTGCGTTTCTTCAACCTGCCCACCGAAGAAATAAAACTTCCGGAAACAACCTTAAATTTCGGCCCGTATTGGATCAGCCAATAATCCATATACCACGTCCACGTCAATTAACCGTCATTACCCAACTTTCCGAAATTACGTCGAGGAATTTCTGGTTATTTGCACCTTTTTCAATTAAATTTAAATACGCCATTATATCTTCCCCAATTACCATCTTTACATAGCCGGGTGTAAGACGTCCGACCGTTACGAAAAATATGAAATTATACGACCCGCTTCACTTTCTCATTAAATCTTTTGTGTACAAGTTTAAATATTCCTAAATTACTCTCGAAATTATAATGAAGAAGAGCTCATCCCGTTCGTAAATTTCCATACTGATCCGACATATAGCTGGAGTAAAAGCGTGCAATTTCTGCAGTCCACCATGTCTATTGTGCATCCCACATTCAAAGCCAGTTTTCCACGATTCCGCTGGTCGATTGTTATACTATTACCAGCCTCCTATAATTATGTGGGCATTTTTTTGATCGCGATTGAGAGCGGGTGGAGATTTCAACTGCCGTGGACTTTTTGCAAGTCTCGGTTCTGTTCGATATTACCCATATTTACTGCTAACTAGTTTACAGCACAAAGGCTCGTTATTACTAGAACTATCATCTGACGAATTAATTGGTCTTTTGCATCGGCCTCTTGTCACTACGATCTCATTATAGATTTATTCTTCTTTTTTAACGGTCGGAGATGTGGATGAATACAATAATTTTATGGGAGGGATAATGAATTAGTGCCCAAATGGAGCAATAAGTCATTTTAGCGATGATATCGCACTGGAGAATTCTCTAGCGAGATAACTTTTCCGATGGAGCGAGAGAAATTAAAATAAGATCGATTTAATCGCAGATTCATGAGATTCAGGTCATGTTTCTAAGCATTTGAAAGGAAATATCGTATTGAAATGATCCATATATTTAACCAACATCAAAATGGCTATGAATTAGGTGGAATAGACTCCAGCTTAACTAAGGAATATAAATAAGTTTTCTTTCGAAAATTGAAGCTTTCTTGTGATGAATTGGCTACACATTCATCAGGTTCAATCAGATTGCTCCGTATATTATTTGGGGCGTTTGACATTGTCAATCATGATCTGCTATAGGGGGTTTTGGAGAATGCAGAAGTTGGGGGTATCCCGCTGGAACTTTTCGGCAGTTATTTGAAGGACAGAACCCAGATTATACGGATTGATGATACACTCAGTGATCCGCTGAACATCCAGTGTAGAGTACCACAGGGCACGTTGCTGGGGGCGATTTTGTTCACACTATATATCAATGATATATTGAAGATCCATTCTGGTGGAAGTGTTGTCAGTTTTGCTGATGATGATGCTATTCTTCATATGGGTGCTTGCTGGAATTGCTTGAAAATTAAAGTTGGAAATCAAATAGGGGATGTACTGAGGGCCTTCAGTCCTAGATTCTTAACAAAAAACCCTGAAAAAACTAAGTATTTACCTTTTTCTATATACGCCAGTAACCTACAGGATTTCTCGAACAGTGATGAAAGCGCCATCTTCGATATTACTCCAGTAACTTCTATGAAATATTTGGGCATTCACATTGATCAGTGTTTGCGATGGCATGTCCATATTCGCGGTGTGATCAGTACCTTGAAACGTTTCCTTTACAGGTTTCGTTTTCTAAGCCAAATACCGGATGAGAAGTATTTGAAGCTTCTGTACTATGCACTGGTGGAATGTCGTTTGAGGTATAGTATTCTGGCTTTGGGTAGTCGATATGATGCACACTTGAGGGGCTTGCAAGTAGTGCAAAATTTTTTTTTGAGGATGCATAAGGAAATATTGTATCCTACGCATAGTCTGTATCGGGAATCAGGAGTTCTCGACATGAGGAATATTTATGCTCATACCATTCTCATGCACACCTTTAAATATAAAAAAATTAATTTATCCCGATCACTGATATGTTACTCGCGGAAAAGCAGAACAGAGAGCTTTGTTCTGTAGAACGAAGAAGACGTTTGGACAGCGTACATGCATTTACCTTATTTCACACATTCTGAATCCTTACCACTTGAATTGAAGAGTAAGCTCTATTCATTGAATTCCCTCAACATGTTCAATAAAAACATCAATAATTATTTGAGAGAAATTGAAAGGTCCAAGATGGCTAATATCATTAATCGTAATATTTAAATGTTGACTGTGTGTTATTATTTTGTAACTTTGGTTTTGGAGGTGTGACATAGTTTATTCACTTAAACTGTATGAAGCTTAATTTCTTGTGTTATTTTGATTTTGTCGTTTCCTATTCTCTGGGTTTTAAATTTGTTGTAGTTTCAAGTTTATATTGATGCAAATCTCTTTTGTTTTCGTCTTTTTTTGAATGAACATTATTATTATAATTATTAAATTTTCAAAGTATCCTGTGTTCTCTTGTTCTGATCTCAGTTCTCTTCTGCACTGATTTAGATAGTGATACGAAAGTCATTTCAATAAAAAAATCACTATAAACATAATTATTTTTTTGCTCCATATTTTGTGTGTTATTTGGTGATGTCCCTTTGGAAGATTATTGTGAATAATTATTTTTCAAATGAATGGTTCTTTCAAATTTTTCTCAAAATAGTATGTTGATATTTTAGACTCATCTTATTGTGTGTTAAAGTGATTGGGGGTAACCATTTGTCATCGGTGATTTTCGATAAAAATTAATCATTTAAATCTCAAAAAAAAATTATCACTGGTTCGTAGTACATGCTGTAACCATTTTTAATCCATTCAAGCAATTTTTCTGAATAAAAGAAAGGGGAAGTTATACTTGAGATAAAGCTTTTACGATATTTCAATTACCATCATACAGTTTCATTCTGCTAGCCTCACTACAAATTTTAATTTTATAAAAATTATTCCTCAGAATTTTTTTGAAATTGACTTAATAAATCTCTTAGAAAACACAGTTTCAATTTAGTGTACATATAGAATCAACACTCATTACACAGCATCAAAAGGGATGAAAGAATGCAAAGAAAATATAGAATCAATACTTGAAGGATGCAAACTTTGTTCAATAACTCTATTATTAAAACCAAATTTCGCTCCAAAAGTTCACAACATAACCTCAAGAAATTACTAGAAAATAATTCTTTTTGAAAAGTTTCTTCAATAAAAAATTCGAAAAACATACAGCACATCTTCAAAAAGGCGATTTGGATTTCGCTAAGCCGATATTCTTCAGTTCCACTTCGTATCCAAAAATTAAAACTAATTCATAAAAATACATCTCACCCGATCAACCTCGTGTCTTTCGACAAACGAACATAGAACAGTAGTGATTATTCTAAATAGAAAACCCTACGCATTTCATGCTCGTACATTGAAATTAATGAAGTTTGAAAAGTGCTCAGTTATAACTAAATGATATCATGTGTTTAAAAATCCAAGATATAATTGTTATATATGAAATGAAATGATGAAAAGGGGGGTTTTTCACTTGAAAGAAGGCTTCTACAATATCTCAAATATCACAAAGATTAATTCTGCTAACCTCACTACAAATTTTAATTTTACAAAAATTTTTCTCAAAAACTTCTTAAAATTAACTCCAGTAAATGTCTAAGAAAACACAGTTTCGATTTAGTCGACTTATAGAATTAACAATCACTACAAAGAACCAAAAGGCCTTTTTGAAGATGTGCTGCATTTTTTTTAATTTTGTTGAAGGAACTTTCTAAAGAGAGTCATTTTAGCAGAAACACTTCAGGTTATGTTGTGCATTTTTGGAAAGGAATTTGGTTTTTATAATACATCCTTATGAAACAAAAGTTTGTATCCTTCAAGTATTTCTTTCTACTCCTTCTTATAATAGGCCTTGGGTCTGTCCTTTCCAGATCTCTTCTTCCTATGATTAGTTTTGTAAGCAAATTTGCACCTCAAGTATTTATTAAATATTTTTAAATATTATTCTAAATTTTCTTTGGATTCTTACATTCCTTTAGGTGCTGTGTAATAATTGTTAATTCTATATGTCTGCTAATTTGAAACTGTGTTTTATAAGACATTAATTTGAGTTTATTTCGAAAAGTTTTTGAGAAAACATTTTGAGAAAACATTTCTATGAAATTAAAATTTTAGTGAGGTTAGTAGAATTAATATGTGTGATTTTCAAGAAACTTTGTGAAAATTATTATGTCTTCCCATCAACAACCGTGAAATGCTATTTTATCGTAAATTGAATAAAACATGTTCAACTGGCAATAACAAATACAAGAGGCAGACAAAAGTTCGGTCTTTGACAAATTCATTGAACATAGAATGAATTTCGTTAAGAATAAACAAATTTCTACATTCGTAAACTCATCATTATTGTAACCTTTATTGAGTTTTCATTTATATTTAGATGGAAACTGTAATAACTCTTGATACACATAAAGCGTAAACTCCTAATTTTTTGCAGCCGACTATAACTTAATTATGATTTACTACCAAATAGTACTGCTGCCTATTCTCAAAATAACAGTTCTTCTTTCTTGTGAACTAAATTAATACATTCGAAGTGAGACATTCATTCGAAACCGATCCCAATAACACTAACCGACAAAAAACATTTTTTGGTTGTAAGATAAAACTCAATAGTATATTTTGGAGGAATGGACGTATCCAAACACAAAAATTCAAAAAAAAGCTGAAGGATTTTCTTGTTACATTTATAGAATCATATTTGATAATACAATATATATGATGTGTATTGGAAAAAAAAATTTCTCAATTTTTTAACTGTATTTATCGACTTTATTTAGTTTTACAAGTACTGAGCGAACCCTACATTTAAAAGAAACGCAAAGATTAAGACTATCATTCACTTAAAATACAAATTAAATTCAATTTTTGCTTTTATGGGGGTCATATCTTCTCTTTTCAAAAAGCAGCAGCAATCATCCAAAATGGCTAGATCCCATCGTCCTTGATAGCGAATTTACATTGTCCTAATATCTTCACCAAACGATTTGTAGGCATCTACTAGTTCATTAACTAGCTGTTGGTAGTTTTCTTCCATAGTGTTGCCCAAAAATTTTCTTGCTACACTTGCAAATGAGTCCCATGCTTTGAGTTCCTGCTTGGTAAGATTCTCTGTAAAATAAACGTCATCCAGTAATTTCCTGATTTGTGGTCCAGTAAAAATGACTTCCTTTAATTTGACATCACTTAACTTGGGAAAGACTTGTTTTAAGTATTGTGAGTCCATCACCATCTTTATTCATAGCCTTCACAACGTTTTTCATCAGTTCAAGTTTAATGTGAAGAAGAGGCCGATGGACATTTTTGGGGTCTACAATAGGTCTAAACTTAACATGTTGAGATCTCGGTTGAAATAAACTTCTTTCTGGCCACATTTTTGTTATATAATGCTTATTTATTGCACTACTGCCACATAGACAAAGAAAACATCAATATTTTGTTAATATTCCCTAAAGTGCCACTAAAATTCTTATAACTTTTGAGTCCCCACATATCTGCCATGTATACGTGTTGTAGTTTATTTTATCCAAAAGAGTGCGAATATCTTCATAACATTCTTTCATCGCCACTGAATGGGCGACTGGTATAGAGGGTTTTAAATTTCTATTATGAAATACACAGCTCTGAAACTGTATTATGAATAATACATACATTCATAATAAATTATAAATAAATGCCACTCAGAGGAGGAATTCTCAATAACAAGTTCCTGCATTAAACCATCAATATCAGTACGCACCCACAACGAATTTTCCATACTGTAGAATGCAGTAAACGGAGCATTTCTTTTTCTGAAATTCGTAATTTTTGCTTCGCTGCCTAATAAATTCCATTCCTTAGGACGGAAACCAAGAAGTTCTGACTGTTACTCTGGTAACTCCAAATCACGTACTAAATCATTTAACTCAATTTGAACAATTAAATGTGGCTCGCCGGAACTGGGACCTGGAGTAAAAGTTGGGTCAGTGGCACTGTTCTTCGGTGCTGCCTGATGATGCGTTGTCTCCAGTTTTTTCCAAAACAACATTTTGCGGATCTAAAGGTGCGTTCGGCACTGGAAAATCTGTATTATGAGCAACAGGTAGAATTTCAAACTACAAATTTGGGTAGTCGATTTTGTGCTTCCTCTTTTTGGAATAACCTTCAGTCTTTGGCAGGCAAAAATAGCAATCCTCTTAATGATAAGAGGATTTTTGCCATACCCCAGAGACTGCAAAAGGCTTGCTTTTCTCTTCTCATTCATCCTTTGCACCAATGATACGCAACAACTAACACAGCACAAATGGGGAGCCCACTGCTCGTCTTGATCTCCAATTAAAGCACCAAAATATTGGAAGTAGGATTTTTTAACATTTTCAGAAAATGGACTGACTTGTGATTTCACCATAAATTCTCCACAAATATGACAAAATTTGTTAGGAGAGATTTTGCAACTGCTGTTTCGACATTTTCGTACCTGAAACACTTTCTTATCTACAACAAGGGAACCAGCCACTTCGAAACTCAACATAAGACTGATGTTTAATCTTAATTTTATGTCTTATATTGTAAACAACGCCGTTAAGGTACTTTCCCTGTTATAAAATGCATCCAATTTAATCGTCCCCTCATAAAATTAACTACTTGCTAATGTAAAATGGTCTTATTAAGCTATTGAAAAGTGGTGTTATTTTTCCTATTTTTAGAAGAGTATTTCCATAAAAGAATAAAGATCTACTTTTTGTCACAAAAATCTTGTCGACCAGTGTAATTAAAACTTTCCAAACTAAAGCTGTGATTCAATTGTACGCTACTGACGCCCCGAACAAAGACCCGAGAGAAATGAATTATTCGACAATTCCTATGAAATTCCAGAGAAGAACGCAGTACAACCAGCTGGAAGTGTGTTAACCTAAAGGGGAAAAAACCAGACGGTCCTCTTCTTCTGCCATTATAATTCCTCATCGCAAAAAACATCGAGAACCTTTTGTGGTCGGACACAGTTCTGAGTTAATGAAAGTGTATCTGGATTCAACGGACGACGGAACAAATATCCATTCAATTAGTGTGTTCTTGTGAAAACGAAAGCAAAATTTTCGATATCGACTTTTCATGAAGAAAGATTTATTGCTGCCTTATTAACACGTATCAATTTAGTCCATTATTTGTTGTAATATTCTAACGGAAAAAAACACCCATATATGCTTATCCAATTTTTATATCGTTATTTGGGGATATTCGGTACCTCTCACTCAGAAATGTTTAGAATTATACAATTGGTTCAATAATTTTTTGATCACCCGAGATTTCTTATTAACACATTGATATGTCTAGAATAAAGTGGTAGGTGTCTTCTTGAGTGCCGCATTTCAGACATGTTCAACCGTAGACAGATCAGGTGATATTGGAGGCCAAGGAAACCGATTGAAGTGATGTCGATCCACGAAGGCTATAATTTCTCCAATAACAAGTTTATAGGTATCTTGCTGAAACGTATTATACGTTTTGGATGATGTAAAATCATATAAGATTCGTTTACGTCTTGAATGTAGCACCGGACTCTTATGTTACCTTTATTGAACACTAGTGGTGATCTGCTACCATGTGCAAGAAAAATTCAAAACATAACGCCCACATTGTGCTGAACATGGCGATTACTATCAAATGGTGAATCTCACGCACGCCCTTCTTTGATCAAGTCGCTTCCTCGCCCTTGCTCGACCATCATTTATCCTTGAACAGAAGAGCTCGTAACCAAAGATCACCGGATTCCATTCTTGGTCCAACTTTAGAAGGATTTGTTGGTGAGTGTTGCCACCCAGAAAACTATACAAAACTGATGAATTATGCGAAGATATTTTGATAAACTCAAAAAGACTTACCGACAAGATCTGCGTAGATTTCACTTCAAACGTGACCGTAAACGGTAAATGTTTTCTTATACATTGCAACCATCTGAAAAACTCAACAAATTGGAATGACGCAATTCATCTGATTGCACCGAAAAAAAACGTGGTATCGGGTATTTTTCTTAGAGTGATGGAACTTTAAATTAAAATGAAACACATTCAAATTAAGATTGAAGCCAATTTTTTTTTTGGAATATAATTTTATGATATTTATGTTTTAAAAATAATTTGCGGCATATGTCCACCCCGATTAGCTCTGAGAAACCGCATTCAACCCGACCAATTTTGGACCACTTTTTCGAGTAATTCAGGCATTATTTCATCAATAACACGAGTTATATTGGCTTTCAAAGCGTCTACTGTTTCTGGTTTGTCAGTATAAACCAATGACTTGACATAACCCGAAAGAAAATAATCCACTGGAGTTATGCCGCATGATCTTGGGGGCCAATTAATTGGACTATTTCTCGAAATAATGTTATCGCCAAATCTTTCTTTCAATAAATCAATTGTTACGGTAGCAGCATAAAGTGTAGCACCATCTTGTTGAAACCAAAACACTTCTGGTTCGATACCATTCAAATTTTGAAACAAATAATCATTGATCATCGATCAGTAACGTCCACTATTCACTGTTACATTAGATCCAGCATCGTTTATAAAGAAATATGGACCGATGATGCCTCCAGCGTGTAAAGCACACCATACAGTGCATTTTTCAGGATTCAATAGATCCTGCAGATTTTCTTGAGGCTTGTTTTCACTCCATATAAGTCAATTTTGCTTGTTTACATAGCCATTCAACCAGAAATGAGCTTCATCACTAAATATAATTTTACGATAAAAAAGTTGATCAACTTCAAGCTGTTCTAGGGTCCAATCAGCAAACAAACGACGCTTATTATGGTCAAGTGGCTTTAGTTCTTGAACCAGTTGGATCTTGTATGGGTGTAGACAAAAATTTTTACGCAAAATTTTCCATGTGGTGGATGGACAGAGTCCAAATTGTTGTGAACGTCGACGAATAGACAAATCTGGATCATCAATAACACTATGACTTACAGCAGCGATATTTTCTTCTGTCCATACAGTTCTTTGTCTTGTTGTTGTTGCATCGAATAGAGAAAATGTTGTCCGAAATCTATCGATATTTCGACAAATAAGCTGCTCTGATGGACGATTATGCAAACCATATATTTCACGAAGTGCACTGTAAGTTTGACGAATAGAACACTGATTTTGAAAATAAATTTCAACAATTTGTAATCGTTGTTGCGACGTGAGTCTTTCCATGATAATTTGTCAATGTTTACTGAACAGAAATGTTAAAACAACATGGCTTCTACTTCCTGTCAAATCACAGTTATCCCTATCGAAAGTTCTATCACTCAAAAAAAAACATCCGTTAGTTGGGATCTAACTGTTTATATCTGAATGTTTTACTATGGATTCCCTAATTAAATGATATTTTAACACTTTTCCAAAATTTTCTTAGTATTTAGAAAATTGCTTCGTTCTCTGAAGCTACTTAAAGCAACAATAAGATACATGTCTGTATATTATTTTTGCTATACGCCAATATGAAAAGACGGAATTACTTCAACCTTCATTCACTACAATAGAAGTTTAGGTGAGCCTTATGTAATTCAAACGAACTTACATTGTAAAACAAGTGACCTCTCAGCCAGGGCGACTACAGAAGTCTTCTTGCTGGTCAGACACCTGGTCTTCATACAAATCCATAGTATTCTAGAATGTAATAGATTCTTCCTGGATGATGACCTCAACACAAATTCTGCCATTAACTAGCTAAAAGGGAAATGCGTTTTGATGCTAATATCGGCGTTACCATAGAATTCAGGAATTTAATAGTTCCCTACGTCCGAGGCTTCAAACGGGAAAAAAAAACAATCTCATGAAGGATTTGATAGAATATACATGAAAAACGGTCTTTCTGGCATTATCAGACATTTATTTAGATTCTTTTCGAAATAACTTAAAAAGAATAAAAACATCAAAATATATTGTGCTCTTTGAATAACACACTATTATATACTATCTACATTTGAACTAATTTGGGTATTCTACATTGTATTAAGTATAATTGCTTTTTAATTGCTCTTTTTACAAATTTCATGTTGTGTACAAAATCTTGCAGAAATTTTGAAAATCTACATATTTCAACATTCACATGAATGTTTATAAATGATGATCTATAAATATTAGGAGTACAAATAAGTTTCCGCCGTTTTATTGTAGATGGTGCGGCACGGAGTTTCGGTTAGCTTTCGCAGATGATAACTGGCTTAATAAATAGTTTGGACATTCAAGAACAACATAACCTATTAATATCATTGATTTTATATTGGTAAAATATAATTTTTATAAGTTGAAAATGTCAAAATTTGAGCCAAGTAAGCGTCATTTGCGGGAAATATTAGTTTACTTCTTTAATTTAAAGAAATCTGCTGCTGAGGCGCATCATTTGCTCGTAGAAGCATATGGTGAGGGTGCTTTGACTGAGAGAACGTGTCGAGAGTGGTTTCAAAAGTTTAAAAACGGTGATTTCGACGTAGAAGACAAAGATCACAGTGGAAGGCCAAAAATTTACGAGGATGCAGAATTGGAGGAATTATGGGAGGAAGATTCATCTCAAACACAAAAAGAACTTGCTCTAACATTAGAAGTCATTCAGCAAGTTTTTCTATAATAAATATTTAATTTGTGTTTAAAAACGGCGGAAACTTATTTGTACTCCTAATACAAAAGCTAATTTTTAACAACATTGAAACTAAAATTGTAACTTGATATTAATTAAACGTAGGTACCTCACTTTTTTGTACAAAAAAAACATTCAAAGATGGGTTTTGTTCTCCCCTAGAAAATTATCAAGCTCAGCTTTTATTGATTCTTACTTGTGAAAGGTACAGACATATTGTGATTTGGAATCATCAACTATTTGCATCTGAAATAAACTTGCTTCATTTTTCGATCATAAACCAGTGGACATTCACCTATGCACCCCTGTATGCAGATTTGGATTTATCATAGTACAAAGCTCGATATTCTTATCACATAGTTCGTTATAAGTCCTTGTTGGTATTAACTGGCAGTTGGTCTATCAGTTTTGGAATTTTTTGGCACATTATTCATTCTTCTAATATATCCAAGAATTTGACTTCACTAAAAGTTAAGTTTTCAATTTTTACTCTCTCATTATTTAAATATACACTGGCGAGCAGAAAAAACGGGTCACTTGATCATTACTGTTCAAATGCATTTCTTAGTTAAAATTTTTACGAGAATCATGAAGTTTCTGAAATGGTAAGGAAAAGAGAATTTCCCAAAGAAAAAAAAACTTTTTACTCGATTTGTATAAAAATAATAACCTTTTTTTGAAAAAATCAAAAACTTCGAAATTGAAAAACGTATCGTTACTGTGAAAATTTCAGTGTCAGTATAACGTGTGACTTATCCTAGCTCTGATTAAAGCTTCAAAACGTCTGCGCATGCTCGTGTTGAGCCTTCGATTATTCTCTTGTGGAATATCCTTCCATTCATGACGAAGGGATTCACGGAATTATTGGGCGACAGAACCATAGTTCTGACTCGCCTTCCCAGTTGGTCCCATAGATGTACGATGGGATTCAAGTCAGAACTTCGTGCTAGCCAGTTGAACCTTGCAATTCCAGCCACATTCAAGTACGCTGTCACTATTCGAGCAGTATGTGAGCGAGCAATGTCATGCATAAAAATTCCCTGCTCTCCCAGAAATGGTATGTAAGGTACAACATGGTCCATAAGAATTTCCTCTATGTACCTTACTGCTGTTAAAGATCCATTCATAAAAACCAACTCTATGCGGCCCTCTAAAGACACCTCCCCAGACCATAACATATCCTCCACCGAATGGAGCTCCCTCCTCCATACAGGCATCGGCGTATCTTTCTACTAGACGTCTATAAACGCGTCTAAGAGCATTAGCTCCTCGAATGCTGAATCTGGATTCGTCAAAAAAAAGTACTTGGGCTTACTGAGCTTCTAACCAGTTTATGTAATCTCGTGCAAATTGAAGACGCGCAATTCGATGCTCTCTGAGAAGTTCTGGACTTGTCGCAGGTCTGTACGTCTCACGTTTACTTCCATCAATCGATTTCGAACTTCAACAGCAGTAAGATGGGGATTTCGAAGACTTGTGGAAACCATGATGTGCACCGTCTTCTTCCAGATCCGGGTCTCCTGGTCAACCCGCCTGTCCTGATGCCTTGTCAAAATTTTTTTTGACTGTAGATCATTCATTCATTCTTCTAGCAACAGATCTCTGGCTCAGCCCATTTTCAATAAATGCCACTATTCTCGCACAATCTTTAATTGATAAACTCATTTTATGAAATTGTTACATACAGAGAGTGGGAAACAAACTTTTCAATCACCAATCTTGAACGCAACTGATAAATGATGAATTTATCGTGAAGAATTATTCGAAGATTGTTTCTTTTATCAAGTTTTTTTAGCCCATATGCCTACATTTTGCGCATATTCAGATAAATGATGAACAAAATATTATTGAATCAATTTGAAGAGGTTAGTCTATTGGAAAAAACAGTGTAAAATCTTAGTGACCCGTTTTTTTGCTCGCCAGTGTATATTTCCTAACGAATATTGTTTTGATTTAATTTTATTGTATTTCAGAACTTTAATTTGCCATATTCGTATTTATTCCACAACTTTTTCTATTGCACTGAGTTTTCATTCAATATTCTGTCTTGGCTCTGAAAATAATATCAGAAAAAAAAAGGTTAAATGAATATGTAGATATAATCTGAATTGTTTAGCCACTAAGGTGAATAATCATGAAAGTCTGTTTCTACTTCTTTTTATGAAGGATTGAAACATTTTGTTTTCAATGCGATCAATTTTGATTGTCCATTTCAGTCAAGATACTTCTTATTTCATTACTCATTGCTTGTTTTCCGTTTATCTGAATTAAACCCTTCCTTTATATTCCAGTTTTCATCACATGCCTTGTACATCATGATTGTTTCGTTAATAAGGAGTATGAGCTATGGTAATAGAAAGTTCTAGAAATTCTATACTCGAGCAAACTCGACAAGGTTTTGTAGATCACAGAGGCAAATTGCAGACATGCGCATGTTTCAAGCTGATTGGTTTTCGTCAGTGAAAATCTGTCCAGTATCTATATTCGCTATACACAGAGACTCCAAAGATATTACTAGTACACTAGCGCCATCTAGAGTATGCAAAACACATACACAGAGACTCTAAGATATTAATAATATAATAACGCTATCTGGAGTATACAAAATACATACAAGACATACAATTGCGTGTGAATTAAAGTATTCTCGACATTTTTACTTTCCTCATGCTCAAATCAGACTATAAATTGCCGTAATGCTCAAAAATTAGCATATTCATATTAAAATAAATTAATCCGGCTGCTCTGTACCAAAAATCATTAATGAGGAGTATGAGCTATGGTAATGAAAAGTTCTAGAAATCGAGAAAGTGTAACATACATCTGTATAACAATTCTATACTGTGTATAGGGAATATAGATACTGGACAGATTTGGAATCACTAGCATACATTGCACTGACGAAAACCAATCAGTTTGAAACGTGCGCATGTCTGCAATTTGCCTCTGTGATCTACAAAACCTTGTCGAGTTTGCTCGAGTATAGAATTGTTATACAGTTGTATGTTACACTGTCTCAGTTTCTAGTACTTTCTATTACCATAGCTCATACTCCTTATTAATGATGTTTGGTACAGATCAGCCGAATTAATTTATGATTGTTTCCGTTTGTTTTTTTTTAGTCATCAGATTAAACAATTCCAATGATTCAGAAGCTTGTTCCACCGTTGCATAGCTGCAGGACATGCGCAGATTTGATTTTTCTTACTCCTCCATTTCCTGGTTGCCTCATTTCCAGTTTGTGGATCCCAGATCTAACCATCTTCCATATTTTTCTGTGGGCTCACCTGAAGGCACGTGTATACGGAATCAAACCCAAACACTGGACGATTTGAAAGAAGCTATTCGCGAAGAAGTCGTCCAAGTTGACAGAACGATGTTGGAAACAGTTTACGCGAACTTCCAAGAATACTTCCAGCAATGTATCAGGGGTTTTTTTAGAGTGATACAACTTCAAATTGAAATAATTTTATGAGATTTATGTTTTAAAAATAATTTCTGGCATATGATCACCACGATTAGCTCTGGGGAACCGCATTCGACCAGACAAACTTTGGACCACTTTTACGAGTAATTCAGGCGTTATTTCATCAATAACACGAGTTTTGTTGGCTTCCAAAGCGTCTATTGTTTCTGGTTATCAGCATGAACCAATGACTTGACATAACCCCAAAGAAAATAATCCAGTGGAGTTATATCGCATAATCTTTGAGGCCAATTAAATGGACCATTTCTCGAAATAATGTTAGCGCTAAATCTTTCTTTCAATAAATCAATTGTTACGGTAGCAGCATGAGGTGTAGCATCATCTTGTTGAACCAAAGCACTTCTGGATAGACACCATTCAAATTTTGAAACAAATAATCACTGATATTGATCTGTAACGAGCACCATTCACTGTAACATTAGCTCCAGCATCGTTTATAAAGAAATATGGACCAATGATGCCTCCAGCGTGTAAAGCACACCACACAGTGCAGTTTTCAGGATGCAATGGAACCTGCAGAACTTCTTGAGGATTGTTTTCATTCCTTATACAGCAATTCAGCTTGTTTACATAGTCCTTCAACCAGAAATGCGCTTCATCACTGAACCCAAATTTAGGATAAAAAAGTTGATCAACTTCAAGCTGTTTTAGGACTCAATCAGCAAACAAACGACGCTTATTATGGTCAAGTGGCTTTCGTTCTTGAACCAATTGGATCTTGTATGGGTGTAGTCGAAGATATTCACGCAAAATTCTCCAAGTGGTGGATGCACAGAGTTTAACTTGTTGTGAACGTCGAAGAATAGACAAATCTGGATCATCATTAACACTATGACTTACAGCAGCGATATTTTCTTCTGTTCATACAGTTCATTGTCTTGTTGTTGTTGCATCGAGTAGAGAAAATGTTGTCCGAAATCTATTGATAGTTCGACGAATAAGCTGCTCTGATGAACGATTATGTAAACCATAAATTTCACGAAGTGCTCTATAAGTTTGGCGAATAGAAGACTGATTTCGAAAATAAATTCCAACAATTTGTAAACGTTGTTGCGGCGTGAGTCTTTCCATGATAATTTGTCAATGGTTATTGAACAGAAATGTCCAAACAACATGGCTTCTACTTTCTGTCAAATCACAGTTATCCCTATCGAAAGTTCTATCACTCTAAAAAAAAAACACCAGATACTATCAGAAACGAACTATTTGACTGAGGTGATATTTAAGTTTCAAATGAATTGATTCGGCTGATCT
This sequence comes from Megalocaria dilatata, assembly GCA_034642435.1. Classification (NCBI taxonomy): domain Eukaryota; kingdom Metazoa; phylum Arthropoda; class Insecta; order Coleoptera; family Coccinellidae; genus Megalocaria; species Megalocaria dilatata. The sequence continues at coordinate 29,264,129 of CM067858.1, forward strand.
ACACCGAATAAAAAAAATTATCCTTATTAATTAATTTAATTTTCCTTATTATAATTAATTGCTACTTAATTTCAAGTGAAAGTTGCCCATTTAAGATTTTTTTTAAACATTTCTTCATGCAATACCTTATATATTCAGATACTAGCTGATGTCTGTGACTTTATTAATGTAGGAAAGTTAAATTTCAGATAGAACTGCTTGAAGCTCACAGTTGTAATTGACTATTCAGAATTAAATTACAGAATTGATCTTATTTTGACATCACTCTATTCTTTTTTACCATAACCTTATCCACATGAAACAAAGTATTAATGTAACTCCAGATTGTTCCTTATCTGGTCATTGTTCAATGTTCTTTTAATCTGCTTTTATCATTTCCAGTTGATTTCCGGGAAGTATAGTCAATTTACAGATATTTCAATTCTACTATTTCATTCTGTGTAATATTTTCCTATGTAATATTTTCCCCTCTTACGATTTCGAAGAAACAAGGCCCTAATATTGCATTAGGCTTTTTCATGCTCTACCTGTACGTTTGTCGAGAAGTGTTGAAGAGTCGCAAACATAGAGATAACAAACCGAATTAATTTGTACTCCAAATATCAATGACATTCCACTACACTATACAGGATGAATACTTGAGAAAAAATTTAGGGTGCGATTCCTTGTCAAAAAATAGGGTGGGTCTTTCATACAAACTTTATGTTTTTGAGCCCTTCATGCTTAGTTACAGTCCACTAAAGATGGCGGCCGAAAAACAGTTTTTAATTTTTTTCTTAAAAACTAAAAAATTAACATTTATTGTGCCTGAATCGAAGTTAATAATTAAATGACATCTGCAAACTAGATAAATTCTTTTTCGGAAATAATTCCAGCCTCTATGACTCATGCTATCATGTTGACGCATTATTTTTTTTTCTCAAAAATACCGAAAATTAGCAAGAAATTACAAGAGACCTTATTTGTCAACAATGGATCAAGCTATCCGAAATAAATTTTTTTATTGTAAAATAGGAGTATGCATTCTTACGAAAGAAGGTTTAGGGGCTTTTTCTACCTCTTGCAATCATAAAGGAACACCACCAAAAATATTTTGAGTGTCTTCTGGCCCGCATAAAATGTCTGCTCAATTTTATTCTTTCGGTTCTTTGATTGTTAAGAAAAAAATTAAAAATTGTCTGTCGGGAGCCATCTTTAGGGGGCTGTAACTAAGCAAGGGGGCTCAAAAGAATAAAGTTTATATGGAAGACCCACACTATTTTTTGACAAGGAATCACCCCCTGAATTTTTTCGCAACTATTCATATTCACCCTGTATATTATATATATATATATATATATATATATATATATATATATATATATATATATATATATATTCCTTACAGCTGCCTAGAAGGTCCTTGGTCGTTAAGACCCGGACCTTCTAGAGGAAACTCCCATAATGGTGATTATTTAAAAAAAAAAAAAAAAAAAAAAAAAATATATATATATATATATATATATATATATATATATATATATATATAGATAATAGACTAATGTAAGAACACGCTAAATTTTGTGATGCAAAGCCATCATCAAACCATATAACGCAGTGTATCGACAGAATAGCAAAAATGAAACATCAAGAATTATTTACATACTACCTGTTTCATTTGCAGCTTGCGGAAAAACCTTGAACTCATACCTTGTATAATTCGAAATATGGTATATTACTCTTCACTATTTCTGAAGTAGTTGCCCCTAAAGCCGTTCCTGAATGAGTCCTCCAAAATATTATAACATAGAGTATGAATTGAGTTTAATTCTTTTTGATAATAAAGTGGAACTGAAACTCAGGCCACTTTTATAAGAAAGCACAATATGTGGCGCTATCCTAGATTTACCGCGACCCTTCTTGCTAATGATAAATTTAATAAAGCCATGAACCAACTGGAACCTCCTAGTGAAATTATCATTTTATTTCTCATATTCGACTATAATTAACACAGGAAAAGGCAATAACTGAGAGCATTTTATGAGTGCAAATCCCCGCCTGCTCAGTTTATACGACCAACTTTGCAATAAAAGACGTTCTGGATCGACTACGCCTAGTACAGGGTGAAAGGATAAATAACTTTTTGTGACGTATTCCATGAATTCTATTTAATATATTGCGTTTCATAAAAAAACTTTAATGTCATATTTTAAATACCCCAAAGCTGTCATTTGTGTTCAGTATGTTTTGACAGTTTATCAGGTTTCAAGAATGTTGTCGTTCGCGGTGCTTGTTTTCTATTTGACAATTCGAGTCTACTCAAGGTTTTTCTTGATTCATTTAAAACTTTGAATAGTTTAATTTCGGCGTATATCAATTCTAGGAATTGTGACGACGAGAAAGTACGTTGATGCAAACGGGACAAAAATCATTCTCCTTATTTCGGAGTAATTGGTTTCTGAGGGAACCTCTGGTCGATCATGGGAATTGCGATGCCAAGTTTGATCATATATGGTCACTACGAAATGGTATATTTTGAGCTCTTACAACTCTGTTTACACTATTTTATAAAACCTTATCTTGAGAGACCTTAAGTCTTTCTACCTTTCCACGTTTCATAGAAGTCTATTCCACATTCACGTCATGGTTCGTAATCGTCAACAAACCAAATTTGAGGATCTGCCACCTTCAGAAGAAGGGAGGTCCTAGTCAGTGTAGTTAAATAACATTGAGCATTATTGTATCTTTGCTAATGTATTGACACGTTTGGTTGACTAGTCGTTCAACTTTCGATCAAGTTAATTATTTAAAATAGGAAAAGACTTTTTACTTGATAAAAGAGATATAACAAAATTTGAATTTCAGTAAGCATTGACAAATAATCATGGAAAGACTCACGCCGCAACAACGTTTACAAATTGTTGAAATTCATTTTCAAAATCAGTGTTCTATTCGCCAAACTTGTAGAGCACTTCGTGAAATTTATGGTTTACATAATCGTCCATCAGAGCAGCTTATTCGTCGAACTATCGATAGATTTCGGACAACATTTTCTCTACTCGATGCAACAACAACAATAAGACAAAGAACTATACGTACAGAGGAAAATATCGCTGCTGTAAGTCATAGTGTTAATGATGATCCGAATTTGTCTATTCATCAACGTTCACAACAAGTTGGACTCTATGCATCCACCACATGGAAAATTTTTGCGTAAAGATCTTTGTCTACACCCATACAAGATCCAACTGGTTCAAGAACTAAAGCCACTTGACCCTAATAAACGTCATGTTTGCTGATTGGGCCCTAAAACAGCTTGAAGTTGATCCACTTTTTAATCGTAAAATTTTGTTTAGTGATGAAGTTCATTTCTGGTTGATCGTATATGGAGTGAAAACAATCCCCAAGAAGTTCTGCAGGTTCCATTGCATACTGAAAAATGCACTGTATGGTGTGCTTTACAGGCTGGAAGCATCATCGGTCCATATTTCTTTAAAAACGATACTGGAGATAATGTTAGAGTGAATGGTGCTTGTTACAGATCGATGATTATTTGTTTCAAAATTTGAATGGTATCGATCTACAAGTGTTTTGGTTCCAACAAGATGGTGCTATACCTTATGCTGCTACCGTAACAATTGATTTATTGAAAGAAAGATCTGGCAATAACATTATTTCGCGAAATGGTCCAATTAATTGGTCTCCAAGATCATGCGACATAACTCCACTGGATTAATTTCTTTGAGGTTATGTCAAGTCATTGGTTTATGATGATAAACCAGAAACAATAGACGCTTTGGAAGCCAACATAACCGGTGTTATTGATGAAATAATGTCATAAAATTATCTTTCAAATAAAAAAAAAATATGGCTCCAATATTAATTTATTTGTGTTTTATTTCAATTTAAAATTCTATCACTCTAAAAGAAACACCCCATACAAACACAATATCTGCAATTCGTGATAACATTTTTTCTTCGGAACTTACGCCTATTATCAAATAAATAATTGAAACAATAGAAGCTATATTTACTGGTATTTTCGTTCATTAGTCTACTTTTAATTTAAATATACTACTCTGTCAAGAAAGTACCGGGAATTTATCGAAACATTTTTTATAGGCGCTTTCCGGGATGGACTTTAGCTCTTGCGCCGAATTTTGTTTTATGGCTTCAATCGACTCAAAACGGGTGCCACGAAGGGGCAATTTTAGTTTTGGGAAGAGGAAAAAGTCGCAGGGAGCCAAATCCGGCGAATACGGTGGTTGCTGAAGCACGTTTGTTGAGTTTTTGGCGAGAAAGTCAGTCACAATCGTAGCTTGGTGAGAGGGCGCGTTATCGTCATGCAAAATCCATGAGTTGTTCGCCCACAAATTTGGCCGCTTCTTACGGATACGCTCACGCAAACGTTTCATAACGCCTAGGTAATACTCCTTGTTTACCGTCTGACCCTCTGGAACGAATTCGTAGTGCACCACGCCACGGATATCGAAGAAAACAATGAGCATCACCTTCATTTTCGAGCGGCTTTGGCGTGGTTTTTTCGGTTTCGGCTTATTTTTTGCCACCCATTCCGATGATTGCTGGCTTGTTTGCATATCGTACTCGTAGACCCAGGTCTCATCACCAGTTATAATGCGTTCCATGAATGTAGAATCGGAATTACTGCGATCCAGCATGTCTGAAGCAACCTTTTCGCGATGACGTTCTTGAAGAAAATTCAGGTCTTTCGGTACGAGTCGTGCGGCCACCTTTATCATGCCCAAAATATCAATCAAAATCGTACGTGCGGACTCGTGGGATATCTTAAGATCATGTGCTATCTCTCTCAAGCTGGTACGACGGTTTTCCAGCACCCTTTCCTTAATTTTATCGACGTTATCTTCGATCGAAGCCGTCGATGGGCGACCACTTCACGACCGTCCTTGAAGGCTCTGTACCACTGATATGCACGAGTTTTCGATAGAGCATTATCACCAAAGGCCTTTTGCAACATTTTCAATGCATCGGCACACGAAAATTCATTTGCAACACAAAACTTTAAACAAATTCTTTGCTCAACGTAATCACCCATAGTAAAAATCGGCACGCACTCTGACATCGACTGACTTAATCAGCTGTTGCAAACACACTAGTTGACAGATCCCGCTCAAGCTTGATATAGTAATTAAGGACAGTGGTACCAACCTAGGAAAACAAATTTTTACCTGCCTCATTGCCCCGCCAGATTTAAATCGATAATTCCCGGTACTTTCTTGACGGAATGTATATCATCTGATCGAAAACGAATCGGACTGTTTTCAAAGGAAATTTTTTTTGAATTAACAGAGCTATCATTTGATAAAATTTGTCATATAGTTTATAGAAAACCCTATTTCTAGTGTTTCAGTTTAGAGTCTGAATCAATTTTCAGTTTTTCAATGCATGGAAATTATAAAAAATGGTGAGAATATCTGTATTGTTTTTATGTTCAAGTTCGTTCAATTAACTCCATCATTCTTGATCTAACTTACAAATCTGTCTTTTTCTTTTTTTGAACAAAGTGTTGAACTTTAAGATAAAGTAAGTCACAATGTACGCCTAATGGTGTAATTTTGAATTATCTAATTGCTTCTATTTCTTCAAGATTTTTCCTGGTCCAGAATATTATATAAGAGTTGATTTAAATGTAAAATTTGTGCTCTCACTATTTCATTTCTTGATGTTTTTTTATGAACATAAACATAAACAATTGCGAACCTGAGGGTTTTTCCTGTGTGATTGTGAACCTGAGGATATTTTTCATTTATTGTAATCAGAATCTCCTATTTTCTCAAACGAATTTCTCTAGAACTACATTATGGGATATGGAATCAATTCACATGCTCTTGAATGTTAAACTTTGTTGCAAGGGTATTAATAGAGTTCCTTTCCGTAGGTTCATGCCGCTCCAAAACATCACAGTTGCTTTTTATTTCGGAATCGATAGAGCAGCCTGAAATTTGACCAGTCTTCTACGATCACAACACGTCCTCTGTTTTCAGATGTAAGGCTGATTCTGGTTTCATTCGAGAATCAGACATTTCGCCATTCTTCTACCTTTGAGACCAATTTTATTTATTTTTTTGGGTTTTGGGTGAAATTCTCAATCCTTCGCCAGTAGGTAGAAATTGCTTTTGAAATTCTGGAAGAGTTATCGTTGAATTTCTTTTAGTAATTCGAGCTAAAATATGGTCTTCCTGCTCAGCACTAACCCATCGGTGGCTTCCTTTTCAGTGGCGTACCCACATATGAGCCTTGGAGGGGGATAAAAAAGTTATAAACGAAAAAAGAATTGGTTATTCTGAGGATATACTTAGGCAACTCCCTGTGAATAGACATAATTGCTACGCCGTTGAGACTATTTTGAGAAGTAGAATTTCGGAGATAGTTCTTTATTCTTTTTAATGTTGAGTATGATCTCTCGGGAGTTGCTGTAGGAACTGGTATTGTACAGAATATTAGCAATAGCTTGTACATGAGTCAAAGCTGGATTATTACTTTTGATATCTGGATGATTACTCAGATGAATGTGCCACAATTTAATTTCAGTTTTTGAAATATATCTGAGTACATCAAGTATATAGAAATCTAAAAGTACGTCATACTCGTCTTCTTCAGTTGTTTTTTCTCCTGTCAACAGATACATAAAGCCCTTGAAAATTTGTTTATGGTTTACAAATCTTTTCTCTGACTGGCTGATGAAATAATCAATGAATAGAATGTAAATGGTAACCTTGAAATAGTCCACTGCTAGTGCTTCTAAATCTTGCAAAATGATAGAATTTGCCTTAGTTTTTTGACGTGAAACAATTCTTTTTACCTTAATGTTGGTTCCAATACTTGCGGCAAAAGTCTGAAATATGCAAGAAAATAAAAAACCGACAAACACTTTTTATATTCTAACTTTTACCTGAGCTTTAATGAAAATCGAGTCGAAATGTGTTTTGGCATCTTGACGTATGATTTTCAGGCAAGAAATAGTATTTTCTGTCATAGTTACAACTTCTCTGAGGTCGATTCCAGATTTTTGTAGGAATCGTCAAAGGGGTAAGGCATAACAAAATATTTCGTTCACGACTTGAAGTGTGACCAGATAGTCGGGATCATTTAGTGTGTTTCGCAACATATTCGCATCTCCAGAATCTTTCTAGTTTGATATTTCCTCGAAACTTTCAACGAAGTAATCAAATAATTCCAAAAAATCTTGTACTGCTTCATACTTAGATGTCCACCGAGTTGTACATAATCTTTTTAGAGTTTTTGCGGAAGGATTCATTAATATTTTTCAGAAGAACAGTTTGTCTCTTTGGAGTGTCTAAGAAATCATACAATTTTTTATGGTATTGGGGCAGTTTCTAATTTGTGGAATTTTGCAAGCTCTTGATATGGCCAAATTCAAAGAATGGGCACCACAGTGCACATAAATCGCCATAGGGTAGTTACGACGAATAATCGCTTGAATGCCATTGAATTTGCCTGACATTTTACTTGCACCATCATATTCTTGCCCGAAAAGATTCTTGAGTTCTATTCCAAATTTATTTATTATTAAATTAGATATACTTTTGACGGTTACACATTTTGCTGGAAGAAACTGTAAGAAATCCTCGTCGATTTTCTTTGAATTGACATATCTTACACATAAAGTAACTTGCTCAATTGTCGATATATCGGTTGTTTCATCTACTAGAATAGAAAACGCTCCTGCCTCATTAATTCTCAATATCTTATGGATTCTTTATGAAATTGAGTATTCTGATGTGAATTGAATTTCTACAAAAATGAATCATATTTACCTGTTTTGCCTTTTTTCAGTTATCCATTTTGGTTTTCACCAAAGCACTTAACGCCTGGCTATTAGACCCGCCTGTTGTGGCGAAAAATACACAAAATTTGGAAAACGCTCCGTTTTCTCCTGATGAGTATGAGATCCAAATGAACTCTTCGAGCCATTTATGTTGAAAACGAAGTTTAACTCTCTTATCACTGTATTTTTCGAGTAAAGGAAACTTGTCGGTGGTGGAACCCAAAGTGAACTAATCACATATTTTATATCGCTGACATATTGATCCACAAAGTTTCCAATGTCCTTTGAATTCACAGACACTTCTTGAGATTTATTTTCATCTGTCGAAGTGTCAGCTGTTGTATTCAAACGCTGTAGCTTCGCCTGCATAAATTTTCTTTCTTTCGAAGAAGTTTTCCGAAAAAGTTTGCTTATTCATAATGAGATTTTGATTATTTTGGAGATCACGGAACACACATTAAAAATTAAAAACTGAATATAATAGGAAAATTTCACCTAATCCACCTCAAACAGAATATATTAAAGAACTAAACCTACTGACCTAAAGTCCAATCTTTGTGAGTGGAAATGTTGATGGAGTAAGTAATGGAATCCAAAGTGCCGACAAAGATATTCTTCGCGACAAAGAGATAATTAGGTAATTTATGATATTATTTATTTACTTAAGAGAGAACTTGCTATGAAGGGTGCCGCTGATTCAATTCGAGTAGTTCCGAGCTTTTACTTCAGAATCTCATTAATTTTTACGAGATTGCTTTTCATCAATTTGGTATTTATAGTCCGTGTGTAAATAATGGTTGATGAATTCGTTGATTCAATTTTTGCACGATTAAGTTACTGATCCTTGCGACTTATAATGAATATTCCTCCCAGGGAGATATAACCCCCTTATCCCCCCTTGGGTACGCCACTGATTATCTTTGCTTGCTCCTTAGATTTCTTATGCTATGAATCTTTCCTAGGATCTTATATCATCCCTATGAAAAAGATGTCAGGTAACGGCACTTTGAGTAATGAAAGTTTGCAACATGACTCAACAAATTATTTATCAAATAATGGTATAATTTTTCACTGAGGAAACGATTCTCATCAGAAAAATAACATTCTTACATGTACCTGCGCATGAATTTTTGCATTCAGTTGTCTGTATACCAAGAACAGTTCCAGATCTAAGACTGTACCTTCAGGTTCACCAATTAAATTTTCCTGAGGGGCATTTATACATGTCGCAACATGAGCCTATAAAAAAGTATTTTTTTATAATTTGGGAAGGAACTGCTGTTCCTTCAATATATCACCTTAAGAAGGTTCTTGATTCCACCCCAATCTCTCCAGACATCTCTTCAATCAAGAACGTCGGACAAAGCGACTGCCTACGCCCCTGCATGCATAACCAAGTGGAATCCGAAGAGCAGCTCGGAAACTTCTTGAACATCGGCGTCGCATGGCTTGGCGATATTAAATTTGAATTTTTATTTGACTCAACCAATCGTGTGTGTAAAGACGCTCGCTACCGCGGAAGGGGGCACGAGCCAATAGAACGCGACGAAGGAGTGGCCACTCATCGATGTTTATTTGTTTGTGTGCATAACGACTCTATGCTGTTCACGTAGGCATCGAGCATTGCACATATCTTAAGATAAGGCTTGTCAGCGCGCTGCGCGGTGGTGACCTTGTTTGTTCGATGAATTCTGGGCACGTCACAGCCATCGACCGTGTTTATTGTTTCCGTTTGCGTTACCGGGAGATGATGACAATTAGGCGGGAGACTTCTGGCTGGTTTTGCTTAGCTAATTGTTTGTCGGGTTTTTACGGCGGAAATATCGAAATAGTAAGGTATATCGAGATTTAAAAGTTAACAAAGAACAGATTTATCATGAGCAAAACATTCTCTTCATCAAACTGTATTTATTCACTTTCCCTTCCTAATTCTTTGGAAAAATAAAATGAAATTCAACGAGAAATTGAAGAAATTTTTCCTTCAAATATAAGATTTTTCCAACCTCAAAAATTCTCATGAAATAAATATAATTCGAAAAAATAGCTCGTCTCATGAAAACACTCTTCAGCAATACTCCTTATAAAAAAAATCCACTACATGTACCTATGATCTTTAAAATGAAAGCATGAATCTCAAATACAGGGTCCTGCAATAGTGCGTTGCTCTTCCATAACTGCCAAACCATACATCTTAGAAATTTCGTTAGAAAACAGGCTCCTTGTACTTTCGATTCTGCATCTCAAAACAATATTTCCTAATATCCAAACGATTCCACGAATGGGTGATATTTTGAGTGGATCATCCCATATATTTATATATTATATATTTTCAACGACCTTCAATATCTGTATTCTGACGCACAGTATAAGAGATATTATTTCAACGGTACAGATATTATTCAGAGAAAACTGCGAAAAGTTGAAGGAACAGCAGTTCGCTAAAAGTCCTTTACCGATTGCCAAGAGCAATCGTAACGCGAATTTGATCAGAAATTATTTTAACTAACAAATTTACCTAGTCATCATTTCTAAATGATCAACCTGTCCATTATTAATGGCCAAATATGAAGAACTGCAGGATACCATGAGAGAAGCATCCAAAATAATCGAGTTTTCGGAGGTTTTTGAACAGATTTGTGGAAACAGGAGATGTTAAGTACAAAAAAAAGAAGAAAACATAAAATCGCCCACTTACGAAAATAAGGAGCTTGAGGTTAAACTGAATGTAACAGAATATCAACACACCAGCCAAAGGAAGCTTAGTTTAGCCTAGAGTATAAGTGAGCGTTTAGTTCAAACAATCCTCCAAAAGCACAAGTTTTACGTCTACCACATTCAGAAATTTCTAAAATGTCTCGTTCGACAGCTATAGAAACGTGAGACGTGTATTTCGTCTTCTGAGAAGATGGTTCCGCAATATCCTTTATTTTGAAAAAAGGGGGAAAAGCACTGACGTAAAGTCGCTTTTTGTGCTGGATCAACAGTCAATTTTCCCCTGAAAAGTTTAAAAATTTAAAGTCTGTGAATTATTTATTACAGAATACATATGACGAATAAAAACACACAATCCTATATTCTGTCATTTGAAAGTCGAACAAAATTTTTATTTTTGTTGAAATTGCTCTCCTGAATAAACGTAAATTTTCATGGAAATGAAAAATGCATGGATGAAAAGCTCCACCTTTCTCCTTTCAATTTGTATCATTGGCAAGAAATTGTAGAAAAGCAATATATTCAATGAAAGTTCATATATGCTTTTCACACCTGTTCCCGACATAATATGAAAAAAAAATTCTCTTGGTTTATATTCACATAATTATGCACTAGCATTTATGTGCGTAATTCACGTTTGAATACGAAATTTCAACTCCATCGGATCTGTACTTTCGAAAACATCTGAAGAATAAAATTTCAATAGCTCAGAAATAATTGAACACATCCTGTCCATTATTATTATTATCATTATTATTATTATCATTATTATTATCTTGATGTTCCTAGATCTTCTGTGAAAATCCCTTACAAGCTTTTTCAGCTAGTGAGGACTTAAGGGATTTCCTATAATTTTTCAATTCAAAAATAAAATTTATAAATCTGATAACGGTTTGATTATGGGAAATCCCTTGAGTCTTTTATTAGCAGTAATATTCATGGACAATATTAAAACTAAAATTCACCAAAATCCCTTAAGAAATACTTTTTATATTGATATAGATATGTAGACAATATGTTCTGTTGCTTCACAGGTACAAACAGACTTTTGAAAAAATTCTTTTTATTCATCAATGAAATACATCTTTCAATTAAATTCACTATGGAAACCGAACATAATAATTCTAGTAATTTTCTTGATTTAACTGTTACTCGAATAAATAATTCACATGATTTTTCAATATTTCACAAACCAACCTATACGGATTCTATTATACACAGTAAATCAAATCATCCTCTAAATCAAAAATTATCAGCATTTAATTGTATGATCCATAGCTTATTTAATATTCCCATGAATAGAGAAAATTATATTTCGGAACTTAACATAATTAAACAAATAGCTATTAATAATGACTATGATCCTAAGTTGATAGACAAATTGTTGATGAATTAAAATAATGAAATAGCTTTAAATATGGTGTTTCCTAATATAAAAGAAAATTTTAAATACATTTCCCTGAAATACACTAAAGGTATTTCTGAGAAAATAGCTACATACCTTAAAAATAAATATAATTTGAGGACTTCATTTAAAACGAATTCAACCTTGAGTAAATTTATTAAAAATAATAAAGACTGTACACATAAAGATGATGAATCGGGAGTTTATAAGTTAACCTGCGGTGATTGCCCTAAAGTTTACATAGGACAGACTGGAAGAACTTTCCGTCATTGAATTTGTGAACATTTGAAGAGTTTCCTCAATAATAAAAGTAATAATACATATTCAAACCATTTGTTAGAAACAGGACATACTTTCAACCATAACTTTGAAATTCTACATATAGAAAGCAAAAGTTATGCCTTAAATCTCTTAGAATCCCTAGAGATAAATAAACATAATAAAATTGGAATATTACTTAACGAACAAATAGATTTAAATAACTCACCCCTGTTAAATATATTCAGATAAGCTGGAATTTGCAGAGACCTTTTTTTGGGTTTTAGTGCTCAATAAAAATTTATTGTACTTACTGTAATATAAATAGCAACGGATTTCGGAAACAAGCTTAGTTATTCAAAATGTGATCTTGCCTGATGATGCTACTGTGATAGCGAAACAATTGTTGTGAACATAACAATAAAAAATTTGTGAAAATCAGAATAACCTTATTTAAATATTATTTAATATGGATTTTCACCAAGTAAGGACTGATACAATTCAATACCTCACCACAAATTTTAATTTCATGAGAAGTTTTTCTTTAAAATTGAATTGAAGTTAGCCCCTAGAAAACATTGTTTCTTTTTGAATAGACATATAAAATTAACACTTATCATAGTGTCAAAAGGAGATAAAAGTATTTGAAGAAAATATAAAATATTGATCGAACTTACACAAAAAACATCTAGTGGAGACAGCACTGTTTCAAACAGGTATTATGAAAAAATAAATTCCACTTTAAAAGTGCCCAACATAAAATTAAGGAATCCTCTATTTGAAAAAGCTCTGTCAAAAAATTCTTCAAAACTACGTAACTCACCTTCGAAAAGGCATTCGAAAAAACTTACCAATAATTCTCACCCCAATTTAATGTCAACAAAATAAAAGCAATCAATAAAAATATCTATTATACTGATGTGTCATCGCGAACCAAAGACGAAAAGAACGCAAATGTTCTTTTAGTGGTTTCACTAAACAACCATTTACAATCTATGTTTATTCACAGAATTTATACAGAGATTGTATAAATTATTTTTCAAGATTCGGTTATATCCAAAAAGACATTTATTTAATTTAATTTTAAAAGTTCAAAAGAATATCATAAGAAGAAAATTTGTACTGTTGAATTACTGTTTGATATTTAAGATATTTGAAAAACTTCTATTAAGTAAAAAATCCTTTAAATTATTTTATTCTATATATAATAATTAAAATTTGTTTTCCACTCATGCACATAGTAATTTTTGGATATAACCGATTCTTGAAAAATAATTCATTCAACCACTGTGTATTTTGTGGGCAAACATTTAATGTTAATAGTTCGTTAATCTAACCACTAAGAGACTATTTGTGTTCTTTCTGGCTTTGGTTCGGAATGACACGTAGTCGTATAAATAAAATACATATCTTCATTGATTGTTTTTATTTTGCTGATATGAATGTGGATTGAGGATTATTGGTGAGCTTTTTCGAATGCCTTTTTGAAGATATGTTACATAGTTTTGAACAGGTTTTTGAAAGATATTTTTTAAAGGAAGGTTGTTTCGAAGAATTCCTTAACTTTATAAAATAATAAGAATAATCCTTCTGTCAAGTAAAAAACATCTTATTATTTTATTGTACATAAAATATATAATTATATTTCGATTTTTCTGATTCATTATATAAATATCATTTGGTTTTAACGAAGACCATAAAATATCTTACAAGCTTTGTATGATTTTTATGATGAATTTAAAATACCACAAGGTCTGTCTGGTAAGATAATTTTTCTTGATTAATTTAATTTTTTAAATGTCAAGTAGCACCGATGATAATCTTATTTAATTTAAAATTGTTTTTTGAGGATATACTACATGTTTTGAGAGATTTTTGAAGTCACTGATTCAAATATTTGAAAATATTAAATATTTCAAATGAATTAGTTACGAACTGTGAATACAGAGACACTGTTTAATGAAATACAGGGAAGCAATAGAATGCAATGTTACCAACAGCAACGTAGTCAGTCAGTGCTGCATTAAGAGTCAAATGCTGTAGGATCCAATTTATGTTTTTGTTTGAATTTTTCTATCCTGTAATACCTCATGTAAATATTCTATTTAACCAAGTTCAACAGAAAAAAATGAACCCACTTCATCACGGCATGCTTTCATTTTTTTGAAGAAAATATAGCAAATATTAGAACTTCCATTGGAGATGTTATTGATGAGGAAAAAAGACTTGTTTATTCCGAAGATCCTGAACCTTCATTACCAAAAAAAGAGATCTTCAGATTCCCAAAAAGCGGCCAAACATATTAGTGCAATAGATGTGTGTGATGTTACTAAATATACCTTTACTAAGCTCCCACCAGTCTTGTGCATGTTATCTCTGGGGATGAAATAAGGTCAATCATGTCCAAAATTCTGAACAAGGCTACAGCTGGTGATGATGGCATTCCATCATATGTCATACGGGATTATACATTTCGTGCTTGCTAAGCCCCTATATTATATTATTTGTTTAAGTCTGAAAACATGTATCTTCCCTAAAAAATGGAAGAGAGCTCGTATGGTCCCTGTATTCACGAAAGGAGATGGCTCCTAGATTGAAAATTATATACCAATTTCGATATTCTCCAATTTTGCGAAGGTTTATGAGGAGCTGTTATATAGCGATATGTATTTCAGAGCCAGTTCATATTCTTCCACTGAGCAGCACGGTTTTGTTAGAGCAAGATCTACTGTGACCAACTTGGCAACAATATATTATGATATTATGATGATGGAGGTCAGGTTGATGTGGTGTATACTAACTTATCACAAGCCTTCGACTCTGTCAGTCATGATATTCTGCTGAAGAAGATCTTATCCCCCGGTTTCAGTCCGGCATATGTAAAGATCATCAGATCATACTTTACAACGGTTATAGATCACCTCCATGTGGAGTGCCCCAGGGATCAAATTGAGACCATTATTTTTTATCATGTATATAAATGATCTTCTTACTTCTCTCAAAGATTCTTTTTTATCGTTTGTCGATGACTTGAAGATTTACTTGAGAGTACGCAGTCCTAATGAATTGGTGCTGCTCCAGTCAAGCTTGGAGTATATTCATAGTTGGTGTTTATGCGACAAACTCATGCTGAATATGGAGAAGTATTTTAATGTTACATTCAGTAGGTCACATCGGTTGACTTATAGCTATCATATAGCTGACGATGTTGGCGATAAGATCAAATATATGAACTTGGACTCCTGTTTGATTCCACTTTCAGTTTCATCCCACATGTTTAAAAGTTGTGTGCATCTGCTAGCCTCACTTTGGGCTTTGTGTTAAGGTGTGGCAAGGCCTTGAGTGATCTGTCGATTTGGAGGAGTTCGTATTTCATGCTGGTCATCAGTTGGAGTATGCACACTTGATATGGTTTCCTATTTACGACTGTTATTTGGTATCACTGGAGTGCATTCACAGAAAGTTTTCCAAGTTTGTGTTGTTTAGGCGGACTGGCATATATCCCGAGCGTGTTGCTGATCTGTCTTTCATCATGGATGAGATGAGGATATCATCGTTGCTTGCCAGGCATAAGAATCAGTGTGCAAAGTTTGCTCAGAGACTGTTGACCAACAGGATCGACTTACCTTATTTGCTATCAAAAATGAATTTCAATGTTCCAAAATTCGCAGTGAGGTCTTCATATACTTTTTATTTGCGTACAGCTCGTACTAACTTGTCGGAGCGGGCACCGGTGAACTGTATCTGTAAATGTGCTGATAAACTTCGAGTGAAAATATTTGGTTAATATTGTGAATTATTGATTATTTCATGTTTTTATCTATTATTACGTTGTAATATTCCGCATTCTGTAACATGTTACCCTGTAATTGTAATATTCCTGTTGGGTAAAATAAAGAAATATATTATTATTATTATATATACTGTGTGCTATAGGCCAAGCTTTACTGACCGTCTTCAAACTTGTCCCTTATTTTTTCCGAGATTTCTTCCAAATATCAGGATGAATTCTCTTCTGACACTTTAAATCCTATTCAAGATCAAACAGACAACGTTTGCGTACTGAATCATCAGTGATTAATTCAAGAAGTGACTACATAAATCTAAAATATGAAGAGAAGGTGAGATAAATAGAAAATTTCAATAAAAAATTTATTGATGAACAAGAAATACCGAAAAACTGAACTAAAGTATGAAAAATAATTGTTAGTGTTTTTTCCCTCGAATACAGCAAGTAATATCACAGGTTAATTTTTTTTTTGTTTTGGTATGATTTGTCACATTTAATTATTATAATACGTAACAATGTTAAAAAACCTTTATGAACAACAAATTTTTAGATGGTAGTAACCTGCTCACTCATGAAAATTATGAAGAAAACGGAAACACTTTTATTTTAAAAAAGTTGAAAGAGTCCCCGGCCTCCTCTGGACACTCTCACTATTATACCAAGCCAGAACCTTCTGATTTGGATGCAGAAGTTAAAAACGCCCTGTTTTTTAAGATTAAGGACCTATCCCACGGGTTTGTGAGCATTTCTAGCGTCTCTTCGATGACCGAATAGGTAGGAAAAGCACTACAAACGCATTTCTTGAAAATTTGAAAGAGCTGAACTGTTATTAGGTGTTGCAAATCAGTGAAACCTTTTTAACTACTGAAGTGCGAACGTGCTGATTCTGCGTATGTGTTTTTTTAATGTCTCATGGTTCATTTTCACATTACTATGTTGATTTTGAATGAATAAAGATTAGTATCAGGGTTGTCTTCACATATTTATCAATCCACTTTCAAAGAACTCTGTGTTAAGAACATTTCCGAAGAAATTATCTTATCAAGACCAGATAATTAATGAAACTTAAATCAGTCTCGATAGGTATCACGCTTGGTTGCATTTCTATCGAACGAATCCTCATTACTTTTTTCTCCTACTTCATAATTCGCACATTCTCTCTTTTCCGTGTTTTGCCAATCATTCTGAGCATACATTATTGAAGAACTATCGCACAGCAACCTGTTTTTCTTATTGCTTCTCGGGATAATTAAATTTAATGACGCCATTTTTATTACATGCAACATCGTTGAATTAATCTCAGTAGCCATGTCAAAGGTAGTTACAAGTTTACGGCGTCGTTAGATCATTTGAAACTAGATATTCATCCGACTAGTTTCTATGCAGCTTTTCTTGTTGAAGTTGTTTCTCTCGATGGTCGCGGAGCACAGAAAACGGGAATGGAAGTAACAGAATCCTGCTGCTATTGAGAACTTCTCGATTTATTATTCGCAAGGAAGAATAGAACATGGGATCCATTGTTTGAAAACATGGATTATACAGGGCGAATCATAACTATTGGAACATAGGTTGAGGACAGGTTACTTGGACCAAAATATGGTGATTAGACTAAATATGCTTCAATAAAATATTGAACTTTGGACAAAGGATATTATTTTATATATAATGTTATTTTTTGTTATAGGGGCGTCACGTGAATCATTCCTGATTATGAAATTAAGTGGTAACTTTTTTTGACTAAACTTGATAAATAATTTAATAAATCTCCGATTCGGAAAAGTTGGGGTTCCTTTCTTTATTGTTCACCAAAATCTTAGCTAAAGTATTTCTATTAACTGCTGAAGAATTCACTCCCATTTTATAAAGACCATTAGAGATCCTACTGCTAAAACCTTCAATATAAGCCATTGAAAACCATATTTTCTTTACTTCATAAGGATCCTTTATACAGATAAAATATTTTTTTTAAATATTGTGGTAAATTTTCTTATTGATCATTTCTTCAATGATTTCAGTTCTATATCCATTGTTAACCGCTATAGTTTCAATTATATTGACTGCTTTTCGGAAATTGACTTCGTTCAACGGGATGTTCAAAAGTCTATGAATGAAACTATGTAATGTTGACATTTTAATTTGCCATGATTGATTGGATTTTGAATGAGTTACGGTATCAGTAGTAGTAGGTTTTCTAAAAATGTTGAATTCGAACTAATTAATTCTATGACTTATATTAAGATCTAAGAAGTTGATTGAAGAATTTTTTTCCATTTCTATAGTGAATTTGACATTTTCATTTATGCTATTCAGATAATTCAAAAATTGCTATAGCAGCCTATCAGTTCCAGTCCAAATGCTAAATACGTCATCTATATATCTAGCCCAAAAGTGAACGAGTTTTACCAACTGTAGTGTTGGCGAATAAAAATTTTTCAAAGTAAGACATAAATAATTCAGCTATAAGTGGACTAATGGGACTTCCCATTTGTAAGCCATTGATTTGCTTAAAGACTTATTGTTGAATTTAAAATATTTCTGTTCTTAACACATTTCTGAAGTTTTGAAAAGATTTTCTTTATTATTTTTTGATAGATGACTGTTATTGATCGAAGTTTCCAACATTATTTTGACCTCATCAGTTGGAATAGAAGTGAATAGGCTCATCTCGTCCAATGAGATGAATTTACATTCATTTGGTAAGGTAGTATGTTCTTATTTCTCAATTAATTCTAAAGATTTTTCAATAGTATACGGAGAAGAACAATTTATTATGGACGGAAGATTTGTAGCCAAATCTTCACATAAATTATAAGCTGGTGAATTGAAACAACAGATCTTATATGAATGTGTTTTTTGTGTAATTTTGTCCTTCCATGAAGAACAAGTGCTGTAGGATTAATGAAATTTAGAGTTTTTGGGTTTTTAGCACAAAAAATATTCTTGTAATCATTAGACAATTGTTTCCGCGATATGTGAAAAGTATTTGTAGGATCTGATTTAAGTTCTTTGAAAGCTTCTGATTTTATTAAGGCTTCCAATTTAGTTTTATACTCTGTATTTGACATAGTGGTTAGGATATTTCCGTTATCTGCTCTGCTTATAATTAGATCATTAGATTGAATTTTGTTTTTATCTGTATTATAATTCTATTTTCAGAAGTATTAAATCTATGCATATTTTTCAAATAGAAATTTTGAACTATTAAAAATTTAGTACTTAATGGTTTTTTAGATATGTCTAATATTAATTCAGTTTTGGAGGCTAAAGTTTCTAAGTCTTTAAAAATTATACTTATCTGGGAAATATTTCAGTAGTTTCTCAAATACATTTGATTCTATTTATCAAAACTTACTTTCGTGAGATTTTTGACTATATCGTAAAAAATGAATTCACAATTTGAATCTTCTTGGGATGTTTGGATGGGGCCTGTTTCTTTAAATTTTCTGAGCTTATTTAACGTTTTAAGTTGACCTATATATTGTTGATGGAGTACTAACTTGAAGATGGTCGAAAGACCGAAACACGTGTCAGGATGCTGAATAAAATTGTTATAGAGTTTCACCTAGAGCCAACCGCATACTCCTTTCATGTAATTAACTAGTTATTATGATTCACCAGAGCTAACATCAATGATCTTCTACCATGTTCCTCCAAGACATACTAGAAACAGACATTTACTTACTAACACTAGCTTCAACATCAATTTGGATAGAAACTCTCCAATCACAGGAATATATGGCTGTTTAAATAGATATTGTGGTAGCTTGGACATTTTTCCCCTGAATTTGTTATCGTTCAAGAGATCAATAAGAAATATTTTTCATAAATTGTACCATATTTAAGTATATATTAGTATATACCTATGGGTGATTGTATTCTGTACTTAGTAATGATCAGGAGTGTTTGTTTTTTTTGAATAAAAAAGAAGTTTTTTTTTGATAGAAGGCTTATTACAAAATTCAAAATATCATAGAGATTTTTTCTGTAAATCTTCTACAAATTTTAATTAAATAAAAATTTTATCCAAAGATTCTTTACAATTAAATCAAATAAATGTCTTTAGGACACACCGTGTCAATTTAGTAGACATATAGAATTAATACTTATTACACAGTACCAAAGGGAATGAAAGAAATTCGAAGAAATACAAATTGTCAATTAAAAATTATTAAATAAATACTTGAAGAAAACAAAATTTTGTTACATTCCTTGTTTTTATGAAAACTAAATTCCTTTTCAAAAATGCAAAACAATCTTAAGAATATCTTCAGAAATAACTTGCTCAAAATAAGTTCCTTTTTCTTTGACGAACATAGAATATTTAGGATGTTTATAAGTTCACTGTATTCTAATGTTTGTGCAGTGAACAACATACAGTCGGTTGGGCCAGATATCTTTGTTAATTATTTATATTTTTCAAATATGAATTCGAGCTGAAGATCTCCGTTGTTATAATTTTAAATTGTTTTTTAGGGATGTTCTACATGTCTTAGGAATTTTTTTAAAGGAACTTATTTTGAGCAAATTATTTTTGAAGAAATGCCTGAGATGATTATGTTTTGCATTTTTCAAAGGGATTTCAGTTTTCATAAACACTTGGAATGAAAAAAAAATTTTTTACTCTTCAACTACCGGGTGTTTTTTTAGAGTGATAGAACTTTCGATTGGGATAACTGTGATTTGACAGAAGGTAGAAGCCATGTGGTTTTGACAATTCTGTTCAGTAAGCATTGACAAATTATCTTGGAAAGACTCACGCCGCAACAACGTTTACAAATATTTGTATTTTCAAAATCAGTGTTCTATTCGCCAAACTTATAGAGCACTTTATTTATGGTTCACATAATCGTCTGTCAGAGCAGTTTATTCGTCGAACTATCGATAGATTTCAGACAACATTTTGTCTACTCGATGCAACAACAATAAGAAAACAAAGAACTGTACGTAAAGAAGGAAATATCGCTGCTGTAAGCCATAGTGTTAATGATGATCCAGATTTGTCTATTCGTCGACGTGCACAACAAGTTGGACTCTGTGCATCCACCACATGGAAAATTTTGCGTAAAGATCTTGGTCTACACCCATACAAGATCCAACTAGTTCAAGAACTAAAGTCAATTGACCATAATAAGCGTCGCTTGTTTGCTGATTGGGCCCTAGAACAGCTTGAAGTTGATCCACTTTCTTATCGTAAAATTGTGTTTAGTGATGAAGCTCATTTCTGGTTGAACGGCTATGTAAACAAGCAAAATTGTCGTCTATGGAGTGAAAACAATCCTCCATAAGTGCTGCAGGTTCCATTGTATCCTGAAAAATGCACTGTATGTTGTGCTTTACACGCTGGAGGCATCATCGGTCCATATTTCTTTAATAACGATGCTGGAGCTAATGTTAGAGTGAATGGTGCTCGTTACAGATCGGTGAACAATGATTATTTGTTTCAAAATTGGAATGGTGTCGACCCAGAAGTGTTTTGATTCCAAGATGATGGTGTTACACCTCAAGCTGCTACCGTAACAATTAATTGATTGAAAGAAAGATTCGGCGATAATATTATTTCGAAAAATGATCCAATTAATTGGCCTCCAAGATCATGCGACATAACTTCACTGGATTATTTTCTTTCGGGTTATGTCAGGTCATTAGTTTATGCTGATAAACCAGAAACAATAGACGCTTTGGAAGCCAACATAACTCGTGTTATTGATGTAATAAGGCCTGAATTACTCGAAAAAGTGGTCCAAAATTGGTCTGGTCGAATGCGGTTCCTCGGATCTAGTTGTGATGGACATATGCCGGAAATTATTGTTAAAACATAAATGTCATAAAATTATCTTTCAAATAGAATAAAAATTTGGCTTCAATCTTAATCTAAATGTGCTTTATTTCAGTTATATCACTCTAAAAAGACACCCGATATATGTTTAATAATTTGTAATTGATAATTTTAATTTCTTCAAATTTCTTTCATTCCCTGTGTAATAAGTATCAACTCTATATATCTACTAAATTGACACGGTGTTTTCTGAAGACATTTTTTAATTTAATTCCAAAAATTGTTCAATAAAAATTTTTTTAAATTAAAATTTGTAGAAGGTTTACAGAAGAAATCTGTATGATATTTTAAATTTTCTTTTTTTTTTATTAATGAGGTGAAAATAGAATACCATACATCTTCACTAAACTATTGAAATGTAATAGAGTATTCAGGTATGGGCATTTGTACTTTTTCTCTCCCAAATTTGAATAAATAAATAAAATCATCAAGCCAAAATGAGAGAAAGTCTGTACCATTTCGTTAAAATGAACACATGAAGGAAATAGTTTCCTATATACTCTTTCATTCAACTAAACATAGAGAAGGAAGCAGGCTGAACTTTTCTCCTGGTCATGCTCACTCTGCCGATTCATAATCAGGTGATTAATCAGTTTTTGTTGAAACAAATAACGTATAGAAAAACTGTTATTTTCTTTTCATATCTTATTAACCAGGTTGCTTAATTTCCCTTGATTTATTGCAGAAATATTCATCATCATTCATTACCGTCGAGGAATGGAAATACAGTCCACCAAATAAACAAAACACCATTTTTATACATGAAAAATTCATACTGGCTCTCTCCATTTCAGTTTTTAGCAGGCATATTATGTATATGTTCTTCGGCTGCTTAATATGTATTACGGAAAAAGTGGCCTTCATGAAATAATCATTTAATTGGAGTTTAAATGTATATAGATATATGAAATCCCTTCATTATACAACGAGGAGCTCCGCATTCATAGTAATGTAACATTTTTCTGGTTTAATGCGTCTTAGGCCAGAGGAGAAAAAGTTGTCCGTATAAAGAGCTGGGTGAATATTTCCATTAATTGAAATAAATCAAGCCGTTGTCAGTCATCGTCCTTAGCTGTTTACGTTTGTGCGGACGTTGAAGTCCTGATATTATCAGTGGCGAACTCGTTGGGCTTTCAGGGGGGCCAGGTTACTCCTACTGAATATTGAACGATAAGTTCTGATTGCTTGGATATCAATTGATTTGGAGCGCAGCTTGATCATTTATCATCTTCCTCAACAAGTATAGATTGGTCTTCCCATTTTTATATTATTATAGTTTGTTATTTTTTTTGATGAGCATTCGATCCAAAAATATATTAACACATCACAAATCATAATGACATCAGTCAAGATACGCAATTTTGAGCTGTACGGCATTGAGATACTTCGCACTATTTGTCAAGTATAAAACAAAATAAGAAGAAACTTCCAAACAACAGAGGGTGCTCCAAGAAATACCTTTGGTCTCTGTCGGTAAAGAAAATGTAGGTATACATTCTGTCAAGAAAGTACCGGGAATTATCGATTTAAATCTGGCGGGGCAATGAGGCATGTAAAAATTTTTTTTCCTAGGTTGGTACCACTGTCCTTAATTACTATGCCAATCTTGAGCGGGATCTGTCAACTAGTGTGTTTTGCAACAGCTGATTAAGTCAGTCGATGTCAGAGTGCGTGCCGATTTTTACTATGGGTGATTACTATGGGACGATAACGCGCCTTCTCACCGAGCTACGATTGTGACTGACTTTCTCGCCAAAAACTCAACAAACGTGCTTCAGCAACTACCGTATTCGCCAGATTTGGCTCCCTGCGACTTTTTCCTCTTCCCAAAACTAAAATTGCCCCTTCGTGGCACCCGTTTTGAGTCGATTGAAGCCATAAAATAAAATTCGGCGCGAGAACTAAAGTCCATCCCGGCAAGCGCCTATAAAAAATGTTTCGATAATTGGAAGTGCCGTTGGCATAGATGTATTGGAGCAAATGGAGCCTATTTTGAAGGTGACCCAATAAATTTTGACGATTAAATGTAAAAATGTTGTTTTAATTGAAAATTCCCGGTACTTTCTTGACAGAGTAGTATAATAGGAAAAGTGGAGCCAACTCAAAGTTACTTTTATGGTACAAAAAAAAAGAATTATTCGGGTTACATCTAACTTTTTAATTTGCATATGAAATCTTGACGTGAGCAGAAACGCCAGGAATTTCATTTCAATCGGATCATCAAAGCTCATCTGAATATATGACAGAATGTAAGAGTTTCTCGCAAGTAAAGGCACATATAACATCCTCGTTAACGTCCTCTTCTGATAAATGAGGTAATTTCACCAATTTTCCATGGCCTCAATATTTGCGTTGTTAATATTTTAGTATACATCCAAGCGCGGATCCAGAGGGGGGGTCATGAGGTTCATGACCCCCCTGGGCTGGGTCTAGGTTGACTAGTGATAATGTTTCTATTCTTATTGATTGAACTTCTAAATCTAACGCAACATACATCAGCACAACTGTGCAAAATGAGTTGATTGATGTTTGCAATGAAATCATTCAGGAAAAAATATTACAGACAGTGAAGGAAGCTGAATACTTTTCAATTTTATTCGATTAAGTAACCTATATATCACATATCTCACATCTGAGCCCATCATTCAGATATCTTCACAATGGTATCATAAAGAGAGATTTTGTGATTTTCTGTGATACATACGATTCTTTTAGATGTGATGAAGTTGATAACAATAAAGACGTTATAGAGCCTCGGTTGACAGGTGTAGCACTGGCGAAAATCGTTGAAAATCACTGTCTAAAATTTAATATAGATTTAAATGGTGTATGAGTATTGGGACTCACAGCTGCTCGGTTAAGGTCTCAGATACAAGGGATGCTGTACAGAAGTTGCCAAACAAAGTTGTATATGCCAAACGTTGCCGTGCAGCAATCACGTTCTTAATAATACATTAGCTATGCCATCCAAAGTTATTTCTTGCCGCAACACCTCGGGCACGATGAGAAAAATTGTGGCATTTGCCAATTTATCCGCTAAGAGACATCAAATTTTTGAAAAGGAACTTAGAGTGCAAAGTATCTGTGAGACGCGCTGGGTCGAGAGGAATGATGGGCATCTACAATTCCAAGCAGACAACTTAATGAAAATTTGTAGCGCTCTGGAAAAGATTTCTACTTGGCAAGACCAGAAAACTGCCAATGACGTACATTGCTTACTGCAATCGTTGCGCAGTTCGGACTTCATCATCAATCTGCTTGAGTGATGTTTTAGGTACCTAAATATTTTGTAATTTATTCTTAGATTCTAATGCTTGAACGTAAGATCTGAATAATTTATTTGATTAGTAATTTTTGTGCATTTCAGCAAAAGCAGTTCAAATTACCGTTTATATCACGTAAAGAGCCAAACTCAGGTACAAGAGTAGCCTTAAGCAGAGTATTGCAAACGAGGTCAATTGATTTAAAAAAGGCTACGGACGCCATAAATGATACAATGACTGTCCTACGAAATAAAAGGAAAAAGGCTTACGCAATTTTCCGACAGCTTTTTGAAGAGGCAAATAGCTGAGCAACTATATACAGAAATTAAATGCCCCAGAATAGTATCACGACAAACACACAAAGCCAATAATCATCTTGCTCAATCTGCTGAAGAGTATTTCCGCAGGGCTGTATACATCCCTCTTCTAGATTCTGTAATAAATGACTTAGAGGACCGTTTATCTCCAGAAGTACTAAAATTATTTCAACTAGGAATTTTTATTCCAAATGTCGATTAACTAATGAAGATGAAGACAATAAAACTGTTGAACAGCTTGAAAACGATTATAAACTGCTAATAGACAATACTCCAGTTTCAGTAAATACAAACTAATATCGACTGTGGAAGGTGAAATGGCGGTGGGGTAAGAATATTCCGCAGTCGATTACTCATCTTATAGAAAATGATGATACTGAAATGTATCCTAATGTAAGAGAATTTTTATGTATTCTTGCTACACTACCAGTTAGTTTAGCCACAGCAGAAAGGTCCTTTTCCACTCTTAGGAGGCTCAAAATTTGGCTTAGAGCTTCAATGGTAGAAGACCGCCTAACTGAATTGGCACTTCTCCACGTTCACAAATGTATACCAATTCAAGTGGGGGAAGTCATAACTCATTTCTCAAGACGACAAAAGAGAAAAATTGATTTTGTTATTCGATTAAAATTATTATATATGTATATGACCCCCCCTGAATTGAACACTGGATCCGCCCTTGTATACATCACAGATTAGAAGGGTGCTATTTCGTGAATTAATTTGTAAGAAGAACTGTTCAGGTGGGAAAGAAATTTTCCAGTTGGACGGGTGTCGGCCACTTACTAAGTCGCACAAGCTGAAGAAGCTTCTGAAGGATCTTCACAGAAGATCTAGGAGTATCAGGATAATAACAATATTAATCATCTGTAAAATCATCGCCTACTCCTGTGTAGATATAATCTAATCCCTCAACATCTTATTTTTCAGGACAGGTATTCCTAAAAACGATGCAATCTTTGACATCACAAAGTCGGAGTCGCTCATTCTCTTCGTCCGTTGATTCTTAATTATTTGGGATGATATATCATGTTACTTGATAGATGTTGAAATTAAATATATTTCTAATTTAAGAAAATATAAGAGAAAGTATCTTAATTTTCACAAAAAATGTTTATGATACAACAGTTGTTTTACTACAATGTGGCTTCTTCAGGTATCTTCATTCTACTGTCTTATAGTGTCCAGTGTAATAGAGGTTAAGTACGCGACAAAATAATAGAAAAACAAGTCATAAAAAGTTAGGGTGTTTATAGAAGTTTGCCGCTAAGAAATGCCATTAGGGAAAGATATTCAGTAATGGGGATTAATCAACATCTGTTTGTTCATTCAGAAGGATTTCACGCGTATTGTACCTGTTGATTTTAAGAAATTCTAAAAGTGTTAGTCTAGAACTTTTGCTTTCGACGTGGATAATTTCATAGTTATTGTTGAAATTATGCCTGAATTCCTTAAGATGGTTAACCTATGTCGAATGTATGGAATCCGATATGTAACTTCTTTGGTGTTCTTGGATTCTTTTTTTGAATGATCTACCTGTCTGGCCAATATATACTAAAGGGCAATCGTTGCAAGTCAACATGTAGACTCCAGATTTATTTTTTTTTATTTCTTCGATCCTTATTGTTTTTTATGTAAGTACTAAGGTTACTAATAGTTTTAAAAGCTGCACTGTAATTGAAACAATAAACAACTTTTTATCACTTGGTTTCCATTATTTTGTCACGTACTTAACTGTGTTCAAACTCTATCACACTGGACCCCATCAGCCAGTAGAAAGCAGATACCTGAAGAAGCCACATGAGGGTGACTAAATTGTTGTATCATAAACATTTTTTGTGGAAATTAAAATACTCTCTCTTATATTTTTTTGACTAAAATGAGTTTCCACACAGTAGAAACCGAATCAATCAAACATTTAAAATTTTCTGAATAATCTTCACAATGATTAATTTGATTCTTTCAGACTTAGTATAATCTCAAACAATATAAAGTTTAATTCAATACGTGAAAATAAATTCTATTCAAAAGTTAAGAATATTGAATTCATTTGTGATTTTTCTTCGAAAAATACAAACTCCTTTTGAAAAATGTATATGTAGACTATTTCGGGTCAAAATAGTAAGGTTTCAAACAAAGAACAACAAAAATACAATATTTGGAAAAGTAAAAATTTTACGGAAAACTGAAATTCTGAAATGTGAAAAATTTATACTTGTTTTTACCCTCAATACAAAGTATGACAACCACGTGCATCAATAATTGTTTGGCACCTTCTTTGCATGCTCTTCACCAATTTATTGAGAATACTGCTTAATTGGTTAACAAAGTTATGGCAAAAGATCTTGGAGCTGTTGAATCGCTTCCGCGGTTTGCGGTTTGTGTAATTGGTTCCAAGCGTGCTCAATTGGATTTAGTTCAGAAGATCTTGAAGGTACTGCTAGATGTGTGATAGTCTGGTATTTTCTAGCAATAATCCTGTTGGGATCTGTACAGAAGTGCATTATCATCCAAAAATAAGAAATTTTTGCCAATAGCTGCCTGAACTTGTGGGACTACTCCAATAGTTACTTCATCAACATATGTCTGAGACATCATGATCCTTGGAAGTACTGGTAAGTCAGTTCTGCAATCGAAACAAACTCCACCTCAAATCATAAATATGCAATCCTCGCAAAGCATGGACTTCTTGAACAGAGCGGCGGTTTCTTCGTGTGAATGAACGTGTCCACTTCGGTACTAGTCGACTTCCATATCTGAGCTCGTCAGTAAAGAGTGAATCTCGCCAGTATACCCGCTTCATTTCCCACTTCAATCTTTGACTCTAATGTTCACGAGTAAATGGAACTCTTCCTAACAAGCATCTCTATGTAAGATTGACTTTATTGAGACGTCTTCTGACTGTATTAGGGAAACGGAAGTACCTGTGCCATCCATAACACCTTGACTTGCCATTCTGTAAGTGCTGGGAGTCTGTCTTCTTACCGAAATAGTTAAAAATTGGTCTTCTACTTGCGATACAGCACATGGTCTACCCCTTCAGGGTTTCAGTGGCAAAGGGAACTGAAGTACGTGTAGCATCTCGAAGACGTTGACCTGCCATTCTGCAAGTGCTGAGAGGTTGTATTCCCACCGAAAGTGTTAAGAAGCAGTCTTCTACTGGCATTGTAGCACGTGGCTTACCACTTCTAGGTCTTCAACAAACAGTTCCAGTGGTGAAATACTGTGCTAGTAGACATGATATCACACTTTGGCTAACATTGAAGAAATTGGCCAGTTGCACTTGTATTCGACCCCCTGAAGCATCCTAAGCGCATCGTCCTCAGATGAAACTCATCTTGGTATAATTTAAATTCTATTTTTTATTGCGTGAAACCATTTGAACTTTTTGAAAACGAAATGCAGACTGAAGAGAAAATCAATAAAATGTGCATTTTTGACACACATGGACAAACTATGATTGAACTTGATAAAAACTCGCTTCACGATGAACCAGAAGATGTTTGTTTAATCGTTATAAGTTCATGTATTTGTAAACAAAAATACTAAGATCATACGTGAAATGTACATCTTCGGAAAACATCAATATCCTCAACTTTTCACTATCAGTTTATATTAAAGAGCAACCATTAGAACAACTTATGAATTCCAGATTTGTAGTCTTTATTGGTTCGAATTTTGTTGTCTTTGATGAGATTCTCTGAATTATTAATCTTAAGGTATATTATGGTCAAAATTTTTCTTGAAACACTCAGCAATGTTATCGAATATTCTACTGAAGTGAGGAATACAATAGGATAAAGAAGACGCAAAGCAATTTTGAATTTAAGATACAGAAGAAAAGACCTGTTATGAATCATTCGACTAGAAATTACGTCTCTATTCCGTACATATCGGATTATTTTGAGAAATTCTATGAGTATGATGTTGCTTTCGAAAACGATTAATAATCTACGAATTCTCATTACAAACACCGAAGATGAAACTAATGAAGACAATCAATCTGGAGTTTGTAAGTTAACTTGAAATGACAGCTTCATGTTATATAATGTTCTAGCTAGAAGATTCTTGAAGCAAAAAATACAATGAATACGTGAGGAGTATTAGATACTTCACACTCAACAAAAGCCAATCATTTGAAAGAACTTGGACGTAATTCCATCAATATCAAAATCATCCAAAATGAAAATGTAAATACCTATTGTTGGAATCCTTTGAGATTAATAGAAACAATTTTTTTTTATTCTTTCGAATGAGTGAACAGGTTGTTGTATATCGGGTGTTTTTTTTAGAGATTTTTTTAACAGCATGAGGTGTAGCATCATCTTGTTGGAACCAAAACACTTCTGGGTAGATACCATTCAAATTTTGAAATAAATAATCATTGATCATTCACTGTTACATTAGCTCCAGCATCGTTTTTAAAGAAATATGGACCGATGATGCCTCCAGCGTGTCAAGCACAACATACAGTGCATTTTTCAGGATACAATGGAACCTGCACAACTTCTTGAGGATTGTTTTCAATCCATATACGACAATTTCGCTTGCTTACATAGCCGTTCAACCAGAAATGAGCTTCATCACTAAACACAATTTTACGATAAAAATGTGGATCAACTTCAAGCTGTTCTAGGGCCCAATCAGCAAACAGACGACGCTTATTATGGTCAAGTGGCTTTAGTTCTTGAACCAGTTGGATCTTGTATGGGTGTAGACAAAAATTTTTACGCAAAATTTTCCATGTGGTGGATGCACAGAGTTTAACTTGTTTTGAACGTCGACGAGTAGATAAATCTGGATCATCATTACAACTATGACTTACAGCAGCGATATTTTCTTCTGTACGTACAGTTCTTTATCTTGTTGTTGTTGTTGCATCGAGTAGAGAAAATGTTGTCCGAAATCTATCGAGAGTTCGACGAATGAGCTGCTCTGATGGACGATTATGTGAACCATAAATTTCACGAAGTGTTCTATAAGTTTGGCGAATAGAACACTGATTTTGAAAACAAATTTTAACAATTTGTAAACGTTGTTGCGGCGTAAGTCTTTCCATGATAATTTGTCAATGCTTACTGAACAGAAATGTTGAAACAACATGGCTTCTACCTTCTGTCAAATCACAGTTATCCCTATCGAAAGTTCTTTCTCTCTAAAAAAACACCCGATATATTAACTCAGTTCAGAAATTTCCATTTATTGGCCGCAGTATATTTTTCTGTTTTATTTGGGTTCGTTTTTTATCTTTTACCTAAACCGTCTATTTAAGATGTGAATATGCTTTCCTGAAGTGAGTTTGGAATGTGGAGATGGTAAAACCACAGTGTTGGCGAAACATTTGTTGTTGAATCTGGAGAAATTGTTATTTATTATTTTATTTCATTTAAATGAGTTTCAATCAAGTAAGTTATGGTGTCAATAAATAAAATTATTATCGATTCACAAATTTTTTTTAGATTTATAGCTTCTCGATTATAGGACAACGCAACTTTATGTCCCCATGAACAAATTGACCACATCCAATATCACAAATACGACAAGCAATAAATAAATCGAATAACAGTACTTTCGCATCTCTAAAAAGCAGGTCATTTCTAATGCAACTCATAAAAATTCTTGGGATGCCATCACATTAGCCACTAGAAGTGTAATTCCCTGTTTATACACAGATGCAATCCGTCATATTTAATGATTAAATATTTGCAGGTACGCTTAGGAGGATATAAATCGAAAATGAATATTACAAATCGTCAGCCTGGGTGGATAGCAATTTACGATAAGTGTAGAAAGTCCTATATCTATTGAATTCGAGACGTTAACGGACAGTTTTATCGCGATCTTCGATAAACAATGATATAACGTCATTTTTACAACAATATTACTGTTAGCGATTATAAATCATGCCAGTTTTTCAGGCGATCGGATTGCTGGAGTCGAGTCGAATCAAAGTCTTCTGTTTTTACGGATTCCGAATAGGTACAGCAACGTTCTCATGTCAGGAATTATGACAAAAAGCCGATTCTCAGCATGACTACTCTATCGCCTACAGTTGGAGAAATATCAGGATATATTTTAGTATTTTTCATCGACCACCCATACAATAGTTAATGTTTATGTTCGTTCAGAAATAATGCAATATTTACCAAAATGATTTTATATCATTTATAGGTTCATAATTTTATTTTCTATCCATAGGAGCTGATTATTTTAAACATTTTCACCAAAGACTTTTATCTGATCCCCGAATCGATCATCACTAACTATTGCGTTAAAAACCCATGGCTTAGTATACTAAGTGACAGAAGTATTACTTCCATAAGGAATAATTCCCCCATATTGATTTTTGGCAGTGTATTAGTCTTAAATTCAGAATGAAAGGATAATAATTGCAAAAACTTTCATTAACAGGTAATTCCAAAATAATTAATAAATTTGAAATACAGATTTTCTGGAAATAACTTTGCATTCATTTATTATTATTGATATATTTTAATATTAGCCTTCTACATATTTAATTTAAAAAGTTATATTTAATGATTATAACTTCAGGAATCAAATTAAATTAATGTCATATAAGTACCACTTATATCAAACGACATATAAAATAAACATTCATTATAGACATCCGAATGATATAACAAAATCCAATAAATAAAAATTGTTAACGAAAATCCTACAAATTGATAAGCAGAAACAAAATTTTGTCTAGGTACTCAAAATATTAAATTTATAGGATTTTGGTTTTCAATTTTTATTTATTGGATTTTGTTATATCGGTTGGATCTCTTATAATGAGTGTTTATTTTATATGTCGTTTGATATAAGTGGTATTTATATGACATTAATTTAATTTAGTTCCTGAAGTTATATTTATTGAATATAATTTTCTGAAATTAAATATGTAGAAGGCTAGTATTAAAATATTTAAATGATTTTATATACCTTCTATCAAGTATTAACCTCTATTTATTTTATGTTATTCATAATATATAATTATTTGGTTTCCTTAACATTCTTTATACTTTATCCTTGAGCTATAACAGAGGCCGTTAAATTGCCTTAATCTTTTAGATCATTGGTAAACCACAGAACTATTTTTGAGTTAACATTACACTCCATTTAAATTTTTCAGTATTCATTTACCAGAAGCTTTCTGAATTGTTGAAAGGTGATTGAATATTTGTTGTTGATTGATGTTATATTTTATTGAATATGAATATAATTGAGTACTGACGAAGCAAAGTCTCTCTTAAAACTTGTTTTTCAGTAATGTTTTTACATATCTTGAGATTTTATAAAAGGTAATCTAGATACCCAATAATATTAAATATTCTTATGATGCAATTCTTGAGATTAAGTTAAACATTTCCGAAAGATATCTGTTTTCATAAAATTGATAAGCAGAAAATAAAATTCTGTCTACTCAAAATATTTCATTTATAGGATTTTGGTTAACAATTTTGATTATTGGATTTTGTTATATCATTTGGATGTCTTATAATGAATGTTTATTTTATATGTCGTTTGATATATAATTATATAATTTATTGAAATTAAATATATAGAAGGCAAATATTAAAATATTTAAATAATTTTATATCCTTTTCATCAAGTATTAACCTCTATTTTATTGTAACTTTGCATTTGCTACCAAAAATTGTTGTTGAATGACTAGATGTTACTGCAGTTTCGAACTTTGGTTCATGCTCTGATTGAGAGAAGACTTTTTAGTGAGTACAAGTATTTATGTTTAAGGCAAATTGGGAGAAACCAGTGGGTCCGTCTATAAGATGAATGATACGTAATATTTCAAATCGTTTGATCCTTTAGATTTATATAGCTGGAAAAATATTTTTTACATTTTCATAAATAAGGTGATGAAAGCAAGTAATACAGCAATAAACGTGGTTTACAGGTGTTTTTCGTAAACGTTGGAGATTTCGGACTTATGTAGGTCCGTTCACTATTTTCTAATTAATTTTTTGAACCACTTTGAAAATTGCAATGGGTTCTAGATAATTTAATTATCTGCCTTTCGGTTCTACACGACGAATTGTTGAATTTTCAATTAAAGGGAAGGAATGAACGTTTTCAATACAATAGTTTGCAAGTAATGAATTTGGTTTATAGGTTTATATTCTTTGTATCTAACGTCCAGTCTGACTTATGTATCGAGTGTATTTTTTAGGGTGATAGAACTTTCGATAGGGAAAACTGTGATTTGACAGAAGGTAGAAGCCATGTTGTTTTGACATTGACAAATTATCATGAAAAGACTCACGCCACAACAACGTTTACAAATTGTTGAAATTTATTTTCAAAATCAGTGTTCTCTTCTTATATCTTATATCTCTCAAACTTATAGAGCACTTCGTGAAATGTATGGTGTACATAATCGTCCACCAGAGCAGCTTATTCGTCGAACTATCGACAGATGTCAGACAACATTTTCTCTACTCGATGCAACAACAACAACAAGACAAAAAACTGTAGGTACAGAAGGAAATATCACTGCTGTAAGTCATAACGTTAATGATGATCCAGATTTGTTTATTCGTCGACGTTCACAAACAAGTTGGACTCTGTGCATCCACAACATAGAAAATTTTGCGTACAGATCTTGGTCTACACTCATATACTTAACTGTAAAATCCAACTGGTTCAAGAACTGGAGCCACTTGACTATAATAAGCCTCGTTTGTTTGCTGATTGGGCCCTAGAACAGCTTGAAATTGATCCACTTTTTTATCGTTAAATTGTGTTTACTGATTAAGCTCATTTCTGGTTGAATGGCTATGTAAACAAGCAAAATTGCCGTATGTGGAGTGAAAACAATCCTCAAGAATTTCTGCAGGTTCCATTGCGTCCTGAAAAATGCACTGTATGGTGTGCTTTACACGCTGGAGGCATCATCGGTTCATATTTCTTTAAAAACGATGCTGGAGCTAATGTAACAGTGAATGGTGCTCGTTACAGATCGATGATCAATGATTTTTTGTTTCAAAATTTGAATGGTATCGACCCACAAGTGTTTTGGTTCCAACAAGATGGTGCTACACCTCATACTGCTACCGTAACAATTAATTTATTGAAAGAAAGATTTGGCGATAACATTATTTCGAGAAATGGTATCCAAGATCATGCGACATAACTCCACTGGATTATTTTCTTTGGGGTTATGTCAAGTCATTGGTTTATGCTGATAAACCAATGTTGGCTTTGGAAGCCAACATAACTTTTGTTATTTATGAAATAAGGTCGAATTACTCGAAAAAGTGGTCCAAAATTGGTCTGGTCGAATACGATCCTCAGAGCTAGTTGTGGTGGACATATGCCGGAAATTATTTTCAAAACATAGATGTCATAAGATTATCTTTCAAAAAACAAACATTTTGGCTTCAATCTTAATTTAAATCTGTTTTATTTCAATTTAAGTTCTATCACTCTAAAAAAAACTCCCGATATATGCTTTTGCAATCTGAACAGGTTATCATATACACTTTCAATTTGAATATATTTTGTATCGGATCTTTTGCATTGAATGATAATGAAGATAGTTTAATAACCGGTTAAATATAATTTCGTATTCAAATTTTGAAACGTTATTTGCAACTTTTTCTCTTATGTCTCTGTCATATGATAAAGAAATGAATTTTTTAAGTTTTTCAATTTCTATGAGTGAAAATAGTTATTTGATGTTTTTAACGTTTTAATTTCAGTTTCGCCATTAATTTGTGAAAGGGGGAAGAAGAATGATATGTGTATCATTGACCGGTAGGCTGAAATTTTATGAAAACAAAATTTTAAATATCATACAGATTTATTCTGTTAACCTCCTAAAAATTTTAAATCCACAAAATTCAAAAACTTTTACAATTAAATTAAATATTATTAAATAGATATAGAATTAACCACTCATCACACAAAACCAAAGGGAATAAAAGAATTCAAAGAAATATAAATTATCAATGAAATCAACTAAATAAGTACTTGAAGGAGACAATACCAGATCTGTATAAGGTAGCAACAATACATTTCCATCCTTCGATTTTCATTTAAATAAACGAATGTTCATCATTACAATTAGTAAGTGTACTTCAAGAACGGAACACGTTGATTTAACTGTGTTGTTGGTTACATAAAAAAACACCTCCACCCCTTCTGATCTTGATCCCAGTCCTTCCATTAAGCAGTTTACCAAACTATAGCTATGTTATTTGTATATATTTTCGAGTTAAGCCACGATTCGGTTACATATGCTATATCATAAGATTCCATCAGTATCAATTCCCTAAAATTCCCAAAATGTGACCACAGTGAACGAATATTTATAGGTGATTCCATAGTTTACAATGTATCAACTAAAATTAATTCTTTATGCACAGGAATAGGATCCAGCAGTACCCAGTGCTAGAAAAAAGTAAAGAAAGTATGTTAAGTAAGGTGAACAAACCTGTGATATCGAGATAAAACAGATTTAATCTGTCACTCTTCTATAATTTTAGTTTCAAAAAAGTTTTATTCAAAAAACTTTTAGAATTAAATTGATGTCTTATAAGCACCGCTTATATTTAATAGACGTATACAGTCAAAACTCAATATAGAATATCAAATAGAATAAATAAACCAACAAATATAAATTGTCAATTAAAATTAATAAATAAATATTTGAAGGAGACAAAATTTTGTTTCTGATCTTACCATTATGAATACCAATTCCTTTTCAAAAACATAAAACACAATTTAAGGACTTCTCCAAAAATATTCAATAAATTTGAATATTCAAATAAATTAATTCAAAAATCTCTCAAAACATGCGCTATATCTTCGAAAAACAATTAGACCCTAAATCATATTTAAAAATCGAAATCAACCAACAATCAATATAGTTTACCTCAGAGTGGTGATCGGATCATTGCTTGAACAACTAACTTTAAAATCAAGATATTCTATGTTCGTCACAAAAATCACAGAAAACTGGAAGGTATTATAAGGTTTCCTTTACACAATTGATATTCCATAATGAAATTTTATTCAAGCCTAAATATAATTATATATTAAGTATAAATAAAATAGAAAAAGGCTTTATACTTGATAGAAGGGATATAACAATATTTGAATATCAAAACAGATTTAATCTGTCAGCCTTCTACAATTTTAATTTAAAAAAAATGTATTATATTTTTCGAAAAAAAATTTTTTTTATTAAAATTGTAGAAGACTGACAGAGTAAATCTGTTTTGATATTCAAATTTTTTTTTATAGAATAATAAAAAGAGTTTTTTTACTGGATAGAAGTATCATTCGAAAATTTTGAATATCATAAAGATTTATTCTGTTAATCTCCTAGAAAATTTTAATTTGAAAAAAAATTGTATTCAAAACTTAGAATTGAATAAAATAAATTTCTCAGAACAAATCCTGTCAATTTTAGTAGACATATAGAATTAAACACCCAGTACACAGTACCAAAGGGAATAAAAGAATTCAAAGAAATAAAAATTATCAATTAAATCTACTACATAAATACTTGAAGGGTACAAAATTTTGTTTCCTACCTGGCTTTATTAAAAACAAATTCCTTTCCAAAAATGGAAAACATAACCACAAGAACAACTTGCTCAAAATGAGTTCCTTAAAAAAATAATCCTAAAACCTGCAGAACATCTTCAAAAAGCAATTTAGAATCATCACAACAGAAACTCATCACATTTAAAAATAGAAATAATTAACAACAAATATCTTACCAGACACACTGAATGCAGTTGTATGCACAAACACTAGAATGAAGTGAACTTTTCAAAATCGTACGTATTCTATGTTCATCACAGAAATTACAGAAACAAAACTTTGTAAAATTTGGTTAACAGAATAAATCTGTATGATATTTAAAATTTTCAAATAATCCTTCTATCAAGTAAAAAACCTCTTTTTATTATTATATTTTATTGTATATATAATAATTATATATTCTGATTTACACTCATAACATATTATCATTTGGTTTTAGAGAAGTCCATAAAATACATTGCAAACTTTGTGTAATTTCTGTGACGAACATAGAATACGTTGGATTTTCAAAAGTTTACTTCATTCTGGTGCTTGTTCAGATAACTATATTCAGTTTGTTCGTCAATTGGTTCCATTTTTTATATGTGATGAGTTTCCGTTGTAATAATTCTAAATTGCTTTTTGAAGATGTACTTTATATTTTAGGAATTTTTTTTGAAGAAGTTCTTGAGGTTATGTTTTGCATTTTTGGTACTGTGTAATAAGTGTTTAATTCTATATTATGACTAAATTGACACGATGTGATTCGAGACATTTAATTAATTTAATTCCAAAAGTTTTTGAATGAAAAATTTCTGAAATTAAAATTTTTTAACAGAATAAATTTTGCAAATATATAATATTCTTCTGTTTTGTTTTCCTTCAATTCCATGAACAATTAAAGTTATTCGATTGATGAAATTCGACATATTGGCGACAGATCTCAAATTGCTGACATCTTTGCTAATCTGATTTGAATTACTCACTACCACCTCCTCAAAATCCTAGAATTTCCTTCTCAGGGGTGTCAGAACTCCACCTTCTTTAGGAGCGGAACATGGTTCCTTATTCTCTTTCAGGTTTTTTCAAAAGACATCAGTTCAGAACTAAACTTGTCAGCAATGTCTTCAATTTTGTCGTTGAGTTTCTTGATCTCTTGGACTTGTTTTTCCGAATATACATAATCTCTTCTTGTTGTAACAAAGTTGACTTATGAATGCAGTGTAGGAATTTAAGAAATTATTGAATACTTTAACTAATGAAATTTGGGAAAATTAGTGACCTGACCTGCAGTGAAGTACAGTTCTCAGCGCCGTCCACAAATACACCAAGAGACACTTTAAATGTAACAGAACCCCATATTTTCATACTTGGTTTTCATCGAAAATATAAGACATCTGTATTATTCAGAATTTTTATAATTCACCATTCAGAGAATGGAATTACAATTTCAAACATTATTATTTTTGGAGTGTGTCTGAAGCATGTTGAAGAAATAACATTTCCATCCACATGAAACGATTCGTTAGGTATCCTAATGTAATGGATGTGGCTCAATATTTAGTATAATCTGAATCAATTTTCCGAAAAATTTTTGCAGGAAACCAACTCAACAACAAATGGAATTTCATTTCATTTATTCTCCTATAGCATGAGCCCATAGAAAAACAGCAGGAACAAATTAAACAAATTGAATCAATCGCTTGGCATCAGATAAAAACGAGGTGTCCTCGAGCAAAAATCGATACCTATCGGCTAATCAGGGATGGTGCCTCTCTTGGTGTTGCCTAAGATTAATTTACTTCTTTCCCATATAAATTAATTAGTTTCAATAAATATAGTCAAAGGGCAGATGCTTATTTAATTGAATTAATCAACTGAATGACAATTATCCCATCAATTTTCCAATTATAAATTTACTTAATGCGATTAAGTGACTAGGATAATGATCGCCATTTAACATTTCAATTGGTGGTTGGACTCCAAAAATAACGAAACCGTACTGCATGTGATCAGAATGTTTTCATTTGTATATGATTCATCTAAATGATAAAACTCAGGTCATTTTTGTTATTAGGAGTAAAAATAAATTCGTGTGGTTTTTTTTGGAAAATTGAAGCTTTATTGTGAAAAATTGGTCATACATTCAAAGTTCAAAGTATTGTCCGTGGCTAAGCACTACTTTTTCTCATCTTTCTGACAATTGACAAATCCCATTGCGAAAACAGGCCGGCTCTTTGACCGCTATCCATGCATTTTTTGACTTTATCGTAATTGGAGAAATGCTGGTTAGCCAGGCTATGTTGCATCGGTCGGAAGAGATGGTAATCAGAAGGAGCAGTGTCTGGGATGTATGCCGAGTTGGACAGAAATTTTTATTTGAGCGTCTCTAAGTACCTTTTAATGGGGACGTAATTATTCTATGAAATTATTATATTTATTGTAACAGATTCAGCTTCAGAGATAAGGAAGTCCGGTTCATCCTCAGCGGACTAAATGATGGCAATCCACTAGAGTATGAGGAAAAACACAGATACTTCGTTTTTTCCAAGTTAATGGTGAGTGTGTTATATCTATATACTTTCTCCATAATCGTGAACTCCTGTTCAGCCAATAACTTCAACATTTTCCATGTGTCAGCCTGACAGGAAATCGCCATATCATCAGCGAAACTGAGAATACGACCCCTTGTTCTCATACTCAACAGGCTGTTTATATAGGTTGTATATAGGATCGGACCCAGCACAATGCCCTGTGGCACCCCGTACGTCACTGCCACAGGATCACTTAGATCTCCACCGATATCGACTCGTTGAACTCTATCTGTTAGATAACTTCTGAATATATCGTAGACTTTTCCCCTGACGCCATATCTGTTCAATTTATTTAGTAGTGTTCTGTGACATACAGTACCGAAGGCGTTTGAAAGATCAACGAAGATGCACAAAGAAGGTATTTTTCCATCCAGCGAGGTATAAATGTAAGATGTCAACTGTATGATCGCATCTTCCGTTGATTTTCCCTCTATAAATCCATATTATTCAGATTTGAGTTTGTGTCTCTTGCAAAAATTGACAATCCTTCTTTCGCAATGTTCGAGATGAGTGATACTGGTCTGTAATTCTTCATCTCCAACCTACTCCCAATCTTGTACAATGGCTTTAAAATTCCAACTTTCAGTTGTCCGGTAAAACAACCCTCCCCAAAACAGTGATGGGGCTTTTATTTCATCACATATCACCTTCAAAGTTTCCCACCGTATGTTATCGTATCCAGGAGATCGTTTTGATTTTAGCTGCATCATAATTTTATGAACTTCAGTTGTGTTGGTGCGATAGAGAAACATAGAGTCTTTTGCTGTTTTTCCATCTTCAACATAATTGTCGGGAATCTTTATCTTTTCTGCGTATGACTATCACAAAGAACCATAAAACGATGCGAAACTGTCACAAATAAGTTTTCTAGATTCCAAGAGCATACCATCCTTTGAATTAATTTTATCAATTTCTTTCTCTGATTTAGATTCCTGACATACATCATTTACGCACTTCCACAGAACCTTAGACTGACATACACCATCCCATATGAGCTTTTGTATGTACATTTCTTTGAGTTTTCTCTCTATATCTCTTCCCTTCAATTTGATGGTTTTTGATTGGCATCAACCTACTTTTTCAAGTAGAGTTTTAAATTTTAAAACAAAGCATACTATTACACAAAAAATAAATATTATCAGCAATTTAAAGAACAGAGCTTTGAAGTTGTCCTCTGCTGAATTTCATCGAAAGAATTTAGATAAAATAAAGGCCATCTTGAAGGAAAATCTATAGCCTATGACATATAAATATCTATGAGATTTCACA
Organism: Megalocaria dilatata; assembly: GCA_034642435.1. NCBI lineage: Eukaryota > Metazoa > Arthropoda > Insecta > Coleoptera > Coccinellidae > Megalocaria > Megalocaria dilatata. The sequence continues at coordinate 29,304,933 of CM067858.1, forward strand.
TAACATATTTGTAATAGAAATGTTAAATTAGTCTGTTAATTTCTGCTGATCGTTTCCCATATGATGTTGTTTAAGGTGTATGTATTTGAGATTTTACATGTTCTGAGTTCAAAACCACAAAAAAATTGTAAGTAATCCTCCCAAGGATACATTTAATGAAACTGTTGATTTCTTCACAAAACACTGGAATAGATTTTGTCGTTTGTTTTTTTTTACATTATGTAGTTAAACCTTTTATTGTCAGCTGTAATTTCACTTTCAAATTTATTGTTGTAATGTAATCATAATTCTCCCTGTTTATATTAGATGTTATACAATTTTTTGTATCTCATTTTGGAGCTCTTTTATTTCCATAAACTGACCTTCAACGTACTAACAAAATCATTCAAGAAAAAAAGGGATCCAATCTACATCTGTGGTTAAGACCTACTCTATGCTTACGCTAAAGTTAGGTTAAAACTGCTTAATCAAGTTTCTTGCTCAGTTGCTTTCAACATAGGAACATGTGAGTATAAAAGTTTAATAATAGTCATAGTTCAGATTGGATATTTCTGATGAGCTTCATAAAAAACGAAATATGGACATATGGGATATTGTTTTAGGATTATGTGGAAATACTTCGCTGATTTTTATTTTGATTATTATATGTCCGTTGATAAAATTTAAAAGTTGTTATTTATGGAACAAAGTTTCTGAGACAATAATGTATATGGTAAGATATTTACTGAAGGTATTCATTATATTTCAATGTTAATAAAACCCATAACAAGACTCATTTCACTTTAATATATTAGTGGTATCTACATATTTTACTAACTTTATGCGATGATTGCTGGTATGAAAATTTTTTGTGGATAAAATGAATTTGGAAGAAGATTAAGACCATTTTGTTTCATTTATAAATTTCCAGTACTTCTTGATCAGAGTGACTGAAATATTCAATATAAGTTGAATGAGGTCGTCTGTCAGATGTAATCACGAAGAAAAACACTTTAATATCATTGAATCTCTCCAACCGTGAAGTCAACGACAAAAATAAGGGCTTTTCCATCAAACAGAACACATACGGTGTGGTTTATCGATGCATAGCACTGCAGGCTAATTGGGATCTAACTGAAATTATACGTAGGATTATTCAATTAAGTTAACTATGTGATAGGGGCCTTATCTTTTCTATAATAATGTTTGTCTGGTCGGATACAGAGACTCATAGATCAGCTGTCGATATTGAACAGATATTCAAATTTTGGTAGATTAAACCGAATGAGTAGATAGGTGTCTTGGGAAAATAGAGAATGAAAGTTAAGCTTCCACTTACAAGTTTTTTTAATAATTATTTATCGCGAAATAAAGTGAAATGTTACTATTTATTTTATGTGTTATATTATATACAATAAAATAATAAGAAGAGGTGTTTTACTTAATAGAAGGATTATTAAAAAATTTAAATATCAAAAAAGATTTATTCTGTTAGCCTCCTATAATTTTGAATTTAAAAAAATTTTGTTCAAAAGTTTTAGAATTAAATTAATGATAACATGAATGGAGTATGCGGATGTCACTAGGTGAAACATTATAACAATTTTATTCAAAATAATTTTCATAGTGTTTGTTTCACAATTTAATCAGAATCCTGACACGTGTTTCGGTCTTTCGACCATCCTCAGTCCCTTTTTGTAAGATTGTAAGATGGTCGAAAGACCGAAACACGTATCAGGATTCTGAAAAGATTGTGAAACATAAAAATTGTAGGAATTATTTCAAATAAAATTTTTAAATTAATGTCTTATAAGCAATGCTTGAATTAAGTGGACATATAAAATCAAAACTTATTATATAATATCTAATAGAATAGAAAAACCCAACAAAATAAAAATTGTCAATTAAAATTACTAAATAAATATATGAACATAGAATACGTTGAATATTTAAAGTTCTCTAATTTTATTGTTCGTAATTATTTCTTGTTAACACATATTTTAAATGTGAAGTAGGACTGATGAAGATCTTATTTAATTCCAAATTGTTTTTTGAGGATGTGCTACATGTTTTAAGAGATTTTTTAATTAACTTATTTAAATATATTAAATATTTCAATTAAATTAGTTTTGGAGAAGTTCTCAAAATTATGTTTTGCATTTTGGAAAAAAAAATTGGTTTTCATAAATATAAGATCCGAAACAAAATTTTGTCTCCTTCAAATATTTGTTTAGTAATTTTAATTGACAATTTATATTTCGTTGAGTTTTTTTAGTCCATTTGATATTGTGTACTGAGTTTTGATTTTATGTTCACTAAATTTAAGCACTGCTTATAAGACCTTAATTTAATTCTAAAAGTTTTTGAATAAAATTTTTTGAAATTGAAATTTATAGAGAAGGCTTACAGAATAAATTGGTTTGATATTTAAATTTTATATTATATTGTTGTTGTATTACCTCCCTGTACACAAATAAATAAAGGACAGCTCTGACAAATTAACGATGGTTAAGAAATTTCATGTTGGAAGTTAATGTTGAAAACATAATCTTCATTTCAATGTTTAAATCCACACTTGCTGTCAATTTAGGCCACATGCTGATCTCCAGAATTAACAGAACTAGACATCAAATTCGAATTTAAGGGCCTATATCTTTGTCCGTGAATATTTTATAGAGGTGATATTTTTATTGGTTTTATTTTATGAGTTCTGCCCGATTTCAAGGATTATAAGAACTAAAATAAGAAGGAACGGTTTTTTACTTGATAGAAGGATTATTACAAAATTTGAATATCAAAACAGATTTAATCTGTTGTCTTCTACAATTTTAATTTCAAAAAATTTTTTTGAAGAAACTTTAAGAATTAAATTAATGTCTTTATAAGTTCAGTACGCATGCCTGGAACAAAACAAAAAATGTTTGCTTATTTATATTTTAATTTCAATTGACCATTTATATTCGTTGGTTTTTTTTAATTCCATTTGATATTGTATAATGAATTTTGATTTTATACGTCTATTAATTTAATTCTTGAAGTTTCTCCAAAAAAATTTTTTGAAATTAAAATTGTAGAACAAAACAGATTAAATCTGTTTTGATATTCAAATTTTGTAATAATCCTTCTATCAAGTAAAAAACCGTTCCTTCTTATTTTATTTTATATATAATATATAATTATATTAGGTTTTTTAAATAAAGAAATTCATTATACAGTGTTGAATGGTTTTAACTAAGACCAAGTGCCTTATAAGCTTTGTATGATTTTTTGTGAACATGGAACATAGAGTACCTTGGATGTAAATGTACCTATTTGCATGTTCATATATCATATATTTCTGAAGTTGCACTCGGTAAGTCTATACATTGTTTAATTGATTTTATTATTTTTTATATGTAAAGTTGAACTGATCGTATCGTAATTTTAATTATTTCTTGAGGATGTGCCACATGTTTTGAGTTTTTTTGAAGTAATTTATTTAAATATATTGAATATTTCAAATATATTAGTTTTTGAGAAGTTCTTGAAATTATGTTTTATATTTTTGAGAAAGAGTTATTTTTCATTGATATAGGATCAGAAAACAATACATTTTGTAACAAACGGGGCTTCGTACGTTTGTCTGAAGAGTTCAGTACGCATACCTGGAACGAAACAAAAAATGTTTGCTTATTTATATTTTAATTTCAAGTGACAATTTTTATTCGTTGGTTTTTCTTAATTCCATTTGATATTGTACGATGAATTTTGATTTTATACGTCTATTGAATATGAGCAGTGCTTATAAAGACATTAATTTAATTCTTAAAGTTTCTTCAAAAAATTTTTTTGAAATTAATATTGTAGAAGACAACAGATTAAATCTGTTTTGATATTCAAATTATAAGAACTTTTCAAGCTATTCTCATTAAACACTAAACGCAGAACAATTTCGGAGACGAATCAATTGTTCTTTAAAAATTGCAAGCTTCATCTCCCATGGGACATAATACTGGATGGAGTAGTTCCTCAAAATTTTGTCTCCTTCGAGTATTTATTTTTTAATTTGAATTGACAATTTATATTGGTTGGGTTTTTTTATTCCATTTCATATTATATAAGGAGTTTTGATTTCATATGTCTACTAAATTTAAGCAGTGCTTATAAGATATTAATTTAATCCTCAAAGTTTCTAAAACTTTTTGAAATTAAAATTTAAAGGATGCTAACAGAATAAATCTGTTCGTATATTTAAATTTTGAAAGATTTTCAGGTAATAGTTATCATTAAAGGGAATTAGAAATTTCAGTATAAATTATTTATTCCTGAAATAATTAACAGTTCAGCAATGGATGAAAGATGAAAAAATGGATTGTAGCTCACACCTCAAGCTGGTCGTATCTCAACCTATTCAACTCATGTACTGAGCAGTTTACAAGAAGCAATCAGCAGATTTTCTTGTATCCTACAGATCGTAAATCTTAACGTTATATAGAAAATCGAACTGAAAATACACGGCTTACGAAGGCAAGGTGGTGTTCGTTGCTATTCCCCGTAAGTTGGCAGGCTCATTTACAAACAACACGTCTATTTATGCTTGCCTTAGATGCTCGGCTTTTTCTTGGTAGTTCCTCCATATACGACATCAGACCGTTGCTCCGATAGAAATTACCGTGGTTTACGTTTGTCCTAAGTTCAGAGACGCCATAAATCGTCACTTCACTTAAATGGTACAAAAACGGAGGTGAACACACTTTCAGGAACTTCCATTGACGGCCAATTTCAATAATGTGGGTGGTCATTCCTACATTATGCATGGTTCTAGGGATTTGAGCTGTGCGGCATATAGGGACAAACAGGAGTATGCTAATTATTTCGGTCCGTTTGTGCAATAAATATTTCCTTCACAAAGATGGACACATGAAACTTCATGATTGATTGAAGAAAGTGCCCAAAAATTAACGGCTGTATATATTTATCCGATTATAATAATTGTTTACATGTTTTACTGTTCCGTTCATCAGGGATTTCTCAGAAACTCCCAACTTCTACTACATCATCGTTTTAGTTGAGAAAAAATGGGCTCTATGTTGTGTAGGTAACTCAAGTTACACTGCAACGATGCAAGGAAATAGTGGCTGGAAGTAGGTAGTTAAAAATGCAAATTTAAATAGAAATACAATACTTGGCCCTAGCAGATCCGACATACTACTGACTCTTTGTGTGGTGGGTGGAAATAGCGCTTGAGGAAAGGGCCAGAAAGAAATGCTCTGGACTACCAACACATTCTTCAACCCTGCAGTTTCATTTGTTGATTAAATTAACATTATAGAGTTCAACAACCTTCAAGTATTTTAAAACATTGTGTACACACAAATGTAAATATAGCAGTCAGTTGAGTAAACACACAAATAACTTGGCAATAGGAATATTCATCAAAGATCTTCAAGCAATTAACCTTTGGGCAGGAATCTCTATTTCATACCCCTACTATCTGAGTAGTTTATTATAATAAATTCAGAATTATATATTCTAACTTCTACAATATATATTGCAACTATATACAAAAACTATCAAATTGATATCAATATAAAACATTTTTCAATGTCTCGAGAAAAAACTTTTTACATCCCGACATGAAACCTATTAATACAAATGTATAATATTGAAAAAAACTATATAAGTATGTATCGGGTGTTTTTTTAGAGTAACAGAACTTTAAATTGAAATAAAACACATTTAAATTAAGATTGAAGCGAATTTTTTTTATTTAAAAGATAATTTTATGAAATTTATGTTTTAAAAACTATTTCCGGCATATGTCGACTACGACTAGCTCTGAGGAACCGCATTCGACCAGACCAATTTTGGACCACTTTCTCGAGTAATTCAGGCCTTATTTCATCAATAACACGAGTTATGTTGGCTTCCAAAGAGTCTATTGTTTCTGGTTTATCAGCATGAACCAATGACTTGACATACCCAAAAGAAAATAATCCAGTGGAGTTATGTCGCATGATCTTGGAGGCCAATTAATTGGATCATTTCTTGAAATAATGTTATCGCCAAATCTTTCTTTCAATGAATCAATTGTTACGGTAACAGCATGAGATGTAGCACCATCTTGTTGGGACCAAAACACTTCTGGATCGATACCATTTAGAATTTGAAACAAATAATTATTGATCATCGATCTGTAACGGGCACCATTCACTGTAACATTAGCTCCAGCATCGTTTTTAAAGAAATATGGACCGATGATGCCTCCAGCGTGTAAGGCACTCAATACATTGCATTTTGCAGGATGAAATGGAACCTGCAGAACTTCTTGAGGATTGTTTTCACTCCATATGCGGCAATTTTGCTTGTTTACATAGCCGTTCAACCAGAAATGAGCTTCATCCCTAAACACAATTTTACGATAGCAAAGTAGATCAACCTCAAGCTGTTCTAGGGCCCAATCATCAAACAAACGACGCTTATTATTGTCAAGTGTCTTTAATTCTTGGATCTTGTATGGGTGTAGACCAAGGTCTTTACTCAAAATTTTCCATGTGGTGGATGCACAGAGTTCAACTTGTTTTGAACGTCGATGGATAGACAAATCTGTATCATCATTAACACTATGACTTACAGCAGCGATATTTTCTTCTGTACAAACAGTTCTTTGTCTTGTTCTTGTTATTGCTTCGAGTAGAGAAAATGTTGTCCAAAATGTATCGATAGTTCGACGAATAAGCTGCTCTGATGAGCGATTATGTAAACCATAAACTTCACGAAGTGCTCTGTAAGTTTGGCGAATAGAACACTGATTTTGAAAATAAATTTCAACAATTTGTAAACGTTGTTGCGGCGTGAGTCTTTCCATGATAATTTGTCAATGTTTACTGAACAGAAATGTCAAAACAACATGGCTCCTACCTTCTGTCCAATCACAGTTATCCCTATCGACACTTCTATCACTCTAAAAGAACACCCGATATATCAAAATACAAGAAAATCGGCTATTCTAAAATTATCTAAAATTCTCAAAAAATTGGAACAAATGAAAATAATTGAACAAGAAATCCACCCTTTGATAGCTATTTCTGTCTCTAGAACTCTTCAGAAATGCAATGAGTTCAGATCCAAATATTTAACAAGATGAAAATTTAACTCACCAAATATTTGTACTCGGAACACAGAAAAACATAACAAAACTCATTCAACCCAAATAATGTCCCATCATGAGAAAAATAACCAGAATGTGAAAAGTAATAAATAATTAAGGAATATACTGCGGATATTTAGACTCTATATGAATTTATTTCATAATTTGAAAATCAATTTGAATATGAGTCAATACTTGATAGAAGAAAATGTTAAATGACTTCAAATTCAGAAATAAATTCATATAGAGTCCACAATATATTCCTTAATTATTCATTATTTTAGAAATTCTGGTTATTTTCCTGATCATGGGACATTATTTGGGGTGAATAAGTTCTGTAATGTTTTTCTGGGTCCCGAGTAAAGATATTTATAGGTTATACGTAACAACACGTTGATCATTTCTGTTTTATTTGGGACACTTTAAAGCTTACTTACGAGTTTATTCGTTCCAGGTTTTATCTTATTTGTGAGTTGAATTTAGATCTTATTATATCAGGTGTTTTTTAGAGTTATAGAACTTTGAATTGAAATAAAACACATTCAAATTAAGATTGAAGCCAATTTTTTCTCATTTGAAAGATAATTCTATACCATTTATGTTTTGAAAATAATTTCCGGCATATGTCCACCACGACTAGCTCTGAGGAACCGCATTGGACCAGACTAATTTTGGACCACTTTTTCGAGTAATTCGAGTAATTTCATCAATTACACGAGTTATGTTGGCTTCCAAAGCGTCTATCGTTTCTGGTTTATCAGCATAATTCAATGTCTTGACATAACCCCAAAGAAAATAATCCAGTGGAGTTGTGTCACATGATCCTGGAGGCCAATTATTCGGACCATTTCTCGAAATAAAGTTATCGCCAAATCTTTCTTTCAATAAATCAATTGTTACGGTAGCTGCATCTTGTTGGAACCAAAACACTTCTGGGTCGATACCATTCAAATTTTGAAACAAATAATCATTGATCATCGATCTGTAACGAGCACCATTCACTGTAACATTATCTCCAGCATCGTTTTTGAAGAACTAGGGACCGATGAGGCCTCCAGCGTGTAAAGCACTCAATACAGTGCATTTTTCAGAATGCAATGAAACCTACAGAACTTCTCAAGTATTGTTTTCACTCCATATATGGCAATTTTGCATGTTTACATAGCCGTTCAACCAAAAATGAGCTTCATCACTAAACAAAATTTCACGATAAAAAAGTGTTCTAGGGCTTCAAGCTGTTCTAGGACCCAATCAGAAAACAAACGACGCTTATTATGATCAAGTGACTTCAGTTCTTGAACCAGTTGGATCTTGTATGGGTGTAGATCAAGATCTTCACGCATGTGGTGGACGCACAGAGTCCAACTTGTTGTGAACGTCGACGAATAGACAAATCTGGATCATCATTAACACTATGACTTACAGCAGCGATATTTTCTTCTGTAAATACAGTTCTTTGTCTTGTTGTTGTTGATGCATCGAGTAGAGAAAATGTTGTTCGAAATCTATCGATAGTTCGACGAATACGCTGCTCTGATGGACTATTATGTAAACCATAAATTTCACTATTGGCGAATAGTACATTTTTCAGGCGAAAAGTACATTTTTCAGGATGCAGTGGAACCTGCAGAACTTCTAGAGGATTGTTTTCACTCCATATACGGCAATTTTGCTTCTTTACATAGCCGTTCAACCAGAAATGAGCTTCGTCACTAAACACAATTTTACGATAAAAAAGTTGATCAACTTCAAGCTGTTCTAGAGCCCAATCAGCAAACAAACGACGCTTATTATGGTCAAGTGCTTCAGTTCTTGAACCAGTTGGATCTTGAATGGGTGCAGACCAAGATCTTTACGGGAAATGTTTCATGTGGTACGTTCTTTGTCTTGTTGTTGTTGTTGCATCGAGTAAAGAAAATGTTGTCCGAAATCTATCGATAGTTCGACGAATAAGCTGCTCTGATGGACAATTATGTAAACCATAAATTTCACGAAGTGCTCTATAAGTTTGGCGAATAGAACACTGATTTTGAAAATGAATTTCAACAATTTGTAAACGTTGTTGCGGCGTGAGTCTTCCCATGATAATTTGTCAATGCTTACTGAACAAAAATGTCAAAGCAATATGGTTTCTACCTTCGAAAGTTCTATCACTCTAAAAAAGGTCCCGATATTACAAATGAATTAAACTTCTTTAATGTTTGAGCGCGCTGAACTTTTTGATGTCACGTAGAAGCATTAGTCATTGGTATCTGAACATCATATACCTCTGTCCGCATGATGCGAGCTATTTCTTCATAACAATATCTCCTTCATTAGGAGGGAAGCATGAAAAGATAATCAAAAGTAATGAGCAGAATCATAATGCCATATATATACGTAATCTCGATGCACATTTCATAGGGGCTTTCTAAGAAGACATATTCATATATTCGAACTTGCTCTATTGACGACATGGTTCGATAACTACGAAACAAATTGATGCCCGTGGTAATTGTATAATTGTCCATCGGTGTGGTTTTTACTCAATCGTATGGTACCATAAATGAGCGCCACTATTTTCTCAGGCAGTCTTCCGAGATGGCAATGGCGCCTGTTTGTTCCCGGAAAATATTTCGTAGTCGCGCACACGAGGAATTTTATGGCGATGCGTTTAGCCGTGAGAATTGATGGGTTTTATGTTCGCTGATTACGGTAAAAAATTATAACGTAAGAATGGCTCGGCTAGTGGGTTGTTGGGCGATAAAAATCGTCGGAATCCTTAGGATGTGTATCACCTGACGACTCGAAACGATCCGAGATTCGGTTTGCCTTCTCGGGAGAAACAATATATTTTTTCTTCTTCGTTAACAGGACGTCCTCATAATTCTATCGCAGCTTTTTCATCGTGTCAAATCTCCGCAGATAACACATCGGCTGATATGGTCGCAATTCAATGAAGAGAACACAATTTTCTGGATCAAATCTAACTATATTGAGGAGTATATTCTTCTCCTTTAGGAGCAACACTATAATTTCAGGGCTTCTTCAACCTTTCTCTACTTTTCTTGTTGAAAAATTTATCTTTGATCTCAAAATAAGCCCTTGTATCGGCCCTCATCTCTTCATTAGAGCCAATTTTCTTTTCGATGATCATTCATTTCAGATTGTGAAGAGATGAAAAACATTGGTCAAATATTTGTAACGCGAAGCATCATCTTGGAAAAGAATAACCTTTTCCTTTGGATACAAGGCCCTTTTGTCAAAATTTGCCTATTATTATCATTATTATTATTATACCATAATGAGAGTTGAGACAAAGCCTATAAACTCACAAAAAAATATACAAGATATTGAAAAACAAAAAGTGCTCCGAAGAGAAAAAAAAACAAAAAAAAGGGTTATTCACAAGTGGTAAAAAAGTGACAGACCGCCGCGATCACAAAACTGCTGCCTCAGAGATCCATCGTAGAAGTTTTTGAACGTGTTCACCAAACCGGAACAAACAACACTCTCAGGCAAACCATTCCAGGAACCAAACACACGGTTAGAGAGAAAATGTTGCCTACGAACCCTCGAAAAATTCTCTTTCTATTCCATCGATTCAACTAGGCCATGCAGTGATCGCTGACTTTTTTGCTCTTTTCAAGGTAATCGATCATCAAAATACCCTACGTACCCCAAAACGCAGGTGCCATAACCTTGCCATCAGTTTGTTGCATGTTACATTTCGAAATGTAGTTGGTGCACTTTGCCATCGTAGCTAACAACTTGTGACATAGTGTATTGTTTTGGTGAAATATCACTTTTCCTCTTTGCATATAAGGCTGTTTTTTCGAACTTCCCTTCTTCACTATTTCTAGTGTAGCGATAGGTATTCGATGAAAATCTTCGGATGACGTTATCTTATAAGCAGTTTTTTGCGATTTGAACTTCTTTGGAAGAGGTTCACCGACTGATGTTAACTCAACTGATGCTAGATCAATGTTTCATCAATTGTCATATACCGATCCAAAATATTCTTTTTTCTTATTGGGCCCAAATAGCGCTAGTAATCATCAACTCGTTCAATGTTAGGCACATTGAACAAACGAACAATTTCGTATTGACGCTTGCCTTGACGAAGCAGCTCCAAAACTGCACTAATCTTCTTTGACATACACACACTCTGCAAAATAAAATAATATCAATATGAAAAATTAACATATTAGTACAAGAAAGTGTAGAAATTCTAACAGAATAAAAATTATTTCGCTGCGCTAAAACTTTTGTTCCAGAATACAGTAAAATTTGTCCGAAGTTTTTCTTGTCACCCTGTATATTATGATGTCCAAAAAGAAAATTTTTAACGAAAACAAAGGGCCTTGATGGATGTAAATAGAGAAGGAATTCATTGCCGAATGTGGTGAAAGCAATAGGTGAGCAGATATTCTGAGAGGAAGTTAACTTGAAAAAAAAATTGAAAACAGAAATAAGATCAGCAATGACACCATTGGTTGCCAAGGTCATTGCTTTTAATCATATGAGGCTGAAGTAGAATTAGATATTACACAAACCTTGGGCAGACATTTTGAATGCTTCCAAAGTGAGTTAAGAGGTACAGGTAGATGTAATACATATCCGGTGTTTTTTTTAGAGTGCTAGAACTTTCAACCATTTCTGGTTGAACGGCTATGAACACAAGCAAAATTGCCCTACATGGAGTGAAAACAATCTTCAAGAAGTTCTGCAGGTTCCATTGCATCCTGAAAAATGCACTGTATGGTGTGCTTTACTCGCTGGAGGCATCATCGGTCCATATACATTCTGTCAAGAAAGTACCGGGAATTATCGAAGTATTCAAAATATTTATCACTTTTGTTTAAATACCACTGTACCACTGTAAGGTCTCCAGTTGTCTGATGATGGGATAGTTCATTTTCCGAAACTAGAGTCACAAGAAAATGTGTAATATATATTTTTATTGGTAGTAAAACATAGTAACAATTTGTTTTAATTAATTTTAAATTGCTTTTCGCAGATGGTCTACATGTTTTAGGAATTGTTTTCGAAGGAACTTATTTTGAGTTATTTTTAAAGAAGTTCTTGAGGTTATACATTCTGTCAAGAAAGTACCGGGAATTATCGATTTAAATCTGGTGGGGCAATGAGGCAGGTAAAATGTTTTTTTCCTAAGTTGGTACCGCTGTCCTTAATTACTATGCCAAACTTGAGCGGGATCTGTCAACTAGTGTGTTTGCAACAGCTGATTAAGTCAGTCGATGTCAGAGTGCGTGCCGATTTTTACTATGGGTGATTACGTTGAGCAAAGAATTTGTTTGAAGTTTTGTGTTGCAAATGAATTTTCGTGTCCGATGCATTGAAAATGTTGCAAAGGCCTTTGGTGATCATGCTCTATCAAAAACTCGTGTATATCAGTGATACAGAGCCTTCAAGGACGGTCGTGAAGTGGTCGCCCATCGACGGCTCAGATCGAAGATAACGTCGATAAAATTAAGGAAAGGGTGCTGGAAAACCGTCGTACCAGCTTGAGAGAGATAGCACATGATCTTAAGATATCCCACGAGTCCGCACGTACGATTTTGATTGATATTTTGGGCATGAGAAAGGTGGCCGCACGACTCGTACCGAAAGACCTGAATTTTCTTCAAAAACGTCATCGCGAACAGGTTGCTTCAGACATGCTGGATCGCTGTAATTCCGATTCTACATTCATGGAACGCATTATAACTGGTGATGAGACCTGGGTCTACGAGTACGATATGCAAACAAGCCAGCAATCATCGGAATGGGTTGCAAAAAATGAGCCGAAACCGAAAAAACCACGCCAAAGCCGCTCGAAAATGAAGGTGATGCTCATTGTTTTCTTCGATATCTGTGGCGTGGTGCACTACGAATTCGTTCCAGAGGGTCAGACGGTAAACAAGGAGTATTACCTAGGCGTTATAAAACGTATCCGTAAGAAGCGGCCAAATTTGTGGGCGAACAACTCATGGATTTTGCATGACGATAACGCGGCTTCTCACCGAGCTACGATTGTGACTGACTTTCTCGCCAAAAACTCAACAAACGTGCTTCAGCAACCACCTTATTCGCCGGATTTGGCTCCCTGCGACTTTTTCCTCTTCCCAAAACTAAAATTGCCCCTTCGTGGCACCCGTTTTGAGTCGAATGAAGCCCTAAAACAAAATTCGGCGCGAGAGCTAAACTCCATCCCGGAAAGCGCCTATAAAAAATGTTTCGTTAATTGGAAGTGCCGTTGGCATAGATGTGTTGGAGCAAATGGAGCCTATTTTGAAGGCGACCCAATACATTTTGACGATTAAATGAAAAATGGTGTTTTAATTGAAAATTCCCGGTACTTTCTTGACAGAGTAGTATCTTTAAAAACGATGCTGGAGCTAATGTTGCAGTGAATGGGGCTCGTTACAGACCAATGATTATTTGTTTCAAAATTTGAATGGTATCGACCCAGAAGTGTTTTGGTTCCAACAAGATGGTGCTACCGTAACAATTGATTTATTGAAAGAAAGATTTGGCGATAACTTTATTTCGAGAAAAAGTCCAATTAATTGGCCTCCAAGATCATGGGACATAACTCCACTCGATTATTTTTTAAGGTTATGTCAATTCATTGGTTTATGCTGATAAACTAGAAACAGTAGACGCTTTGGAAGCCAACATAACTCGTGTTATTGATGAAATGAGGTCTGAATTACTCGAAAAAGTGGTCCAAAATTGGTCTGGTCGAATGCGGTTCCTCAGAGCTAGTCGTAGTGTACATATGCCGGAAATTATTTTTGAAACGTAAATGTCATGAAATTATCTGTCCGATAAAAAAAATTTGGCTTCAATCTTAATTTAAATGTGTTTAATTTCAATTTAAAATTCTATCACTGTAAAAAAACACCTGACACAATTCAAGATATAAAATTTTCAGTCACAATTTGTAGAATAAATTGTGTCTAACTAACTGTCATTCAGTGGATAAAAAGACTGAAAACATGAGCAATAACAAAATTTGAATATTAAAACAAATTGAAATATGTTTATCTTCTACAATTTTAATTTCAAAAAGATTTTTATTCAAAAAACTTTTAGAATTAAACTAATGTCTAAAACAAGCACCGCTCACATTTAATAGACGTATATAATCAACACTCAATATATAATGTCAAATGGAATGAATAAACCAACAGATATACGAAAGTTATTAAAATTAATAAATAGATATTTAAAGGAGACAAAATTTTGTTTATGGTCTTACCTTTAAGAACACCAATTGCCTTTTCAAAACACACTTAAAGGACTTCTCAAAGAATATGATTTATTTGAAATATTTAATATATTTGAATATTCGAATAAGTTAATTCAGAAATCTCTAAAAAATGCACTATATCTTCAAAAAACAAATATAATTCTAAGCAATTCCGTCTTCAGTCCTCAATAATATTCCAAATATCAAAATCAAAAAACTAACCTATATCACAAACAACTCAGCACGTGTACAAGGAATAATACTTGGAAACACAGATCAACTTTATAAATCAAGATTGATCTATGTTCTAACAAAATCAAAGAACAGTGTGAGTTATTTCGCTTAGATTATATTTGTTTTTTGAAGATATAGTGCAGTTTTTAGAGATTTCTGAATTAACTTATTCGAATATTTAAATATATTAAATATTTCAAATAAATTATATTCTTTGAGAAGTCCTTTAAGTGTGTTCATGTTTTTAAAAGGCAATTGGTGTTCTTAAAGGTAAGACCAGAAACAAAATTTTGTCTCCTTTAAATATTTATTTATTAATTTTAATAACTTTCGTATATCTGTTGGTTTATTTATTCCATTTGACATTATATATTGAGTTTTGATTATTAAATGTAATATTTTGACTATTTAATGTAAGCGGCGCTTGTTTTAGACATTAATTTAATTCTAAAAGTTTTTTGAATAAAAATCTTTTTGAAATTAAAATTGTAGAAGATAAACATATTTCAATTTGTTTTAATATTCAAATTTTGTTATATTTCTTCTATCAAGTAAAAAGCCTTTCTATTTTATGAGCAATAACGATAAAACCAAATCAATTTTTATCAGATATAAGTTATGTTATAAACTAAGAGTATAAAATATGTGTATGTTTCGTTTTATGTGTCAGTTCGTTCGTTTTACTCGTTAAAACAATCACAGTTTCAGAAAATATATTTTTGAATTCATTTAGAATTCTCCTGAGTTGTCTCTAGTACATTGAGAAATATTTAATTCTAAATTCAAAGTGAGAATAGAAAAATTTTTGAAATAGCAATTCGTATCAATATTCTCTTTGGAACGTGATCTAAAATTACGTCTAGTCTAAATCAGCATTTGAGTTGATAGTTGATAGAACGAAATATTGTAGAAGTTTCCAGAAAGAATTCTGAGTTTGAATTATTTCAAATACTTCTATCAACAATCAACTCAAGTTCTGATTTGGACTAGTCTCAGAATGAATAATCCTGAAACACTGTATAGAAGAGCTAATGGGTGCTCTGAAGAAAATACAAAAAAAATCTATTCCTGGAGGAAAAATCTTTTTTTCAAAATAATAATTTCTCCTTCACCACTTTGCATTTCTGTGTAACACGCTAACAAATGAATCAAATTCATCAGTTTCTTACTGGTAAAATATTCAACATTGAAATAGCAATAGATGTGCAGAAAACCTTTTTTTTTCGGAAGAAATTACCAACTACAAATTCCATCATAAAATGTGATGAATATTTGATTACGTGAATGCTTAATCGTTCATGTAATGAAAGAAAGCCTGATTGGCCAACTTGAAAAAAATATGCACTTTTTATACAATTTTCAAAATAGTACAATGCATCTTCATAACTCATGTAAATGCGTAATGTAACATGTATGTTACACTGTCTTAATTTCTAGAAATTTCTGTTACCATAGCTCATACTCCTTATTAATGATTTTTGTTACAGAACAGCCGAATTAATTCATTTTAATATCAACAATGATATATTAAAATACTAAGAAAGTATCACAATACATATAATTTATATAATATATTTGTATATGAAAAAACTGTCTTCATATTATGATGTGAAACATATGTAAACAATTCAGACGTATAAAAACAACCTATATATGTGCGAACATAATCATACATATAGAGAAAAATATATTATTCCAAAATTATATACAAACCCTTGAAACAAAGAGTACAAAAAATAGTGGAACCAGAATTTTAACATATGAAAATTGTTTCGACCTCGAAAAATGGATCTCATCAAATAAGGATTTAAATGAATAATATGACATTTTTTGACTACCTGAACAGATAAATTTCGGAAATGCATCAAATTACCACACATGTCTTATACTATCTTTACTCAAAACGAATATTTAAGTAGACAATATGCATTTTTCAAAGGAGATTTTAGAATCGTTTTTAGTGCCGTTCAGTACATTAACTCAACGCATCTATACGGTTTTCGTTATCTACCCTACACGCACTGAAAAATATTCAAATATGATTTCGTTCGGAACCATAGAAATCCATTTCATGTTCGAATACATCTCACGACACAGAACCAGGTAATTCATTCCCATAAGGTTGCTATTAAAAACAGAAATCGTCAATTAATAAAAAATTAGAGGAGAAAGATACATGAAATTATGCAGTACCGGAGCAAGGATGAATCCTGTGTATAATTACGGGACCGAATCCTAACTAAAAGCGGCTTTAATTGGGTGCACGGCTTGCGTTGATGACTTATAAGTATAGTTATTACTAACATTTCGCTAATTCCGAACGAACGTTAGAATACGATGAATATTCATGGTAGGTTATTAGCTCCTTTTATTCGAATGATATTGTTGAGAATTTTGTGATTCATGAGAGAATTCGAGGGGTCAGGGAGCCGTAACGGATAATCATTTACCAATACGAGAAACTACAATGAGAGAAACGTCTTCAAGTGATGTTCTCAAGATTTAAGTACCCATAAATCATATTATTCGAAAATTAACCTTCATTTGAACTGATTTCGTTGCTCACAATCGTTTAAAGTTCTGTACAGATTCATTTCGGGCCAGAGAACGGACTTGGCCTGAAGAAGCTCCAGAGCAGAAATAAGTAGGGGCCCCCTTTATCTATAATTTCAAAAAGACATTGATTGGTGTTTCACAAATCACTTAGTGAACCATTTTTCAAATTAATAAGGTAAAGAAAAACAATAGGCTTAAGTTTCCCTATTTATTTATGTTATTGACAAATATCATCCGGGTTCTAATGCATTTTCAAAACTAAATAGACCTAATAATATAACTTACACTTAACAACCAGAAAAAAATTAATCCAATAGCTCATAAATATTTATTCGAAACTACCATCCTAAGAATATTAATACAGCAGAAATATTTTTTAAAATACTAAGTAGTACATAATAATCATGAAATATTTTCTTATCAGTTTTACATTCGTATTTGCCCATTGCATTAATCCACTTGTAACCATATCTATTGTATTTCAGGATTGAATAAATTAATAATAATACGAAAGAAGTATGATACAAAAAAAACTAAAACATCATACAGCTGTTTTTTTAACGCCCTTATTTTTTTATTATTCAGTATTTTGAAACAACAAACAATATCAAATTACTTAATCGCAATGATTAATCACTAGGGGTTTTTTGACTCCGTCGAAGGACTGCGACATTATTATACTATAAAAAGCACTGGTAATTATCTCGACGATGAACTAACTGGCTCGTTCAAACCAACGAAGGTGAGGAACTGAAGTAAACTTGAACACTATAACAATAACTGTATACGATACACCCACAAAGTCGATTACTATGAGAAAAAATATGATTTTACCTATGCTACAGTCCAAAATTAAAAGCTGAATGTGTCTCAAAAGACCTTTTTCAAGAAAAAGAGGGAAAATAAAAATTGATTGGAAATGCTATTATTGTGTTGACTTAATGGATAAAATAAACTTTTCTCAGCGGTTATAGAAATAATTTAAAATCAATGCTAATAGTTTAGGAGAGATTGAACGTAAATATATTTTTCGCAATTAAGCTTAGCGCTCTGATATCAAAAACCATTCAGAAAATGACTACAAGGTTTCTTTGTACTTGGGGATATAGATAAGCTAAGTATAAGCAATAAACTATCGAAATTCGAACAAGAAGCCGACAGTCACAAGTTGAAAAGTGTGAAATTCATATAAACAGAAATATTTCAATGACGCTGGCTCAGACGTACAGGGCAAAGAAAATTTCCTGAAATGTAGACAGGTGCGTCTATTAATCAAATTTAACACTGTATCCAATGAGATCTTGCATAAAATTTGGACACTCTTTGTACATAGGTGAAAATACTCAAGAAAATATCCATAAAGATTAAATTAAACTGAAAAAAATTTATTATATCATCTCAACCCATTTAGAAAATATTGATTTTTCAATTGGCCGTTTAAAAGTCACGGAACATTGTATAAAAGTTGAATCGGCTCTATTTAAATTTTTTTTAACAGGTGGTATAACTCTCCAAAATGAACTATATAAATATTTGCCTATATAAGACTTGAATAATTGCGAATTAGGAAAAATAATGGATAAATAATAAAATAAGTCCAGAGCAACTAACAATGTTAACTGGCGGTTCAATATTTGACTGGGAATCAAAATTACTGTCAAATTTGAATACCCATACCTTTCGTATCTTGCAATTTTTATTCGGAAATTTTGCCTGAAACGGTTTATTCTGATGAGTTATATCATATGACAGAAAAAGGTTAACTCTTGAAACCATCCGTTTCAAAATATTTAAGATAATGAAGTTCAAATACTAACCATAAAATTAACCCAATTTGTTTACATAAGTTTTTCAAAGTATCAATTATTCTTAACATCGGGTGTTTTTTTTTAGAGTGATAGAACTTTTGATAGGGATAACTGTGATTTGACCGAAGGTAGAAGCCATGTTATTTTGACATTTCTGTTCAGTAAGCATTGACAAATTATCATGGAAAGACTCACGCCGCAACAACGTTCACAAATTGTTGAAATATATTTTCAAAATCAGTGTTCTATTCGCCAAACTTACAGAGCACTTCGTGAGATTTATAGTTTACATAATAGTCCATCAGAGCGGCACAATATTTTCTCTACTTAATGCAACAACAACAACAAGACGAAGAACTGTTCGTACAGAAGAAAATATCGCTGCTGTAAGTCATAGTGTTAATGATGATACAGATTTGTTTATTCGTAGACGTTCACAACAAGTTGGACTCTGTGCATCCATCACATGGAAAATTTTGCGTAAAGATCTTGGTCTACACCCATACAAGATCCATCTGATTCAGGAACTAAAGCGACTTGACCATAATAAGCGTCGTTTGTTTGCTGATTGGGCCCTACAACAGCTTGAACCCTAGACCACTTTTTTATAGTGAAATTCTGTTTAGTGATGAAGCTCATTTCTGGTTGAACTGTAAACAAGCAACATTGCCGTATATGGAGAGTACCAATCCTCAAGAAGTTCTGCAGGTTCCATTGCATCCTGAAAAATGCATTGTATGGTGTGCTTTACACGCTGGAGGCATCATCGGTCCATATTTCTTTAAAAATGATGCTGGAGCTTATGTTACAGTGAATGGTGCTCGGTACAGATCGATGATCAATTATTATTTGTTTCAAAATTTGAATGGTATCGACCCAGAAGTGTTTTGATTCCAATAAGATGATGCTACACCTCATGCTGCTACCGTAACAATTGATTTATTGGAAGAAAGATTTGGCGATAACATTATTTCGAGAAATGGTCCAATTAATTGGCCTCAAAGATCATGCGACATAACTCCACTGGATTATTTTCTTTGGGGTTATGTCAAGTGGTTTATGCTGATAAACCGGAAACAATAGACGCTTTGGAAGCCAACATAACTCGTGTTATTGATGAAATAAGGCCTGAATTACCCGAAGAAGTGATCCAAAATTAGTCTGGTCGAATGCGGTTCCTCAGAGCTAGTCGTGGTGGACATATGCCGGAAATTATTTTTAAAACGTGAATGTCATAAAATTATCTTTCAAATAAAAAAAAATTGGCTTCAATCTTAATTTAAATGTGTTTGATTTCAATTTAAAATTTTATCACTCTAAAAAAAAACACCCGATACATCTGATAGCGAAAGGCCATGAACATTATGGACGTATAGAAGTATAGAAGTATACAAAAATTATCACGTTCTCACAGAAAAACAATTGAACGAGCGCACTGACTTTTGGTATTTCCCACTCTTCGAAATTCTACAGAAACTGAAGCTTTCCATAAATGTTTAAAACCCTGGAAATTAGATACTTTAGCGGGGAATACCAAAGGTCTGCCTGCTCGTTGCCAGAATTAGTTAATCTTAAAATATTATATCTAGAGGCGGAAGGCATTCATACTCCCAGGATGTGAATTCTACCATTTAGTGTATTGGCATGTGAGTGTAGCTCTTTCACCGAGCGACAATTAGCAGTCTCCGGTCTGCCCCTAGAGGCAGAAAATGTGATAAGGGTTACGCCTTATCATCGCGCATGGCGAGAACCACTTCGAAGAGCTGAACCCACCAGCTTCTAGTTTGGGCTTCAGTTCGAGAACCTACACCGTATGACTCGTAGCAGCGAAGCACTATCCAACCTCTACTGGCTCTGCATGGTCAGTACCCGAGTTTTTTGGGATGAAACTCATACGCCGAAGGGGTTTCCTATCCATCCATCCGAACGCAGGCAAGCACCCCCATCGCGACAAAATCTATTTCCTGTGGGGCGAGATGTAATGAAACATGGAAAATGGGTCTTACACCAGTTTTACGTCATTTTTGCTTTGTGAGCCGGAGCGAAATCCTGTTGAAAGGTCCAATACGTGTCGCCGAAGTGCTGCTGGGCCCACGAAAGTACTAAACGAACAATTTCGCATTGACGTTTACCTTGATGAAACAGCCCCAAAATTGCACTACGTTTGTTTGACATTCTAACACTCTGCAAAATAAGGCAATATCAAACTGAAAATTCACATATTATTATAAGAAAGTGTAGAGAATCTACACAGTAAAATTCATCCGAAGTTTTTTTTGTCACCCTGTATATATTTTGGGGAAAATGGCGGAAGAAACTTAGTGTATATATTTTGTTTTTGAATGGAATAAAATTTAAACAAGCAATCCCAAGTGGTGTCCATATAAAAGAGTCCAGCCAGATATTACTCTTATGTTCGGTTACATTCCAAAATTCTAGTTATTCTTTAATTACATGCTAATATTCTCTGGCGGAGATCTGCTAGAGATCTAGAGTAGCTTCCACCATAAAAGAAAAATTATTTAACCAAGACACAAATACTGTTTACAAATGAACAAACAGTAGGAAATTTCAACATCTTATTAATTCAAATTACTTCACACATCAGTTTCAATGTTTTTTTTTTATACCAAAACGATCGCAAAACAGAAACGTAGCATTTTCATGAACAGAATTGCTAAACCTTCGAAATGATGTTTTATTCGATCCCATTTAGGATTTTTGAGTGGATTTCCATCCCGCTTAGAAGAATGCTCGCTCGCCCGCGAATTTGTTCTCAAATAATGTCCCCCTGCAAATAAGAATTGACCTTTCTCGGCGTTCCCCTGAAAAACTAATCCTTACCTACCTAAATATTCGGCTGGACTATTTTATGTAGGCCACTCGGTATGTTACTAAAGAGTTGTCCAATAAGAGGTTTTATTTTGAATATCCCGCTATCTGTGCAGCTGTCATTTTTGAAGCTGTCATTTTTCGATATTTGACAACCAAAAACTACACATTACTTAAAATGGAAAAATACGCCCTTCAACAATGCATTGAAATTAATTTAAAAAATGGTGAAAATTTTGTAGTCACAGTTGTCTTTGTGCATAATATAAAGGCTCAATTGTGTTCCATTATTTTTTCAATATAAATAAAAAATACTTTTTTTCGAATGAAATGAAAATTTTGTATACTACATGACTTTTTCCGTCTATACTAAGCTCAGTACTAGTAGTAATCTAGATCTAATGGACCGTTTTATTTGAGAAGTTTAAAGCAGGATTTGACTAATGCCAACCGGTCGTGGGAGGCCGAGCACCAATCGCGACCGATATGCAAAGTGGGCGTGGAACTTTCACCACGATTGCTGCTCTCTGACTCCTAGTTATAGTCCAAACACTGAGAGCAAGAAAGGAGTTTCGTGTGCTGTCACAATTATAATATACACACTCCATTGTCACTATGAGAAGTTTCAGTTCTTAATCAGAGAAAACTTATTGATGAATATAATCGATTAGTGATAACTATTGATTAGCCTGTAGGTCAAATAAACCGGTACAACATTTTTTCTGGGATCCCCGAAAATCTGAAAAAATTGAGAAATATCAAAATAGATTTATTCGGTTGGCCACCTATAAATTTTAATTTCAAAATATTTTATTCAAAAAATTTTAGAATTAAATTAATGTCTTATAAACAATGCTTATATTTAGTAGACGTATAAAATCAAAGCTCTTTATATAATATCAAACGAAATTAAAAAACCCAAAAAATATAAATTGCCAATTAAAATTTATAAATAAATATTTGGAGGAGACAAAATTTTGTTTCTGATGTTATATTTATGAAAACTTCATCATTTTCATAAACATCATAACTAACATCATTTTATGAACTTCTCCAGAAATAATTAATTTGAAATATTTAAAATATTTGAATAAGTTTATATATTTAAATAAGTTAATATATTTAAATAAGTTAATATATTTAAATAAGTTAATACATTTAAATAAATGAATATATTTAAATAAGTTAGGTGAAAAACCTCTTCTTATTATTTTATTGAGAAATATCCTACTTCTTTTTGTTTGTAGCAATTAATGGAAAATCGTAGGGGAACTAAAATAATTTTATCAGTTAGATCGGTCTTTTTCGACTTGTACCCACCCTTTTTGCAGGTAGAGACAAAAATAATATTTGGCATTATAAACCATATTCGACAGCATCAACACATTATAGCATTTTGAATTCATGTGGAAAGGGTCTGAAAATTTTTTTATTTATTGAAGTCATACGAACAATTTCAGCAGGGTGACTTGGGACACAAAAGGTTGCTTATTGAATTCACGTTCTTGAATAAATTTTTTAATCAAAAAAAATGTTAAACAGTTCTGATGCAAAATATTTTAGTGGTTGATTATTCCACCTATTTCTGATAAAATTTCAGAATTGAAAAAACCATCGAAAAGTGACATTTAATTAGCTTAAGCTAACTTTAAAATGTCATTTTTCTTTATTATTCTATATTGGAGATATACGAGTATAATAAAAAATAGGAAATATTCAATGAGACAAAAATTTCCTTTCCATTTCCAAGGGCAGTAACTTAAAAGAAATGGGGCTGAAATGTAAAAATTTCAATATAAAAGACTCCATTTATTTCTGTTAAAATACCACCTAAAATTTACATCAATTTGGAAATACTCTGTATGAGAAGCGAATTAGAATAGATTGCAAAATTAGGAACAGTTATATCGTTCCCGAACCGGGAAGAACATTAACAAGAAGTAATAAGAATAGGTTTTTTACTTGATAGAAGGATAATTACAAACTTAAAATATCAAAACAGATTTATTCTGTTACCCTCTATAAATTTTAAAATCCAATAATTTTATTCAAAAACTTTAACAATTAAATTAACGTCTTATAAGCACTGCTTATATTCAATGGACATATAAAATCAAAACTCATTATATAATATCAAATGGAATAAAGGGAGACAAAATTTTGTTTCTGATCTTATATTTATGAAAACTAAATCCTTTTCAAAAATGCAAAACATAATTTTAAGAACTTCCCCAAAACTAATTTATTTAAAATATTTAATATATTCAAATTTTAATTAAGTTACTCCATAAGACTCTCAAAACATATAGCACATCCTCAAAAAATAATTATAAATCAAAATAAGGTCTTCGTCAGTCCTACATCACATTTAAAAAATAAAATTAATTAACAATAAAGAACTCGCGGTATGCTTGTAGAATAAACACTAAAATTAGAAATCTTTAAACATCCAATCTATGTTCTATGTTCATCACACAAAGCTTGTATGGTATTTGTTTAACCACCTGATATTTATATAATGAGATTAAACTTAAATATAATTATGTATTATATATATATATATATATATATATATATATATATATAATAAAATAATAAGAAGAGGTTTTTTCACTTGATAGAAGGATAGTTAGAAAATTTGAATAAATTAATTAGTTTTGGAGAAGTGTTTAAAATTATGTTTTGCATTTTTAAAAAGGATTTAGTTTTCATAAATAAACGATCAGAAATAAATATTTATTTATTAATTTTAATTGACAATTTATATTTGTTGAATTTTTTAATTCCATTTGGTATATTATATTATTATATTATATATATATATATATATATATATATATATATATAAGTATATAAGTACCATACAAGAACCATTCAAGCACCGAAAAGCTAACTCAAATTTTCTAAAATATTTTGTCTTCCTAGAGTTAGATAATCTCGAAATTCAACATTTGGAACCGAAATAAAAAAAAGTGGCATCTTGGAATGAATAAAGATTTTAAAGTACCGCAATAACAATTATGATTCAATGAAATTAGTCCTAATAAAAATTCTAACCCAGGATATTTTTTAACTTAAGTTATTCGATCCCAAACGATCAGCTTTTATTATGATCCCAATCGTAATTGTAAATTTTTTTTGAATGGGCAGAATGAAATAACTTAAAATACCTCACAAAAGTTAAGAAACAGTAATATCTCGGCTGATAACTTTCAAGTTCAATAGAGAAATCACAACTTTTTCGATCATATTTGACTTATATAATCATTTCAGGCCTTTTCTAAACTTTCGGTACCTTTCTTGATGAATGATTTATCTTTGGCGTCCAAATTGTTCAGAATGGGAATTTTTTTTCGTGATTACTCTAGCCAAATATTTTTCTGGAGAGATATTCCTTTTTGCGCGCTTGTTCCAGGAAACAGCGTGCTAGCGTTGCGTCCAAAAAATTTTTATATTTTCACAAGATTTTCTTGCTCTTCAGGGGGGCAGGCTATAACTGAAAAATAATGACGTTTATCAAACTCTCTGATGACAGAACCAGAATTCCGTGTTTTGCGCGCTTGTTCTAGGGAACAGCGTTGTATCTTGATCATTTATAATAAGTTTCGAACTTTGACCCGAATATGGTCTTCAACAACTAAGTTGGACACTCACTCAAAAATAATTCCATCCACCAACACTCCAATTTTCGAAAGGAAAGAGCTAGATACTCGAAACTGAAATAGTAGGTTTGTAGCCTGATATCTTAGATGCCTTCGTTGATGGGCAAAATCCGTCCAATGTTTTCACAATTATTCACATTTAACACTTTTTCTTATTATTCATCATATTAAACTTCCTTAAGAAGTAATTCACAAATTTGAAATTTTCAAGGGGAAATGGATTACTGAAAAATCACGGAAAACGTCAGTGCCTTTCTCGATTTTTCAGATATACCTTTGAAAATTCAAAACAAGTTATTGATTTTTGCTTGTTTCTAACGTGCTGTTTCTGCCAAAGGTCTGTTATGTTCAAATTTTGAGCCTATATTGGTCTTAAACGACTAGGTTGAACTCAACGACGAAGAATCCGAGGTCGAAATTAATTCTGTCCAGTCAGTCCTTTCGTGAGCACGCTAACTTTAGAACTGAAGGATCTGAAACCTTGAAACACTTAGGCTAGATTTGGGGTCTAAACGTTAAGGTTCGTTAATGGGCAAAAACAGTCCAATGTTTTCTCATTCAAATTTTTTTTTATTTTTCCTCGATTCGTAAGGATCATTTGAATAGAAGTTTCAAAAAATAATTTTGTGAGCGGATCAATCTTAAACATTAAAACTTTCGAACAGAAAGATATAGAGAATTGAAACTTTCAATTTAGGTTTGGGGTCTGAATATATCGGTTCATTTTATCTTTCGGCAAAATCAGTCCTATAGTTTCGCCATTATTCACATTTGAAATTTTCTATTATTTGAATTGATATTTTCCAATCTACAGATTTTATTGATCTGAAATTTTGTTTTTGAGAGAAAAAAGATAAAGCATACGTTCGTGCTAAATTTCATGAGAATCTTATGATTAAAAGATTCAAAAAAGTCTGTTCCTTCAGAGAGTAGCTATAAAATTGCAAAAAAATGACGTTCATTTAACTTTCGTATGACAAAACAGAGAATGCTGTGTTTTGAGGACTTGTTCTATGAAACAGCATGTTATCATTCTAGTCATATGTCTGTAATATTCTGTTTCTGAGTAGAAGTAGGTTGGACTCACTGATGAAAAGTCCGAGATCAGACGTAATTTTTTCCGGTCGGTTCATCCTATAACACTCTAACTTTCGAACGGAAAAATCTAGGGATTTGAAACTTTTAGGGTAAGTTTGGAGTCTAAATATCTCAGTTGAGTTTGTTGATATATAAAATCGAATCAATGGTTTTGGAGTTATTTAGATATGGAATTTCTCAGTTTCAGTCGGAATGATGACATATGTTCGAGCGATATTTCATGAGGATCCAATGAATAAAAGATGCAAAAAATTAAATTTGTGAGCAGAGCAGCTTTAAGCGCTTCAGGAATCATAAAGATCGAAGGCTAATGCCATATTTTGTAAGGATCAGATGGCCAATTGGAGGTGAACTATAATTTTCGGACGAAAATACTTGAAAATTTGGGATCTTTGTGGAACGTTTGAGGTCTAAATATACAAAATTTGAATATTAAAACAAATTGAAATATGTTTATCTCCTACAATTTTAATTTCAAAAAAAATTTTTATTCAAAAACTTTTAGAAATAAATTTATGTCTAACAAGCACCGCTTACATTTAATAGACGTATATAATCAAAACTTTTAGAGATTTTTGAAATAATTTATTCGAATATTTAAATATATTAAATATTTCGAATAAATTATATTCTTTGAGAAGTCCCTTAAGTGTGTTTATGTTTTTAAAATGCAATTGGTGTTCTTAACGGTAAGACCAGAAACAAAATTTTGTCTCCTTTAAATATTCATTTATTAATTTTAATTACTTTCGTATATCTGTTGGGTTATTTATTCCATTTGACATTATATATTGACTTTTGATTATATACGTCTATTAAATGTAAGCGGTGCTTGTTAGACATAAATTTATTTCTAAAAGTTTTTGAATAAAATTTTTTTTTTGAAATTTAAATTGTAGAAGATAAACATATTTCAATTTGTTTTAATATTCAAATTTTGTTATATTTCTTCTATCAAGTGAAAGGCCTTTCTATTTTATTTTATATATAATATATAATTATATTTTGGCTTCAATAAATCTCATTATAGAATGTCAATGAATTTAAATAAACCTTTAAATAACTCACACTGTTCTTTGATTTTGTTAGAACATAGATCAATCTTGAATTATATAGTTGATCTGTATTTCGAAGCTCAAGTCTTTTAACACGTGAGTGATATAGGTTATGTTTTTGATTTTGATATTTGGAATGTTGAAAGAGGACTGAAGACGGGATTGTCTAGAATTATATTTGTTTTTTGAAGATATAGTGCACACTTTTTTTAGAGATTTTTGAAATAATTTATTCGAATATTTAAATATATTAAATATTTCGAATAAATTATATTCTTTGAGAAGTCCTTTAAGTGTGTTTATGTTTTTAAAATGCAATTGGTGTTCTTAACGGTAAGACCAGAAACAAAATTTTGTCTCCTTTAAATATCTATTTATTAATTTTAATTACTTTCGTATATCTGTTGGGTTATTTATTCCATTTGACATTGAATATTGAGTTTTGAATATATACGTCTATTAAATGTAAGCGGTGCTTATTAGACATAAATTTATTTCTAAAAGTTTTTGAAAAAAAATTTTTTTTTGAAATTAAAATTGTAGAAGATAAACATATCTCAATTTGTTTTAATATTCAAATTTTGTTATATTTCTTCTATCAAGTGAAAGGCCTTTCTATTTTATTTTAGTCTAAATATTCTACCACTATTTAGGTTTGAATATAGGCAAAAGCAGCTCAATTTTTTTCGAATTATAAGCTTCTAAAATTCTACTTTTTGAATATTATCGAAACTACAAATTTAATCTATTTCAAATTTTGTATTTGGATGTAAAATAACTACACAAAGACACATACTATAGTTTGTAGAGAAAAATTAAGAAGAATTTCTCAATTTTTAAGTCAATAGAAGTTAGAGTTTGAAATTTTGAAATAATATTGGTAGAAGGAAACCGACAAAGCAACCAAATGCCTCGTTGGCCGAGCAAGTAAGGGCGTAGGAATGTGTTCTTTGCCAATGCAATACATCTCTATACTGTGGATTCGAACTCAGGAGCTAAGAAGTAATGATAGTAAATTTGATTTGTTCAACAATATTATAAATCTGCTTAGCAAGTTGTAATTAATGACACGGGAAATTGAATTGGAGGGCAAAATCGGTCTAAAAGTCCCGCAGTTATTAAAGTTTGAATCTTTTTCCCAATATACCATTCGAGACTACAGATCCGGTCGATATGAAATTTAGTGTTCATTTTTATGCAACTAAAAACTAGTGATTAATAACGCGCATGTTCTTGGAGAATTCAGAGATAATCTAAAGATCTAAAAAAAATTGTTAGCAGTGCAGCATTTAGAGCTTCCGGAACCATAACATAACAGTCATACCATCTAGTTCATATGAAACATATTGATGTTAAATAACGGAAATGAGGCTAATACAAAATTTCATGAAGATCATGCGTAAAAGTTCCTGATTTTACGCCAATGTTTTTCCAGAATTGTTTTCGTATCGTTCATCGTTTTGAAGTTATTGTCCATTGACGGTTTTCGGTTGGACACAATGTATGTATGTACAGTTCTACATCTAACTTATGATTTGACATGGGCATAGTTGTGGAATTCGAACACTCACATTGAGCACTGTAACATAGCCATCGTGCCTTCTGTTCAGGCCTCCAGTCATGATTATTCTGAATAATCAAGCAGCTGTCACTCCGTCTTTCTCGAATTTTTAGCATTTTCCCAACCTCAAAAGGCAATATCCCAGCTAAGCGACTCTAAACCGTACGGCATTCGCCATTTCTCAGTAACAATTCTATTCAAGGAAAAAGTCTCTATGCAATAACCAAATGCACCAACGACCAACCTACTGCGACCAGTTAACTACTTAATGAGTTCCAGCAATGATTGGACTGGAAATGGAAAACAAATGAATGCCATAGGCTAGGGATCAAGCACCGATTAATTGATTTTTTGTGACATATCTGTCATGTCTGCATAGCTCGTTATTCCGAATGGATAATTAACCGTGCGGCTAACTGAGCATTTCCATGTTGAATAATAATGCTTAATTAGGGCGAGCCAGCAGGACTGCAGCACGGATCAGATTCGTTCAGCGACTATGTTGCCAAGTTTTTCTAATCGCAATCGGCGCTACCCGTAGAGGATTTGAGAATGATCTATTATTATCATTATTTTTATTACTAGGTACCAATAATGAATGCAACATTAGCCAATAAACGTGTGAACTAGGTGCTTCAAAAGATTTTGGGTCTGAATTCAGATCGACACTAGAATTAAAACAAGTTTTTTGAGCTACCTAAAACTTCCAATGCTTTCATATTTTTGTGACGGTGAGCTTAAGAGTATAACTTCACCATCGGACAACTGGAAACTCAACAACAGGTACAGGTTAAATATATAGTTTTAGGTACAAACAATGATAACAAGGACACTACAAGAATGTTATATTTATAAAGTAAATAAAAACAACTTGGCTTAAGTTTCACAGTTTATTTGATGTCTGTTGACATATATAATTCAGGTTCTTAGCCCATTTTCAAAACTGAAGAGAACAAAATTTAAAATTCTATTTATAATGGTAGATAACAGGTACAATTTTGAAGAGTGCAATAATATGTTGTTAGTTCGGTCCTAATCTTCTACAGATAAAAGCAATGGTGATAAATTAAATTAAAGTTAAAATAAAATAGAAAGGCCTTTTACTTGATAGAAGAAATTTAACAAAATTTGAATATCAAAACAAATTAAAACATGTTTATCTTCTACAATTTTAATTTCAAAAAATTTTTTGAAAAAAGCTTTTAGAATTAAATTAATGTCTAAAACAAGCACCGCTTACATTTAATACACGTATATAATCAAAACTCAATATGTAATGTCAAATGGAATAAATAAACCAACAGATATACGAAAGTCATTAAAATTAATAAATAAATATTTAAAGGAGACAAAATTTTGTCTCTGGTCTTACCTTTAAGAACGCCAATTGCCTTTTAAAAACATGAACACACTTAAAGGACAAGTTTTTGAAGAACTTGAGGTTGATTTTTGCCATTTTGAAAAGGAATTTGATTTTCATAAAACAAGGTACGAAACAAAATTCTGTACCCTTCAAGTATTTATTCAACGATTTTTTAATTGACAATTTATATTTCTTTGAATTCTGTTATTTCCTTTGGAACTGTATAATAAGTGTTAATTCTATATGTCTACTAAATTGACAGTGTTCTAAATACATTTATTCAATTTATAATAATTTCAAAAGTTTTTGGAGAAAAATTTTTTTAAATTAGAAATTGTAGGAGGTTAGCGGAATAATATCATGAATCTGTATGATATTTAAAATTTTTTAATAATCCCCTTATCAAGAAAACAGCTCTTTTCATTATTTTACGTAAATATGATCGATTTGAAATTTGCCATTTCAAAATAGGCTCTTAGCGCTCATATTCATGCAAAATTTAGTTAAGATCGTATGATTATAAGATTCAAAATAAAACTGAATATTTTGTTCACGTAGCAGCGTTGAGCGATACCAAAACCATAGCATCAGTCCTCTGATCGTGTTTAAATTTAGTTGAGTTCTACTGAAAGATTATTTCTACGATCGATCCTGTTAATCATTTTTATTTTCATTTTCATGAGATTTTCCGTATCTTCAGAAAAACTTTTCTAAATCTGCAAAAAATCACTTTTATTTGACTTTGGGATGACAGAACACATAATTCTGTGTTTTGTTGATTATATGCAGCTTCTTTAAGAAGTAATTCACAAATTTCAAATTGTCAATGGAAATGGACTATTGAAAAAGAGCGCAAAAGCTCCTGATTTTGGGTCAGTGCTCCTATCGATTTTTCTTTTGTTAAACTCATTCATGTTGTTTCGAATAAAGGTCCAATCTAACCTATATTTACCACAGCAAGTCGAACGTGTTGCTTCATGAACTCACGATTTTTGTATATTTTGGTTGGTTCTTTCGCATTAAATAATGAAGATGTAGTTTAAAGACGATATAAATATTTAATTTTTAGGATTATTACCGAATTCTTAAAATGTGCCACTGAAGTATGATGAAGAAATACAATATATGGTTTCATTAGTATTATATTATCATTCGTAATTGTTCGACATTGTTTCTGTTCAACTCAATTGTCCATTATTCAGAGTGCCCCAATGAAGGGTCTTTCATTAACAGCGCCCCATTTTGTTTTGTGAATAAAACACATAATTTATTTGAAAAAAATTTTATTTTATTATAAAGCAGAAAGGATACCTCATGCCATGAAATAAAACATCATTTAAATATTCACCACGGAAACGCTGGCAGTAATGAAGACATTGAACCCAATTTTCCATGACTGTTTCACACAAATCGTATGTTAGCAATAACTCGTTCAACATTGATCTGTAAATCATCTAAATTTGCTGGATGACTTAATTTAACCCCAATGAAAGAAGTCCATTGGAGTTAAATCGCAGGATAAAACAATTTTATATGGATCTAAACCAAGGTCGTTTCGTAAAACTTGCCACCTAGACGTTTGGGAGATGCTTATTTCTTTTGAACGTCGAGAAATCGATCAATTTTGGTCTTCATAAACACTTTCACGTGTGGCACCAATATTCTCTTCACTTCTTGCCTTTCTTTGTCTCACTAGCACTGTAACATCATGAAGTGTAAAATTTGTTTAAAACTACTCAACTAAACGTTCAACTGTTCTTTTATTCGGACGATTATATAGGTTAAAAATTGGAGCTAAGGCACGTAAATTTAGAGTAACAGATCGCGATTTTTCATAATAAATTTGGATTACTTGTAAACGTTGTGGAAGTGTGTACCTTTCCATGATGAAATGGTAGACATTGACAAATGCAACTGTCAATGTCACAAATAAACAGTGGCTGCCATGCGTGAGTAATGTCAATTTAAAAATGGGGCGTTTCCATTGAAGGAGCCTAGGGTCTAGCCGAATATTTGCGTTAGTATGAATTTTTCCGGAAAACACCTAGACAGATCAATTTTTACTTAGGGGTGGACATTTTTTATTGTTAATGCGTGGGTGTACCAATTACCCCTTAAGTCTCCCTTCATTTCGGTGTATGGAACTTTGGAAATGATGGGTGAAATGAATTAATTGGTCGAGTTTCTGAACGAAGTTTAAAATAATAGGATATTGGAATTGCCTACCGTTCATTTCCAAACAGTAACATTTTCTTTGTTCAACATTTTCTCTCACATTCTGTAACAATTCAGGTGTAGCATTACATGATTACATTATTCTCAGGAGAAGAACTTCTGGACATACAATGGATGGGCCATTTAAACTTTGCATCTTTGATCGGCCATAAATGAAAAAATTATGAATATTTTTCAAAGTTATGAATTCATTACAAAGGTTCAACCTTGACATTTAAGAATGAAGAACAATATCATTCAAACGACCGCCATACACACTGGTTGCAGTACCCCATCCGATCAACAGAATATTTCAGTACATTGTAAATTGTTTGGGGCTCAATCTCGTGAATCGCAACTTCGATTTCATATTTCTAGACATCAACCGTTTTAGATGGTTAGCGTAACACTCATATTTAACGGATCCCCACAAAAAATGTCCTCCGAGGCGAAAATGAGCGTCATCGCTAAAGATGATTTTAATAGGAAAACGCTCATCTTCGGCCATGCGATCATTAGGTCATTGATGGAAACGAAGCTTCACTTCTTGCACTAGTAGAACTTTGTAAGCCTTCATACCAGGATCTTCATGTAAATTTCTCCTCAGTAAAGTGCGAGAAATGTTCGCTATTGAATTTTCCACGTAAATCTCTAACAATTTGAATACAAGATTCACCACCTTAGAAGAAGTTTTTAATATGTCCCAGTTTTTTTCCAGCGTTAATCGGCCTATTTCGTTAATTTGAAATATTTAACTAATTTTCCATCAAAACACGAATGACAAAAATATTGCCAGACTCGAAATATCAACTACTTCAAAATGCAAACTCTAGATGGTCCACCTTTATTTACCGTCTCAAACATGATACTCTTCCAATGACGCCACAAAGTGGGTCCGAAGTACCATTTCATTGGAAAAAAGGTTTTCATTCGATCACTATTTTCTACTATTTTCACACTGGGTGAGTAGATGAGATCTTGAAGATAATTGAGATAAGATTCACCTATCAATTTGTCAGAATTTTCATAAAAATGCAGAACAGCCATTCAACATATCTGGATATTATGTCTGTTGTTCTCTCAGAATTCTATGATTTAAATCACTTCACAATAATATCTGTAGATATCACCATTTATAAAAAATGAGCGATCATCAGAGAAGATTACTGAATATGAAAAATTAGAATAAATCAGAGTATTTTAAATTATCTGTTCACAATATTGTAATCGCCTAACAGAATCGTCTTCATTGAATTCGTGGACGAGGTGAACCTCATAAGGATGGAAATGATAATCCTTTAAGAACCTCTGAATGCTTCTTTGCGCAATTCATAATGTTTCTCCAAACTTCTCTGTGCGAGAACTTCAAATTCTATGGCTTAGTCAGTGACACTATAAGGCTTTTCACTATTATTTCTAGAAACGGACCTATATTTCCTAAATTTGGAAATTATGTTAATCACAACTTTATGATTGATATTCTTGCCATATTAATATTATTATTTTTGAACTAAAGAGGGACTTTTGATGATTGATATTCTTGCCATATTAATATTATTATTTTTGAACTAGAAAGGGACTTTTACTGGGCAGTCGTTTGAACCATGCTGACTTTAAGTTGTTCTAAAAGAGTAAAAGTTCACATAAAAAAATTGTAAACGCTCTCAATTTCTGATGAGTGTTGAAAAAGAGTGAAGAAAAACTGTAAAATCTCAAAAATTCATTAAACTTCATCAAGAATTCGCCTATAAAAATACTTCTTACAGTTTGTAATAAGTTTGTGTTCATTGTTGATAGCACTTCAAGTGCTACAAAATGTTGAGAAAGACATTGGATAAGTTTCAACTACTGCTGTATAGTACCACGGTTTGTTTACTGTCGTATTTTGGATATTATCCCAGTTTTCCGAAACAACAAACAATAGGAAATTAATTAATTGCAATGATTTATGATTAATCATTAATGGACGTTTATCTAATAAGATGAACCAATGAAGGTGAGTAGTAAAGAAAACGTGAACATTTTAACGATAACGAAATATAATATAATTCTCAATTTATTGTAAATAAAATATTTAAATATAACACTGAAAGTACATGTTATGATTTTGCCAATACTTTTGCAATCAACAATATGTGAATTACCTACTATGTTAACAATAATAACACTGTCAGACAATAAGGTTTTTTTGTTGTAACATAAATCTGAATAGCATATTATGGCAGAATGGACGTATCCAAATACGAAAATGAGAAAAAAAACGTAACATGTAACGTTTTCTTGTTACATTTATATTACATTTAATGTTACAATATCTGATGTGTATTGCAAGAAATGTTTTAACCATATATATCGACTTTATTTTGTTTTATACCTACCAAATGTACCTTACGTTTGAGGAAAACACAAAAATTAAAAATATTGACTAAAAATGCTAATTTAATTCTATTTTTCCTTTCATAGGGGATCATCTCTTCTATCTTCATAAACCAGCAGTATTCACACATCATGATTGGATTCCATCGTCCATGATAGCGAATTTCCATTGTTCTAATATCTTGGTGGATTCTTTTATAATGCTCGTCACTGACAGCTCCGAAATTTGCAGGAAAAACTGACAAATGTAAATTGAGGAAATGAATTTTGAATGACATACGGGCACCAAGAGATTTGTAGGCATCTAAAAGTTCATTAACCAACTGTTGGTAGTTCGCATCCATATTGTTGCCCAAGAATTCTCTTACTACACTAACAAATGAGTTTCATGGTCTGAGTTCCTGCCTGGTAAGCTTCTCTGTAAAATCAACGTCGTCCAGCAATTTTCTGATTTGTGGTTTCAACTTGGGAAAGACTTGTTTTAAATATTTGAATCCATCATCTTCTTTATTCATAGCCTTCACAAAGTTTTTCATCAGTCCAAGTTTAATGTGAAGAGAAGGCAGAAGGACGTTTTTAGGGTCTACAAAAGGTCTGGACTTAACATTTTGAGGTCCGGGTTGAAATTCACTTCTTTTATATAATGCTGATATTCTGCACAACTGTCCCATAGACAAAGAAAACAGCAATATTTTGTAAATACTCCCTGAAGTCCTACTAAAATTCCTCATAACTTTGAAGTCCCCACATATCCATCACATGTAGTAGTTTATTTTATCCAAAAAAGAGCTTATATTTTCATAATTTTTTTTCATCGTCACTGAATGCGCAACTGGTATAGAGGGTTCTAAATTTCTATTATGCAATAACACAGCATTTAAACTGTATTTAGATGAATCCTTGAATCAACGCCACTCAGAGGGGGCATGCTCAATATCAAGTTCCTGCATTAAACCATCAATATCAGTATACGCAACGTATTTTCCATACTGCAGAATGCAGAAAACGGAGCATTTATCTTCCTGAAATTCGTAATTTTTGTTTCGTTGCCTAATAAGTTCCATTCCTTAAGTCGGAAACCAAGAAGTTCTGACTGTTGGTTCGATAACCGCAAATCACATACTCAATCATTTTACTCAATTTGAACAATTAGATGTAGCTCGCCGGAACTGGAACCCGGAGTAAACGTAGGTTCGGTGCACTATTCTTCGGAGCTGCCTGATGATGCCTTGTCTCCAATATCATCCAAAACAACATTTTGGGGATCTAAAGCTACGATCGGTAAAATAGCAATCGTTTAAATGATTAGTGGGTTATCGCCATTCTATAAAGACTGCAAAAGGCACGCTTGCGCATCTGCCTCGACATTTTAGTCCTTAAAACACTTTCTTATCTACACACAGGGAACCACTCAATTCATTACTAAACAGAAGCCTGATTTTGAATCTTAATTTTATGTCTAATATTGTGAACAATACAGTTTAGCCACTTTTCCTGTTTTAATATGCTTCCATTTTAACCGTCCCCTCATAAAATTGACTACTTACTAATGTAAAATGGTCTTATTGAACTATTGAAAAGTGATGCGTATTAGGGCTTAAGGAATATTTTTCCTTTCAGTAGAAGGGTATTTCCATCAAAAGACTAAAGATTGGTACTGATTTCATATGAGTTACTGTTTATTCAAAAACTAAAGACTGGGTGTGTCCCAATGCATCTGTTCAAACAAAAACAAAAGAGAAACAAAAATGACTGGAAATGCTATTTGTGGGTTTACTTAATGAATGAAATAAACTTCTCCATTGGTTAAAGGAAAAATTATACAATCAATACTAAATGAAGCAGATAATAATTGACAATACTTTCTCGTTGAATATAACTAATAACTGAGCATTGGATCGAAATTTTAGTGAACGCAACAAAAAAGTATTCTTGGGTCTTATTAATTATAACTACATTTAGGTTATCAGAAAAAGTAATATCTGTAATTTTAGAAGTTTAAATAAGTTAGTACTGTTCTTTGTCGAATATTGAATTTATGTAATTTCCAATTCAAGTTAATGTTACAAAGAACAAATTCACCTGGCTCACTATTTCCATTAAAAAAAACATATTGATACATGCTTCATAAGGTGCGTTTTTTGACACGAGATTGAGAAAGACTTATCTAGTTAATAGAAGGCCATAAGGTTCTTAGCTCCTGAAACGAGAAAATCTCGCCATTCGATTAGCATAGCTCAAGAACATAAGATGTGGAACCAAATTCAATGGAAAAATATTGCGTTTCAGCCGCCAGAAATTTCCATAATATCCCGGTTTTAGTTTTACTCCCTCAATTTACGGATCTTAATCATTTAGAACATGCGTGAAATAAGCTTCAGAGACGTATTTTAACGGATAAAAATCATCTTTAAAATCATGAAAATAACATTTCCAAGCAACCCTGGAATGAAAATCTTCGGAGCACAACCTGATCACCTCAGTCTTGGCATCGAACAGCAGTACAAACACACATTTAGTGCTTCTGAGATGACAGGATCCATATTAATTTTAGTGTTTTATGGTTATTGCTAAGAAAATTTTTCGTTGCTTTCGTGTCAACGTATTGACAATAGCATGATATCTTTATCTTTATTAAGGTTGAACCTTATCTTACAGGGTCGTCTGGCCTGACAAATGACACAGGAATCGACGCAAACGTAAACAGATTGTATGTTGATATAAATCTCACAGCGTGAAATTTACTTAGGCCCCATTTGAATTATTTCTCGTTCGCCGTTTGAGCTTCAAGCTACAGGCATGTTTCATAGGTTTTCATGGTTGAGCTCGGGGTCCCTCAGGTATCAATGGATGGATTAATTCTGGTGATCGTTCATCTGGAATATAGGTGGTTGGACAAAAAACCCCTTCAGCGTGTGAGTTGCGTCCCAAACAACTCGGGTACTGACCATGCAGAGCCAGTAGAGGTTGGATAGTGCTTCGCTGCTACCAGTCATACGGTTGTAGGTTTTCGAAATAATGCCCAAACTGGAAGCTGGTGCTTCGGAGCGGATCTCGCCATGCGCGATAATAAGGCGTAACCATAATCACACTTTCTACTTTTGGGGGCAGATTGTGGAGACTGTTAATAGTCACATGATGAAAGAGCTATGCTCACATGCCAATACACTAACTTAGTTCCTGTATTTATTTCGATCGTGAGGTATTTTTCATGATTAAATAGACTGCATCTTTGGTATTCTCCGAAAGTTCATTTTTCTGGGCTAGTTCGCTACAATCTGTTCAATATAGTGCAATTGTGAGTGAGTTTGGAGCACTAACGAAATTTTACGAATGGTACACAAATTGCTGGTTGCATATGTGGATGTTTTTATGAACAAACAGCATTTCAGCTATTTATGTTGTAATTTGCAATAAAACTGCAAATCACTATAAAATGATTTTAACGCCATGAAATTCTAATACCTAAGTAACGCATTAATATTCCGCTTTCTCACAAACACGCATGAGCGAAAGTCAATACTCTTTAACCTTTTTGTGAACTTACACATCTTTAATTTCCCCACAATCGACCTCACATTACCCTGAAGTTCCTACATTTCACCATTCAAAGGAACACATGTCAAAACATAACACAATTCCGTTATCTCCCAGTTTTTTCGACTAAACATGCCAGATTTCTATTCATATTGAACCGACTCAGGAGTCCAGTAAATAAGAATCGTAGCTAAACATTTATACTTCCTTGATCTTTATTAGGAAGCTTCTGCTTCTTAACATTCTATCACCTATAGAATATCGTACTGATTTAATTCAGTTTGATTTAGCGTTGGAAATTATCAATTCACAAGATTGTAGAAATCTTCAGTCCGTCATATCAATTAACGGCCCACGAATTCCTCAAATCAGTCGCACCTCCAGTATCACACAAGTCAGACAGTTTTCAAACCATCGGGACTATCTTGGGAAAAAACCACGGCTCTGAAAAATTCTTCAGACTGATGACTTTCTTCACATCTCGCAACCGCGGGGAATGCCTCGTTCGGTTGTCATCGAGCGTGGTCTCGATGCTTTTGTTTTTGCTGCTCGTCTAGTGGACCCGTCCTGTCACCTATCAATCAAAGGTAGCGCGACCGCTTTTTGTCAAACCTTCATACCGGACGCTAGTCACCGAGTCCATTTCAGGAGAGCACATCTTTCGGCATCGCAGCGGAATATTTAAAATAGCCGCCACGGAACGGATCCGGCGCGGAGGACCATGGAATGCAGGCACCCGAGGACGGCGTAGTTGCAGATCGCGCCGATCCTGGATTTCGTGGAATTTCACTGTTTTCTGACTATGTGAATGAATCAAAGGCACCGATGCTGTGTTCGAATAAATTTATGCATATAAGAGAGAATGAGGTAGAAGAATTGTAACCAGTAAGAACTTCTGAAGATGAATGATAAGTGGACCATAGAGGCAATTGTATTATCGAATAACTTTCGATTGCATTTTTTTTCAGTAATAACGTTGACTTTTTACAAAAAGAGAAACTCATCATTAGAGACTTTTGACTTCTGTACTCCCTAGTTCCGAAAATAAATTTATGCCTATTTACAAATTTAATTTTGGTTGAAAATACAACTATACGTACACTGGATAGTAGTATGACAATAATTTTACGTTGTCTTCAGCAATTTTTTATGTCAACTGATATACATATTGAATAATTCAAGATTTTATTCCCCAAGATTCAAATACATAGATCTGTGAATGAAACACATTTACATATAAATATTGCAATCTCCTCTATGATTTCATTGTACTTGATTTCAAATTATGAGAATATGTGTGTATCTAAGGTGCTTTGTAGTCCATTTGTATAAAATAATCAATTCAATAGAATTTGATTAATTGATTATGTGTTTACTTAAACTCAACAATGTTGTCTTTTAGTGTTTTTGTTGTAAGGTAGTATTTTCTTCGGGGTAACTCATTGAATCATACTAGAAGTCGAAGCATATTATATTGGCAGTAAGCAGTAAGACGAATCACATCGGTTCAATGATTGACTCGTCATCTTTGAAGTGTTGTTGGCTGCCCTGGGATTATTTTATAGCATCCTTCTAGTAGTACGCTGTTTCTTGAATTGTAACTTGTATCATACCACCCTGCGCGGCCCTTAAGCTGTCTGTAGTGTCGAGAAGGTTTAATATATTGCATTTTCTCATACACATGTAATAGTCCGAAAAACTTGTTTCATCCAATTCAACATAAATTATCAGCATATTATAGTATGACATTGATTTCCTTCATCTTCGAAAAATTTCAGTCATGAATTAATTTCAATCAAACAAATAGTATATAAAAATGGTTATTCGCGATCTTCAGTAGAGATATGTATGCCAGAAAAAAGTATAAAATTGCTAGTCACGCAATGTACTCTGACTTAAAAACCGGAAAAGCATTCAATTCCTGCAGCTACCATGTTGAACTCTTTTGAAAAATAAAGAATATAGATATTAACATAATATTCAGAATCAAACTTTGAATATCAAAACAAATTTAATCTGTTAGTCTTCTATAATTTCAATTAAAAAAAAATTCAAAAAACTTTTAGAATTAAATTAATGTCTTACAATAAGTTTTTAATCATCAAGTAAAAAACCGCTTCTTATTATTTTATTTTATATATAATATATTATTATATTAGGTTTTTGAGTAATGAAATTTATCGTACAGTTTTCAGTGGTTTAATGCAGGCCATAAAATGCCTTACAAATTTTGTGTGATTTCTGTGTTTAGCATAGAACATAGAGTACCTGGGATATTAGATATACCTACCTTGTTTTAATTGCATTCACAGAGTTTCCAGAAATTCTTTGGTACGAATACAAGTTTATTTATTTTTAATTGAATTTATTCTATAAATGTAAAGTTGAAGTGACCTTATCTGAATTCTAATAGTTTTTGAGGATGTGCTACATGTTTTCGAAGTAACTCATTTAAATAATTAAACATATTGAATATTTCAAATGAATTAGTTTTGGAGAAGTTCTTAAAATTATGTTGTGTATTTTTGTAAATGATTCAGTTTTTATATTAGGAGTACAAATAAGTTTCCGCCGTTTTTTAACACAAATTAAATATTTATTATAGAAGACAATGTGAGACTGCTTGCTGAGTGACTTCTAATGTAAGAGCAAGTTCTTTTTGTGTTTGAGATTAATCTTCCTCCAATAATTCCTCCAATTCTGCATCCTCGTAAATTTTTGGCCTTCCACTGTGATCTTTTTCTTCTACGTCGAAATCACCGTTTTTAAACTTTTGAAACCACTCTCGACACGTTCTCTCACTCAAAGCACCCTCACCATATGCTTCTACGAGCAATTGATGCGCCTCAGCAGCAGATTTCTTTAAATTAAAGAAGTAAACTAATATTTCTCGCAAATGACGCTTACTTGGCTCAAATTTTGACATTTTCAACTTATAAAAATTATATTTTACTAATATAAAATCAATGATATTAATAGGTTATGTTGTTCTTGAATGTCCAAACTATTTTTTAAGCCGGTTATCATCTGCGAAAGCTAACCGAAACTCCGTGCCGCGCCATATACAATAAAACGGCGGAAACTTATTTGTACTCCTAATATATTAATAATATAAGACCAGAAACTAAACATTTTGTCAAATGTTTGTTATAGGCAAAAAATACGTACCACGCCTATCTGACGAGTTCAGGTGCGTATGTTCGGAACCAAACATTGGATATTACTTATTTTTAATTTCAATTAACAATTTATTTTTGTTTGGTTTTTTATTCCATTTGATATTGTATAGTGCATTTTGGTTTTATACGTATATTAAATATAAGCAATGCTTATTATAAGACATTAATTTGATTCTAAAAGTTTTTTGAAAAATTTTTTTAAATTAAAATTGTAGAAGACTAACAGATTAAGTCTGTCTTGATATTCAAAATTTGTAATTATCCTTCTATCAAGTAAAAAGATCGCTTCTTATTATTTTATATCCAGAATCAATAATTCTTTGGAAACAATTTCAAAAACTCTAAATCTACAATAAATAAACCAAACTTCATAAAAATAATACACTTATATATGTTAATTCCTATTTATTATCGTAAGTTGTTCACATGAAGCGTTTCGTTCACATAGTACCTTTTCCAAATGCTTATAAACAACTGGTCTGAATGCCAAAAATATGGTGTATTACCAAATTTTTGAACATTTGTAAAAAACAAGAAGTTATAATGTAACGAAATGCGTTAGGTGTTCAAATTCTCATAATAAATGGAAATCAACATATATATGTATGATTTAATTAGGTCTTAAAGTTTTTCATGCGAACCCGGTACCACTAGACTTCAAGTTGAATGAGTGATACGGAAATTTTATATTTTTATTCAAATTGTTATGTGGAATTTCTAGTCTTTTTTACTGGCTGAATCGAGTGAGAGATAATATTCAGATTGAACAACGAAGATGCCTCTTTTTGAACTTCAGACTTCAGAACTACCTCAAAGTCAATGGGAAGGTCGTTGCCTCTCAAAACAGTTGTTAAATGAAATGATGTCTGCGTTATTTATATCATTTCTCGTCAAGGTTCAATCATATTCGTGTTAAATAATTCAACATATTCTTTGAATATTTCCGTGTTAACCTATGTTGGAATAAATGATAATAATAATAATAATAATAATAAGCCCTTTATTTTCTACAGGTTAAACCCAATTACAGAAAATATTACAAAATAAAAAGATACAATATAGAACAATCATCATCACCTAATACAGTTTATCAACATCATCTAATACAGTTTATCATCATCACCCAATACAATTTAGATATCTTTCTCTAATCGAAGCCAATGAGTCATGGAAAATGTCACAACCTTCATAAATGGAATTGAGCAATGCACACATAAAATGCATAGGCGTTCGTAGCATATAATTAGTCCGACGCGGAGCTAGGTAAAACAGAGGTCTAGTTCTCATAACTGATCCAGGTACATAGAAATTAATTTTTGCTAAAAGATATGGAGAATCAACTCTATTGTGAACAAGACTGTACAGGAAGGAAATTGCCTGCAAACTGCGCCGATTATCCAGTGACAGTGCGTCAAATCTACGTAGTAGCTCAGTATGGTCGGAACCTCTAGGAGGGTAGATTCCTTCCTCTCTATAGGCAATGAATTTATAGAGTCGGCGCTGAATCGATTCCAGGCGTTGTTTGTGACAGGAGTAAATAGGCTGCCAGATGAAAGAGGCGTACTCAAGTTTGGATCTCACTAAGGCGTTGAACAAGAGAATTAGCGTTTTTGAACTCGAAAAGTGCCTTCCATTGCGGATTATGAAACCATACAACATTGAAGCGGCGCCCACCAGGTTGTTAACATGTGGAACGAATGTAAGCTTGCTGTCAAATAGTATTCCCAAATCCTTGATCACCTCCGATCTGGGCAAACCGCCCCCTCCAAAAGAATACTCATAAATGAGTGGGTCACGCTTCCTTGTGAACGATATGGCACTACATTTAGATACATTCAGAGTCAAACCGCTCGCACCACACCAATCCAGCAAAACGTCCATAGCACTCTGCAAAGTATAACAGTCGTGCATAGATTCAATTCGATGGAAAAGTTTGAAGTCGTCCGCAAACACCAACTTAAACGTGCAGATATTATCGATTAAATCGTTGATAAATAATAAGAAAAGGTATGGTCCAATATTAGATCCCTGAGGTACACCGGAAACGGACACATACTCAACCGAACGAAATCCGTCAATCACCACATATTGCCTACGATGATGCAAGTAGGACTCCAGAAGATTCGTCAACCCCGGGCTGAATCCACATTCACTCCTCAACTTTCTGAGCAAAATTTGATGGTTCACCTTATCGAAAGCTTTCTGAAAGTCTGTGTATATCACATCAACCTGTCCAGAATCATCCAACACCTCAAAGAGGAACTGAGAGAAAGAAGCCAAATTCGTGATGCAGGATCGTCCCGTCATAAAACCATGTTGTTCTTGATTTATTATGCTTCGAGTAGATGGATAAATTTTATTATAAAGGACAATCTCGAAAATCTTTGAAAAGTTGGATAACAATGCAATCGGTCTATAGTTAGATATAATGGCCCTATCACCAGTCTTTATAATGGGTATGATCTTTGCTACCTTCCACATGGTGGGAAAAACAGATGTACGGACAATCAGGTTGAATATTGTTGCAAGAGGCCCAGCCAATCTACCAATAGTATCCTTCACGAGGAATCCCGGAATACCATCTG
Organism: Megalocaria dilatata; assembly: GCA_034642435.1. NCBI lineage: Eukaryota > Metazoa > Arthropoda > Insecta > Coleoptera > Coccinellidae > Megalocaria > Megalocaria dilatata. The sequence goes on from CM067858.1 coordinate 29,349,338, forward strand.
GTCCGACCGTCTGTCCACCCTTCAGCTTCCTAGTGGCTTTCATTACATCGTCCTCAGTTATGACACCAACTACTATAGCGGACTCAACCGACAGGGCAACATCCGACGCATTGCCGACCACATCAGTCCCATCAAACACCGAACTAAAATATCTGGCGAAAGCATTCGCGATATCCTGTGGGTTCTCATGGCATCGCTCGTCATCCCGCATACGCCCCGGCAACCTGGATGAACCTTTTTTAGCTCGTATAAACGCCCAAAAGCTTTTGGGATCCTCGTAGAAGCCTTCCTCGGACTTCAAAAGAAAATCACGATAGGCGGAAGATATTTTAGACTTGACAATACAACGCAAGGATCTGTATCTATTGTAGTAAAATTCTGTTCTGTACGATTTGAAGTTCTTGAATGCCTTCTCTTTCAGATATATATAATCTATGATCTCCGATGTGAACCACAAGGGGAATCGACGGTTTTTAATAATTTTTTTGGGAATACTTCTTTCAAAAATCGCATTGAGTACAGCATATAGTCTGTTGCACGCCTCGTCCGAGTGAGAAACCCCCGAAAGCATGGACTCCCAATCACTCTCAAATATCAAACGGTAAAGCAGGGGGAAATCGGCTTTTCTGAAGTTGTATTCTGTGGCTCTGTCTACGTTTAATGGCGGAGCTCTCCTGTCAGGCTGGACACCACAAAAAATGAAGTGCATCGGAGGGTGGTGAGGATCCGCGGGCACGGCAGAAAATTGATCTTTCCACACACGACAATTCAAGTTAGAGAACAACAAATCAAGCATTCTACCGTTAGCATTCACAATATCATTGAACTGTCTTAAATCAAGAATCCTAGCAAACGTTCGCACAGCCAAACTTTTGTTGTCTACAGATTCCGGGTTAACATATGAAGGAGAATTGAAATCTCCAACGATAACTAGCTTAGTGTCGTGTAAAGCATTTAGGCATTGTAACGAGTCCAAAAACAACTCAAAAGAAATCATGTCAATATTTGGTGGTATATAAACAACAACTATACAATATACATTACCAGGGAGAATAACCCTGCAACCCACAACATCAATACAAGGAACTAGTCTTTCTACATCTGTTAGATCAATACGTTCTGAATTATACTTCTCATGAACTGCCAACACAACTCCGCCACCGGTGGCACACTTACTTGCATCAAGATCGCGATCGTGTCTATAAACATTGTAGCTATTAGGAAACAGTTCAGCCTCACCCACAGAATCCTGCAACCATGTCTCAGTAAGACAGATCACGTCAAAGTCACAACTACTAACGGAACACAAAAACTGATCAGTTTTAGAATTCAACCCACGAACATTCTGGTAATAACAGGAAATTAAACTACTGCAATTGGGCCGTCCCGGTTTAAAGAATTCACTGTTGGAACACCCCGAATAAACCGAATCCCCACATCTTCCCCTCCGGCCCTGCGAACCGTCACCTCGGACTTCATCTCGTCGTAATACCTCATCTGTCTTGGTGTTTTATCCATGGAGAGCGACACATGCGAATAATCAGCATATGTTTTTAGCTGTTTAGACTTCCTCAAGAAACCCAGCACCTGTGATCTATTGCTCATAGTTAACTTCACTGGACGAGGCCTGGTAGCGGCCGGATTGAACCTGCCCAAGCGGAACAGGACGTGGCCATCGATACAAAAATCTGGGATTAAAGTCTTCAAGACGTTCTCAACATTTTTAGCCTCTTCCGCTAATCTACAATCCCTGCTTTGTCCGCTAGGCAGTTCGTGTAAGCCGTAAATTACCAAATTATTTTTCCTCTGCATACGATCCTCAATCTCCTGAACGACCTCCTCAAACTGTTTTCCATCCAAACCCGATGACCCCGCAGCTCCATCCATAACCGATTGAACATCCGCATGAAGTTTTTTTATCTGCTCCTGCAGTGATACTATGACAGCCTTCAATGAATTTACATCATTTCCGATGCCTTCACAGCTTCTGCAACTCCAACTAAGGGATTTCTTCGAGTTTATCACTCTTATATCCGAAGAAGACATTCCAACGCAGCTATTACCAAACTTGTGACCACATATAGCACATTTAAGCAACAAATGTGTTTCAAATTGCTTCCTGCAGCAGTGGCACTGAGTAGGATTCATACCTCCTGAATAACTTCAACCTTCGGAAAAACCAGTCAACGTGACAACGACGCTGAATCAATGTGCCGCCCGATAAGAGTCTGATGATAACAGGTGTTTACGATATTGAAATTGATATATATTGTTGTTGATTCACATCAATAATTCTTAGATCGGTTTCAAATTTTACGTAAGAAAATATTCACTTTTCGTAAATAGTCTATAGAAGATGTACAGAATTCGAAAGAAACGAAATTCTTGTAGCGTTTTCCTAATTAACCGAAGAGCGCGAACTATACGTCTACACGTGATGACCAAGATAATGTCAAAATTAATTAGACGACTAACGAACAGTAGTTAATGACAAGAATGGAATGAATGAAATAATCTACTGTCTGTTTATATTAATCACATATTTAATGATAAAATAGAGATAGAAAGTCTGCATTCAATAATACATTCGAAAAGTGTCAAAATAGTAATACAATGATATTCATGAATATTTATTCAGAATTTTTTTAATTTTCCTCTACAGACTGATAACAAAAAATGACTAATAAAAGGAGTAATAATTATACAGAAACACTGAGTTGATTGAGTTATACTTCAATTCATACAAAGTTGTAAGTAACGATTAACCACAAACTAAGTTATAAATGCTGATTTATATTCCTTGCATATAATATCTTTATTGTTTTCGATAAATTTACTCAGGTTTCAATTAGTTCTGAATGAGGTTCTCAAATTACTACTCTGTCAAGAAAGTACCGGGAATTTTCAATTAAAACAACATTTTTACATTTAATCGTCAAAATTTATTGGGTCGCCTTCAAAATAGGCTCCATTTGCTCCAATACATCTATGCCAACGGCACTTCCAATTATCGAAACATTTTTTATAGGCGCTTTCCGAGATGGACTTTAGCTCTCGCGCCGAATTTTATTTTATGGCTTCAATCGACTCAAAACGGGTGCCACGAAGGGGCAATTTTAGTTTTGGGAAGAGGAAAAAGTCGCAGGGAGCCAAATCCGGCGAATACGGTGGTTGCTGAAGCACGTTTGTTGAGTTTTTGGCGAGAAAGTCAGTCACAATCGTAGCTCGGTGAGAAGGCGCGTTATCGTCATGCAAAATCCATGAGTTGTTCGCCCAGAAATTTGGCCGCTTCTTACGGATACGCTCACGCAAACGTTCCATAACGCCTAGGTAATACTCCTTGTTTACCGTCTGACCCTCTGGAAGGAATTCGTAGGTCACCACGCCACGGATATCGAAGAAAACAATGAGCATCACCTTCATTTTCGAGCGGCTTTGGCGTGGTTTTTTCGGTTTCGGCTCATTTTTTGCCACCCATTCCGATGATTGCTGGCTTGTTTGCATATCGTACTCGTAGACCCAGGTCTCATCACCAGTTATAATGCGTTCCATGAATGTAGAATCGGAATTACAGCGATCCAGCATGTCTGAAGCAACCTGTTCGCGATGACGTTTTTGAAGAAAATTCAGGTCTTTCGGTACGAGTCGTGCGGCCACCTTTCTCATGCCCAAAATATCAATCAAAATCGTACGTGCGGACTCGTGGGATATCTTAAGATCATGTGCTATCTCTCTCAAGCTGGTACGACGGTTTTCCAGCACCCTTTCCTTAATTTTATCGACGTTATCTTCGATCGAAGCCGTCGATGGGCGACCACTTCACGACCGTCCTTGAAGGCTCTGTACCACTGATATGCACGAGTTTTCGATAGAGCATTATCACCAAAGGCCTTTTGCAACATTTTCAATGCATCGGCACACGAAAATTCATTTGCAACACAAAACTTTAAACAAATTCTTTGCTCAACGTAATCACCCATAGTAAAAATCGGCACGCACTCTGACATCGACTGACTTAATCAGCTGTTGCAAACACACTAGTTGACAGATCCCGCTCAAGCTTGGCATAGTAATTAAGGACAGTGGTACCAACCTAGGAAAAAAAATTTTACCTGCCTCATTGCCCCGCCAGATTTAAATCGATAATTCCCGGTACTTTCTTGACAGAATGTATATTTACTTTTCAGATATGTAGCAACCGTCTCTAAAAACCTATTTGTATATTTCTTTGAATTATACTTATCATACAAAACTATATAAAATTCTCAAAATAAAGAATAGAATAAAAATTAGTTGAATCAGAACTTTTGACAAAAAATAAAATTATTTCGGCATACTTACCTCGTCAGATTTGTACTAAATTCATATTCAAATAAATCACTTTTCAACCTACCAGAAAGCTGAAACTCGGAAACGAGACAATTCAAACCTTTGATGTATTACAGAACTAGAGAAATGAATTGTGAAAATAAACATAACTCGCTCGTAATTAGAACACAGAAAAACATTATAGGCATTACTCTTCCCAAACAATGCCTCATGATAAGAAACAGAATAACGAGAGTTTCAAAAAAAATACGTAAATGAAGAATTTTTGGTAGATATTTGACCTAATATGAAATTAATTCATAATTTATAAAATAAACTAAAATCGATACTAGATAGAAGGAATAATACGTTTTATGTTTTTGAGCCCAAAAAGGTTTCTTCCTAAACATTGAAAAATATTTATATTGATTATATATTGTAATATAATTTCGTTATTTTAGTATATAATTTTCAATATATATTGTAGAAGTTTCAAGGTATAATTCTGAATTTGAAGTTGCTTGAATTGCTTCTGTTCAGTATCGACTAGCATTTTGATTTATTTTGTAAATTATGTATTAATAACATATAGCGATAATTCCTTAGTAATGTATTATTGTTAAAATTCTGGTTAGTTTTGTTCTTTTCATCAGACATTTTTTGGGGAGAATAGCAATTATGTTTTTCTGTATTCTGAGTGTACGAGACTTATATTTTATTTCTACAGTTTTACATTCTTCTAGTTCTTCACTACATTAAACAGGTTTGAGTTGATTCATTTCCGAGTTTCATTCTTTGTTTAGAGTTGAAAATTGATTTTGTTATTTATTTGAATCTGTACTCAGTATATGTCTGACGAGGTCAGTATGCTGAAACAATTATATAAGAGTATATTGGTCATAAGGTGAACCAACACTCTCATATATAACTGTTAGTTAACCAAAGGGTTTTTAATTTAGTTAGCAGAACGTTAAACAGACATTATGAAACTGAGAAAACTGTTTGCGTTTTTAACATCCATCATACGTGTATTACCTTGACTGATCCAATATCCAATGTTAACATTTCTCCTAAAATTCTTCATCACACCTACTATTGTTCTTGCGATTTTAATGTATATTGTCATATTCTAGGAGCTTAGAACAAATGTCATGTCTAACCTTCTGCTCGCATACACTTAGTGGTAAAATCAGTTGACCTCTATTTTTTGTGTCGCTGATTGAATCGTGCGAACGTTGTATTTTTTCTCTGATGAACCACTAGGAAAAAAATTGTCCTGAATCCATTACTGCTGTTGTAAGAAGTTGTTTACTTAGATGAAGATATGGCCTGCGGAATATTACTTTTAGAGCCCATTTCAGCCCTATTTTCAGTCTATGCAGATATGTTTTCACGACTCTACCATAATTCAATAAACCATAAAACAAATATGGCACCGATATCAATTATAGGGATTTCGTCAATTGGGAAGCGCAAAACTTTTTGGAGGTTTTGAATTTCTGCATCAAGTTTCGGAGTTTACAGACTGTTTCATTATTATGCTCTTTTCATCTTTGATTCAAATACAATCACCCATAGAGTTAGCTAAATGTATCAAGCAATGGCTATTCACCACCAAGGATATAAAATTGAGACCAGACGAAACCGAATTAGAAATAAGAACAGAAAATTCCCTCTCAATATTTGTTGTCACGCTTCTCACTACAGATACTCGGCGATCATTCCGAAGTTACTCTTCGCTCAACTCTTACCTACAAAAATAACACAATGTCATCTGCAAATGAAACAATCGTTGCCCAGCTAACATGTCTGAAAAAAAATCTATGTAATCCATGTAATTATAAATAAAACGATGATCACTGGGCTCTGGCTCATAAACAAATTGGGTGCAAACGTACATCCTTCTTCAGAATCTTCTATCTTGATCCATGTCAGATTGAATTGAGAATTATGTCTAACATAAATTTGAAATAATTAACTTTTTCCACCCCACTTAACAAAAATTGACTTAGACCAAAATGTTCAATAAATTTATCAATTTAATGAATAAACAGAGTTTTAGGTTCAAATAATTTGAAATAAGGTTATTCTGATTTTCACAAATTTTTATTGTTAAACTCACAACAATTGTTTCGCTATCACAGTAGCATCATCAGGCAAGATCACATTTTGAATAACTAAGCTTGTTTCCGAAATCCGTGGCTATTTATATTACAGTACCTACAATAAATTTTTATTGGGCACTAAAACCCAAAAAAGGGTCCCTGCAAATTCCAGCTTATCTGAATATATTTAACAGAGGTTAGCTATTTAAATCTATTTGTTCGTTAAGTAATATTCCAATTTTATTATGTTTATTTATCTCTAGGGATTCTAACAGATTTAAGGCATAACTTTTGCTTTCTATATGTAGAATTTCAAAGTTATGGTTGAAAGTATGTCCTGTTTCTAACAAATGGTTGGAATATGTAGAATTGCTTTTATTATTGAGGAAACTCTCCAAATGTTCACACATCCTATGACGGAAAGTTCTTCCAGTTTGACCTATGTAAATTTTAGGGCAATCACCGCAGGTTAACTTATAAACCCCAGATTTATCATCCTTTTGTGTGTAGTCTTTATTAATAAAGACTACACAGGTCAAACATAGGTCAAACTGGAAGAACTTTCCGTCATAGGATGTGTGAACATTTGAAGAGTTTCCTCAATAATAAAAGCAATTCTACATATTCCAACCATTTGTTAGAAACAGGACATACTTTCAACCATAACTTTGAAATTCTACATATAGAGAGCAAAAGTTATGCCTTAAATCTGTTAGAATCCCTAGAGATAAATAAACATAATAAAATTGGAATATTACTTAACGAACAAATAGATTTAAATAGCTCACCTCTGTTAAATATATTCAGATAAGCTGGAATTTGCAGGGACCCTTTTTTGGGTTTTAGTGCCCAATAAAAATTTATTGTAGTTACTGTAATATAAATAGCCACGGATTTCGGAAAAAAGCTTAGTTATTCAAAATGTGATCTTGCCTGATGATGCTACTGTGATAGCGAAACAATTTAACAATAAAAATTTGTGAAAATCAGAATAACCTTATTTCAAATTATTTAATATGGATTTTCACCAAGTAAGGACTGATACAATTCAATATGTTTTAGGTTCAATTAATAAGCTATATTGAGCTTTGTAAAAAGTTTATCAAATGTCTCATTGTAATCACTCCTTTCTTTTGCGTACATCAGTAGTCTTGATTTGTGTTATTCAACACTGGCACTGTCACTACTTGTTTTTAACACCGATTTAAACTCGACTACCATTTTATTTTGCGATTAATCAACTGGTTCCCATGTCTCATTCTCATAGAATAATTCGATCTCCTATGGTGTAGCCTCCTTCATCTGGTCTAGAGAATGACTTGAATACGGCTTTAGGTGTGTGACCATTTGGTGCAATTTAAACCTTCTCCATCTTCCATTGCTGCTATCTTTAAATTGCAGGCCTCTATAGTCGACTATATTTTTGACGTGTTTCTCCTCAAAGTTATTTTTATTCGGTATAGCGAGATCTATCAATGTTTCCTGCGTAGAAAACTTATTGAACAAAACTATATCCGGTCTCTTATTAGTAGCTCGTTGTTCTGCGGGCATACAACGGCCTCAACAAGGTTTGTAGTCATTATTCTGGACCATTTTCTTGTTTTACACATAGTCTATGTGAAGCAGATTCAGTTTCTTGGTCAATTCTTGATGGAACAGTTTTCCTACCGAATTATAAACTCTGTTAACTATCATACATCGCAATAAAATAAAAAGTTTTTATAATATCATCCACCTGGCCCTATGAGCTATTGAAAATCACTGGAAACGAGAGACAGAAAAAATACGTGTACCACTGGACTATAGAACTTATTGTTCACATTTTCCCTGCTGGAACAAGTAATTCTACAAAAGAGAGAGTTCACAGTTTACATTGGTTTAACATCAACATTCGACCACAGAACCCTTTAGTTCTTTCTAACAGAATGGTCGTATCTATTACATAATTTCGTTCTCCACAACATAAATACTATGTCTCAACTTCAATGTTGCCTGAATTTCTGAAATCTTTGATATGATATTTTTTGAGATGACAGCAAAGCGTTCTTCAATTTTCAAATCTTCTCACAACATAACCAATTGTTTGTTCACTTGATCGATCATAAGGAACATAATCTGCAAGCAGATATGGTTTCGACAGTGCATTTTGATTCCCAACGTCATTTTAATGTTAAATGTAACCTGTTATTTTGTATCCTAACCTACAAAACTGTCGAATAATTCATTTGGTACACGAAGCAGTGTTGCCTGTACTTCGTTTTCAAACTCTGAATCACTTATTAGTTTGAGTACCGAACAATGATGGCGAATGAAATGTATAATATGAATAAAATATTTCGTAACGAATGCATGTATTATCTTCGCCAAACATTTTTCTACTCATTAATAAAGATTAAATGAGGAACCCCGTATACTGAAAGTTTTCAACATCTACTAGGTAGAAATAAATCAACCTGACATTAACATATTCGCTTTAATCACCTCGTGTAGTATGTCTAATTAAAATATTTTTCAAGCAGGATGAAATTGCAAAAATCCTAGCACTGCTACACAAGAAGATCACCGATAAGCGCATAACACAGGCGAGCAATCTCTCAAATTGTATAACAAATTGTCGGTTGGAATATCTTGATCGGACCCCAGCATGCCTCATCAAATCGTGTGGTATGCAAAGAGAGGTTGAATTAAGGCAGCTTTATTGTGGCGTAATTCAACAGGTCAAACTATGAGCTAAGCCTATAACTAACTTGAAACTTGCTATGCTTAAACACGAATATTTCACAGTGGCGGGTATATTTCCTGATAATGAAATACATTCTGCGTATATTTGCTCTGTTTGTTCTTTGTTTATTAGAAAAAAATTCAAAATGAGTTTTAAACTCACCTGCTCATAAGGTAGATACTTGAAATATAGCCTAGAACTGAATGACAATGCAATTCCATTGAAAATTTTTTTTTAATATCCAAATGAAACATCTAATTAGAAAACACTTTATATTGAAGATCCTGAAAAAGTGTATACATGAAATTGCTGAGCCCTTAAGTTTCATAATGAACAATTCATTCACATCAGGCTTATTTCCCGATTCGCTGAAAATATCAATAGTGAAACCAATTTATAAAAAAGGATCTCATGAACAATTGGAAAATTACCGTCCAATTACCTTGTTAACATCGTTCTCTAAAATTTTTGAAAAGGTTTTATCTGTTCGACTGATCTCTTTCTTTTCTAGGTTTGAAATATTCAGTAAATGTCAGCATGGGTTCGTACCACACAAATCCACTGAGACAGCCATATTTGAAGCGATAAATGAAATTCTTATAGCCTTTGAAAACGGCAATATTCCCATAGGAATGTTTCTTGACCTATCGAAGGCCTTTGACAGTATCAATCATGAAAGACTGCTGTCAAAATTGGAGGCATGCGGCATTCGTGATAATCAGCTCAAACTCATCTAGAGCTATTTGAGTGGTCGCAAGCAGAGAGTTGAATTGGTGAAGGATGGCGATGTCTTCTACTCTGAGGACCTCTTAGTTTTGATGGGCATTCCGCAGGGTAGCATCTTGGGGCCCCTGCTCTTTTTAGTTTATATTAACGACATGCCAGATCTGATCAGTCTTCTTTTCGGGATTATTCTCTTTGCAGATGATACTAATGTCATTGTCTCTGATCCTTCCATAGCTACAGTCATTCAAAAAGTAAACATTGCGTTCGAATCCATTACCTCTTGGTGTAATAATAACCATCTCCGATTGAACGTGAACAAGACCGACCTAGTTTTCTTCCACACTGATCGATCACGCCTCTCATTCCCAGAGTCGATCAGAGTCGGTAACACTGCCCTTTCCGTGGGTGAATCAACCAAGTTCTTAGGTATCTACCTGGATGCCTCCCTAAAATGGGATCTTCAGGTAGAATATTTGAGTAAGAAATTACTCTCCGTGCTGTATTCCATAAATGTTTTGAAACGTCAGGTAACAATCGACGTTTTGAAGGTGGTTTACTTTGCAAATTTCGAAACATTGATCTCATATGGTATTATCTTTTGGGGAAGCAGCCCACATGCACGACGTCTTTTCATCATCCAGAAAATGACTTTAAGATCCATCTTACGACTTCCTTACAGAGAATCGTGTAGAGGTTTATTCAGAAAGAACAACATCCTGACACTGCCAGGTTTGTTTGTATTTAGGACATTGTGTTTTAATCGCAAGAATCCTGATCTCTTTGCACGGTTCTCTAATTCCAACAATACGAGAAGGACGATGCCTTACCTCCTACCCAAATGCTCACTTACTCTTACGCAGCAAAGTTGCCAATATAGCTGTATGAGATTTTTTAATGCTCTACCGAGATCACTTCAACAGACCAACAATATGCGGTTATTTAGAATAAAGGTACGCAAGTTTATACTTAATATGGAACCCTACAGTGTAGAGGAATTTTATAATTATTGTCGGTCAACTAGTGACTAATTGAATCGGTTTGACTTGTTTCAGTTTCATCACTGTATTATGTATATGTATATATGTGATAATTTTTGAAATAAATGTGTGTTATTATTATTATTATTATCAAAATAAGAATAATTTGTTGGAATATTTCAATTCGTTTTGGTATATATATCACTTCTAAACTGAATACTTATAAAATATGTTATATACTCATTGATACGTCTCCGGATGAATTCTATAAATTCATCGATTCCCTCCTGATTGTGTATTAAGCTATAGCATGTACATCATGACGGAGGTCTGACAAAGTCGGTGTGGAGAACGCACAAATCAAGTCATTTTCTATTCATAACGAACCACACGTACTAAATGTCTAAAAGATGTAGAGATCTGGCCACGGTAACAGATTCACTCTATTTTGATCAAAATGTACAAGATCTGCTAGTAATATTTTGAAATATGGCATACGGAATTCTACTTTGGAGATATTGTCCAGAGCTGCAGCAGGTGTTTCTAAACCGAAAACGAAAACGAGCAATTAGAGCCACATCTGGAGTACCAATGACTACAAGTTATCGCGAACTCTGCGAAGAATTGGACTGTTATTTCTGTTTTTATACTGACCTGTTTTAAGTACCTTTAGAAAAACAGTTCACGCTTCCCAACCAATGATTGCTATCATAGTTACTTGACTTGGGCTAGGGACTATCATCTCTCAATTGAACATCATCACTTAAAAAGAAGCCAAATGGGTCTATTACACCATTCATAAAATTATACAACAAGATCGTCAAGAAACTGAAAAATACAACTGAGAAACTATTTCGGCGAAGGATGAGGAACATACACTCAATGACATTTTTTTCACACGAGATGGATTAAAAAATGATGACATTGTGATTTTGAATTTTGGATACCTTTCTTGACATACCATTTAATTGTTCACACTTGATGGTTAAATATAGATGACATTGTGATTTTGAATTTTGGATACCTTTTTTGACATACCATTTAATTGTTCACACTTTATGGTTAAATATAGGTGAATATGATTCGCTGGTACTTCAGTTAAAAAACATTCTTTTAAAACCGAGCTGCAGATTCGAATTGGCTCTGGTTTTCTGTGAAATATCACGAAAAGTCCATTAGGACATTGTGATATCTTAAATATCAAACAGATAAATTCTGCTGCACTCAGTAAAAATTTTAATTTTATGAGAATTTTTTCTTGAAAACTTTTCAATACTGAATTAAATAAATGCCTTAGAAAACACAGTTTCAATTTAGTAGACATAGAATTAACGTTGATCACACAACATCAAAAGGAATAAAAGGATCCAAAAGAAATATAAAATATTCATTAAACTTACTTGATGGATCCAACAGTTGTTTCATAACCTTGTTATAAAAACCATATTCCATTCCAAAAATGCCCAACATAACCTCAAGAATTTCTTCTTTTCAAGAAGCTCCTCCAAAAAAATTCTTCAAAAATAGATTCGTTCCCACAAAATAAAAAACAATCAATAATATCAAAAATATATCATGCCTGACGACCTCGTGGTCTTCAAAAACTAAGATAGAACTGTAATGATACACAAAGATTGTGAAGTAGTTTTGAGGACTCAGTTATATCCAAAAAATATCTTTGCAGATGTGCTACATATTTGTGGAGAGTTTTTTTGAAGCAGCTTTTTAAAGAGAGTTTTTGTCGAAGAAATTCTTGAGGTAAAAGAGACAGTATTTTAATTTACTCAAAAATGTTCATAATATAACAATTGATTCACCACGATGTTGCTTTTTCAGGCATCTACATTCTACTGGCTGATGGTGTCCAGGATAACAGAGTTTAAATACAGTTAATTTCGTGACAAATAATGAAAAAACAAGTCATAAAAACTCAGGGTGTTTATTGGAGTTTTTCACTAAAAAATGCCATTAGGAAAAAATATTTATTAATGAGGATTTGTCAACATCTATTTGTTCATTCAAATGGATTTTACCCTCATTGTACCGGTTGATTCCAAGAAATTCTTAAAGTGTTAATCTAGAACTTTTGCTTTCGACGTGGATAATTTCATAGTCATTGTTGAAATGATGGCTGAATTATCATATGTCGCATGTACGGAATCCGATTTGTTAATTTTTTGGTGTTCTTGGATTCTTTTCCTGAATGATCTGCCTGTCTGGCCAATATATACTAATGGGCAATCGTTGCAAGTCAACTTGTAGACTCCAGATTTATTTTCTTTAATTGTTCGATCCTTTTTGTTTTTAAAAACAAATTGTAGAGATTACTATGTTTTACTACCAAAAAAGATATATTATACATTTTCTTGTGACTCGAGTTACCAGTTAGGTCTTCAGTTGTCTGATGATGGGATAGTTCATTTCCCGAAACTCGAGTCACAAGAAAATGTATTATATAATTAAAACAAATTGTAGAAATTACCATGTTTTACTACCAAAAAATATATATTATACATTTTCTTGTGACTCGAGTTTCGGGAAATGAATACATATTCAAAATATGTATCACTTTTGTTCAAATACCTCTGTACCACTGTTAGGTCTTCAGTTGTCTGATGAGGGGATAGTTCATTTCCCGAAACTCGAGTCATAAGAAAATGTGTAATATATATTTTTATTGGTAGTAAAACATAGTAATTTTTACAATTTGTTTTAATTATGATCAACTACCAAATAGTAACGGCTGAAACAATTCAGTATTTATTATATATCTTGTTTGGTAGTAAAACATAGTAATCTCTACAATTTGTTTTAATTAAAATCAACTACCAAATAGTAACGGCTGAAACAATTCAGTATCTTATTGTTTTTTATGCAAGTACTAAGGTTATAAATGGTTTTAAAGCTGCGTTGTAATTGAAACTATTTTTGAAATATTCAGCAATATTTTCAGATAATTCATTAATATAAGATAACGAAAAGTATTTCCGTGTATTATCTTCTTTTATGATTAATGTTGTTATTTTGGTTATTCAATACCATTTTGTCTATAAGAAAGGGGTTGTGTATATTGTTTGAAGCTTTCTGTTTACTAATATTTAATTCTTTGGGAAAGTTATCTGAATTCAGAGGGGCATTCAATAGTCTATGAATAAAACTATTATATGCTGACATCTTCTGGTTGGTGGGGTGATTTGATGTTTTATGTATTTTAATATTTGTATGTGTGGGTTTGTGAAAAATAATAAAATCATTTGAATTATCTAGTCTATCTGAGCTCAAGAAAATTTATACTGTGGTTCTTTTCTTCTTCAATTGTGAATTTGATTTTTGGATCAAGTTGATTGATAAAATTCGTGAAGATATGTAGTTGTCAGTCGGTGCCTATGAAAAAACAAAAAATATCATCCACATATCTATATCAATAAAGGAAGTATTTGCTTATCGGATTCAGGTGTATTTTTGATTCTGAATCATCCATGAACATTTCAGCTAAAATTGAACACAGTATATGTACCCATTATTAAACCTTTGTGAGAAATATAGATTGTTCCATTTAATCGAAAATAGTTTTGTTCAGTAGAACGTAGATACCTGAAGAAGCCACATCGTGGTTAATCAATTGCTGTATTATAAATATTTTTTTGAAAATTAGACATTGCCTCTTATAAATTTTTCTAATTAAGATGAGTTTCCACCAAGTAGAGAAGGAATCAATCAAACTTTTAAAAAAATTCTTGAGGTTATATTGGGCATTTTTGGAGTAGAATTTTGTTTTCATAATACATTATGAAACAACCGTTGTATCTATCAAGTGTTTCATTAAGTTAGTTTAATCAATATTTTATATTTCTTTTGGATTCTTTTATTCCTTTGATGCTGTGTAATGAACGTTAATTCTATATATCTACTAAATTGAAACTGTGTTTTCTAAGACATATATTTGATTTAATTTTAAAATGTTTTTGGGAATATTTTTTATAAAATTAGAATTTGTAGTGAGGTTAGTAGAATTAATCTGTTTGATATTTAAGATATTGAGAAGCCTTTTTTCAAGTGAATAAAACCCCTTTTTATTAGTATATAATGAGTGAACCTCAGATTTGGGACTATTTTACTACAAAGATTGAACCAGATGATGCGCCACTGAAATGTGGTACACCGATAGGAGTTAATGAAGTAATGCAATCACTATAGTTACCTTCCGTATCTCGGATTAGGAAAGTAATAATTAGCGATCTCTGTAATAACAAGTTGTAACATCGGACAATATTGGACTGGTATATAATTTGAATATAAATATAACGTCAATATCGAGTGTGCATTAATAAATCTAGATCGTTGAGAGGGATCGTGGACACGATTTACATACAGATTATATGTAACGCGGTGACGGCTCGTTTTATAAATACAGTATCTGATTTTAATTACATGACTACGCTGGGGTGGTCTCTCACGGTTTGAGGTTTCACGTCGATGGTTCACGATTCTCTCCTCCATTGACTAAAAATCCGGCTGCTGTGGTCCAGAACGGCTAATGAACATATTGTTCTTCGCGTGGTTTGTGCGATTAAAGTTTCCATCGGTTCCTTTCTTTTTTATCCGTTGTTGTGTATTTTCAGTACACGTTTTGCCTCTCCGAACGATTTATGCTATTCGACGATCTATTTATCATATGTGTTCTCCCTTCATTTCCTTTTGTATTGTTTCAACCGAGCGAGGCAGTTGGTTGAGGTGTTGGATTAGAGAAAATGGTTACATTGGCTGGATATCCAGGTCAAACCGAGGAAAGATTCGATAGCTATAGCTGCGGTCTTCTTAATTCAAGTGGATTTGTACTCATCATTCTCAAAAAAAAGAATTGAATTCTCTTCTGTGAACTATTAATGCACATAGAAATAATAATTAAATCCAGTAGTCGATAATGCACTTACGAATAAAATAGTATTCATATTCTAGAGGTTGATGCTGTCCGTTATTAAATTCCATTCAATGTACACCATCCTTACGGTGCAAAATCGTCAAGAGACAAAAGATAATAATAACACATATTAATGAAGTAAACAAAAACACTTAGCCTTGTTGGCACTGTAAATATCTGTTTCGGATTTTTTTAATCCATTTTCAAAACTGAAGAGAATAGACTTAGCAATACGATTTCTACTTAAAAAACCAACAGATACTAATGTTAGCTGGTATTGGACATACTCAATCTTTTACGGACGAGATAGATTTAATTAAACCAATCTCTCGATAATCGAGAGATAGCAGTAACAGTGTTTCTCGACATTGCTTTAACAATACGCTGCCGGATTCGATCGCTGAAGCTATCTCTGTGGAATCGATCCACTGATTTGTAGGTGGATACAGGCAGAATGCTATGTTGCAGAATTATAACAACTTCATACCAGGGTGAGGTCTTCGAGTTCGAGGCTGCGAAGGGCTTCTCGCAGAGGGATATTCTTTCTCCTTTACTGGGGTCCATTCTCGTAGATGACCAGCTAGCCATCATTTCGCTGTGGGGAGTCGATATTCAAGCATTTTCTAATGACCTGGCATTCATAGTAAAAGGTAAATCGGAGGTGATGATATCAGCCGTCCTTCAAGAGATAAAGGGCACTATCGACAAATGGTGTGTGAATTCTACCAGTTAGTGTATTGGCATGTAAGCGTAGCTCTTTCAACAAGTGACTAGTTAGCAGTCTCCACAGTCTGAACCAAGAAGCATAAAGTGTAATAAGGGTTACGACTTATCCTCCGAAGAGATGAACCCACCAGCTTCCAGTTTGGGCTTCAATTCGAAAACCTACAACTGACTTGTAGCAGCGAACCACTATCCAACCTCTACTGGCTCTGCATGGTCAGTGCCCGAGTTTTTGGAACGGAACTCACACGCAGGAGGGCCTTCTTATCCATCCACCTGAACGCAGTACCAAGATAATCTCAAGATTGATGCCTCAATTGGTCCTGGTACGAGCACCGTCAATCCGGCCTGTACGTGAAGACCCACGAACCCATGTGAAGTCTTTCGATTGATCCTGGCGTCAAGCACCAACGGACTCGGCGTTTCATCGAGATCCACAAACCCAGAAACGTCTCACAATCGATCCAGGTTCAGGTTACAATGAAACAATGAAAAAAGGTTTTTTCCTGTAAGAAGGATTATTACAAAATTTTAAATATCATACAGATTTATTCTGTTAACCTCCTACAAATTTTAATTCAACACGAAATTTTTATACAAAAACTTTTAGAATTAAATAAAATAACTATCTTAAAAACATTGTTCCAATTTGGTAGACATTTGGAATTAAAACTCATCTGCTCACATTCCTGTTAACTGTAACTTCTGAAATTATTGAGATATATGTAATATCAGTCTGTATATTCACTCGATAATGACCTCACAGCCGAAACCGTTCGTGCTTAAGGAAAATAAAGTGTTTTGCTTCCCATTTGAATTTAATTGACAATTATTCGACTCGATGGGATGTGTATAAGTGCATCACAGTATTTTTGTCAGTGATGATCCATTTCACCCATAAAATACCCCAATTGAAGTACCGAAAAACGAACCGAAGATCTTCCACGTCCACCTAACCGTTCCGACCGCCTCATCTCCGTTGGCATCATTGTTATCGCGGCCCTGTTAAAAAAGTGACCCGCGAATGCGTACATACATATAAATTATTTAAATGTTGGCAGATATGTATGCAAGTGGCTCAAAGAATACCGCCACATGGCAAAAACTGGCACCGTACACTCTGCGCCATAATTTGCAACCGTCATCTCTGTCGTCTGGGCCGATGGCAGACCGACGATTGTGTACTTATCATAACCATTATTTTTTACAGGAACGAAATTCTCGAAGGCCCCGATGAATATCGAAATATGCGCGATGGACATAGCGGCATTCCCTTCTTGCATGAATAAAGTCGGAGGTAATGGTGAGATACTTTTGCCAGATATCGTATTTACAACATCTTTTTCTTCGAGTTCCTACTCTTGATTGATAAACTGCTCCACAAGAGTAAAGAATGTTATATCGAACAATGGTCATTGGAATCTGTTCGAGAAGTTTATCTGTCGAGGGCGTTAAGAAGCTCAGGAAATTTCAGGTGTCAAATCTAAAATTGAATACAAGAAAATTGCATGATTTTCTGAAAGGACTTCTCCTCCGTAGGTTAAAAGTTCCTAATTCAAAGTACCCTGAAAGTTATTCATCGTTCTAGTTACATATTCCAAGCTGTGAATATATAGTCCGTCTAGAAAGTATCCGGAAAAAACAAAGCTCAATTATAATTATTTAGTATATATTTTTAAATCTTGAATTAGAAAATTATAACAAAATATTCATCTTATCTACTTAAACAACCTCCATTTAACTGTAAACACTTGACTTAACATCGAGTTACACGCGAAACTTGATCACCTCCATAATTTTCAGTGATGGTACTCCAGGACTGCAAAACTACTGAATTAAATCATCTTTATTTCGTGGCGCTGCTCGTTCAACTTAAATCTTCATTAGTCCCCATATGTTTTCAATGGGACTAAGATCTGATGAAGCTGCTGGCCATGAAATGGCTGTCACTTGCATTCAAGCTTGAGTATAGGCCGAAGTATGGCATTATCCTGCTGAAAACGCCACTCCTCTGGATAGAAAGCATACTTCGTTTCAAGGAGAAAATCTTTCAGAATGCCACAATACTTTTCACTATTAATGGGACCATCAACTATACAGAGAGGCGAAGCACCACGCTGGTATATTGCTCCCGAAACCATTATTTTGGTGGGAAATTTGAACGGTAACAGGTTATTTTGATAGGAATTTTAAGTGATTTCTACCAAGTTGGAAACAACATAAAGACATCATTAAAATTATTTTCTCGAAAACGTTGACAAAATTCAATCCTTCGTTCCTTTTGTGAAGGTGAGATTGTAGCGATTTTTTATTTGTTTCCTTGATATATTTCGTTGATTTTCAAATCTGTTAGCCAATTTGAGAAACCCCAGGCGTGGATTGTGTCGTCCCTAGGAAATAAAGTGTTTAAATTATTTCCTTAAATCTAACGCAGTCTTCCTGAAACTGTTCTATGCCTCATATACATGCCATTTTTTATCCACTTTATTGTCCCATATACAGCACTTTTTCTTAGTTCAGTCAATTGCACTTATTTCTTAATTTCATTCAGAGTAGTGTAATTTTCTCGCATATTCATCTCAGCACAATATTCTGCTATTAACCAGCTAAAATGGAAATGCGTTGAAAAAAAACAAAAACCTAGTCCTGTATGACCATTTTCAAAATATTAAATGTGTTTTACTATTACAGGTGTCAACCGTGATGTTATATTTGTACGAAGCTTGAAGTCCGTCAACTTCTGGCTTGGAAGCTGATGAAAGAAAATTCGATAAGTTGGCTCAATTTCGCATTTCTTCTTCATCTCTTGAAACTAGGTCGCATCTCTTTCTTTTCTATCCGTGTCGACTTCATTGAAATGATCTTGAAGCCTAGAAGGCTTATTCGCTACATTTGAAAACGTTATATACTACTACTAAAATATTTACTGCGATAAAACCTGGGATTTAAATCCCAGGCAGATATATTGGGTATACCCTATGGTAATTAGACCACAGACAACCACGCGGTAGCATGGTGGAAGAAGATCCAACAAACGAGTGGCCAACATAAGCTCACTCGACTACAGAGACTGGCCTGCCTCGCAATTGCAGGTGCGTTTCGCACCACACCCACAGCAGCTATGGAGGTCCACTAAATATACCACCCCTGCACCTGCTCGTGCAGAAGGAGGCG
This sequence comes from Megalocaria dilatata, assembly GCA_034642435.1. Lineage (NCBI taxonomy): Eukaryota > Metazoa > Arthropoda > Insecta > Coleoptera > Coccinellidae > Megalocaria > Megalocaria dilatata. Next base: position 29,368,994 of record CM067858.1, read on the forward strand.
GAACAGACCGCATATAAACTGCATCAACTGGCGAACGACAGGCCAGAGGCAATAGTGATGGGAGGCTCAGAACTGCTGGACGAGCTTTTAACAAACAGCACCCTATCGATGCCCTTGGATCTAATATCAAAAGTCACGAGCCAAGAACGGCATTTCAATGTAATCGTCCTCAGCCGAGACGAATGGACCCAGCATGCTGAGGTTTTATTAAGGATTGACTTTGGCTTGTTCACAGACGGCTTGCGAATGACGAACGGAACGGGAGCCTATGGAAGCAAACCTAGAATCAGCATCTCATTGAGACTCGGTCAATATGCAAACATACTCCAGGCAGAACTATTTGCCATTGAGATCTCGGTAAATCTATCATACCAAAATTAGCGATAGTCACTCAGTATTAAAAGCTCTAAAATCCAGCTTTTTACATCGAAAACAGTCTGGGTTTGCCGTACAGCTCTAAGCAGGCTCGGTATGCAAAAAAGAACACTCTTGTTTGGATACCGAGCCACTCAAACTATTTGGGTGAGAAAAAGGCAGATCACCTGCGTTTACTGGAGCCACGCTGCTTCTGGTAGGCCTGGATCCATTCCTGGGAATACCACATGACGTGACTAGGCAGACGATAACAGGCAGGATTAACTCAAGACTAGAGTCTTTCTGGCTGAGCCATCCTGGCCTGAAACATTCGAAGGCGTTTCTTCAAACGGCTTCGAACCAGAAGATGGTAGACCTAGCCTAGGTTTGGACAAGACCAAACTCAGAATTATGACAGGTCACTGCAGACGATGAATGCAGGCCGTACCTTGAGGACACAGAGAAATTATTATATAATAGCCTTTTATTTATGTCTATTTAATTATAATTACAACGAATATAAAGTATCTTTCGAAAAATAAATTTATATAATATAACCTGAAGCTTTGTACTTCAACCTCAGTTTGTATACTTTGTATTTGGATACTTTGTGTTTTGATGCGTGGGTTATAGTTTTTTAGTATGGATTATTTGAACCATTGATTATCTATCGGAATAAGTTAATTTACGCACACGAGATTAAAATGACTACAGAATCTACGATGACGAAAAATAAATGAAAATGATTTTTACTTCATTTTCGTACGTGATAAGCCAATAATTTTAGCCCTCATTAGAAAATAACTTTTTCAATCTGCCGACACCTCCCTGGCGCTATCTCAATGCCTCGACAAATAATAATTTGTACATTATAAAGGGTCTTTTATTAAGAGCACTCCATTTTGTTATGTAAATAAAACACAGTATTCATTCGAAAATTATTGAAATTTTCATTTTATTATAAAGAACAATGGATACCATGAGTTATGAAACAAACCATCATTTGAATGTCCACCACGGAAACGCTGGCAGGAATTAAGTGGATGAACCCAATTTTCCATGACTCTCTCACACAAAGCAGTTACTCGTTCAATATTGATCTGTAAATCGTCTTAATTTGCTAGATGATTGCTGAACACCAATGATTTAATGTAACTCCAAAGAAAAAAGTCCTATGAAGTTAAATCGCTGAGAATTCCTTTTTTATGAAAATCTGCATCATTACGGATTTTTCCTAAGCACCAATTACTGAAAACACGATGGTTTGAATGATCTGTTGGTTTGAGTTCTTAGATTAAAACAATTTTGTATGGATATAACCAAGGTCTTTTCGTGAAAATCGCCACAAAGACGTCTGGGAGATGCCTATTTGTTGTGAACGTCGAGAAATCAATGAATTTTGGTCTTCACGAACACTTTCACGTACGGCAGCAATTTTCTCTCCACTGTAACATCATGAAGTGTAAAATTTGTTTCCAACATTCACTAAACGTTCAACCGTTCTTTTATCCGGACGATTATAACCACCAAAAATTGGAGTTAAAGTACGTAAAGTTGGAGTAACAGATCGCAATTTTTCATAACAAATTTGGATTATTTGTAAACGCTGTTGGAGAGCGTACCTTTCCATGATCAATTGGTAGACATTGCTGAATACAACTGTCAGTGTCACAAATAAACAATGAGTAATGTCAATTTAAAAATGGGGCGTTCCTTTTGAAAGACTCTTGAGTTTCTTCAGTTTACCTTTACACTTGTGGAACAGTTTATTTCTTCTTAGCATCTGAAAGTTTATCGATCCATTTTAATTACACAGGATGTTGCTTAATGGAGATAATACACGGACATTCTTGTTATTTTACCAAAATATCAGGAACATAACAAAGTTGTCAGACCTGAATCGATGATGTACTAAAGACTAAAGATCAGACCCACCTACCAAAGGTTCATTGAATATTAATTTGACAAAGAATATATCAGCCTATATATTTTTCACCTTCAAGCCCTCGCATTTCAGCGCCTTTGGTCTCATCTAAATATCTGTATGTTTTCCCTCTAAAAAAGTTTTGAAAGCCTAATTTCATCATAAGAGAATAAAAGTCAGAGAGGCTATGTTATCAGAATTCTAGTAAAAAAATATAAAGATCACTGACGTGAAGTCAGGAACTTTTGCGGACTAGTTAAAATGATCCTCAATCCTCACAAAATAGGTTTTTTCGCTCTTCTATTGACACAATCTTCACTAAATTTTGTATTAACCTTCTTGTCATTAATTTACAGGCAAATGGTAAATTTAAACTCCATCGTGGGACTTTTGTTATGGTTTTTTTAGCAATCCACGCTGCTCGGCTCACAAAATTTTGGTCTTTTTATGGTGTATCTTCTAACCATAAGATTCTCATGAACTTTTCAAGGGATATGTGCGCTATCCTTATCCCTCTTAAAATGAAACCTAAAATCAATTGGAATTGTAGAATGAACTGCGCATCACGAAAAATTCTTCATCTTTAAACTTTGATACCGCTACGCGTCATTTTTTATCTTCCAAATCAAAATTGTCACTTTCAAATCAGGTGAACCCCTTCTGACACGTTAATTCAACTAGAGCATGCTTACCATAAACATCCACAAAAATACGAATACTTTCGGCAAACCCTTTTCTCCATAAACAGAAAAAATAATATTTTAATCCATTGAGACCATTTACATTATATTGGAAAAGTCAGTAGAGGAAAAAGAAAAATAAGAATATGTACATACAATTTAAACAAACATATAAAGAGATACAAAACCATTAAAAGCTGCATTCCATATATTCACGTAGACTGTAGAATGAGGATTGTAACAGGAGATACTTGGAGATTTTCTTAAATAACTTGTATTTTGGATTTTTCTATAGAGATTAGTAGTTTATTGAACAATTGTATACCAATATCCTGAGTGCTAACAGCTGAGTGGTAGAGCATAGAACTCGTGACCAGAAGGTCCGTGTTCGAATTCTATTCCGGAGGAAATGAAATTTTCTAGTTGGACGAGTGTCGGCCACCATTTCACTGTTGGTTCAAAAATTAACATTGCTGTGGCCTGAAGTGGTGCAAGATCGCAGTAACAAAGCCTACCCAGAACACAACTGAACTTCTAACTTGCACAAGCTGAAAAAACTTCTGGAAGAACTTCACCGAAGATCTAGGAGTATCAGGATAACAATATCATCATCATATATCATATCATAAATCATATCATATCATATCATATCATATCATATCATATGGACTCTTTTCATAGAAAGTTATTCGATGGGGCGGCATTAGAAGAAGATTGCCATGCCTTGTCTTGAAATTATGGTTGTCAACACTTTTAATGAAGTCGTTTAGATCATTTTTAACGAATAAAATAGTTTTATAGTTATAAATATTGGGCAGAGTTAGGATTTTGTTCTTTTGAAAGTAGAATCTTCAGGAAGTTTGCTTATGAATAGTAAAGATGAGGCGTATTATTTTTTTTGATTTGTAAGCTTGCGCAGTAGCTGATACATATCTTTTTAGAAATATGTTCAGTACACGTCTGTAAAGAAAGAGATGGGTCAAGGATAGTTCCAAGGAACTTTGCCGTCTCAAAAGATATCACCGTTTATATTTTCAGTATGTATTTTAAATGACATGTTATAATCATCAGTTATGTTTAATTTCGTTAGAGTTGTTTTCTCATGATTTAGAATTAAATGATTATTCAAACACTATTTGTAAATTCATTTTAAATTTAACGTAATTTATCAGCCAATTCCTCGAGAGAATTACCGCAGATTGCAAAGCAAACATCGTCCGTATATATGACATTACACTTCGTTTTCATATATTCTGGTAGATCATTGATAAACATTACAAATATAAATGGACCCACCACTGAACCCTGAGGAACATCTAGATCAACAAATGCCTCAATATTATATGTATCTAAAAGATTAATCATTCTGTTATAAGGAGATTTCTCAACAACTTTGCTGATCACATTTAAAACAGTTATATGCCTTCAGTTATCCATACACAGAGGGTCACTGCTCTTATAGATAGGAGTAACCAGTCCAGTTTTCAGTTCTTCGGGAAACTAACCGTTTTCAATTGAGATTTAATAATTTAGGCAGAGGTAGTGCAATATGGTGAGCTCTGCATTTAATAATTTATTTTGATATACTGTCAATACCACTCGAATTCGTAGTTTTTAGACTACATATTATCCCAAAAAACTCCTGTGTTCTAATAGTATAATGGGTAAAAAATAATGAGCTACTTTTATCCAGATCACATCTGCTACATGACGATACAGAATTTCTAAAACTTTTATAGTTTAACAATTTTACAAAGGTGCTTAAATAATTAATAAAATTATTCCCAACATCAAAGTCCCCATTAACAATTGACACATTAAGATTAAGATATTGACAAATTAAACATTAAACTTTTTGATATCAACCACATTTTTGCTCATGTAGATTATCAATTATTATTCCAATACATTCGGAAGGCTCAAAAACTTTTAGATATCGGCAATTTGCTTTGAACCAACCAACTTTTCTAATTGGAAAACCGCAACCGATGCGAAAGTCTAACTCATCTCGTCCAGGAGCCACCTCGGGAATTGATAAATTTTGAAGATGAAGATGGTGTTGTAAACTTATTAGATAGAAACTTATTCCATTCCGGTGAACGAAATACGGCCGAATCAGTATGAGCGCGCGCGCGGAAAAGGCTGTTAATTTTTCTCCCTTGTGGAATCAAAATCCGAAGACGTAAATAACCAGTTTTCCGTTATAATGACGTCACGTCCGGAACTCATTACTTTTGCGCGTTATTTCAAGTTGGACCCTTAATATTTTCCGGGTTTTCACACAGACTACTAATCACTGGAGATATCCCTTTTGTATGATGAGGAATGGAAGGACGTAGGATGTGGAAAACTCATTTACTAGAGGAATGGTTGATTTAAGTTCATTACCGGGAACATTTTTATGCGGGAATAATTCCAGGCACACATAACAGCGAAAATTCCCCTCTGTTGCAAAGGCCCTTCGCAGACTTATTTCCTTCAAATCTCGTTCTTGACCCCATCATGGCCAAGAAGTTCGTTATCATCCCCAGTTTTCGCATCTTATATTCGCTGATGAGTCTATTACATGTTTTCACTTCATTGTGAGTTTGGTGTGTATTTGGCTTCCTTATGCTGATTGACAAAAAATTAATACATTTTCATAGTACACATTGACTATTCAAAGAAATGAACGGAGAACCAAATAACAAAATGATTATTAATACAGTGTAAATTCTACCGTTCTAGTTACTGGCTTATGAGCATGATTCTCTCACCAGGTGACCACTTGAGCAGTCTCCACGAAGTGTCCAAAAAAAGGCATGAACCCACTCTGCTTTTAGTTTAAGCTTCAGTTCGAAAACCTACACTGGAAACAGCTAAACACTATCCAACTGCTACTGGCTCTGCAGGTCAGTACTCGAGTTGTTTGAGATGAAACTCACACCCCTAAGGGGCTTCTCACTTCCACCTATCCTATTGCAGACTCAAGAAATAAGAAAATCCCAAGAATCAGTACTTCAGTTGATCCTGGTACGAGCACCATCAACCGGCAAGACCCACGAACCCTTGTGAAGTCTTTCAATAGATCCTGGTTCGACCATCAACGGTCTAAACCCGTATCGTCAAGACCAAAAAACCTCAGAAATGTCTCGCAAACAATACTGATTCAGGACAAGGACGGTCGAACAGTTAAGTCCCCCCTACATCCTGAAGAATTTCTGGAGAAATCCTAAATCATGAGTTAATTGCGACTAGATTGATGGAATAGCCTTATAGTCTAGCATGCGGATTTTCAACCACTACTCCTTCGAGTCCAACACCAATTGGGTGGCCAGGGAAGTACAAACACTCCCCGAGAGCCTCCATCCTCCCGAAATATATACATAAGGCACTTGGCCATTGGAAAGAAAAATCTGAAATACTTAACAACAATAGAAAATAATATTTGTGGGCTATGGAAATGATTATTATTCGTTACTGTTCTCGTGGAATAGAAATTTCGAATCCTGATCGATTAGGAAGGAATGAGAGAGATTATAATTTACAATGCGTTGAATAAAAATAAATACTAAGCAGTAGATATATGAAGAGCATTCGAATCTTTTCATGTTTTTTAGAACCATATATACTCATTAGAAAACAAATAACATTGAGTATCGAAAAGTTATAATACTTTAAAGTTCACAAAACACATCAGCAACTAGAAGTTTGGAATCATCAACATGAAACTGAATCTCAATACAAGCACCCACATACAATAAAACCAGAAGTTGACAGAAGAAATCCCAGGAAACTCTCTAATTCCTCAGTTATTTAACATCATCATGAACGAGATCATCACTCATGTTAAGAAGCCAGGTAGAGGTTACACTACTGGCGAAATAAAATTCATATGCTACGCAGATGACGCAGTCATCACAGCCGAAAACGGGGATGACCTACCAAGACTCATGCACGCGTTTTATCAGAAGGCGACGGAATACAATATGAATATATCTACCACGAAAACTGAAACACTCGTCATCGTTAAGGAACCCATACACTTGTAATTGAAGACAACAAACTGTAGAGCAAGTAATGGAGTTTCAATACCTGGGAGTGCAGCTTACCCACAACCAGAATAGAACCAACAAAGTAAGACATCAAGCATATAGAGCAAACAGAATAGCCGGCGCTCTGAGGTAATATGGAATAACAAGTACATGAATACCCGAGCTAAAACCAAGATTTATAAGACCTGCATAAGTACTACGCCATACAAATTCGGGCTGGTAACCAAAAAACAACAAACATCCTGAAAATCTTTAGAAGTATAGCAGAGATATGAGCGAAGCAGTGATGTAAGGAAGGAAAGGGAGATAGAAAGACTTGGTTAGATGGGGACGAAAAAAAGCCACGACGAGAATGGAACGACCACACAGATAGAATGGATCTAAGCAGGGTAGCGAGAATTGAACGGGACGGTTGACCACAGACCTCCAGGCAGATCCCCCAAAAGATAGCCACGTCTTCCTGGAAGGCGACCACTGCACCCGCCATGTCTCTGGGCGTTTTTGCCAGAGCATCTTGTATGGTATCCATTCTATGTCCAGTATGCAAACGTGTCCGAACCATCTCAGTCTCTTCTGCTGGATCAGAGCCTCTTTGGTTGGTTGGTGGTCGCATCTCTCCCGTATGATGTCGTTTCGAAGATGGTCTCGGACGAAAACTCCGAGCATCAGCCGAAGACATCGCAGTTGGAAAACTTGTCGAGATCGTTCAAGTCGATCTTTAGCAGGGTCGACGTCTCGGCGCCATATAGGAGAAGCGGTACGATGAGCATTCTGAAAAGACAGATATTTTTCTGGTAAATGTCATGGTCATGGTAAATATTTCTATTCAGTGGGCTACTTCCTGGAAGCTATGTAGGAGATGGCGATGAAACCAGCATATTTAGTTTTATATCTTTCAAGCCGAAAAGTTTTGAAAAATGTATTAATAATCTAACGTTCTATTTCGACCATCATAATAGGTTGATGGAAATTAAACAATTATTTTTTCGGTACATGGCTGTAGTGATCGTTATATTGTACAGTACCGGTCAAACAATTACAAATTTATAAAATAGAATAGAAAGGCCTTTTACTTGGTAGAAGGAATATAACAAAATTTGAATATTAAAACATATTGAAATATGTTTATCTTCTACAATTTTAGTTTCAAAAAATTTTTATTCAAAAAACTTTTAGAATTAAATTTATGTCTACAACAAGCACTGCTTACATTTAATAGACGTATATAATCAAAACTCAATATATAATGTCAAATGGAATAAATAACCCAACAGATATACGAAAGTAATTAAGATTAATAAATAAATATTTAAAGGAGACAAAATTTTGTTTCTGGCCTTACCTTTAAGAACACCAATTGCCTTTTAACAACATGAACACACTTAAAGGACTTCTCAAAGAATATAATTCATTTGAAATATTTAATATATTTAAATATTCGAATAAGTTATTTCAAAAATCTCTAAAAAAATGTGCACTATATCTTCAAAAAACAAATATAATTCTAAGCAATCCCGTCTTCAGCCCTAATTTAATATTCCAAATATCCAAATCAAAAAACTAACCTATATCTCTCAACGTGTTATAAGACTAAAGCTTCGAAACATAGGTCAACATATTTCAATATGTTTTAATATTCAAATTTTGTTATATTCCTTCTACCTAGTAAAAGGCCTTTCTATTCTATTTCATTTTACATATAATATATAATTATATTTTGGCTTCAATAAATCTCATTATGGAATGTCAATGAATTCAAAGAAACCTCAAAATAACTCACACTGTTCTTTGATTTTGTTAGAACATAGATCAATTTTGAATTATATAGTTGATCTGTGTTTCGAAGCTTCAGTCTTATAACACGTTGAGAGATATAGATTACTTTTTTTATTTTGATATTTGGAATATTAAATGAGGGCTGAAGACGGGATTGCTTAGAATTATATTTGTTTTTTGAAGATATAGTGCACATTTTTTTAGAGATTTTTGAAATAACTTATTCGAATATTTAAATATATTAAATATTTCAAATGAATTATATTCTTTGAGAAGTCCTTTAAGTGTGTTCATGTTGTTAAAAGGCAATTGGTGTTCTTAAAGGTAAGGCCAGAAACAAAATATTGTCTCCTTTAAATATTCATTTATTAATCTTAATCACTTTCGTATATCTGTTGGGTTATTTATTCCATTTGACATTATATATTGAGTTTTGATTATATACGTCTATTAAATGTAAGCAGTGCTTGTTGTAGACATAAATTTAATTCTAAAAGTTTTTTGAATAAAAATTTTTTGAAACTAAAATTGTAGAAGATAAACATATTTCAATATGTTTTAATATTCAAATTTTGTTATATTCCTTCTACCTAGTAAAAGGCCTTTCTATTCTATTTTATTTTACATATAATATATAATTATATTTTGGCTTCAATAAATCTCATTATGGAATGTCAATGAATTCAAAGAAACCTCAAAATAACTCACACTGTTCTTTGATTTTGTTAGAACATAGATCAATTTTGAATTATATAGTTGATCTGTGTTTCGAAGCTTCAGTCTTATAACACGTTGAGAGATATAGATTACTTTTTTTATTTTGATATTTGGAATATTAAATGAGGGCTGAAGACGGGATTGCTTAGAATTATATTTGTTTTTTGAAGATATAGTGCACATTTTTTTAGAGATTTTTGAAATAACTTATTCGAATATTTAAATATATTAAATATTTCAAATGAATTATATTCTTTGAGAAGTCCTTTAAGTGTGTTCATGTTGTTAAAAGGCAATTGGTGTTCTCAAAAGTAAGACCAGAAACAAAATTTTGTCTCCTTTAAATATTTATTTATTAATTTTAATTACTTTTGTATATCTGTTGGGTTATTTATTCCATTTAACATTATACTACTCTGTCAAGAAAGTACCGGGAATTTTCAATTAAAACAACATTTTTACATTTAATCGTCAAAATTTATTGGGTCGCCTTCAAAATAGGCTCCATTTTCTCCAATACATCTATGCCAACGGCACTTCCAATTATCGAAACATTTTTTATAGGCGCTTTCCGGGATGGACTTTAGCTCTCGCGCCGAATTTTGTTTTATGGCTTCAGTCGACTCAAAACGGGTGCCACGAAGGGGCAATTTTAGTTTTGGGAAGAGGAAAAAGTCGCAGGGAGCCAAATCCGGCGAATACGGTGGTTGCTGAAGCACGTTTGTTGAGTTTTTGGCGAGAAAGTCAGTCACAATCGTAGCTCGGTGAGAAGGCGCGTTATCGTCATGCAAAATCCATGAGTTGTTTGCCCACAAATTTGGCCGCTTCTTACGGACACGCTCACGCAAACGTTTCATAACGCCTAGGTAATACTCCTTGTTTACCGTCTGACCCTCTGGAACGAATTCGTAGTGCACCACGCCACGGATATCGAAGAAAACAATGAGCATCACCTTCATTTTCGAGCGGCTTTGGCGTGCTTTTTTCGGTTTCGGCTCATTTTTTGCCACCTATTTCGATGATTGCTGGCTTGTTTGCATATCGTACTCGTAGACCCAGGTCTCATCACCAGTTATAATGCGTTCCATGAATGTAGAATCGGAATTACAGCGATCCAGCATGTCTGAAGCAACCTGTTCGCGATGACGTTTTTGAAGAAAATTCAGGTCTTTCGGTACGAGTCGTGCGGCCACCTTTCTCATGCCCAAAATATCAATCAAAATCGTACGTGCGGACTCGTGGGATATCTTAAGATAATGTGCTATCTCTCTCAAGCTGGTACGACGGTTTTCCAGCACCCTTCCCTTAATTTTATCGACGTTATCTTCGATCGAAGCCGTCGATGGGCGACCACTTCACGACCGTCCTTGAAGGCTCTGTACCACTGATATGCACGAGTTTTCGATAGAGCATTATCACCAAAGGCCTTTTGCAACATTTTCAATGCATCGGCACACGAAAATTCATTTGCAACACAAAACTTTAAACAAATTCTTTGCTCAACGTAATCACCCATAGTAAAAATCGGCACGCACTCTGACATCGACTGACTTAATCAGCTGTTGCAAACACACTAGTTGACAGATCCCGCTCAAGCTTGGCATAGTAATTAAAGACAGTGGTACCAACCTAGGAAAAAAAATTTTACCTACCTCGTTGCCCCGCCAGATTTAAATCGATAATTCCCGGTACTTTCTTGACAGAATGTATATTGAGTTTTGATTATATACGTCTATTAAATGTAAGCAGTGCTTGTTGTAGACATAAATTTAATTCTTAAAGTTTTTTGAATAAAAATTTTTTGAAATTAAAATTGTAGAAGATAAAAATATTTCAATATGTTTTAGTATTCAAATTTTTTTAATTACAAATTTATGTTTGTTGTGAAGGTGACATTTAACATTAAAAAAATTCTTCTGCTGTTGAAGAATTAGACGTACCCCAAGTGCCATATTGCTCCTTCCGATAACCATCTCTTCCGATCCATGTGACATTCAATTTGCTCAAAGCAGAACTAATAACATCGCAAACATCCAAAGACACACCAGTTACAACAATATTGTTCTGCCTGATCTCTCTTTTCAAATGAAGTCCAGAAGCTCAACACGCTTCTCAATGTAAGAAATTATTTTATTATTATTATTATCCTGATACTCCTAGATCTTCTGTGAAGATCCCTCAGAAGCTTTTTCAGCTTGTGCGAGTTAGGAGTTCAGTTGTGTTCTGTGTAGGCTTTGTTACTGCGATCTTGCGCCACTTTAGGTCACAGCACTGTTAATTTTTGACCCAACAGTGAAATGGTGGCAGATACCCGTCCAACTAGAAAATTTCTTTTCTACCTGAATAGGATTCGAACCCTGGACCTCCCGGTCACGAGTCCGATGCTCTCCCGCTGAGCTATCCACACTCATCCCCTCAGGTTTCTTTCCAACCTCTTTGGTTCAATTCCTTTTTGATGAAATCTGTTTACTTCTCTGATTCTTCATTCAAAATGCAGACCACTCCATCTGAACCAAGCATGTCTATCAAGTCTTGGGTGTATGGAAATCTTTAAGGAACTGTAGTTGGGTAATTGATATCAAGTAGGATATGTAATTGACCAAAGAAAAATACCACAAAAACTCCAACTGACTCACCTCTGATTTGGCCAATACTCCAGGAATCAACCTTAATTTTATACTCGAATGATCAGACTACTTTACAACCATGTAAACACAATAGTTTATGACTTGATGAAATTTGCAATTTTCAGGGAACTTATAATGAGCAGTATCCACATACATCCCTCTTTCACTTCATATTTCCTTATTTCTATTGTGTCCCTTGTATAGAGCTTACACTTTCAAAAACTGGGACGATTCAAGTAGGTATCACTTCTCAGTCAGGTAATCGTCTGGCTCCATCATAAATAATTAATTGTCTACATCGCTCCTTGAACCAAAGTAATTTGTAAGAACCGTTTACATCTATAATTATTGAGATTACTGTATAGATTATTCAATTACGAAATTATTAAAATTTAAAATTTCTTATGAATAGTCTAGCATTTCGCTTGAACGTGTCTAATTAAGTTGAATTATTAAATTAATTGAATTCATTTACGTATCCATTCCAAATAATAATTGTATGTTATACTTTGGAGTTTATTTTTATCTAATGAAATTATGGGAATGAATACAGTTGTGAATATTTTTTTGTGTTTTCTTGAAGATGGTCGAGTGGCAAAACTACGTCATGATGTTTCGAATGACCCAACAAATGATTATTTTATGCATAACGTGAAAAAACTCTTTTTCGCAGTTTATTTTACATTGTTCATGGTGCGAGCAAACGAGTTTTTTCAATATCATTTGCAAGCTGTTATCAATGCTAGAGAGGAGATACACGCTTTTGCATTTTTTCTTTGACCTTAAAGCATAACAAATTAAATTTTTAATTTTCATTATTTCCAATAAACTTTAAACAAAACAACAGAATCTTCCAAACTTCGTATCGTGACGGCCTTTACTTGATAGAAATCCATTGTACACTTAACTAAAATGAAACACATATATGTTGATTTCTGTCCGTTTTTTTTTGGGTAAAGAAAACAATATTCTGAAAACATGGTACAAATACATTAAGAAATGTTTGCAAGTTGAAGAAGCGAAAGCATTAGGTATAGAAATGGAAATAGCATTGAAAACTCCCATAACAGCGCATACAATAAATTCATTCAGTAATTTTAAGTGGCAATTTATATTTCGTTGGGTTTTTTATTCTATCTGATATTATATAATGAGTTTTGATTTTATATGTCTACTTAATTTAAGCAGTGCTAAAAGGTTTTCATTAAAATTTTTTTTTATTTCAAATTTATAGGAGGACAAATCGGAAGTTTCAAAACTAGAAAAAGGAAATATTGTCATTCCATCCTCAATAATAAGTTTGGTTCAACGTATGCGGAACATCTAATAAAAGAGAAACAGGATTTTACATAAAGAAAATAAGGGCCTGAAACTGAATCTATTGGAAGGTATGGAAATCGATTTAAAAATTGGGAAAATTTATGGAATGAACAAACTGAGTTATCCAATTCACCTTCATCGGATTTTTTCAACTAGGGACCCGGCGGTTTTACCAAAAGTAATAAAAATATTTTATTGTACCCGTATTTCAAAGTCGAAAATTTTTAGACACTACCAAACTTCAGACTTGTGTAACCATCCAAGAAGTGAACTATGTTGACGAAACGAGACATGTGAACAACTGATAAAAACAGAAATAAACATATACTACTCTATCAAGAAAGTACCGGGAATTTTCAATTAAAACAACATTTTTACATTTAATCGTCAAAATTTATTGGGTCGCCTTCAAAATAGGCTCCATTTGCTCCAATACATCTATGCCAACGGCACTTCCAATTATCGAAACATTTAGGTCTCGCGCCGAATTTTGTTTTATGGCTTCAATCGACTCAAAACGGGTGCCACGAAGGGGCAATTTTAGTTTTGGGAAAAGGAAAAAGTTGCAGGGAGCCAAATCCGGCGAATACGGTGGTTGCTGAAGCACGTTTGTTGAGTTTTTGGCGAGGAAGTCAGTCACAATCGTAGCTCGGTGAGAAGGCGCGTTATCGTCATGCAAAATCCATGAGTTGTTCGCCCACAAATTTGGCCGCTTCTTACGGATACGCTCACGCAAACGTTTCATAACGCCTAGGTAATACTCCTTTTTTACCGTCTGACCCTCTGGAACGAATTCGTAGTGCACCACGCCACGGATATCGAAGAAAAGAATGAGCATCACCTTCATTTTCGAGCGGCTTTGGCGTGGTTTTTTCGGTTTCGGCTCATTTTTTGCCACCCAATCCGATCATTGCTGGCTTGTTTGCATATCGTACTCGTAGACCCAGGTCTCATCACCAGTTATAATGCGTTCCATGAATGTAGAATCGGAATTACAGCGATCCAGCATGTCTGAAGCAACCTGTTCGCGATGACGTTTTTGAAGAAAATTCAGGTCTTTCGGTACGAGTCGTGCGGCCATCTTTCTCATGCCCAAAATATCAAAATCAAATCAAAATCGTACGTGCGGACTCGTGGGATATCTTAAGATCATGTACTGTCTCTCTCAAGCTGGTACGACGGTTTTCCAGCACCCTTTCCTTAATTTTATCGACGTTATCTTCGATCGAAGCCACTTCACGACCGTCCTTGAAGGCTCTGTACCACTGATATGCACGAGTTTTCGATAGAGCATTATCACCAAAGACCTTTTGCAACATTTTCAATGCATCGGCACACGAAAATTCATTTGCAACACAAAACTTTAAACAAATTCTTTGCTCAACGTAATCACCCATAGTAAAAATCGGCACGCACTCTAACATCGACTGACTTAATCAGCTGTTGCAAACACACTAGTTGACAGATCCCGCCCAAGCTTGGCATAGTAATTAAGGACAGTGGTACCAACCTAGGAAAAAAAATTTTACCTGCCTCATTGCCCCGCCAGATTTAAATCAATAATTCCCGGTACTTTCTTGACAGAATGTATATGCAGATCTCTATTTATTATAACACATATATCTGTTTCATTTAACTTAACAGAATCTCTATTTTATTCAAACAACCACAACAAAATCATGTCAAAATGTAGTAAACTATGTTACAACCGAAATAATATGAAAAAACAAAAATTTGTGAATTAGTGCCAATTAGGAGATGACCCTTAGTTTTTTCCACATATACAATCTTTAAAAAAAAGTCGAATTAATCAACAAATTTTGAATTGCCTTCCTGATACTTTGCCTCTTGCAACTTGCTTCCACTAAGAAGAACTTCGACAACCGTATTTTCATTCATTAAAATTAGATTTAAATACAAATGAATTCTGATTTTCCGGAACCTTCATTGATGAAATAGATTTCATTTTCCATTTCATAAACTACCTAAATACCATTTTTTAATAATCATTCAAAAGCTGATTGGAATTTTGAATAATACCTGAAGTCTCGAATTAAACGGTAATAAGTATTTTTACGTCTTTCATTGGAAGTTTTTCTGGGAGGAACAGAAAGGCTTAAAAGATATCTAGGCTAATTTGGAATAATTGATGGAAGTTCATTTTCATTTAATTTTGTGATGCCAAAAATTCTTTGCAATCGTGTCCATTTTTAGTGTAAATACATCATCGTATTTCATGATCTCATATTCTTGGAACAGAATTAAAAAACGGCTGAATTCTGTCCAGGGATCCAATTTTTGTGGGGTATTGAAGAGACTCATTTCATTTTCGAATAAGTGCTCATTTGGTGAGTCATAATTTGACATGAACCCTGTATCACAATATCATCCAGGTATCTTGAATATTTACTGAAATGGACGTAAATTTTTAACCACTCAAAGATAAACTCATTCACCAAACAAATAGATAACACATAAAAGCTTATAACTTTTACGCTATAAATTCATTTGCACTCGTTCTATAACACACATCAAACCCTAGAAACCTAAGAACGGGAAAAAATTCTTGACTTGCAACGTCTTATATACTACTATCTTGTCATTCCTTCTTAAATTCTGTTTGAGAAGTCTAATAGGACTCCCTGACATTATTGTCAAATTTTTTGTACATGGTTTTCCCTTATAAAGGCTGTGACTTTACCAACAGATATGCGATAAACAGTATGCGTAGCTGAGCTTAGAAAAATAATCTGAACCTCAAATGTGGATAATATTACTTTTTGTGAATGTTTAAGCTAACTTGGTGAAAAAGACTAACCAACTATGATGACAAATGAAAATACATTTTGTATCTAATTTTAAGGGCCAAATTCTTCTACCCATTCTTTCTGGGACACCATGTATACATGTTTGTGAAAATACCGAAATTTAATGAACATCCTGTGACATATTCAAGTTGCCCCCAAAAAAATTTTGTTTGCAACACAAAACTTAAGGTGAAATCTCCGTTCAATAATTTCGTCCATCATTAAAATCACAGTGCACTAATGAGGTCTACTTACTTAATTAACTGCTGTCAACAAACTGATTGACAGATCGCGCTCAAAGTTGACATCATAATGAGAGAAGTTATAACCGATCTAAGAAAAACACTTCTTTCTGTCTCTTCAGTGAGGGCATTTCAAATTCAATATTCGCGATACTTTTTGATAGCGAAATCCAAAGTTTAAATGAATATTCAATCAATAATAACGACAACGAAGGAACTTGAAAAACAACAGCATTTGACATTTTCATTTTTGTTATTTCACATTTTTGGATTAGGGTATACGGAAAAGAAATCGAATGGAATAACTTGAATGACATAAGTGTTGCATGAAGGAGGAAAAAATGACTATATTCATAGCATATTATGCCCATAATATCAGTGATTCATTTGCGAAAACAAAAATTCATACCTTAGTTTTATGTATATTTTATGATACCGATTTATGAGAGTTGTAGTAGAGATATTTTTAGTTATTTCACTTCCATCTACTGATTTTTAGCGTAACAAAATACATTGCCAAAGTTGTCACCGCATTTGCAACTTTTGCAGAGGTAGAATTGTTGTCTATATAAAGTCCGTCTAGAAAGTATCCGGAAAAAATAAAGCTCAACTGTAATTATTGAGTATATATTTTTAATTCTTGAATTAGAAAATTATAACAAAAAAATCATCTTATTTACTTATACAACCGCCATTTAACTGTAAACACTTGACTCAACGTCGAGGTAGACCCGAAACTAGAAGATCACCTCCATAATTTTCAGTGATGGTAGTCCAGGAATGTAAAAGTGACTTAATTATATCATCTTTATTTCATGGCGCTGCTCGATCAACTTCAGTCTTTATTAGTCCCCATATGTTTCCAATGCGACCAAGATTTGGTGAAGCCGCTGGCCATGTAATGAACACTTTATGTTCTTGCATCCAAGCTTGAGAATAGGCCGAGGTATGGCATCTTGCATTATCCTGCTGAAAACGCCACCCCTCTGGATATAAAGCATGCGCCGTTTCAAGGAGAAAATCGTTTAGAATGCTACAATACTTTTCACTATTAATGGTACCGTCAACTGTACAGAGAGGCGTAGCACCACACTGAGATATTGCTCCCCAAACCATTATTTTGGTGGGAAAATTGAACAGTAACAGGTTGTTTTGATAGGATTTTTAAATGATTTTCACCAAGTTGGAAACAACTTTCATCAGATATAAAGACATCATAAAAATTATCTTCTTGAAAACGTTGACAAAATTCTTTCCTTCCATTTTGTAAAGGTGTCATTATAGGGATTTTTTTTTGGTGTCCTTGATATGTAGTCTTCTCTTTTTACTGACATACGGACGGTTTCTAGACATACTTTCATATTTCGTTGATTCCCAAATCTGTTAGCCAGTTTGCGAAAGCCCAGGCGCGGTTTGTATCGTCCTAAGGCCAATAAAGCGTTTAAATTATTTCCTTTCATCTTACGCCGTCTTCCTGAAACTGGTCTATGCCTCATATCCATGCCATTTTTATCCTCTTTATTGTCTCATATACAGCACGTTCTCCCAGTTTAGTCAATAGCACTAATTTTAAACATTTTGAAAACCTTTCCTACACAAATATTCCACCTATTTTTTTTTTAGTGTTGCCATTCAACTTTGGCCATAGCCAACTATCAGCACAACCTATATTATATTATACATTACTTTTATCTTAGAATGTTCCAAAAAAAAAATTATATTAAAATTATAAAAAATAATAAATTCCGGACACTAAAAAAATCAATGGTGAACCGATGAGTATTATAAAGTATCAAGATAGGAGCCTCAGACCACTCGTAGAGATCGTTTTTTGTTGTGTTCAATCGCTGACAGATGGTTTAAAAAATAGAAGATTTGATTCGAAATGATGTAGCTTCGGAAGCAAACTCTAAGGGTAGTCAAATAAACATTGGTCAAGATGTAAAACTTTACTCGGGTAAAGAATCAATAGAAACCATACCTACACCAGAGGAAGTGTCCTCCGACGGAATAGAAAACCCTATATTGAAAGATAATGCAGAAGAAGTTAAGGTCACAACAACCTGCCAAGCCGACTGTCTGAAAACAACCGATTGCAAAAAAAGGTTGATTCGAGTGTGGAGAAATTGTGTGACATCGAGCTTTCAAACCAAGAAATTGCAAAATCTTACCCGACTGAACGATAAGAAGAAGAGAGAAGAAGAGCTCTCTAAAGGACAGGAAAGGCATCACTGCAGAGATATTGGACGGTCTTCACCCAAACTAAATTAAAATTGAAGCATGACATAATGACATATCTCAAACATATAGGAACATATTTGTGGAAGAATCAAGCCCATGTTAGAATTTACAATCTGGCCAGTGAACAAAGTGGTATCTACTCATCTGTTGACAAGAAAACAATCACCTAATGTAAATAAATGTATGCTGTAGAGACCGTCAAGATATTAAGTTTGCTGTTGGGAGGAGTGCACACAAGTCTTTAGTTTGATTAAGGTTTGTGGGAGCCGATTAAAACTTCTCTTTGCTGAATATATCGGATGTTTTTTAAAGTGATAGAACTTTAAATTGAAATAAAACACATTTAAATTAACATTGAAGCCAAATTTTAGTTTATTTGAGAGATAATTTTATGACATTTATGTTTTGAAAATAATTTCTGGCATATTTCCACCATGACTAGCTCTGAGGGACCGCATTCGACCAGAACAATTTTGGACCACTTTTTCGAGTAATTCAGGCCTTATTTCATCAATAACACGAGTTATGTTGGCTTCCAAAGCGTCTATTGTTTCTGGTTTGTCAGCATAAATCAATGGCTTGACATAACCCCAAAGAAAATAATCCAGTGGAGTTATGTCGTATGATCTTAGAGGCCAATTAATTAGACCATTTCTCGAAATAATGTTATCTTTCTTTCCATAAATCAATTGATACGGTAGCAGCATGATGTGTAGCACCATCTTGTTGGAACCAAAACACATCTGGGTCGATACCATTCAAATTTTGAAACGAATAATTATTGATCATCGATCTGTTACGAGCACCATTCACTGTAACATTAGCTCCAGCATTGTTTTCAAAGAAATATGGACCGATGATGCCTCCAGCGTGTAAAGCACACCATACAGTGCATTTTTCATGATGCAATGGAATCTCATAACTTTTCAAGGATTATTTTCACTCCATATACAGCAATTTTGCTTGTTTACATAGCCGTTCAACCAGAAATGAGCTTCATCACTAAACACAATTTTACGATAAGAAAGTGGATCAACTTCAAGCTGTTCTAGGGCCTAATCAGCAAAGAAACGACGCTTATTATGGTCAAGTGGCTTTAGTTCTTGAACCAGTTGTATCCTGTATGGGTGTAGACCAAGATATTTATGCAAAATTTTTCATGTGGTGAATGCACAAAGTCCAACTTGTTGTGAACGTCGACCAATAGACAAATCTGGATGATCATTGACGCTTTGACTTACAGCAGCGATATTTTCTTCTGTACGTACAGTTCTTTGTCTTGTTGTTGTTGTTGAATCGAGTAGAGAAAATGTTGTCCGAAATCTATCGATAGTTCGACGAATAAGCTGCTCTGATGGACGATTATGTAAACCATAAATTTTACGCAAATGTTATCGTTACTAAAAAATTCAATAAAAAATATTTCCTCTGGCATAACACTTGTCACTGATTATACCAATCAAATGACTATTGATTTGACCTAACTGCGTACAAAGTTACAATACACGAATAATAATTATACGTTTAACAGAAAAGACGCATCTCGGTTTTTCTCATATTGAGAACACCATCGAATTACCGTTCTTCCTTAAATTCTATACTATCCAACTCGAATTATACGATCGCCCAGGGAGAGAAGCACCCATAAATTTCTTCGATCTTGCGTAGCATAAATCAAGAAGTACGAATATTTATTACTTGCTTTGATTATATAATTAGGCATGGATGCTGAATACTAAAGAGAATAATTGTACCCGTATATGCTTAATAGATAGGCCTGTTGAAAAAGACGATTTATTAGGGTGTCTAGGGCTACCGAATATGTAGATTTTTCATTTTTAACCGGTGGCAAATATTTTTTTCATTGGGAACTATGCATTATTAATCATATTATTGCTATAAGTTACCATGATGAAAATTATTGGTTCGTTTACTTTGTCTAATTTTTAAATACCATCCTAAAGAAAGAACTAGAAGCGATAGAAAACTCAATCATTTATTTACTGATTATATTAACCTCGTTTTTTGTTAGAACAATATCAATTTCATTAACCTCTATGAATCTATTGGTTATAAATGTAGTGTTATCAAGGACACACGAAAGATCGGCCTAAAGTATTGGAATACAAATGAGTTCTTTTGAATTTTTTTTTTCGAAAATTGAAGCTTCATTGTGAAAAATTGATAATATCGGGTGTTTTTTTTTTCGAGTGATAGAACTTTAAATTGGAATAAAACACATTTAAATTAAGATTGAAGCCAATTTTTTTTTATTTGAAAGATAATCTTATGACATGTATGTTTTAAAAATAACTTCTGGCATATGTCCACCACGACTAGTTCTGAGGAACCGCATTCGACCAGACCAATTTTGCACCACTTTTTTGAGTAATTCAGGCCTCATTTCATCAATAACACGAGTAATATTGGCTTCCAAAGCGTCTATTGTTTCTGGTTTATCAGCATAAACCAATGACTTGACACAACCTCAAAGAAAATAATCTAGTGGAGTTATGTCGCATGATCTTGGAGGCCAATCAATTGGGCCATTTCACAAAATAAAGTAATCGCCAAATCTTTCTTTCAATAAATCAATTGTTACAGTGGCAGCATGGCTTCTTGTTGGAACCAAAAGACTTCTGGGTCGATACCATTCAAATTTCGAAATAAATAATCATTGATCAACGATCTGTAACGAGCACCATTCATTTGTTCCAGCATCGTTTTCAAAGAAATATGGACCGATGATGCCTCCAGCGTGTAAAGCACACCATACAGTCCATTTTTCATGATGCAATGGAACCTGCATAACTTTTCGAGGATTATTTTCACTCCATATACGGCAATTTTGCTTGTTTACATAGCCGTTCAACCAGAAATGAGCTTCATCTCTAAACACAATTTTACGATAAAAAAGTGGATCAACTTCAAGCTGTTCTAGGGCCTAATCAGCAAAAAAACGACGCTTATTATGGTCAAGTGGCTTTAGTTCTTGAAGCAGTTGGATTCTGTATGAGTGTAGACCAAGATCTTTGCGCAAAATTTTCCATATGGTCGATGCACAGAATCCAACTTGTTGTGAAAGTCGACGAATAGACAAATCTGTTTCTTTGTCTTGTTGTTGTTGCATCGAATAGAGAAAATGTAATGAATTACTTACTTCCGAAGAATTCAAAATCTCGACATACCAAGCAATTCTTTACAGTTGGTTTTTCCAAATTACAAGAAGATATTCATTAAAGATGACCTATTCGTGTTCATTTGTACGTTTAGGAAAATTTTCTGAGGATTTTATAGGTTTATTTCAAGTGATTCTAAGAAAGTTAATCTAGAACCTTTACTCTCGATTTGCATAATTTCATATTCGCTATTGAAATTATGTTCAAATTCTATTAGAAGGTTGGTATATGTGAAATGTGTTGAATTTGAAATATACTTCAAATTCAACAAAAGAGCTATAGCTCTTTTGATGCTCGTATATACTTTTCTTGAAAGATCTGACGGTCTGACCAATATAAACCACTGGGCAATCCTTAAGTCAACTTATAGACTCCTGAATTATTATCTTTGTTTGATTTATCTTTATTATTTTCAATATATTCATCAATGTTATTAATGGTTCTGAAAGCTGCTATGTAATTAAGATTTTTCATAAAATAATTAGCAATGTCTTCTGATATTCTATTGATATATGAAATTTGAATAAATAAAGTAAATAAAAACAATTTGGCTTAAGGTTCACTGTTTATCTTATTTCTGTTAATTAATTAATAACAGTTTATTTGCCCATAATCAATATACAAATATAAAGAATAAAAATATATGTTGACATATATGTTTCGGGTTTTTAGCCCATTTTCAAGAATGAAGAGAACAGAACTTAATATCCTATTTAAAATAGTAGCTTAGATAACAGGTATAATTTTGAAGAGTATAAAAATAGGGTATTAGTTCGGTCTTAATCCTAAACAAATAGGAGCAATGGTGATAAATTAAATTCAAGTTATTCATTTGTGATTGTTAGCGTCTTTCCATGTGCTAAACAAATTTCCAAACTTTCTGAAAGGTCCATTCTTCTGCTTTCATTACTTACGTATAAAATCCCACTTCTACTGAAATCTATAAAATGGTCGTTATTTATACAATGTTCCGAAAAACTAAATGTTATTTTATTATGCAATATACTTCTTATCTGTAAAAGATTAAGGCCGAACCAACACCTTATTTTTATATACAAAATTATACCTGTTATCTTCCCTAGGATTTTAAGTTCTATTCTCTTCAGTCTTGAGAATGGGCTTAAAACCCGAAACAGTTATGTCAACAGACATGAAATAAACAGTGAAACTTGAGCCAAGTTATTTTTATTAATTTAAAAATGTTCCACCAAGTGATATGCGAGAAATCTTATGAAATTTGTATGAATTTTTCCGTAATGGGGTCTTTTGTGGTAAGATAAACATAAATTAATGTCTATCCTTTTCTGTTTTCAGATTTGTAGATGACATTCTATGTTGCTTCAAAGGAACAAATAGACAACTAAACTCCTTCTCAAATTACATTAATAACCTATACTTGTCAATTAAGTCACCTATGAAGAAGAGAAGAACGAAATTATCAATTTCCTAGACTTGAATATCACAAAATTAAATAACTCACATGAATTTAACATATTTCATTGACCTATACACACAGATTATTTATTATCCTGATACTCCTATATCTTTTGTGGAGATCCCTCAGAAGCTTTTTCAGCTTGTGCCAGTTAGCAGTTCAGTTGTGTTCTGGATAGGCTTTGTTACTGTGTACTTACTCCATGTTAGGTCACAGCACTGTTAATTTTCGACCCAACAGTTAAATGGTGGTCGACACCCGTTTTTTCCCACCTGAACAGGATTCGAACCCACTACCTTATCAAAGCAACAGTCAGAACTTCTTAATCCCGTCTTAAGGAATGGAACTCATTAGATAACGGAACGAAAATTACGGATTCCATAAAAAATAAATGCTCCGTTTTCTGGCATTCTATATTTCTTCTGCATTTTATTTGAAGGAACTTATTTTGAGTAAGTGTTTCTTTGAAGAAGTTCTGTAGGTTATGTTTTGCATTTTTGGAAAGGGTTTTGGTTTTCATAAAACAAGGTGCGAAACAAAATTTTGTACCCTTCAAGTATTTATTTAGTAAAATTTTAATTGATAATTTGTATTTCTTTGAAATCTTTTATTTCCTTTTGGTACCGTGTAATAAGTATTAATTCTATATATCTACTGAATTGAAGTGTTTTTCAAAACATTTATTTTATTTAATTCTAAAAGTTTTCGAATAAAAAATTTATTTGAATTAAAATTTGTAGGAGGTCAACAGAATGAATCTGTATGATATTTAAAATTTTGTTTCAATCCTTGTATCAAGAAAAAACTTCTTTTTATTATTTTATTGTATATATAATAATTATATATTTTGGTTTACACTTATAGATATCATAATTTGGTTTAAAAGGAGCGCATAAAATACCTTACAAACTTTGTGTAATTTGTGTGAGGAACATAGAATACGTAGGATTGTAAAAAGTTCACTTCATTCAAGTGTTTTGTTGAGATAAATACATTGGGCTAGTCTTGGTAAGATATTTTTTTGTTAATTATTTTTATCAGGTTTTACCAGTTTTTTTTGAAGGAACTTATTTTGAGCAAGTTGTTTTGAAGAAATCCTTGAGTTAATGTTTCGCATTTTTTGAAAGGGAATTGGTTTTCATAAAACAAGGTACGAAACAAAATTTTGTATTCTTCAAGTATTTATTTAGTAATTTCAATTAATAACTCACATTTCTTTGAATTTTTTTATTCCCATTTGGTACTATGCAATAAGTTCTATATGTCTACTAAATTGAAACAGTGTTATTCTAAGACATTTACTTGATTAAATGCTGAAAGTTCTTGAATAGGAAATATTTTGAAATTAAAATTTGCAGGAGATTAACAGAATGAATATCTCTATGGTATTTAAAATAATAAATACGCCACTTCACAGCTTCTTTCAGAATTAAAACAAATTACTAAAATAAATAGGAAATATGAAAAGTAGCGGAGAAATTAGAAGCTTTGCTGATGATATGTTAGCTATCGAGAATACATCTTGAAAAAACCTGAAACAAAAAATAATATCTGACCTAATGATTCTAAAAAAGTAGTTAGAAATCAATTAAATTACCTTGAAACAACAAAAGAATAAATATCTCTCTTTTCCATCAATTTTTCGGGATACTTCAAGTAGAAAATCAAATCAACATCTTGAATACCAATGCCACAAAATATCTTGGTATTTACATAAATCAGCATTTAAAATGGGATGAACATATGCATTACCTGATAAAAAAGTTAAAAGGTATCGCGTACAGGTTTAGAGTTATCAGAAAGAATATCCAATCTATAAGACATCTCCAAATACTTTATGATGCATTGATGCAGTCATAACTTTATTATGGGATTATTGAATGGAGAGGTGTTTTGGAGTACCCTAAGAAAGGTTGAGATATATCTTGAAAATTATGTATGGAAAGCGGTAAACATTGCCTAATCGAGAGATATACGAGATATAGAAGAAAGATCTATGCTAGTGAAATTATAATGAACGTCCAACAAAAGAAGATACCATTGGTATTAAAAGAATACAAATATTTTACCGACAGAAAAAATGGAAACCTATGAAAGACAAAAGGCGGAAAAGAGACTAGGTCAGGGAAGCTGCACGACTTTACCCAAAAATACCTAGAGAAATAAGACAATTGAAAAGTATAAGGAAATTCAAAAGGGAAATGGAAAACTGGTTGGTCATTAAAGATCGCTCATCAATTTATAAAGTGATCAACTCCTCATGAAGAGAAAACGCAATGGCGATTATGACAAGGATTCCAGAGCTTGACGAAAAGACCTGTGAACATAAAAGAGAAGAACTCTTTAGCAGGGACTTTTTTGGCTTTTTTATTCAGAATGTTTTGGCGTTAGAATCAAATTTATTTTGCAAAACTGTGAACATAACATAATACATAATATGTATATATTAAGATGTTGAATAAACTCATATCTATCTATCTGTAGATCCAAATGTAATGATTTGGGAGAATTTTCCGTTCAGAATTCTAAAAAAACAGCGAATTAATGTGCGCAGAGGCAAAATGTGAGAGATATTGCAAATAAATTTTTGTAATTCTTTTTATATGGATATTAGGCTCATCTACTTGTATAGTAATAATTGATTCAACCCAACATCGATTTCATTCTACCATAAATACCAAAATTCAATGTAACTTTCATAACTTCATTACAGATTGCAAAACAAGAGTATTATCCAAGTAATGAATATTTACTATATATTTAAGCGAAAAAAAGCTTGGAAGAGTAGGTTACCCACACCATAATAAAACGTTTTGTGTTCAAATGTTTCTAAACTATAATGAAACTAGGCTATAATTTCACGATTCGGAAGCAGTGAAGATGAAAAGGAACAAACAGAACTCATCATTCATTCTTTCATCTGGGTGTTTCCAAATTCTCCGAGTCAACAATTCTGAGAATTATACTTTTGTTTCTATCAATTGTTCAGCCATATGTAGAAACACTTTTGTAATGCTCGAGTTCAACATCCTATTTCCAATTGAAATTGTATAAATTTGGTTTTATGGCGATGCATAGGTTCCACCCGAACAAATTAATAAGGGGTTGTGTATTATATGATGAATGTTTTTTTAAATTAAGCAGAATAATTTTAAGATGGATTAATGATATAATACAAGCATATTCAAATTGTGTGAATTTTTTAGTGCAATGAAATTTTTCTAATAGTATTCGCTATTAGACAATTAAGAAGAAAATATATGACAAGAAGCAATATTTCTTTCCAAACATTTCAATTATGAAAATTTCAGATTGCATTTCGTTTTGTTGACTGTCTTATTCTGACTTCTTCAATTTACAATCAATCAATTTTTTTATTTCGAAATCAATCTGATATTTGTTCAGTTCGTTATTATTGTTAGTTTAAATCTTAAATAAATGCAGTATGCGGTTGGCTGGTAGGTGAAACAGTATTAACAATTTCATTTAAAAAAAACCGACACAGTTTTTATGTTTCACAAATTATTCAGAATCCTGACACGTGTTTCGGTCTTTCGACCACCTTCCAAGGAGTACAAAAAATAACTCAAATTAAAATTGAAAAGGTTGTTTTATTACACTTAGGACATCTGTGTAATGGTGTAATATAGGAGAATTTAACGAATTCCCAAATACTCTTTGACAATACCTCCATATTGGTTGCTGTTATTTCCATGCGCCATAAAAATACATAGATGTCCTTAGTGTAATAAAAGAACCTTTTCAATTTTAAGTTCACTGTCTTTTTGTAATCCATTGAGTCGAAAGACCGAAACACCTTTCAGGATTTTGAATAAGTTGTGAATCATGAAAACTGCGTGAAGTTTTTTACATGATATTTATTGTAAGTTTGCTTACAAGAGATACTCGGAAAAAGCTAGTGCTATAAGTACAGAATTTATCTAGCGAATTTTTTCGTCAAGAAGTTTCATTCCCGATTAAGGATAACTTCGAATTAAATTGAAAAAGATATTTTAGTTCAGTGTGAAGACAATGCAATTCGCCCGTTAGTGAATGTTTGAGCATTTGACTGAATAGAGTCACTTGGATGGCCACAATTTCATATTCAAGATATTTTTCGGTTTTTTGTCTATTTTTTTTATTTATCTCCTTATCCCATTTTTTATCGAATAATAGTTCAATGGGGTATTTAGTCTGGTATTGGATATGAGAAAACAGAGTAAATCGATCGATAGAGTTACACAAAATTGGTAGTTGATGATATAATGGAATTCTTTTGGTATGTGCAAGTTCTAGCTTGTGTATAAGTATAAGTTAAATCAATTAATATTGAAGTATGGACTATATCATTTAGAATATATGATCTTCAATTTATTTTTAGAATAGCAAATATATTAATTATTTTGTATATCTCACATATCATGTACTAAACCAAAAAAATATGATATTTCCCCAAAATATGTCAATGAAATAAAATAAATTCCCTTATGTTATTTTGTTGTCATTGAATCTCAGGAAATTTTTCAGAAATATAAGTTCTCCATGAAATATTTCATCGATACAAAAAATTTCTAACATTGAAGAGATATTGAATATATTTCTTGAAAGTTCATATGAAATTTGACTAACTGAGTCCTTAATCTATCGGAAATAGTAATTGTATTTAGTGCTCTCCAGGAAAATTTGAACAAAATAGGATTATTTTCATTAACTATCAAAATTATGACGAACAACATATTCGATATATTTACTTTAAATTTAGAATTATGTATTCTAACTTCTACAATATATATTGAAAGTATATACAAAAACTATCGAAATGATATCCTTATAAATATAATCAATATAAAATATTTTCAATGTCTGGGAAAAAACCTTTGTACATCCCGACATGAAACGTATTAATACAAATGTACTAACAAAAATATTATAAGTATGTATATTAACATACAAATACAAGATAATCCACTATTCCAAAATTATCTTAAATTCCCAAAATGAAGAATCAAATAAAAATAATTGAACGAGAACTCCAAACATTTTATAGCTATTTCGGTCTCAAGACTTCTTCAGAAATGTATTGATTCAGATTCAAATGTATCACAAGATCAAAATTTAACTCACTAAATATGATAAAATCTGGAACGGATAAACTCGAAGTAAATTTTAAAGTATCCAAAATAAAACAGGAATGATCAACGTGTTGTTACCATTAATCTATAACCATTCGTATTTGAAACACAGAAAAACATAACAAAAATTATAATAATGCACCAGTTTCGAGAATTTTAACTGAGTTGTGCACAGATAAATAACTTTCAAGCTAATCAACACTCGACATCTCGTTCCTATTCAAAAAATGTTGGGGGTTGATTCCACCTTCATAGGAATGGTTTTTTCGGAACAAATTCATGATGGAAATTCTTCCCTCTCAAAACAGAAGTTCCCTTCAAAACAGAAGTTGATCTGTTTTTATAAATCTTCGAAAATACTTCGTTTATGAGTCCTGGTAGGGACAAATTTTCGTTGGGACACCCTGTATATTCTTGATGAATTCATTTCAATAAAGTGATACACTTCTTTACGCCATAGATTTTAACATCCATGAATTCGCCAAAGAATATAAATAAAAAGTGGTTCACAAAAAAACAAGAAAACTCAACTGGAAGTTGCAGTAGTGTTCTTAAGATGAGATTTTGATGCATCTTCAACAAAA
Source organism: Megalocaria dilatata (assembly GCA_034642435.1). Lineage (NCBI taxonomy): Eukaryota > Metazoa > Arthropoda > Insecta > Coleoptera > Coccinellidae > Megalocaria > Megalocaria dilatata. The sequence continues at coordinate 29,398,046 of CM067858.1, forward strand.
GAGCTCTACATGATAAATTTGGTGTAGCATGAAGAACAATAAATTATTGTGTTATAATTGCTGTAGTGAGGAAAGTTGGAACTCCATTGAAGCCGATGTTTCAAAATGCAGAAAAAGAAACAAAAATATAATTTTTTTTTGTGCAATTTATTGCTTCTTACATAATAATTCGAGAAAAACATAATATATGATTGAATCGAAAGAAATGAAAGTTTTACGCCAATTTCGAAACAGCTGTTGAGTTTTCATGAGCAGTCTCGGATTTTTGTTCTAAATCCAGTGGTGCCTCTTTGACGTTGCTATTCTTTTCATAATACTGTGTTTCTTGGCGTAATAATTTTCCTTCAACTTTATTATAATTCTCTGAAGCTAGTGACTAGTGGAATAAGTTACATTTCGTGAAAGTCAGGAACACCAAGAGATTTGGACGTTTCTTCTACAGATATAAGTGTTCTACCTAGCCTTGAATCTGCTTGATTTCATGCATAGGCTGGACTTCCAACATAACTGTGGTCATCTAGAGCTTTAGATGTTTATTCTGCAGATTTGTGTTTAAGCTTGAATCTACCGTGAAACTGTAGTCCATCTCGAAAGTATCCGGAATTTAATATTTTTCATAATGTTTATATATTTCTTTTTTCTAACAGTCTAAGACGACAGTAATGTATAAAATGGGTTGTGCAGAGAGTCGGCCATGGCTAAAGATGCATAGCAACAATATTTATCAAATATGGTTGATTGTCAACAGGTAGACAATTTATGAAATAATGTCGCAACTAGAAAAAAGAATACACGTAAAATATTTGTATAGAAAAGGTTTTCGAAACGTTAAAAAATTAGTGCAATGGACTGAACTGGGAAAAAATGCTGTATATGAGACAACAAAGAGGATATATAATGGCATGGATATAATAGTAATAATAATAATAATAATGAATTCATTTTGCAACCCAACAATATTCATCATATAGTAACAAAAATATATAGCAAAAGTAATGCATTAAAAAATGGCGAAGTCCACGTGAGTAACTCGGGAGCAACTCAGTGATCAACTTAACCATAATACTGAAATTACACTCTATTCATAATGCAACAAATATGCCGAATTAAAATACATTCAGAGTTTCGAGATGTTAGCTGGAGCAGACTGAAATATGAATAAAACAAGGAGTACAAGAAAAACACCACCTAAATGCTGAAAGATTCATCAGAATACAGAATGAACATTTTATATTTCCTCTTGAACATCACCTGCGAAAGCCCATGGTATCCACTCTGAAGAGATTTGTAAAATTTGGCTATATTGAAGGAAAAGCTGCGTTCGAACATCGCAGTCCCATGATATGGAGGTGTAATCTTGGAGATCGCTCGGATATTCTGTGTGTGAGCATCCGATCTAAACTCTATGCGCTTGTAAAGATAACTGGGACCTTTTCGTTGGATGAAATTAAAGGAAAAACAAGCGCAGAGCAACATTATCCTCTGTTCCATGTGAGGCGTAGGTCATTTTCAGAAAAACCGCGCAAGATTAAAGGAAACAATTCAAACTCTTTATTGGCCTTAGGACGACACAATCCGCGCCTGGGGTTTCGCAAATTGGCTAACAGATTTGGAAATCAACGAAATATAAAAGTATGTCCAGAAACCGTCTGTATGTCACTGAAAAGACAAGGCTACATATCTAGCAAACCAAAAAACAATGCCTATATATAATTTTAATAATGTCTTTATGTCTGATAAAAGTTGTTTCCAACTTGGTGGAAATCACTTAAAAACCCTATCAAAACAACCTGTTACTGTCCAAATTTCTAAATTTCCCATCAAAATAGTGGTTTGGGAAACAATGTCCCAGCGTGGTGCTACGCTTCTTTGGTTATTTGATGATACGATTAATAGTAAAAAATATTGTGGCGTTCTAAACGACTTTCTCCTTGAAGAGACGCTTGCGTTATATCCATAGGGGTGGCGTTTTCGGCAGGATAATGCAAGATGCCATACTTCAGCCTATACTGAAGCCTGGATGCAAGAAAACCAAGTGACAACCATTTCATCGCCAGCAGCTTCACCAGATCTTAGTCTCATTGAAAACATATGGGGGCTAATGAAGATTTAAGTTGAACGAGCAGCGCCACGAAATAAAGATGATTAAACTGAGTAGTTTTACCTGGAGTTCCATCACTGAAAATTATGGAGGTGATCTAGTTTCGGTTGTACCTCGACGTTTGGTCAAGTGTTTACATTTATAGTATAAGTAAATAAAATGAATACTTTCTTCTAATTTTCTAATTCAAGAATTAAAAATATATAATAAATAATTACAATTGAGCTTGGTTTTTTCGGATATTTTCTAGACGGATTATATGATCAAAGTTTCAGTAGAGTTTTTCGAATATAAATAAATTTGATTTTGAAATAGATTTAATCGTATATTCTACGTAGAAATTTTGCTCTACTGTTTGCAAAACTTTTTTCTTCAATTTCCTGCTTGTAGTTACTTCATAGGATCTTACTCCTCTGTAATAATGAAGACGCTTACTATGATTGTATTTCGTCCTTGATCTGATATCAAGCCATGTCTGCAACAAATTGAGAAGTGATAGTAATCAAAATAGTATTCCGCTTATTTATTGTAGCTACCTCTTTGCTGATCGTCCATGAATACTCTTATCAACTCTTTTTAGTGTAATAATCTCTTTTGGTAGACCTGAATATTTGGCATCACTTGTGTTGGTACCCTCCAACGGAATTCAGTAAACCACTTCTTAACCATTGGAATTTATGATACAGATTCTTCCTAGTTTTATCAAGCTTTTCATTGGTTTCAGTAGATTTCACTATAGAGAAATAATGCTAATTACCAAATGAAATGCATTTTATTCCATTTCAGTCCAAGTTCACGATGTTATTTGCTTTCAATGACAAACCAAATGACGCAACTTTCACAAAATTTTACGAATATCCACTGACAGATCGTACTCCACAAGATTAGTATTGCGTTAAAAGTTTCATGCATGAAATTCAGGAGTCCGCTGATTTATCAAACTACCCTCGTATTTATTCTCAAGTTAGATTATTGAGAGTAACTGTAATACAACATTAGCCAAGAAGTTTTGAAGAATGCTGCAGTATTATTCTGAATGTTCATTGTTCCCTATTCAATGTTCTCTATATACTTCCGTATTTTTCTTCTTTTTTTCGAACAAATGATCGTAAAAATTTCAGGAACTAATGATAGTATTTGTAGATGTTCCGAAAAATTGCCATACTATCGAAGATTGTAAAACGCTAAAATTATCATTTGAGTTCATGTTTTAAATACATCTTCATCCAAACCACGAGTATTTCAGAATTTCCCCACATTGCACATGTCACCGACATAACCACACAAACACGATCCACCAACAGGCGGGTCATAGCATTAGATTTCCAAGAATAATTGCCACAACCCAATGGTGGGAGTTTTCCAACTGCTATCTCGATAGCGCAAAATATTTACTTGCATAATCTAGAAACCGTATAATACGGCAATAATAGTAACAATTAAAGAACATTATCTTTTATACAATGAGCCATTATGGTGTAGGAATATTCCGAACAATTAATTAATATACTGCGCTCAAATATACCTACTGGTTATGTGCATAGTTTCAAAGCGGATATTTGTAACGAAATCGTCCTATTAGAATTTATATTGCCTTTAATTGATGTGCAAGTATCTTTCTATTCGTTACACATGAGTTGACAATTTTTATAGATTCAATTCGATGAAATGATCGATGCCTTGAGCATGTAAGTTTTCCTATTGGTGCAATGGATCGCTTATTAATATCTGGTGATATTAATCGTTATCTTTCCTTATTGGTTGGGATAGCTGTTCATTAATGGTCGAGTACAGCGTTAAGTACCAATTAGTTCTGAGGGATCTCTTATGTAGGAGAGAAAAAACCATATTCACGTCTCTTTCGTATTGCTGAATTCCAAAAGGATTCCTTGAAGTTAAAAAAAGTTGAGTCGATATTATTGATGACTTTTTATTTGTTGAAGATAGTTCTGAATATTAAAATAAAATTGTTTATGAAATATTCATAGGTTCATCTTTAAGACGTATTTAAACGACATATACAGGATTTTGAAGTATACAAATAAGCTCAGTGTTAAAAACATATTAAAAATAATAATAATTTATTGAAATAAAATATAAAAAGGATTTTTACTTGATAGAAGAAATATAACAAAATTTGAATATCAAAACAGATTCAATCTGTCAATCTTCTACAATTTTTATTCAAAAAACTTTTAGAATTAAATTGATGTCTACATAAGCACCGTTCATATTTAATAGACGTATATAATCGAAACCCAATATACAATGTCAAATGAAATAAATAAACCAACAAACATAAATAGTCATTTAAAATTAATAAATATTTAAAGGAGACAAAATTTTGTTTCTGATCTTACCATTATGAATACCAATTCCTTTTCAAAAACATAAAACACAACTTAAGGACTTCTCAAAAAATATAATTTATTTGAAATATTCCATATATTTGAATATTCAAATAAGTCAATTCAAAAATCTCTCAAAACATTGGTGTTAATGAAAGACTGTTAACTAAATAACAGCATGGCTCCTCACAATGTGATAGCGTAAGGGATTAACACATTTACCGAAAGAAATAAGGCTCACGCTTCATCATCGTACTGAGAGAAGAACTTCTCCTATTTCAAGTAGGCTTCAGTTCTATGAACTGGAAGACAGTAATTCAGAAGCTTCTTTTGATAAGTTAAAACCTCTACTGAGGTATAATTTATCCTGTATAAAAAGAGGGATAAGTAATCTCATTTCCGCATAATTTCTGTCACCTTCGTTAGTATCACACGAGTGGTCAAAAGGTGTTAAACCAGAATAGCCGATATATAATTCAATAAAATATTTATTCATCATCGGAAATTACCTTTTATTTTCCCAAAAAAAAACGAAATCAGTTTCCGAACAACCCAGTAATATGTAATATAAAATTTTTGTTGATGGATTTATCCCACTATTCGATGTCTTCGACATTTAACAAAGTATGATATTTGGCAAGAATTTGGGCCTGCACACCAGCCTAAAATCGAAAATATTTGTCCTTCATATTTTTCGTCGAATCCTTAAAACCAGACATCGAAACCAACACTTTAAATAGAATCCCTTGAGCACTAGGTGAGGACATATCTACAAGTCTCTCATTGGCATTCGGTCTAGAAACATTGACACCTTCCCTCGCTTTGTGCTTGACCAATCACACACACACACACAATCTCTCTCTGAAGAAGTAAATTCTAATCACATTCTTCCCTCTCTCCTACTCACTTTAACTTCCCAAGGAATAACTTCTCTTGATAACAGATAACACATCAAAAGGCCTGGAAGTCAATACATTATTTACTTGTAATTAGGTAAAACATGTGTGAAGTGAATTCAGTAAAAGTGAGCCCAGTGAAAGGGAACATCGGTGAAAAATCTGATACATCTACTCCTCTATGAACAATAATGTGTTTTCACCGCAATTCAAGTTAAAACTACAACGAAACAACTCCCCCAATTTTGTCTAAACAACTCAAACTTGTACACTTGTAATATATGTATTTAGGCTGTAAATAAATCCATTAAAGTCTAATACATCTCTCCAAATCCCCAATGAAGTATGCTTATCCTAGAAGTTGCATACTTATTGATTGAGGTTAACCAATTACTCCGAAGACTTCAAAAAGGTATCTCTACAAACCAAGCAATTCTCTTACCCACCATGGTCTTTATATAGTTGACTTCGAATTGACTTGAAAAATAAGTATTATTCCTTTCGAATTTGTTCTTATACAGTTCTCATTTTTCACTGATTTTTATTTTAATGAAGTTTTATGTGAAAAAATATATTATCGATCGAAAATAAACATTTTTTCATAACCGTTCCATTTAGAGTTCAACACTATAACTTAACTTTTGGCATTCGCTCTTGTTTAAAAAAAGTGACAGTTTTCGGAGACGTAAAAATCAAATTAATTGCAACGGAAACCCGGCATAGATCCGAGAATACGAATCGCAGGAATAAAGACATCGATTTGGACAACTGAAGCAGACCAAATCCGACAAATAATAAACGCTGGCAAAATTTCAATAAAGATAAGAAATGGAACGCGTGGAACGGACCGTGCAACTCAGCGTGGGACGTTCCATAAATTAACAAGGGCCGAAGAACAAAACGTATCCCGGAACGGCGTACCGGAAACGATATGGCGTTTTTGATTTAGCGCCCTCTCCGTTCGAAATTATCGTAGGAGAGGGGCAGCGAGCATCCCCTGTTCGCATCCTTTCGTCTCTTGATATACGAATGCTGGTTTACTTCCAAATAATTAAGTTTTTTAATGACTGCACAGAAACACAGACAACATATTCTTTGGACAGTTCATGAAAATGCTCCCTGATAAAGACGAAAATAAAGGCGCAATCTTAATACAAGTATTCCCATATACTTAATTAAATAATAAACATATATTTATTTATTTATAACCGAAAATATACACAGATATGTGCAACTCATCGAAGCAATCGAGTTACCTGTTTGTAAGTTCGGTGTAAAAGTCAACCATATATGTACACAATAATCAAAATAGAAAAAAATATAATCAAGAAGAGCAATCATCTAATACAAAATTGAAAAAAAATATCGAATGTAATATTTCTATGTAATAATTAATATACAATTTTTGATTGTCACGGTCTTTACTTGACGGAAATTCATCTTCAATTAAGAAAAACAGATGTTAACTTCCGCTATTTTATTGATTTACACGACAACCATGACTTCATCAGGTGAGTATTAAAACTGAAGTTAACGTTTGTTTTTCTTATATTAATATACAATTCCTATCATAAATTAACTGCAATCCACCTTTTTAATCTAGTTTTTCTGAAATATCTACCATTCAAAATTTTTAAGTTTCTTTGGGAGTGAGATCTAAACACTCAATGCTCTTACAATAATATTCTTACTACTGAAAGTCCTGAATCTCATTGGCAACTGCATACTTATGTTCCTAGTGATACTTGTTGACTGTATAAATGATTATGATTCCATAAATTATGAAACTATGGAACAATGCATAATACAGCATACGAATAACCTCACTGCTCATTATTTTGGAAAGTTTGTGAAAAATGAACAATGAGTACTTTGTCTTATCCAGCAAATATATATATATATATATATATATATATATATATATATATATATATATATATATATATATTATATATATATATATAATATATATATATATATATATATATATTATATATATATATATAATATATATATATATATATATATATATATATATATATATATATATATATATATCCCACCTCATGTTATAATCCAAAATTATTTTCAAGTACTTAACCAAGTCGACCCTATTTATTAATTTTCCATTTATACAGATATTAATTATTTAAATTTTCCTCTTTAACTTCCGCCAGTCGGCACAACTGCGGTGTCATCAGCAAAAGAGATCACTATATCTTTAGGCACAGTGTTAAAAAAAATGTTAACATGCAATATTAATAGCAATGGTCCCGAAACAGTACCCTGAGGCACTCCAGTATTCATTTAACAATAATTACCCACAACTTTATTAAGTCTCACACTAGGGCACCTTTTCCTCAGATATAATGAGAGAGTTGATGTGCTTTTTCTCTAATCCCATAATTGTTCAATTTGTCTAACAGAATATTCACTGTATCAAATGTGTTGTCAAATCTAAAAAGCTACGGCTACTTGTGCGCTTCTATCGAGTCTTTGGTGCATCAGGTCAGTTAAATAATTTAAAGCGTCTTTGGTTCCTAATTTTTCCACAAAGCCATACTGTCGTTCAGACATCAATTTATATTTTTGAATGAAATTAAGAATTCTACTAGGTATGATTCTTTCAAAATTTTTTGCCTGGTTGGATATTGATGATATAGTTTTATAATTCGACACTTTTTTAAATAAGTTTTATGTCAGCTTTTTCGAATGCATCTGACCAAATGGCTTCCTCTATACACAAATTTATAATATAAACAAGCTTCACAGTAATGATACTGGCTAGAGTCAAGTTCCTTACAGATTTCACCGACTTTCTCATTCAAAAACGACCACAATCCTTTCGTTTTTTCAACAATTTTGTCATACATAATTTAAGCTTTTTTATTACTTTATCGAGCAACATAAATTTTGTATTCAATTTCTAGTTGTAAATTATCAAGTTTCATATTCCAAATAGCATATAAAATTTCTTTTCTACTTCAGAAATTTAGAATACCTTTTATTATCGAAGGACTGCGGGGAACAATTGCCAAATGTTTTCTATCGGGTGTTTTTTTTAGAGTGATAGAACTTTCGTTAGGGATAACTGTGATTTGACAGAAGATAGAAGCCATGTTGTTTTGACATTTCTCTTCAGTAAGAATTGACAAATTATCATAGAAAGACTCACACTGCAAGAACGTTTACAAATTTTTGAAATTTATTTTGAAAATCAGTGTTCTATTCGCCAAACTTATAGAGCGCTTCCTGAAATTTATGGTTTACATAATCGTCCATCAGAGCAGCCTATTCGTCGAACTATCGATAGATTTCGCACAACATATGGTGGAATGTTCAATAACATTGAATAAATAATACAAGTAAGATAGTTTTATGATGAAATTCTTAGGATTATGATTAAGCATTTTTGAAAGATCTGTTTTCATAAGAGGGATGAGCAGAAACAAAATTTTGTCTACTCAAAATATTCAATTTATAGAATTTTTATTAACAATTTATATTTATTGGATTTTGTTATCTCATTTGGATGTCTTATAATGAATTTTTATTTTATTTGATATGTTGTTTGATATAAGCAGTGCTTATATGACATTAATTCAATTCCTGAAGTCATAATATTAAATATAATTTTTTGAAATTAAATGTGTAGAAGGCTAACAGAATATATCTGTTAGTATTAAAATATTTATTAAAAAAATATTACAATAAATCTAACAAGATGTTACAAAGATTTATTTGTCCCCAAGTAAATTTGAAATAAAAGAATACGAATGAATATTTTTCCGAAATTCGATCCATTCTATCATCTCTTAAAGAAATCATGGCATGATACCGGTATGGCTTCTGATGGTTATTTAGCCCATTTTCACTTGAGGAGAGTGTTCAATCCATTCATTGTGTCGTATTGCTTTTAGGTGGCTAAGGTCTGAGTAATATTTAGACCATTTTCTTGATGAAGTGAAGGCTAGATCATTGTTTTGAAGCCATTGGACGGTGCGCTGCTTCTCTTTCAACTGGTGCAGAGTCCTGCTGGAAGTCAGCGTTCTGATTTTAATTGTGTACTTGCCCGATGCACCAAGGAACCTTTCAACAGTAACTGTTCATATATTGGAGCATTATTTTCTACTATTTCAGTAGAAAACGTCCATTTCGTATGAATGCACCGAAGCCGGCTTTTGCTTATACTCGGAAACGATCTCGACTGGCAGAAGAACGATCAATCAGATAAACACGATCATTTTGTTTGTTCACAACTTGTTAAACTGTAAAAATTTTCTCACCCGAGAACACCAAACTGTCCAACTTATGAGGGGCAACTATCGCATTCCACTTTTTTCCTTTTATCATTCAAGTCCTGAACATTCCTTATTTTGTAGTCTTCAATTCGAAGTTTGTTTTTCAACATGCGGCGCCTGAATCGTTGCAATATTCTAATACCTGTTACTCTTTCGACGTGAATTTTCTTCCAATAACTTATTCATTTTACGATTGTTCTCAGGACTGTCTTTATTTCACCACTTCCACGCTATGTCCCATAGAGCGATAGAGTTCCATTATACCTATTGATTGTATAATAAACAAATTTCCTGTCAATATTTAAATGTTTCACTATCTCGCTAGTCGATTTTTCATTCAAAAATAAGGCCATTATGACAGACACTTCACCTTTTATGACAGACACTTCACCTTATGACAGACACTTCACCTTTTGAATCCATAACTTCGATTTTTGTCGACCGATTTCCACACAAAGACGCGCTTTGGAAAATTAGTTCAATAAAAATCAAACTATCGAAGGTCTATGTTTATATATCATGTCCGTTGAAAGTGACAACGGAGTGAAATTTGGACAAATTCCTTGACTTACCCTGTATAAAGCTAGCAGAATTAATGCATCAATCGTTTTGATGTGTAACATGTACGAAAAAGGTATGATTCGAAAAGTGTCGCAAGACAATCAAACCTTCAAATTTCTGCTTAGGGACTTAGTTAGCTTTCAGATGATCATGGGTTACAGATAAAATTGGTGGAATGTTTGATGTTGCAGGCTTTCCATCTAAGTTATTTTGGATATTATATATTTTGAATCTCTTTTATTTCATGAATAACGGGATAAATTTTCATCTTCAAGGTGTCAAATATATTTCAAATGTTACAACTGGAATCAGTGATAACTTTTGTAAATAAGTAAAATTTATTTTGCTATTCATGTTCCGTTATGCCAAAGGTTCCGGCGAAAGCAAGTATTTTCATAAATATTTTTTAATTTTGTTGAAGTATTGCACAGAAATTCCATATCAAACATTTACTGTACTGAGACAATTCCACGAAACAGCATCGGTGGTAACTTCTAGGCCGTTAAAGTTGTATCAGAATCTGGTCAAGCGCAATAAGGGGACAGCACCGTTAAAAGCATAAATAATCTGGAAAACCATTATCAGTAATTAACATTGAAGAGAATTCAACTGCGAATAATTTCGAACGAACAAGATCGATTCTCGTGTAGAGTACAGCTACAAGTCGCTCATTAATTTTCCTTCTACGTGCTGAGCGACTAAAATGTTACATAAACGCGACTGGCCGAGTACGATTCCTGAAAAACGGAGGAAGGTCTCTAATTGCCGTCAATGACGTTGCACACGGAACGTTTATGTGGACAAAATGAAAAAAAAGACGCGAAACGATCTCTAATTTACGGCTGTTTGAGCGTTTCACGGTCGACAATTATAATGGATCAGGTACCCTTTTTCCCACGCGAAGAACCCTGAAACTGAATCTATTGATGAATCAGGTCTCATTCATGAGATGGTACTGTTTAGGATGGCATTCTCGGAACGAGGATTTACGAAAGAATTTCTTGAGAAAAGCATTTAATTTTAGTGGATCTCGTAATGTCACTCAGGGTTTCGTAACCTTTAATTGTGTTATGAAATTACTGAGTGGGTTTATGACAAGAATACTTGGTGATCAATTTTTAAATACGTTACGTCAAAAAGTAGCGCGAATCGTTTAATGACGCTCAAAATATGTATAATTTATTGTATCAGCTTCGCAGTAGGCTCATTCCAAAATCACAGCAAGAAACCACGCAATCATGAAAAACATTTAATTTGGAGAAATCAACTCCTTCATTGATCGCGAATTCTCCATTCAATCCAGTCACTTAAGTATATAAGAGTCAAATACATGAAGAGAAATAAGCTGAAAACTCGTATATATTTTCGCTTTAACGTTCTGAAACTTTCATGATATATCTTGCCCGCATCGTAACTAATTCCAAACATACATAAATTTACTTAATGTCGTAGCCAATAGAGAGAAATTCATTCTGCACACGTCCTTCACCCTGTTTTAAGTTTTCAAACAGCTTTTGAAATATTCTGTAGTTTTGCCTTTTTTCAAATTTTGTTATTCTTACGACCTTGAATTTAATATACTCTCAAATAAAAGAAAAACCCATCCGTCTCTATACATGTCTATCTTATCTAGGGCACCCTACAGACAAAATATTTCGTTCATTTCATAAATAAAATATAAATCATTATTCATCAAGATGAATAATAACTTAGCTTTATTCATCAAAATTTAAGACCGTACGGGACAAATTCCAAAGTTCTGGAGTTTACAAACTCAAATGTGACGACTGCAATGTGTTATATACACACATCGTCAAAAATCTTGGCCCCTTATCAACGCTCAACTTGTTGAATGTAACATGATAATTTTTTGTGTGTGGGATCTTCACTACCTTATCACTTAAATGAAAACAATAAGCCAGCAAAATATGTTTCTTGTTCGGGAGAATACAGGTGTATTCGAAGTTAATCAGTTTTCAGCGAATAACGTGAGTTGTAAAATTGAGAATATTCCGTGAATAATGCTGGGACATCAAATTTCTCAGTTTGACCGGATAAGAATAATAGCCCTACATCAAGAAGCTTTGTCGAACCACCAAATTGCGTAACGTTTGAATATTAAACGGACTTCAGTAAGGCATATTGTGGCCCTTTTCCTGGAAACCGGCAGCGTTGCCCGGAGACCAGTGCTCGGTCGACCCAGAGTAACATCTGCAAGGAAGGAACCATCATATCGCAAATGTTACACGTAGAAATCGAACGGTATCTGTAACAGCCCTTCGAAGTAATTTCAGGACCTATAGACGGGTAGTCTCAACCAGTACTATAAGGAGACGGTTGCATTCCTCAAATTTATGGGGAAACAGACCTTTAAGAGTACCTCGGCTATCACCTGAGCATAGAGCTACCTGTCGGCACTGGACAGAACACCAGCAAAACTGACTATTACCACAATGGCGCAACGTATTTTTTTCGGACGAGTCACGATTCGGTTTACAAAGTGATAGTGAAAGAGAAAGGGTTTGGAGAGGTCCAGGCAGACTAGAGCGACTCAATTTCGCCCCGGAAGTTGTGCCCTTTCAAGGCGGATCAATAATGTGCTAGGGGTATAATATTCGGTCGCCGTACCCCTTTCATTATCGTTGAACGAACAATGACTGGTGTCATCTACGTAGAAAACATCATTGAACCAATCATTGTTCCTCTGCACAACGAATTTGGGGATAATTTCATTTATCAGGATGATAACGCCCCACCACACCGCACATGAATGGTTCAAAACATTCTTCAAGAGAACAATATCCAGAGAATGAACTGGCCAGCAAACTCAACAGACATTAATCCAATTGAACACGTATGGGATTACTTAGGGAGAGCAATATCTCCAAAACCCACCTTCAATTTTTCAGGAATTGAGTTAAGCCCCTCAGGAAGAATGGAACGATATGCCTGAAAATTTAATTAATGACTTGATTCGTAGAATGCCTAGCTGTATTGGGCAGTTGATTGAAAAAAGAATTTGTTGTTTTTTTATTTTGGTACTTTGTATGGAGTGTTAATTTCATATTTCTACTAAATTCAATTCTACAAAGTTTTTGAGAAATTTTCTTATAAAATTTGAATTTGTGGCGAGGTTAACAGAACAAATCTGTATGATATTGAAAATATTGTAATAAGCCTTCTATCAAGTAAACGAAACTGTTTTTATATTTTCTTTCATTGTCTTTAGTGGTACATTCTGTCAAGAAAGTACCGGGAATTATCCTTTTAAATCTGGCGGGGCAATGAGGTAGGTAACATTTTTTTTCCTGGGTTGGTACCACTGTCCTTAATTACTATGCCAAGCTTGAGCGGGATCTGTCAACTAGTGTGTTTGCAACAGCTGATTAAGTCAGTCAATGTCAGAGTGCGTGCCGATTTTTACTATGGGTGATTACGTTGAGCAAAGAATTTGTTTAAAGTTTTGTGTTGCAAATGAATTTTCGTGTGCCGATGCATTGAAAATGTTGCAAAAGGCCTTTGGTGATAATGCTCTATCGAAAACTCGTGCATATTGGTGGTACAGAGCTTTCAAGGACGGTCGTGAAGTGGTCGCCCATCGACGGCTTCGATCGAAGATAACGTCGATACAATTAAGGAAAGGGTGCTGAAAAACCGTCGTACCAGCTTGAGAGAGATAGCACCTGATCTTGAGATATCCCACGAGTCCGCACGTACGATTTTGATTGATATTTTGGGCATGAGAAAGGGGGCCGCACGATTCGTACCGAAAGACCTGAATTTTCTTCAAAAACGTCATCGCGAACAGGTTGCTTCAGACATGCTGGATCGCTGTAATTCCGATTCTACATTCATGGAGAGCACTATAACTGGTGATGAGACCTGGGTCTACGAGTACGATATGCAAACAAGCCAGCAATCATCGGAATGGGTGGCAAAAAATGAGCCGAAACCGAAAAAACCACGTCAAAGCCGCTCGAAAATGAAGGTGATGCTCATTGTTTTCTTCGATATCCGTGGCGTGGTGCACTACGAATTCGTTCCAGAGGGTCAGACGGTAAACAAGGAGTATTACCTAGGCGTTATGAAACGTTCGCGTGAGCGTATCCGTAAGAAGCGGCCAAATTTGTGAGCGAACAACTCATGGATTTTGCATGACGATAACGCGCCTTCTCACCGAGCTACGATTGTGACTGACTTTCTCGCCAAAAACTCAACAAACGTGCTTCAGAAACCACCGTATTCGCCGGATTTGGCTCCCTGCGACTTTTTCCTCTTCCCAAAACTAAAATTGCCCCTTCGTGGCACCCGTTTTGAGTCGATTGAAGCCATAAAACAAAATTCGGCGCAAGAGCTAAAGTCCATCCCGGAAAGCGCCTATAAAAAATGTTTCGATAATTGGAAGTGCCGTTGGCATAGATGTATTGGAGCAAATGGAGCCTATTTTGAAGGCGACCCAATAAATTTTGACGATTAAATGTAAAAATGTTGTTTTAATTGAAAATTCCCGGTACTTTCTTGACAGAGTAGTAAGTGTAGAAAGGGTTCAGTATTCAAATCAAATATAATGAAAATTTAATGGAACAATGAATAAAATAAATTCAAAAGATTGACCTTCGAGATGAAGGAAATCTTAGGAAATTTTCTCGTGAATCAAGAACTACATGAGTTGAAAAATATGGCCCATTGTGTTGAGTCGTGTAATAAGAAAATAATTACGCAAATAGTCGTATTTCAGCAGAGCAACTTGATAGATATACAGAGGCGGAACGTTATGCAATATCATTCGAGACATTACTTTCTTGTTAATATGCAAACGAATGCAAATCTAAAGACAATAAAACTAACGATGAACACGATAAAGTAGTCATATTCTAAGAAAGCAGCCAGTAACTGTCAACTTGTTTCTAATTCATTACTGGCTACTGCATATCCCACCGAGGACATTTACGTATACTTATACGGTAAATCTACAATTACCAGTTTTTCTCTACAATCAATCGTGATTTTTATCTGATCGCTATTCATCTGGGTACGAAATGTAACTGTTGATTCTACTTAAAATTGGAATAGGTACAGTTCCGTATGGTTGGTAAAAAAAATTCAAGAAAGTATGTGTATATTGTGAACAGAAAGAAAATATTATATTACATAACAAGGACGAAGAGCTTAACATTACTGCGTCCGCATAAAGGGATTTTAAACCTCCAATACCATTGAATAATTTTCTTCCTTTTTATCTTCAGAGAAACCTATTGTTTATTCACACATTTTCCAGAAAAGTATGTTGAAATTTAAATATCAAAACAGATTTAATCTGTTAGCCTCCTATAAATTTTAATTTAAAAAAAAATTTATTCGAAAACTTTTAGAATTGAGTCAATGTCTTATAAGCACTGTTTATATTTAATAGACATATAAAATCAAAACTCATTATATAATATCAAATGGAATAAATGAACCCAACAAATATGAATGGCCAATTAAAATAAATAAATAAATATTTGAGGGAGACAAAATTTTGTTTCTTATCTTATATTTATGAAAACACAATCTTTTTCAAAAATCCAAAACGTAATTTTAAGAACTTCTCCAAAACTAATTTATTTG
The DNA here is from genome assembly GCA_034642435.1 of Megalocaria dilatata. NCBI lineage: Eukaryota > Metazoa > Arthropoda > Insecta > Coleoptera > Coccinellidae > Megalocaria > Megalocaria dilatata. Next base: position 29,413,863 of record CM067858.1, read on the forward strand.
GAGTATTTAATATATTTGAATAAGTTACTTCAAAACATGTTGCACATTCTCAAAAGAACAATTAGAAATCAAAAAAAGGCTTCGTCAATTCAACATAACATTTAAAAAATGAAATCAATTAACAATAAATAACTAACACGTAATACCTCGTGGTATCCCCGTTGAACAAACACTAAAATTAGAGAACTTTAAACTAGTTGATATTCTATGTTCTATGTTCATCACATAAGCTTGTATTTTATGGCCTTAGTTAAAATAAGTATTTTTAAAAAAGATTTAGTTCTAATGAATATAATAAGATCAGAAACACTCAAATATTTATTTATTAATTTTAATTGACAATTCATATTTGTTGGGTTTATTTTATATGTCATTAAAAATAAGCAGTGCTTATAGGGCATTAATTTAATTCTGAAAGATTTTCAATAACATTTTTTTAAATTGAAATTTATAGGAGGCTAACAGATTAAATCTGTTTCGATATTAAAATTTTGTAATATTCCTTCTATCAAGTGAAAAACCTCTTCTTATTATTCCATTTCATATATAATATATATTTCATCTCATATATAATATATAATTATCTTTAGGTTTTAAATTTCATTATATAAATATCATAGATATCAATATCATACAAGCTTGTGTGATCCGATGAAGTTTAAATAAAAAGAGGGGTTCGACAAGGGTGTGTTCTTTCTCCATTGTTATTCAACATATATTCAGAACACATTTTTCAACAAGCTCAGGGAAATTTCCTTGACGGTTTAAGTATCAATGGCGAATGTATTAATAATATAAGATGTGCGGATGATACAGTTGTTATCTAGAACTATCTGGAAGGACTTCAAAGATTGCTGAACTGGGTGGTAGGGGTGAGTGAAATATATGGACTAAGGATGAATACAGGGAAGACCAAATTCATGATTATATCTAGAAGTAAATGTATGGAAGGCCAGCTACTGATACATGGCAGACCCATCCAAAGAGTTAGTAGTTATGTCTATTTGGGAACAAATTCAATTGAAGAATGGGACCATTCGATTGAGAAAAGATGCCTAATTTAAAAGGCCCACGCCATATTTCTTAGAATATCAAAACTGTTCAAAAGTAGAGACCTGTGTTTGACCACCAAAGTACGAGTATTAAGATGCTTTGTGTTTTCAACCCTCCTGTGTGGTGTGGAGCCCTGGACATTATCTGCAACATCCTGCAAAAAAAAGAAACATTTGAATTCTGGTCCTAACGTCGAACTTTGAAGATTTCATGGGTGGAGCATATTACCAACGAGAAAATGCTCCATAGAATAAAGAAAGAAAAGGAAATTCTTTATCAATTGAAAAAACGTATACTTGGATATCTTGGTCACATCTTGAGGTATCCCGAAATATACCGACTTTTGCAGCTTATACTCCAGACCAAAGGAAGTGTCAGCAGACGAAGGATCTCATGGTTGAGAAATCTCCTAGTATTTATGGTTATATACATTGACTGTGGGTTTATTCCGTGAGGCGGAAGATAAAGGCTTTATACCGTATTGCCATTATGCTCGCCAACATCCGTGAAAGATAGGCACCAACAGAAAAACAGAAGAAGAAGAAGTTTTAAAAATTTAAGGGTTGGGATATTCAAACCTAAACTTTCAAATTCCGTTTGAATGCAATAAAGAAGGAAGTAGGTTCAAGATACAAACCAATGCGAAAGCGCGATTGACAGTTCAAACTTAGCTACCTTACCATGAAGCTTTTAGAATGAGAAATGTTTCATTGCATTATCACAAATGCCGACAATATACTGATAACAAAATAATAAAATGAGCATTATCCAGAAATAAAGTCCAATTCACATTCAAAATGAAACAGTGTAAAAGTCTGAATTCTAACATTATTCTCTGAACTAATAACAAAGAACTTTGTGTTACGTCGTCAAGTGCAATAACTGGATCAATTCTCCAAAACCTCTACAAAGTTAATCTGAAAAATTACTTGATAATTTTTCGAAATTAAATTGAATAACAGATCTTAGAAACACTGTTTCACTTGATAGGGATCTACAGGATATCCCAACGAAAATTTGACCCCCCCAGAACTCAGAAACGAAGAATTCTCGAAGATTCTAAAAAAACAAGTCGACTTCTGTTTTGAGGCTGACGAATTTCCATCATGAGTTTGTTCCGAAAAAACCATCCTCATAAAGATGGCATCAACCCCAAAATTTTTTGAATAGGGAAGAGATGTCGAGTGTTGGTTAATTTGGAAAGTTATTGTGTACAACCCATTTAAAATTTTGAGAATCGGTTCATTATTCACGAAATAATGTAATATTCAACTTACCGTCAAAAGGTGATGTTGAACAGACAGTTGAACTGCGCAAACTCAAGAACCAAAGAGTTTTGAAGAATCCAAAAATAATTTTCAAGTTCTGTATTGAGGAGAAAGAATTTCTATGATGACATTGTTCCGAAAAAACCACTTGAGGGTGGCAACAACCCCAACTTTTTTTTAAATAGGAAACAGATAGTTGAAATTTTCAAATTCGGTGATTTTTTCGAGCAATTTGATATTGAACATCATTAGAATGGTAACACGAACAGAAAACCAATACATTCAAACACATCAGATCTGTAAGTAATGATAGGGAACATCCATAGCCTCAAAACAAATTATGATGCAGAAACGAACGACTGAAACACATTTAAGAAAGAATTTTCAAAAACTAGTATACATTGTAATGAACTTCATGCGTTTCACACATTTTCCCACCATGAACTATAAGAAGAACGAATTTTTTCAAAGTAAAAACATTCAAAAACTAAAATTGTTCTGCCATTAAATAAACAAATTGGAAATATTTAACTGCGATGTTTAGACAACAGAAAAAGCTTCTCAACTAAACCACATCCAACATCTCCTCCCTCTTCAAAAAATATTGAGGGTTGTTGCCAATTGTTTTTTTTTTCAGAACAATGTCGTCATAGGAATTCTTTCTTCCTAATTCAGAACTTGAAAATTATTTTTCTTCAAAACTATTAGCTTCCTGAGTTTGGGCGGTTCAGCTGTCTGTTCAATATACCTTTTTGGCGGTATGTTCAATATAACATTATTTCGTGAATAATGAACCGATTTTGAAAATTTTAACTGGGTTTTGTACAGAACATAAATAGCTTTCAAACTAACCACTACTCGACATCTCTTAATTCAAAAATGTTGGGGGTTAATGTCACCTTCATGTGGGGGTTTTTCGGAACAAACTTATGATGGAAATTTGTCCCCCTCAAAACAAAAGTTGACCTGTTTTTTTTCGTTTTGATACCCTGTATAATTATCAACACATATGTGGAACAGCTAACCAATAAAGTTCACTTCCAAACAGGATATTTGGTGAATGAGGATATAAAGATAGACTTGTTATTGATTGTTTTTATTTAGCATCCAAAAAACTTTCGAATCATCAATTAGAATGTGGGTAAGAATTCGAAATGCTTTTTCTGGAGGATGTGCTATTTACTTGTTCAAAAGGAAATGAAAAACCTTTTCAAATTCTGTGTGGAGCATTTTTTGTAATGGAATTTGTTATTTATGAATATTATTATTATTAAATGTCCTTATTGAGAATATAATTCATACAAAAGTGAAGAAAGACTATCTGCATAAATCTCCACTTGGTGACAAATACGACTCTCCAAAACACACAGATTTTCGACGAAAATGATCTCGTAAACAATTTATTAAAATGACGAAGGATAGTGATGACATTTTTGTGTCTCAAATTCAAATTATGGACATCGGTTCTACAAGTTATTTTATTATAGAAATTTGGTAGTGACTTATTCTGTAGGATTGAATGAAAAAGACTCAGCGAATGGATATAACTCCTCGGCTTCATGTTTAACCATCTGGACGCCCTCAACAATTATTAAGTGTATACTTTTAATTCTTGAATTAGAAAATTATAACAATATATTCATCTTCTTAATGTGTACAACCTCTTTTCAACTGTAATCACTCGACTAAACGTCGAGGTATACCCGAAACTAGATCACCTCCATAATTGTCGGTGATGGTAGTCCAGGACTGTAAAACTGACTAAATTAAATCATCTTTATTTGGTGGCGCTGCTCGTTTACGATCAATATTCTTTAGTCCCCAAATATTTTCAATGGGACTAAGATCTGGTGAAGCTGCTGGCCATGAAATGGTTGTCTTGCATCCAAGCTTGAGTATAGGCCGAAGTGTGGCATCTTGTATTATCTTGCTGAAAACGCCACCCCCATGGATATAAAGCATGTGCCGTTTCAAGGAGACAATCGTTTAAAATGCCACAATACTTTCCACTATTAATGGTCCATTAACTATACAGAGAGGCGTAGCATCACGCTGATATATTGATCCCCAAACCATTATTTTGGTAGGAAATTTGAAAGCTTACAAGATGTTTTGATAGGATTTTTGAGTGCTTTCCACCAAGTTGGAAACAACTTTCATCAGATAAAAAGATATTATTAAAATTATCTTCTTGAAGACGGTGGCAAAATTCTATCCTTCATTCCTTTTGTAAAGGTGTCATTATAGAAATTTTTTTGGTTTCCTTGATATGTAACCTTGTCTTTTCAGTGACATACGGATTCAGAAATAATTTTCTTATACACACAAAGACGTAAATTATTCCTCCGTTGAAAAATAAAATAATTACAAACAACATGAATTAATCAGTTAAACACGCTACATAAATTTACAGATAATAACATAAAATGAAACTAGGAAAATAGTTACTTATATGAAGGAGTGAGAACATAGTTTATTTACACATTTTTTGTTCCATTGTCGCCAGAAATTCTGCTTAAGTTGGGAAGTCGACAAGCTATTTAGGACATATGTCATTGAGTCCTTTTCTTCGGATATATTTCAGCTGCAGCTCCAGAAGTGTCCATGTTTTCCTTGTTGACTTAAAAAAATTCTTACCCCAGTTCTTCATCCTCGTTAGATCCAACCTGATCGTTACAAAACCATCATTGTCGCTTGGTATTCTTGCATCCAAGCTTGAGTATAGGCCGAAGTGTGGCATCTTGCATTATCCTGCTGAAAACGCCACCCCTATGGATATAAAGCATGTGCCGTTTCAAGAAGAAAATCGTTTAGAATGCCACAATACTTTCCACTTTTAATTGTCCATCAACTATACAGAGAGGGGCAGGTAGCATCACGCTGAGATCTTGATCCCCAAACCATTATTTTGGTAGGAACTTTGAGAGCTAACAGGTTGTTTTGATAGGATTTTGGAGTGCTTGCCACCAAGTTGGAAACAACTTTCATCAGATATAAAGATATTATTAAAATTATCTTCTTGAACACGTTGACAAAATTCTATCCTTCGTTCCTTTTGTAAAGAAGTCATTATAGAGATTTTTTTGGTTTCCTTGCTTTTTCAGTGACATACGGACGGTTTCTGGACATACTTTTATATTTCGTCGATTTCCAAATCTGTTAGGCAATTTGCGAAACCCAAGGCGCGGACTGTGTCCTTCCTTTTAATCTTACGCGGTCTTCCTGAAACTGGTCTATGCCATTTTTTATCCTCTTTATTGTCTCATATACAACACTTTTTTCCAGTTCAGTCAATCACACACATTTTTTAAATTTTCGCAACGCTTTGCTATACAAATATTCTACCTGTTTCTTTTTTTATAGACATTATTTCATAAATTGTATACCTGTTGACAATCAACAATATTTTCCATGCATCTTTGCCCATAGCCGACTATATGCACTACCTATTTCATACATTACTTTTGTCTTAGAATGTTACAAAAAAGAAGTATATTAAAAGTATGAAAAATAATAAATTCCGGATACTTTCTAGACGGACTATATATTTAGTATAAAACTCTCCGCACCCTATAACTAAAAACCATTCCCACAGTCTTCGAGCTGTTGAGCCTCAAACAGTGCCCCCTTGAGTAGTCAAGAACTTGGTGCAAATCAAAACTTAAAGCTGCTATTGCATTTGCAATTTTCATTCGGATGAAAAGACATGTAAAATTGTATATCATCAGCAAAGCCATGATTACATGAATTTCCAATCGAAACAGGTTGTCTTAGATGATGTTTGCTGGATGATCGGGGTCAATATTTTTATTTTTTATTGATTCGTTATTCGTTAACTGCCGCACATATGTGTTGAGAATTCTAAATAAAGTGAAACAGTGTTTGTAAGACGTATTATTTAATTCGATTCGGAAAGTTTCAAAGAGATTTTTCAGTTTAAATTTGTCTGAATACCTTATGAAGTCAATACATGAAAGGACCTCAGTTTTAGAAAACAGAAGAATCAAACCTAGGTTGTTTGGACCAACAGTAATTATTTCTTCTGGACGTAACACTCTTAATATCACCGAGTATATTTCTCCTGTACCATCGCCAGCTTTCGAAATATGATCCGCTCCGCACCCAAGCTCGGTGAAGAGGAAATTTGTCGAGATAGAATGGACTAATCTCCGTATTCTCAGGAGGCCGCGCGCTCAATCACGTAGATAATATTACTACCGTAAAGATCCGTCGGCACTTTCATGAATGGAGACCGCAGGTCGTGGGTTATCTGAATTTACCTGGCCCGACGGGCGAGAATAACAAGTGTTATGTAAATGAAAACAGCTTCTTTTCCAATCTGTCTAACCCTTCTTCACTTAACGTGTGCCTTATCGGACAGGTAGGATCTGACACACGTTTCAGTGTTTTAGAGAACCCTAACGGTTTCACCTGAAATGAAATATTGAGTGGAAACAGTTTTTGAATTGATTATCGTGTCCTTATTCAAATGTTGAATTTATTATACTTTTTGAGATAAATTTGAAAAATGAAATAAAATGTGATTCAATACAAGATGAAAGTTATTAGAATAACTTTAAATTCAGCATTATGTCTTCTAACTTCTACAATATACAGGATGTGTACTTTTAAAAGGGAGAAACTTCAAGGGGAGATCATATAAGTTATCTGCAACAAAAAAACTCATACAACACATGGTCGAAATGTTAATGGTTATTGTTCAATTTAACATTTCTTGATTTCACGAAATATTTCAAACATTTCCAAAAAATCAATTATACTTCAGGTGTCCTTGTTGCCGCATCAAATTTGACCACATATCAGTAAACGGCATTAAATTTGCTACAAGATAAAAAGTTCTGTGTGCCAAAAAATTCTTGATGCAGGCGTGGTAAGGAGATATCACGATTTGGAAGTGAACAAAATCAATCATATTTTTCTAATGGTTTTATCGATAAAAATGATCAATTATAGACATGTTTTCTCTTTAGCAAAAAACACCTCATTTAGTGTGCTTTTCAATGACATATCAACTTTTCTGCTAACTGCTTGTCCTCTGTCATAATATCATGATATTATGCACAAAAGTTGATATTATCGTTATTATCTTTTAAGCCATGGCTTACATTGTAATATTCCAAACCTAAATTTGCTCTATTTCGAAGCTCTTTATGATTGAATGAATTATCATGGAAATCATGAATTAATTTGTCAAATTAAAATAATTCAAACGATTAAACCAAATTTCAATAATACAAACTTTATAAGAAAAGTCAAGAAAACAGATTACTAATTTTAATAACAATTGTTCGAAATGTTCACCGCCTTGTTCAATACATTTCACCATTGTTTTCGCACTGAATCTACAACACTGCGAAGTTTACAACGTTTCTGATGCATTTCTGTACAACACAATTTTATTCTTTCGGTCAGATCCTCTCAAACTGAACGCGAATTTGATATACTTTTTCTTTCAAGGTGTTCCAGATATAAAAATCCAAAGGCGTAAGGTGGAGGCTCCGCGGTGGCCATCTTACCGATCCGTACCTTCCAATCCATTGTACTCCAAAATATTCATTCATTAAATCCTGTACATTCTGGCTTCTATGAGCTGGGCAGCCATCCATTTTGTCTGTTAGCCGAGGAAATTTCATCCAATATGTCTGTTAAGCTGCTTTGGATTAATATAATGAATTCTTCAGCGTTGAAGCGATCGGGAAGTATTACTGTTCCAAAACATTCACCTCTCATGACTCCCAACCACACGTTGATCCTTAAGTCATGTTCGAAATGAGAAACAATAGTCGCATGGGAATTTTCTCTTTTCCATATTTCGCTTATTTATCATACTCGTTGTCGTGAAAGTCATCAGTCCATAATATCCTAACTTACTCAGGTACCACCAACAGAATGTGAGTTTCGTCTCAGCATCTATAGGTAACAGATCCTGTATTTTCAAATGATGTGGATGTAACTTATTTTCTTTGAGTTCTCAGTGTACTGTAGAATGATGAATCCTCAATGTAGAACTAATTCAAAGAGTACTTGTTGCGGGGTCCACCAATCAATTTTCATAATTCGAAAAGGAGCTTCATCAAAGACAAATTCGAAATGTCATGATTTATTCAAACAGAAACATTCAAGTGTCTGAGGGCTCCACAGGACAAAGAAATTATTTCCTTATACAAACAGAGACATAAATTATTTCTCCGTTTAAACTGATCACGTTCAAGGACTAAAAGAGTGATGGTTTCTAATTAAAAAAAAAATAGAAAAATGAAATAATTACAAACAATAAAAATTATTCAATTCATGGATAAAACATGCTACATAAAATAACAGATAATAATATAAAATGACCAGTAGGAAAATAGTTACTTATACGAAGGAGCAAGAACAAAGTTTATTTACACATTTTTTGTTCCATTGTCGCCAGAAATTCTGCTTAAGTTTGGAAGTCGACAAGTTATTTCGGGATATGTCTATAAAGTCCTTTTCTTCGAATAGATTTCAGCTGTAGCTCCAGAAGAGTCCATGTTTTCTTGTAGCTTTAAAAAAGTCAAACTCTAGTTCTTCGTCCTTGTTAGATCCAACCTGATCGTTACAAAACCATCTGAAAAATAAAGAAAAAATCATCAATATAGTATGAATTACATGTTATTTTTCAATTTGATTAATTTCTCTTACAAAATACGCAATGTGATGATATTTGAGAAACAAATTTTCTGATTGAATTACAAATTAACGTTGAGGTGACTGACTGCAATGCCCCCCTTAACCTTCTCCAGTTCCCACAGGTACGCCTCAAAGTGAAGTGTGCAAATCGTCATAAAATAGATAAAAGATAGAAGAAAATAGAGAAGCGTAGTAAAATATTCAGGAGGCGGCAAGGGAACTTGATATCTCCAACTGTCACGTATTCGGTATTAAGAGAGCACCTAGATTAAGGAAAAGAGAGAACAATCGCACTTAACATCGCGACTTTGATGTTGCCGCGCTTTGATCTCGCCCTGCCACTGAATAATATGGGTCATCATATTGTACGACTGTGTGAAAAGTACATTTGTTTCCGTCGCGATGGAAATTATTCATTTTGCCGTGCAGGAGGCTTAATATTGTACGTTTTCGAAGAACATTACGTGCAGCTATTAATTTTTCCAGTTTAAATCTGACTGCAATTCATTCAAACTGTAGGCATAGGTTCTTGGTTGAAACCCCTGAAAAAACACCGCTATGTGCTGTTCAGTTAGTTTGTGAAAACCATCTTAATTTATTTACCTGTGTGTATCCAGTCCACAAAATATATATAATTATTTGGTTTCCTTAACATTCTTTATACAGATAGTCCTTGTGCTATAACAGAGGCCGTTAAATTGTCTTTTAATCTATTAGATCAAGGGTAATTCACAGAAATATTTACATATAAATAGTTGACCGTTACACTACATTTAAAGATTTTTCAGTTTACCAGAAGTTTTCTAAATGGTTAAAGGGTGAGTAAATATTTGTTGTTGATTGATGTTATATTTTATTGAATATGAATCATTTGAATACTGACGAAGCAAAGTCTCTCTTAAAACTTGTTTTTCAGTAATGTTTTTACATATCTTAAGATTTTATAGAAAGTAACTTAGTTAGATATCCAATAATATTGAATATTCTAAGTAAGATAGTTTTATGATGAAATTCTTGAGATTATGTTAAACATTTTTGAAAGATATTTGTTTTCATAAGATTGATCAGCAGAAACAAAATTTTGTCTATTCAAAATATTTAATTTATAGGATTTTGGTTAACAATTTTTATTTATTGGATTTTGTTATACCCATTTGGATGTCTTATAATGAATGTTTATTTTATATGTCATTTGATATAAGTGGTACTTATATGACATTATTTTGATTTATTTTCAGAAGTTATAATCATTAAATATAATTTTTTGAAATTAAATATGTAGAAGGCTAATTTTAAAATATTGAAATAATTTTATATACCTTCTATCATGAATTAACCTCTATTTATGTTACTAATGTGGATTTCCTTGCAATTACGGAACATTGGCAAACTGAAGAATAGCTGGAAATCTACTATATTTGGTTCATTGAAGAATCGTTAATGCTGCCGGTTAGAAATATTGGATGCAGTACTTTGTGATAGTTCATTTCATTCTACCGCTTAGGTTACTGGCATGCGGGTAGGGCTCTTTCACTAGGTGACTGACTACTCAGCAGTGTTCACAATCTGCCCAGGAAGCGGATAGTGTGGTAAGGATCGCGCATTAGCGAAAACTATTCCGATAAGTTGAACACACCAAGCTTCCACTTTCAGCTTCAGTCCAAAAACCTACACCGTGACTGGTAGCAGCGATTTTGCCTCAATTGATCCTGTCAACCGGCCTGTATGTCAAGACTCACGAACCCTTGTGAAGTCTTTCAATTAACCCTGGCTTCACTCCAGGTCTAGCCTTATCGTCGAGTTCCACGAACCCCAGAAACGTCTCGGCATCGATCCTAGTTCAGGACGAGGCCAGTCGAACCGTCAAGTCCCGCTAAACCCTGAAGCACCTCTCGAGATATCCTGACCTTGAGTTTCTGCCAACAGATAGACCCTTCTACTCCAGCAAGCGGACTTTCAGTCACTGCCCCCTCAAGTCCAACACAATTGGGTGGCCGGGTCGTACGAATACTTCTTGAGAGCCTCCTCCCTCCCGAGGTAACGCAGTATGATACATATCGCATTCGGCCATTGGACAGAAAAATCCGGAGATTTACTGCAATAGGGTAGAGTACGTTAGTTTTAAGGGTGAATCCCTGTGCTGCGACAGAAACCTTTGTCACTGAGTTGAACTGCTGGGTCCACAAGTCTACTGAATAAATTTTCTAAATGTGTGGCAGGTATCTATGATAGCAGCCTTTTGCATTTTGTTCAGTACTTCAGTAAAGCCAGGTTCTCTCTCAGATTCTTAGGAATGAGACCGATACTGGATAACACAATAGGGACTATCCGTACTCTGTTTAGTTTCCACATTGTTTTAATCTCTACTGCAATCTCGAAGTATTTGGAAATCTTCTCGTGAATAGTTCATATCATGTTGCGGCTTAGCGGTATGGCGACATTAATCAATATGGCTGATTTTGTTCATTTGTCAATCATAGTAATGTCTGGTATGTTATGTTCTCGGGTGCGGCCTGTGTGAAAAAGTTCTATCGTAATATGTCTTCAAGTGTTAGTTCTCAAAAATAGGTTCTAGAGAATACGAGTAATATCAGTCTGTGCTTATTGACAGTTCATAGTATTTAACTAGTTCTAGATGTATTATTTTTGCCACATTGTTGTGTCTTTTGAGATAGTCACTTTGGGTAAGAGCCGGACATGCTGATATTATAGGGTGTATTGTTTCTCCCGGTAACCCACATCTCCTGCAGCGATCATCTGGTGCATTTGGATCTTTAATTATATGCTTCACATAGTTCCGGGTTGCGATGACTTCATCTTGTATCGCCAGCATAAATCCTTCCGTCCGTTAAAGAGTCTACCAGTCATCAACTATCTGTTTGACAATTTTTTGTCAACATTTATGTCGTGAGGGGAGTGGTGATATCTACCATGAAGGATTTTCTGTGCCCATCTGTTATCTTTGTTCTAAAGTGAAAGACCAGAGGGTTGAAATTCCCCAGAGCTAAGGTTTAAAGGTTACAGTCGCTGATCTGCTTCCACTATTGCTTTTGGAGTTTTGGAGTCTTCGTTTCATTTCAGTCTGTGCTATTTGTCTACTCTGCATCATTCCAAGGTATTTATAGAGCTCGTCAGTTTTCATTCCCTGTTCCGGTTCTGTTGGATTCATAATTTTATCATTTGACTGAAGAACTATTATTATTATCTTATGAAATAAATTCATTTTTTGAGCTACAAAACCGGACCGAATTAATATGTACTACCAGTATCCAAATACACCTTCAAACTTCTCTAAATTCCCTCCTAATTAGGCGGATACCGGAACAGATCGTGCCGATAAAATAATCGACTAAAACAGGCACGAAACGATCTCCCCCAATCGAAATGTCCCATAACGGAGAAAAAATCAATGACGGCAGTCGAACACAAATGAATCGTCTCACAAAAAAAAGGTAATTCGTTGATACGTATCCCGGCGTGACCGATCGACATGAATTGTGCCATGCATCATTAAATTTTCGGAGACCGCGATCAAGGAAAGAGCAGTAGCTGCTACGAATTAACTCACCATATTTCGGCCACTTTGCTATTCGTCGTGGATAATTTACGGCGTATTTGGACTCGTCCCATACGGACCAGGTCGATTCGGGGAAATTTCGATTAGGAGCAGTAATTTTATTCAAATTATGCAGATTCGTAACGCTGGATCTGAGATGACGAGTAGGAAGACAGGAATCTAGAGATGTCTTTCAAGAATCTGTGATCCACTACCAAAGGGTTTTCTGAAAAGATGTTTCATGTTGATATAAACCAGTATATTTTAAGAGAAATCAATGGATCTTATTTAATTGTTAAGAAGAAGGTATGGTGGCATCAACAATGCTGCAGCTCCATATCATTTTCTTGAAATTTACTATGACCAATTCGCAAATTCGAGAAATAAACGGCCAGGAAACTTTTTCTATAAAATTGCAATTTTTTCGTTCCTTACATGGCAAGTAGCGCCGTCTTGTGGCTCCACCAGCCTCATTTTCGAATAAGTAAGGTTCGCCAGCCCAAGAACCGCAGCAAACAGTGACACATTGAGGATGGATTGGCTTTTCAACAATCATTCTTGGATTTCTCGAGTCCCAAATGTGACAATTCTGATTATTATCGTAGACTCCGAGATAAAAATGGGCCTTATCACTGAAAATAATTGTTAAGGCGCAAACTTCCGCTTCTCTATGTAATCCCATGAGCAAATCAATTGCGCATGTACATTCTATATTAAATTTATATTATACACATTCTCTCTGAGCCTGCATCGTTGTTTGTTGTATTCTTTAATATTGGCTATGTTCATTTTATTCGCGGTGCGTGGTACATAACTGATTAGCGTACCCCAATGGAGTTTGGGGTTTGTCTCTCTACATGCCACCAGATTACATCTAAGTACCAGAACCAGTGATTTGTTTGACGTCTTGAAGAATGGATTTCCCGAGGTCAGTTGTGAGGTACATGCATCTAAGTACCCCGACAAATATGCCTCTAGGAAAATATCAATCCGACAAGAAAATCTTGGCCCGTAACCGAGAAATCTGGTCTTCAGCTGCAATTGTATCGAGGTTTTTTGCCAAAAAGAAGGTGCTAACACAACAAATAGACTCTCAAAAATAGTAATTAAAACACAAATAATAAGCATTATACATCAAAATGTTCAGTCCCTAGGAAATAGCATCGACAAATTGGAACAATTAAAAATGATAATTGTGTCAGTGTATAGACTGCCAAATGGAAGTATCGGAGTATTTTTTGAAAAACTTGTTGTTCGAAAGAATTGAATCCAATAGCATCATATTTTTGAGAGGAGATTTCAACATAGAAATGAAAGAAGATAATACCACTAAAAACAGGTTATTTACACTTCTGAATTACTTTTCAATTAAGCCTCAAATCAATGAATATATGAATATATAGGGATTGCTTGATTGGATTGCACTCTAAGAGTTGTCTTGATAACATCTTCACGAATTAAACTCACAATATAACATCTCAGGTTATGGAAATCATGGAATGTCATACTATTTCGCACAATACAATCGCCAATTATTCCAAGCAATATCACTCTCGGTAATGTTATAATGCCTGTATCACATACAAAGTTTTAAGGTGTCCAAATTGAGGAATTCTTGAACTAGAATACTCATATAAATAAAATGTGTTTAAAGTAAGCTTCCATTGGCTATGGAATTAGAATTGTTACACACTACATGAAAGAACAAACACTTAAAATCTGATATTATGCGAATTTTCAGTCAATTGTGAGATATGGAATCATTCTCTGGGGAAGTAGTTCTGGAATCCAGTCAGTTTTTTTTTTCACAAAAAAGAGTAATTAGAACCATCTATAAGATGGAGTATAGAGATTCATGTAGGGGTATATTTAGAAATAAAAATATTTTGACAGTGTATAGTTTATACATATGAGTGTTTAGTTTTCGTTTTTAAAAATAAGGATGGATTAAATGTAGGAGGAACACATAGTTATGATAAAAAAACAAAAAATTAATTTATCCCCAACATAGATTATCTATTTTAGAAAAGGAACCTCATTATATGGGCAAAAAATTTTATAATAAGTTACCTGATAATACAAAATTGTTATAATTTAGGAAAATTCAAAACAGTCATAAAGAATATGTTAATTAAGTAGGAACCACATTCATTGTGCGAATATTTCAGTTGTGGGAATTTAGTTTAGTTTATTTATGCAAGAGTGAAATCATTTCATTTTTTATGTATATATATTATGTGAAATTTTGGAATAAACATTATTATTTTTATTATTATTATAATGATTATTTCTATTATTATTATTACTATTATTATTATGATATTATTATTTGTATGATTTCTCCAGTTGTCTATTTCCATGTTCTTCATTATAATATGTACTAACACGTAAAAGTGATGGGCTGTCTCGTTTTATAACGTTCTAGTTGGTCTATGTTATGTCCAATATTGATGTGTTTACGTTGAGAAAAAATTGTTTTCGTTGTGAGCCTGTAATGTCATTAAGAGTGAATCCTTGAGTAGTCCTGATAGGGGACAACATATTGTGTAGAGACTGTTAATATCCCAGACATCCAACTCTCAATGAGTGAAATGTGTAGGTGAATGATACATCATTGCTCCCGAGGTATTCTAGTTGTTTCAGAATTTGTTTCAGGTATTATGCGGGTTTTTCATTTTGTTATCTAAGCCTTTCGGGCCCTGACCACCCCAACGAAGTCAGATAAGGTATCCTTGTCACCCCTTCAGGGTGACCTTCTGGAAATACAGTCTACTCTCGTTAATTCGAAACTCGAGGGACTCTTGAAATATTACGTATTATCGAGTGTTTGAAATATCATATGGTTTGAAATTTGTGAGAGAAAATAAATAAAACTTCGAATTATTAAGTGTTGGTTAATTTTTATTTATTAGTATAAAAAATGACAAGAATTAAGAGGTACATTCGTGTACATACATGTATTCGTAATGTGAATTAATTAATCTTTCGAAAGAACTTTGTTATACTGGTTTGCTTTAAAGCACAATTCTGCTGCTCACACTGCTCAATAACTTTTTTTAAGAGAAAAAGTGCCTGAAATGCTTTTTCATCACTTTCGTTTTGTAGACAGAAGCTTTGTAAGGTATCAAATGAGGATCTTGCTTCCTTAACTGACACCTCTGCCAAAGGTTCCGATGTATCGTCCTCATCTTCATCGTTACTTTGCGTATCTGTCGCAGATAAAATTTCGCCATCGGTTAGTGAACCTGAGACAGCAACATTTTCATCCACTTGAACTAAATCAGAAAAACTCACACCGCTGATGTCAACTAATGGTTCTATTGCTGGTTCTTCATCATCTATAAGTATTGGAAGATTTTCTTGATTTTTTTTTAAGAAACCGGATTTTTTGAGCAGTTGAGAATCGTTAGGGGTGTTACAGCTCTCCATGCTTTGTCAATTAGTAAAATAGCTGTCAGAACCGTGATATTTGCAGTTAGCTGTTTGTCAAGAGATTCTAAAACGATCTTAACAATTTCTTTGCGATAGAACGTCTTAAAATTATGGATAATCCCTTGGTCCAATGGTTGCAATTTGGAAGTTGTATTTGGCGGAAAGAAGTAGAGTTCCACGTTAGACAATGTAGGAGGACTGTTGTGGACAGTGCAGTTGTCTAAAAATAGTAAAATTTTCCGCTTTTGTCGTTTCATGTCCCCATTAACTGTTAAAAGCCAATTGTTAAAAAGTTCTGTCGTCATCCAAGCTTTTCTGTTAGCACGATAATCAGTTGGAAACGATTTCACTCCTTTGAAACATGGCGGTTTCATTGCTTTTCCTATCACTAAGGGTTTAAGTTTTTCCGATCCATCCATATTTACTGCAACTAAAACTGTTAACCTCTCTTTACTATGTTTTCCTCCGTGACATTTTTCATCTTTAAAAGTAAGCGTCTTGTCCGGTAAACATTTAAAAAATAGGAATTGTCGAGTGTTGGACGCTGATGAGTTCGAATTAACGCGTCGTTTTGTTAAATAACAATGATTTTTTCGTTCGAATTACCAAGTGTATGAAAATGTATTGATTTAGTACGAAATATAAAGAGATTTAGTAGGGAACTCGTGATAACTTTGAATTATAGAGAGCTTAGAATTATCGCAGGTTTGAATTAACGAGAGTCGACTGTACCACATGTTGCGGGACCGTGCAACTGAAGGTTGGTTAAAAGAAGTTAGGTTGATCATTATCTATAAGATTCTTTCCTTTGTGCCTTGTCCATCCGAAGTTGCTCCTGGAAGTCCTTTCATATGAAGGTTGAAGCGATGGCTGAAAGAAGTTACGGTTTAAGGTTCAGAACGGGCTAAGATTTATATACTGTATAAGATTTAATTTTAATATGAATAAATGAGATAGTCATTTATACCCGAGGTGTTATTCTATGTCCTTATGAAGGGGAGTAAAAGTACCAGCTGTCTGATAAATGTTACTTTCAATTCCTGAGGGTGGTTTCATTTTCTTCTCATCAGAATGAATGTGTTGTACCGTGTTTTGAATATTTGAATTTCCCTCTACTACCTCCTTACCCTGATTTAGATGTAGTTTGGGTTGTCTCCACAACTTCTTCTTCCCCTACATTAAACAATCACGATGGGTTAAGGGTTTGTAGAAACTCCCGAAAGCAAGAAACAGTACAATTAAACAAGATACCTGAATTTTCGACCATTGCGATGATTCTTTGTCTAGTTTAGATAGAAAATAATTTCTCAGGTTATTCCTTACAGTATTGGTTGCTCTTCTACCTTTCGTATTTGATTTTTGCGATAAATCGTTCATACCAACAACTGTTATGGTATCCTGAAAGCTAAAGCTGTTTGTTTCTTCAATAAAATTAGGAACCAAACGTTAAAGCCTTCACAATATTAAAGCATATCCTGTATCAACATTCAAAGGTCGATTCTCTATTTGTTCGTCAGTATTCCAAAGTTATTCAGCTGAGCCGACAATTGAAATTTTTTTTATTCTAAGAAAGTTCATTTATTTCAAAAGTCTAATGTATATTAGTCCAAAAGCTCTACATCTAATGAGGAAATAAGGTATGTCTCGAGCTTTAAACTCAGGCAAAGGCTCTAGAAATGGAAATCGCAAGTAGTTTTTTTATATACTTTTCGATAAACTACTTTCTTTGAAAAAACTCAACTTGCACCCATATAGGCCCGTATCAATCTGAATGAATTAGTAGTTGGAGCCGGCAATTATCAACTGAGGAATAGGACTTCTAATTATATTTCAAGGATTTAGACCCTTCGGTTTTAGAACACCTGTAGTGTGCCATCAACTACTCCACAGCATTGAACGAAAGTGCCCATTTATACAATCCAGCTGCAATTGACTCGCAAGGTTCTTCCGTAAACTACGGAAAGAATTATTTTACTAAGGACGACCAGCAACAAACTGGATTGAAGTACAGTCCGAAGAGATCTGGACCTAGCATCTCGTGTGAAAAATAACATCCAGATACCGTCTATTCTGACGGAAACATTGGCAATTTGAAAGAGGCCTGAGATTGTGAATCCGAATGCATAATCTGCTATAATGTTACCCGTAAGACAAAACCAAATGTTGGTCTCATCGTTAGGTATAGTTTCTTGTATTATTCAGGTAACAGAATCTTCCAAATAGATCAAATTTTGCGTTTCATTTGTTATCCACGATTTTTTCATGATTGCTTAATGAATAATCAAATCATTATAAACATGGAAATTATATATTTGTCCTAAGTCTTCCATTCAAAATGATTCTCTTTTGTTCTCATTTATTTGCTTCGTCATCCACACGATGGTCACTGGATTTTTTTTTCAATTCATGGAAGAATCTATTATGCGGTTCATCAAGTAAAAACGATTCAACCGAGCTGTTTGCTGGCTACGAAGCAGAGGTAAAAATTCAGTAGACGCGTATTATGCATGCACGGATCTTCTCTAAATTGAATTTCTGAAAAAGTCGCCACTCTGCCATTCTAACGATTTACATTTTTGTCTCGTTGTAATCCTTCCGTTTAATTCGTCGACCAATTTCACAGGCAAAACAAGATTGATTTGCATCAGGTTTTTGTTTCATCGATGCCGGTTGAATTGGTCGAGCAGGTCAGTACTTTCTGGTGAACCTCTTTGTAATATACTCCTGAAGATATCTTGTTGGGCATAATATCCAAATTGAATAAAACGCAAAATGAATGAGATATTTTTGTCTGAAATTTGTTTCAGAAAGGCCTCATGTGTAACATTCAACTATGAAATTCGATTTTTTTAATAAACTTCTGCCAAGATCCATTAATCGCAGCAAATTTTCCGTGACTCACTACAATATCAGAAAGTACCAAGAATTGGTCAATGAAACACAGAGTATGTATTATTCATCCAAATTTATTGCATCGCCTTTCAAATAGGTCTTCTCGAATTAATACACCTAAGCCAATGAATAATCCAAACATTAAAACATTTTTCGATCACATTTTCAGGAATCTAAATCAGTACTTGTACGAATTTTCTTATAGGTTTTCTGTCGACTGAAAACTGGCTTCACGAAGTGGTAATTAAAATTTTGAAAAGAGGAAGAAGATGGTCGAAGCCATATAAAAAGAAAAATAGTGGTTGTTCGATTGGATTCGTTGAATTTTTGGCTAGAAATTTGATCAGAATGATAGTCTTGTGATTCAGGTCTCTCGGGTGGTTATAACGGGTTATCCATTTTGTGGTCCGGATTTCACAGCCCCGTTTCAATGACATATGTTGAACAGAACTGTGATTCGAAGCTTCATAAGTTTAGTTCAAGGTTAGGCATTTAACAATGTGGATCGTCTATCTACTGTTGAACGTGTGAAAATTGTGAGAACTCACTACCAAAACAATGATTCTGTAGTAAGTACGTTCTGTGCATTACGAGCAGATTATGGTTGATATAATCATCTACCTGAAGGTACAATTGATAACACAGTAGAAAAATTCGAAGAAGCTGGATCTGCTACTAATACATACATCATCCAAATGTACGCTCGACCGAAAATATTTCTACTGTAAGTGAAGGTGTTGAAGAAGATCCAAATTTTTCAATAAATCAGAGCGCACAATATTTGGACCTCTCTTACGGCACGCCATGGCGTATTTTGCAACTCCATCCTTATAAGGTTCAGTTGACACAAGAGCTAAAGCCAGCTGAACATAGAATGCGTAGAACATATGCCGATTTGATGTTTGAACAACAACGTTTGGATGATGATTTTTCGCATCGAATTTTCTTCAGCGATGAAGCACATTTTTCACTCGTTGGTTGTGTAAACAAGCAAAATTATCGCATCTGGGGTAGTGAAAACCCTCATGTAACTGCTGAGAGACCATTATATCCACAAAGAGCCACTGTATGGTGTGCAATTTGGTCTGGTAGAGTGATTGGCCCGTACTTCTTTGAAAATGAAGAAGGTGTCACGCAAACCGTCAATTCTCATCGCTATAGTTAAATGATTACCGATTTTTTTGGCATAAAATTGATGATATGGAATTGGAAGAGACGTGGTTCCAACAAGATAGTGCAAGAAGCCACACAACACGACCCCATTTGGCTTTATTGTAAGAAAAATTCCCAAGAAGCGTAATTTCTTGTTTCGACGCTGTGAATTGGTCACCAAGATCTTGTGATTTATCACCTTTGGATTTTTTTGGGGGTTTATGCGGGGGGTCGTATTTATGCTGAAAATCCTCAGACTATTGACGATCTGAGAACCAACATCCGTCAAATAATTGGCGAGATATTGCCCGAAATGTGCCGCCGAGTCATGGAAAACTACCTCACGAAAATCAAGCCTTGTAAGAGATCACTCGGAGGACATTTAAATGATGTGGCATTTCACACATAATGGCAAGGTCCAAGCATTATATTGAAATGAAAATTTTATCGATATTCCAAATGAAAGAGTGTTTTATTTACTTATGTGCTCTGAAGCACAAAATGGATAACCATGTATAATAGATGTATTATTGAGTAAGTTTGTACTCTGTTAAGAGGTCGTATGGCTCGGTACATTAGACACAGACTCGTTGGGCATGCTCAGAATGAGTTGATAATTTCCAAATGGTTTGTAGTATTCTATAGATTAGAAAGATAATTGAATAACTGTTCTCTCATTCTGAACTACATTTGTCGATGAAAAAGTGTCGTTCCAGTGACTACCAAAGATGTCCCATCGAATTTATCTCTGGAAACTCTGCAGGCCATGTCTAAATATTTCATAGGCTCAGTTTCCAGAAATTCAGGTATTAGCTGGGCTTTGTATGGATGAACATTATAGTGCATGAACTGGAAAAACGGTCCAATTTCCAAGTTTTACGAAATAGCATATATATATCGAGCTTTTTTTTCAGAGTGACAGAACTTTCGATAGGGATAACTGTGATTTGACAGAAGGTAGAAGCCATGTTGTTTTGCCATCTCTTTTCAATAAGCATTGACAAATTATCATGGAAGGACTCACGCCACAACAACGTTTACCAATTTTTTCTTCAAAATCAGTGATCCATTCGCCAAACTTATACAGCACTTCGTGAAATTTATGGTTTACATAATGGTTCATCAGAGCAGCTTATTCGTCGAACTATCGATAGATTTCGAACATCATTTTCTCTACTCGATGCGATAACAAGAACAAGACAGAGAACTGGATGTACAGAAGAAAATATTGATGCTGTAAGTCATAGTGTTAATGATGACCCAGATTGGTCTATTCGTCGACGTTCACAACAAGTTTAACTCTGGAAAATTTTGCGTAAAGATTTTGGTCGACACCCATACAAATTCCAAATAGTTCAAGAACTAAAGCCACTTGACCATAATAAGTGTCATTTATTTGCTGATTGGGCCCTAGAACAGCTTACAAATGATCCACTTTTTTATCGTAAAATTGTGCTTAGTGATGAAGCTCATTTCTGGTTGAACGGCTATGTAAATAAGCAAAATTGCCATATACGGAGTGACAACAATCCTCAAGAAGTTCTTCAGGTTCCATTGCATCCTGAAAAATGCACTGTATGGTGTGCTTTACACGCTGAAGGCATCATCGGTCCATATTTATTTAAAAACGATGCTGGAGTTAATGTTACAGTGAATGGTGCTCGTTACAGATCGATGATCAATGTTTATTTGTTTCAAAATTTAAATGGTATCGACCCAGAAGTGTTTTGGTTCCAACAAGATGGTGCTACACCTCATGCTGCTACCGTAACAATTGATTTATTGAAAGAAAGATTTGACGATAACATTATTTCGAGAAATGGTCCAATTAATTGGCCTCCAAGATCATGCAACATAACTCCACTGGATTATTCTCTTTGCGGTTATGTCAAGTCATTGGTTTATGCTGATAAACCAGAAACAATAGACGCTTTGGAAGCCAACATAACTGTTGTTATTGATGAAGTAAGGCCTGAATTACTCGAAAAAGTAGTCCAAAATTGGTCTGGTCGAACGCGGTTCCTCAGAGCTAGTCGTGGCGGAATTTATATTTGAAACATAAATGTCATAAAATTATCTTCCAATTAAAAGAAAACTGGCTTCAATCTTAATTTAAATGTATTTTATTTCAATTTAAAGTTCTACCCCTCTAAAAAAAGCCCTCGATATATACAAGCATTATATTGAAATGAAAATTTTATAGATGTTCTAAATGAAAGAGTGTTTTATTTACGCTTACTTTCGGAAGCACCAAATGGATCACCCTGTAACAATAATAATTTCATTCACATACAATACCGTGTGAACAATTTTAAACCATCAAAATTTATACATGGGGTGTCAATGTAAGATGATATGAATTGACAAATACAGTAATGAAGTATATGATCATTGTACAACCATTTCAGAAAAATTATTGCAGAAAATCTTGCCAGAACTCTGCCATCGTGTAGTAGACTTTAAGGTATAGTATCTTTTTGATCCCCATTTTCATCTTTCACTAATTCATAAATTTGAATTTATGAATCATGTACGTCGCCACTGACAACTTTCGAACAAGTTCTTCTATGTGCCAAGAATTTTAAGGAATTTGTTTTTGACCTAGTATCGAGAATCAGATGTTTGCTTTTCTCTAGATTCACTTTGAATTTATTTATATGAAACTATACCTTGATCTATTCTAGGGTGCTCTTTCCTGAGTATTTTCCTGGTTCACACCAACAATAAGGAGGGAGGTCTCATCAACAAAGAGAACTGTTTCATTCAACTCTACATTTGATGGTGGGTCGTCAATATATAACAAAAATAATAAAGGTCCCAATAGTGATCCCTGATGGACTCCATATTTTACACATTCTCATTGTGAACATTCTTGAATATGAATATGAATACCTTCTGACTTCTATTCTGTAGGTAGCTTTCTCAATTACATGCAAGAA
This sequence comes from Megalocaria dilatata, assembly GCA_034642435.1. Taxonomy (NCBI): domain Eukaryota; kingdom Metazoa; phylum Arthropoda; class Insecta; order Coleoptera; family Coccinellidae; genus Megalocaria; species Megalocaria dilatata. The sequence goes on from CM067858.1 coordinate 29,436,830, forward strand.
TTACATCTACAGTACCACGTCTACATTCGCTAGTTGGCTGCTCACAATGTATGAATAAGATCACTTTACCAAATGATCACATTTAAAAATGAACAAGTATGCTTAGAAGAAAACCCTCAACCCTGCGGCATATATAAATATTCTCGCCCATAGAAAAAAGAAATTATGAAATAAGAAAAAGAAATATGGAAATATACACTATTGTATTGTGATTATGTTTGTTATTTTGAATGACTTCGGTGAATTTTGATTTTTATGTACAGAAGATATAAAAATATCGTAAGATATTTATTGAAAGTATTGCAGAGTAATTTATTTTATTCAATATTTAAAAAAGCCTGTATTAGTAAGACTAATTAATTTGAATACTTCGATCGAATAACAAATATCAAATGTTAAAATGAAATAATGAGAAGGGGCTTTTTATTTGATAGAAGAAATATTACAAAATTTGAATATCAAAACAGATGTAATATGTTAGTCTCCCACCATTTCAATTTCAGAAATTTTTTTTTTTATTTTTAGAATTAAATTAATGTCTTATAGCGCAGCATTTGATAGACGTATAAAATCAAAATTCAATATAAAATATCAAAGGGAATAAATAACCCAACAAATATAAATTGTCAATTAAAATTAATTAATAAATACTTGAAGGAGACAAATTTTTTTTCTGATCTTACAATTATGGAAACTAATCTCTTTTCAAAAATACAAAACATTATTTTAAGAACTTCTCAGAAAATATAATTTATTTGAAATATTTGATATATTTAAATATTTAAATAAGTTACTTCAAATATCTCTCAAAAACATTTATTACATCTTCAAAAAACAATTAGAATCCCGATAAGGTCTTTATCGGTCAAACATTAAAAAATTAAAATCAATCAACAACTAATACAACTATAATAATCTACACATTTCTTGTTATCCTCGTTTGAACATTGATATTCAAATTTTGTTATAATTCTTCTACCAAGTAAACAACCTCTTCTTATTATTCTATTTTATATATAATATATAATTATACTATGTTTAAATAAAACTCATTATGCGCTTATTATAATATCATCATTATTATTATTATCCTGATATTCCTAGATCTTCTGTGGAGATCTCAGAAGCTTTTTCAGCTTGTGCGAGTTAGGAGCTCACGTTGTGTTCTGGGTAGGTTTTATTACTGCGATCTTGCGCCACTTTTGATCACAGGACTGTTAATTTTTGACCCAACAGCGAAATGGTGGAAGACATCCGTCCAACTAGAAAATTTCTTTTCCACCTGAACAGGATTCGAACCCGGACCTTCCGGTCACGAGCCCGATGCACTCATACTGAGCGGTCCACATTTATATACCAGGTGGTTTAAAGAAAACCATATAATATCTTATAATTTTCTGTGATTTTTTAACGAACATAGAATATCTTGGATTCAAAAGTGGGTGTTCAAACGAGGATAACAAGAAATCTGTGGGTAAGTTGTATTGGTTGTTGATTAATTTTAATTTTTAAATGTGAAGTTTGACCGATGAAGACCTTATCGGAATTCTAATTGTATTTGAAGATATAATACATGTTTTTGAGAGATTTTTGAAGTAACTTATTTAAATATTCAAATATATTAAATATTTCAAATAAATTATATTTTCTGAGATGTTCTTAAAATTACGTTTTGTATTTTCGAAAAGGAATTAGATTTCATAATTATAAAATTAGAAACAAAATTTTGTCTCATTCAAATATTTATTTTTAAATTTTAATTAACAATTTGGGTTATTTATTCCATTTGATTTTTGATTTTGAACGTCTATTAATCTAAGCGGTGCTCATAAGACATTAATTTAATTCTAAAAATAAAAAAGAAAATTTTTGAAATTAAAATTGTAGGAAACTAACAGATTAAATCTGTTTTGATATTCAAATTTTATCAAATGTTAATTAATTTTATTGTATCCTAAGTAAACTTCTACATATTTTGCAAGTGACACTTCAAAATCTCATGTTCGTTCTCATTTTAACGCTACAGATTTTCACAATAATATAATAATAATAGGTTCATCGGTGTACCTCAACAACTACCATGAGTTCAACTCAACTGACAAGTCGACCGGCCCTGCCTAAAACGCCAAGTCACTCAATTTAAAACGAAGAAGAAGTATAAAAATGCAGATGAATCAAACAACCATGAAAATGTAAAGTGGTTGCCGTGAGAAATAAAACGGAGGAAAAAGACATTTATGCTTGATTGAATAATTTACTTATTAAGTAGTAGCTTTTTATCGTGCGTTTAGTACTAATCGACGGCTGGTGGGCTAGCCTGAGAATTTCGTGGTCCGTTGGCGAATTTCCAAGAGAATTGACGGAACAAACTCATGTGATCTTCCAAATTGCATCTTCATTAATGAATTCTGTTCGTGAATGAAAACATCGTAATTCTGAGTTTTACATTTAAACGCTTCGTGGTATGCCGAGCTTGTGATTATCTACGTAACGACGTAAAAACTTCAGATTAGATCTAAGCGCTTATTATGCGATCTATTCAGATCTTGTTTCGACTTCCTCAACATATATTGCTTTCAGTCTTTGAAAATCAGTCATTATCCATCTCCATACAGAAAATCTGGTTTCTACAATAAGAACAACCGTAATCCTCCCTTGATTCCAGTATACACCACGCCAGTTAGTTACATTGGTTTTCAACACGATTGATCAAAGTATTTGAACGGCCCAAAGCTTCATATTCTTATCCATACAGTACGCATACCTTACACGGTCACTATGTTTTGTGAACCAATATTTCATAGTCACTCTTGTGAAGTCATACGGATCCCAAAAGAGAAAAATCGAAGGCAACTGTGGTTTTGCGATGCCATTCTGTGCAGGTTATTCAGCCATATTTAACCAGCAACTGTCATACTTTACAAAGTACTAAGCGTTCTTATAGCAATTTCCTTGAAGGAAAAATCGACTTTTCTCGACCAAATACTCTTAATTTACCAAACTCTCTGAGTTGTGGCAAATTTTGCCGTCTTCTTGCTCTAGGTATAATTGAAAACTCAATTTTCCCTTTGAATTCCACCAAAAACTGAACATTGTCTTTCTCCACAGCAATTTGATGTTGCAGTGGATATCACTGGTTTGACTGAATGAAAATTATGAAGATTTGGAAAATGGACACTCGTACAATGCGCTGAATTAGTGAAAATTCACTATAAAAGTAGTAAAAATTCACTATACAACTTATAACAGTTTCTTGCACTGGTTCATAACCTTCAGGCTTGTCTACTTTTTCCCCAGCTACTCCTGCTTCAGCACCGCCTTTTCCACTGTCACCACGGAGGTCTAACAATTTCGAGAGATCGAAACAGGGCTTCTTCAACACCTTGACCTTACGGATGTAGACATCGTGCAATGGGTAAGTTCCCTGGCACAACTTTTCGATATCCTTTGCAATGGAATCAGGCAACAATTCATTGACTACTTCCTTCAAAACGCTATGTCCAATATCACGATTGATGACTTCGATCATCTTCCTACGGATAGCTTTGACTTGTGATGCTGAGCAAAGCAGGTTTTCCTAGTAGAAGTAGGGTCTTTGTTTGGTAAATCCAATACAGAATACTCTCAACAAATATCCGTCTGTAGTTTTTACATCAGCAGAAGCTTCAATGAATGTCTGCCATTTCTTGACCATCGACCTAAGCTTATCGGTAATCAGGTCCATGCCGTGGAAGTTAGTAAGAATATTACGAATATTACGAACATCTTCAGCAATGAGTTTAAATTTCCTGAAAGACCTATCAGCATCATTGTCATTCTGGAGATCTGCCAATGATATTTCAAATGTACGTTCCTTAAGACCTTCTGAAGCGAATCTCGTACCCTGCGTTCTGTTGACAAGAGTTTTACTATTATAACTTGTCTGCTGGTGAACATGGAAGGATCTTCTACATCATACCAGTCCTTGCGGGTGAAGGGGTTCACGCTTTTTTTCTTGACACCCTTCTTTCCACCTTTCGAAAGACCCTTGTTTTTCCTACAGCCATGATTGCTTACCGAATCGAAAAAGTGGTCAGAATAAACGGAATATACTTCTTAAAGTTTGTGCAGTTTTAGGTCATTAACAACTTCACGGTTTCCCTTAGCGAACAAATCAATAAATTTTAACGTTTCGGCCAAGTTAATGATTAGAATACTTCAGCTCATACTCGTCTAGTCAAGTCTGGTGAAAATACAGCTCCTGTAGACGAGAATGTTGACAAAAATCCTTAGTGGTCCATTTGAAGACGTTCATGAGAATTACTCTTATCTCAATTTAGTTTGTACCGTATTTTGCTTAATGATCTCAGCATAAAGTCTTGGAATATTCAATGGGCGTAAGAACTACAGCTACAAGATCACAAAAACATCTTATATTTGCATGTCATGTGCTTGAAATGTATGAAGATTACGAATTTTCAAACCTGCTATACCGAATGCTGAAGTCATTTGCATCTACCTAGTTATGCCAATAAGCAACATTGCTGGATTTGTATTTCCCAAAAACGAAAGACAAATGGTCGAACAACCACTTTACCGATAACGAGTTTGGTGGGATGAGTGTTGATGGCTCAGTGCTCAGAACCTTGAGCTTGAAGCCGAAAGGTCTTGGGTCAGCCCCGTTTAGCTTGGAAAGGAATTTTCTAGTTAGTTCGTGATTTCAGGATCGATCTGAACTCTTCTTGGCGACTTTCAGCTTTCAAAGAATCCGTATGGTAACAACGCAACCTCGAAAGGGTAGAAAGTCCATAGCAGTATTCGTACTTCTGCCCACCCAATTGATGTTGGACTCGATGGGGTAGTGGTTGAAAGCTAGCGTGTTAGGATAGAAGAGTATTTCATTTATCTGGCCACGCGTGATTCTCGATCAGGATTGCTCGAGATTTTCCTCAATGGTTTAGTAGCTCCTGACGATACAACTGGACGAAGGTGCTCGAACCAGAATCATTCAAGAAACTCTACAAGAGTTGAAGACCGTTGAGGCTGGAACCATGATCGATTGAGAGACTTCACAAGGGTTCGTAGATCTTTACGAAACGACTAGTTGTTAGTGCATGAAGCAGGATCAATTGACGTATCTCTTTTTGACGATCTTTGGTTTTAGATTTGCGGCTGGATGATGAAAACAATTCTGGTACTTACTTCCATAGACTTATTATCCTGATATAATTAATACGTCTGAGGTTACTCCCCAAACAACTCGTGTACTTACCTGCATAGGCAGTAGAGTTGAGTTGAGTAGAGGTTGGATAATATTCTATTGCAACCAGTCACAGTGTAGGTTTTCTGAAATTGTTTGAACGATACTTTACGAGATATCCATATCTACAGCCATCTACGAAAAAAATAATGTATTTCTTTCTCCCTAAACTTCAAAAATATCATACATAGCCGATACAATAACCCATTTAATTTGAGTATTATGCCAGTTTTGACAAATTCAATACTGGCATCGTATTCAAACAAACTCATTGACCAAAATTGTTTTTCTTTATTAGAAGAATGAAGGAACATCTTCACCGAACTTTTGGGAATGTTTCATCTAACGCCTATTGAGAATCTCGTATTTCCCTATGAATCCAATTTATTTAACGACCAGGGCGACCCTTAGGAAACCCGAGAAACTTTTTACGTAATTTCCCGATGTTTGTCCTCCCATCTCCCACTTTTTCCTCTAAATTGTAAATTCTTGTCTTTGCCAGGACAGAGGAGTTTTGAACCAACACGAAGGACGGAGCGTGCATGTGTGTTTTCGCAGGGAGAAACGAAGGGGCCAACCCAATCAAGACAGGGATTGTATTCTGCGTCCCCCCTTCTCGGCCCAGCGTTCATGTGTCTATTGACATTGTTGCCATTGTTGAAATAGACTTTCAATTCATTAGTGGGAGGGTCGCAGGTACGTGTGTCTTTGCCCGGAAACTTCCATGTGTTTCCTCCTTTTCACAGGGGGTCCTGAAAAATTGGATATCGTCAGTGGGTTTGACTGAATTGGGTAAATATTCTGTGGGGAAAATAATTCATTTTGAATGAAAATTCATTCGCTTCAAAAAATATATGTCATATTTTTTCATATTAGTTGAATTTGGTTTATTTTTTCTATAATCATAAATCTTCGGATTAATGCAAAAACTGAAAATTCATGAGTTACGATTTAAGGTAGATGGAATCAAGAAATGAAAAAAGTTGCAAGCAGATTAATCATTTCCTTTAAAATAGAAAGTTTTTGACCAAATTTCATATCTGATGATGGGAATATACTCTTCTATTTATATTTAAATAATAACCGAGAAGACGTCCTATTGAATGATCAGATCATTACCTAAAAATTTATATAGTGGACTCGCCCTTGTGTGAACCCAAAAATACGTTGCTTATTCATATTCTCGAGTGAAAGGTGTAAAAGTTACATGAAATAAATGTTTATAGGATGAAAAAATGATTCAAAACCAAAGCTGTTAAACTTTAATTAAAGAAAAGTAAAAATTGTCATTTGAAATAAGAGGTTATTCTTGTTTGCACTTTCTTGACTGATATTTGAACTGTTTTATACTGAATTGTTCGTAGGCTTTCTATTTCACTTATGTTTATATCAGTATTTTGTTCGGTCTATTTTTATTATATATTTTTATTAATAAATCACTTAAAGAAGAAACCAAGGATTTTGCCTCCAAAATGTTTTCTCCTGGCTTCTTCGTGATCTATAATACCTAGTATTGAGTACTATATATCCAAACTTGAGTCTTGAGGGCAGAAGATTGTCACTCCATTTTTCATTTGTGTAATTGGAACGTCAAATCTTGGCAAAATAACACCACATTTGTTCAATCTAATAATTAAATTATGATCTTGCCACTTCTATGGCCATCCACAATTTCGAATTCACCTATGTATCTCTTTGAAAACCACTTTTAATACCTTCAGAACCTCTGCGGTAGGAATCCTCTTATTTTCCTTAGTTTCCACATCAGAGTCGCTTCTTTCAGAATCAGTGAGGACACTCAAATCACCATCAATATTAGCCAGACTTTGGTTCACTTACAGCATATCTCTATTCCAGTTTTCCACATCTTCACAGTTATGCTCAGCCTGAAAATATAAAAAGATACAGTTACTGGTTTCGGAATCAGTGAGGATATTAGAATCACCATCAGTATTAGCCAGACTTTGGTTCGCTTCCAGCATATCTCTATTTCCACATCTCTATTTCCACATCTTCACAGTTACACTTAGCCTTTAAATTGAAAAATATCTGAAGTAGTTACTTAGTATCTTAAATCGAAATTGATTTGCTCGAATATTTGATAAGTATGAGTGTTACAAAGTTTTGTGAACTGATCGGATGAATTATGTTCAGCAATTCAACACAAGATATAGGCAGGGTTCAGTACACGTTCCTAAAGTCCACAAAAGTATAGGACGGAGAAACCATCGATATCTGGGTGCTAGAATCTTCAATATGTTGCCAATTGACATAAAATTAATTAGTTCATACAACATATGGAAGTCAAGAGTGAGGAAATGGATTGCTGGGCAGACTAAGGAAAGGGTTGATGGACTGATAGAGGTGGAGAATTTGTGGAGTTGAATCGGGTAGAGGATAAAGGGTTATATGTTGCCGTCTCATGCATTTTGTTTCATTTTTTTTTATATATTTTTTTGTTTATTTGTTCTTTTTTCTGTTGTGTATTTACTTTGATGAAGCTTTTTTAGTATTTACACGTATTTGTGTCTACATCTGCTTTTTTTCTATATTATATGTGTGTATATATCTGTATATGTGTATGTATTAATTTGTGCATATACCTATACACTGAATTTTGAGAATAAACACTGACCAACAGCCCCGCGCGGATTTGCTTCCTTGGGGTGGTCCATGGTTTGTTTGCTATTGTAGTAATATATTGTAATTTGATAATTTATGGCAAATAAACTTATTTTTATTATTATTATTGATTAGATATTTTCCTGTTCTATAGGTTCCGATGTTTTTCTCATCAATATTTCTCGGAGCCACATAAGAGGAAGATCATATTCGTCAATGTCGCTATGGTCAAACATTCTGTTCCCACACGTTTTGATTATCAGAGGATCTAATTGTTGCCATGCTGGTGTAAATCTAAAGCAGCATCCCTCAAAGCGAGGTTGTTGAGCCCATCTGCCATGTTGTGTTCTTGGACCACCAGAAAACTCAAAAGATGTTTTCTGTAATACAGTATGGTTAAATGTAAGGCATTTTGATCGATTGACTGAATTAATGGAGTCACATTACGAGGCAAAAACATCACAAGTATTTTGCCATCTTCTGTTCTCAACTCTTCATCTGATGGATGTGAGGGTGCATTATCTAGAAGAAGCATTGCGTTTCACGGAAGATTTGAACATTTTATAAATTGCTTTAACTTCCAATGAATTCCCATTTGCTCACATTTCATTTTTCGTATTATTATTATTAATAGGAAGCATTCGAAGAACCAGTTTTTGAAAATTTCCTTTGTCATCCAAGAATTGTTTGTATTTTTTTAGATACAAGGATTATGGAAATTTTTGAATGCTCTTGGAGTTTTTGCTTTTCCAATAATCAACGGCGTAAGTTTGTGGGAACCTGATGCGTTTGCACAACCCAAGAAGGTAATTTGCTGCTTTGATATTTTGAAACTGGATCCGGTTTTTTCAGATCTCATTACATAGGTTTAAACAGGCATAATTTTCCAGTACAATCCATCAGTCTCATCAGCATTGTATATCGTGTCGTGAGTGAGCTCAAATTTCTCTATTAATTGAACCAATTCAATTTTGAATGGTCTAATATTATGCACCTCTGATGATAGTTTTTCTCCACAAATTTTCAAAAATCAAAGACCATAACGAATCTTGAAGGTTTGCAGCCATCCAGTACTCGCGGTAAATTTTTCATTTCCAGTTTTCAAGGTTTTATGAAGCTGAAGAGCTTTATGCTTCAAAATTTCTCAATGTTATAGACAAATTCAATTCCTTCTGTTTAATTAATCTATTCACTGATTCATTCATCATCATTCATTCATCAGTCTCCATTACTGAATATTTTTCCTTAATGGCATTTTTAGCGGCAAACTTCAATAAACACCTAGAGTTTTTATGACTTGTGCTTCCATTATTTCGTCACGTACCTAAAAATGTATTCAAACTCGGTTGCACTGAATACCATCAGACAGTACAATGTAATACCTGAAGAAGCCAGATCGTGGTGAAACAATTGTTGCAGTAGTACAAACATTTTTGTGGAAATAAATTACTGACTCATATACATTTTTTTAATTAAAATGAGTTTCCACCAAGTAAAGACCGGATCCATCAAATATCAAAGTGAATACTTAGATGTTCAATAATAACACTAAGATTTATGGCCCCATTTCGTTAGGATCGGTCATCTGAGCGAACGACAGAAGGTAAAAATGTTAACTCCTCAGGGTATATTTGGGATTTTAGTATATCAGGTATGTTAAAAAATTAACAGAATCAGTGGTTCCTGAATTATTCTTATTTGAAATTATATACGAGAGTACAATTCCGATCCAGTTCAAACTCAGTATTTAGATGTGAAATAACAACACGAAGTTTTATGCATAATTTCGTGACAAATTACAAGAATTTAACTTTAAAATTTATGGAAATGTACATTTGAAACTTGCACATATAACTGACTTCACGTCAGGGCTCTTTACCAATTTTTATTCAAAACATCGAGACTGAAAATTTCAGATAGTTCAAACTGTATTTGTTAAATCACTCATCACTCATCAGGAAATAATTTGAAAACATTTTTTTCAACGGTTAAAATGGATATTATAAAAATAGTCCAATTTTCTGAATATTTTAAATGAATAAGGTTAGATGAGTTGAACATTAATTTTGTATTACATCTGTCCAGAGACGTATATGTTCTCTGCGTTTGAAACCAGCAGCCATTTAATTTTTTCTAGTTCCATGCAATATGAAATATTCACCCTGTATTTGGAGAATTTCTTGTCCTCTCTTGTTCGAATTATAAAAACCACATGAGCATAAAAGATTTCAGAAAACATGTGAGCTAAATTGAAAGGCAAAGATCGTTTACGGGTCGACAAATTTAACGTAAAAGCGTTATGTTAGAAAAGAGTCGAACTATGAAATATAACAAGGTTTTTCATCTTATTATCCACTTGTGGGTTCATCAAAAAAATCCCTTCTCTGAAAAAACTAGGACCAATCAGAACTTGATTCTCCACATTTAGTCAACCCACAAATCTAATTGCCAATCAATTTGGATATTTTGCCACTTTTGTCAGAAGACATGAGTTCTTTAACACGTACTCCTGAGATTGTGAATACTCTATACTACACTACTAGTTGTAGAAATTATTATTATTCCTGTACTAATCACCCATTGCCAAAGCGCTAGTGAATTCATTTCCATTATTGTTAGTGTGATAATTGTACCTCAAGCTTGACGTCATATAGTAATCCAAGAAATACATTTCGTCATCGTCGTTGATATTCATCTTTTTTCTAGAAAGACAACTAATTAATCATCAAGATAACTACTTCCAAGCTGTTTTAAAAGTTAAACACCGTCAGAGTGCTTCCACTCAGTCCTTGGGAAAACAGTGTAATTAATCATTGCGATGAATAAATTTGCACTTGTTTGTTGTTTCAGAATACTGAAACAAGGAACAAAATGTGGTGGTAATTTAGCCACTGTACGATACAGACAGTCAAAAACGAAAGAAAATATTTTCCAATGGATAAATGAATAAACAAGAAAAATTTTTAAATTCAAGGAGGGTTATAACGAAAAATGTATTCAATTACCTTCAGTTCATCTCTGCTAATATTCTGTTTAAAAAGTCTTATATATTAATAACACGTTGAGGCGTTGCTTTTCAAATTGGGCCAATCTCTTCAATTATTTTAAGCTTTGTGAAGGCTTGAGGAGTCGTTATAGTTTCTTGGGCATTTCCGCCCAAATGAGCTCAAATAATTTCAAATCAGGTGAACATGGAGGCCACTAGATTCTCAGTCCCAGGATATTTCCTTCGATGCTTCGTAATTCTCAGTAGATGAGCAAGGCCATTATTACCACCAAGAATATATCTGCTTGCTCCAATGAATTATTCAATAATCGGCTCTGTAACATACAAATATTCATATATTTTGGTTCTCATCATGAAATAGTTATTAAAGGGGTATTTTTCAATAAGAATTTTCAAATATCGTACAACATTGAAAAATATGAAGGAATCTATAAAAATAAAGAAAATTGATAGAAAATAGAACTCACTTCTATATGAAGAACGTATCATCAATACATCTTAACCAAGTCTTGGTTGTGATCCATGCTGACTTACTTGCTTCATCTTCAAACCATTCCATGTATATATTTGCAAGATAGTCCAGAACACATCGGAAATCCATATTTTGAGAAACAGTACTTGTCTTTGAGTTTAAAATAGGCATTGTGTAGAAAGCAGCCCAAAACGTCTTCTTCTGATAACTGAAAGTGCTTCGTTTCAGGGCACATTGGAGTTTTCCACATCGAAACTTAGGGGGCGATCTTCTTCCAATTCGATGTTGTTGATGATTTGTTGAATTTTTCTAATAGGACGTTGTTTTTTTCTAGGGAGGCTTGATGATCTGTAACATAAGAGACCAAAGATTACTGGTAACAGAGTTACATGAGCTGGTGATAGATCCTGAAGGTATATTATCCTTCTGAACTTTGGGCAAATAACACAAATGAGGCGGTTTGCTGTAATTGAAAATCAATGCTGTCCTAGTGTTGGCAAGTATGTAATTGAATGAGTTGAATCCCAGGTTAGTTACCTGGAACAACATGGAAAAATAGCATGTTCAAAGAGGCAGTTTTCATATAACGAAATCAACATATCTACAGCCGCCCAATCATAGAAGTCTCACAAATATGGCCCCATCCATTGAACGCGAAGTGCGCACTTGCCCCACTCGCAGATATATTACTTCCCCGTCTTCACGGATATATAAAATGCCCAATTAAAAAATGCTTATCAGCATTCACTTGCCAACGGTCCTAGATACCTTACTGACCGAAACGTCGTGAAATAAATGGTATATTATTTTTTCTAATACAGATCTCACCTGAAAAATATCCTGATTATTCTGTATATTTTTTGGGTTCAAATTTAATACAAAATAATTATTTTTCGTGTTCCAAGATATTTTTTAATTTTCTTAATGGTATTTATATTTGCTCAAAAAAGTTTTCTTGATTAAAACTGAAATCTTCTTTGGTCAAAGTCAATCTATAATACTTGTTTTCGTTTAAGCGTTCCGTCTAGAAAGTATCCGGAATATATAATTTTTCATGATTTCAATATACTTTTTTTTGTAACATTCCAAGACAAAAATAATGTATAAAATAGGTTATGCAGATAGTCGGCTATGGCCAAAGTTGCATGAAAATACTATTTGTCAAATGTTGTCGATTTTCAACAAGTATACAATTTATGAAATAATGTCGCAACTACAAAAAAGAAAACAGGTAGAATATTTGTATGGAAAAGGTTTTCGAAACGTTAAAAAATCAGTGCAATTGACTGAACTGCGGAAAAATGCTGTATATGAGACAATAAAGAGGATAAAAAATGGCATGGATATGAGGCATAGATCATAGACCAATTTCAGAAAGACCACGTAAGATTAAAGATAACTATTTAAACGCTTTATTGGCCTTAGGACGACACAATGCGCGCCTGGGGTTTTGCAAGTTGGCTAACAGATTTGGAAATCAACGAAATGTAAAAGCATGTCCAGAAACCGTTCCTATGTCACTGAAAAGACAAAGGTACATATCAAGGAAACCAAAAAAATCCCTTTAATGACACCTTTACAAAAAGAACGAAGAATAAAATTTTGTCAACGTTTTCAAGAAGATAATTTTAATAATGTCCTTATATCTGATGAAAGTTGTTTCCAAATTGGTGGAAATCACTTAAAAATTCCTATTAAAACAACCTGTTACCGTTCAAATTTCCAAATTTCTCACCAGAATAATGGTTTGGGGAGCAAGGGTGGTGCTACGCCTCTCTGTATAGTTGATGGTACCATTAATAGTGAAAAGTATTGTAGCATTCTAAATAATTTTCTCCTTGAAATGGCGCATGCTTCATCAGAGGGGTGGAGTTTTCAGCAGGATAATGCAAGATTCCATACCACGGCATATACTTAAGCTTGATTGCAAGAACACCAAGTGACAACCATTTCATGGCCAGCGGTTTCACCAGTTCTTAGTCTCATTGAAAACATTAAGGGACTAATAAATATTGAAGTTGAACGAGCAGTGCCACGAAATGAAAATGATTTAATTCAGTCAGTTTTACACTCCTGGGCTACCATCACCAAAAATTATGGAGGTGATCTAGTTTAGGGTGTACTTCGACTTTAAGTCAAGTGTTTACAGTTAAATGTTGTATAAGTGAATGGGATGAATATTTTGTTATAATTTTCTAGTTCAAGAATTAAAAATATATACTCAATAATTACAATTGAGCTTTGTTTTTTCCAGATACTTTCTAGACGGACTATATAACAATACTTTTGACTTTTGTGCAGTAATTATGTATTTCATTCTCTAATTTTTATCTTTTTTTCTTCAAGTTTTCTGTTCAAGGTTTCATCCACATAAAGGTTTATTGTGTACAAGAAGATTCAGACATTAGAGATCCGAATTCAAACTAACAACAATGAAAACATGTTGCCTGCACAGCCATGTTTGCGTTTATGTTACTTCAAATACTCGAAGCACCAATTGGATCATCCCTTACTTACCTAAATCACTTCTTGGGAATGTCCGAAAGCATGAGCAGCTATTCAATTATAATAGTATTTATTCCAAAACTTCCAATAGTTACATTTTCTTAAACAATCGAACCCCAATCAGAAAGGAATCCATGAAAATGCAATCTGTAGAATCATGAGTTTCCTTCGGTGACTCATCTTATAAACATTTTCTATACCTTCATCAGTGCAATGGAATGAAAAACCAACATTCCATATCCAAACACACGAGGGACACGGGGGAATATTTTCCTCGGAATATAAAACATACATAAATATTGATTGAAGAAAAGCACCTTTCTACATTATTCAGTTTCTTTTTCGCATGCGGTCTGATGAAATTCTGGTCTTCGAATATCCTGGCTTTACGGATTCCACCTCTCGCCAAAATATAAGAAACGTAGGAACAGGATGTACGACTGACATTGAGGAATACCGTCAGGGGTGGATTCTTCCTTTGTCTGCTGAAATGTGAACGAGAAAAATGAGCTTATTTGGTTCGAAAAGGGAATAGCAATTTAATACTAAATTAGACAGAAGTGTTTAGACATCGAATGATTGTCAATTCAAACATTCATAAAAGTATTTTGTTAGGGTTGATATTTTTCTTTAGGTATATGCAGAATTTATCTGAAAATACATAATTTATTAATGAGAAAATGTAAGAATCCTGAAATATTTATCCGATTTTAATAATTTTGTTTAAAAAAAAATTGGAAAATGAGAAAAAGCTAATTATTGCTATTATTATTTATTTTCTTATAGTGAGCGGGCGTCTGTCCACCCTACCACTGCGTCTGCACGGACTATTGTGATTCACCCCTAATTTATATTTTCTGACGAGATCCAGTTTTAAGATAAAACCGATAATCTCGTTCGGGGGTAATTTTTTCAGTTCGCTGTCGGTTATAAAAGCATGAGGGCACTCTGAGACGATGTGCATGGCTGTTTCAGTGTCCTCAAGACATAATCTGCATTCATCGTCTTCAGCCAGACCGATTTCGTGCAAATGCGCTTGCAGCCTGCAGTGACCTGTCAGAATTCCGACAAGTATTCTTAGTTTGGCGCTATCTAGACCAAGCGCTAAGTCCGCCATCTTTTTCTTGAAGTTGTTCCAAGTAACACCTTTGAATGTTTCAGGCTAGAATGACTCGGCCAGAAATACTCTAATCTTGAGTTCATTTTGCCTGTTATTATCCGCTTAGCCACGTCATGTGCTATTTTAGGAATGGTTTCAGGCCTACCAGAAGCAGCGCAGCTCCAGCAAACGCCAGTCGATCTGCCGACTTTGATTGAAAGTTGGGATATTAGCAGCAGCTTACCAATTTGGATATGACGGTCGCTGAGGGAAAGTCCGAATGCCAAGCGAACTTGATCGATGCCGGGAGACACTCAAAAATGACCTCCTCAGTAGGTGAACAAGGCTATTCGTACGTTTACACACCCGCAAAATATGCTCAGACCACGACAAGTCACTTGTTACCGTCACTCCAAGATCGTTGTGGGATGACATCGCTTTGAGCATAATATTGTTTATTGTATGTATATGAATGGTGAGGATTTTCTCTACCTATGAGCAAAAAACACATTTATTTGTATTTAGCGGAAGCATCCAAGTAGAACACCATTCGGAGATTCAATTGAGGTCACTATGAAGTGGGTTTGCATACACTTTGGTGTCATCCGTGGAGAAAGCTTTTTTGCTGGAGATGCGTCTTGATAAATCTCTCTGGTATACAAGGAAAATAAGTGGACCAAGGACGGAGCCCTGGGGAACACCACTAGATATAGGCGTAAGACTTTTCAGCACTTGCCGACGAACTGTCGGTTTTTCAGATAGTTCTCCAGCCACGAATTCATCATATCACGTAAGTCGCAATGCTCAAATTTATGCAGAAGCCTTCTGGTTGGAACTTTGTCGAAAGCTTCGGCGAATTCTAGGAACATCACGTCTGTTGATATTCTACATATAGTCCAGAGCTCCGGACCATTCATCCAAACATATTGTATACTTTCCCTTAACAAATCCATGTTGTTCGGGAGGAATCACTCTTTATCTAAAGAGAAAGTCAATTTGTTCCTCAACCAAAATTAATTCCATGACATTAAGTGGTATGGATTGCAAGCTAATTGGTCTGTAATTTCGGGGATTTAGTAATAGGACTTCTAGCGGTGTCCATAAAATAGGAATTTCCTCATTAGTTGTACATACGAGCAAAAATAATTTATATAAGGCAATTAACTCATTCATGAAATACACGATGTTTCAGTAAAGGCAGGTAGATGATTGAATGGAATAAAACTTGCTGTATCTGAGTTATTAACGATTTAATACTTTGAAAGATTGGTGTAGGCCACTTTATATGCAATATAACATAGTACAAATGTCCGTAGCAACTTTTTACTGTGGTGAAAACATAACTAAAACTTCTAAAACATCGGTACAGAAGACCAATAATCAATGTGATCTTTGTGAGGAATTAGACTTTAAAGTAACATGTGATCATAAAACATTTAGAGCTCAGAAATTTTTTCATTATAAAAAAATTACATCGGAATCTAAAACAAAATTCAACGAGGGGAAGTGACATATTCAATAAAAACACTATTAATGGATTGTCGAAATATAAGTGGATGGAGGAATATCTTAGTAGAATGGTAGCCTATAACATATGGCGCTGTATGACACTAAATTCAGACCATGCATTTATATTGATGGAATTATTTATATAATGAAATTTAAAAGTAAAGTAGTAACAAGAACTTATCGCCGGCAAAGGCGTTTTTAGATCTCTTTAAATTTTTCAGACTGAACAGAATTATCTATTTATCTAAACAAACAGGAAATTAATCGTAAGGTGGCAACTCAAACGGATATCGAACGAAAACGAAAAAGAAGAGAAGATTTATTTAATTTTTTGCTATTCCATCACGCAGTATTTGGTGCATTGATAGAATGAATCTGAATTACATGTGATGTTAATTACGCATTGTATGCTTAATTAGTAGAAACTTAGTAAGGATGAAACAATACGATACACAACGAATGACAATTTGGTGCGTTTATTGGTTGGGCAGAATGATCGGTCTCCTAGAAAATAATCTGGTGCAACTGTTAGCGGAAATGAATTATCTTACTGAACGATGCCGGGTGATATTATTTGGTCCAAAATTAATTACACTTGTGTGAAAAATTTTTTGGATTTACACCATCTATTTTTTCTTCGAGGCTACGTCGTAAATAAGCTCTACATCAGTGTTCAAATCAAGCGCCAAAAGACAATGAAAGCTGATATTCGCAAAATCTAGTCACAATTATGCGAAAACATGAAAGAAGATTCGAAAAGAATGACAGTCTATAACCACAGCTGAAGCAGACATGACTGTCTTTTTTAATTAAACACCGCATTTTGCTCTGTAATCTTAGAACACCATGAACTTATGTTTGAACAATTTGCTCCTGTTCACTTTAGAGGAAAAGGCTATTCCAACCCTGCTCCCTGTTTTCCAAGTCAATAGCATTAGAGAGAAAACTCAAGACGCCATTATGGACACAACATTAAAACAATGCGCTTCGGAAAATTCCAAATAATGCTTATTTCCTATATTGCCAAATGGAGAACGAAGAAATGGAGTAGACGACCTTTCTTGAACTGAAACGGAAAGATAATCATAAGACTATTCAATGTTGGACTTGAAACAGATCAAGTTGCAATAAGGGGTTGGATTACTATTCGGTAAATCATTCTGGGATTTCGAATAAAAAATTATTCCCGAAAAAAATCAACAGTTGTCACGTTGAATAGAAATAAATTGAACAGTTTTTTCCTTATAAGGATTTTTATTTAATTTCAAATAGCAAAAATAGAATTTTTTGTAAAAGCTCTATATAATTTGTTTCCTGGAAAAAGATTTATTTAAAATGGCTTAGGAAAATTTCTATTTAAGTAGACATACGGAATTCGCAAATTATTAAAATATAAAGGAATCTATAGAGAATGAAAACTGATATGAAATATGAAACACACATAGTTGATGCAATATGATTTCAATTAAGTGATATGAATAACAAACTTTGAGCCAAAAATGCCCTCTACGCAATACAAAAATATATCACATTCTTCGGAACAACTTTTGACCAAGATCATCATTCAAGCTTCAGAATGAAAAATTAAATATACCAAGAAAAATTCTTATGAAGCTTTGAAATATAACACCTGAAACTTCGAAAAACTGAAAAGATGCATGGGATTAACTAAAAAAAAATTATATATAAAATAAAATAGAAAGGCCTTTTACTTGATAGAAGAAATATAACAAAATTTGAATATTAAAACAAATTGAAATATGTTTATCTTCTACAATTTTAATTTCAAAAAAAATTTTTATTCAAAAAACTTTTAGAAATAAATTTATGTCTACACAAGTACCGCTTACATTTAATAGACGTATATAATCAAAACTCAATATATAATGTCAAATGGAATAAATAACCCAACAGATATACGAAAGTAATTAAAATTAATAAATAAATATTTAAAGGAGACAAAATTTTGTTTCTGGTCTTACCTCTAAGAACACCAATTGCCTTTTAAAAACATGAACACACTTAAAGGACTTCTCAAAGAATATAATTTATTTGAAATATTTAATATATTTAAATATTCGAATAAATAATTTCAAAAATCTCTAAAGAATGTGCACTATATCTTCAAAAAACAAATATAATTCTAGACAATCCCGTCTTCAGTCCTCATTTAATATTCCAAATATCAAAATCAAAAACTTAACCTATATCTCTCACGTGTTAAAAGACTTAAGCTTCGAAATACAGATCAACTATATAATTCAATTTGAAATTAAAATTGTAGAAAATAAACATATTTCAATTTGTTTTAATATTCAAATTTTGTTATATTTCTTCTATCAAGTAAAAGGCCTTTCTATTTTATTTTATATATAATATATAATTATATTTTGGCTTCAATAAATCTCATTATAGAATGTCAATGAATTTAA
This sequence comes from Megalocaria dilatata, assembly GCA_034642435.1. Lineage (NCBI taxonomy): Eukaryota > Metazoa > Arthropoda > Insecta > Coleoptera > Coccinellidae > Megalocaria > Megalocaria dilatata. Next base: position 29,455,715 of record CM067858.1, read on the forward strand.
ATAAACCTTAAAATAACTCACACTGTTCTTTGATTTTGTTAGAACATAGATCAATCTTGAATTATATAGATGATCTGTATTTCGAAGCTTAAGTCTTTTAACACGTGAGAGATAGGTTAAGTTTTTGATTTTGATATTTGGAATATTAAATGAGGACTGAAGACGGGATTGTCTAGAATTATATTTGTTTTTTGAAGATATAGTGCACATTATTTAGAGATTTTTGAAATCATTTATTCGAATATTTAAATATATTAAATATTTCAAATAAATTATATTCTTTGAGAAGTCCTTTAAGTGTGTTCACGTTTTTAAAAGGCAATTGGTGTTCTTAAAGGTAAGACCAGAAACAAAATATTGTCTCCTTTAAATATTTATTTATTAATTTTAATTACTTTCGTATATCTGTTGGGTTATTTATTCCATTTGACATTATATATTGAGTTTTGATTTTATACGTCTATTAAATATAAGCGGTGCTTGTGTAGACATAAATTTATTTCTAAAAGTTTTTTGAATAAAAATTTTTTTTGAAATTAAAATTGTAGAAGATAAACATATTTCAATTTGTTTTAATATTCAAATTTAAAAAAAAAAGTATTGACCTTGATTCAAAAAATAAAGAAATGTTGTTGAAATCAGAAAATATCATAAATGAAAGATGCTTCCAAAATCCAATATAGTAAAAAATGATGCACAACATATGAGAAAGAAACAAACAATTTCATATTATAAAAATATATAATAACAATAAATTTTATGAGTTTATTCATGACGAATTAAAATGAATGATAATTAATCTTAAATATAAAAATTATCATTTTATAAAAGCCCTACGTAATTTACTTAATTTAAAACAATAAATTGAGTACTTCTAGACATTTAGATCCAATTTTGTTGAATCAAATGAATCATGTAGAGATAGTACCACTAAATTTCATTTTTATATTTAAAATTAAATATTTACATCAAGAGTGAACTCATAAAACTCAAAAATTTTTTAGTATATATATTATGAAGAATTGTTTATAAGAGTTTCTCCCTTCTCATATGTTGCGTAGGGTTCTTTAAAATATTGGATTCTGGACGTACCTTTTATTCATGATGAATTATGATTTTAAGAACATTTCTACGTTTTTTGAACATGGAGTTGTCAAATTGTTTTGGGTTGAACTCTTTCCTTTTTTCAGATTTTCCAAGGTGCAAATGTTATATTTGACACATTCAAACATTGTTTCGTTTCAAGTAATGAGATATATTTTAATTTCGTATAGGAAATTTTTTGTCCCATAGTTTGTGAGTCCAATTATCCAATTGAAACAATATTGTATTAACCATGTGTGTTCTAAATTTGTCATCAGTTATTAAAATTTTATATGGATTTCTTCATTATTGGAATGTTGTACGAAATTTGAGAATTCCGTATGGAATTAATTGGATTAACCGAACGATGCTATCTGATATTGTCCGGTTCGAAATTAAAACATGACACAACAATGACAATTGTGTGAAAATTTTTCTGGATTTATACCATTATATTTTTTTCTTCGAGGTTACTTCAGATTCAAGTCCTGAAAGACAACGAAAACCCTGTTGTTCGCATAATCGAATCACAATTATGCGAAAACATGATAAAAGAATTGAAGAAAATGACCGTCTATAATCATAGCAGGAGCAGACATCTCTTGCTATCTTGCTTAACTTCTCGAAATATGCATGAGCCTTCGTGTCATTATCACACACCTGAAAACTAAATTTGAACTCGATCGAATTTTTATTTTCGAAAATACTTGAAAAAGTCAGGAATGACTTGATCCTATGAGAATATTTTTAACACACTCATTAATTCAGACTCCTAATATACCCTGAAATTTTCAAGTCTCTAGCTCTTACTATTCCTAAGAAAGAGTGTTTCGAATCGGAGCGACCTGACAGAATTAATTTTGTCCCAGGATTCTTCATCAATTAGTTCAACCAAGTCGTTTGAGACCCTTTTCAAAAGTCGAGATTACAGACATTTGTCCAAAACCAAAGCACGCTGTTTCCACCAATAAGCAGGCTGTTTCCACGAATAAGCGCGCAAGAATACTCCAAGTTTTCAGCTTGTTTAATTTAAAATCTTGAGAATGTCCATTAATACAGATTTTCATATGCTGTTATAGTGGTACCTACGGAGTCTTTATGATCATTTTTTATTGTGATTCCTCATCTAATTGGTACATTAGTATCGTATAAAGTGGCATTTATTCACAACGTTCATGTAGCCCATAAATCTTTTCGTTTCGAAGATCACATAAAAACGTTGTACAAAACTTTTGAATAGTGATCAAAGTTTGTTGAAATACATTCTGTCAAGAAAGTACCGGGAATTATCGATTTTAATCTGGCGGGGCAATGAGGCAGGTAAAAATTTTCTTTCCTAGGTTGGTACCACTGTCCTTAATTACTATGCCAAGCTTGAGCGGGATCTGTCAACTAGTGTGTTTGCAACAGCTGATTAAGTCAGTCGATGTCAGAGTGTGTGCCGATTTTTACTATGGGTGATTACGTTGAGCAAAGAATTTGTTTAAAGTTTTGTGTTGCAAATGAATTTTCGTGTGCCGATGCATTGAAAATGTTGCAAAAGGCCTTTGGTGATAATGCTCTATCGAAAACTTGTGCATATCAGTGGTACAGAGCCTTCAAGGACGGTCGTGAAGTGGTCGCCCATCGACGGCTTCGATCGAAGATAACGTCGATAAAATTAAGGAAAGGGTGCTGGACAACCGTCGTACCAGCTTGAGAGAGAAAGCACATGATCTTAAGATATCCCACGAGTCCGCACGTACGATTTTGATTGATATTTTGGGCATGAGAAAGGTGGCCGCACGACTCGTACCGAAAGACCTGAATTTTCTTCAAAAACGTCATCGCGAACAGGTTGCTTCAGACATGCTGGATCGCTGTAATTCCGATTCTACATTCATGGAACGCATTATAACTGGTGATGAGACCTGGGTCTACGAGTACGATATGCAAACAAGCCAGCAATCATCGGAATGGGTGGCAAAAAATGAGCCGAAACCGAAAAAACCACGCCAAAGCCGCTCGAAAATGAAGGTGATGCTCATTGTTTTCTTCGATATCCGTGGCGTGGTGCACTACGAATTCGTTCCAGGGGGTCAGACGGTAAACAAGGAGTATTACCTAGGCGTTATGAAACGTTTGCGTGAGCGTATCCGTAAGAAGCGGCCAAATTTGTGGGCAAACAACTCATGGAATTTGCATGACGATAACGCGCCTTCTCACCGAGCTACGATTGTGACTGACTTTCTTGCCAAAAACTCAACAAACGTGCTGCAGCAACCACCGTATTCGCCGGATTTGGCTCCCTGCGACTTTTTCCTCTTCCCAAAACTAAAATTGCCCCTTCGTGGCACCCGTTTTGAGTCGATTGAAGCCATAAAACAAAATTCGGCGCGAGAGCTAAAGTCCATTCCGGAAAGCGCCTATAAAAAATGTTTCGATAATTGGAAGTGCCGTTGGCATAGATGTATTGGAGCAAATGGAGCCTATTTTGAAGGCGACCCAATAAATTTTGACGATTAAATGTAAAAATGTTGTTTTAATTGAAAATTCCCGGTACTTTCTTGACAGAGTAGTATTTCATTTGTTATAACGAATTTTCGAATTATACTTAATAAAAATGTCAGCTGCTGATATTTTTTCCTTCAAAAATAACTGTCATGACATCTTAAGTTCTCATTTGGGAAACCCAATATCGGAAGGATGAGTATATTTTTTTTTCTCGAGGTCATAACCTTATTTTGATAATGGTATCTTTGAATTAATGCAAAAATGTCGGTTCATTGTGGCACGCACCAATCCATAGCGTATCGTAACTCCGTTTTAATTAGGAGAAGGAATCTCCCTAACCAATTTCTCATTTGAACGTGATTTAAGGATATCTAGCAGACGTATTCGTCCGCCAGAGGAAACAGACCGTGCTCGACAAGGTGCAGCACATTTTCGAGAGTTATTAAAACATAACATTACAAGGTTGCTTCTGGCGCCGATTTATGAGTATGCATAATCACTAAGAGCCAGATTTTAGTGGTCGGAACACTGTTGCTAATCCCCGAATCCAAAAATCCTGGAATACCATAACTTGTAGATAATTGATTTGTTAATGAACTTTCAGAGAAAAAAATATGTTCATATATTCTTTTCTGAAGTATCTTCTGAAAAGGAAATATTGAGCATAGGTGCTCTGTTATATGAATATTATACAGTAAACCGAAAGAAAAATAATACAGAACAGTAAAATTTTGACATTCCTCAATTTTACCTCGGATGAAGTCTGAATTCGAACTCCACCTTGTCCAACGTAATCATATAGGTAACATATAAAGTCACGAAGGATGCATATTCGCCGATAATTAATCAACAAACACCCATCCTCAGATCTAAGCTAATCCTTCCTTCAACCCAACGAATTTGCACAGAGGAAAGTTAAAGGCAACAGACCATGGATCGATTTCGGCTTTTGCGGCTCATCGGTGTCGTTTGCTACCTTCCACATTGGACGAACTATAATACTTAAGACAGGTCTTCCAACGTGGACTACCTTCTGGATAGGATAGGATAGAGAACACTAACTTCTTTTACCCACGAGTCGCCACTGCATGAAATAATTCATCCTGATAATGAAAGTAACTTCTTTATGACTATAAATAATGAAAAAAGTAATCAAAAAATTTTATTATTGTGGTTCCAAAAATATATATTATTTTGATTCAATATTCAATAAGAATTGCTGTGGAAAGGTACAATAATGCCAAGAACTCTACATGTTAAATGATTTGAAGTAAAACACTTTATTTCCGCTTATTTTTATTTTTCAACGACAATTGTTTCGTCAATTACATATTGACTTCGTCAGGTGAGTATGGTTACTAACTACTTTACAAAATCTTTCTCCTTAAATACAAGTTTTCCTAAAAATACGTGATAAAATGAAGTTTACAAGGAATTTAATAAAAAAGGTTCAACAACGGAGAACGGTTCACATCTGTTTGGTCGTTCAACAAAATATTCAGTTTATGATGCCGTTTTATTTCCATTGCTTCTAAAAGGTCCAATCTATTGCATTTGTTCTCGAAATGGAGAACTTCAAAGTTAAGGTCAAAATCATGTCCGGATTCTTGTAGATGCCTAACATAAGTGGAGTTTGATTTATTCTTAACGAATGAATTCTGGTGTTCCTGGATCCTACTCTCAAAAGATCTACCCGTTTGACCAATGTATACATATGGACATGTACCACAATTTAACCTATATACTCCTGATCTCTTGTTCCTATTGACGATATCTTTATTATTTTTTATTAATTTACCTAAAGAATTTATTGTTTTATATGAGATATTGACATTTCGTTTTTTCTTTAAATATCCAGCTATTTGTGCAGATTTTTGTCCTATGTATGGTAAGCAAATAAACTTTTCATTATTTCTGATATGTGGATAAACTAATGACATAGATTGTTTCAGTTTAATTTTATTCAATAGTTGATCAATAATTGATGGGTTATACCCATTACTTACTGTTATTTGTTTTGTTATATTCAATTCTATTTCAAAATTCTCTTGTGACATAGGTACATTAACTAGTCTATGCACCATACTATTGTATGCTGCTAATTTATGGGATAGACTAGTTAATGTACCTATATCACAAGAGAATTTTGAAATAGAATTGAATATAATAAAACAAATAACAGTAAATAATGGGTATAACCCATCAATTATTGATCAAATATTGAATAAAATTAAACTGAAACAATCTATGTCATTAGTTTATCCACATATCAGAAATAATGAAAAGTTTATTTGCTTACCATACATAGGACAAAAATCTGCACAAATAGCTGGATATTTAAAGAAAAAACGAAATGTCAATATCTCATATAAAACAATAAATTCTTTAGGTAAATTAATAAAAAATAATAAAGATATCGTCAATAGGAACAAGAGATCAGGAGTATATAGGTTAAATTGTGGTACATGTCCATATGTATACATTGGTCAAACGGGTAGATCTTTTGAGAGTAGGATCCAGGAACACCAGAATTCATTCGTTAAGAATAAATCAAACTCCACTTATGTTAGGCATCTACAAGAATCCGGACATGATTTTGACCTTAACTTTGAAGTTCTCCATTTCGAGAACAAATGCAATAGATTGGACCTTTTAGAAGCAATGGAAATAAAACGGCATCATAAACTGAATATTTTGTTGAACGACCAAACAGATGTGAACCGTTCTCCGTTGTTGAACCTTTTTTAATAAATTCCTTGTAAACTTCATTTTATCACGTATTTTTAGGGAAACTTGTATTTAAGGAGAAAGATTTTGTAAAGTAGTTAGTAACCATACTCACCTGACGAAGTCAATATGTAATTGACGAAACAATTGTCGTTGAAAAATAAAAATAAGCGGAAATAAAGTGTTTTACTTCAAATCATTTACGATGAATTTCCGTCAAGTAGAGACCGAAACAATCAAGAATACTCTACATGTTAATGCCGATATTGGCATTAATACGCATTCTTTTTTCAGCTGGTTAATTTCAGTGCTTTGGATGAACTATTAATTTGTATGATTTTTCTGTTACGAGACTAGGTAGCCTGTCTCACTGGCCAGGTTCTGGAACTATGGCGTCAATAAAAAAGGCCTATTTGAGTTCCCGTGGCAATTCCTCGTCAACAAACCATCCGTTTGAAATGAGAGCAAAGGCATCTAAACTGGTGGTAGGGAAAATAGAGAAACATATCCCTTACAGATGAAGGCATCTAAAAGGCACAATAGTGAAACGTACCTCTTACAGATGAAGTAGTCTCATGAATGGAGTTTCCCTTGAAAAATTTGGAATGTTCAGGGAGTATATATAATATTTAACCAAAAAGCTTAATTGATTGATGTATCGATAACAATGACAGATACAATTATGCTATGCGTGAAAAATTAAGAAAATTACTCAACTTTGTGGATGATAACACCAGTCACCATCGCATTCGACCTGTTCAGCAAGTAGCAAGCATATAGCTGCAAAATTCCCACCCTTCGAAATGAATATGAAACTATATACCGGGTGTTTCACGAATGATTGTACAGACTTTCAGGGCAGATGCAGGGCATTTTGGTGAGTCTGAATCAGTGCTCGAAATATGTCCTAACTAAATTCGTTCAAGAGTTACAGGATGTTTTATGTATTTTATCAAAAACTTCCAATCGGCATACCTCTTGAACGCCTGCATGGATCTTCATGAAAACTTGAGGGAATGAGTATAGGCTAATGCCTAATATTTGCCCATAATGACTTATTGATAGCATACGTCCGGACTGAGAAAATTACATTCTTTATCCCACATCATGTAAAACATCCAATTTTCAAAAAGCGAAATTCTCTTCAGAATCTACAATAAATAATCTTTCAAACAAGCTTATTAGGATCAATGGCACATTCCGCATCATCATTTTATGAACCATTGAATATTAGGAATTTTCAGTTTATAGTAAACACGGACCTGTGAATCTGCCGAAGCGTCTATTCATATTGAATCGATTGAAATTCTCAGTAACATGACTTAGGTATTGTGCTGCATCTTATTTCATCCAATACATGAATGTAGGGGCAACATCAAATATTTTTTGCAAAACTAAATTTAACCGAAAACTCGGATTAACATTGAACATTTAATTGGAATATTATAAAATGAACTTAATAATAAAAATATAAAATGTATCTTATAAACATGTGTGGAACTGAAAAAAATTGACAATAAATAAGAGAAAAAATTATAACTTGTTTTCGAAAATCCCCTTCCCTCTTCTAAATATTGTCTAGCTCTTGTGATCAAATGAGCTACAGCTTTCTTCAAAATTTCCGGTCGATTTCGTATTGCTTCACATGCAGCTTGACTACGATTAATCAGATGCTCCCTGTCTGTGATTTCTTCAGAGTAAACTTCATTTTTTAAGTGCTCTCAGAGAAAATAATCCAAGCATGTACGATCTGGGGATCTTGCAGGCCATTCATGAGGTGCCCCTCTACCAAACCAATGATCTGGATAAACTTCATTCAAATGCGCTGCAATTTTACGGGTAAAATGTGCCGGAGCTCCATCACATTGAAAGTACATTCCTCTTTGAATATTGCTTCAATCATTCAAGAGCCCTGGCAAATGCTCGATTAAAAATTGTAGATATGTCACTCCATTCAGCTTGTGTGGAAGAATATATGGACCAATCAGTCGATTATTGTAAATTCCACACCAAATATTGACTGAAAAACGATGTTGTGAATTGCGTTTCCTAGTCACTTTCGGATTTACTCTATATGCATTGCGAATATTCAAAATGCCATCTTCATCAGTAAAAAGCGTTGCTGAAGATAACTCGCTGGTTCCGCAAAATAGCATCCTTGGTAGTTCATCGCCTGGCTCCAATGTTTGGACGGATTGTAAAGGAATGGATGCCTCTTTTCACGGTGCAGAACTCGCCAGACCTGACAATGTGGCAAACCTAAAACTGAACCAAGATGCCGAGTGGTGGTTGAGGGATTTTCTTGGACAGCTTCTATTATCTCTTCATGGTTTACCATCGAACTTGCTCTTTCTCGTTTACTTACTGACGGAAAGTGTCGAGTTTCACGAAGTGAGCGATTAACATGTTCGAATGGTTGGTGGTTAGAAATTCAACGATCCGGATATAGCCTTCGATATTCCCTAGCAGCTTCACGACCATTGCACTTACAAAATCCATAAACTAACAACATATCAGTATTTGAATATCAAAACAGATTTAATCTGTTAGTCTTCTACAATTTTAATTTCAAAAAAATTTTTATTCAAAAAACCTTTAGAATTAAATTAATGTTTACAATAAGCACCGCTTACAGTTAATAGACGTATATAATCAAAACTCAATATATAATGTCAAATGAAATAAATAAACCAACAGATGTAAAAAAGTCATTGAAATTAATAAATATTTGTACGAGACAAAATTTTGTTTCTGGTCTTACCTTTAAGAACACCAATTGCCTTTTAAAAACATGAACACAACTTAAGGGCTTCTCAAAGATTATAATTTATTTGAAATATTTAATATATTTGAATATTCGAATAAGTTAATTCAGAAATCTCTCAAGACATGCAACACATCTTCAAAAAACAAATATAATTCTAGGCAATCCCTTCATCGATTTTTTGAAGATGTGTTGCATGTCTTGAGAGATTTCTGAATTAAATTATTCGAATATTTAAATATATTAAATAATTCAAATAAATTATATTCTTTGAGAAGTCCGTAAGTTGTGTTCATGTTTTCAAAAGGCAATTGGTGTTCTTAAAGGTAAGACCAGAAACAAAATTTTATCTCCTTTAAATATTTATTTATTAATTTTAATGACTTTTTTATATCTGTTGGTTTATTTATTCCATTTGACATTATATATTGAGTTTTGATTATAAACGTCTATTAAATGTAAGCGGTGCTTATTGTAGACATAATTTAATTCTAAAAGTTTTTTGAATAAAATTTTTTTTTTGAATTAAAATTGTAGGAGACTAACAGATTAAATCTGTTTTGATATTCAAATTTTGTTATATTTCTTCTATCAAGTGAAAAGCTTTTTTCTATTTTATTTTAACATATCAGTATACTCAATATTCGTAAATGACGGCATTTCGATATATCTCTCTTAATGAAAATTTTATGAAAACACAACAATCTACCACTTGCTTATTTTTGTATTTCAATAATTACCCGTCAATGGTTTGAAATGTTTGAATTCAGAGTAAACGAATTTCTTCTGTGATCTTTCAAATAGCATTGTAAATAAATGATATCTTAAGCTTCCAATCTATTCAAGCAGCATGTGAGAAGATAAATAGTGGACCAGAATGAAAGGCTTATGAAAGCTGCAGAACAATACAAGAGCTAGCAGATGCCAAAAAGAAATAGGAAAATTTTCGAGAACAAATCACATACGAAAATTGATGGGGGAAGGGGTATAAAAGAATTTATTTGCGAAAGTGAAATAAGATGTCGAAAAGTATTTCGTATTGTATGCGTGTGTTTATGAATCGAAAATTCCAGATATTCAATAGCTCATAAAATATTGATGCGAAGTTCACCATTATTTCAAATGAGCTTGTTTGAAAGAGTTTTCATTGTAGATTCTAAGGAGAATTTCACTTTTCGAAAATTCAATATACAGGGTGTTCTACAAGATGTGGGAAAATGAATATAATTTTCTCAGTCCGGACCTGCGCTATCGACAAGTGTTCAAGTGCAAATATTAAACATTGGTCTATACTCATTCACTCAAGTTTTCATGAAAATCCATGCTGGCGTTCAAGAGTTATGCCGATTGAAAGTTTTTGATAAAATACATAAAACATCCTGTAACTCTTAAACGAATATAGTTGGGACATATTTCGAGCACTGATTCAGACTCACCAAAATGTCCTACATCTGCCCTGAAAGCCTATACAATCATTCGTGAAACACCCTGTATATCCAGAACCATTTTCAGGCGAAGCGGCCTAGCGCCAAATATGCAAAATCTTATTGTTGCTGCTATATTGAAATGAAAGAATATACCTCTGAAGAAACAATAAATAGTTTATTTTTATTTATTAATATATTAACGAATAGGAATACTAACAGGTATTTCAACCCATTACAGTACTCACAGAAGTACATTTAAATCTTTTAGGCTGAAATTGATGACTATTATACATAATAAATTTTTTATCAAGAAATAACAGAAAAAAACGAGAACTTGATAAATAAATGTCAATCAACTTTCCGAAATAACACATAGTTTCAATAATCTCTTGAACTGCGCAAGGGAAATACTAAAAGGATTTATCGGGTGTTTTTTTTTAGAGTGATAGAACTTTAAATTGAAATAAAACACATTTAAATTGAGATTGAAGCCAATTTTTTTTTTATTTGAAAGATAATTTTATGACATTTATGTTTTAAAAATAATTTCCGGCATATGTCCAACACGACTAGCTCTGAGGAACCGCATTCGACCAGACCAATTTTGGACCACTTTTTCGAGTAATTCAGGCCTTATTTCATCAATAACACGAATTATGTTGGCTTCCAAAGCGTCTATTGTTCCTGGTTCATCAGCATAAACCAATGACTTGACATAATCCCAAAGAAAATAATCCAGTGGAGTTTTGTCGCATGAGATTGGAGGACAATTTATTGGACCATTTCTCGAAATAATGTTATCACCAAATCCTTCTTTCAATAAATCCATTGTTACGGTAGCAGCATGAAGTGTAGCACCATCTTGTTGGAACAGAAACACTTCTGAATCGATACCATTCAAATTTTGAAACAAATAATGATCGATCTGTAAGGAGCACCAATCACTGTAACATTAGCTCCATCATCGTTTTCAAAGAAATATGGACCGATGATGCTTCCAGAGTGTAAAGCACACAACAGTGCATTTTTCAGAATGCAATGTAACCTGCACAACTTCTGGAGGATTGTTTTCACTCCATGTACGGCAATTTTGCTCGTTTACATAGCCGTTGAACCAGAAACGAACCAGAAACACTAAACACAATTTTACGATAAAAAAGTGGATCAACTTCAAGCTGTTCTAGAGACCAATCAGCAAACAAACGACGCTTATTATGGTCAAATGGCTTTAGTTCTTGAACCAGTTGGATCTTGTGTAGGTGTAGACCAAGATCTTTACGTAAAATTTTCCATGTGGGGGATGCACAGAGTCCAACTTGTTGTGAACGTCGACGAATAGACAAATCTGGATCGAGAGACGAATCAGCAAACAAACGACGCTTATTATGGCCAAGTGGCTTTAGTTCTTTCACCAGTTGAATCTTGTTTGGGTGTAGACCAAGATCTTTACGTGAAATTTTCCATGTGGGGGATGCACAGAGTCCAACTTGTTGTGAACGTCGACGAATAGACAAATCTGGATCATCATTAACGCTATGACTTACAGCAGTGATATTTTCTTCTGTACGTTCGATGAATAAGCTGCTCTGATGGACGATTATGTAAAGCATAAATTTCACGAAGTGCTCTATAAGTTTGGCGATTCTTTTGAAAATAAGTTTCAACAATTTGTAAACGTTGTTGCGGCGTGAGTCTTTCCATTATAATTTGTCAATGCTTACCGAACAGAAATGTCAAAACGGCATGGCTTCTACCTTCTGTCAAATCACAGTTAACCCTATCCAAAAGATCACTCTAAAAAAACACCCGATAGCAAGGCTTGAAGGATAATAATTTTGTTAATTTGTTAATTCATTATCTCTTGAAATAAATGCTATTTTGATCTGAAAAATTAAATTGTATTCCCAATAATAGAAAATACAGCTCTTTTCTACTTCGTTATAATCGATTTTATATTGGAAAAAAAAACAATATTCCATAAATTTTTAATTGTCACAGTAGTGAGTTGTAAAACAATCAAAACACGCGTCTGGCGTCATATTCTCATTGAATTAATTGTAAAAATTTAGTGGTATGTTAAATATTTGAAAATAGTCCATTTGTGGTGAGTAGTTGAAGAAATCATAAAAAGAAACAATACCGAATTCGAGTCTTATTGGATACTATATTTTTCAGCAGTTTTCGTATGATAGATTATATATAGATCGTATTTTGTATAAACTTTGGAGTAATTTATAAATTTTTCTGTGAAATTTGAGATCATTTTACCAAATAGGATTAATTCATGAATATTTCGAAGTAAAATGACATCTTTCATTTTCCCAAAAAAGAAAACGAAATGACTTTCAGAACAACCCAATTCATTGGATCATCCATTAATAAAATGAAGAGAGTCTAGGTGATCGTTGAATATAACCTTTCGTTTACTTTGAGAACGAATAAGCCTTCCAAAACTGGCTATATACGCCAAATCGGTAGATCTGCCGGCGACCGAGTAGAAAGGGCAACGTCGCCGTGGGCCCGTTGATTTCCGAAGCGGAACGCACAGGTACACAGGCATTTATTACGTTTATTATGCTGGTACACGTTCGCAATTATCAGCGTGAAATCTTCACACACACTCCTTCAAATTTAATGCACCGCGTATCTCCGGAACGATATATCACGTCGCGGCGGCGGCGACGGCAAGCGGCGAGGGGGCAGAGGGGGGTCGCGGGTACGTCCCCGGTCGTAAAGCCGTTGTTTTTGCCCTATCCGGCCGGGTCATCTCGAAGAACCGCGCGAAATCGGTCGTACGAACGTAAATTATTTTTATATTGCCGGTACATCGATCCCCCTGATTTACTGCCCGTTTTCTTCGTGTTTTCCATCTTCGATATCGTTATTCCGACATTCGTCGAAGATATTTATGTTGGCGCGATGCTGAAATTTCGGGAATGAAAAAATTCGATGGGTTTGTGTGCGAAAGATTAAGATTCAAGTTTAAACCTCTTATCTTACGCACCACTCAATAAGAAAAATATTTTTTCTCATTTCGATATTTCAAGTGGCACCTTTCAAATTTCGACCTTATTCGATCTTTCCATCACTATTCAAGAAAAATTTACTTTTCGCAAATATAAGTAATATATTGAAACTCGAAATAACTTCGTGTGGCTGTGATAACAGATACTAGTTTATCATTCCATTATTACATCTAGCAACATCTTCATTTTGATGTGTCATCAGTAGCTTTTCTTTTCATTATCTATCATTTCGCTGAAGTATAAACATCATAGTTTCTATATGATCTGAAAACAGTCAACTTTTTTATTTAAAAAAATTCTCACAGTTTTTATGTTCCACAGTTTATTCAGAATCCTGACACGAGTTAAGGTCTGTCGACCATCTTCAAAGAAGTAAAAAAAGAAACTGAACTTAAAATTGAAGAGGTTCTTTTATTACACTTCTGTGTATTTTTATGACGCATGGAAATAACGGCATCCAATATAGGGGTGTTCCCAAAGAGTATTTGGGAATTTGTTGAATTCTCCTTTTTCTCAACAGCTTTTTTTATTGAAAGAATCTCAAAGAGTCCATCACCTTACCCTTATTAACATTATATAGTAAAGTAACATCTTTCTCATAAAAAAAAGATCATTTTCTATAAAATGTTCTGCAAAACCGGTTGATTTCTGGTTTTTCAAAACAGACATCCTATGTTCTTTGATTCTATGTTGTAAACATAAGCCTGTCTATCTTATATATGTAGCATTACAATCATCACATTTAATTCGATAAATCTCCGATTCGGAAAAGTTAGGGTTCCTTTCTTTATTGTTCACCAACATCTTAGCTAAATTATTTCTATTTACTGCTAAATGAAGACCACTAGAGATTCACCTGCTGAAACCTTTTATATAAGCCATTGAAAACCATTTTTTTTTTCATTATAATGATCATTTATATAATAATAATAATAAAGTTTATTCATACAAGCATAAAATATAAATGTAAATGTAAACACATAATGACAAACGTATATATGAATAACAAAATACTCGATAACTAACTTAATACTTGTTTCGGGACACAATGAATATTGCAAATGACTACCAAATATCAGCTAAGAATAAAATATCGGGTGTTTTTTTTAGAGTTATAGAACTATTAATGGAAATAAAATACATTTAAATTAACATTGGAGCCAAATTTTTTTATTCGAAAGATAATTTTATGACATTTATGTTTTGAAAATAATTTCCGGCATATGTCCACCACGACTAGCTCTGAGGAACCACATTAGACCAGACCAATTTTGGACCACTTTTTCCAGTAATTCAGGCCTTATTTCATCAATAACACGAGTTATGTTGGCTTCCAAAGAGTCTATTGTTTCTGGTTTATCAGCATAAACCAATGACTTGACATAACCCCAATGAAAATAATCCAGTGGAGTTATGTGGCATGAGCTTGGAGGCCAATTAATTGGACCATTTCCCGAAATAATGTTATCGCCAAATTTTCTTTCAATAAATCAATTGTTACGGCAGCAGCATGAGGTGTAGCACCATCTTGTTGGAACCAAAACACTTCTGGGTCGATACCATTCAAATTTTTAAACAAATAATCATTGACAATCGATCTGTAACGAGCACTATTCGCTGTAATATTAGTTCCAGCATAGTTTTTGAAGAAATATAGACCGATGATGCCTGCAGCGTATAAAGCACACCATACAGTGCATTTTGCAGGATGCAATAGAACCTGCAGGACTTCTTGAGGATTGTTTTCACTCCATATACGGCAATTTTGCTTGTTTACATAGCCATTCAACCAGAAATGAGCTTCATCACTAAACACAATTTTACGATAAAAAGTGGATCAACCTCAAGCTGTTCTAGGGCCCAATCAGCAAACAAACGACGCTTATTATGGTCCAGTGGCTTTAGTTCTTAAGCTAGTTGGATCTTGTATGAGTGTAGACCAAGATCTTTACGCAAAATTTTCCATGTGATGGATGCACAGAGTACAACTTGTGAACGTCGACGAATAAACAAATATGGGTCACCATTAACACTATGACTTACAGCAGCGATATTTTCTTCTGTACCTACAGTTCTTTGTCTTGTTATTGTTGTTGCATCGAGTAGAGAAAATGTTGTCCGAAATCTATCGATAGTTCGATGTTATAATATAGATAATAAGCTGTTCTGATGAACGATTATGTAAACCATAAAGTTCAAGAAGTGCTCTATGTTTTTGACGAATAGAACACTGATTTTGAAAATAAATTTCAACAATTTGTAAACCTTGTTGAGGCGTGAGTCTCTCCATGATAATTTGTCAATGCTTACTGAACAGAAATGTCAAAACAACATGGCTTCTACCTTCTGTCAAATCACAGTTATGTCTTGACTGATCGAATTTTGAATGGATTATGCTATCGGTAGTGGTAGGTTTTCTAAAAATGTCGAATTCGAAATTACTATTACTATGACTTAAATTGTGATCTAAGACTGCTGATTGAAAGATTTTTCTTCATTTCTATTGTGAATTTAATATTTTCATTTATGCTATCCAGATAATTCAAAAATTGCGATAGCAGCCTTTCAGTTCTAGTCCAAAAGCAAAACACGTTATCTACATATCTAGCTCAAAAATGAATGAGTTTTACCAACTTACGATTGGTAGTAATAATTTTCTCAAAGTAAGAATGTTGAATTTAAAATAATTTTGTTCTAAAGACATTTCTAAGGTTTTGAAAAGATTTCCTTTATTATTTTATGATAGATGACTGTTATTGATCATAGTTTTTGACATTGTTTTGACTTCATCAGTTGAAATAGAAGTGAATAGGCTTTTCACGTCGAATAAGATGAATGTTCATTTGTTTGGTGAGGTAGTATGTTCTAATTTCTTAATTAATTCTAAAGAATTTTCAACAGTTTACGGAGAAGTAGAATTTATTATGGACGAAAGATTTGTGGGCAAATCTTCACATGAATTATAAGCTGGTTCATTTATAACTGAAATAACAGGTCTCTTAGGAATGTGTTCTTCATGTAATTTTGGCATTCCATAAAGAACAGATGCTGTAGGATTAAGACATTTAGAGTTTTTGGGTTTCTAGGTTAAAAATACTCCTGTAATCATAGGACAAATTTTTGGTTGAATGGTTTGAATTTTACATAAGAACTCTAAAACATTCATGAAGAATAAAAATTTAAGATTTCATTGATATCTGTAGAGTGTCATCCATCTACTTCATTTTCACTTTACGGTTTGCCAAAATGATTTTATGGTCTTCTTTGATGTTGTCCGGTATATTAGAATTATGGCTTCTAATGATAATATGATATCACCATGTCGCGCGGACGTGGTATTCAATGCTCTAGTTGTGAATTAAAAATCGATAGATATGATGACACTATTGAGTGTTCAAATTGTGAAAAATATTTTCATAGTAAGTGTGTCTTTCCATCGATGAATAATTATTTGAAATTACGTGGTGAAGATAAACTGAATCAATGGATGTGTAAGATCTGTATCCAATGTCCCACTGCAAATGGAAATAGTAATTTGGTTCAAATAAGCTTGGATAATACCGAGGAAACAGGAAATCTGGATCATACTACCACCGACCCAAATATGGAAAAACTATCTTGCCGCCACTCTAATGGGTGTTTAAATAAAAACGACTTATTGAGTTTCAAACAAGAAATCATAAAGGATATCAGTAATTTATTTACTGCAGAAATTTCCTCGTTGAAAGAAATGCTGGTTGCACAAGATAAAATAATTCGTGTGTTGTTGGCTGAAAAAAGTGAATTGAAGCGAGGTAAAAATGTTTTCAAAACAAATCCACCTGGCAATGAAAGATCGCACGGCCAGGCTACTGTTAAATCGAGTATTTTACCGACATCTCAGACATCTGTACTCACCAGTGCTAGAGAGGATGTATCTTCGGGTGATCCTCGTTCAATGGAACTGATGCAAAAGAAAATTATGAACGATCTTATTCACATCGAGAATGACGGCGAGGCCCAGTCTGTCAATTATCTTAAGTCTGATGGAGTGGAAAAACAAACTGATTGGACATTAGTCAAATCTAAGAGAGGACCAAAATCCGGTAAACCTAATAATACAAGCAATCCTGCTGTAGAGAATATCTCCGTCTCAAAACAAAAACTGACAAAGGACTCTAGGAAGCCTAAAGGGCCCGTTGTGGGTACCATGAGGACAGATGCACTAGTTGCAGTCCCCAAGATGCGTCATGCCTTCATTCATATATCTAGATTAAGCCCAACAACAAACTCGCAAGATCTGGTAAACTACGTTGGTGCGAGTATACCGGGTGTGTCTTGTGAGAAATTGACATCTAAAAGACCTGACATTTATTCATCCTTTAAGATTATCATACCGTTTGAATCTTTGGATCAGGCTATGAACCCATCTTTCTGGCCTGAAGGTACTGCTGTTAAGCGTTTTTTTGTGAAACGCCGCCAGAGCGCACCTCTCACCTAAGTCCAGTTGCACAGTCATCGGATGATAGTTTACTTCAATACTCTGTTCTGAATACTGAGATAAATTTCGCGATTATTCAACTCAATGTGCAGTCGATGCCCAACAAACGGAATATGCTTTCACTCTTACTGACTGAAAAATCACCAGACATTGTTAGCATAGTTGAACACTGGTGTGTTCCTGATGAAATGACTACTATGGTGATCCCTGGATATATATTGGTATCGTACTTCTGCAGACCCTTGCGTAAACATGGTGGAACTGCGATTTATGCAAAAATTGGTCTTCATGTTAGTGACTTGAAGATATCGGATGTATCACAGGAGCTAGAAGGTGAATTTTGTGCGGTGAGGTGCATCCTTGGTGGTGTCAAGTTCGGTGTCATCTCTGTGTATAGGCCACCTTCTGGGAGTATGCAGGTATTCTTGGACAAGACTTCGCATATACTCCAACGTTGCCAGTCAGCTGTGGACCATGTCTTTCTCTGTGGTGATGTTAATATAGATTTTTTGAAAACTAGTTGCAGACAGAGATCCCTTTTCATTGATTTGCTTAACTGTTTCAATTTAAGTGTTACAAACTTTGAGCCTACCAGAATATTTGTCGACAGAAATGGCCGTATGTCAGCTACAAAGGTTGACTACATACTAACTAATGCAATTATCAAAAATTGTCGAACATCAAATTTAGAAACTCACATCGGTGATCACAGAGGACTTTTTTTAAATTTTGCTTTCAGAAGTATTACTCGGGAGACAGGCTCAAAATGTAGAATTAATAAATTATGTAGGTCCACTTCAGCTAGCAATTTGTATGAGCTCAGCTTATTTATGTCTCGAACTTCTTTCGATCCTGTGTATCAGTGTTCTGATATAGATTCTGCGTATGATTCCTTCTTGGAAATTATAAATTACTGTTTCGATATCTGCTGCCCATTGAAGTATCGAAGTATCTCGAATCGTCCTAACTCACGTTGGGTTACATCAGAAGTTAGAATGGCTAGCCAAAACCTCAAGAATCTGTACTGGCTTCATGTCAACCTGCGAAATCAACGTTCGTTCGATATTTACAGAGAAGCTAAAAATCAGTATAGACGGCTGTTGAAATATGCTAAGCTTGAGTTCCATACAAAATTGTTATGTACATCCGATAACCAGAGCAAAACAGCCTGGAATATAGTTAAACGGGAAACTGCCCAGCAACCAAATAATGCAGGAACGAACATGACACTGAATATTGCTGGTGTTCAGATTTCTGATCCCCTACTCATAGCTGAGTCTTTTGTAGACTATTTCTCGTCTATAGCAGCCCAAAATATCGCTGATCGCTATGGTGGAGACTTATCTTTTTCATGCACAACACCTTCCATGCATGATCACACATTCTTTTTCCATCCGGTGAGCCAGTGCGAGGTCTTGGATACAATCAGGTCGTTAAAAAGTAAAAAGAGTGTTGGTGCTGACTTTGTTTCGGTTAGGGTGCTGAAGGCAGTTTCGGGACATATTGCAGAGCCACTGTCTCGATTGATAAATCTTTCGGTCTCCTCTGGTGTTTTTCCTAGATCATTAAAACACTCCTTGGTGCTGCCTGTCCACAAAAAAAATAATGTTGAAGATCTCTGCAATTATAGACCGATTTCCATACTGAGTGTCTTTTCAAAGGTCGTTGAAAGAATAGTACTAGATCGCATGTCTGGATTCCTGAATAAGCATAAATTATTTACTGGTAGCCAACATGGCTTCAGGGAGCGAAGATCGACTCAGTCGGCTGCTATTGACTTTTTTGAGAGTGTCTATCAGTATCTCGACAGGGGTCTGCATGCTGCTGGTCTGTTTTTCGACCTCTCGAGAGCCTTCGACAGTATAACACCCACGTTCATTCTGAATAAGCTCTACAACCTGGGCTTTAGAGGTGTCTTTTTGAATTGGCTAGGCAGCTTCATTACAGGGCGTACTATGTCAGTGAGGGTGGGCAGCCAGTGCTCAGACAAACGTTCCTGCGAGCTAGGAGTCCCACAGGGCTCTATATTGGGGCCATTGCTTTTCATCCTGTTCATAAATGATCTACCAGAACATCTAGCAGCGGTAACAATGAAATTGATAATTTTCGTTGATGACACTTCAATTGCCGTCTCTGCTTCAGGCTTAAATGAACTCAGGGAAGTTTGCATGTCTCTAATCAGCCAATTTGAAAACTGGTGCAAAAAAAATGCACTGATAATGAACATTAATAAGACCGAGTGCGTTCGCTTTCAACTGAGAAGCGATACTGGCGGCACCTTTGAAATTTATCACAATGATGTCCCTTTAAAAGCTGATGATGTGATTAAGTTCTTGGGTATTTATGTGGACAGAAATTTGAGGTGGCACCATCATGTCGAGAGGGTGTGTAAGAAACTCAGCTCGTCTTTCTATGTTATATACCATTTAAAAAATTCACTTCCACGTAAAATATTATTGAATATATATTATGGTTTGGTATATAGCCATATTGATTATTGCATTTTAATCTGGGGTGACTCTGTTGATTCAGACAGAGTTTTGGTGTCGCAAAAGCGCATATTACGTATGATCTTTGGCTTACAACCACGCACTTCCTGTCGACCAATATTTATAGAAAACAAAATTCTTACAGTACCTTGTATTTACATGTATAGAGCTCTGATATATATGAAGGATAATATGGCCAAATTCACCAAATTGTCCAACTACCACAATTATTCCACCAGAGGTACCGACACTCTATCTATTCCAGTGCATCGAACCACCAAATTTAAGTCCTCTATTTTATATAAAGGCATAATATTATATAATCACCTACCACCCATGGTAAGAGCACTGAATAGGAGAGAGTATGGTAGAACTGTGAAAGATATATTGGCAAAAAAAGCCTACTATAGTATACATGAATATATGTCTGATACAAATCTATTGTAAATTTGATATTTGAATTATATAGCTTCAACTTTCCGTGACTTGTCCCATACACTCTATCTGTGTCCAAAGGATCAATAAATTGTATATATGTATAACCACCTCTGTTAGAAAATTCATTAAAAAACAAAAATTTTTTGAGCGGAGCAGAGTTGAGAACTGAAGAACCAGTGTCACAGTGGATTTAAATTTACCATTTCGTAGAAATTAAGAACATAAAGGCAAGTGCAAAATTTTGTCATATGATTAGAAAACCAAAAAAACAATTTTGTGAGGTGAGTAACATTGAGTGCTACCGAAACCATAGCAACTGCCCTATGATTGGGTTTAAATTTAGTACTTAGATGTAAATAATAACAAGAAGGCCAATGCAAAATTTCATGAGGATCGTGAACAAGCGCATAAAATCACCTGAATTCACATCAGTGCTTTTCATCTTTTTTCCTCTCAAAACGCAACGTGTTATTTAACACACCAAATTGTTATTCCATTGTTTTGAAAATGACAAATATCTTAAATATTATCAGATTTATTCCACTAACCCCACTAAAAATTTTAATTTTGTGAAAAAATTTTATCGGAAACTTTTCAAATTTAAATTAAATAAATATCTCAGAAAACACAGTTTCAATTTAGTGGACAAATAAATAATTTCATATTTTACTTAATAATTCATAACATATTTGTATTCTTTTATTCCTTTTGCTGCTGTGTATTGAGTTCTACATGTGTACTGAATTGAAACTATGTACTACTCTGTCAAGAAAGTACCGGGAATTTTCAATTAAAACAACATTTTTACATTTAATCGTCAAAATTTATTGGGTCGCCTTCAAAATAGGCTCCATTTGCTCCAATACATCTATGCCAACGGCACTTCCAATTATCGAAACATTTTTTATAGGCGCTTTCCGGGATGGACTTTAGCTCTCGCGCCGAATTTAGTTTTATGGCTTCAATCGACTCAAAACGGGTGCCACGAAGGGGCAATTTTAGTTTTGGGAAGAGGAAAAAGTCGCAGTGAGCCAAATCCGGCGAATACGGTGGTTGCTGAAGCACGTTTGTTGAGTTTTTGGCGAGAAAGTCAGCCACAATCGTAGCTCGGTGAGAAGGCGCGTTATCGTCATGCAAAATCCATGAGTTGTTCGCCCACAAATTTGGCCGCTTCTTACGGATACGCTCACGCAAACGTTTCATAACGCCTAGGTAATACTCCTTGTTTACCGTCTGACCCTCTGGAACGAATTCGTAGTGCACCACGCCACGGATATCGAAGAAAACAATGAGCATCACCTTCATTTTCGAGCGGCTTTGGCGTGTTTTTTTCGGTTTCGGCTCATTTTTTGCCACCCATTCAGATGATTGCTGGCTTGTTTGCATATCGTACTCGTAGACCCAGGTCTCATCACCAGTTATAATGCGTTCCATGAATGTAGAATCGGAATTACAGCGATCCAGCATGTCTGAAGCAACCTATTCGCGATGACGTTTTTGAAGAAAATCCAGGTCTTTCGGTACGAGTCGTGAGGCCACCTTTCTCATGCCCAAAATATCAATCAAAATCGTACGTGCGGAGTCGTGGGATATCTTAAGATCATGTGCTATCTCTCTCAAGCTGGTACGACGGTTTTCCAGCACCCTTTCCTTAATTTTATAGACGTTATCTTTGATCGAAGCCGTCGATGGTCGACCACTTCACGACCGTCCTTGAAGGCTCTGTACCACTGATATGCACGAGTTTTCGATAGAGCATTATCACCAAAGGCCTTTTGCAACATTTTCAATGCATCGGCACACGAAAATTCATTTGCAACACAAAACTTTAAACAAATTCTTTGCTCAACGTAATCACCCATAGTAAAAATCGGCACGCACTCTGACATCGACTGACTTAATCAGCTGTTGCAAACACACTAGTTGACAGATCCCGCTCAAGCTTGGCATAGTAATTAAGGACAGTGGTACCAACCTAGGAAAAAAAATTTTTACCTGCCTCATTGCCCCGCCAGATTTAAATCGATAATTCCCGGTACTTTCTTGACAGAATGTATTTTTTCTGAAATATTTATTAATTCAATTTTAGAAAGTTTTGATTAAATTAATGTTAAAATTTGTAGTGAGGTTAGCAGAATATTTCTTTATAATATTTAAGATATTGTAATACCACTTTTATCAAGTATTATTTTATTTATATATTATAATTGTATTTTGGATTTTAACTCATACATAGTAGTATTTGGATATAACTGAGTCCTAGAAAAAAAAACTTCGTGAATTTCTGTGACGAACATAGAATACGTAAGGTTTTGATGTTTTAAAAATTTCACTATATAAATTTGTTTATAGAAAGACATGTGGTCTTGGTCGGGTAGGATATATTTTTATTATTTAGTTTTATTTTTTGGATTTTTTTTGGACTGACGAGTAAATGATGTGGTAATTCCAAATGGCTTTTTCGAAAATGTGCTGCATGTTTGTGGAGTTTTTTTGAGGGGACATTTTTTAAAGAAAATTATTTCTGAAAAACTTCTTGAGGTCATTTTGTGCATTTTTGGAAAAAAATTTGGTTTTCATAATACATAGAGACGAATCAAAATTTTGTATCGTTCAAGTATTTATTTAATATTTTTAATTAATAATTTATATTTTCTCTGTATTTTTTTTATTCCTTTTGGTGTTGTGTAATGTGTTAATTCTTCATGTCTTCTAAATTGAAAATGTGATTTCTAAGACACTTATTTAATTCAATTTTAAAAAGTTTTGGAAATTTTTTTTTAGGAAATTAATATTGAAATTTGTAGTAAGGTTAGCAGAATAAATCTGTATGATATTTAAAATATTGTATAAAGCCTACTATGGAGTAAAACAAGCTACTTTCACTTATTTTATGTTATATATATATATATATATATATATATATATATATATATATATATATATATATATATATATCAATTTTATTTTAGTTTTTAACTCATACATAGTAGATATCATCTGGAAATAACCGAGTCCTTAAAAATATTTTACAAACTTTGTATAACTTCTGTGACGAACAAAGATGTTTTGAAAATTCACTATATACTTACTTCCTTCATAATAACACATTTGGTTTAAGTCGGATAAGATATATTTTTATTAATACTTTTATTTTTTGATACGAAGTTGGACTGACGAGTTATCGATGTGGTATTTTCAAATGGCTTTTTTGAAAATTTGCTGCATGTTTATGAAGTTTTTTTGAAGGAACTTTTTTCAGAGAAAATTATTTCTGAAGAAATTCTTGAGGTAATGTTGTGCATTTTCCTAAAAAAAATTTTGTTTTCATAATACATTGATACGAAACAAAATTTCATATCCTTCAAGAATTTATTTAATATTTTTCATTAACAATTTATATTTTGTGTATTCTTTTATTTCTTTTGGTGTTGTGTAATGAGCGTTAATTCCATATGTCTTCTAAGTTTAAACTCTGATTTCTAAAACATTTATTTTAAACTTGGACGTCAAAACAGATTTAATCTGTTAGTCTTCTACAATTTTAATTTCAAATACATTTTTTAAAAACTTTTTTTGACAATTTTTATTTATTCGATTTGATATTGTATATTGAGTTTTGATTTTATACGTCTATTAAATATAAGCTGTGCTTATGTAGACTAACAGATTAAATCTGTTTTGATACTCAAAGTTTGTAATAATCCTTCTATCAAGTAAAAAAGCGCTTCTTATTATTTTACATTTATTTTATTTTATTTCAGAGAAATTTTTTCTATGAATTTAAAATTGAAATTTGTAATGAGGTTAACAGAATAAATCTGTATGTTATTGAGGATATTTTAATGAGCCTTTCATCAAGTAAAAAATCTGTTTTTTATTATCACAAAAGAATTTCATTTTCAGATCATCAGGAAATTACTACAGCTATCTTTTGAAGGTTAGTACTTTCTACCATGATATTAATTTTATATTTGTGGTGCTGTATCTTTTCAGACTGGTGACATAATATCATATTCAATTATGCCCATTTGAATTTTGAAAATTCAGTTTTCAAAGCAAATGTTTATCCTATACCAAGAAATTATCCATCAGATACTCGATATCTCTTTTCCTGTTATATAGATCTTTCATACTCATATGTGAAAAGATCGGCTGACGATGTCCTCGCCTCAGTTGCTTCAACTTTCAACACAATTATAGATAATAATGAATTTACAATTTAAATTCGTCGATATAAATCAACATAAATTATGCAGGACTCCACCGGTAGTGTCATATATGGCGAAATTGCTGATCGATTGATGAAACCTGTGCGAGCATTTTCTTCATATTTATTCAGTTATGATCACTGCTGTCTTGTATGCATTTATCGATTGGACTTATTATTTATTTTATTTGGGTGAAATCGCAATTGGGACTTGTTTCCTTCATATTTATATTTATGCGTCGACAACTTCAGGTTTCTGACAATGATCGTACATTTTTCCAATGAAATATCATAATTCAATGCGTATGTGTACCCATAAAGACTATAAACCTTTTAAATATGGTAATACTAAGATATACAGGATCTTCCAACGAAAATTTGACCCTCTCCCAGAACTCAGAAACGAAGAATTTTCGAAGATTTTAATTTCAAAAAAATTTTTATTCAAAAAACTTTTAGAATTAAATTAATGTCTACATAAACACCGCTTATATTTAATAGACGTATAAATTATTTTATACATAAATAATATATAATTATATTTAGGTTTAAATAAAATCTCATTATGGAATGTCAATGGTTTGAAGAAAACCTTATAATACCTTATAGTTTTCTGTGATTTTTGTGACGAACATGGAATACCTTGATTTTAAAAGTTTGTCTGTTCAAGCAATTATCCGGTTACCACTATGATTTAAGATATACTGATTGTTAGTTGATTTTGATGTTTCAAATGTTATCCAGGGCCGATGAAGAGATTATCGGAAATTTAATTGTTTTTTGAAGATATAGTATATGTTTTCAGAGATTTTTGAATTAACTTATTTGAATATTTAAATAAATTCAATGTTTCCAATAAATTGTATTTCTTGAGAAGTTTTTAAGTTGTGTTTTATGTTTTCGAAAAGAAATTAGTGTTCATAATTGTAAGATCAGAAACAAAATTTTGTCCCCTTCAAATATTCATTTAATAATTTTAATTGGCAATTTATATTTGTTGATTTATTTATTCCATTTGATATTGTATATGGAGTTTTGATTGTATACGTCTGTTGAATATAAACGGTGCTTATGTAGACATTAATTTAACTCTAAAAGTTTTTTGAACAAAACTTTTTTTGAAATTAAAATTGTAGAAGACTCACAGATCAAATTTTGTTATATCCTTTCTATCAAGTGAAAAGCCTACTTCTATTTTATTTTATACATAATATATAATTATATTTAGGTTCAAATAAAATCTCATTATGGAATGTCAATGGTTTAAAGAAAACCTTATAATACCTCACAGTTTTCTGTGATTTTTGTGATGAACATAGAATATCTTGGTTTTTAAAGTTAGTCTGTTTAAGCAATTATCCGGTTACCACTCTGAAGTAAGGTATCCTATTTGTTAGTTGATTTTGATTTTTTAAATATTATCTAGGGCAGATGAAGAGATTATCGGAAGTATAATTGTTTTTTGAAGATATAGTGCATGTTTTGAGAGATTTTTGCATTGACTTATTTGAATATTTAAATATATTAAATATTTCAAATAAATTATGTTTTTTGAGAAGTCCTTAAGTTGTGTTTTATGTTTTTGAAAAGGAATTGGTGTAAGATCAGAAACAAAATTTTGTCGCCATCAAATATTTATTTATTAATTTTAATTCACAATTTATATTTGTTGGTTTATTTATTCCATTTGATATTGTATATTAAGTTTTTATAGTATACGTCTATTACATATGAGCGGTGCTTATGTAGACATTAATCTGATTCTAAAAGTTTTTTTAATACAAATTTTTTGACATTAAAATTGTAGAACACGGACGGATTAAATCTGTTTTGATATTCAAACTTTCGAAGGTTTTAAAAAAACAGGTAAACTTCTGTTTTAAGGGGGACGCATTTCCGTCATGAGTTTGCTCCGAAAAAACCAACCCCCAATATTTTTTTAATAGGAAACAGATTCGAGTGTTGGTTTGTTTGAAATTTATTTATGTTCTGTGCACAAACCAGCTAAAATTTTCAAAATCGGTTCACTATTCACGAAATAATGTAATGTTGAACTTACCGTCAAAAGATGATGTTGGACAGAAAGTTGAATCGCTCAAACTCAAGAACCTAAGAGTTTTGAAAAATTCAAAAATAATTTTCAAGTTCTGTATTAGCGAGAAAGAATTCCTATGACGACTTTGTCCCGAAAAATACACCTGAGGGTGGCAACAACCCCCAATTTTTTTTTTAATAGGAAATAGATGGCTGATGTGTTTCAGTTAGAAAGCTTTTTTTGTCCTCTAAACATTCCTATTTTGGAAATTTTCAAATTCTGTAAATTTTTTTAAGCAATTGGATATAGAAGTATAACTCAAACAGAAACCCAATACATTCAAATACACTACTGTAAGTAATAATAGGGAAAATCCAGAAAAAAATGTAAATTATTCAAAGAACTAACGTATGTATTGTTCAAAATGACCCCCACTAACCTTCATAGAATGATAGTCTAGTTTCATATCCTTCTATAACATTTTCGAAAATGTCTGGTGTCAGTAATATAATCTAATGGCGATAGATCAGATGATATTGCTGGCCACTCTATAGGACCCCTCTTGCCTATTCATCGTCCTGGATAACGTTCGTTCAAAACTTGTCGAACGCGGATATCGAAATGTAGCGGTGCACCATCCTGCTGAAATGTGAGTTAATTTTCTAATAGGATGTCGTCCTTTTCCAGAATGTCAGAAATCATTGGGTCAATAATGTCGTCTAATAAATTCAAATAAGTTATTCCGCCTAGATTCCCATCGATAAAAATTGGTCCAACAATATTTTCCAAATACTCCTACCCAAACATTTGATTTTTGGGGAATTTGTGTATGTGTCTCCATAAATAAATGAGGATTACTATCACTCCAGTACCAACAAATATGTCTATTGACTTCCCCAATCAAGATAAAGGTATTCTCGTCAAAAAAAATTGTATTGTAGAGTCGGCGTGGGTTATTATTCAGTAACTCAATAAATCATTCACAAAACTAAGTCCGACGATTAGGATCATCTTCATTCAACTTTTTCACTAGCCTTATCTTGTAAAGGTGAAATTTATGAGCTTATATTTTCAAAGTAAAACATTCAGCGGCGGAAAATAAAATTGTTCCGCTACTAAATAAACAAGTTTGAAAATTTCAACTGCTATGTTTAGAGAACAGAAAACACTTCTCAACTAAACTACATCCAACATCTCCCTATTCAAAAAGTGTTGTGGGTTGTAGCCATCCTCAGGTTGTTTTCTTGGAACAATGTCGTCATAGGAATTCTTTCTCCCTAATACAGAACTTGAAAATTATTTTTGCATTCTTCAAAACTCTAAGATTCTTGAGTTTGGGTGGTTCAACCGTCTGTTTAAGATCACCTTTTGACGGTAAATTCAATATTACCTGATTTCGTAAATAATGAACCGATTTTGAAAATTTTAACTGGGCTGTGTACAGAAAATAAATAAATTTCAAACTAACCAACACTCGATATCTCTTCCCCATTCAAAAAATGTTTGGGGTTGATGCCACCTTCATGAGGGTAATTTTTTCGGAACAAACTCATGATGGAAATTCGTCCCCCTCAAAACAGAAGATGACCTGTTTTTTAAAATCTTGGAAAAATCTTTGTTTTTGAGTTCTGGGAGAGTCAAGTTTTCGTTGGGACACCCTGTATCTCCATGTGAACTGAGGCGTGAATTTACTTAGGTCAAAACGGATGTTAATCGCAGTTCAGAATATGTAATTCAATATCGATTCTGTATGGTTTTTCAAGGCGCTCACATCGCTTTAAGGAATTCGGTTTTCTACAACGTTTGAGGTCGAATTGAAATTAATGCATATTACAGTTTCGCCAAGATAACAAGTTCTCAATATAAAGTCTTCGGAAATATTTCATAATTTCCGTTCTGAATAATATTTAAAAATATGTGTTTTTTACGCTGCATTATTTGAAAGAAGCGAAGTAAAAATTTATAACTGCTAATTTATGAATGAATAAAAGCAAAAGAATGCGTACATTCATAAGAATTCAATCAAATAAAATGAATTACTGCGTTTTACCTTTAGTAAATATCTGACGAAATTTTCACGTCACACATTTTGTCAAGGCTCAAACATGCTCAAAAATGACGATTTTCAAATTTTTATCCACTGAAATATTGATATTTAAAATCAAAACTCAGTGAAGTAGTTCAACTTGACACCCATAATCCAAATAAAATATTTTGTTTGTCCATATTTCGTTTTTTATGAAACTCTTCAGAAATATCAGTTATCATTTACATTGCACTGACATACTTTTATTTTTCTAATAGTAAAAAAAAATCTCTTGACATCACTGCAATGCTTTCATAATTTGGTTGGGTCCCTTTTCACTGATAAGTTTTGGAACTGAGGAACAAATAAATTTCCATTTATCGGAAATATCTATAATGTATTGATAAAGTCCGAAGGAATAAAAGCCTTGATCTCCAATTTCCAATCTTCATTCTCCAGAATTATCAAAATCAACACTTCCCACAGGAAGCTTCCGTAATTCCCATACCCCATAACATCTTCATCCTGGGCCAGCATTCCTGGACAGTTCCGATAACGCAAAAAAACCGATCTGCCAATTTTCAGATGCCGCCGACCATTTCTTCGCGTATAATCTACCAGGACCGCTCGGACCGAGATAACAAACGGGGATTGCGGGTCTCAGTGGGCCATGAATACATTCAAATCCCTTTCTGACGTCATAACAGCCCGGCATAAAGAGGGGAGAGGACGCCTTCCCCCGCGACGATCAGCGTCCCAACGGTGCAATCTCGCGCCGATCAGGCTCGATCCGAGATGCGAAACATTTTTGAGAGGACAGGTTTCCATTTTTGAACCCCCACGCATCGTTCGGTTTTTTATGGTTATGGATGGGTTGCAGGGTTGGAAGAAAAAATTATTTACGATGAAAATCACCTTCGGTAAGGCTTTTTTCACGTAGTTCGATCACAGATTAACCAGACAACTTCGCTTTCGACGAGCTTCTCGCTTATTTGACCTTGCATTTTACGGAAACTTTGATTGAGTAAAGATAATAAGCTAACTAATCAGATTGCCTGGTTTTTTATATAAATTATTCACCTATGGTATAACTGATAAGGAATAAAATTGGTATTCAAAAAAATTAATTCGACCGATTTGTACCAACTATCATTAGAAAGAAGTGTTAGTATGGTAATAGAAAATTCTACAAATCGAGACAGTGTTACATACAACTGTATAAGAATTCCACACTCAAACAAGCTCGATCTCTGGGACATAAGTTTGGCACGTTTTGGACTTGGCGTTTATAACGTGAATGAATCGGGAATACATTTCTTTACTTGAATTGACTTGATAAGGTTTGTCGTGTATATATATTTACGTTCACTAGATGACACTAGTGTATGATTAATACCTTGTTGTTCTTGTGCTTTGCGAATATAGGTACTTGACAGATTTATTGGATTTATTGACGCGTCCGAAACGCGTTGCATGTCTGCAACTCATATCCCAGCGGTCAAAAAAACCTAATCGGGCGTGTTTGATGTCCGGGATATTCTAATTTCCCCTTCTTGGCCTTTATTTATTTCGTCTTTTGCATCCTCCGTAACAATTCCTTATTCAAAAGTCTACCCACCCTCGATATAAGCAGTATCCTTCTATAGCACCATCTTTCAAATGCTTTGATCTTCCTCACTTCTGTCTGTCTTAGTCTCCACGCTCTGCACCCTATGAAAGTTTTGAAAAGACTTAACTTCGAAGCATCCATGCCCTCAAGTTCAAGTTTAGATCTAATTGTGGGCAAAACATCTTCTTCATCTTCAGAAAAACACCCCTGGCCACCTCGATGCGTGCTCTGATTTTAACAACCTGTTCTAAGTTTTGGGTCAGCCATGTACACAGATATTTATATTTTCCAGCCTCTCTATTGACATATTAGAAACGAGCAATTGTTCGTTTCTTGGAGTTTCCTTCGTTATTTTTATGAACTTTGTTCTTCTTATGTTCATTTCAAGACCATAGACATCGCAGATGGTATTATTTTCTCAATCATATGTTGTAGGTCTTGGAGGTAATTTGCCAACAGAACAGTATCATCTGCATATCTTAAATTGCTCATTACCTCCCCATTTATTATCTGTCCCTCTGTGCTGTCTGCTAGTGTTTGTTGAATAATGGTCCCGCTATGCATATTAAATAACAGAGGTGACAGTATACACCCCAAGGAAGATTTCAACCTCTTCAGATGTTTCATCCTCAACTTTTTCTAGGTTTTTGGTTTGGTATTTGAAAAATAATTTTATGACATTCATATTTTAAAAATAATTTCCGGCATATGTCACTACGACTAGCTCTGAGGAACCGCATTCGACCAGACCAATTTAGGACCACTTTTTCGAGTAATTCAGGCCTTATTTCATCTATAACACGTGTTATGTTGGCTTCCAAAACGTCTATTGTTTCTTGGTTTATCAGCATAAACCAATGACCTGACACCAATCAAATTTTGAAACAAATAATCATTGATCTGTAACGAGCATCATTCACTGTAACATTAGCTCTAGCATCGTTTGTAAAGAAATATGGCCCGATGATGCCTCCAGCGTGTAAAATACATCATACAGTGCATTTTTCAGGATGCAATGGAACCTGCAGAACTTCTTGAGGATTGTTTTCACTCCATATATGGCAATTTTGCTTGTTTACATAGCCGTTCAACCAGAAATGAGCTTCATCACTAAACACAAGTTTACGATAAAAAAAAGTGGATCAACTGTTCTAGGGCCCAATCAGCAAATAAACGACGCTTATTATGGTCGAGTGGCTTCAGTTCTTGAACCAACTGGATCTTGTATGGGTGCAGACTGAGATCTTTACGCAAAATTTTCCATATGGTTGATGCACAGAGTCAAACTTGTTGGGAACGTCGACGAATGGACAAATCTGGATCATCATTAACACTCTGAAGTCAGAGTGTTAATGACGCTGCTGTAAGTACAGCAGTGATATTTTCTTCTGTACGTATAGTTCTTGTTGTTATTGCATCGAGTAGAGAAAATTTTGTCCGAAATCTATCGATAGTTCGACGAATAAGCTGCTCTGATGGACGATTATGTAAACCATAAATTTCACGAAGTTCTCTATAAGTTTGGCGAATAGAACACTGATTTTGAAAATAAATTTCAACAATTTGTAAAAGTTGTTGCGGTCTTTCCATGATAATTTGTCAATGCTAACTGAACAACATGGCTTCTACCTTCTGTCTAATCACAATTATCCCTATCGAAAGTTCTATCACTCTAAAAGAAACACACGATAAATATCAGCCAGTGTTTTCTCTACAATGATTGAAAGACTAACCTTACTTCGAGCAATCAACAGGAGACATCTAAATAACTTCCCTCCCTTTTGTGGATTATGTACAACGTTCTCTGAATACAAGACTCTATGTTGCGTGTTTTTTTTTTCAACTTAGCATTAGGGTCGTTGATTGTGTTCAACCTCAATTTGTAATAAACTGTACAATTTCAGTTTCAGCTTTATATTGGACAGAATTAAGTTCGTAAAGAGCAGTAAAATATTTTCGAATAATTTTTAATGAATTGGGTATGACTCAAGGTTCTGTTCTCGGACCACTACTGTTCATTTTCTTCATTAATAACTTGCCCGAGTACATTGCATCGGAATGACTTGTCATTTTCACTGATAATACTTCGATTGCGGTCTCGGCGCTGAGCCTTGTCAAGCTAATGCGATCTTTGTTCGGTGGTGTCGGGTAAATGTTCTTGTTGTTTTAAGGATCTATCACATTGCTGGGTTTTAACATCCTCAAATTCGCAAATCAGGTAGAACTAGATATTCTTTCGAATATCCAGAAAATGTTTTGTATAAAATCGATCTGAAATTCAGCAGAAGTAGAACACATATAGCGCATATTCGTGGAAGATTTTGTGAGTATTGCATAATTAGAAGAACAAAAAAAAAATTGTTTTTTGAAGGATCGTGGGTGATATGAACTATCGCGTGAACAGTGTTTTCTAAGGCTTTTATTTGATTTGCTTTCAAAATGTTCTCAAGAAATTTTATAATATAAATTGAAAATTTACAGCGAGGTATAACAGAACTATTCTGTTTGATATTTGATATATTATTATTTATATTTATTCATTTACTTGGGTAGTTTTTTATTGGTTACTTTTCAAATGGTCAATAAAAAGGAGTCACATTTTTAATTGTAATACACATAATAAATATTCTCTTAATTTTCTCCTCCTTCGAAACTACTACGTGTCCTAAAAGCGAAATAGCGGAGTGGGGAGGCAATCGTAGTATCATCCTCCATTTTGAGCAATTTTAGTCACGATGGAGCAATATCCGAGAACGCATCGCGCGTTTACATACGAGCGTATTATCGCAACGGTGATTCAATAGGGCCTTCACAACGTTTGTATCGTACACGCCATGCACCAAGTGACGAAAGTTTTAATAAGAGGATCCAGAAGTACGAGAATACAGGTGCAACGGTAAAAATTCAACACTCTGGCCGCCCTCGTTCAGTCCGAGACGAAGAAACGATTCGAGAAGTGGGGGAGTCAATTCGTCGAAATCCGTCTTTATCTATCCGAAAGAGAGGCCAATCATTAAACATGAAAAAAACGCCCTTGCATTTGATTTTAAAGAATTATTATCATTTAAAAGATCTATAAAATTCAATTTGTTCCAGAATTGAAGGATACAAACTATGCTAATCGATTGAATTTTGCCAACGAATTGTTACGGCGGTTCAACAATTTTGATAACAAACTCTTCAGTGTTGAAGCAAACTTTTATCTGAATAGTCATGTCAATAAACAGAATTGTCGGTACTAGGCAATGGAAAATCCGAGATGAAAGCATGAACGACGCCTGCACAGTCCAGAGGTCATTGTTTGGTCGCTATGTCTGGTAGAGGCATAGTCGGTCCTTATTTTCATGAAGATCAAACACTCAATGTTGATAGTGACCGTTATTGCGATATGCTGCGAAACTTTTTGGGTTCAAACTTACACGAATTTCAAGGTTTCAACTCAAAACGTGGTTTCAA
The DNA here is from genome assembly GCA_034642435.1 of Megalocaria dilatata. Classification (NCBI taxonomy): domain Eukaryota; kingdom Metazoa; phylum Arthropoda; class Insecta; order Coleoptera; family Coccinellidae; genus Megalocaria; species Megalocaria dilatata. Next base: position 29,489,978 of record CM067858.1, read on the forward strand.
CAAGATGGGTCCACTTGATATACATCAAATCAAACAATGGAAGCTGTTGACGAATTATTCTCTAATAAGGTCATTTCGCGTGGGGGTAACATCAACTGGCCTCCCAGAAGCCCCGACCTTAGTCCACTTGACTATTTTGCATGAGAATACCTTAAAGGTAAGGTCTTTGAGAATAATCCGAAGAACCTGACGCAATTGAAGCAAAACATCAAGTCAGAAATGGCAGCAATATCGAGAGCTGTGTATCAGCGTGTGATCTTCAATCTTCGTTCCTAATCAGAAGAGTGTCAGCAGCGAAATGGTCACCATTTAGATAATATCATCTCTTCCAAATAATTTTTCACTTTATATTCTAATAATTAACAATAAACTTTTTTTTATTTTAAGTAGTTTTTGTTTTATCCCAGTAACAAATAACCGATTATCTTTTTGGACACCTCGTGCATAAAAATCAATCCACATCCCCAATCAAACATCGAAAACCACCACGAAATTCCCCCCGCGTCCGATAACTAAAAGTAAAATAAATTCCGCATTCTCGGAAATGATTTCCACAACGAGCTTAACGCCGCGCAGAGCATCCCAGCATGGCCATTTCCATCCCTTCCTGTTCCCACCGCAACCCCTACCCCCCTTTCCACCCTCGATCCACCGTGTCGTGAATTGGAAATTTGCCGGGGGGACACATGTGTATGGATGCGTGTATATCCGCGCATTTTCAGTTTCAAAAGAAATGTTTCCACCCCACTTCGCTGTGAGCTGTTTGGTTATTCGCAGGGGAGGAATTTTCCTGGCGTTCGTCGTATTTTCTCGAAGGATTTTCACGATGAATATTCGCGCGGCACGTCTCAGAAATGCGCTATTCTGAGTTCCCATCGAAAATGGGGTTTTCAACCCCGCGCGATTTATGGGGGTCGTGTTTTAGCATTTGAACCACGGTTGGTGACGAACAATGCGGTTTTACGAGTAAGATTGGGGGAAGGAATTGTTGTTCCTCGGATTTGTTTTTTTCATTATGGTTTCTTGCGTGATAAAGCACTTAATATTTATTTCGTTTCACAGAATATTAGTTCGTAATTCGTGCAAGGAAGGTGGGAATAATTTTAACGTGGGGCACCCACCCTAAGGCTTGATAGTTACGGTCCCCATGTGCGAGGGATTTGGATACGCCAAATCGACGCGCCAAACACCGTGGTGTTTGACTTCAAGTACGGCTTAGGTTTCCAAGACCTCAACCCCTACTGGCGGAAGGAGGCACTACCCTACCTCTTGTAGCTATGCAGGCTGCTTTCCGACTTGGAGACATAACTCACACGCCGAAGGGGACAGAATCCCTCTAGCCCAGCATGCGGGTTTCAACCACTGTCTCCACCACCACTATCCTCTAATAGAGCGGTCAGGAAACTCCTGTGGGCCTGCGCCCTGCCGTGACAGCAATCATCGCGTCATTGCTGGGACATGCTGCGGGAATGTGTTCCCTAGAAATTAAGGACCTTGGAATCTAGGCCTTGCTGAGGCCAGCACATCAGGTAATCCGAATCTGCTATTCCTCGTCGGCTCTCTGGAATTGATATCCGCCAGAGGGAGCCAGACAGACCCAGCCCCACAAGGCACTATACCCAACAGCACTGGTTTTTAGGCCTAGCGCTCATTAATTTGTGGATATGCGGCACGAGTAATTAGCCAGATCTAGATGGGCCGCTCATTAATTTACGGGTTTGCTGTTAGAGTTTCACCCCAGAGGAAGCAGCACCCAGCAAGACCAGAGTCCATCTTGCACACAATCAGACAGACTCTCCGTCTCAGTCAGAAGATAACCGCCCTGTATTGACAACGACCAACAGGGAATAAAAACTACCACCTTGTCCTACCTATTTTCGGACAGGGAAAATCTCAAAGAGTCTACTTTTTCGAACACAGCTCTAGAAAAGTTCTCCATGCATTCATATCTTTCTCTCGTCTGTATTAACCAGCTCAGTTCGCTCCTTTCGTTCATACCTCTTGACAGAATCACTCTTCCGGCCTCTGTGTATTCGACACAGTCGTATAACACGTATGATCAGGACTCAACCTCTCCACACAGACACTTGTCGCTCCCACTGAGATTCCTTTTGTAGAGGAACTCATTCAAACTCCCATGGCATGTGAGGATATAACCCAAGCACAGTTCAGGGAAAAATAATTCATTTCTTTCTACAAACGTTACATCTGGGTCGAACCCATATGTGATCCTCCCTTTGCTACTTTCATTCCATTTTCTCTGCTATTCTACCCTCAATGTTTACTTCACCACTTTTCTTATTTCCAGGAGATCAACGTCCCTTTCACCAGCAAACTTTCTATCAAACTCATTCAAGGTCAAGTCTTTTTTCAGCTTTTACCTTACTGTCATTGCAACTGCCACTAGGTCCCATGGAGGAACACTCATCAACATATTTTGGCTCCGGTGGACACCGTCCTGCATACCCGAAGGCACGCCCTCATCATCACTCTCTGAGATCTATTGATCTCAGCCCTTGCATACCCATGCACCATCAATTCATACCAGGCGGCGGCCCCAGGCCTCATACGTAGCGCATGCACGAAACACGCCACCATATACAACGACCGTAGCCTTTCTTTTCAGTCCCCATTTCCTGATGGCAATTTGGTAGTCAATCTGGAGCGGGTGGATTATATCAGGTAGCTTGGATGATCATCACCTGAATTTGAATAGGCATACCGAATTCATTACATAAACAGTGAGATCACTGATGGTTTAATTCAAAATGCTGAAAGATGCCATCTAAGAACTAAATGTTTGATTGTATCGGTCTTTACTTGTCGGAAATACAACTTGATGATTAAGAGTAAAACAACAATTTATTTAATTTCGCAACAATTGTTTCATCATAACAACATGACGTCAGTTGAGTAGGGTACTAACTACATATTTGAGATTAAGTTCTTTAAAGATTCAAAATATACAGTAAATAAGACAGTGGAAATTTACAGTAATTTGTTATTATATTATTGTACAAAGTTTCAGAGAATGTTAAGTAAGGGGAATTTATTGAAATCAGTCTGGTCGTTTCGGAGAATCTGTTTTTTATTGCATCTGTTAATTTCGAAGGCTTCTAGGCAGTTAAACCTGAAGTTCTCGTTTTCTATGTGAAAGAATTAGTAGTTATTGTCAAAATCATGTCCTGTCCCCAAAAGATGGTCAGCATATGTGGAATTTCTGTTTCTACCAAAATATGCTTTCTGGTGTTCACGTATCTTAGTGACAAAAGATCTACCTATCTGACCAACGGTTACACATGGGCAGTGTATAGGTTTAACCTATAGACTCCAGACTTTTTATTTTTATGAATCAAGTCTTTATTGTTTTTTATTAAATTTCCTAACGTGTTTTTTGCAAAAAAACACAGGTTGAACATCCTAGAGGCCCTCGAAATTAAGAGATACAATAAGAAACAGATTCTCCTAAACGACCAGACCTCAATAAATCTCTCTTACTAAACTTTTTCTGAAACTTTATAAAAATGAAATAACAAATTACTGTAAATTCCCACTACCTCATTTTCTGTATTTTTTATATATTTAAAAAACTTAATCTCAAATATGTAGTTAGTACCATACTCACCTGACGAAGTCATGTTGTCATGACGAAGCAATTGTTGTGAAATTAAATGAATTAGCGGAAATTAAGTTGTTTTACTTTTAATCATCCAAAAATTATCTATAATGCCCGGACTTACGGAATTTTTGAATGGGGCAGAGCATCCCAAAAATACATTAAAAAGATGTAAATAGTTCAAAAGATGATATTGAAGATCATTTATAACCGAAAAAGAACCTATTCATCAAATCTTCTGTATCAGGAATCTGGGGTGTTGGATATCCGGCGGAACTTCTTCAGATCGGTGGTGCTTCGACAATACGAGAGAAGAATTACTCTTACCCCAGTGTGTCACAATTATTTTACAAGGCAGAGAAATTTCAGAACATCATTCTGTAGAAAAGCATCGACTCAAAAGAGTCGTTCCTACTTGGCCCCACAATTTTTCAATTACCTCCGATCTGAGTTGAGGAAAATAGATTCGGATAATTTCTTCAAGAGACGTCTAATTGTTTTCCTTCACATTCCTTATTGTTCAGTTGTGATGATTCTAGCACGCACTTATAAATGAGTTTTTTACACCAGCTGCATTACTTTCAGAATAAGGTGTTAAATTTATTGAGAATGCACATGTTTATTTTTACCCACCTACAGTATCAACACTTTGTGGGTTTCATTGTTTATTGAGCATATCATGTGTCAAAAAGTGTCTGTATATATTGCCAGTGTACCATTTTGGTCTGCTGAATACACGTTATGTTATGTTATGTTAATACTGATGCAGACAAAATTATCAGTGGTAGAATTTATGGTGGATATAAACTATAATACTATAGGAAATGTTTAGGTGAATTCCCGAACAAGTGAATTACTATGGATGACAAATCTCCCAAATTGTCAGTGACATTTGAAGTGGTCATGGATCCACACTACTATATAACACACAAGAATGTGTACTCACATATATAGTTTATTTTACCGTTTAGAATGGGACTTTCATTTGTATAAACAGCTGTACACAGTTTTCACCTGTTCAAAAATTTATATCTCTACAGTTTTTTGAGTTTATTTGTTCAATTTGCAATTAACTATTCTGTAAACTCTCATTATTATTAAGTCTCACAATATTTTTTCATAAATTGTATATCCTTTTAAAGCAAACTCCAACCTTTCTTAATGTTCGAAAACTATTGAGATCATATCTTTAGGTGTTAATAATGTCACTGGCAACATGCTTTCGTGTACACAAGAAAATTATACGGTGCACGTTATTAATATACTGTTTTGGTGCATGTTCTGTATATTCAAGTGCTTAAAATTTTATATATTGAGCAAATTTCGACTTACGCAGTATACCTTCAGACGTTTTATTCTTTGCACAATAACAATACTGAACGAAATAAATTAAAATAGTTTGTAAAATTCAAATCACCATAGCTGCCTTCAATCACCATCATTCCATCACACCGTTATACATAGTGAATAAACAGAAGGTTTTAAAATGAAAACGTTTTTCACCCTCTCCCATTCTACCACCAATCTTGAGATGAAGGGTAGTTTACATACACCTCCCTCCAGTGGATTGGTTAAGGGTTGATGCAAGGGTGTTTTTTCGATGGGGTAATTTCAGACACCCTTTTTTCTTCAACCTGCTGCGCATACTCATCCTGAAAGAGTTCCATTGGAAGTTTAAATGCAAATTACATCGCGGATGATGCCGAAAGAAATGGATTTCTGAAGCTATAAGACCAGTTAGTTCTTCATGTTATCTGTTTTGAGTTTTACCTGTTCGATGTTGCTACTAATTTTCGTGAATGTTATTTCACATTTTTCACGAGAAGTGCTGTAATTCTTTGCTGAACGTTCTGCAGTTTTCACAAAAAATATAAGTTTTTCAAGTAAGTAATCTTTTCTATTTCATGAATAAAAATTATGAATGATAACTTATGGTGCATTGAATAATAATGCCTCAATGTTTATTTGGGCTATGAAGCTATCAAAAATATATATTCAGCTTTCCTCTAATCATTTGTTGCTACTAGAATTCGCATTTTTATTTAGGGCATCGTTAGGATTATTGATTCGATATTTTGAATGTGATATAACAAAACATTGACAGTATAGGATTAAGAGATTTTCTGCCTTCTCCAAGACATTATTTCAAAAGCAAAAAAGGCTAATTTCTGTTCATTTCCACAAAAATGTTTGTACTAATACAACAATTGTTTCACCACGATGTGACTTCTTCAGGTATTACATTGTACTGTCTGATGGTATTGAGTGTAACCGAGTTTATATACATTTTTAGGTACGTGACCAAATAATAGAAGCACAAGTCATAAAAACTCTAGGTGTTTATTGGAGTTTGCCGCTAAAAATGCCATTAAGGAAAAATATTCAGTAATGGAGAATGATCGACATCTGCTTGTTCGTTCAAAAGGATTTTACGGGCAATATACCTGTTGATTTCAAGAAATTCTAAAAGTGTTAATCTAGAACTTTTGCTTTCAACGTGGATAATTTCATAATTATTGTTGAAATTATGCCGGAATTCCTTAAGATGATTAGCATATGTCGAATGTACAGAATTGTATATATAACCCCTTTGGTGTTCTTGGATACGTTTCTTGAATGATCTACCAGTCTGGCCAATGTATACTAAAGGGCAATCTTTGCAAGTTAGCTTGTAGACTCCGGATTTATTTTCTTTATTTGTACGATCTTTATTGTTTTTTATGTAGGTACTTAGGTTATTAATTGTCTTAAAAGCCGCGTTATAATTGAAACAACTTTGGAAATATTTAGCAATATTTTCAGATAATCCATTGACATAAGACAACGAAAAATATTTCTGTGTATTGTCCTCTTTTATGATTGGGTACACGAGATTTAATGCCATTTTCTTTTGTTTATTGGATACCATTTTGTCTATAAGAAAGGGATTGTAACCGTTGTTTGACGCTATTTGTTTAATAATATTTAATTCTTTCATAAAGTTTTCTGAATTTAAAGGGACATTCAATAATCTATGAATAAAACTATTATATGCTGACATCTTTTGATTAGTGGGGTGGTTTGAAGTTTTATGTATTGTGATGTCTGTATGTGTTGGTTTGTGAAAAATACTAAAATCATGTAAATTATTTAATCTTGTTATAGTGAGGTCAAGAAAATTAATACTTTGATTCTTTTCTTCTTCGATTGTGAATTTGATTTTTGGGTGGAGTTTATTAATGAAATTCGTGAAGATATATAGTTGTCGGTCGGTGCCTTTGAAACAACAAAAAATGTCATCTACATATCTATACCAATAAAGAAAATATTTGCTTATAGGATTCAGGTGTATTTTTGTTCCAGATCATCCATGAATATTTCAGCTAAAATTGAACTGAGTGGATTTCCCATTATTAAACCATTGTCAGAAATATAGACGGTTCCGTTAAATTGAAAGTAGCTTTGTTCGAGACATATTTCCAGGCAATTAAGTATATCATTCATTGAATCAATGCAAATTGTACGGGTTAAGAAATCAGTTACATCGCTACTAAATTGAAACTGTGTTTTCTAAGACATTTATTCAATTTAATTCTAAAACGTTTTTTAATAAACAATTTTTGGAATTGAAATCTGTAGGAGGTTAACAGAATAAATCTTTATGATATTTAAAATATAGTAATAATCCTTCTATCAAGAAAAAACCCCTTTTTATCATTTTATTGTAAATATAATAATTAATTATATTTTAGTTTATCACTCATACATATTATCGTTTGGATTCAACTAAGTCCTAAAAGTACTTTGCAGGCTTTGTGTAATTTCTGTGACGAACATAAAATATGAAATATGTAGGATTATTTAAAACTTCACTATATTATGATGTATGTTTGAAGGAAGACACGAGGCTGGTCTGGTCAGATACTTTTTGTTAATTATTTTCATTTTGTAAATATGGAGTGGGAATGAAGAGTTATCGACTTTTAATTTTTGATTGCTCTTTGAAGATGTGCATGTTTTAAGAATTTTTTTGAAGGAACTTATTCAAACTAAGTTATTTTTGAAGGAGTTCTTGAGGTTTTGTTTTGCATTCTTGGAAAAGGATTTGGTTTTCATAATACAAGATACGAAACTAAATTTTGTATCCTTCAAGTGTTTATTCAGTATTTTCAAGTAATAATTTATACTTCTTGGAATTTTTTTAGTACTGTGTAATATAGTGTTAATTCTATATTTCTACTAAATTCAAACTGTGTTTTCTAAGACATTTATTTAATTTAATTCCAAAAAGTTTCTGAATAAAATTTTTTTCGAAATTTAAATCAGTAGGAGGTTAACAGAATAAATCTGTATGATATTAAAAATATTGTAATAATTCCTCTTTCAAGACAAAACCCTTTTTTATTATTTTATTTGTACTTTTTCATTTGCAGAGATGCTTTGCCATCTTATCTGTGAAAACTGAAAGTTCTTAAGGAATATTTTGTGAATAGCATTTTTATACTCTTTTCCGGTAATCATACTGTCTATTATTGATAGCGAATAACTGTTATTGATTACTATTTGTGGGATTACGTTTATTTCAGGATTAATATTTTTCGAAGATAAAGAAAAAAATTGTTAATAATTGTAATATGTGATGATACCATGATATGCGAATAACTTGTTGTTGAACTATGAAACGAATTTTAGGAGATTGTTATTATATATGTAGGAGATGGTTCATGAAATATGACATATTGTGTTCATGAGCAAATGGACTTATTGTTCAAACCAAATATCAAGCAATCAATAGATTCTACCTTCAATGTGAACTCAATACTTCTATGTAATGTATTTACTTAATACAGCAAACCATCACTGTTACTTTTAAAGCATGCGATTATTTCATCCATATATTTATTTGTAGTAATAAACGATATTTTTAGTGATTCTTTTTTTATTTCCATGACAAGTTTTTCCAAACTATCCATGAAATTTCAGTTAAAATTTTTCTCAAGGTCATCCATATATTTGTAGAAGTAAACGATATTTTTAATGATTTTATTTTTATTTTCATGAAAAGTTTTTCCAAACTATCCATGAAAATCTCAGTGGAAAGTTGTCCTCATAATTGAGTCATCTGTATTACTGTAGAATTCACCCTCAAAAGTGAATTAATTTTGATTGAAGAAAATTTTAATTAAATGGGTAATATCTGATTTTATTATAATTCACTACTATTATATATCGAACGGAACTAATTCTTCGTTGGATGGAATTTCAATGTTTTTAATTTTGTCAGTAAATATTAGCGAATTTGTAACTGAAGAATGGGTTTGGAAATTATAGAAAATTTTTATGATATTTACGAAAAATTTAGGTTTTTATGGTGGAGATGTGATGTATAAAACTACTGATCATGAAATTTGATTAAATAAAAGGATATAATTGGGGGCTAGTTTAATTTTATCGTTCTGTGTAACTATATACTACATGTTCGTTTAATTGCCGATTATATTCCATTTTTTCAGTTATTAAAAATTTCTTATTTTGATGATTTACTTTGTTTTTTCATTATGATATGATTTATCTATTTTTTTTTGCTTTCCTTTCAAATTAATTTCTCCTTTCTATTCAATATTATTACCCATATGTTCGTTTGCATAAAATTCCTTTTCAAAAATTTCTGAAGATATAAATTTGTTGTATGCATTTTTAGGGAAATTTCTCAATGCTAATTCTGCTTCTATGTTTAAACTTCTTCGAATTTGAAAATTTTCCATAATGTTAAATTTATACTCCCTCTTCAAAATTTGATGTTCTATTTCTGAAAAACCGTACTTCATAGATTTATGAATCTATCAAAGAATTGATTTTCTGAAAATATTCTAATTTTTTCTTTTATATAATAATTCAAACTTAATGCTATGTCCTTACGGGCCCTTAGGCAGTACTGTTAATTTTGAACCCAGCAGTGAAATGCTGACCGGTCATCGTAGCGAGAGAATTTCTTTCCTCCCTAAGATAGATATTAACCCGCACTGAAATTTCAGTTTATGATAAAATTATTTTATACTTGAGTAACTGTTTCATTATTAGTTGGTTATCATTTCAGAAATGACATTCATTTTACTCTACAAACAGAAAAATTCGATATCAAGAGAATTAATATGAAGGAAGCGTTGTCACATTGACAACAAAATAGATTTTTTCATATCTGATTCACAAAGTTAAATAACCGTAAAAGTATTAATTTGAAACTCGAAAAAATTCAATTCTGTTCAGACTTCCATATATCATGTTTCTTAAGAATAGTTTGTTTCATACTATATTGAGGTTATGAAGCAAGTTTTACATATTGTGAAAATATTAAAATTGTTCATTCAATTACAGTATATTGGAATATATTTCTAAATATATTATTTCTACTAATTGATCTAATATTTGGAGGAATCTGTTGAATGATTGCGATGCGGTAATCAATGTTTAATTTCTTCCAAAAAAAACTGAATCCATTACAAATTTGTAAAACTGAAAACAAAAATATTGGTTTGGGTTGGACTCTAAATAATTTAAAAAGAGTCCGGATATTCCGAAATCACTAGATTTTCTAAAGAACATATCCTTGCATGATTCTTATAGGTTATGAATTACAAGCTATCAGCATCCGTGCATTTATTTACAGGAGGATCCAATGTATCAGCAACTATTAAAAAAGAACCCGCGCATTCGCCATTTCGTACAAATTACTATAGTTGAAATAATTTTGTCATATATAATTTCCGCTAATCCCTGTTTTCTATTCATTCTTCAGTATTATATATCTGTCTATATCGATCGATTTCACAAGAAGGTTCAACGTCGGGCTTCATTCAAGCTTGAGAGAGATATTTTTAATTCTGAAAATTGGATTAATTTGACTGATACCGACATTATGAAAGTTTCTATTTCTACAATATTGCATAATCACTGACGTACGTTTCGTCTATTTTAGTGGACTTTCTCAGAGTACAAGATATATAGTTTTTAAAATTGAATTTACAGTTTCCAAAAAAAAATACATATACAGATCATCTGAAAGTTTCGAGAAGAAAAACTGTTTGCAATTACATAATCACGGTCATATTAATCCTTCAAAATATTGAATAGAAAGAGTATTATGAAATTCCACTTAAACATCCCTTAAAAGGTTATTGTAAGTTGTATGTCTATTGATTTAATATGTTTCTATGAACTTAATTCCGGAATCAAGTTTCGATGTGTTAAATATGTGTACTACACGGTTTGGCACTGAAAGGGACGTTTTTCGAAAACTCATAAAATTGTTCATTTTCAAGTTGAAAGATTTTTATTTATATTTTCGGTTAAGTTAATTCATAACATTTATGATACTGAATGGTGAAAAATAATAACTGACACATGGTAGGCACGATTAGTAATGTAACGATAGAGCCCTTCTTGGAAGCAGGTCACCCCTCTCTCAAGCACCGCTCTGTCAATTTCGGTGGCTTCTACGCAAATTGCTTCTTTCAAATAGAGTTCGAGGCTTCTGCTCGTGTATAAGCCAAAAGAAATAATCACAGCGCGGATGGTGCCAAACCGTCAGGATCATTCAATTACCAGATGTATAGCTTGTACTCTGATGCACTCCATTAAAGTATGAATGGGACGTAGTGTTATAAAATCTTGATTTTTTGATGTACTAATTGTTTTATTTGGATAAATATTTGGTTTGAGACTTTTTTTGCTCACCCTTGTATATTTGTATCTTGGGCTGCCAGCTAACTTCGAATGTATTTTATATTTTCTAATTGTAAATTGAAATTTTGTTGATTTTGAAATAATAGGAGTGGTTCAAATTTTCATTTATAATTCACTTTTGGAAAATATGTCGAAAAAAAAAGTAATTTGATATATAAAATCTGTGAAAAATTCAAACAACTAAATATGTTTAGAGAACAAAAAAAGATTTTTAACTAAAACAAACCCGCCATCTCTTTCCTATTCAAAACAAAATTGGGGGTTCTTGTCATCCTTAGGAGGTTTTTTCGGAACAACTTCGTCATGAGAATTCTTTCTCCCTAATACAGAACTTGAAAATTATTTTTGGATTCCTCAAAACTCTTAGGTTCTTGAATTTGGGCGGTTCAACTGTCTGTTCAACATCACCTTTTGACGGTATATTTAATATTACTTTATTTCGTGAATAGTGGTTCAATTTTGAAAATATTACCTTGTTCATGCACAGAACGTAAATAACTTTCAAATTAAATCACACTCGACATCTCTTCCCTATTCAAAAAATGTAGGGGGTTGATGCCCCTTCAAGGGGGTGGGTTTTTCGGAACAAACTCATGACGGAAATTTATCCCCCTCAAAACAGAAGTTGACTTGTTCTTTTAAAATCTCGTCTCTGAGTTCTGGGGGGGTCAAATTTTCGTTGGGACACCCTGTATAAAAGCCAAGAGAAATTGTTAGTACTATTGCAATATGATAATGTAGAAAAAGAAACAAGTATTCCGCTTGGACCATCAAAATATAACAATATGAAAAATGAAACGAGTATTTTACAGAGATCACTAACATGATAATGTAGAAAAAGATACAAAAGCATTTAGCTAGGACCATTAAAATATAATGATGTAAAAAAGAAACAAGTATTTCGCTAGGGCCATTAGAATATAATAATAACACAGTAAAAGAAACAAGTTTTTCGATGGTACCATAAAAACATGACAATATAAAAAAAGAAACACTTATTTCACTGGAACCATCAAAATGTAATGATGTAGAAAAAGAAACAAATATTTCGCTACAACCATTCAAACATAATAATGTAGAAAAAGAGACAAGTTTTTAACCGGGACCTTTAAAATATGATAAAATAGAAAAATAAACCAGTATTTTGCTAGGACCATTAAAATATAATGATGTAGAAAAAGAAACAACAATTTCGCTAGGACTTTTCAGTATAATAATTTACAAAAGGAATAAGTATTTCGCTGGGATCATTAAAAAATAATAATGGAGAAAAAGAAACAGGTATTTTGCTGGAACCATTGAAATATGATAATGTAGAAAAAGAAACAAGTATTTCGCTATAACCATTCAAACATAATAATGTAGAAAAAGAGTCAAGTTTTTCACCGGGACCTTTAAAATATGATAATGTAGAAAAAGAAACAAGTATTTCGCCAGCACCATTAATATATAATAATGCAGAAAAAGAAACAAGTATTTCCCTACCACCATTAATATATAATAATGCAGAAAAAGAGACAAGTATTTCGCTAGGACCATTAAATATAACAATATAGAAAAAGAAACAAGTATTTAACTGGGATCACTAAAATATGATAATGGAGAAAAAGAAAAAAATTTTCGCTAGGACCATTAAAGCATAATGATGTTGAAAAAGGAACAAGTATTTCTCTGGGACCATTAAAATAAGATAATGTAGAAAAAACATAAAACACAACTTGAGGACTTCTCAAAAAATATAATATAATATTCAAAAATCTCTCAAAACAAGCACTATATCTTCAAAAAACAATAAGACTTCCGATACTATAAACGTCTTTTAAATATGAGCGGTGCTTATGTAGACATTAATTTAATTCTAAAAGTTTTTTGAATAAACTTTTTTTTTTTTAATTAAAATTCTAGAAGACTGGCAGATTAAATCTGTTTTGATATTCAAATTTTGTTATATTTCTTCTATCAAGTAAAAAGCCTTTTTCTATTTTAAACTATAAATGTTGCCCTCAAGATGAACTCACACAATGCAATGGACTATTCCCACGCAATATCAATAGGATTGAAATTTCGAATCATCACAAATTCAGTTCCGAATAATATAAAGCACTTACATTCCCAGATAATATTACCATTAAATTTCGCAACATAATTTGAGGGCTAAATGTAAGTGGAAAAAATGCCCTTGTATTTCCCCTCCGAAAACACATTTTTAAAATGACAGTCGTATTTCAAAATCATGGGAATAAATAAGATATCGAATCGAGACCGTAAGCGTATATCTCTGACCAGCAGAGAAGCACAGTTATGGCTACGATATTATTTTCACCCTCTCACCCCCTGTATCGAGATGCTGTGACATTTGCCCCACGCAGTTAGGGAACATCATAACTGTCGGGATAGGGGAAATGGAAATCCGTCTATAAATTATTCGCTTTTAGAAGACTTCAGCTTCCTATGGCTTCCTACGAACGTATGACTCAATCGAAACGCGCCATAGTTTTCATAGAAGTTTTTTTCAGAGATTAGACTGACTTACAGCCTCTATTATCAATTTGTCTAGACGGCCTATTAGAATAATTGAAAAATTTAACAAATTCACAGCTAAAACTTCTATAAAAATTTCATAAAAATCAGTCCGAAATATCCAACAATCTTACCAGATAAAGTAATATTTAACCATACGTGTAAAAAGGAAAAAAATTCTCAACGCTTGTTTCGCCAACATCTACAAGTTCACATTTTGAACTAACCCTAAAAATCACACCTTCACTTCTTATATAGCTATAAAAATTTGATCAAATGAAGGGGAACAATTAACCAATAATTTTCCGAAATGCAAATAAGAAACATATGCAGAGAAGGGATACAAACAATCATCAATTTTCGGAAATACTGATAAGGAAAAATATGCGAAAAAGGTATACATATAACCATAAAATATTTTGAGTCTAATTATAGGAAACACCTCACTAAGTGAAAATAGTTAACAAGGGAAATCTATTTACCGAAAAATAGTGCTTTTCCCAACTGGTTGCACAAATTATTATTTATTGAATTTCAGTTGAATTTTGAAACCAAAATCGTAAACCCACCACAGCGAAGGCTATGATGAAAAGATAAAAGAAAATTAAACTAAAATGCTCTAGTTTGCGCTCTTACTTCGTCAAATACCTCATAGTGCGCCAATGAAAAAATAAATAAATCTTGTCTTTCCTGAATTAAACACAAATTGTCAACCTGATAGTCAAAATGCAAACTCTTACTCCCTATCTATTTATTTTAACTTTCCAATTAAAATAAAGATTCTTATTTACAATATAATACAGTTTTACAGTCAGCTTGAGGTCCGAGATTTACGTAAAGACTTATCTTTGATGTTCTCCTGGAATATTGTTCTCCGAAATGATGTCAGAATGCCGAAATGATAGTGCTTTCTCCAAGAACAATTCCTATTCTGCATATAATCAGCAGATGTACAGTTTCAAATTGTTCCAAATGACCATTAGAGCGTCCGCAACCAAGATGGTGCGGTAATAAGATACTCTAAATCCGGCACAAGGAAGATTGTCTGGTGTTAAGATAATCCAAGCAAAAAGGGCACCCCAGCAAGATTGTTCAACTCTAAGATCATCCGGTACTAAGACTGTGAATTTCAAATCTAAAAGATAGTGCCTCCAACACGTAATCTTACTCCCAGTGACTAGATATTATTAAAATTATTTGCAAGTTAATAAGCTTGAGATAAAATATCCAGAACACAGGGATAAAAGCATGAGCATGAGAAGGGAAATTAAATTCCTAATATCATATGAAGCAACATGTTAAACTGTGTAACTTGCAGAGAATGAAATAAATAAAACATAATAATTGCTATTCACAAAAGCATAAAATATTTATCGGGATCTACGTATTACTTATCGCCTTCTTAGACGTCTTAAAAAAAAACAATAAAAATATAGTATTCCTCGATTTTCATGGATTAGGTACGTTAATGCGATAAAAATATAACAATGTAACCTCACAATACGAAAGAAAGAAATCTGGGAAATTCTATGCTTCTTGAAAAGTGCATGCGATAACAGCGTCGACTTTCATTGCGGAAACTCCAAACTTCTTAATGGTCTTAGTTTAATCACATTATTGAAGCATTTGAGCGATTGAAATTCAAATCAACAGTGGAGCGTTTTTTAACTTTACAATTTCAAATGAAGAATAAAAGAACATTCTCGAGAACTTTAATTTTTAAAACATCCACACGATTAATATTACTACTACCTACTGAAATCAGTCTTCTTCTAAACGGAGGTCAGAGTTGAAACCAATTACGGGCCATTGTTGCCAACGGCAGACTTACGTAGGACTTAAACGTCTCGACTAACTTACTTTTGCGCTCGCAAGATTTCAATTTGACGATAATGCTGAATAATATTGGAATCGTGCAAAAAGCGCACTGATGTAATTAGGATATATTCCGTGAAGAATGTTCGGATATAGACTCTATCTGAAATGGCTTTCCTACTCGGATATCAAACGGATAGAATTCGCAAAAATGTAGGAGTTTGATGTAGATAGCTAGAAGTTCAGCAACAATACGCTCAGTAATTTCTTTCATGAAACTTCACTCAGCTGCCGGAAATATATAATAACAATAATGTTTATTCGACTCAGAAATAAACGAATATATAATTAAAAAAATGTATCTGAGACAGTAATTTATTTCCACAAAAATGTTTGTACTACTACAACAATTGTTTCACCACGATGTGGCTTCTTCAGAAATTACATTGTACTGTCGTGGTGAAACAATTGTTGTAGTAGTACAAACATTTTTGTGGAAATAAATTACTGTCTCAGATACATTTTTTTTATTTAAAATGAGTTTCCACCAAGTAAAGACCGAATCTATCAAATGAATATATAATTATAAATAAAGGTTGAAACACCTTGCCTTTGCATTTTGAAGAAGTAGTTATTTCAAGTCTGGCAACACTTCTATCATTTGTGTTTTTATAGAAGGTTGGCTTAATATTTGACATTAATGACATGGGTCGATTAACCCTTGAAAAAAACTGAAAAATATTAAAAACTTTCCAGTGTTCTATCTTCTTTCCAAACTGTTAGAAATATACGCGAAAAATTCAATGGAAATGGAATGTCCTCGCGGCAATTTGTGGATCAATTTGTGAAGCGACTTCGTGAAACTGGATCATTATTTGATAAAACAACCTGTTCACTTTCTCGATCGATTAGCACACCTGAAAATATTGCTGCTGTAGCCCAGAATGTGGCTGAACATCCATCAACATCTAACTCATCATTGTGATCAAGAAGTGAACATTTCTCGCACTTGTCTGAGGAAAATTTTGCAAAAAGACCTCAGCAAGAAGGGTTCCAAAATTTAACTAGTGTAAGAAGTGAAGCCTCGTGAGCATCTGATGCGTTTCCATTTGGCTCAATGGGCTAATGAAGATGAGCATTTTCCCAGAAAAATCATATTTAGCGATGAAGCTTATTTTGACCTCGGAGAATAAGCAAAACTGTCGCATTTGAGGATCACAAAATATGAAGCTCTCAAGGAAATGAGGGTGTTATGAGGGAGTTTCTATCTCTTATATAGTGAGTGGCCCCATTCCTCGTTGGAACGTCAGTCATTGAACGCTTGTACTCTGCCCTACTTAACCCTGGCGAGGACGAATGAGTAAGGTATTGTCTGCTACCAGTCGCGCCCCCTTTTATGCTACTTCGGGAAGCTGCATCAAAACAGAGTAAAATTCTTCAAGAGGAACGGGCACGCCACAAATACACATGTTATTGTGGAAAAGCCGATGCATCCACCATGAGTAACAATTTGGTGTGATTTTTGGTCATCATTTAGACATTTGTCTTCGAAAATGATCAAGGAGTCACCGTCACGGTCAATGAGAAACGTGATCCTGGCCATGATCAACCAAGTTTTCTAGTTTACTTTGGAGTTCACTTATGTATTCACCCGTTATTGGAGTTTCGGCATTGATGACGTTTTCCATCTCATTACTGACTTTTTCGATCTGCATTTATCTAGATTCAAATATACATCTTTTGTTATATGTGGTAGTTGGTTAGATAGAGTCAGTTTGATCTGAGTAGCTAAGTGGTCTGATCTTAAGTCGGGAATCAGTTCAGTTTTTATGTATTTTTTCAGGTTATTGGTACAGAAACGTGGGGAGAGAGGAGCTGCGCAGAAAATTGAGAAGTTATATGAGAGCAGAGGTGGGAAAAATTATGGAGAGTAAAGAGCTTTGGAGTGTTATTTTTTAATACATCTCGAAGTTTCTGATCAGGAAGGAGCAGGCAGGAGAAGACAGAGGGAGAAAGGAGGGTAGAAACTGAACATGTTTGAGTCTATGTTTATGTAATCTCGCTCATCATTGTATCGGGTTTTTCACTATAATTTGACTTCCCTTTAACTTTGTTACAAAGGAAGATACAAAAAAAGTTATTCACAAAAGTGAAATCAACTTTATTTTTTCAAATAGGTCACCTATATATTTTATTATTTTTGGCTAGCTCTTTCTCTCCTGATCACGAATATATGTATGTGTCGGTCTATCTCTCTTATTTTGAGTACTACAGAGTCTCAAATTCGAAGAACCTCCTGACAGGCCCACTAATCGGTTGTCAAGTGGAAGAAGGCTGTGATAAATCAACAACAACATTGCTAACAATATAACACACGTTGATATTCAATTAAATTATTTCTGAAACATGCATTACACATAAGCGGAAAAAATCTGGATCAAGTCAAATATATTTCAACAAATTAATACATACAATATTTCTAATAGAAATAAACTATCGTACATTTTATGTGGAGAACAATAAAAACAAGAAAACTAAAAGGGAAGAACATATTGCGATACATTCAGATCATCCAATTTCAAGTGAAAATACATTTATCAATACTTACCGCATTGTAAGAGGTTCGAAAAGTTTTTAGAGAAAGAGGCAGGCGTACGGAATGAGAATCAAGAACTCGACATTGTTGAGTATTTATGGTGGTATGAAATGAACAGTTACAACTAATGAAATTGTTCGAAATGGCCACCATTATTTAATATACATATCGTTTTCTCATGTTGGTTAGACTATTTGGAATAGCATTCTTATGATTCCGATTAAGTTCTTGAATTAAGACTTCAATTATGTTTTTAATGATCTCAACACTTTCATTATTATCAGAGTATTTTTTTTTTCAGAAACGACCATAAAAACGTTTCCAACTGTGTTATATCCGGACTATTCGATGACCATTAAATAAGTGCATCATAATCGATCCAGAGATCAAATTGACCACTCAAATGTTCTTTGTGAGAGGGTGTTCCGTCCTATTGCCAAAATATTTGCTCCAATTCTTCAGCAGAAAACAGTTGCTCCAAAAGTTGAGCTACTTCTGGCAGTATTTTTCGTTCCTGTACTTTCTCTGGATTTTTTTATCTCCTTTTGATGGTGTGTGATAACTGCTAATTTTATATGTCTATTAAAAAGTGAACAGTGATCTCGAAGACATTTATTCGATTAAATTTTAAAAATTTTAGGAGAATTTTTGAAATTAAAATTTTTAGTAACGTTTTTCAGAATGTCTCTGTTTAATATTCAAGATACTAGATGTAAATACACGTATAAGCATGTTAAATATTATATGGAAAAAATGCATAAATATCTAAGCGATTTTAGTTCACTTTCTATTCAGGAAATAGCTAATGACATATAATAATCCTAGCTAGACTCCCTTGAACCCCAAAAAATCCAGCTAGAGTGACAACATCAGCAAATCGAGTGTGAAACCATCATATCTCCAGCCTCTTCTCGCCTTATCGTACGCAATATTCGCCAATTCATAATGCGTTTTGTGCTCAGTCACTCCCCGAGGCATAAACCGAGTTAAAAAGCGTCTGATACAATTTGGCCCACGGCTTTTTGACTGCATTACCAAGGATGATTTATGGATCTTCCCTGTATGCAGCGTTTTTTACCCATCACTCCTCAACTTAAGCAAGCATCAGTCTTTTGCTGTCCTGACAACGTCTGCCGATATTATAAATCATCATTCGATCCATCCAAAGCTCGGACCTTCAAGGATCAACCGGAGGACGTTTTATATTGACGTTTCTTTGCTTCTCGGCTTACATGTACGAAAATAAATCTTTTTAGATATTGATGCCTCCACACCTCCATTAAGCTTGCCCCAGTTTTTTTGGAATGGGGAAAAAGAGGGGCTCCATGTTTCATCGAGATGTTTGATCAGTCGCGGTTATATAAATCTGGATATTGATATTCATAATAATACTCTATTAATGCTTTCAGACATTACAAATGTATGGGACAAGTTAGGGAAAATATATGTATATATATATATATATATATATATATATATATATATATATATATATATATATATTAATTCAACCCATAGCTTGAGAAAAAAATAAAAACGAAAGGAATAATGGTTATTTCCACATTCATGCCATTGAACCAGATAAGTCATCAGAACAAAATTCTGTGAGACTATAGAAACCTTTCTCGAGCAGAATAGATTTAATTTTCATTTTGAATTTAATCGGATCTAGACATTTGATAGAATTAGGTAACATATTAAAATTAGGTTGGATGTTCAAATTTTGTGTTAATAAGAAGTATGAGCTGTGGTAATAAAAAGTTCTAGAAACTGAGACAGTGTAACATACATCTGTACAACAATTCTATTCTCAAATAAATTCGACATGCAGACATGCACACGTTCCAAACTGATTGGATTTTTTTTCACTGTAATGAATGCTAGTGACTCCAAATCTGTCAAGTATCTATATTCGCTACACAAAGACTCTAAGATATTAATAATACACTAGCGCCATCTAGGATATGCAAAATATATACAAGACATACTTTTGCGAGTTAATTCAAGTAAAGAAATGTATTCTCGATATTTTCACGTTACTAACGCAGAATAGAATTTCCTCATGCTCAAATCAGACCATATTTTGCCGTAATGCTCATAATTAGCATATTCATATTAAGATAAATAAATTTGGCTGATCTATACCGAAAACCATTAATAAAATGTATGAGCTATGGTAATATCGGGTGTTTTTTTAGAGTGATAGAACTTTAAATTGAATTGAAACACATTTGAATTAAGATTGGAGCCAATTTTTCTGTTAGTTGAAAGGTAATTTTATGACATTTATGTTTTAAAAATAATTTCCGGCATATGTCTACCACAACTAGCTCTGAGGAACCGCATTCGACCAGATCAATTTTGGAACACTTTTTAGAGTATTTCAGGCCTTATTTCATCAAAAACATGATTTATGTTGGCTTCCAAAGCGTCTATTATTTCTGGTTTAGCAGCATAAACCAATGACTTGACATAACCCCAAAGAAAATAATCCAGTGGAATTATATCGCATGGTCTTGAAGGCCAATTCATTGGACCATTTCTCAAAATGATGTTATCGCCAAATCTTTCTTTCAATAAATCAATTGTTACGTTAGCAGCATCTTGTTGCAACCAAAATACTTCTGAGTCGATACCATTCAAATTTCTAAACAAATAATCATTGATCATCGATCTGTAACGAGCACCATTCACTGTAACATTAGCTCCAGTATTGTTTTTAAAGAAATAGGGATCAATGATGCCTCCAGCGTGTAAAGCACACCATACAGTGCATTTTTCAGGATTTTTTTCTTGAGGATTGTTTTCACTCCATATACGGCAATTTTGCTTGTTTACATAGCCATTCAACCAGAAATGAGATTCATCACTAAACACAATTTTACGATAAAAGAGTGGATCAACTTCAAGCTGTTCTAGAGCCTAATCAGCAAACAAACGACGTTTATTATGGTCAAGTGGCTTTAGTTTTTGAACCAGTTGGATCGTGTATGGATGCACATGGTCCAACTTCTTGTGAACGTTGACGAATAGACAAATCTGGATCATCATTAATACTATGAATACAGCAGCGATATTTTCTTCTGTACGTACAGTTCTTTGTCTTGTTGTTGTTGCAACGAGTAGAGAAAATGTTGTCTGACATCTATCGATAGTTCGACGAATAAACTGTATGTAAACCATAAATTTCACGGAGTGCTCTATAAGTTTGGCGAATGAAACACTAATTTTGAAATTTAATTTCTACAATTTGTAAACGTTGTTGCGGCGTGAGTCTTCTCATGATAATTTGTCAATGCTTACTGAACAGAAATGTCAAAACAACATGGCTTCTACCTTCTGTCAAATCACAGTTATACCTATCCAAAGTTCTATCACTCTAAAAAAACACCCGATCGAAAGTTTGAAACGTGTGCATGTCTGCAATTTTCCTTTGTGATCTACAAAACCTTGTCGAGTTTGTTTGAGTATAGAATTATAATTATTATTAAAATAAATAAATTCGGCTGAACTGTACCAAAAATTATTGATAAGAAGTATGAGCTATGCTAAAAGAAAGCTCTGAAAACGAGACAGTGACAGTGATAGGAACATCTGATGTTACACTGTCTCGATTTCTAGAACTTTCTAATACCATAGCTCATACTTCTTATTAATGATTTTTGTATATATATACATGTGTCTTGTATATATTTTGCAAACTCTAGATGGCGCTAATGTATTATTATTATCTTAAGAGTCTCTGTCTATAGCGAGTATAGATACTTGATAGATTAAGAGTCACTAGTATATATTGCACTGACGAAAACCAATCGATTTGAAACGTGTGCACGTCTGCAATTTGCCTCTGTGATCTACAAAACCTTGTCGAATTTGTCTGAGTATAGAATTATTATACAGATGTATTTTACACTGTCTCGATTTCTAGAACTTTCTTTTACCATAGCTCATACTTCTTATTAATAATTTTTGATACAGATCAGCTGAATTTATTTGTTTTAATATCAAATTTTAATGTTCTGTATTTTGGAGAAGTGCTTTTCTACTACTTATAAATAAAATTCAATTTCCAAACTTCTTATTGTTGAACGAAAATTGTTGCGCCACATTTGAACTGATACTGTGTGAAAACTTACATAGGTTCTTATATATGTATTAATAGGTATTACACCAAATGGGACTAAAAGTAGAAAGAGTGTTATTAGGGTATACCTAATTAGGTTGAAAGAAAAACCGACAATGACAATAAAAGTTATTGGGGTAGTCGTTGATTTTTCCGAACTACATGAAGATATTCAATAGAGGTTACCTATTGAATCCGCTTCCTCGTTCAGGAGAATCTTTTGGGAATTAAATCGGTTTGTTTCAAGTGATTCTAAGAATGTTAATCTAGACCCTTCACTCTCGATATGGATAATTTCATATTCGTTATTGAAATTATATTCGAATTCTATTAAATGGTTGGAATCTGAAGTGTATCTCTTTCGATGTTTGTGGATTCTCTTCTTGAACAATCTGCCGGTCTGATCAATCCTTACAAGTCAACTTATAGACTCCCGATTTATTGTCTTTATTTGATTTACCTTTATTATTTTTAATATCTTTGTTTATGTCATTTTGGTTCTAAAAGCTGCTATGTAATTGGAATTTTTCTCAAAATAATAGGCAATGTCTTCGGATATTCTATTTATATATGAAATTTGTATGAATTTTTTTGGAATGGGTTCTTTTGTGGTAGGATAAACGTGAGTTAATGCTATATTTTTCTTTTTATTGTTAATCATTTCATTTATAGGGGTTGTGTTGAATGAAACCATTGTTAAATGCTATTTGTTTGATTATATTGAGTTCTTTGGAAAAACTCTGGGGGTACATCGGTACTTTTAGTAATCTATGGAATAATCTATGGCCAGCCTATAATAGCTCTATCCATATGTTACTGAGAGTACCGATGACCCCCAGATTTTTTTCCAAAGCACGCTTGTTCCAGGAGCTATTAGGTAGACTGAGAAGACCTAACTGAATCCCAAACAACCCCTAATCTAAACTGATCGCCTCCGTTGCGGGGCAACCCGGTAGATTCCCAGTACCAGAATAGACGTACCCGTTCGCTAGTGTATGAAAAGTACCGCCATATAGTCATAATTGTGAAAATAAATTATATTATATATTATTTGAAAGAAACTTCCTTCAATGAAAAAGAACGGAGGAAAGAAGAAAGAATAATAGTTAACAACACGGTCATCATATGAAAGCTATTGAATACCCACTTTCAATTATATATACTCATAAAAACATGTAAATAATCCTCTCTTTGACACGAAATCCGAAGAAATGTCACTAGTATGAACTTGTTTATTACCACCGAGCAATAAATAAAATTTCACAATTTTTTGTGAATTTATTCACTGTCCCCCATTCAATATAATTCAATTTATTTATTTACTTGAGTTGAAAAATCTAATAATGCACTATATATTGTTCGAATGAAACTTTATAGAATTCAGAACTTGTTTTTTCAGTTAAATATATTATTTTTTATATTTTCAAATTTATAAAAACGATACTTTTCTAGCTAAGCGACCTATTCTAGTAAAATTCAAAATCGAGTTTCTACACGGTTATTCTAGAGAATATCATGTTACTCCCATGTCTGTAATTTCAAAATTTACAATGAAGATTCAGTTTAATAATATTATTAATTTTCTGGAAATAATTTCAATAAAGAATAATAATGAGATTTCCTTCGATATATTCAGAAAACTCACAACGTCGTCCTGATTGTGAAAATAAATTAGATCATACATTATTTGAAAAAAACTTCCTTCAATAAAAAGAGTGGAAGAAAGAATAATATGATAACAACACGGTTATCATATGAAAGTTATTAAATACCCAATTTGAATTAAAATACTTATAATATTATCTGAATAATCCTTCACTCTTTGGCATATAATCCAAAAAAACTCGGCTTGAAATAAGTGGAACATTATGCTTTTGAAAGATTTCATAATAAAATGAAAGTATAATTTCAATTATGAGTTTTGCAAAACATATTTGTTATGAAATACAGTACAATCGCGCTAATATAACTATTACGTCCTGTGAACACAATTTTTTTGTATTGACTTCTCCGTAACATAGTATAATCTCACTTGTATGAAATTTGTGAAACTTGTTTATTGCCACTGAACCAATTGATAAAATGTCACAATTTTTTGTGAATTTATTCATTGTCCCCCATTCAATATAATTCAATTTATTTATTTAATCGAGTTGAAAAATCTAATGATGCATTACATACTGTTCGAATGAAATTTTATAGAACACAGAACTTGCTTTTTCAGTCAAACGTGACGCTTTTTATATTTCCAAATTTATAAAGACGACCCTTTTCCAGCTAAGCGACTTATTCCAGTAAAACTAAAATCGAGTTTTTACACGCTTATTCAAGAGGAAATCTTTTCACCCCCATCAGTTATTTTGAAATTTATAATGAAGATACTCAAATAATAAAATAAATTTTCGGGACATAACTTTAATAAGGAATAATAATGATATTTCTTTTGATATATTCAGAAAACTCACAACGACAGATAAAACCATCCCAACTCTCATGAACTCACTGCCTAGAAATCATTTTTCATTCCCTTAAATAATATTGCGTTTAAAAGATGAATCAAACAAATAGCAATAATGTATCATTTCGCAATAAAAATCACAAATTCTCTCATAAACAAAAGGAAAAACCTACTCATTCTGAAACCCATATACCCCACTTTCAAAACATAAAAGAATAAAAATTTATAGAACTAACATATTTTCGACCAATTGCATAAAACAAAGCTCGAATAATATCAACAACTAACATAAAAATAGCTTGCAATACCCATAGGAAATTTGCAACAAATGTTTTGACGCTACAGATAAAAACAACCGCCTTAATAATTCAGGAATTTATAAATAAAGTTTCCGTAAGTGCGGTTGAATATATGTACGACAAACAGCATCATTTCAAAATCGAAACTCTTTTCGAAACAAGTTTTGTTTAACCAAAATTACATAATCTTAAAAACAAAAAGTAAAACGATTAAACAAGGAGACAGACCCGTAATATTCCTCACTTTTCGAAGTACTACTCACAGCGAAGTCTTTCGTAAATATATTAAATCTTTGAAATACAAATTGTTATACACCATTTGGAAAATATAGTAAAAACTACGAAACCTGAGTCACTGTAGTCTCAATAAAAAAAATTAAGAAACAAAGTAATTTCCTATTTATTTATTTTTCATGCCTTTTTTATTATTCATAAAGAACCCAAAGTCTGTAAGAGACAAATTCAAAAGGTCGGGAGTTTACAATCTTATTATATGCATTGCCTTTTGTACAGGTCAAACTGGCCGCAATTTATATCAAAGATTCGAGAAACATTTCATTTGAGAAGTTATCGGTTGAATCAGCGCAATTCAAATTTACACAAAATTGATTTTCTTAGAATCAAATAATCTAATACTAAATGATTAGGTAGATTTGAATGATTCACCAAACATAGGTATATTTTCTTTAAAATACCCCTAGAAGATCACTACCTAAATAATTCTCAGAAAATTGGTTAAATCCTTGGAATCCCCAAATTTTTTGGAACCTCTATTCTAGGAAAGATGTTTTTAATGTAGCTCGGTTTATAATTCAAGCAGATAATAGTTTAGTCACCTAATTTTCATAAAGCTTCATTATATTTTACATATTGTATAAATTGGAAATTATATTTTATTTTGATGATTAAAGGTAAAACAACTTAATTTCCGCTTATTAATTGAGGGGAAATCAAGTCGTTTTACTTTTAATCATCAAGATGTATTTCCGACAAGTAAAGTATATCCTTATATATAATCAATATAAAATATTTTTCAATGTCTCGGAAAAAACCTTTCTAGATCCCGACTTGAAATGTATTAACAAAAAAACTATATTAGTATGTATATTAACATACAAATACAAGAAAATCGATTATTCCAAAATTATAAAATTATCAAAATAAGGGATTTGTATTTGTATGTTAATATACATACATGTTACTACATTTGTATTAATACATTTCAAGACGGTATGTAAAAAAGTTTTTTCCGAGACATTGAAAAATATTTTATATTGATTATATATAAGGATATCAATTCGATAGTTTTTGTATATAGTTTCAATTATGTCAAGAAAGTACAGGGAATTATCGATTTAAATCTGGCGGGGCAATGAGGCAGGAAAAATTTTTTTTTCCTGGGTTGGTACCACTGTCCTTAATTACTATGCCAAGCTTGAGCGGGATCTGTCAACTAGTGTGTTTACAACAGCTGATTAAGTCAGTCGATGTCAGAGTGCGTGCCGATTTTCACTATGGGTGATTACGTTGAGCAAAGAATTTGTTTTAAGTTTTGTGTTGCAAATGAATTTTTGTGTGCCGATGCATTGAAAATGTTGCAAAAGGCCTTTGGTGATAATGCTCTATCGAAAACTCGTGCATATCAGTGGTACAGAGCCTTCAAGGACGGTCGTGAAGTGGTCGTCCATCGACGACTTCGATCGAAGATAACGTCGATAAAATTAAGGAAAGGGTGCTGGAAAACCGTCGTACCAGCTTGAGAGAGATAGCACATGATCTTAAGATATCCCACGAGTCCGCACGTACGATTTTGATTGATATTTTGGGCATGAGAAAGGTGGCCGCACGACTCGTACCGAAACACCTGAATTTTCTTCAAAAACGTCATCGCGAACAGGTTGCTTCAGACATGCTGGATCGCTGTAATTCCGATTCTACATTCATGGAACGCATTATAACTGGTGATGAGACCTGGGTCTACGAGTACGATATGCAAACAAGCCAGCAATCATCGGAATGGGTGGCAAAAAATGAGCCGAAACCGAAAAAACCACGCCAAAGCCGCGCGAAAATGAAGGTGATGCTCATTGTTTTCTTCGATATCCGTGGCGTGGTGCACTACGAATTCGTTCCAGAGGGTCAGACGTTAAACAAGGAGTATTACCTAGGCGTTATGAAACGTTTGCGTGAGCGTATCCGTAAGAAGCGGCCAAATTTGTGGGCGAACAACTCATGGATTTTGCAGCCTTCTCACCGAGCTACGATTGTGACTGACTTTCTCGCCAACAAACGTGCTTCAGCAACCACCGTATTCGCCGGATTTGGCTCCCTGCGACTTTTTCCTCTTCCCAAAACTAAAATTGCCCCTTAGTGGCACCCGTTTTGAGTCGACTGAAGCCATAAAACAAAATTCGGCGCGAGAGCTAAAGTCCATCCCGGAAAGCGCCTATAAAAAATGTTTCGATAATTGGAAGTGCCGTTGGCATAGATTTATTGGAGCAAATGGAGCCTATTTTGAAGGCGACCCAATAAATTCTGACGATTAAATGTAAAAATGTTTTTTTAATTGAAAATTCCCGGTACTTTCTTGACAGAGTAGTATATTGTTGAAGTTAGAATATATAGTTCTGAATTTAAAGCCATTTAAATTTTTCTTCTATCAAGTATTGACTGACATTCGAATTGATTTTTTAAATTATGAAATAAATTCATATAGTCTTTATATCCACGATATATTATTTATTATTTTTGAAATTGTGGTTATTTTTCTAATCATTGGACATTATTTGGGGTGAATAAGTTTTTTTATTGTTTTTCTGTGGTCTGAGTACAAATAGTTTTAGGTTATACGTAATAACACGTTGATCATTTCTGTTTTATTTTACATACTTAATTCAAGTTCATTTGTTCCAGGTTTTATCTTATTTTGGTGAGTTAAATTTTGATCGTATTATATATTTGAATCTGAATTCAATACATTTCTGATTAAGTCAGATAGGCCGAAATACCTATCAAATGTTCGAGTTCTCGTTCAGTTATTTTTATTCGATCCTTTATTTTGATAATTTCAGATAATTTTGGAATAGTCGATTTTCTTGTATTTGTATGTTAATATACATACTTATATAGTTTTTTGTTAATACATTTGTATTAATACATTTCAAGTCGGGATGTAAAATGGTTTTTTCCGAGACATTGAAAAATATTTTATCGTGATTATATGTAAGGATATCAATTCGATAGTTTTTGTATATAGTTTCAATATATATTGTTGAAGTTAGAATATATAGTTCTGAATTTAAAGTCATTTAAATTTTTCTTCTATCAAGTATTGACTCACATTCAAATTGATTTTTTATATATTTTATTTTCCTTTTCTGTATTATTATCACCGATATAGTCCATCAAGCATTTATGAATATTATATGAGGTTTTGTCCAATATATTTTGTCCACTCTTTCTTGTCGAACGCATGTCGAAGGGAAAATGATGGAGTGTTCCAGACATGTATTTTGAATTTTCGTTAGATTTTCCGTTTCTTCAGTTCTAAAACTTAGAAAAATTACGTATATTTGACTTTCGGATGACAGAACACAAAATTCTGTGTTTTTATTTATTAAATGTAGCTTCTCTAAGGAGAAAGAAGTAGAAAAACTGAATCGACCATTAATGAGCAAGCGCGCAAAAGTTTACTTGCTTTTCATCCTTTTTTATTTTTCTTTTCATTTTGTTCATTTCTTCCAAAAAAACCAAAAAAAAATGGCCGAAACGATTGTCGATTTCAATTATTATTAACATAACACGTAAAATGTGTGCATATTCAGTTCTTCATATTCATTTTCTTGAATGAGTAAGTTTTGCCATAGAACTCCCATTTCTACCTGTTCTCTGGCATTTATTCTAATTGCTTCTTGTAAATGTTAATACTGATATCTCGATCCTCATTAAATAGAGTTGAGAATAAGAGGCATGATGCTTTTGATATAAGAATGAGGTAAGTTTTGTTATTGCAGTTTTGAAAGGGGAGACAAAGTGAGCGCAGAAAAGTGAGAGTTGTCACGCACAAAGTTTGATTGGACTACTGCCAATCGATATCCAGAGATTCACCCTCGTCTGTCTGGACCAAGTGCTACTACCCTTGCTGCATATTTAGATCGTATCCCGTGTTACTCTTTGCCTTTCTGAAATAAGGATCCCGCTTTTAGGAACGCATATAGTAAGGAGAAGTTATTGCTGTTCGAATTGGAAATGGAGCAATCGACAGAGAATGGCCGCATAGCAAGATATTCTGTGGAGGAGAGGTGCTCAGGTAAAACATTTTGAATATTAAATAGTATTCATTCATGAACTCTAGATTTTTTTTCAATTCAGAAACTCTATAGCGACATTTCAATTTCATTTGTCATCTGTCAGCTTCAATTACTATTTTAAATGTAGAAAAGACATTTTTCTTCGAAAGCCTTCAAAGATTTTACTATCTGTCTTGTTATTAAATTACTCTTAGTCGTTATACTGGTATTTAAAACCTCAACTTTTTGCCTTTGTCATCTGTCAGTTTTTGTGTTAGGTAAATGGCAGGTTTAATATTCATTCAACTTAATCTAAAAAATTTAGTTCATTAATGAAGTAAATAATTAAAAGAACTTGGCTTAAGTTTTACTGTTTATTTCATGTCTGTTGACATATCTGTTCCGGGTTTTAGCCCATTTTCAAAACTTCGGGCTAAAAACCCGAAACATATATGTCAACAAACATCAAATAAACGCTGAAACTTAAGCCAAGTTCTTTTAATTTACTTTATTAATTTAAAAATCTTTCACCAAGTGACATGCGAGAAATCAATGTCACTGAGTTCATTCATGTACTCTCAATTTTCGTTTATCTGGAACCGATTTTTTCAAATTTTGTCTTTTGTCAACTTGAGTTACTATTTTGAATATCGAAAAGATGGTATGATGTGAGAGAAAGGTTCGATTATTCTATTATTTTCAATGGTCGCCTTTCATAGTTCATAATTTTCTAGCTTGTACTGTTATGTTGAATAACTAAAAAATATTCTTTATTTTTGTGTTTTTTTTTATACAGTTTGCCTCGATGAACGTCTGGGAATTTAAATGATATTGGTATGTCAATAAAGTACATAAAAACACTTAGCTCAAGTTTCACTGTTATTTCATGTTTGTTGACATAAATGTTTCGGGTTTTTAACCTATTTTCAAAACTGAACAGAAAAGAACTTAAAATCCTATCTACAATAGTAGAGTAGATAACAGGTAGAATTCTGAAAAGTATAAAAATAAAATGAGATCCCTATGGAATCTACCTCAGCAACACTTTTGAGCGAAATTTTTATGAACCATCTTCTTCACAAGATAATTTGATAAAAAAGTTCTTTATTGGAAGAGATATGTTGATAATGTATTTTGCATTTAGCTAGATTCTATTGACAATTAGAAATGTTTTCGAATTTGTTAAATTCATTTTTCAATTATGCCAAATTCACTATTGAACTCAAAAACCCCCAAACATTGATGCATTTTTTAGATATTCGGATCAAATGTTGATTACCCTGAATTTGACATAATTAGAAAATCTACGTACACAGATTCATTACTACATAATAATAGTTCCCACCCTCATAAAATAAAAATTTTTCCTCTTCCCGCCTTTATACATAGGTTACTATCAACCCCTCTCTCAATAGAAAACTTCAACAAAGAAATTGAATTTTTGAAGCTATTATCGTCGAACAATAGTTACAATACGAACGTAATAGATAAATTCATTTTTCAGATTTTAAGAAACTGCATAAAAAATCTCTAGCTTCTCTTTATCCTACCCTTCAGCACAAAGAAAAAGGAAAATGCCATAGCATAATCTTTATACCACAAATAAGTAACAAAATTTGCAATAGACTAAAGCAAAATAATATCAACACTATTTGTTCAAATAAGAAATAGGTTCACTCTTAGTCAATGACGTGAAACTTGTGAAAAAAGTGTTATATACAAATTATATTGTAATGAAGGCCCTGCATTTTACATAGGTCAGAGAGGACGATCTATAAACATAAGGGTAGAAGAACACAAAAGAAGTATATTGCACAATAAAATAACATATCTTTGTTCATTTCATAGATTTCAGTGGAAATGAGATCTTGCACGAAGGTAATAAAAGTAGAAGAGTGGCCCTTTCAGAAAGTTTGGAAATTTCTTTAGCATATGGAAGGAAGTTACCAATCACAAATGAACAACTTGAATTTAATTTATCCCCATTGGTCTTATCTGTAAAAGATTGAGTCCGAACCAACATCTTATTTTCACACTCTTCAAAGTTCTACCTCTTATCTACCCTACTATTATAAATAGGATTTTAAGTTCTATTATCTTCAGTTTTGAAAATGGCTTAAAACCCCGAAACATATAAGTCAACAGACATGAAATAAACAGTGAAACTTAAGCCAAGTGTTTTTATTTACTTTATTAATTTCAAATGTTTCACCAAGTGATATTCGAGAAATCACTGTCATATTTGTATGTGTTTTTAGATACAACTTTTATAAATTTTGCACGTTTATAAAGCTTGTTATATTCGAGTCTGAGTCTTTAAAGAGATATATTCATTTCCTCTAAAAAATATACACTTTATTGATACATTAATTTCTATCTTACCATAAGAAATAATGAAGTTTTCTTGGAAAACTCCTGACTTACTGGCTTCGAGTAAGTAGCAAATGTACAATATCACATATGTGTTTCAAAGCATTAGTATCGTCGGCAAATAAGTCCTCTATTTCGACCTCAGTCTCCTGGAATTTATTGGAAAAATAATCAATGAAGACCACGAACAGAATTGGTCCGATTATAGTACCCTGAGTTATACCCAACACAACTTTGTGCTCCGAGAATTTGAGGTGGGAATTTTTACCATCCAATAAAACAATTTGATTTCTGTTGGACCATAAAGAGTATTTTTTCACATTTAGTTCAAATAATTTTATATTTTGATTTGATATTCTATTTATATGTTTCATATTTCAACCTTTTTATTTTGTTCCATATTTTAAGTGTTTCATTTTTAGACAACGAAGCAGAAGCTCAACTCCAGCACGTGAAATTGATAAAGAAATTGAATGTCACATCAGAATTACATCAGATGAATACGTTCTTCGAATACATAATACCTGATCCTGAAGAAAACCAGAGGATTAACGATTCCATCAAAAATGATTTAAAAGATGTTTTATCCAGAATTTTTCCGCCATTCACCATTCTCGAGCTTGGCTCTAGTGTCTCGAAACTCCAGTTCAACGGTAGCAGTGATTACGATTTGCATATTTACTTTGAAAAAGAGCCAAAAGAACCTAGAAAATGTGTATTTAAGGCAGCTACAGCTCTTTCGAAAAGCGATCTATTCGGCAGTGTGAGAGGTATATATGAAGCAAAGATACCTTTAGTAGAATTTGTACATGTTGAAACGGGTATGAAATGTGATGTGAACTTCAGCCATGTGGTAGGTGTTGAAAATAGCAGATTGATGCGATACTATTTATCGCTTGATGATAAAGTGAGGTTTGCAATGTTAATAATCAAATACTGGGGCCTTACTAGAGGAATCATCCTCAAATATAGAGGATTTTCGAAGTATTCCTTAGTAATGATGTTAGTATTCTACTTACAGCAACACTTTTCATTTCCAAGTGTTTGCATGCTTCAACAGAAAACAGAACCTACCATAAGAGGCGTGAAATGGAACACGAACTTCATTCCAATGAGCAATTTAAACAGATTAAATGCAATAAAATCCGCTTCTATAGTAGACATTCTTATTGGTTTTTTTAAATACTACGCAGATTTCAAATACGACATACACATCATAAGTCCTTACCTTGGACATGTCATTCAAAAAAGTTATTTAAAACGTTTAGATTCTCTAGAGTGTCAAAGTAAGCTCCCAAAATTAGTCAAGCATCTTAACTTTGAACATTGTATTTGCGTTCAAGATCCATTTGAACTGGACCGTAATACATGTTCCTGTAGTAAAAAAATGTTGATGAAGTTCGTCAGCCAGTGCGCCATAGCTACTGAAATTCTATCAAGAAAACGGACTCATATGTTCATCGACTTAATTTCACCAATCGAAAAACCGGATAGTTATCTTAATGTCCCTTTGCACATGACAACCAACTGTTTAGAAACTTTGAGGAAAAACAACGCAATCGAGTCAGATGATGAACTCGTACAAATGTGGTTTCGGAATACTTTGAACTTCTGCAACGCGGTGTTCAAGGAGGTTTTGAAATTCAATGTGGAATCTGAAGAACATTCCAAAACGAGTCACTCTTATATCGTTAGTTCTCCGAGACACTTGTGGCTGAATAGAGATAGAAATATAGAAGAAACAGAAGATTTAGCGAAATACGGAACAAATCTAAACAGGGAAAGGGCTATAAGTAATTTTATATCTGAAAATATTGACTATGATCCATCTGAAGTACCCGAGTTCAAGTGCTTTATATTGATTTCCTATATAGAAAAAAAAATTAAGGAAAGATCTACTATGGTTGAAGTTGAATTTATCAGAAAAGTGGGCAAAGAGGAATTATTTGAATCTTTTACCCGTTATATGAGTGAAAATTTGGTGTTTTGGTTTTATGAATCCAAAAACTAAATCATTACAGTGTATTATAATGTGTAAATATATGTTTTTAAATATCTTGCGAAAATGTGATAAAAATTTCCGAAAGAGAAATCCTAAATAATGTAAAAATGGATCGTGATATAAATATTTATTTCTGAAAGATTATTAATCACTTTTCGCTTATACCACCATAATAATAATAGTAAATAATTTTTTCTATTGGAAAAACAGAAAAAAAGTTTGTTTATCATTTACTTTGTACCCAAATCGTGTACTGCTCAACAATGATCCTCAATGATTTTAGGTCAAATCATTGATTTGAACGAAATAAATTATTTCAAAAACTAATTTTCAAATTCTGTATTATTGTGCAGCGTGTTTTCAGTGTAGGAAAACTTAAGTAAACGGATAACACTATGTTGTATTAATTTCTTTCAAATTCATTCAATAACATTATAGGGTAGGTAATTAACAAACGAATTAATAATCATTTAAATGTTATAATTTATCACAGTGTCTGGGCATTATGAATATTGCTACATGATAGCTAGCCACTTTGTTAATTTAGGCATAAACAACAGGGTGCGAAGTAAGTTAGATAACTTGAAAGAAAGATGTACACACTTGAAAATTCCTGTCCTATGTTCTGGGCCTAAATATCTTTATTTCGTTAATGAAGGGAATTGGTTCAATGGTTCCGCACTTATTCGTATTTGGGACATTTTGTTCCAGTAGTTCTGAAACTACTCATTTGATCGAAATGAAATTTAATGTTGAGTTCTACAATGAAACACAAAGATTTGTGCCAAATTTCGTGGCGATTGGCCGTTCGGGGGGATTAATGTAGGTGATAAAGCTAATTTCCGGACGAAAAAACCTAGGGAACTTGAAATTTTCGGGTAGGTTTAGTAACAGTGGATTTCACAATTTAGTCATCGGATCAAGTCTGTTGACCACGGAGTACTTCTATAGTTCATCCTGTTCTTTGTTCTCAAAGTGCTGATCACAGATTTAGTCACTGTGTCAGATAATGACAAATAAACCTCTGTTAGTCATCTATCAAGTACAAATTGGGTTCCACAAAATATTTTGTGCTCTGATCTAACCTATCGGGTGTTTTTTTAGAGTGATAGAACTTTCGATAGGATTAACTGTGATTTGACCGAAGGTAGAAGCCATGTTATTTTGACATTTCTGCTCAGCAAATATTGACAAATTATCATGGAAAGACTCACGCCGCAACAACGTTTACAAATTGTTGAAATTTATTTTCAAAATCATTGTTCTATTCGCCAAACTTGAAGAGCACTTCGTGAAATTTATGGTTTACATAATCGTCCATAAGAGCAGCTTATTCGTTGAACTATCGATAGATTTCGGACAACATTTTCTCTAGTCGATGCAACAACAACAAGAAAAATAACTGTACGTACAGAATAAAATATCGCTGCTGTAAGTCATAGTGTTAATGATAATTCAGATTTATCCATTCGTCGACGTTCACAACAAGTTGGACTCTGTGCATCCACCACATGGAAAATTTTTCGTAAAGATCTTGGTCTACACCCATACAAGATTCAACTGGTTCAAGAACCTAAGCCACTTAACAATAATTGGCGTCGTTTGTTTGCTGATTGGCCCCTAGAACAGCTTGAAGTTGATTCACTTTTTCATCGTGAACTTGTGTGAAGCTCATTTCTGGTTGAACGGCCATGTAAATAAGCAAAATTGCCATATATGGAGTGAAAACAATCCTCAAGAAGTTCTGCAGGTTCCATTGCATCGTGAAAAATGCACTGTATGGTGTGCTTTACACGCTGGAGGCATCATCGGACCATATTTCTTTAAAAACGATGCTGGAGCTAATGTTACAGTGAATGGTGCTCGTTACAGATCGATGATCAATGATTATTTGTTTCAAAATTTGAATGGTATCGACCCAGAAGTGATTTGGTTCCAACAAGATGGTGCTACACCTCATGCTGCTACCGTAGCAATTGATTTATTGAAAGAGAGATTTGACGATAACATTATTTCGAGAAATAGTCCAATTAATTGTCCTCCAAAATCATGCGACATAATTCCACTGGATTATTTTCTTTGGGGTTATGTCAAGTTATTGGTTTATGCTGCTAAACCAGAAACAATAGACGCTTTGGAAGCCAACATTACTCGTGTTATTTATGAAATAAGGCCTGAATTACTCGAAGAAATGATCCAAAATAGAGCTTGTCGTGGCGGAAAATATTTTCAAAACATGAATGTCATAAAATTATCATTCAAATAAAAAACATTGGCTTCAATCTTAATTTGAATGTGTTTTATTTCAATTTAAAGTTATATCACTCTAAAAAAAATACCTGATAAAATCGATGCTAAATCACAAATCAAGTTGATGTACGGATTTTTGTGAATCAAGATTTTCGTTAAATCTTCGTTAAATACTTTAAGTGAAGTATATTGCTTATTGTTTACTTTTTTCAAGTGATATAATTGTAAAATGCTTTTCGAAATCAGGTCATCGTTATCGTCAGAAGAAGATTTGAGTGAAATTCGAAGACTCCGAATTTTTATAGACAGCAGTGATCCTTTCGCAAAATATGATGATCTTGATTTCGAAATTCTATTTCATTGCAACAAAAATGTCGTAATGGAATTATTACATAAAATTGGACCAGAAATTGAACCACGCAGTTCAAAGAATAAATCGATTGATACGGGATTACAGTTATTATACGATTTTATTCAACTGGTGATTTCCAAATGATGATAGGATATTATATCAACATTGCGAATAATCGGTATGCAGAATTTCAAAAGGGTATCAGTTGAAATTGCCTGTTTGATACCTCGGTATATTTCAATTCCACATACCAGTCGAGAAATATTAGAAGTAGCTCAAGGGTTTCATAAAATAAGTTTAATTTCTTGTCGTCTTCCATTTTGCACACACATACAAGTAATACTAATAACGTAGTTCGTAATAGTATGATGTGACAAGCGTTTGAACAATAACTATCAGTTTCTAAATTCTAACCCTACATTAACAGCGCTACCACAGAAATATATACATTATTTTCGTCTTTATATTTCTATGGTGTCTATGGTGGTCAAGTTTTTGAAAGTGCGATGTTATTAAAATAAATAAAAACAACTTGGCTTAAGTTACACTGTTTATTTCATGTCTGTTGACATATATGTTTCGGGTTTTCAGCCCATTTTCAAAACAGAATAGAGTAGAACTTAAAATCCAATTAATAATACCAGGTTGGATAACAAGTAGAACCATTGTTCAGATACTGAACAGTTTCAGCCGTTACTATTTGGTTGTTGATCAAAATTGAAACAAGATGTAGAAATTACAACGTTTTAGTACCAATTTATTGGTAGTAAACGCGGTTTGAAACCTGCGCATGTCTGCAATTTGCCTCTGTGATCTAAAAAACCTTATTTGTTTGAGTATATAATTGTTATACAGATGTATGTTATACTGTCTCGATTTCTAGAAACTTTCTGTTACCATAGCTCATAATCCTTATTAATGATAAATTAACAGCATAAAAAAGCTCTAACTTCTCTTTACCCTACCCTTCAACACAAAGAAAAAAAAATTTCATAGCATAAACTTCATACCACAAATTAGTATCAAAATTTGCAATAGACTGAAATAAAATAATATGAACACTATTTGTACAAATAAGAAAAACTTTGTTTCACTCTTAGTCAATAGCAAAGACTGTCGTGAAATGTGTGAAAAAAGCGGTATATGCAAATTATATTGTAATGAATGCCCCGCATTTTACATAGGTCGACAGGACTATCTATAGATATAGGAGTAAAAGAACACAAATAAGGTATATTGCACAATAAAATAACATCTGGTTTTTCGGAACATTATATAAATAACAACCATTTTATAGATTTCAGTAGAACTGAGATCTTACACGAAGATAATGAAAGCAGAAGAATGGACCTTTTAGAAAGTTTGAAAATTTGTTTAGCACATGAAGGGAAGCTACCAATAACAAATGAACAACTTGAATTCAATTTACCATCTTACCTGTGAAAGTTTAAGACCGAACCAACATCTTATTTTCACATACTTCAAAATTCTACATGTCAACAGACATGAAATAAACAGTGAAACTTAGGCCAAGTTATTTTTATTTACTTTATTAATTCAAAAATCTTTCATCAAGTGATATACGAGAAATCAATATCATATGTCAGTTGTGTTCGAAAATGGACAGAATCGGTCCAATGGTTCTTAAATTATTCTCATTGAAGATTCTATTCTTCAAATAAATTCGAAAGCACAAATACGATCGAGTTCAAATTTAGTATTTAGATGTGAAATACTGACACACAAGCTCGCAAGTCGGGCAACACTTCTGTCATTAGTGTCTTGAGAGGAAGTTAGTTCAATATTTGACATTTACGAAGTGAGTCTATTTACGCTTGAACAAAACTGAAACATATAAAAAACTGTTTTCCAAAGTGGTGAATCTTCCATCCAAACTGTTAGAAATTAACGTGGAAAATTCAATAGAATTTAAATGCCCTAACGGCTAATTGTGGATCAAATTGTTAGCAAAAACTGGATCGCTATTTGAAAAATAACCCGTTCACGTTCTCGTCAAGTGAGCATACCTAAAAACAATGCTGCTGTAGCCCTGAATGTGGTTGAACAGCCATTAATATCAACTCATCATCGTGCTCAAGAACTGAACTTCTCTGAGGAGAATGTTGCATAAGCACATCGATATGAAGGCTTACAAAGTTCATTTTGGTTCATGGGACAGCGTTCGGGTGGGTGGATAAGAAGCCCCTTCGAGTGTGTTGCGTCACAAAACAATTCGGGTACTGACACTGCAGAGCCTACAGAGGTTGGTTGAACTCTTCGGAGTGGTTCTCGCTGATTCTGGATGATAAGGCGTAACCCTTATCACACTTTCTGCTTCCTAGGCAGATTGTGGAGACTGCTGAGTAGTCACCTGGTGAAAGAGCCATGCTAACATGCCAGTAACACGAAATCGAAGTTGCTATTCGTAAGATTGAGCCCCAAACAGTCGACAATGTACTGAAAAATTGGGTTGATCCGATGAGGTATAGTCGTGACAGTCATTTGAGTGATATTGTTTTCATTCGTGAATGTCAAGGTTAATTTCATAACTCCGAAAAAATATTCATTGGTTTTTTTAAAGTCGACCAAAAATGCAAATTTTAACTGGACCACCCCTTATGTAGCTGAAAGACCTACAAAAATTAGAGGTGAAATGAAAAATTGTCCCTATTTCAATATTTTTAATTATGTACTCAACAAGTTGGAAGGATTGAAGAATGTAGCATATTATTTTCTTTTAGGTTTCAGTCTAACTAATCAATCTAATTTCAGCTACATGCTGATAGTTACATTTATCTTCTTTACACACATAACACGTATTAGATGCATACTTAGTTGCCCTTAAACTTTTACATAACTGATCAGGATCATCAGTGCATCCCCTTTCATAATGAATATTATCCCAGTATCCATCCATGAAGCTGTAAACAAAGCACGCCGTCTGATTCTTCTCGCAAGCTCTGAGTCCCAAACCACAGTAACCTTCCATGCAGGTACCAAGAAAGTTAATCTGATTTTGAGAGCATGAATAACATTGAAGAGTTAGAGCTGAAATTATCAGTGTAAATAGGTTGATAATCTTATTAATAAAAAATGTGATCAATTGTGACATCAACTCACAGTGTACTTTAAAGTCATAGCAGAAATGTTTCTAGGCAAGAGTGATCTACTAATTCGTAAATAATAGAAAATTAGTTCATTTTGCAAATTAGCAAACTGATTAGCCAAATACCAGGGAAAGATTTTATCAGAAGAGTTATATATATCCGGCATTACATGCTCTTTGAGTTTTGGAATGGATTGCACTACCGAGCCATGATTAATGATTTTTTATGGTCGGAATTGGAAGATATTGATATGAACCATGTTTATTTTCAACAAGATGGCGCTAAGTGCCACACAAGCAGCAGAACAATCGCAATTTTGCAAGAAATGTTTTCTGGCTGTGTTTTTTCTCGAAGAGGTGATCACAATTGGCCAATTGTGAATTAACACCTTCAGACTTTTTTCTTTGGAACTATGTTAAAGATAGGGTCTATGCGAATGCATAGATTCAAGACCTTAAAGATAGAATTCATGAAGTTATCCAGCACATACACCAGCATATGTGCGAATAAGTTATGGAAACTTTCAAGAAAATGATAAAGTGCTGCAACATACCTTCCTTTTAACAGTCAAATAAACATCCAATAATTTATCTAGAAATACACTCGTTTTTTTTCAATAACAAAATGAAACCTCTTATTGAAAAATCTTTTAGATTTGAAACGGCTCAAACTACAATTACTTTAATTCATTACAACTGATGGGTACAAAAATGTGAAATTGCAAATTTTCCCATGAATTTTCATGCGGCTTTTACAGGTAGTTCATGAAATCTCGGAGCAGCTTTTAGGCCGACTTTCATCGGAGTTGGACGACGATAAATAAGATATAGTCATTCAAAAATAACAAGAGGAATTTTTCAATATAATTTCTGCAATTTATAAAAGAATTGATTTCTAACTTTACAGTATGATACATTCTAAATAATTAATTACCAGAATTAGGTTCAAGTTCAAGCAACTCTACTTAAAATTTCATTTTCATACGTTATTATAGAAGATTTAAAAATTTATAATCACCTTGTTCAACGTATATTGAATGTATAAAGAACAGTACAACAAACAACATTTTTCAGGTAGCTAGTAACATGGAGTATCTTGAATATTCGAAATGGAAAGATAAAATTTATCAACTTCAAGCAATTACTTTGTTATCATAAAACTATAATCTTATATGCGAAGTAATAATTAAGTGCTTTAAGGAAGCAGAAATATCTAAATGTTATTTTTTTGTTTCATATGTTTAAGTCAAAAATCAATTGAATTTTTGATGTTTGAAAACCTTAGCTGCACATTTGCGTGTTGATTGACTGCATATTAATCAATTATATAGTAGTTATTATCTATATATATAAAAATCAATTGCTGTTCGTTAGTCTCGCTAAAACTGGAGAACGGCTAAACGGATTTTTCTTATCTTGGTCTTGAAATGATCGTGGAGGTCTAGGGAAGGTTTAAAAGGTGAGAAAAACTCGAATAATTGCAGGGAAAACCCTAAAAACAGCCCTTTTCTGTTTCCCATACAAACGTTTTCTAACGTAACTAAAGTAATTAAGGAACCATTATACCCCACTTGAGATATGAGCAAAATCCCGAATATTGAAATTCCCTGTATTATTTTATTAGGCATTAGTATAATACTGAGAATTTCAACATTCGGGATTTTGCTCATATCTTAAGTGAGGTATAATGGTATCTTAATTACTTTAGTTGGTAATTGATGAGTTAAGAAACATCTCATAATAAGTTATCAATTACATTTAAATGATAAAAATAGTTTTGTAATTTCAAAAATGCAGTACGAAGTCTGCCGGGTCAGCTATTATTATTATATTATACAAAAGTTTAGGTCTTTTATTTATCGATTGATGCAGTACGATGTCTGCCAGGTCAGCTATTATTATTATATTAAACAATTATTATATTATACAAAAGTTTAGGTCTTTTATTTATCGATTGATGCAGTAAGAAGTCTGCCGGGTCAGCTATTATTATTATATTATACAATTATTAAATTTTACGAAAGTTTAGGTCTTTCATTTATCGATTGATGCAGTACGAAGTCTGCCGGGTCAGCTAGTATATTATATTTCTAATACTCAGGCATTTTTAAGAGGAGGTAGAAATCTTTGAAAATAATGAATATTTCAAATCCGTCTTTATTTAATGAAAGTTCATTCAGAATAATATTTTAAAGGTTATTCTTAATTCCACGTATTTATTATGAATACAATATGAACAAACAGATGTGGACAATTCACCGCTTTCAAATATTTTTTCTCGATCTCAGTTTCTAGTAAACTCTAATTTCGGAATTACCTCATTTGAATTATATATAGTCCATCTTTTTGTAGCATAACTTTAACAGTCGATAGAATGTTTAATTTCAAGACAAAAATGTCATGTACACATAGTACCTCAAATGCTGCATAGCCCTGCTACAGGGTGTTCAGTTTTACATTTGTAGAGACGATGTTTCTGTACAAGAGAAAAGTTCACCTTTCGAACATTTATTTAAATTTTTTCTTTGAATTTTTAGAGTAAAACTTTTTGGTAATATGTTAATAATAAAATAATTTCGTATTTTAAAATTTTCCAAGCGATTCTATCGCATACTGAAATCATTTTTTCCATTTATTTTTGTGAATGGTCGCCCGAGATCCAAAAAGAAACAACAAATGAAATGATACTATGGAAAACGGTCAGTGGCGTACGACAATAAATGAAGATCAACCTTGAATAAATATTAGCCCCAGTTATTGATTTCCATGCCATTTAAACCAAATAAAGCACCTCATCCTGCAATTTAATACCGATACCTTGAAAAATGTAAGAAATACGGAGAAAAATGAAAAAATGGAAAAATGGACACTCATTCATAAATGAGCTATTAAGCTTTTGCTGACGGATCTTTGTTCACGGAATATTTTTTCAATTGAACATTCAATCGAAAGTTAAAATTGTTCTACAAAAAATTGGAATACCTTATATACCTGTAACATTAAAAACTGAATTTATTTCAGAAATGAATTTAGTTATTCAAAATGTTATTAGAATAAACTTTCTCACAATATCATTTAACATGAAACTAATTGGGTTATTCACTTTATGAAGTTTTATCAGTGAATAAAGTTTCGGTATTTGTTCATAAGAGTTAATGAATATTTTGGAAAATTATTAAACAGAGTGACGGATTGATTTATTATATTTTTCATTTGTTTCTGAAAGTATTAAGTACGATCTTTCTGGATTGTTTTAAATTTATCTGATTTTAAAAATGTGATAATTTCATTGATATATTCATTTTCTGAGATGGCTACAATGTTATTTCCTTTGATTATTAGTAAGGAGTATGAGCTATGGTAATAGAAAGTTCTAGAAACCGAGACAGTGTAACATACATTTGTAAGACAATTCTATACTCAAACACACTCGATGAAGTTTTGTTGATCCCAGAGGCAAATTGCAGACATGAGCACGTTTCAAACTGTGGTTTTCGTCTCTGCTATGCTAGTGATTCCTTTTTTTTATACAGGTCGAATCCTCCTTATGGATGAATCCACCCCACTGATAAGGAGTGGAAACAGTGCTGGGTTCACTATATCTCAGTTTCCTGGGCTCTCCCAAACTAGCCCAGTGAGCTAGGTTGCAAAAACTCAGCAGAAGGAGGGAGTCTACCAACTAAAAGTCCTTTAACTCTATCGGGATATGAGAGTGGCAATGATGATGGCTTGGACGTCTACCTCCTCTAGAGCACTTATCCAGAAGAGGTTTTCAGACTGTTGGGGCTGTGAAAGGTGTGTCAACCTTCCATCGATTGGTTGTTTATCGGGCTTTCCTTGGAAGTATTTGCACTAGGTG
Source organism: Megalocaria dilatata (assembly GCA_034642435.1). Taxonomy (NCBI): domain Eukaryota; kingdom Metazoa; phylum Arthropoda; class Insecta; order Coleoptera; family Coccinellidae; genus Megalocaria; species Megalocaria dilatata. The sequence goes on from CM067858.1 coordinate 29,533,355, forward strand.
CTGATTTAGGAGAAACACTGATTTAGTGATTGTCATTGGGGTTGAGTTGAAGTACAAGCTTGGGGCGCCTGTATCTGGACGATGAGTTATCATAGTCGACGGCTTGTCTGACTAGTGGATTGGTATGGCTCGCTGCTTTAGCGAGTGTTTTCAGGGCGGTTTCATGGAGAAATTCTTTTAACGGTGGAGCTGGGAATTGCGAACACACCAGGGTACGTTGAATATGGTCCTGAGTATTTTATTTTGGAAAATTTGTAACTGTTGGAGCTTCGACGCAGAGGGTCCGTGGATCCAGCATGCGGAAGCGTAAGTTACTGTGGGTCGGATTATGGTTTTATAGAGTTTATTGGGGATGGACATTTTGCTGCGACGGCAAAGCAGCGGAGATAGTTTTGATAGCACCATTTTTCCCTTTCGGACGACGTGGTCCAGGTGCTGATTGAATGAGAGTCGTTTGTCAAGAATGACACCTAAGTATTTGACTTGCGACTCCCAGGGGATATTTTCGCCGAACATTTCGACGTGTCCTGACGGTGGTGCTGTTCTGCGTGCCATGAGCATAGCGGAACTTTTTTCGGGGTTCACTTTGATAAGCCATTTACAGCACCATTCTTCCAGTTTGTCAACGACTTCCTGGAGATATTTGGTAGGCTAGTGATTCCAAATCTGTCACGTATCTATATTCGCTATACACAGAAGCTCTAAGGTATTGATAATATACTAGCGCTATCTAGAGTATGCAAAATACATACAAGACATACCTTTGCGGGTTAATTTAAGTAAAGAAATGTATTCTCGATATTTTCACGTTACTTACGCAGAATAAGCTTTCCTTATGCTCTAATCAGACCATAATTTTCCGTAATGCTCTTAATTAGCATATTCATATTCAAATAAATTAATTCGTCTGATCCGTACCAGAAATTATTGATAAGGAGTATGAGCCATCGTAATAGAAAGTTATATTGCTACAGATCAGCCGAATTAATTTATTTGAATATGAATATGCTAATTATGAGCATTACGGCAAATTATGGTCTGATTAGAGTATGAGGAAAGTTTGTTCTGCATTTTTCTCTAATTAATTTGATTAATTTATGTTGTTTTGAAGAGCAAACTTCAGTTTTATTATTGTTTTTAATCTTGTCTGCTATAAAATTTTTATCTAAGTTTAAGATAGTGAAAAAGAAAATTACCATACTTGTAGTCGACTGATCAATATAATAATAATAATTTTATTCGCATATACCGTGCGAACCATTTGAACCCATCAAAGTTTTTCATGGGTGTTAGTATAAAATTATATAGTAATTATCAACAAATACAATATATAATAACACATATAGGATGGAATTTCATTGAGAGTGATTTTTCTTCTAATGTCTACATTGTGGAATTCATTTCATGAAATCTATAAGAATTTAGTCGTTTTCCCGTTTGTACATATCAGAGAAAATAATATACATAGAATTCCTTTAATATCAAAGGTTCAAGAAATTAAAAAATACTTAGATGCTTTATTTGTCATTCCGTCTTATCATTCTGAATATGTAAAACAATATAAAAAATGGAATTTTTGTATGATAGAGAACTAAGAAAAATGAATCAAAATTATTATATTTCAAAACATTAATTACCAATAGTAAAAATAAAAGTAAAACAAGTAGAACATACTCAATAGATTAACTGGTGTAAGTTACTTTGAGAAGAATATTTTCAGCAATATTGAAGATCTTGAAAACTTGGAAAATACTTTCAGTGATTTTTTTCTGGAAATGCAAACTCTGTACGAGATGAAGAACAAATAAATCAGAATCAAATAGTAAATAATGTTAATAGTAGCTCATTCTACGTTTTCCCTATTACCAGGAGAGAGATCATCAACATAATGAGGAAGATGAGAAATACCAACTCGTGTGGGTACCGATACTACCGATAAATGTTATTAAAAGTACTCTTCAGGTGGTAGCGGGGTCGTTGGCTCATATTATATATAGCTGATTCACTGAAGGGATATTTTCATCTGCCTTCAAAATAGCTTCGATCAAACCCCTGCATAAGAAAGGAATGATGTCAATAATTTCCGTCCAATTAGTTTACTCAGTTTTTTCGCAAAAATATTTGAGAAACTTTTGATCGGTAAGCTATACGTTCAAAATTTTCTATGAGAAACAATATGGCAATCTAACAAACACAAGTACTACTATACAGCTATGTATGATTTAGTATGTGATATTGTTGATGCTTTGGAGAGTGATGAAGTGCGTGCTGGGCTTTTTCTAGATTGATCTAAGGCCTTCGATAGCCTGAATCATGAATGATTTTTGAACAAACAATCTTTATGTGGTATTCGCGATTGAAGTTGCTCAGGAGCTACTTGTTTGATCGAGTTCAGAGGGTTTGTATTGATAGTGAAGGACTAGTTTTTATGTCAGAGGATAAATATGTCAACGTAGGAGTGCCCCAAGGAAGTAATCTGGAACCCTTTTTATTTCTGATATACATCAATGAACTCAATCTTTTGTTGTTTGTTGATTATGTGAGTGCTTTGCTGTGTAGCAGGAATCTTGATCCGAATTTTGAACAAACTAGATTAGCCTTAGATTCAGTACAGCATTGGTGCACTCAAAATGAGTTACTTCTCAATGTCAGTAAGACTGAGTGAGTGATTTTTAGAACAATTCAGTCTAAAATTATGAATCCACAGTCAATAACTATGGATAACACCCAGGTCAGATTTCTTGGAGTTTCCTTTGATTGTCATATGAAATGGAATGATCATGTGATTCAGGTCAGCAAAAAAATCAATAGAGTTTTGTATATGATCAGGGTACTGTCTCGGAGATGACATGGAACTTTTAAAAACAATTTATCATGCAAATTGTGTTTCACTTCTTAGATACGGGCTTGTTATATGGGGTGGAAGCAGTGATATAAATAGATTATTCATTCTGCAGAAATATGCCTTGAAGGCAATAATAGCATTGAAATATAAAGAATCATGCAGAGGTTATTTTAGAAATAATTGCATGCTCACAGTTCCGGGACTATATGTTTTGGAATGTCTGCTAGTTGTGAGAAAACAAACCCAATATTTTAATGATCTTTTGAATAAAAACAACACTAGACGTACTGTTCTATACCACTTTCCGAGGCATTCTTTGACCTAGGGAGTTCATCAATGTATCTGATATAAGAAAATTCAAAATTGAAATAACTAAGATAATTATAAATATAGAACCATATTCGATTAGGGAATTTATGGAATATTCTTTCAGATCTTGTTGAAGTTGTGATATTTTTTGACGGTTTCCTCTTTTCATTTGTATGATTACATTGATTATGAGAACAAAGTTTATGTTATGTTATGTTGTAACTATTATACAATCATTTAAGACAAACTTTTGCATATGATATTCCTATAACTCTTCTATCCGATAATAGGCTCCTATGGAAAGAAGTTGAACTTTTATTTTTGATTTTATCAATATGCATACAAGTAAGTAGGTAAGAGAAATAAATGTAAGAATTTTCCCATGTTGGTAGTAATTTTCACAACCCTGGGTACTGTTTAGTTTACAGATGAAACGTATGGCATTTTTTTGTTGGATTAATGCCTTATCACTTTCAGGAGTTACTTCTCAAAACAGCAAACCACAGCTGCTGAGATCATGTAAGTATCCTAAGTATGCATGCCTAGCTACTTTTTTCATTGCTACTCGCCTTGTTTGTCTGATCATGTATTTTGCCACTGATAACTTTCTAACAAGATCTTCTATATGCAGTTTAAATTTTATATTGTGCTTTTGGAGTAGAACCAAGAATTTTGAGATGGAATTTGTTCTTAGCCTTTTATCGAGAATCAGATGTTGGATTTTCTTTAGATTCATTTTGAATATATTTTTATGAAACGTCGTATAATTATAACAAAAATAATCAAGGTCCCAGTTTAGGCCCCTGAAGGACTCCATATTTAAAGATTATGATTCTCAAGATTCCTATTGAATACTTTCTGACTTCTATTTGGCCCACAGCTTTCATTTTTTACCTTTCGCATTCTGCTACTCCCATCAGTATAAGCGATATCACTATGTTTGTGGGCTTATTCTTCTGGAATCCATGCTGCTCATCACATACAATATTAAAATTTTGTAGAAAATTTGATAGTTGATCTTTTATTGCCATTTCTATAATCTTGGGAGATTGATATTGGTCTGACAAATCATTTTTTAAGATACATCAATATAACCTTCCGAAGTCCAACGAACAGAATATTTATATCTGAAGTAACTGAAAAAAATTCGGAAAACTCCATTTGAAAGTTGTGGGTATACACGTAATGAAAAAACGTAATATTCCTTGAAATTATAAAGTTCCCAAATTTTTTTAGTTGTTATTACAGCAAATTAGGAAGTTTTTGATTGGTAGGCAACTTAATCAATTATTTCAGTAGTTCGGAACCCAATTTAGTATGCGAAGCAGAATCGAGCGGCCTTGTCAGCAGCAAGACAATTGACTAACGAGTGCTGGGCTCATTAGCCTCAAGGTAGACATCTGCGGACTCTTAGATTGTTCTGTGAAGTTCAATGAATACAGAGAGGAAATAGTTTAAGACTGTTGAGGTTGGAAATTACACAAAATGTTATTTATTCGACTAATTTACCAGATGAGTGAGTTATAGTATAAATTTGACAACAAAGTAATTGCAAATTTTAAATATAGATGAGTGTAGTGTTTCTTTCAAATGATTTCTGTCAGTTTTGAAATTCAATTATCCAGGTTCATAACTATAATTATTAGTACCAAAATACGACGATTAGATCAAATATGCGTCAATAAAATATTGCTGTGGAAAAAGATATATCTCAATGTTTTTTGCTAGTAATTTCACTATTTGTTTCTTAATTGTTATCAAAATCGGCACAGGGGCAAAACTTTGGACGAGAAATATTATTTTATGTATAACTTCAGTTTTTGTTATAGAGGGCGCTACGCTAAATCTTCCTAATGATGAAATTAAGTGGTGTAGCTTCTTTTGGCAAAACTTGATAGCGGCCTTGACCAGAAAATAGTATGTGAAAATCATTTTAACCGAATATTGGTACTCTTACTTAAGCACGATAATTTCATCCTTTATCGAGAAAAACGCAATTGAAGAGTTCATTGTTTGATTGTATCAGTCTCTACTTGTCGGAAATACATCTTGATGATTAAAAGTAAAACAACTCAATTTCAACTAATTTATTTAATTTCACAACAATTGTTTCGTCATGACAACATGACTTCGTCAGGTGAGTATGGTATTAACTACATATTTGAGATTAAGTAATAATACTTCTTCTTCTTCTTCCTTCTTCATTATAGGCATTTTTGCCTGTTCCTTCTTCGTAACTTGTCCGGTGTTCAGCTGGCAGTCAGGTTATCGCTCCACCTTTTTCGCGGTCTTTCTATACTTCTCCTTCCCATTGGAGATTTATCACGTGCGATTCTGACCACTCTCTCATGATCCATTCGGTCTCGTGCTTTCTCCCCAGGATCCACTCATTCACCTCTTCCACCCCGCACATTTTTCTTATGTTGTCACAGCGCTCTCTATCTAATAGCGTTTTTCCAGCTATTTTCCTTAGGACTTTAATTTCACATGTTTACAACAACCTCCTAGTTTTTGTTGTGTCTGGTCGTGTTTCTGCCGTGTACGTCATTATTGGTCTTATGGTAGCTTTGTAGATCTTGCCTTTATCTCGGTTCGCAAGTGTTTGTTACTCCATATGGTGTCGTTCATGCATCCAGCTGTTCTCATTGCCTTATTTACCTGTTGTCTCACCTCAGACTCTACATTCCGAAAACCACAAAGCTCTATTCCCAAGTATCTGAACGTCATCTCTTGCTGTATGATTTGGTCATCGACGACGAGTTTACATCTGAGAAGATATTTGGATGTAGTCAAACATTTTGTTTTTGTGACAGATATAACCATATTGAAGAGATACAGAAGCCTCTGCAGGTCGTCCTCGTTCTCTGCAATCAGCACTGCGTCATCAGCGTAACAAAGAATCGAAATATTTTTATTGCCCATTTTATACCCCCTGAGACGGCGAACTTTCTTTATTATTTCATCCATGATCAGGTTGAAAAGCAATGGGCTCAAAGAATCACCCTGTCGAATTCCCTTCTCCACTGATATAGGTCTGGTGAGTTCTCCATCGATTTCAGCCTGTATTTTGTTGGAGCTATATATATATCTTCAATTACTTTAATTAAGTTGTGCGGTATCTGTCTTTTGTAGAGAAGGTGTACGACATCTTGTATTTGAATTCGATCAAATGCTTTCTGAAGATCTACAAAGCACATATATGCGGGCCGGTTATATTCAACAGATTTCTCAACGATCTGTCTCACAACAAATACTGCATCATTACATGATCTCCCTGATCTGAAGCCTTGTTGCTCATCGGACAGGAACATAATATTATTGATCTTATTGGTGATTATTTTAGTTATTAATTTTAATGTTGTAATGAGTAGATTTATACCCCTGTAGTTCTCTGGTTTTTTCTTGTCTCCCTTTTTAAACATGAGGATGGCGATACTTGTTCGCCATTGGTCCGGTGGTAGAAGATGGCCTTAGTCAGCAGGGTCAACTGTTTAACCAAATGCTGCCCCCCATACTTGAGCAATTCATTTGGGATGCCATCTAGTCCGGGGCTTTTTCTATTCCTCAGCTGTCGGAGTGCCAATTCTACGTCTGCATGCTCTACTTCTATATTGTCACTGGTAACTATTGCTGGTGTGTTGTTGCGTTCGATGGTATCTTCTTTTTTTTATAGAGTGTTTCCAGATATTCGGTCCAGGTCTCCTTTGATATGTGCTTAGGCTCAATTAATTCATTTATTCAAGTAATAATACAATATACAAAAAGAGGGGGTAGTGGGAATATACAGTCATTTTTTTTTAATTATTACACAAAGTTTCAGAAAATGTTGAGTGTAAATATCATAGATAATGCATCATTCACTCTCAGATTTTTCATTTGTGGTATTCGTACTATCACGAGAGGTTGAACTAAAACGTTCCCTGAAATTGAATTAAGAAATAAGTACGGAATAGAGTTGGTGCGAGAGATGTACCTCTTCAACTGGACTGTCTCAGAGTGTTTCATATTAATACGAAAGAGGTTTTTCGTCAACTGACTCGGGGTGCCTGAGTAAGGCGATATTATTTGTCTATTTGCAAGGTCATTAGCTTCCTACGAAGCTAATGATGATCTTACTATGAAAAACCCACTTAGTCCGATATTATCCGAAATATTGATGGACTTCCTGGAAACCAAAATCCAAGAGAGCACCTTCTTTAAATATTTCATTTATTGGTATCGTTACGCGGATGATATTTTATCTTTGTTCACCGGTACCAGTAGACAGCTTGCCATGTTTTTAGAATTTATAAATACATTATCTACCATAATAAAATTCATTTATGAAATAGAACAAAATAACAGCATCAATTTTCTTGATTCAAAATTTTCAAAAATTAACAATAAACATGACTTTCCAATTTTCCGGAAACCCACTCATACAGATAATACGATCCACTCAAATTCTAATCATCCACATTCTCAAAAACTAGCAGCTTATAATAGCATGATATTTAGATTAATCAACATACCTATGACACAAGAATATTTTGATGGAGAACTGAATATAATAAAACAGATTGCATTTAAAGATGGTTTCAATCCGTTGATTAAACATAAATTATTGAAACGAATGAAATTTAAACGGTTAATATCGCTTGTATATCTAACAATAGCTATTGATAAAAAGTATATTTCTTTAAGGTACATAAACAGAAAGTCGGAGAAAATAGCAAGATATTTATAGAAAAAGAGTAACTGCAACATTTCATTTAAAACAAGAAACACGTTAGGACATTAAAAAAAACAATAAAGATTTGATCCATAAAAACAAACAGTCTGGAGTCTATAGGTTGAACTGCAGTACTTGCCTATGTGTATACGTTGGTCAGACAGGTAGATCTTTCGGCACTAGGATAAGTGAACACCAAAAAGTATATCTTGGTAAAAACGTAAATTGAACATATGCTGGCCATCTTTTGAAGAAAGGACATGATTTTGACAAAAACTACAAAATCTTATACCTAGAAAACAAGAACCTCAGGTTGAAGCACCTAGAAGCCCTCGAAATTAACAGATACAATAAAAAACAGATTCTCCTAAACGACCAGACGGACGTCAATAAATCCCCCTTACTTAACCTTTTCTGTAACATTGTGTAATAATAAAAAACAAATTAGTGTATATTCCCACTACCTTCTTTTCTGTATATTTTGAAAATTTAAAGAACTTAACCTCAAATATGTAGTTAGTACCATACTCACCTGACGAAGTCCTGTTGTCATGCCGAAACAATTGTTCATTAATCACCTTGGAAAGGGATTTCAAATCTTATTTCATTTATGAAAAGTATGGTTTGGACTGTCATAAAAATGTTGCTTGGAAATGTCATTTCTGCTCAGTGAATTATTTATTATAGTTATTGATGCATTTTTGGAGCTATTTCGATTGAAATGCCTCTTCACAATCATTTTACGAATGAAGAAATGAGGAACATGATTTGTATTATATATATGCACAAGAAAACATTTGCGGTCGCTCTGCTAGAAGGTGAATTTTTATTTCACGGAAGGAGGTGACCAAATCAAAACTTTTCAAATTTATTTTATCTTTTGGGTGAAACTGGGTCATTTCGTAGTAAAAATCTGGATGTTGGTCCGAAACAAATGATACCTAATGAAGAAGATGAAGTTTTGATTCAAGTAGACGAAAATCCTGAAGTGAGTTCACGTCAACTGGCAGCATTAACAGGAATAAGTCAGTCATCAATTATAAGAATTCTAAGGAAAGAAAAGTTCCACCCTTATTATTTTACTTCTGTTCAAAATTTGCTTCCAAGAGATCTGCTGCGACGGTTACAGTTCTACCAACGTATTCTCAACAAGCATAGTGATGAAGCAGCTCTTACAAGACGTGGGGTATTCAATTGGAAAAACAACCCCCTGTGGGGGTTTGCCCACAGGTGTTACTTGTACCACCTGGCCACCCCATTGGTGTTGGACTAGAGGGGGCAGTGGTTGAAAGTCCGCATGCTGGACTAAGGGGGTATTTCATTTATCTGTTCGCAGACCCCATATTCGGGATATTCTCATGAAACGACTCAGGGTTTAACGGGACTTGACGGTTCGACCGGCCTGTCCTGGCCCCTGGATCTATGCGTAACAATTTAGGGTTTGTGGATTTCGATTTCGAAATGGCTCCGCCATTAGTGCTTGACGCCAGTATCAATCAAATGACCTCACATGGATTCGGTGAGTCAGGACGTACAGGCCGCTAGACGGTGCTCGTACCAGGATCAATTGTAGTCGTCAATCTTGAGTTTATCTTAGTTCATGAGAGTGCGTTCGGGTGGATGGATAAGAATTCCCTCTGGCGGGTGAGTTGCGTCTCAAACCAACTCGGGTACTGACCTGCTGAGCCAATAGGGGTTGGATAGTGCTTCGCTGCTACCAGTCAGACGGTTCTGGCTTTCGAGTCGGAGCCCAAACTGGAAGCTGGTGGGTTCATCTCTTCGGAGGGGTTCTCGCCACGCGCGATGATATGGCGTAATCCTTATCACACTTTCTACCTCTAGTGGAGACTGCTTAGTAGTCACTTGGAAAAGAGGTATCCCTCAAATAGCCAATAACTAATCTGGTAGAATTCACGTTACAGGATGGCCTTGTTCTCCTATCAGCCAAAGACCGAGTTGTCGCAAATCGGTCTCTAACAGCCATAAGTCTTAGACGTCGATCTTGAACTTCATTTGTGTCCCTTCGACGTCCGGTGCTTACTCTTCTTCGATTTTGGGCATTATCAAACCACGCTTGACAACATCTCATAACGGTAGTTGGATTTCTCTTCGTATGGTTAGCGGTTTCTCGAAATGACCCTGCCTCCCGTAGACCAATAATTCGACCTTTCTCAAATTCACTTAGCTTGCAATAAATTCCACGTACACGTGCTCTAGGCATTTTAACAACAACTAAACATCGACGTTGGATCTCCTCGAACAGCTGGTTTGTTGTAAAATTCAAAAAATTTGCAAAAAACGACTACATACTTAAGTAACAAGAAATGTTTACATGAAAAGACCTTCACGATATTTTTCTCCAAATTTTAATCATTTACTCCTTGCTATACTATCAATGTTCTACCAAAAAAAATTTAAAATTTAAACAGCTCCTTCTGGGTGTTGCAGTTTCATTGTCATTAAGGATATAAATCTAGTGAAGAGTACAACGAATCTGAAGAGAAGGAAGTCAGTTAAAGATTCACACGCTAAAGCAATTCAAACTCTTAACAAGGCAATCAAATGATCAAAACGAAATACTCTGGACGTCACTGAGACCCTAAAGAACATATATGAAAATCTGTGTTTGCAGAATTCGCCCCAAGAAGACGTTTTCCAAAATAACATTATTTTTCTCCAGAAAAATTAATCATTTTAATCAACTTTTATTCACGTTCAAAAATATAAGAGTTTTTAGCATTAGACAAAATTTTTTGTGTTCATATTAAGGAGCTTCAACTTTAATTGAATCTGAAGTAGTACTCTGCTTTAATTGAAAACATAGGAAATTATATCCTAGTAAAGCTTGAATATTCAACAACCATTCCTATTTTAAATGAACCTAAACGTAAAATTTTACTAAAGCTATCATTTTCACATATAGATAAAATTATCTGCCCTCTTGAAAACTTCCGGAATTAAATGGCCATTTCATGTGATCGGTTTTAATAATGGTTTATAAGGAAGTCAGACAATTGGGGAATAATAGATTTAAAGACTATAAAGTAGCGAATAGAACAGCAGTTGGTAGTTCAGGTAATAAACAGCGTATATCTAATAGTTTCCCTGGACATTTAGTATACATTTCGCTGAATTTATTTTACTAATTCATTGCATTCTGGCAGCCGTGGTGACATGTGGTCTCGAATCGACACTGTTGTATGTTCATTTCGATGATACCGGAGGGTTAAATTGCAGGACTAGGGATATTTAATGAGTTTTTCGAACGCAAAATGGGAATTCTCAATGATTTTATGCAACATAAATCTCCGCCGTTTCAGTCAAACTTTATATATTCATATACTACGCAATTTATTTGAAGGGGGAACAAAATCACAGAAAAAATGTAACATCCTATAAATGTAAGTAAATTATGAAAGCAATGATTAAGTAGACACGAGAAAGAAAAGATATTTATTGCTCTAGCAAATGGCTAACGACTTGCGTCTTTCTACCAGTATAAAATACATTTTTTATGTACATTGTTTTTTCTTGAAGGAAATACATAATTATTGAAAACAAAATTGAGAGTGTGAAATCGATGGTGTTATCCATCGCATCAACCGAGAAGTTTCCTTGTTGCATCCATTAGAGCTTTAACATAATATAACATAAACTTTATTCTCATAATCAATGCAATCATACAAATGAAAACAGGAAACCGTCAAAAAATATCACAACTTCATCAAGATCTGAAAGAATATTCAATAAATTCCCTAATCGAATATAGTTCTATATCTACAATAATCTTAGTTATTTCGATTTTGAATTTTCTTATATTAGAAACATTGATGAACTCCTTAGGTAGTACACTGAACAATCTTATACACATTTATGTTGTGAGTAAGTGTCAAGGAATGCCTCGGAGAGTGGTATGGAACAGTACGTCTTGTGTTGTTTTTATTCAACAGTTCATTAAAATATGGGAAATGTTTTCTCACAAATAGCAGACATTCCAAAACATATAGTCCCGGAACTGTGAGCATGGAATTATTTCTTAAATAACCTCTGCATGATTCCTTATATTTCAGTCCTATTATTGCCCTCAAGACGTATTTCTGCAGAATGAATAATTTTCCACCCCATATGACAACCCCGTATCTCAGAAGTGAAACAAAATTTTCATGATAAGTTGTTTTTAAAAGTTCCATGTCCACTCTCCGTGACAATACCTTGATCATATACACAACTTAATCGAGTTTTTTGCTGACCTGACTCACCTGATCATTCCATTTCAGGTGACAATCAAACGAAACTCCATGAAATTCTGTCCACGACAAAAATCTGACCTGGGTGTTATCCAGAGTTATTGACTGAGGATACAAATTTTTAGACTGAATCGTTCTAAATATCACACACTTAGTCTTACTGACAGAGAAGTAACTCATTTTGAGTACATCAATGCTGTACTGAATCGAAGGTAATCTAGTTTGTTCAATACTCGAATTAAGATTCCTGCTACGAAGCAAAGCACTCGAATCGTCAAATAAGAGGTCGTGTTCACTGATGTATAACAGAAATAAAATGAGTCCCAGATTACTTCCTTGGGGAACTCCTACGTCGACATATTCATCCTCTGATATAAAAACTTGTTCTCCCGTTTCAATACAATCCCTCTGAACTCGATCAGACAAGTAGCCACTGAGCAATTCCTGTTGACAATCGCGAATACCACATAAAGAGAGTTTCTTCAAAAGGCATTCATGATTCACCCTATCGAATTCCTTAGATAAATCTAGAAAAAGCCCAACAGGCTCTCCAAAGCATCAACAATATCAAGTATTAATTCATACATCGCTGTGGTAGTACTTCTGTTTTGTAGATAGCCATGTTGTTTCTCAGAGAAAATTTTGAACTTATACATGAATGAGCAAAGCCTATCGACTGAAAGTTTCTGGAATATTTTTGCGAAAGAACTAAGTAAACTAATTGGATGGAAATTATTCATATTTCCTTTCTTATGCAGGGGTTTGATTAAAGCTATTTTGAGGGTAAATGGAAATATCCCTTCAGTCAATGAGCGGTTATCGATAGACCATCGTACTCACAAGAGTTCGTATTTCTCATCTTTTTCACTATGTTGACGAGCTATCTCTGGAAAATAGGGAAAACGTAAAATGAGCTACTATTAACATTATGTATGGGGTGATTTTTTTAGAGTAATAGAAATTGAAATAAAACACATTTAAATTAAGATTGAAGCCAATTTTTTTATTGGAATTATAATTTTATGACATTTATGTTTTGAAAATATTTTCCGGCATATATCCACCACGACAAGCTCTAAGAAACCGCAATCGACCAAACCAATTTTGGACCACTTATTCGAGTAATTCAGGCCTTATATCATCAATAACACGATTTATGTTGGCTTTCAAAGCGCCTATTGTTTCTGGTTTAGCAGCAGAAACCAATGACTTGACATAACCCCAAAGAAAATGATCCAGTGGAGTTATGTCGCATGATCTTGGAGGACAATTAATTGGACCATTTCTCAAAATAATGTTATCGCCAAATCTCTCTTTCAATAAATCAATTGCTAGGGTAGCAGCATGAGGTGTAGCACCATCTTGCTGGAACCAAATCACTTCTGGGTCGATACCATTCAAATTTTGAAACAAATAATCATTGATCATCGATCTGTAACGAACACCATTCACTGTAACATTAGCTCCAGCATCGTTTTTAAAGAAATATGGACCGATGATGCCTTCAGCGTGTAAAGCACACCATACAGTGTATTTTTCAGGATGCAATCGGACCTGCAGAACTTCTTGAGGATTGTTTTCACTCCATATATGGCAATTTTGCATGCTTACATGGCCGTTCAACCATAATTGAGCTTCATCACTAAACACAAGTTTACGATAAAAAAAATTGGATCAACTTCAAGCTGCTCTAGGGCCCAATCAGCAAACAAACGACGCTTATTATGGTTAAGTGGCTTAGGTTCTTGAATCAATTGAATCTTGTATGGGTGTAGACCAAGACCTTTACTCAAAATTTTCCATGTGGTGGATGCACAGAGTCCAACTTGTTGTGAACGTCGACGAATGGATAAATCAGAATTATCATAAACACTATGACTTACAGCAGCGATATTTTCTTCTGTACGTTCAGTTCTTTGTCTTATTGTTGTTGTTGATGCATCGAGTAGAGAAAATTTTGTCCGAAATGTATCGATAGTTCGACGAATAAGCTGCTCTTATGGACGATTATGTAAACCATAAACTTCAAGAAGTGCTCTGCAAGTTTGGCGAATGGAACAATGATTCTGAAAATAAATTTCAACAATTTGTAAACGTTGTTGCGGCGTGAGTCTTTCCATGATAATTTGTCAATGCTTACTGAACAGAAATATCGAAACAACAGGGCTTCTACTATCTGTCAAATCACAGTTATCCCTATCGAAAGTTCTATCACTCTAAAAAAACACCCGATTCCATTTGATTCTGATTTATTTGTTTTCCATCTCTTACAAATTTTGCATTTCCAGAAAAAACATATCTGAAAGTTTTGCCAATAATCTAAAACCACATCATCAACTTTCAAGCCGAATATTCATTGTGAGAAGATCGTATATTCTACCGGGTAAAGTAACTGGCATATGAGCGGCTCTTTCACCAGGTGGTTACTCAGTAGTCTCCACAATCTACCCAAAAGCAAGTTGTGTGATAAGGGTACGCCCTATCATCGCAAAAAGCGAGAATCACTCTGCTTCCAGTTTCAGCTTCAGTTCGAATACCTACACCGTAACTGGGAGCAGCGAAGCACTATCTAATCGCTACTGGTTCTGCAGTGTCAGTACCCGAGTTGTTTCGAACGCAACTCACACGCCGAAGGGGCTTTTTATTTCCACCCACCCGAGCGCAGACTCAAGAAACAGGAAAATTCCAAGAATTGATGCTTCAATTAATCCTGGTACGAGCACCATCAATCCGGCCCGTAAGTCAAAAAACACGAACCCTTGTGAAGTCTTTCAATTGATCCTGACTTCAAGCAACAATGGTCTAAGCCGTATCGTCGAGAGCCACAAACCCCGAAAACTTCTCGCAAATGATCCTGGTTCAGGAGAGACCGGTCGAAGTGACAAGTTCCGCTAAACTCTGAAGCACTTCTCGAGGAATCCTGAATCACGAGTTACTGCGGCCAGATAGATGAATACCCTCCTAGTCTAGCATGCAGACTTGCAACCACTGCTTTCTCGAGTCCAACGCCAGATTGAGTGGCCAGATCGTACGAATACTTCCCGAGGGCCGATCCACCCTTCCGAAGTAACGCAGTATATACATAACGTACTCGGCCATTGTACATTCAAATCCGTAGATTCACTGCAATAGGGTAGAGAAACGCTAGTTTTATGGGTGTAAGCCCTGTGCTGCCATAGATACCCTTATCACTGCGTTGGACAACGCAACTCAGCCCTCCATTCCACTTTTGCGGTGAAACTAGAGCCCCAGTCGGATTCACCACACGGGTCCAGTGACACAAAAGTATCTGTTTTAGACATCGAGACTTAATCCTCCATTTCATCGAAATGAAACTGGGATCTCAGTCAAGACAAGCACTGGGGGCTGTGTATTAGGTGGGACCAGCTGGGTGTGGTGTATTATGAGCTAATACAATCGAACACAAGAATATCAGGGAAGGTCTACCGACTGCAATTGATGCGTTTGAGCTGAACATTGCATGAAAACGGCCCCAATATTCGACAGACATGACAAAGTTATTTGGCAGCATGACACATGTTGCGTCGCCCCTTGAAACGCTCAAATGGAATGTCCTTCCCCACCCGCCATACAGCCTAGACATTGCCCCTTCCGATTACCATCTCTGCCGAATGATGCAACATGGCGTGAATGACCAGCACTTCTTCAATTACGATTAAATCAAAAAATGTATCCATGCATGGATAGCAGTAAAAGATCTGGACTTTTATCGTGATGGGATCTTGTCAATTGCCAGAAAGATGGGAAAAAGTATTGGCTAGCGACAGACAATAATTTGAACTTTGAATACATAACCAATTTTTTTCCGAAATAAAAAATTGCACGAAATTATTTATACTCCTAATATTTTCTTCCAAATGAATCCTTTTGAAGCGTCTCACAGTTTCAGATGAAATGATAGATACTGCAGGATAAAAATTTTTCCGAAAACCGTTTTCTCGGACGATTCCCATCGTTATTGAAAATTGAGGACGTGTGAGGGCAAGACCGCGTTATAAACCCCGTAACATGATCTCCCTCAATCCCCCACGTGATGTATTTTTTATTCATAACCCCCGAACTGAGACGCGTAAAATGTGAATTTTATTCTGAAACCGAAGGGATTTACCCCGGGAACATGTCAAAAATTGTTTCCAGTTTAGAGCGGAATTGATGAGGGTCCAGCTAAGGCTGAGTGGAAATTCCCGGCCGGAAATGGACCACGGGAAATTGTAATGCCATTCGGAGCCCCTGAATTGTTTAATATGGAGAGAATCTGAATTATTCAGTGTGGTGAACAATGCTTATGCCGAGGTCGCACGAAAATCGATCTTTTCAGTCTCGAACATGGGTAGAATTCAACTTCTTATGGTGATAATAATAAATACGGTGCAAATTTCATACAGAGGTTTTGCTTGATCGTGTTGAACTTCTCGCCAATCCGTTGTGTGATATTTTGTATCTGTTAGTCGCATCACCATTATTTTCGAAGAAATAAAGACCAGTAACTTTGCCAACCACCATACCGCACCAAACAATCACTCGTTGAGGATTAGATGGTTGTTCGATCATTTGTTTTGGGTTTTCGAAAGCCTGGTTTTGCATAGGGACAGTAGCTGACAGACAGTGAAGGACAGTTACTGTTTATATTGTGTAGTTAGCTACAACATTTTTTCCATTAAATCATCAAATTGTGGTTCCCGATAGAGTACTCTATCCAGTGTTAGTCCAAGTACTTCAGGCCTGCACACCAGCTAAGGATCGGAAAAAATTTTCCTTCATATTTTTCGTAGAACTCTTAAAAACCAGAACCAGAAACGCATCCAGGCGGACGTCGTTTTGATTTTTGGGGTAAAATTCTACTTGCCTTTGGGTTCAGCCTTCTTGAGCCCACGTAAAGCATCCAACAGTATCACTTTGGCGCACGGCCTGGACAACTCGGATACACTCTCTCGTTATGCTTCGACCAAATGGTCACGCAACATTCTCTACTCCTCGAATAATTAAGTTTCATTCACACACACTCTCACTCTCTCTCTGTTTTTGAGCAAATAAGGTCTATTCAATCTCTCTCTCAACTCTCAATTCGTATTCACTTTCAACTTCTGAAAGAACCCTCTCATTATAACACAATAACGTATTAAAAGGCCTGCAAGTGAATGTATTATCTGCATTATTTACTTATAATTAGGTAGTACACGTATAAACTGAACTGAAAAGTGAATCCAGTGAAAGTGAACAACGGTGAAAAAGTTCATTGATCTACTCCTCTACGAGCAAGCTAGTGTTTTCATTGCAATTACAGTTCAAAACTACACCGCAAAAATTCTCTCGATTTTGTGTAAAACAATTCAAGTTTGTACATTTGTGAAATATATATTCAGACTGTAAATAAACCCATTAAAGTCAAATATAGCTCTATTCTCCCCATGAAATATGCTTATCCCAGAATTTGCATACCAATTGATTAAACATTAATCAATTACATCGAAGAATTCAAAAAGGTATCTCTACATACCACGCAATTCTTTCAATGACCATATCATTTTTACTATCAATGAGTAATTGTTGGGTTTCATCAGCATTTATGGAGAGAGAATTACATTTGAGCCAGTTGATGGATTGTAAGGAGATATTCTTTTCAACTGTTGCAGATGTTTTCGGCCGAAGGCCTGCAGAAGATTAGTCCTCGCACCGAAAGAATACACAAAAAATATACACGGACTGCTAGACATGCTCAATGAAATTCATCCTTTTATTGTAGGAAGAGGAATGAAATGAAAAATAATCAGCATAAAAAAGAAAATTATTCACCAACTACAGAAAGAATTTGAAACAAGCTCCAAGTCATCCCTATCAGAGTCTGAAAGCGACAGACTCTCTCAAAAATCCTATTTAAATATTGAATTACGTTCATTCAGCAGTGAAATCTAAATCTGGATATACTACAGAAACTGCGAAATGAATTTAAGCCTTTAATTTCAAGTCTCCAGAGAACCCACTTCCTGGATTGTAAAACTTATCAAATCAAAAACTACTATGGTTTCCATAAAATCGACGAGATTAAATAAATTCCAT
This sequence comes from Megalocaria dilatata, assembly GCA_034642435.1. Lineage (NCBI taxonomy): Eukaryota > Metazoa > Arthropoda > Insecta > Coleoptera > Coccinellidae > Megalocaria > Megalocaria dilatata. Next base: position 29,551,545 of record CM067858.1, read on the forward strand.
CCGTGGCTTTTCGAAAGAGTAATAATGAAAATTGTGTCAATTGACAAAACCAGAATTTGGACAGTTTTCAAAATGATTATCGACAAGCGCCTGGTGCATCTGAATGAAGTAGGCATGAAACTTGCGCTTTTTGAGGATTCCTTTGGCTTGTTTGTGGATCTTGTTGCATTCATTAAAACCTCAAATTCCTTGTCTTCGTTAGTGACCAATTTTATCCATTCTTCTTACTTGACATCATCTGTCACTACACATCTGTTCAAAAATTCTCCATAAACTGGGATCTATTGGATATCTCCTCTGGGTTATCTTGCGGCATAAGTTCGACTCGCCAATGAACAGTTTTGTCTGCTATAAATCATGAATACTTACTGATATTAACATTTTATTCTTAATTTCAAGGCAGGTTTGTATCATAGAACGATATAACAGGAGTGTGAGAGCTTCAAATAATAATAATTATAATAACCTTATTACAAGAAAAAGAAACAGAAAGTAATATTAGGAGTACAAATAAGTTTCCGCTGTTTTATTGTAGATGGCGCGGCACGGAGTTTCGGTTAGCTTTCGCAGATGATGACCGGCTTAAAAAATAGTTTGGACATTCAAGAACAATATAACCTATTAATATCATTGATTTTATATTGGTAAAATATAATTTTTATAAGTTGAAAATGTCAAAATTTGGGCCAAGTAAGCGTCATTTGCGGGAAATATTAGTTTACTTCTTTAATTTAAAGAAATCTGCTGCTGAGGCGCATCAATTGCTCGTAGAAGCATATGATGTGGGTGCTTTGAGTGAGAGAACGTGTCGAGAGTGGTTTCAAAAGTTTAAAAACGGTGATTTCGACGCAGAAGACAAAGATCGCAGTGGAAGGCCAAAAATTTACGAGGATGCAGAATTTGAGGAATTATTGGAGGATAATTCATCTCAAACACAAAAAGAACTTGCTCTAACATTAGAAGTCACTCAACAAGCAGTCTCACATCGTTTAAAATCATTAGGAATGATTCATAAACAAGGAAATTGGGTTCCGTACGGCGGAAACTTATTTGAAAAATGATAATCATATAGCGGAGTTCAGGTTGAGACCAAGAACAATATACTCTTCCACTCAAATGCGGGTGGAATACAAATTCTTAAAATATTGATATATCTACAAAAAATTACAAATACAGAATGAGACGAGTACAAGTTATGTGTCACATAAGTATTTCCGGCATTTATCAACAGACTGAGCTGATATCTTATCAATGGATGCAACAGCTTGATAATTTTTTTATTCCCTCCTCTACAGCACCAGCGTCAAAGCTAAAATAAAGTTGTATATCGTCAGCGTAAAAATATATCTTCAAAATTTCACGAATTTCCAAAAGCAATGCGTAAAATTAATGAATAACAGGGGCCCTAGAAGTGAACCCTGTGGAAAAGCCGTGGATACATGTAAAGGATCTGACAAAGAACCATTGATCTTAACACGCTGTGTTGAAAAAATACCTCGTTTTTGGGCAGATCAAACTAATAACCCACTCTCACTTCGAATTAAACCTAAAGAGTGAGCCATGCATTTTGAATTAGTTATTTAAAGTCTGGCAGCACTTCTGCCATTTGTGTTTTGACAGAAAGTTAGTTCAATATTGGAATTAACGAAATGGATAGATTTATGCTTGAACCAAACTGGAAAATATTGAAAACTTATTTCCAAACTGTCAGAAATTTGTGTGGAAAATTAAATAGAAATAAAATGCCCTCATTTGTGATGGTGAGTTGTTGTGAGTTCCTGAAATTAGATAGTTATTTAATGAAACAACCCGCTCACGTTCTTGTTCAATGAAGACACCTAAAAACATTTCTGCTGTAGCCAGGATGTGGCTGAACATCCATCAACATTATCCTGCTCAAGAAGTGAACATTTCTCGCACTTCTCTGAGGAGGATTTTGCATAAAGGCCTCGTTATGAAGGCTTGCAAAGTTCAACCAGTGCAAGAAGTGAAGTCTCGTGACCATCTAATGCGTTTACATTTCGCTCAATGCCTAATGATCGCATGGCCAGTGGTAAGCATTTTCCCAGAAAAATCATCTTTAGCGATGGTTTTCATCTCGGTCGACTGTTTTTTGTGGAGATCCGTTGAGGATATGTGTTACACTATCCATCAGAAAATGACTGATGCTTTGAAACACGAAATCGAAGTTTTCATTCATGAGGTCAAGCTCCAAAAATTCGACAATGTACTGAAAAATTTGGTTTATCGTATGAAGTACTATATAGTCAGTCGTGGCAGTCATTTGAATGATATTGTTTTTTTTTCTTAAATGTCAAGGTTCGGCCTTTCCAATAAATTCACAGCTTTGCGAAAATGTCCATTATTGTTTTATTTATAGCTGATCAAAAATGCAAATTTTAAATGGCCCATCCCTTATTTCCTCCGGCACGAATCGCATTCCTTAAGCACTTTTTGTTAATTTTCTAGGATTTTTCTGGCAATAACTCAACCTCCATTTTCCAGCAGCTCTTTCAATGGTTTTATCATACATTTTTGCGAAATTTATTTCAAAAACATGCAAACGCCTTACGAAATACGAGCACAAATTTTCGAAATTCACAAAAAGCGATATGGCTAGTCCTATTATGAATAGCAACCAAATTCTTCTCCTTATCCAGAATTTTCTAATGAAAATTTGGAATGTCATAGTGAAATTCGCGCTAGTTCTAGGGAATAGCATGCTATCGTTTCGATCAAATGTCTGTAATTTTTTAATAGTAAGCCGATAATGATCTCAAACGACTATATTCCATAAAAACGCTTACTTTCGAACGGAAAAAGCTAGAGCCTTGGAACTTTGAAGAAATGTTTGGATTCTAGATGCTGCGACTAATTTTGTTAATGAACAAAATCTATTAAATAGTTTTGCAGTTATTCACGTTAGAAAATGTTTCATATTTTTCCTAATATTTTGTAAACTATAAACTCGATCGATCTGAAATTTAGCATTTAGGAAAAAAATATTAACACGCAAGATCGTACGAAATTTCTTAAGAATCATGTGACTGGAAGACCAGAAAAAAATCATTTTGTAAGGTTCGTGGAAGTCGGGAGCTTCAATAATATGAACTTACGCGCAAAAGCTCATAACTTCACGTCAGTGCTTTTCCCCTTTTTCAATGTAATGAATGTTTAAACGCTCCATGTTATGATCTACACGAAATTATCAAAACACAGAGTTCAGGTCAAAATTATAGACGATAGGGTGTGAACATGGAAAACACTCTTAACGCAAGGAAATTTCTTGTGAATGATACAAAAAAGAACAACAAGATGAAAAATAAATGAAGACATTAACCTCTTTCTTGTAGCAATTTAAAATTGTTATTATGTGTCTGTAGACGCAGGTCAGGCGATTCCAAAGTGCTGTCTCGATAATAATTACATTAAAAAGAGGAAATATTACGATATCTCGGCTACCGAGTGCTCCCTTATGGTACGCCATTAGCGAGTGTTATTTCGTTGGTGCCATAGGACGTGATACCTAAATTATAATGAGTCCGAAATTCAATTCCGAAAGTGCATTGTGCATGGAGCCTCATTTCACAGCTGCACATGAGAGATATGGAGTATGTGCGTCTCTATTATCTGGCTGTATCGTTTTCCTTCATTTGTTGTTTTTGGATGGAGTATATCAAGTCGTAGTGAATATCGGAATGAAAGCGTGAAGGGCCATTTCTTTATAAAATATTTTTCATGACGATGACGTCAATTCTGCGATACTTTTTTTATGAGTTATATTCTATGAGTTCCAGTAATTCGACTATGACTTCGCGTAGCAAATTCAAAAGCAGGAAAAGTACATTATTCGAGGTTATTTTATTGCTATTTTGTATGGTTTGAACAAAAATGTTTTTGCATATAGCATTTTTACTCCCAAATCATATCTAATTTGCGTTTGCTATTATTCACTCAAATCGTAAACTTCTATGATCGATTAAAAGAAAATTCACTCGACTACAGAGACAGACTTGCCTCGCAATTACAGCTGCGTTTCGCACAACACTCACGACAACCCCTGCACCTGTTCGTGCAGAGGGAGCCGGAACAGACCACATACAAACGACAACTGATGATCGAAAGGCCAGAAGCAATAGTGATGGGAGGCTCAGGACTGCTTGACGAGCTTCTAACGAACAGCACCCTATCGATGCCCTCGGATCTAATGTCAAAAGTCACGCGCCAAGAACAGCATTTCAATGTAACGGTCCCCAGCCGTCACGAATGGACCCAGCATGCTGAGGTTCTATTGAGGACCGACCATTCCTAGGAAAACCACATCACGTGGTTAAGCGGAAAATAACACGCAGAATGAACTCTAGACTAGAGTCTTTCTGGCTGAGCCATCCAGGCCTGAAATATTCGAAGGTGGTCCTTGGAACGGCTTCGAACCAAAATATGGCAGATCTAGCTCTAGGTCTGGACAAAACTAAACTCAGAATACTTGTCGGGATTATGACAGGTCACTACAGGATGAAAGCGTATTTGCACAAAATCGATCTGGCTGAAGATGATGAATGCAGGCTGTGTCTTGAGGACACGGAAACAGCCATGCACATCGTCTTAGAGTGCCCAGCGGTGAGTCACATCAGATTCAGGGTTTTTGGTCAGGCTTTAATAGCCCACTGCGGACTGAAAAAAAAATACCCCTGTATAAGATTATCGGTTTTATTTAAAAACTGGATCTCATCGGGGAAATATAAACTATTTTATTTTTACTTTATATGGTTTAAGCAAAAATCTTTCTGCATATAGCATTTGCACTCCCAAATCATATCTAATTTGCCCTTGGTATTGGTATTATTCACTTAAATAGTAAACTTCTGTGGTCGGCTGAGAGAAAATTTCAAATCCAATAGTTCACCTGTTGAAGGGTATAAGTTCCAAAAATCGTAAAAAAAATGGTGGAAAGCAATGACAAACAGAAGCTTCTGTGCGCTTGTTCAATAGTCTGTTTCTCCTGAAATTTCCAAATCTATGAACTGATTCTTGAAGAAGCTACATAAAATGGATAGAAAGTCAAATAAACTATTCTCAAGAAAAAATAGAAAATTCCATGAAAATGAAAAATACATGGTAAAGAGGCTCAATCCTCCTTTCTGACAGCAACTTTACATATAGTATTGGCAGGAAAGGGTTGAAAAAGGATATAATGGACGCAGTCTGATATTATTTTCATACTCTTTGCTGACATCAGATCTTCTTCTTCTTCCAGTACCTATCCAGTTCGGATGTTGACAATCATCCTTGCTATTTCAATTTTATAAACTGTCGATCGAAATAGCGTTGTTGTCGTTGTAGAATACCAGGTTCTCAAGTTTTTCAGCCACGAAATTCTTCTCCTATCAGTGCCGCGTTTTCCCGGTATTTTTCCTTGCAGAATCTCCTGTAGCAGTCCGTATCTCCTTCGATTTCGCATTATATGACCCAGGTACACCAGTTTACGAGATTTTATAACCATCATTATCTCTGTAGATTTATTCATCCTACGAAGAACCTCGTTGGTTATATAATCCACCCATGAGTCCCTAAGAATCCTTTTATACAGCCTCATTTCAAATGGTGTGAGTTTCTTCATTGAGGCTCCATTGAGCAAACGGAAAACACATAGCAACCAAGGAGATGCACTTTTGTTGTCATAGCAAAGGAACGACTCTTGAAAATAGATGACATCATTGCTGACATCTGATAGGAAACAAATCCAGAACTAATAATTTCATATCATTTGATGAAACATTTTTAAATTAATAAAGTAAATAAAAACAACTTGGCTTAAGTTTCATTGTTTATTTTATGTCTGTTGACATATATGTTTCGGGTTTTTAGCCCATTTTCAAAACTGAAGAGAACAGAACTTGAAATCCTATTTATAATAGAAGGGTAGATAACAGGTATAATTTTGAAGAGTGTGAAAAAAGGTGTTGGTTCGGTCTTAATCTTCTACAGATAAGAGCAATGATGATGAATTGAATTCAAGTTGTTCATTTGTGATTGGTAGCTTCTTTCCATGTGCTAAACAGATGTCCAAAATTTCTAAAAGGCCCATTCTTCTGGTTTCATTACCTACGTGTAAAATATCAGTTCTACTGAAATCTATAAAATGGTTGTTATTTATACAATGTTCCGAAAAACCAGATGTTATTATATTATGCAATATACTTTTTTTGTGTTCTTCTACCCTTATGTTTATAGATCGTCCTGTTTGACGTATGTAAAATGCAGGGCATTCCTTGAAATATAATTTGTGTATACCGCTTTTTTCACACATTTCAGGACAGTCTTTGCTATTGACTAAGAGTGGACATAAGTTTTGCTTATTTTCAGTTACCATACTCGCCCGATGAATTCAATATGTAATTGACGAAACAATTGTTGTGAATAATATATATAAGCGGAAATAAAGTGTTTTACTTTAAATCATATACGATGAATTTCCGTCAAGTAGAGGCCCAAACAATCAAGATTTTGCTTATTTGTTCAAATAGTATTAATATTTATTTTATTTTAGTCTTTTGCAAATTTTGTCGATAATTTGTGTTTTATGCTATGGAATTTTTCATTTTCTTTGTCCTGAAGGATGGGATAAAGAGAAGCTGGAGATTTTTTATGCTGTTTCTAAAAATTAATTCAACTATAAGATTCGTATTGTAACAATTGTTCTACGCTTATCACTTCAAAACTTTAATTTCTTTGTTGAAGTTTTCTATTGAGAGAGGGGTTGGTAGTAACCTATGTATTGAGGCGTGAAAGAAAAGACATTTTTTTTATATAAATGAAAATGATATTTTTATATAAATAAAAATGAATCCTTTTCACTCCTTCATACACAGGTTAATATCAACCCCTCTCTCAATAGAAAACTTTAACAAAAAAAATTAAGTTTTGAAGTGATTAGCGTCAAACAATGCAATACGAACGTAATAGTTAAATTAATTTTCAAGAAACAGCATGAAAAAGCTCTGGCTTCACTTTATCCTATTCTTCTGTACAAAGAAAAAGAAAAATTCCATAGCGTAAACTTCATACCACAAATTATTATCAAAATTTACAATAGATTAAAACAAAATAATATCAATACTATTTATACAAATAAGCAAAATTTAGATTCTTTCTTAGTCAATAGCGAAGATTGTCATGAAACCTGTGAAAATATATACAAATTTTATTGTAATGCCCTGCATTTTACATAGGTCAGACAGGACGAACTATAAACATAAGGGTAGAAGAATACAAAAAAAGTATATTGCATAATATAATAACATCTGTCTGGTTTTTCGGAACATTGTATAAATAACAATCATTTTATAGATTTCAGTAGAACTGAGATTTTACACGTAGGTAATAAAAGCAGACGAATGGACTTTTTAGAAAGTTTGGAAATCTGTTTAGCACATGGAAAGAAACTACCAGTCAAGAATGAACAACTTGAAAGATCAAGACCGAACCAACACCTTATTTTGACACTCATAAAGATTATACCTGTTATCTACCCTACTATTATAAATAGGATTTTGAGTTTTGTTGCCTTCAGATTGTAAAATGGGCTAAAAACCCGAAACATATATGTCAACAGAAATTAAATAAACAGAGAAACTGAAGCCAGGTTGTTTTAATTAACTTTATTAATAATTCATTACAAATAATTCAAAAAACTCAGAACCTATGATGAATGAATCACATTTGTCGGGTGTTTACCAATTTCATGCTCAAAAACTTACAATGGACAAACGGAAGGTCCTTTAACACTCGAATCAAGAAACACCGACGCTACGTATGCAGAATATCTAATAAAAAAACATGAGTTTGATGAATATTTTAATAATTTTCATAAAGAAAATAAGGGTCTGGATCTTATCCTGTTGGAAAGTACAGAAATAAACTGATTAAAAAATTTCGGGAATTTACTGCATGAACAAATCGACTAATCTAATTCGCCCCTTATGGATTTATTCACCTAGAGACCCGATGGTTTTACCAAAAGTAATAAAAATGTCAGTGCGCGCTTACCTCACAACAGAAACCATTTACCAAATTTCAGACCAGTTGTTTATAAGCATTTGAAGAACTTACTATGTAAACGAAACGCGTCATGTGAGCAACTCACAATATTAAACAGAAATCAACATTTAATTGAATCAGTCTTTACCCCATGCAAATCCAAATTAAATGAGGTTATTCTGATTTGCACAAATTTTTATTATCATCATAATACAACAATCGTTTCGCTAACACAGTAGCATCTTCAGATGTTATATCTTACATTTGTGCAAATAGGAATAACCTTATTTAATATTAGAAATCAATATATAAAGGTTATCTAGCAACTGCATGTTGAAGTTGTAATTGTTTCGAGTCTAGTAACACTTCTGTCATTATTGCTTTGACAGAAAGTTAGTTTAATATTTTACATTAACGAAATGCATCGATATACGCTTGAACAAAATTGGAAAATATTAAAAACTTATTTTCAAAGTGGAGTTCTATCCAAACTCTTTCTTTTACATGGATAATTCAGTAGAAAAAACACAACCACAGTAATTTGTGGATCAATTTTTTCTCCTTAGAAGCTGAACGATTGCACGCATGTTAATGCAACATTAAGTGAGAATCATTCAATTAGAAGATCAACAAAAATTTCTGAGCAGAGCAGCGTTGAGCGATATTGCAACAGCCGTGCGATCGAGTTTGAGTTTAGCATTTAGATAGGAAATTACCACAAGAACAATGAACAAACGTACGAAAGTTCAATTGAACTTTTCACATGTTTTGAAGTACCGTAAACTGAGGTGATTTTGACTACTTCTGGGAGATTATTTTTTGATCTTTCAAAATGTTTGAGCTCTTATGTTCTATGATGCATAATATGTGTCTAATTTTGGCATGTTCTCTATAAGTGTTTAACTTTTCAAAGCCCTGTGATAATAGATTACATTTATTTTTCCAAATTTAAATGTTGTTAAATACAAGATGAATGGGTCTTTAATAATAATAATAAGTTATTGAAGCTCTGGGACAAATACGTGTATAGAATAAGTCATATAGATGAAAAGAAAAAATTTAATCAGCTAATCAATATAACATCAATGAGGTAATCGGTTACTGTATGATAACATCTACTCAATATTAACTTTTTAACAATTTTTTTGAATTTATTCAAAACAAGAGATCGAATATTATGGGGCAAATGGTTATAAAGTTTAACACAGTGATACACATGAGACATTTCTAACTTAGTTGTTTCGTGATTGGGTACATATAATGTTCTCTCACTTCTGGTACCATAGTTTTGAAAACTAGACAACTGTACAAATTTCTTCTCATTTTCCTTCACATATAGTAAACATATGAAAATGGATAGTAAAGTCATAATATTGTTTTCCACAAATATGGGTCTACAATACGACTGTGGAGGTATATTAAATATCATACGTAAAATACGTTTCTGTATTATGAAAGCCCTTCCAACATCCTAAGAGTTTCCCCAGTAGAATATTATATGAAAGGTGGCTATAGAGCAAATTATAATTGATATGTATGAGTAATTTCAAGGGAATTAAGCTTCTCACCCTGTTTATGGCACAATAAGAACTGTTCTGTTTTTTGTAAACAGAATCAATGTGCGCACCCCATTTCAAATTGTTATCAAGGTGAATGCCAAGAAATTAAGTACCATTCTTAGATAGAATAGCACCATCCAAATGCCGAATCACCAGCTTACGTTCTCTATGGCCAATTGTAAAGTAGATATATTTGGTTTTATCTATATTGATCATTAAGTTATTTTTATAACACCAGTTCACAAAGCTTTATAATAGTAGCTCACGGAGCGCCTGAAGTTTTTCGAATGTTAGGCCGAAATCACTACCGAAGCATCATCAGCCAACAGACGCAACAAAAACTTTCTTATCGAGAACGAAAAGTGTCCACACGCGAACATTGCCCTTAAATTAACAGGGAGATCGTTGAAAGCAATAATAGAATAGGCCCAAGGACGGATCCTTGTGGCACTCCCAGACTAGGCAACCTTCAATTTTTAAAAAATGGATCTACTCTCGAGATAGCTTCGGAGCCAATCTAAACGAAAACCCGAAACCCGAAAACCCAAATTGTAACACTTGTCAACTATAAACTGAAATGAAAGACTATCGAGAGTGAGAGATCAAAAAATAAACCTGCTGCATGCAAGCCATTATCCAGGCATTCAAACACATAATCAACAAAGGAAATTGCAGCTGGTTCCGTCGAGTGATCCGATCTGAAACCATGTTGGGCATTATCGAGTACATTGAACTTGTCAAGATACTTGATCATTCTGCTGAACACAACTCTTTCGAATACTTTAGAAAATATGCTCATAATAGAAATTGGTCTATAATTCATTATATCATTTATATAATTTTTCTTGAAGATTGGAACAACCAAGGCTTTTTTTTCAGAATAGTAGGAGAGGTGCCAGAACCTACAGGAAGATTAATACAGTGAGTATAATGCTTACAGATATCTGAGCTTATCAACTTCATAATTCTGGCAGATATAGCAGCTCCTGCACACTTATTATTTTTCAGTAACTTTATTACATCAGCAACTTCACACTCAATCACCGGATGAAAGAAAAATGTTGCATTCAGTATTACTGAGGAAGTACATGTGAAGGATAAAGAGCCCCCATAGTAGAGGTGAAGAGTGGTTTCGGTTACCGCTGAGAAGCAATTGACAAAAATGTTTGATAATTCGAGGGGATCACTATGAAAGACACCATCAACAAGAGGTTCAATACATTCGTTTGTTCCTCCCTTTCGGCCAGTCAAGTTCCTTACAATGGACCATATGCTGAACCTTCCAATTCCTTCAACGGACAGATTTTCTGAACAGTTTCCAACAACTAGTGTTCGATTACGTTTTCGAATCGATCTTTTTCGAAACAGATATTCATTATGTAAGCAAGAGGTGTTGATAGTTCTTCCTTTATTTCCATCAATGTTTCAGAACGTATTTCATCATACCCAGCTGATTTTTTTTTACTGAATACTATTAATGATCTTTTCCACTTTTCCTGAGTCAGAATACATTTTTATGGAATAGTGTGAGGTATCATACTAAATACAATAAAAATATTATAATAAAACATTATGTACAGAGCTCCATAAGAAATGACAATAAACTGATCGAAGACGAATCCACTGATCTTTTCGTATTCGCATCTCAAGACGATGTATTCAAATCGCCGAAAATCAGGGCGGCAAATTCCCTTAGTCAAACAGTTCTCGCTCCGCAGGAAAAAACTGGCAGAAAAGGAATACAGTGGCCGGAAATTATTCAAATTATGATGGCAAGAATTTCGGAATGCTCCGGAATAATGGGGTTTAGCAGATATAAAACGGTCGCCGGTCCGGTGGGGCAAGGGGGCAAAATTAATTCCGTCTACGAGTTGACGAATGCTTGACAACTGACAAGAGCCGCTGCCTTTAGAGGGACAGAGAGGGTACGGAATGGACAGAAGAAGAGGTTTTATCGAATGCAATTCCTCCTCCAGGGCCGGATCTCATCCTCCTGTCGATAAATTAAATAGGATATGATCTTAAGGTATCAACTGAACCATCAAAACACGCAGGATGGTGCATATAAACGCTTTTGGTCTTTACTTCTCAGCTATAAATTAAAGAAGTCTTACTGAATTTATATTTATACATTGTCGACAACTTGTACAACTTCTTAAATGAATGACTGAACCTTTTTTATATCCGGTAGATGATAATGAGGTTTATCTTGCCATCAGACATTTAAAGAAAAAAAAAAGGCCAGAGCTGATTTGATATAGTCTAAAATGTTGTACTAAACACCTAGTTCATCTCATCAACCTTTCGGTTACCAGCGGTATTTTTCCATCTTGTCTTAAATTGTTAACACTAATTTCCGTAGTGAAAAAAGACGACCCAACTCTTATAACTAACCATAGAACTATGTTCAATATTTTTCTCAAAAATAATCGAAAGAATAATTCATGATCGTAAAATGGATTTTTTGTCCAAGTACGGGTTATTGGAGGTTAGCAAGCTAGGTTTTGGGCCTAGACAATCTACTCAAACTGCTTCTATTTTATTTGTTTAATATATTCATAATTGATGAATAGGGAGAACATGATATATGAGTTTTAATTTACACTGTACAGGGTATATATGAATAGTTGCGAAAAAATTTAGGAAGTGATTCCTTGTCAAAAAATAGGGTGGGTCTTTCATATAAACTTTATTTATTTGAGCCACCCTTGCTTAGTTACAGCACCTTAAAAATGGCGTCCGAAAAACAGTTTTGAATTTTTTGCAGGAAAAGCAAAAAACTGACAAGAATCAAATTAAGCAAATATTTTATGCGTGCGAGAAGGCACTCAAAAAAACTTTCAGTGGTGTTCCTCTATGATTGAAAGGGGTAGAAAAAGCCACCGCTTAACCTTCTTTCGCAAGAAACTGTTCTTCATATTATTTATTAATTAATTCATCATTAATTTAGTAAGCGGACGTCATTTTGTTATGACAACTGACTAGTTTTGATTCAGTTACAATTATTCTTTGATCTGGCTTATCATTTTGAGACTTTTATCACATACATCTTTAGGGGGCTGTAACTAAGCAGGGAGTGGTTAAAAAAAATTAAGTTTATATGAAAGGTTGGTCTTTCATATAAAGTTTATTTTTTTTGAGTAACTACTTTTCGACAAGGAATCACCCCCTAAATTTTTTCGCAACTATTCTTATACACCCTGTATATTTAATATAATCAGACTTTATGAAGCTAACAATTGTCATAAAAAATCGTCTCCTTAAATAATGTTTACTCATGTAAACATTATTTATGACACTAAGGAGTTCAAATAGCTTAACTTATTTTCTGAGAATCCATGTTTCGGGGGCATCTTTCACAAATAATATACTGAAACAAAAACTAAACATAAAGACCTTGAATTCAACATACCCTCTCATAAAAGAAAAGCACGACAGTCGCTATGCATGTCAAACATATCTAGGCACCTACAAACAAAATATTTCGTGTTCTCCAGAAACAAAATATAATTATAATATTCAAATCAGAAAATAACCTAGTGTTATTCATAAAAAACTCAAAGTCCGTACGGGACAAATTCAAAAATTCTGGTGTGTACAAACTTAAATGTAACGAGTGCAATGCCTTATATAGTCCGTCTATAAGGTATCCTGAATTTATTATTTTTCATAACTTTAATATACTTCTTTTTTGTTACATTCTCAGACAAGTAATGTATAAAATAGGCTGTGCATATAGTAGGCTATGACCAAAGTTGCATGGCAACACTATTTGTCAAATATTATTGATTGTCAACAGGTATACAATTTATGAATTAATGTCGCAACTAGAAAATAGAAAACAGTTAGAATGTGTGTATAGAAAAGGTTTTCGAAACGTTAAAAAATTAGTGCAGTTGACTAAACTGGGGAAAAGTGCTGTGTATGAAACAATAAAGAGGATAAAAATGGCATAGATATGAGGCATAGACCATTTTCAGGAATACCGCGTAAGATTAAAGGAAACAATTTAAACGCTTTGCTGGCCTTAGGACGAGACAATCCGCGCCTAGGGTTTCGTAAATTGGCTAACAGATTTGGAAATCAACGAAATATAAAATTATGTTCAGAAACCGTCCGTATGTCACTGAATAGACAAGGCTACATATCAAGGAAACCAAAAAAATCCTTATAATGACACCTTTGCAACAAGAAGAAGCGTAAAATTTTGTCAACGTTTTCAAGAAGATGTTTGATTGTATCGGTCTCTACTTGTCAGAAATATATCTTGATGATTAAAGTAAAACAACTTAATTACCTCTAATTTATTTAATTTCACAACAATTGTTTCGTCATGACAACATGACTTCGTCAGGTGAGTATGGTACTGGTATAGTACTATGAGTGTGAGTATGGTACCATACCAGTACCATACTCACCTGACGAAGTCATGTGAGAAACAATTGTTGTGAAATTAAATAAATTAGCGGAAATTAAGTTGTTTTACTTTAATCGTTTTAAAGAAGATAATTTTAATACTGGCTTTATATCTGATGAAAGTTGTTTCTAACTTGATGGAAATCTTTTAAAATCCTATCTAACAACCTGTTACCGTTCAAATTTCCCACCAAGATAATGATTTGGGGAGCAATATCTCAGGGTGGTGCTACGCCACTCTTTATAGTTGATGGTACCATTAATAGTGAAACGGCGCATGTTTTATATCCAGAGGGGTGGCGTTTTCAGCAGGATAATGTAAGATGCCATACTTCGGCCTATACTTAAGCTTGGATGCAAGAACACCAAGTGACAACCATTTCATGGCCAGCAGCTTCACCAGATCATAGTCCCATTGAAAACATATGGAAACTAATGAAGATTGAAGCTGAACGAGAGCGCCACGAAATAAAGATTACTTAATTCAGTCAGTTTTACAGTCCTAGACTACCATTACCGAAAATTAAGGAGGTGATCTAGTTTCGGGTGTACCTCGTTGTTTAGTCGAGTGTTTACAGTTGACTGGAGATTGTATAAGTAAATCAGATGAATATTTTGTTATAATTTTCCAATTCAAGAATTAAATATATATACTGAATAATTAGAATTGAGTTTTATTTTTCTCCGATACTTTCTAAACGGACTATAATATATGGGTATGGCTAGCCGCAGTTTCTATCAGAGATTCGAAGAGAATTGGAGAAGTTTTCCATTAAATAAACTTGATTCAAATTATGCAAACCATCTTATCGAACATAATCATAAATTGACAAAAAAACGAAATTTTCAATATCCAACCTAAAGGTTTGAAATTAAATTTATCGGAATCAGTACAAATCAAATGAAGATTATAAAAACCTCGTTCTGAACGATCAGGTAGATTTGTACATTCTTCTTATAACAACCCCAGATTACCCTGGAACATGGATGCCGACAAAATTCTCAAAAAATGAGTTAAGGTATTTGAACTCCTAAATACACACGTAAACACTATTCACAGAATAATATTTAAATAAGGCTATTCTGATTTTCACAAACTTTTATTGTTATGTTTACAACAATCGTTTCGCTATCACAGTAGCATCATCAGGAAGGATTACATTTTGAATAACTATTCAAAGAGACAATGTTTTTGATGTAGTTAAGTTTATAACTCGCTCAGATTATGGCACTGATTATATTAAGTATATAGTTTGAAATGGAAATGCATTCTATTTTTCCCCTATTTATCATTAAAGATGAATTTATTCGTAATTAATGCCAAAACTATAGAAATATTCATAATTGTTTTGATAGCCAATTATGGTTCTGCCACTTATTTGTCCCTCTTTCCCATGCGTTTGAGCTTAGGATTTCATAATGTGTGGATAAAGTTATAGTTTTTTCCTGCCGTGGATACATAATTTTGACCGACAGAATAATGTACGTAAAATTACTTGAATATATTTCAGATATCTTCCTTATAATATTGGGTGTCCCACAAGGATCAGTTGTAGGACCTCTCATATTCCTGCTTTTCGTTAATGACATGCCCGACCATGTTACTGCAGAATGAGTCATTATATTTGCTGATGACATATCTTCTGCAATTTCTGCTAAAGGAAAAGATAAATTGATCTCCAAATGTACAATATTAATCCAGTTCAATTGATTCAGTCTTCACTTGATGAAAATCCATATTAAATAAGGTTATTCTGATTTTCACAAATTTTCATTGTTATTTAAAACAACAATTGTTTCACTATCACAGTAGCATCTACAGGTAGATGAAATCTTACATTTTAAATAACTAAATTAGTTTTCGAAATCGGTTGCTATTCATGTTAGAGTAGGAAGAAAAATTTGTAGTGAGCACTGTGTAAATTCCAGCTTATCTGAATATGTTAAACAGGGGTGAGTTATTTAAATCTAATTTTTCGTTAAGTAATATTCCAATTTTGTTGTGTTCATTTATCTCTAGGAACGCAACAGGTTTAAGGCCTTGCTTTTACTTTCATTATGTAAAATTTCAAATTTATGGTTGAAGATATATCCTGTTTCTAACAAATGGTTTGAATATGTGGAATTATTTTTGTTATTGAGGAAACTCTTCAAATGAGTCAAACCGTCGGGCACAGCTATAACAGGGGAATAATGATAGTTGTTAGAAACAGATTCGTTGAATTTTTGGCGAGAAACTGGTTCATGACGAAGCTTGCGGCAACACATTTCATGCACAAATAATAGTTCAAAAGGACACTACACGATTCATGAGACACAGAAAATTCAGCGATTATCTCTCTCGAGCTTGAACGACAATTTTCGTTTTCATTACATTGACCATGTGAAATTCAGTTGTAATATAAAATAAAATAGAAAGGCCTTTTACTTGATAGAAGAAATATAACAAAATTTGAATAATAAAACAAATTGAAATATGTTTATCTTCTACAATTTTAATTTCAAAAAAATTTTTTATCCAAAAAAAAAAATTCAGTTGTAATGATGGCCGGACCGAGCAAGATAAGTGATCCACCACATCTCGACCGCTGTTCAATGAATACAATGTACCACTTATTTCTAAGTATTCTTGATATAATCGATTCACCGTAAGCAACATTTTTGAGGCTACCGCATACGAAATTCTGTATGCAATGCATAATTCAAAATGTATTCTTTTTTCAGGACATGAAATTAACTGACAAACTAAACACAAACTAAATGACAGACCAAGCTCGAACCGCGCGTGAGCATAAGGGATAGTTGTACCAACTTAGAGAAAAAAAAGCTTTATGTGAGCTTTTTGAATGGTGAGTTTTTTTTCTCTCTTAATTGGATCCATCCACTGCAGAGTTTTTCTTCAAACCGCAAAAGCATATAAATTTTCATTTTCAGGAATTGTCAGTTTATAAAACTAATGTCATCTTCTTTTAGGGAGAAAGAACCTCCATAAAAATGTTCACCTTCGCTTTATTGATACTTCCGCACACGATTGCTTCAATTTTTTATGACTGTACACTAATATGACGAATTTTCTCTTCCAAGTAATCCAATGTATGGCTTGTTGGCATAGACTTGTGTTTTCACATAGCCCCAAAGAAAAAAATTCGGAAATGTCAAACTTTCCTCAGCAAAGCGAGTGTAGCATCAGGTGTATGACATGTAAAGTCATCTTGTTGGAAACACATCTCTCAAATATTGATGTTCTCAAGCTCTTACCACGAAAATTCAAGTACGATGGTCCTATAGCGGTCGCTATTCACGGTTAGGGTTGTTACATCCCCATCTCTGAAGAAATAAGATCCGATAACGCCGCAATGCCATAAACCGAACCACACAGTGAGTTTTTTGGAACGCAACGGAATTTCATGAGAAACTTCTAGATTATCCTCGCACAAATAACGGCAATTCTACTTTTTAACAAAACCATTCATCCAGAAATGTCCCCCGTCTGAGAAGACGGCTTCTGGCCAAAATCAGGATCATGTTCCAAGTACCCAAGGGACCAGCTAGCAAACTTTTGACACAATTTGTGATCATTTGGCTTTAGTTCTTTAGTCAATGCGACTTTTTGAGGATGTAACCATTCAATATTCTACAAGTCTGAGAAAGCCCCAGTTGCTGCAAATTCATGAAATCTATAAATTTTGCTCATAGAAAACACTGGCCACTTCGCTCGTTTCGTCTGCTTTTTGATGGCTGATTGACCTGTTGAGTTCATTCACTTTCAAAGTTTTTCACAGTGCGGCGTTCAACCGACGCAGAGTACCAATGACGGCGACGCAATTCTCGAGCAAATTAACCCACAACTGAGTACCATTTTGGTAATATTTTTTTAAAAACTTTCAACCAATCGAAAGAAGTCAAACACTAAATCAAGGATCTGAACACTTTTCTAAATATAGTTACACCTGGAAATTTTAAAAAAATCTATGAGAAACCGATAAATCTCATTTCGAAAAACTATCATCCATATCGAAAGACCCTTTATATGTAGTCGTAAAATTTGTGTTTTAACGAATCCAACCCTGTATCAATGAATCCAATCACCTTATTCAAGACAATTTTTTCTGAAGAAATATTTTCATCCTGACAAAGTTCTTTTCCTACTATTCCGAAAGTATTTTCTCTCTAACTCACTGAGCAGGTAATTTCTTAATTGCTTGTACACTTCTCATATCGATATTGATGAATCATTCCTCAGAATATTTCAGTTCAGGATACGAAAGCTGAAAAAATAACCTAATTGGATAATAGCAATGTATGTAAGATGAACGTGTAGGAATTGAGGTGTTTTCAAGAAAAAAGAAAATTGACGAAAATGAAGCATTTAAGCGGGTAACTACAGTAATATCAAATACGCTGCGAGGATGAAAGTTTGTCATTCTACTAAAGCATAATGAACAGCTGAGAAGAATTTTTTAGCAAAAAATACTGAAAAGATGAGGATACAAAAAAAATTGAAGAAAAAAAATATATAAATATCTAGAATGAATTTTTGTTTGAGATAAAGATTGTCTGAAAATTGGAAAAAAGTGGCATATACAAATTGCATTGTAGTGGGTTTTTCTGCTCATTGTATAAAAGAGAACCACTCCATAGACTTCGGTAGAACCAAAATTCTACATTCAGGTGACAAAAGCAAAAAGTTGGATCTACTCGAATATCTGGAGATCTTTTCGGCCCATAAAAAACATTTGACGATAACAAATGTTAACTTACTGTTAATAACCTCAAATAAAAAAATTCCGTCACTTCCATCGTCCGAAGAATATATAAATTGTAATGTTAAGTAAATTTTCCTTAGGTTTGAAAATGAGTTGAAAGCCGAAACATATATGTCAACACTATAAATTAAACTTTTGTGAAACTTTAGCCAAATGTATTTGTTTACCTTATTTATATCCATGAAAATATCAGCTTAAAGTGTATAGAAGGCTTAGTTATGGGTCCCTTGAGCATACTTTCAGAAAATATTTTCATGGATAGTTTGGAAAAACAATTTATGGAAATAAAAATAACTCCTTAAAAGACAGTATATTGTTACAGATATTTAGATGATATCATCGTATGCTCTGAAAGTACCAATTCATTTTATGAAAGTATTGAGTTTACAATGGAAACAGAAACTGAAATCTCATAAAAAAAATTTTGATTTAACAATAAATACAGATAGCAAACATATTTTTTCTATTTTTCAAGAACCTTCTCATACAGATATAAGAATTACTTGAAACTCGTTTCATCCAATCCAGCATGAATTATCAGCATATACATGACACAAAGGTTATTGACAATTTCTTTATCTGCAAATAATTTTAATCAAGAATTTAATTTAATTAATCAAATAGCAACTAATAACATCGTCATCCATAATAGACCGTATGATAGCCAGAAAACAATATAAAAATACTATTCACGAAATATATCCCATGCTAAAAAGCGAAACAATATACAATTCCCCCACCGGCTATGGTAAACCATATCTATATAGGCATAAACATATCCTTCAGAACCAATAATTCCTCAGATATCTGCCAAAAACTTATATTGGACAAATCGGAAGGTCCTTTGACACTAGAATAAAGGAATATTGGTGTTATTCCCTCAATAATAAGTTGGAGTCTAGGTATCGGGTGTTTTTTTAGAGTGATAGAACTTTCTAAAGGGATAACTGTGATTTAACAGAAGGTAGAAGCCACATTGTTTTGACATTTTTGTTCAGTAAGCATTGACAAATTATCATGGAAAGACTCAAGCCGCAACAAAATTTATTTTCAAAATCAGTGTTCTATTCGCCAAACTTATAGAGCACTTCGTCAAATTTATGGTTTTCATAATCGTCCATCAGAGCAGTTTATTCGTCGAACTATGGATAGATTTCGGACAACTTTTTCTCTACTGGATGCAACAACAACAACAAGACAAAGAACTGTAGGTACAGAAGAAAACATCGCTGCTGTAAGCCATAGTGATGATCCAGATTTGTCTATTCGTCGATGTTCACAACAAGTTGGACTCTGTGCATCCACCATATGGAAAATTTTACGTAAAGATCTTGGTCTACACCCATACAAGATCCAACTGGTTCAAGAACTAAAGCCACTTGACCATAATAAGCGTCGTTTTTTTGCTGATTGGGCCCTACAATAGCTTGAAGTTGATCCACTTCTTATCGTAAAATTGTGTTTAGTGATGAAGCTGATTCCTGGTTGAACGGCTAAGTAAACAAGCAAAATTGCCTTATATGGAGTGAAAACAATCCTCAAGAAATACTGCAGATTCCATTGCATCCTAAAAAATGCACTGTATGGTGTGCTTTACACGCTGGAGGTATCATCGTTCCATATTTCTTTAAAAATGATGCTAGAGCTAATGTTACAGTGAATGGTGTTCGTTACAGATCGATAATTAATG
This sequence comes from Megalocaria dilatata, assembly GCA_034642435.1. Lineage (NCBI taxonomy): Eukaryota > Metazoa > Arthropoda > Insecta > Coleoptera > Coccinellidae > Megalocaria > Megalocaria dilatata. The sequence goes on from CM067858.1 coordinate 29,572,016, forward strand.
ATTATTTATTTCAAAATCTGAATGGTATCGACCCAGAAGTGTTTTGATTCCCACAAGATGGTGGTACACCTCATGCTGCTACCGTAACAATTCATTTATTGAAAAAAAGATTTGGCGTTATTTCGAGAAATGGTCCAATTAATTGGCCTCTAGGATCATGCGACAAAACTCCACTGGATTATTTTCTTTGGGGTTATGTCAAGTCATTGGTTTATGCTGATAAACCAGAAACAATAGACGCTTTGGAAGCCAACATAACTCGTATTTTTGATTAAATAAGGCCTGAATTATTCGAAAAAGTGTTCCAAAATTGGTCTGGTCGAATGCGGTTTCTCAGAGCTAGTCGCGGTGAACGGAAATTATTTTTAAAACATAAATGTCATAAAATTATCTTTCAGATAAAAAAATTCTTGGCTTCAATCTTAATTTAAATGTGTTTTATTTCAATTTAAAAGTCTATCGCTCCAAAAAAAAGTACCCTTTATTTAGTGCTTAGTGTTAAGTTATATTCAACGCAGTGTAAATTATATTCTTTCATTCCTTCTTTGTCAGTTAGCAGATATTCGAAATTTTCTATCTCAGAATTCCCATTCCAAGAGAACCATCGAAAACCATATTTTCTTTTCTTCATAAGAATCATTTATATTGATATAATTTTTTTTAAATATTGTGGTAAGTTTTCTTTTTAATAATTTTGTCAATGATTTCAGTTATATAGCCATTATTCACAGCTTTACCTAGATTATATTGACTTCTACTCGGAAATTGACTTCGTTCAACGGGATGCTCAAAAGTCTATGAATGAAAGTATGGAATATTGACATTTTAATTTACCATGACTGATTATAGATATTTTGAATGGATTGTGGTATCAGCAGTGGTTGGTTTTCTAAAAATGTCGAATTCGAACTCATTATTACTCTGACTTATATTAAGATCTAAAAAGTTGATTGAAGATTTTTTTTTCTATTTCTATTGTGAATAAATTTTTTCATAGAAATAAAAGAAAATTCTTCAATCAACTTTTTAGATATTAATATAAGTCATAGTTCGAATTCCATATTATCAGAAAACCTACCACTACTGTTACCATATTCCATTCAAAATCCAATCAGTCATGGTAAATTAAAATGTCAACATTCCATACTTTCATTCATAGATTTTTGATCATCCCGTTGAACGAAGTCAATTTCCGAAAAGAAGTCAATATAATAAAAACTATAGCTGTGAACAATGGCTATATAACTGAAATCAGTGACAAAATTATTGAAAGGAAAAGTTACCACAATATTTAAAGAAAAAATATATCAATATAAATTATCCTTATGAAGAAAAGAAAATATGGTTTTCAATTGATTATATAAAAGGTGTCAGCAGTAGGATCTCTAATAATATCGATAAAATGGGAATTAATTCTTTAGCAGTAGATAGAAATAATTTAACTATGATGTTGGTGAACAATAAAGGAAGGAACCTCAACTTTTCCGAATCACGGACTTATCAAATTAAATGTAGTGATTGTAATGCTACATATATGGGACAGACAGGCCAATGTTTACAATATAGAATCAAAGAACATAGGATGTCTATTTTAAAAAACCAGTAATCAACCGGTTTTGCAGATCATTGTATAGAAAATAATCATTTTTTCAATGAGAAAAATATCACTTCACTATATAATATTAAAAGGGGTAATTTTATAGACTATTTGGAGATTCTTTCAATCAAAAAAGCCACTGAAAAAAAGGAGAATTTAACAAATTCCCAAATACTCTTTGAGAACACTCCTATATTGAATGTTGCTATTTTCATGCGCCACAAAAAAACACAGATGTCCTAAGTGTAATTAGGAATTTTAAGTTCAGTTCATTTTTGGACTTCCTTCAAAATGGTCGAAATACCGAAACACGTGACAGGATTCTGAATAAACTGTGAAGCATAACAACTGTGTGAATTGTTTAAATAAAATGGATTTGAAACTAGTTGTTAACGTTAACGAAACACGTCATGTGAGCAACTCAGTATAATAAATAGAAATCAACATTTATGTGTGTATTATTCAATTAAATTGAAATATCTATTTGATCACCCATAATGAAAGAGAGTTTACATCTGAAACTGAATGTTATTGCCATTGCTTTTCTTAAGGAATTCATTTATCGAAGTTTTCAACATTCAGATCGAATCCGTCCATACACCATCCCCATTTTAGATCACTCCTTGCGCCCCACCAAAATTATGATATATATGATATTATGATATGATATATATGATATTAATAACATCTTCGAATGATTCTTCAACGATACCGACCCGTTTTCCAGTGAAACGACAGAAATATAAAGTCGACATCAGTGTAATTCGGGTAGTTGGGGGAGCTAAAGCACCCCTGTTATGGGGATACGCTCGCCACTGGCAACGGGAATGGCCCAACTTTATCTGCTGTGTACTAATAGAGCGAAGGACTACCAACGCCGACTCCAGTTTATTTTTATTGTTTTTTATCGTACCCATACACTCCCGCTATAGAATTATGTTTCAATTCTTGCGAGTGCGCCTTGACGGTTTTAATGGATCATTGGGAATTTACGAATTTTATCTATCAAATTGCGCAGTTTTGCCCTGAACCTATTTCCGTGTTGGAGAGAGGATAAGGGAGATTTTCTCAAATCATGAACTTTTGAAATCAGTCGCTTTAAAATTGTTGCACTTCATGATTCGATCAGAACTGCTATAAGAGTTCAGAAAAGCACTAAAATCCCCTATAAATTACACTGGCCGACAAAATATTTTTTTGTTACAACAAAGCTGAATGGCTTTGGAGTTATGGTAGAATGGACGTATCCAAATTCGAAAATGAGAAAAAAAAATTGAGAGGTTTCAAGGGACACCCGGATGGAACGAAGTTCCTTTCGATTTATTAGTGAAGGAATTGTAATTAAATTTTTTTTTAAGTTATAATAATATTTTTTTTATTATTAACAAATATAATGTAATATATACTCAATCAGAAGGCTTAATTTTAGTAATAATTGGCTTGTGGTAACTGAAGTAGGAAACATATGTTTGGGATTCTATTTTATTTAAATATCTTGAAAAAACTGCATCGATGGTAGTATTATATTTTGTTGTTGATTCTGCTGGATTATTGTTTATTCTTAAATCAAATTCTTCCTCTAGAAACTGTAGCAGTGGTTTTGATTTTTCATTACTGAAGTTGATGTTAAAATCACCTGCCAAAATGAATGGATGTTCATCTAAATTTCTGTTGTATCTGCTAAGCGTTTGAGATACATCTTTAGAATACTCTAGCAGTGCTCGATGAATGAACTCCTAAATATCTATTAATTTGTTATTTGGTGAGACATATATGACTGCCATGATTAATGTAACGCCGTTTTCCATTATACACTCTGCTGCACATAAATCTGCAACACTTGTACGTCTTACCTGCAAGTCCTGAATATTGTTCATAATGACCGACATATTTGGTGTTACAAGATTGGTCTTATCATATGTGTTGTGATAAATCGCAACTCCACCTGAACGAACAAAATCACGTTTAAAGTGATCTATACAATTAAAATTCGGTATATCACATTCTTCTTGATTGTCCAACCATGTCTCTGATAATAACAAAATGTTCGTTTTTTCTGTGACAGAGTCGATTAAGTCAACTGAATGTTTACGAAGGTTTTGGACGTTGAACGTACACAATGAAATGCCTTTATCTCTAGTAATGAAATCAATGACTGATTTTGTCTTCGTTTTAAGCTTATTTAATGACAATCTCTGAAACTCTTGTACTAGAGATATTGTTGATGAAGCTTGTACTCGATTATAATGAAATCGAAATTTAGTTTCATTATGATCAAATGTATCGATAAATAACCTTCGATGTTTGTTACACGAGAGAGAGCAACATAAACAAGTTGTTGTGGATGTATTTTATCATACTCGTAATTAATTTGATAAAATTTTTCACCTTGTGACTTTTGAATAGTCATAGCACAAGCAGAAATCATGGGAAAGTGTTTACGTTTAACAGTAACTGCTTTATTCCTTGTCTTGTCAATGTTGGATGTTCGCCATTCAATAGGTACAGCAGCATTATGTACTTTGCTTTCAACAGTTAGTAAAGCAGCTTTTTTCTTGCTTTTTGCCCAACCTTTGGTGATCTACAGAATTCGAACCAAACTCTTCAAACTACGTTGTCCACATTGAAGCCTAGGTGAATTAATTTACCAACGGTACCATTAACTAATCCATCACTTACATCGGTGTTTGTTGTGATAAGGTAATACTTTCCTTTCACAAAAGAGATTTGGTAAGGTAGTCTCCCAGTATCGATGATAGATTTTTTGTGTATTTGTATTCTAAAAGAAGCTTTTTGTTCTTGATTTTTAGATCCAGTTATTATATCCTTTGCTATTGAGATGACTTTATCTGGAGCTTCTTGCAAAATTGAATTGTTATAACTGTCTACACCGACATAACTATAAAATAAACGAACATCATGAGGACTTAATTGTTGCGTTTCTTTTTTTTTTTAATCTTGATTCGATAATTTCTCATTGAAACTGTTCCAAAACTTCACCATTGTCAATCTTTGTGAGTATCAATGAAAATGCAGCATTAGCCTGTCTCATGACTTGCGTTAGTTCAAAAAATTTAAGACTTCGCCATAAATGTGGACCGACCATTTTCGTTTCAATAGGTTTATATATCAATGTTGCCCTTACCGGTGGCGCCTGGCGTAAATCACCAATTAAAATGACGTCAATGCCGCCAAAATCAACATTATGATTTGCAGTAATTTGTTTTAAGCGTAAATCAATGTTGGCTAACAGTTCTGCACTGATCATACTGATTTCATCAATAATCAGTACTTTGACGTATCTAAAAAGAGATCTGTACAAATGTATTCAGATGATTGTAATAGTTTAGAAATTGAAATTTTAAGAGCAGTATACCTGTATACACTATGAGAGAGGCATTGATTGAAGGTGCTTCCACAACTTCAAATGATAGCAGCTTCCATTGTCTGAATATCCTATTGGAAAGAAACATCTGGCGCGGTATCGTTTTAAACGGTTCTTTCAATACCTTGAAACGGTGGCCTCTAAGGTTATTCGAATTTAACTGATACATATACTTGACGTCTTCACCAAATTAACCAGCTAGGGCTCTAAAGTAAATATAAGGTCGGAAAAGGTAATATTTCCTAAATATGCTGAAACGTTCTTCATAAGATGGTCTAGGGTAACTGAGGGCAAACGAGTAGTCTAAAAAACTTGCGGAGAAGAAACATTATCTGCTTCGCCTTTCCAACCACAGCTGCAATGTGATCCGACCAGGTGGGATCCGAATTAACAGTAACTCCAAGATCCAGGTGACTCCTTACTGACTGCAGTTAATGTCCATCTATGTTGTAGGGGGTTATTTTTGCCAATATGGAAGACACAGTGCTTGTCTATGTTAAGAGGCAACAACCAGTCCTGACACCAGTCTACAAGGAGATCCAGGTCCGCCTAAAGAAAATATCATTTCGGAATTTTTTAACCGTATATGTCGACTTTATTTAGTTTTACTCCTTCCAAACGTACCTTACATTTAAGAAAAGCACAAAGATTAAAAATATTGACTTAAAATACTAATTAAATTCTATTTAATGGTTTTTTATGAAATGTCATATCTTTTCTCTTCAAAAAGCAGCAGTAATCACCCATCATGGCTGGATCCCATCGTCCTTGATAGCGAATTTCCATTATCCTATTACCTTGGTGGAATCTTTCACCCTACTTGTTACTAACAGCTATCAAATTTTCAGGAAAAAATGACAGATGTAAATGGAGGAAATTAATTTTAAATGACATTCGGGCACCAAGCAATTTGTAGGCATCTAATAGTTCATTAGCTAACTGTCGGTAGTTTGCATCCATATTGTTGCCCAAAAATCCTCTTGCAACACTTACAAATGAGTTCCATACTCTGCGTTCCTGCCTGGTAAACTTCTTTGTAAAATTAACGTCGTCCAGCAGTTTTCTGATTTGTGGTCCAATAAAAATGCCTTTCTTTAATTTGGCATCACTGAACTTGGAAAAGACTTGTTTTAAGTATTTGAATCCATCACCAGCTTTATTCAAAGCCTTCCCAAAGTTTTTCATCAGCCCAAGTTTAATGTGAAGAGGAGGACATTTTTGGGGTCCACAAGAGGTCTAAATTTAACATTTTGAGTTCCCGATAGAAATACACTTCTTTCTGGCCAAATTCCTGTTATAAAATGCTGATTTACTGCACGACTGTCCCACAGATAAAGAAACAACAATATTTTGTAAATGCTCTCTAAAGTTCCACTGAAATTTCTATAACTTCCACTTCTCCACGTATTTGCCATTTATATGTGTTGTAGTTTATTTTAACCAAAATAGTGCGCATATTTTCATCGTCACTAAATGAACAACTAGTAGAGAGGGTTTTAAATTTCCATTATGCAATAACACAGCTTTTAAACTGTATTTAGACGAATCTATAAATAAACGCCACTCGGAGGGGAAATGCTCAGTATCAAATTCCTGCATTAAACCATCAATATCAGTACACGCACACAACGAATTTCCCATACTCCAATTCCATTCCTCAAAACGGGAACCAAGAAGTTCTGTATGTTGCTTTGATAACCCCAAATAAATCATTCAACTCACTTTGAAAAATTAATTTCTTCCCGGATTTTGCCCTGAATACGGATATCTGCAGGATATTTCTATATTTGTTTTTCTCTTGTTTCAGTTTTATGTCACTAGGATGTTTGAAGATTAATTTGTATAGTAGTAAATATAATATAAATAATTTCAGAAAATTATCGTTTCAAACAAATGGAACACATATATCTTGATTTCCATCTCTCAATAAGAAATGTTCATCAGACCAACCCCAAATCTCGGTAGTTGGAATAGAAATAAACCCACAGGAGTTATCGATGACGCTCTTAAAGATGTGACACTTCCGAATTGGAGGAATATAAGAACTTCCACCGAATAATACGACCAATGGCAGGAAAAATGGAGAACATTATCCCGCCTGAACGAAAAAGTTTAATACGGCCTGGAAAAGCGGGAATTTCAACAATTGAGACGCATTTTTAGAGAATCCATTCAAATATACGATAAGTCGTAAATCTCGGTCTGCAAGTTTCATTTACTTCGGATATCTTCGGATCTGAAGTCGCAGTATTCAAGCCAGAAAAAGTTGGAAAGAGCCTTCGAATGCTTGATTTCGACAGTGCCAGAGAGATTGTATTTTTCGTTCTCTGTCAGTTTTACGTCCTGAAGAAATTAATTCCGTAGTTTGTATTGCTTTCTTCACGGAATACTGGAAATATATAGATTTAATGTTTTTAAGGGCGTTTGTTAGATGGTATTAGATATTTTCAACCCCATATACATGGAATGACATTCGTAGTTTAGTTTTTATCAGATCAGAATTACTTTGAGCATATGCGTGCACCATATTTAGAAAACAGCAGAGTTGACATTTGCTTTTATACGCTCTTCTAATACTTAATTTAGTTTCAGCAGTTTTCATTTGATGGTCTATTTATTCGCTATTCTTCACCCAAATTCTTCATCCGCCCACATTTCAATTGTCACAACAGTTGTGTCTCTCTGAAAAATAGTTTGGCAAAAAAATCCATTATTTTTGCTTTGAGGGCTACCTTTAACACTATTACTTTCGAAGGGAAAGATATGGAGACTTGAAACTTTCGGAGTAGGTTTGGAGCTTGATTTTCTCAGCTGAGTTCATCATTGAGCCGAAGTATTCCAGTGGTTTCACAGTTATTCACATTCAGATTTTTCTCTCATTTTTATTTATATTTTCCAAACTACAAATTCGATTCATCTGAACTTGAGGTTTTAAAAAGACAATAATAACAAACATGTTCTGCGAAATTTCATGGGGATCGTTGAATTAGAAGATACGCTAAAGAAACCATTTCAATATTCCCAAGATCGAGATATGGTATTTACATGCAAAATAACAACAAGAAGCTTAAGACGAAATTTTGTGAAGATCTTATAATAAGGAGACCAAAAACGAAATTATTTTGTGAGTATCGTGGGTGATATGAACTAGCGCCAAAGCTCCTGAGTTTTCATTTTTTTATCTACAGCTAGACCAAGAAAATGTTATTTTGTGAATTATTTCCTAAGGGGATATTGTTGAGTGTTCTCTCATTCTTATGTTACGAAAATGTTAGTTCGAATTAATATTTAGCATATGGCATATGGCAACTACGAATGAAGTGAATAATTGAGAGATTAATGATGGTGAAGCTATTAAAGAAATGTGGGTGTTATGAGGGAGCTCTTACCTCTTAATTTGGGAGGCGGCGTTTTGTTTCGAGCATGCGCACCTGAACTCTTCAGATAGGCTTTGTGCGCATGTCTACGTGTGAGGATGTGTTTCACGTTGGAACGCTCGTCGAACGCTGTGTGCCTTGCGCTACTTGAACTCGGCGGGGACGGTCAGTCAGGTATTGTTTAGACTAGTCGGGTCGTCTATATGCTGCGCCGGCAAGCTGCAGCAGAGCAAAAGCAAAATTCTGGACGAGGAGCGAGAATGGAACAAAGTATAACACAATAAAAACATATAAAACAGAGATGTATCTGATGATCAATTAATTGTGAACCAATATACAATACTGATTCCCTATTCATTTAATATAGATTGAAAATTTATTTCCAAAGGTTTTTTTGTAATATTACTGATACTGGGTGGGCGAATTCTCCGAAACCTCAATAAAATATATCCACATACCTTAATTCGCCAAATATTCTATTTGAAAGCGATTTTCAATAAACGTGATCAACTAACTGAACGATTTCACAGAAATATCCTTTCATTTTCATTTCGCTTTTCACGTTTCAGTCCATGTACACTGAAAATCAACTTTTTCATAGCATTTCGAGTTCTTCGAACCAAAGAAGAAAGATTGAAAAGAAGAATTTGAAAACATTCATGAAATAATTGAGAATCTGCTGAAAAAACTATTAAAGAAAAACTATTTGAATTTCAAATATTTGAGAAAAGTAGCTAAATTGGTGAAACCGTTTTCGAATTTTTTTTATATAGAGGGTCCTTCAATGGGAACGTCCCATTTTTAAATTGACAGTTATTTTGTCAATGTCTACCATTTAATCATGAAAAGTTACACACTCCAACAACGTTTACAAATAATCCAAATTTTTTATGAAAAATCGCGATTTGTTACTCTAACTTTACTCCAATTAACTCCAATTTTTGGTCGTTAGAATCGTCCTGATAAAAAAACAGTTGAACGTTTAGTGAAGAAGTTTGAAAAAAATTTACACTGCATGATGTTACAGTGCCAGTGAGACAAAGAAATGCAAGAAGTGAAAAGAATATTGCTGCCGTACGTGAAAGTTTTCGTGAAGACAACAATTTATCGATTTCTCGACGTTCGCAAGAACTAGGCATCTGCCAGACGTCTTTATGGCGAATTTTACGAAAATACCTTGGTTTATAGCGGTACCAAATTGTTTAACTCAAGAACTCAAACCATTTGTCAAACTGCCAATGACACAATGACTTTATTGAAAATGACATTCGGTGATTCGATTATTTAAAGAAATGGACCGATAAATTATCTGCCTCGTTCCTACGATTCATCTCCATTTGACTTCTTTTTTTGCAGTAACATTAAGTCATTGTTTTACAGAAATCATCCAGCAAATTTAGACGATTTGCAGATCAATATTGAGCGAGAAAAGCTCGGTGGTAGAGCATTGGACTCGTGACCGGAAGGTCCGGGTTCGAATCCTGTCCGGTGGAAAATAATTTTTTTAGTTGGACGGGTGTCAGCCACTATTTCACTAATGATTTGAAGTAAAACACTTTATTTCCGCTTATTTTTATTTTTCAACGACAATTGTTTCGTCCATTACATATTGACTTCGTCAGGTGAGTATGGTAACTAACTACTTTTACAAAATCTTTCTCCTTAAATACAAGTTTCACTAAAAATACGTGATAAAATGAAGTTTACAAGGAATTTATTAAAAAAGGTTCAACAACGGAGAACGGTTCACATCTGTTTGGTCGTTCAACAAAATATTCATTTTATGATGCCGATTTATTTCCATTGCTTCTAAAAGGTCCAATCTATTGCATTTGTTTTCAAAATGGGGAACTTCAAAGTTATGGTCAAAATCATGTCCGGATTCTTGTAGATGTCTGGCATACGTGGAGTTTAATTTATTCTTAACGAATGAATTCCGGTGTTCCTGGATCCTACTCTCAAAAGATCTACCCGTTTGACCAATGTATACATATGGACATGTACCACAATTTAACCTATATACGCCTGATCTCTTGTTCTTATTGACGATATCTTTATTATTTTTTATTTATTTACCTAATTTACCTATAAAAAAAATAAAAAAAATTTAAAAAAAATAAAAAAATAAAAAAAAATTAAAAAAAAAATAATAATAAAGATATGTATATGGGAACTCATTATTTTATGCGGAAAAGTGAAGGTTCTTTCAATATCGGAGATATTTTTGCAAATAGAGATTTCTTGGTTTTTAATCCAATTTTCTTATTTGCACATGTTACTATATTTAACATAGCGTGCAATTTCATGATGCGACGTTTCATCCCTCTCGATTGGTTTAAATTAATAAGAAATATTACCAAAGTAGTAGCTCGGTTATAAATACACATAACTCATTCACCAGAGAATTGGGTCGCAGTAATCCATATTCTGCGCAAGTTATACGCCGAACTGATGATTATTATCACAGTTGAGGATTAAAGTGCAACCCATCGTAGGGCAGGTTTAGGTAGATTTATTTCCAGTAAAGACTGGTACCTTCGAAGCACTATCCTACCTCTACTGTCTCTGCACTCTGTAAGTGCCTGAGTTAGATCGAACGCAACTCACACTCCGAAGGGGTTTACCCACCACCCAGTCGCGGCTTGAGGCCCTGAAACCGCCGTCGATCCAAATTCAGGCCCAATGTCTAGTTCATCCAGTTTCAAGAACCACGAACCTAGATTAATGAAATACCCTTTCAGTCTAGCATGCAGGCTTTCAACCACTGCCTCCACGAGTGCAACATCCCTTGGGTGGTCAGGAGTACAAGTACTCTGTGGGCTTTCACCCTCTAGTGGTAAACTTGTTGTCTTTGAAGGCTAACTGTTTCTAAGAAGAGTTCTACTCGATGCCAGAAACCAAGAACTAGACGAATCTAACACGTCATCGTATCCCTTCTCTTAAAGACAACTCAGATTTATTACTGACGTGTTCGACCTTATGAACAGAATAATTTCAATCGGGTGGAACCACGCCAGGTTTATAAGTCAGCCCTGTGTTGCAACTCGTAACTGAGAAAAAGTTTGAACACGAGTTACTTCAACAAGATAACAAGCTACCAAAAAAACAATGGACAAAACTTGCGAAGTGGAGAGAATGTTGCAGCTGCAGCGGTTAGTGTTGAAAATGAACCAAAAAGGGCTTTCTCGGGTGTCAATTTGAAGAATATTATGTAAGGATCTGTGGTTGCATTCTTATAGAGTCGTATAGACGCAAGGATTAAAGTTAGATGATAACAGATTGCGTCGAGAGTTTGGTGACTGGACCCTTAAGCACTGGGAACACGATCCTGATATGTGCCAAAAAATCATCTTCTTAGACGAGGCACACTTTTGGTTGAATGACTTTCAAAATTGCGGTTATTGGTGCAAGGAAAACCCGAAAGTATTACATGAAATTCCGTTGCGTTCCCAAAAATCCACTGTATAGCAAGGTTCATCGCATCAGACCTTATTTCTTCCGAAATGAGAATGAGGGAGTTGCAACCATGAATGGCGACCACTATAGGACCATGTTACTCGTTTTTCTATGGCCAGAATTTGAATAGTTCAATATGGAAGATATGTGGTTCCAACAAAGGGGCGCTACATGGCATACACTTGATGCTACGTTCCCTTTGCTGAGGGAAAAGTTTGACGATAGGATCACGACGAATTTGTGAATTGGCCGCCAAGGTCATTTTAACACCTCTTGATTATTTTCTTTAGTGTTATGTGAATGTTTATGCCAACAAGTCACAGACTTTGGATTATATAGAAGGAATTATTCATGAAGTTATTGGCGAAATACAGTCGGAATTATTGAGTGATAAAAATTGGAGCGATCGGGTGTCAACGAAACCGTCGTTGAAATTTAATCGATATCTTATTCTGACTATAGCTGCATTCGAAGTCCATCCAGTTGAAAAGTTAAAAAAATACCTCAAAAAATCATTACTCGAAAATAACGCTAAGTAAGCATAACATACAGTCATTCGGACACAATGTAGTATTTGACACTTAAAATTAATTTTCGATGTCACTCATTGGACCAACTTGTATAATCATTTATATTGTTTTTGATATTTTTGTTATTATATTGAAACTACTAGTTCCCTCATAAGTTTCCGATTGTAACTTGTGCGAGTAAATAGATCAGTAAGTTTTGTTCTGATTAGGCTTTGTTATTATATCCTTATGCCACTTTAGACACTGTTAATTTTCGACCTAAGTGTGAAATGGTGGCCAGCTATCCTAGCGAGAAAATGTCTTCCCCTGTCAATGTGTGAAGCTATAGCGAAGAGGTATCCGCGCTTTCGAGTCAGGCGTTTGGGCTACTACTGATAGAAGAGGATGGTTCACTTGCATCCTCGTCAAAAGCTTAATCCGATCTCTTCGCGCAAATATTTACTGCTGACTCGGCTATCGAAACATTCGGTCAGGAACCTCCAACAATTAATGAGTGTGGAGAGAATCGGGCTCGTGACTGGGAGGTCTGGGTTCGAATCCTGTTCAGGTGGAAAAGAAATTTTCTAGTTGGACGGGTGTCTGCCACCATTTCAGTGTTGGGTCAAAAAATAAGAGTGCTGTGACCTAAAGTGGCGCAAGATAGACGTAACAAAGCCTACACAGAACACAACTGAACACCTAACTCGCACAAGCTGAAAAAGCTTCTGAGGGATCTTCACAGAAGATCTAGTATCAGGATAATAATAATAATAATAATAATGATAATAATAAAAATAATATTAATAATAATAATTCCAACTGTTTAATCTAGGACGAGAGATATATACTTCAGACCATGAATCTCTTCGATTGCTTGGATAACTCAATTCTAAGAAAACAACTGGACCAGACAGTATTCCTGTCATTATATTGAAAAAGTGTTGGGCAGAGCTCAAAGCGGTTCTATGTAGAACGAAGAATTTTCCCTGATTCATGGAAGAAGGGGGAGAAATGTTTTCCATGAAACTACCGCCGAATAGCGATAATATCCATTTTGTCGAAATTCATAGGAGCAGCTATCAATTTCGAAATGGTAAGATACCTGGGGAGCAAAACTCTCACCAGTGACATACAATATTGTTTTCTCAAACACCGATCAACAGGTGACTTTAGCTATGCAATGCAAGTGTAGACAAGAACTATTAAGCGCTATGGAGAATCTAGGTCAAGTTTGTCTGCAGATATCCAAGGCTTTCGATTGTCTGGCATGCGGCACTTCTAAATAAGCTAACTTCGAATTGTTTTCCAGGAAATCTCTGCGATTGGATGAAGAGTTTCCTCACCAACAGAAACATTCATGTGGTCGGTAAACGTTAGAGTTCCCCAAGGCTCAGTTTTGTCGCCCAGTCTCTTCATGATCCACAAAAATAATCTACTTAGTACGACCGATAACCAAATTGTGACCTTAGCGGATGATAGCACGCTGATGTCTTCTTTCACCAGTGAGAAACCTTTGAGCACGTTTGAGTCTCACCTCCATAGATGCCAGCAAATCGATTCCCTGAACGAAGATCTAAAAACCAAAAAACGAATGGCGTCAGCGGAAACTGGTGCAATTGTTGCCAAGCGACAACTTTTTCTAGAAAAACTTAGTTCGTGACTTCTGAGTTGATGATGGAAAACCAGGTGCATCAGCAAAGTGATGCCATACATCTTCTTAGCGTGCACTGCCAACATCTTGGTATGTTGTGGAACACGCTTTTAGCTAATGTATGTCTTTCTGTGTATAAACTTCAACAGTTTGAGATGAGAGTGAACAGGACACAACTTTCCACTCTGGGCACCAACTAGATGACATAGTTTCTCTTTTCTCGAGTGTTTGAACAATAAAAAAAATTCACACATGTGCACGGCACCTCTCTGATTTAATTGAATCTGAACCATGCCTTTTCTACCTCCGTGTATATTCTATAGACGGACTTAAAATGTAAAAAGTGTTTTTAGTTAGCCTTCAGCAGTCCATTTTAGCTTCATGGTCTATGTATGGAGGAGGACAACATATGTTATATTTTTTATTGATTGTTTTTATTTGCCATTCAGAAAAGATGACTGACGACTATCAAGTAAATTTAAAACGGTTCTCTGAAGATGAACGTCATATTTTTGAGGGATTTTTCGGAGGAGCTTTTTTAAGAAAACGTTTTCAGAGGATCTTTCAAGTTTAAGTTGGCGTTTTTGGAATAGAACTTATTATTTATGAGGTCGGTATGAAACAGCTGTTTCATATATTTTATAAGTGTTTGCTAAAAAATAGAATGTTTCTAAGATATTTTTATTCAGCTTAGTTCTTAAACATTTTAAAGAAATTCTTTAGAATAAAAATTTGTAATACAGTTGTTCATGTTCAAAATGAACACTGGGGTACTTTTATCAGAGTATTTTGGCCATGTAGTCTTCGCTCCAATATGCACCGGGCCAAGAGTTTGGAGTAACAGAACAGTATTTAAATATTCACAGCATCGAATTCGTCTTTAAGACCTTGAACCTTTGCTATTCAGTATATTTATGGGTTCAACCTACGGTTAGAAACAGAATATCTTTTTAAAACACTCTGTATATACCTTCTACGACTCGATGAATTGATGCATATTCAACACGTTTCTGTCGCTTCAGTATAAGTGAAAGGCACCTATAGAAATTCCTCTTGAATCAAGAACTGGGAAAACTCTAAAAAGTTAGTAGACGAGCGCTGTTTCCCATTTCCTTCGCGGAATACTCATTCTTTCCTGTCAATTCCTCACATAGTCTGCCTAACACAGTCAGGTCCACTGTCTCTTTGATGCTGGCTGAGTCGAATCCTAAGTTGCAAGTTTTATTGAACTCTAATATTTATGAGAGTCAAGCAAAGGGAATACGTAGAGAAGGGTGGTTGTCGAAAGTGGAAATCGATCAGGGAAAGACGCTGCGGTAAAAATAAGGGTATATGATGATTCTCTAGTAATAAAGCTTTATAATCCACCATGAAAAACGTTTTTAAACTTGTTCCCCAAAATTTTTATGATTATGATTTGAAATAATACACCAGATGATAGTTCTCAGTTTGATAAAAAAAACACAACTTTTCCAAACAAATTTGACATTATTCATCAACAAAATCCGAAAAGCAATAAATCATTCCAGCGCTTGCCTAACCTTTTGATGGCTTTCTTCAAAAACGATTAATCTTTGATCTTAAAATAGGTGTTTGCTTCGGCTATCACCGGCTCTTTCGAATAAAATTTCTTTCTATCCAGCATTTTTTGATGGCTACGAACAGGCAAAGAGACAAGTCTGGAAAATGGAGTTGAGGCGGAAGCAAATCGAATTAAAGGGTTATCCATTTTGCGGTCCGAATTTCACAGCCCTGTTTCAATGACAGAACTGTGATTCGAAGTCTCATGTGTTTAGTTGAAGGTTAGCCATTTAACAATAACGATCGTTCATCTACTGCTGAACGTGTGGAAATTGTGAAAACTTACTACAAAAACAATGATTCTGTAATAAGTACGTTTCGTGTATTACGGGCAGATTATGGTCGACATCTGGGCGTGCAATTGGTAACACAGTGGAAAATTTCGAAGAGACTGGATCTGTTACTGATGCTTTATGCCCATACATCATCGGAATCGATTGCGAGACGTTTTTGGGATTTGTGGATCTCGACGATCCGGCTAGACCCTTGGTAGTTGAAACCAGGATCAATTGAAAGACTTCACAAGGGTTCGTGGGTCTTGACATACAGGCCGGATTGGCGGTGCTCGTACTAGGATCAATTGAGGCATCAATTTTGAGACTATCTTGGTTCATGGGACTGCGTTCGGGTGGTTAGATAAGAAGCCCCTTCGGCGTGTGAGTTGCGTCTCAAATAACTCGGGTACTGACCATGCAGAGTCAGTAAAGGTTGGATAGTGCTTCGCTGCTACGAGTCACACGGTTGTAGGTTTTCGAACTGAAGCCCAAACTGGAAGCTGGTGGGTTCAATTCTTCGCAGCGGTTCTCGCCATGCGCGATGATAAGGAGTAACCCTTATCACACTTTCTGCTTTTTGGGCAGATTGTGAAGACTGCTGACTGAAGACACTTGGTGCAAGAGCTATGCTTATATGCCAATACACGAACTGGTAGAATTTAATAATCCTCAGACTATTGACGATCTGAAAACCAACATTCGTCATTGGTGAGATATTGCCTGAAATGTGCCGAAATGTGATTCATCGAAAATTTCTTCACAAAGATCGAGTCCTGTAAGAGATCACGCGGAGGACATTTAAATAATGTTGTATTCCACATATATTGGCAACATCCAAGCATTATATTGAAATGAAAATTTGATCGATATTCTACGTTTATTTTCGGGAGCACAAAAAGATATTTGATATATGATTAGTCGTGCAATTTTGGGCATCGCATCCAACTACGTGTGACAGGAAGCATTGACTTAGTGAAAGATCCGTTTTTCCTTTCCAATAATAATACAAATTTTTTCATTGGCAGACTAACAGAATACATTTATTTCGGGTGTTTTTTTTAGAGTGATAGAACTTTCGATAGGAATGACAGAAGGTAGAAGCCATGATGTTTTGACATTTCTTTTCAGTAAGCATTGACAAATTATCATGGAGAGACTCACGCCGCAACAACGCTTACAAATTGTTGAAATTTATTTTCGAAATCAGTGTTTTATTCGCCAAATTTATAGAGCACTTCGTGAAATTTATAGTTTACATAATCATCCATACTAGATCGATAGATTTCGGTCAACATTTTCTCTACTCGATGCAACAACAAAATAAAGAACTGTACGTGCAGAAGCAAATATCCAGATTTGTCTATTCGTTGACGTTCACAAGTTGTACTCTGTGCATCCACCACATGGAAAATTTTGCGTAAAGATCTTGGTCTACACCCATACAAGATCCAACTGGTTTAAGAACTAAAGCCACTTGACCATAATAAGCGTTGTTTGTTTGCTGATTGGGCCCTAGAACAGCTTGAGTTGATCCACTGTGATTTGACAGAAGGTAGAAGCCATGTTGTTTTGACATTTCTGCTCAGTTAGCATTGACAAATTATCATGGAAAGACTCACGCCGCAACAATGTTTACAAAATGTTGGAATTTATTTTCAAAATCAGTGTTCTATTCGCCAAACTTATAGAGCACTTCGTGAAATTTATGGTTTACATAATCGTCCATCAGAGCAGCTTATTCGTCGAACTATCGATATATTTCGGACAACATTTTCTCTACTCGATGCTACAACATGGAAAATTTTGCGTAAAGATCTTGGTCTACACCCATACAAGATCCAACTGGTTCAAGTACTAAAGCCATTCGACCATAATAAGCGTCGTTTGTTTGCTTATTGGGCCCTAGAACAGTTTTTTATCGTAAATTTGTGTTTAGTGATGAAGCTCATTTTTGGTTAAACGGCTATGTAAACAAGCAAAATTGCCTTATATGGAGTGAAAACAATCCTCAAGAAGTTCTGCAGGTTCCATTGCAGCCTGAAAAATTCACTGTGTGCTTTACACGCTGGAGGCATCATCGGTTCATATTTCTTTAAAAACGATGCTGGAGCTAATGTTACAGTCAATGGTGCTCGTTACAGATCGATGATCAATGATTATTTGTTTCAAAATTTCAATGGTATCGACCCAGAAGTGTTTTGGTTCCAACAAGATGGTGCTACCGTAACAATTGATTTATTGACAGAAAGATTTGGCGATAACCATTTCGAGAAATGGTTCAATTAATAAGCCTCCAAGATCATGCGACATAATTCCACTGGATTATTTTCTTTGGGGTCATGTCAAGTCATTGGTTTATGCTGATAAACCACAAACAATAGACGCTTTGGAAGCCAACATAACTTGTGGTATTGATGAAATAACGCCTGAATTACTCAAAAAAGTGGTCCAAAATTGGTCTGGTCGAATGCGGTTCCTCAGAGCTAGTCGTGGTGGACATATGCCGGAAATTATTTTTAAAACGTTAATGTCATAAAATTATCTTTTGAATAAAACAAAATTTGGCTTCAATCTTAATTCAAATGTGTTTCATTTCAATTTAAAGTTCTATTACTCTAAAAAAAAAAACACCCGATTTGATTAGTCGTACAATTTTGGCATCGCAGCCAAATACGTGTGACAAGGAACATTGTCTTAGTGAAAGATCCGTTTTTCCTTTGCATATAATAATAATAATTTATTCAATTGCACATAACAGAATACATTTATATTAGAATGACAAAAAAAAAATTTAATTCAGCAAAAGGAAACTTAAGGCAGTAATCTGATTTGAGATTAAGCCTCCACGGAATTGAATTATAATGTTTTGCTTCTTCAACACGAGACTTATGCAACCTCAATAATAAATCTGACAATGATTCCAAATTATACTCATACATATATCTACAACGAAATTCACTATTCACGAAATAATGTAATATTGAACTTACCGCCATAGGGTGATGTTGAACAAACAGTTGAACCGCCCACACTCAAGAACCTAAGAACTTTGTAGAATCTAAAAATAATTTTCAAGTTCTGTATAAGGGAGAAAGAATTCCTATGACGACATTGTGCCGAAAAAAACACCTGAGTTGAGAAGTTTTTTCTGTTCTCTAAACATCGCAGTTGATATTTTCAAATTTGTTTATTTAATGGCAGAACAATTTGAGTTTTTGAATGTTTCTACTTTAAAAACATTCGATTTTCTTATCTTTCATGATGGAAAAATGTGTGAAACGAATGACATTCATTACAATATATACTATTCTTTTGAAGATTCTTTCTCAAATTTCGTTTCTGCATCATAATTGAGTTTGAGACTTACTTACGTAGGCGAAAATAGTCTTTTCTATGGAAGAAAGAACAGAAATTCTCAAATTATACTATCGAAATGACGAGAATTCTAGATTAACTGCAATAACTTAAAAAAATCACCGAATTTGAATATTTCAACTAGGATGTTTAGATGCCAAAAATGTTTTTTAACTAAAACACATCCGCCATCTCTTTCCTAATCAAAAAAAAATTAGGGATTGTGGCCAACCTCACGTAGTCACAATGTCATCATAGGAATTCTTTCGCTCTAATATAGAACTGGAAAATTATTTTTGGATTCTTCAAAACTCTGTTCAACATCACCTTTTGACGGTAAGTTCAATATTACATTATTTCGTGACTGGAAAAACCGATTTTGAAAATTTCAACTGGTTTGTACACATAACATAAATAACTTTCAGACTAACCAACACTCGACGTCTCTTCCCTATTCAAAAAATGTGGGGGGTTGTTGCCACCTTCATAGGGATGATTTTTCGGATCAAACTCTTGATGGAAATTCGTCCTCCTCAAAACAGAAGTTGACCTGTTTTTTTATCTTCGAAAATTTTTCTTTTCTGAGTTCTGGGAGGGTTAAATTTTCGTTGCGACATCAATGATTGCTCATTCATTGAAAACAAAACAAATAAACAGAAATACAAGAAAACCTTCAAATAAAAACTTCACATCTTAAAAATTGTCAACTAAGAAAAATGTTATTAATGGACGATGAAGCTCCTGAAGCGATCTCTATGCTATGTTAATTATATGAATTCTATGTAATTCGAAACAGGCAAAAAGTGATCTCGTCACATAAGTAATCCCTCATCTCGGAAACGAAGAATAAATTCCTTTTTCATCCGGGAATAACAGGATTGGTTGACGTCCTCCGAACGTGGGATAACTGGACGTAATAATATAAAACGGGTAAAGAGCGAAAGTCTAAGACGGCCCCAATCTGTCGCTTAAACAAAGAGTAACAAACAAACGGATGGATGGACAGACGGGTCCTGGACGTACTGTCATTGTTGGAATGCAATAGCAAATCAAGATTGGATTTCAACCCTGCTTTTCAGGCCAGGGGTCGAAGTCGCTAGTCTAATCTCGACCTCGCACTCGAATAACGCATCGTGCCCCTCGCATACGACCCCCTTAGACTTCTTCCCAATTTTACAGAGGCGGATTATGTTGCTTTTCCGTGCGAAAAGGGCCCCGCTTATCAGTATGGGACAGTCGCTTGGCATGTCGAGGCCAAATAAAGATTAGTATGCATCGATTTTCCATTTTTGGAGGGACCGAATTTCAAATTGAAATAAACACACTGAATGTCACTGAAAAAAGCATCCGCTTATTAGTTTCCAGTTTAGTTTAATGAACAAAACACAACTTTTTGATAAACTTAAAACAAGTTGTAGAAATTACTATGTTTCACTACCAATAAATTCATATTTCATACATTTAATTGTGACTCGAGTTTCGGCAATTAACTATCTCATCTTCAGACAACTGAAGACTTAACAAGCAGGACAGGATATTTATGCATATACAGAGGTAATAAAGGGAGATAATAAAGGGAGAACAAAGAGAGAACGCCTAACAGCTATTAGAATGTCGGCACGCCAAAGCAGAATGATAAGTAACATCTGTATGTTACTTATTTAAATATCTTAAATATTTGGTATTTGCATAGATCCGTACATTCATTCATTATTTTTATACCGATTATAAATAACCAAGTTTCTTTCCTTTTGATTCTACATGTAAAATTTCAAGATTAACTTTTGTCGGAAAAGATTGGCCATTTTATAAACAATCAGTGGCAAAAGTAGAAAGTTGTTTTTTTTTTCATGAAATTCATTTTATGTTCGTTGAACCTCGTCTTGAAGGAATGTGAACTCATAAACTCCCGATTTGTGTATGTTTGGAGTTGGGTCCCTTGAATTAAATAATACGGATGATAATTTGTTTTGTGTTTTGAAAGAAAAATTAACATCTAATTTTGAAAAACTATTGGCCTCTTTTTGACTTATGCTACCGAAGTACGATAAACAAATGAATTTTTTGTTTTCTTTAGTTTTTATGATGAAATAAATTATGTTTATAGCTATTTCAGATTGTTTCTGTCAAAAATAAAATAGAAAGGCCTTTTACTTGATAGAAGAAATATAACAAAATTTGATTATCAAAACAAATTAAAATATGTTTATCTTCTACAATTTTAATTTCAAAAAAATTTTTTCTATTCAAAAAACTTTTAGAATTAAATTAATGTCTAAAACAAGCAACGCTTACATTTAATAGACGTATATAATCAAAACTCAATATATAATGTCAAATGGAATAAATAAACCAACAGATGTCAAATTAAATTAAATATTATATTGGGGTTGAGACCATTGTTCGCAGCTATTAATTTATATATACCATAAATAATGATTCAATTGAAAGTAAATACATTTCGTTGACATACTTGGGACCAAAAACAGAAAAGGTAACTAGATATTTAAAGAAGAACCACAATTTTAGAATTTCTTATAAAACGAATAACTCCCTAGGAAAACTAATGAAAAATAATAAAGATAAAACATCAAAGAACAAGAAATCAGGTGTTTATAAGTTAACTTGCGGTACTTGCCATTTTGTATATGTTGGTCAGACAGGAAGATCGTTCCAGACGAGACTTAGGGAACATGAAAAATGTTATTGTAACAAAAAGGAAAATTCAACCTACTACCTTCTAGACACCTTCTAGACACAGGACATAGTTTTAATAGTTAATAACTTTGAAATTTTACACTCGAAAACAAAAGTTTTAGATTAAACTTGTTAGAAACTTTAGAAATTAATAGATATCATAAAAGAAAAATATTATTGAATAACCAAACAGAATTAAATAGCTCCCCTTTGTTGAATTTTTTTTTAATCATTTTTCAGATTCCCAAAAGAATTGTAAAACTCTCTTCACCCCCTCTATTTTTGTTATATCCATGTACTATAAAATGAATTTCTTGTTCATGGTATACTCAGTATCTTGTAATACTCACCTGAAGAAGTCATGGTATGACGTAACGATCGTAGTGTTAATAAAATATTAGCGGAAATTAGAATATTGTTTTTATTCATATTTTCAAGATGAATTTCCGTCAAGTAAAGACCGAAACAATCATAGAAATAATTGTTTTGTAAATAAATAAAGGTGTAAATTAAACAATTATTGTTTTCATTTCATTTGATATGGATTTATACCAAGTAAAAGCCACCAACATTCAATTTTTCAAGCTTTAATTGACTTACTCCGTTAATGTCAAATATTGAACTAACTTTATGTCAAAACATGAATGACGTAAATTTTGCCAGATTCGAAATAACCACTACTTCAAAATAGAAACCCTAGCTAGCCCACCCTTTAGAAACCCTTCAGAGAACAAATCACTTCATATGTCAAATGTCTGAAAACAATCCAAGCCATCATGACCTGTCAAAATCAGGTCATCCTTATTGGAGGGCAACTTTATAATATCCTGTATATTATAGAACTTAATTACTGACTATCTGTTATTTGGTTCAAAAGTTACAGTGATTTTAGTGAAACAGTTTTTGTGATTTCCAAAACAATGGAAAAAAATAATATTGTGAATTAAAAAAAAAATGTTTGATGAAAGTAGAGCTCGTTGGACTCTGCACCAGGAAAATCGACCATTATTAATTAACAATTGAGTAGTGAGTAAAGTGGATTTGTATATTATATATAGGGTTTTCCATTGTGCGCTTCCAAAAGTAAACGTAAATAAAACAATCTTCATTCAGATTATCGATCAAATTTATATTTCAATATAATGTTTGGGTCTTGCCATTATGTGTGGAATAAAACATCATTTAAATGTCCTCCGCATGATCTCTTACAGGACTCGATCCTTGTGAGGTAAATTTTGATGACTCGCCGGCACGTTTCGGGCAATATCTCACCAATATCTTGACGTATGTTGGTTTTCAGATCGTCAATAGTCTGTGTATTATCGGCACAAACACGATCCTTCGCATAACCACACAAAAACAATCCACAGGCGATAAATCACAAGATCTTGGTGGCCAATTCACATCGCCGAAACAAGAAATTACGCGTCTTGGAAAATTTTCTTGCAATAAAGCCAAAACGGGTCGTGTTGTGTGGCTTGTTGCACCACTTTGCTGGAACCATATCTCTTTCAATTCTATATCATTGATTTCAGGTCAAAAAAAATCGGCAATCATTTGGCTATAACGATGAGAATTGATGGTTTGAGTGACACCTTCATCATTTTCAAATAAGTACGGGCCAATCACTCCACTAGACCAAATTACACACCATACAGTGACTTTTTGTGAATGCTATAGTCTGTCAGCAGTTACATGAGGATTTTTACTGCCCCAGATGCGAGAATTTTGCTTGTTTACATAGCCACCGAGTGAAAAATGTTCTTCATCGCTGAAGAAAATTTGTGCGAAAAATCGCTATCCAAATGTTGTTGTTCAAGCATCCAATCGGCATTATATGGTCAGCTGGCTCTAGTTCTTGTATCGACTGAATTTTATAAGCATGGAGATGCAAAATATTCCATAGCGTACCCTGAGAGAGGCCCAAAAGTTGTGAGCGCCGATGATTCGATAATCTTCTATCTTCATGTAGAAATATTTTCAGTCCAGCGTGCATTTCGATGATGTATTAAGACATCAGTAACTGATCCAGCCTCTTCTTTCACTGTGTTACTAACTGTACGCTTAGATGGACGATTATGTCGACCATAATCTGCCCGTAATAAAGATTGAACTCCAAAATCGACAATATACTGAAAAGTTGGGTCAATCAGAATGATCTAGGGAATAATATACTACTCTGTCAAGAAAGTACCGGGAATTTTCAATTAAAACAACATTTTTACATTTAATCGTCAAAATTTATTGGGTCGCCTTCAAAATAGGCTCCATTGGCTCCAATACATCTATGCCAACGGCACTTCCAATTATCGAAACATTTTTTATAGGCGCTTTCCGGGATGGACTTAAGCTCTCGCGCCGAATTTTGTTTTATGGCTTCAATCGACTCAAAACGGGTGCCACGAAGAGGCAATTTTAGTTTTGGGAAGAGGAAAAAGTCACAGGGAACCAAATCCGGCGAATACGGTGGTTGCTGAAGCACGTTTGTTGAGTTTTTGGCGAGAAAGTCAGTCACAATCGTAGCTCGGTGAGAAGGCGCGTTATCGTCATGCAAAATCTATGAGTTGTTCGCCCACAAATTTGGCCGCTTCTTACGGATACGCTCACGCAAACGTTTCATAACGCCTAGGTAATACTCCTTGTGTACCGTCTGACCGTCTGGAACGAATTCGTAGTGCACCACGCCACGGATATCGAAGAAAACAATGAGCATCACCTTCATTTTCGAGCGGCTTTGGCGTGGTTTTTTCGGTTTCGGCTCATTTTTTGCGACCTATTCAGGTCTCATCACCAGTTATAATGCGTTCCATGAATGTAGAATCGGAACTACAGCGATCCAGCATGTCTGAAGCAACCTGTTCGCGATGACGTTTTTGAAGAAAATTCAGGTCTTTCGGTAGGAGTCGTGCGGCCACCTTTCTCATGCCCAAAATATCAATCAAAATCATACGTGCGGACTCGTGGGATATCTTAAGATCATGTGCTATCTCTCTCAAGCTGGTACGACGGTTTTCCAGCACCCTTTCCTTAATTTTATCGACGTTATCTTCGATCGAATCCGTCGATGGGCGACCACTTCACGACCGTCCTTGAAGGCTCTGTACCACTGATATGCACGAGTTTTCGATAGAGCATTATCACCAAAGGCCTTTTGCAACATTTTCAATGCATCGGCACACGAAAATTCATTTGCAACACAAAACTTCAAACAAATTCTTTGCTCAACGTAATCACCCATAGTAAAAATCGGCACGCACTCTGACATCGACTGACTTAATCAGCTGTTGCAAACACACTAAATGACAGATCCCGCTCAAGCTTGGCATAGTAATTAAGGACAGTGGTACCAACCTAGGAAAAAAAATTTTACCTGCCTCATTGCCCCGCCAGATTTAAATCGATAATTCCCGGTACTTTCTTGACAAAATGTAAAATAATATATTAGGAAAAAAGAAATCCCTTATTTTTTGGGTAGAGTGCGACTCACCAGAAACTCCGGGGGCTTGGACGGGAAGTTTTAATGCACCCAGCATAGAGTCCGGACCTGGTACCAAGTGATTACTATATTTTTCACGCATTGCAAAGCTTTCTAAGTGATAAGAAATTGGCATCAAGAGAAGAATGTGAAAATTCATTACTAGAGTTTTTCAGCAATAAAGGTAGTGACAAAGTTGATCCTAGTAACTACAGACCTATTTCGGTGTTGTTGGTATTCACGAAATTGTTCGAAAAGGTAATTCACATAAGATTAATGAAAATTTTTGATAAATTCGGACTTCCTTCTGAGAATCAGTTTGGTTTCAGGCATGAGAGATCCACCACAGATGCAATTAATTGTCTAATGAAAAATGTTCATGATGGCATCGCTAAAAACAAGTTCTTTGCGTGTTTGTTGATTTGAAGAGAGCTTTCGATACTGTTAGTCATGATGTCCTTCTGGACAAATTATTTGATATAGGAATAAGAGGCGCTGCTCACAGTCTGTTCGAAAGTTTTTTAACCAACATAATTCAACAGGACAAAGGTGGGTGATATTGTGAGCGAAGGTAAAAACGTCATATATGGTGTGACCCAAGGAACGGTTCTAGGTCCAGTTCTGTTTCTTTTGTATATAAATGATTTACTCGGCTTAGAAATATCTGGAAAAATTATATCATTTGCTGATAATACATGCATAATTTTTGAACAGGATTCCTGGGAAAGCATAAGATCCATAACTAAACAAGAGTTAAAAAATGGTTCGACCATAACCTACTTACTGTCAGTATGAGCTAGACTCAATTTTACCTATCGCGTTGAATATTACTCAGTTGCCTGAGTTCGATACTTTGGTGGAGATGGAATAGATGGTAGTTAACCTACTTACTGTCAGTATGAGCTAGACTCAATTTTGCCTATCGCGTTGAATATTACTCAGTTGCCTGAGTTCGATATTTTGGTGGAGATGGAATAGATGGTAGTTAATCCGCGTAGTACTTGGAAGTATTAATCGATTGTCAACATAGATGAAAATGATATTGTGCTGAGTTACATAAGAAACTTAGGAGAATTTTGTATAAAATTCGTATTGCGAGGGACTTATTTCCAATCGCGCAACATTACTCTATTTATTACTCCCTGATATATATGTTTTACAATACGGTATAAGCGCATGGAGTGGTTTGGTGAACCTCCTCTGCTCTTTTTACAGTACACGACAGACCTATGGTGATATAGTGAGGTTGTACATAGTTACAAAAGAGAAACTGAGATCTTCTCTCCTCTACAGGTGGCCACAAATTTATAACATCCAACTTAAAGTCTCCTCAGAGCTCTTATTCCCTGAAGAAAAGGACCAGCTACTTGTTGCTGGATATCTTCGGTAGGAAGACTATCAACAAGTTATTTCAGAGTCTGTAGTTTCGCCAATGCCTGCTCATGCTGTGAATTTCTGTATTGGATGTTACTTATTTTAATTGGATTGACGGTTTGATTATTTATTGTGTGGGGTTTTATTAATTCTGGCTCTTTAGGATGTATTTATATTGCGTGGTATTCTTTTGTGTATTTTTTCTTCTATTATGTATGTATATTCAGTATATTATTGGACGCGCTCGAACTCAAGCTCTTAAATGGGCTTTCTATAGTTCGTTTCAA
The DNA here is from genome assembly GCA_034642435.1 of Megalocaria dilatata. Classification (NCBI taxonomy): domain Eukaryota; kingdom Metazoa; phylum Arthropoda; class Insecta; order Coleoptera; family Coccinellidae; genus Megalocaria; species Megalocaria dilatata. The sequence continues at coordinate 29,599,034 of CM067858.1, forward strand.
TTTTTCATGTAATCTCTGTACTGTGTACGAAATTCAGGCAACTAAAATTATAACTTCAACTTATAACTTAATAAGGACGAAGACTTCTATGAGAGAGGTATTATGAAGCTACCTTTCAAATGACAACAAATTATAGAAATGTTAAGTGCTGGTTAGGTTTTGTTACTGTGTCCTTGCGCTACCTTAGCACTGTTAATTTTTTACCCAACAGTAAAATAGTGGTGGAAACGTTCTGTCTTGAAGTTTACGCAAAAATAACTAATTTTTTCCCCAACCTAGTATATATATTATCTAAACTTATACCTAATAGAATATTTTCAAGTCAAATATTTTCCTCCAATAGTGGGCTACATCCTAGTATACAAGGTGTCCCAGAAATCGATGTCAAACCGGAATCGGGTAACAGGCTTAGTCATAGTAGTCATCAGAAAAATATTTAAGAAGTGTACTTTTAAAATTATTTTGCATTTTTTATTATTCGAGAAAATGCACACCTTGTGATGATTTGTGAACTCCTGTTGCTACAATTTTTTACTTTCTTCAAATTTTATTTTTCCTATGTTATCCCGAATAGTGCTTCTGTAACCTGTGATATTCAAAATTAATATTTCTCACAACTTCAACTGACTGTACTGAAAAAAAACTGTACAAAATCAGTTTAGCAAATTAATTTGAAAGTTAGCGCATTTATTAGGGATTCTAAAATGGTATAACACCTACTATATTATTTCTTAGATCGGTAAAAAAACGGTCTGCCTTAAAGAAACACAGTTTTGAACAATTTCTTCGAACTTTCTAAAAATGATTCTAGTGCACCCAATACTTTGAGAATCTAGTTTGAATGAGATGGGTTGAGTCCTTCCATAAAGTGTGAGTGAGACAGATAGTGACGCCACTATTTGGTATTGACACACGTAAACGCATACCGATCAGTATGCTACGCCCCTTGTTCTACTTCGCATCTTTCCGTATTTGATCGTGTTACTTGTGTACTTACGACTTCTGGCTCCGTTTATTAGATTTGTTTTCTTGTGATTCGGATAGTTTTGATCTCTTTACGACGAACTTTGATTTTACCTGGACTAACCTGTGATTGTGTATTGCCATCGTATCTGTGTACACAGGCATATGCCAACATGCACCTCATTTATGGGGAATGCAGATGTAACGCTAATGCTGATCGTTATCCAGATCATTGAGTTTTTGCGTATGTGCACTGTCTACTCTTCACAGCGGGCCTACTTCCAAACAAAGTGCATGGTGCAGGAAGAATTCCCTTACCTTACAACGATATTGTGCTTCAAGCAGTTGAGGAAGTTCCAAGTACTTCGTTATGGGAAATTCAGCGAAGCACAAGACTGCCCAAAAATACAGCTCACCGACTATTCAAAAAACATAAGCTCCACCCATATCTTATACAGCGAGTACAACTTATGTTACCTCGGGATTATAAACCTCGGATTGCGTTTTGCCAAACCATGCTACAAAAGAACCGGTAAGACCCACAATTTTTAGAAAAATTTTGTGGTCGGATAAATCAACATTTAAAAAAGATGTTTACAGGAACCTACACAATTTACACGAGTGACACGTAGAAAATCCGAATTTAATGAGACAAGATAGATCTCAATACCGTTTTAAGGTGAACATGTGTACTGGAATTTTGAACGAAAGTGTCATAGGGCCTTTTGAGTTGCCAGAGGTTTTGAATGCTGAAATTTATTTAGATTTTCTACGAAATCAGTTGCCAAATTTATTGAAGACGTGCCACTTATTATTTCCAGAGGAATATGGTTTCAGCAAGATGTCTGCTCAGCTCACTATTCCGTCTCAGTTAGAGAATATCTAAATGAAGAATATCCGGACAGATGGATAGGGCGATCTGATACAATCTCATGGCCAGCTCGTTCACCTGATTTGAATCCCTTAGATTTTTTTACTGGGGAGCAGTGAAGGAAAAAGTTTATTCAAAACAAATTGAAAATATAGCTGAGTTTCTGGAGAGAATTAGGGAAGCAATGCAATTCGTCAATAACGGAAGATTCGCCCGTTGATATCCCGATCTTTTTTAAGAAGATGTCGTGTATGCATTTTGGGGCTAAAGGAAAGCAGTGTGAACATCTTTTGTGAATTCATTAAATCTTGTCATAAAACGAATGTGAATTTCATTAAGAAAAAACTTTTTCATCTAATCTATGAAAGAATGTAGTTAGTGTTATACCATTTTAGAATCCTTATTAAATGTGCTAACTTTTGAAGTAACTTGCCAAACTGATGTAGTACAATTTTTTTTCAGTACAGTCAATTGAAGTTGGGCGAAATTTTAATTTTGAATACTTGGTTCGCCAAAAAGTGACATTATTTTCCAAACTGGAGAAATTGGCTTAGAATTGAAGATTACAGGTTCCTACAAATTACAGCACTATTTAGGATAGCATAGGAAAAATAAAATTTATAAAAAGTAAAAAATTGTAGCAGCAGGAGTTCAAAAATCATCACAAGGTGTGAATGAAAAAAGGAAAGTACAGTATAGTTTGAAAAATACAGGACTTCGATTTTTTATATTTTTCTAATGACTATTGTGACTTAACCTGTTACCTGATTCCGGCTTGACGTCGACTTCTGGAACAACCTGTATAAGAAATTTTATTTTATTATCCTAAATAATACATAGGTTGAAATGAATTATGTTTTGATTTCCAAAGACATTCTCTTCATGAATATATACAAACGTATAAGTTCCTTTGTGTGTATATCGTCTTTAAGCCAAAAATCCGATGAGCAAGTACTAAAGTTTCCTCTATCCTGGAATCCCTTTATTTCAAATTCCTCCCTGTTCTTCGACACACAATGACGTGTTCGAATCAAAGTCCGGCCTCCTTATATCCTGTCCAATTCGACAAATTGAAAAATACTCATTAGTTGGATGTTTCGCACTCACCTTTCGTTAGTCGTTACTTTGCGACCAGATCCTCTAGTGGGGCGGAAATTAAAAGGAGAAAATATCTGACATTTTTAGAGAAGGTTCCCAGGGACAACGCTCTGTTGGCTCGGAACTACAAAGGTGTTCAGATTTGGAGGGTGCAGGAATCCACTGAGATTTCGATGCAGAGACTTCTGCTTCGCAGAATTCGGAGATTAAAGTGATTTTGGGATTGCTTTGGTTATCGATACCTTCAATAATTACGAATACAGATTTTCTACCCTAATAGTTACATCTCATATTTCAAAGTCTCCTTTGAATATTAGACCAAATGTCTGTTCATTGACTTCAATTGTTTTAACGAGTCACAGATCAATGATACATAGATCATTTTCGATTCCTTTAAATAATGTTGAAAAGAGAACTGAATACAATCGAACAAAAAGCCACAATCAGTTCGAAACAAAAACTATAAATTCTCTCATTAATAAAAAATAAAAACAACTCATTCTAAAACAAATATACTCCATTTCCAAAACAGAAAATAATGACAAAAATTTTTTAAAACTAACAAATTTTGGCCCAATATCGCAAAAAATAGCTCATATATTTTATTTAAATAGTCTGAACTAAAACTATTATATGCTGACATCGTTTGGTTGGTGGGGTGATTTGAAGTTTTATGTATTGTAATATCTGTATGTGTGGGTTTGTAAAAAATACTGAAATCATGTGAATTACCCAGTCTTGTTATTATTGTTAATTCAATTTTTGGATGGAGTTTATTAATAAAATTCGTGAAAATATGTAGTTGTCGGACGGCGCCTTTGAAACAACAAAAAATATCATCTACATATCTAAACAAATAAAGGAAGTATTTGCTAAATCCGATAAACAAATACTTCCTTTATTTGTATAGATATGTAGATTATATTTTTGTTGTTTCAAAGGCACCGACCGACAACTACAAATCTTCACAAATTTTATCAATAAACTCCATCCGAAAATTAAATTCACAATCGAAGAAGAAAAGAACCACAGCATTCGTTTTCTTGACCTCACTATAACAAGACTAGATAATTTACATGATTTCAGAATTTTTCACAAACCCGCACATACAGATATTACAATACATAAAACTTCGAATCGCCCCACCAACCAAAAGATGTCAGCATATAATAGATTTTTTATTCATAGACTATTCAATGTCTCTCTGAATTGAGATAACTTTTCCAAAGAATTAAATATTATTAAACAGCTAGCTTCGAACAACGGTTACAACCCCTTTCTTATAGACAAAATGGTATCCAATAAACAAAAGAAAATGGGACATTAAATCTCGTGTACCCAATCATAAAAGAGAACAATACACAGAAGGACTTTTTATTACCTTATGTCAATGGATTATCTGAGAAAATTGCTAAACATTTAAAAAATAGTTTCAATCACAATGCTTTTGAAACCATCAATAACCTTAGTACTTACATAAAAAAAGAAGATCAAACAAATAAAGAAAATAAATCTGGAATTTACAAGTTGACTTCCAACGATTACGATTATATTTAATATATATCTTTTAGAACTCTTGAATGTTGACAGATCCCCATTACTGAATTTCTTTCCTAATGGAATTTTTTAGCGCCAAACTCGAAAAAACACCCTAAATTTGTATGACTTGTTTCTACGATTCTTTTGTTACGTACCTATTTAAACTCTGTTACACTAGACACCATCAGTCAGTAGGATGTCGATACCTGAAGAAGCCACATCGTGGTGAAACGATTATTGTATTGTTAACATTTTTGTCTAAATTGAAATACTGCCTCTTATTTATTTTTTTCATTGAAATATTTCACCTGGAAGCCAAAGGGAAAAAAGTAGAAATCCTGGAATCCATAGAAATATTCAGTCACAAGCACGTTTCAGAAATAAAACTATTAAATGAGCAGACGGACCTTTGGCCCATCCCACTTCTTGAAGTTTTGCACAAGCCGAAGCCTTCAACGAATATATATAATAGTTGAGATACAATTTGTTTTATTCAGTTTGAAAATGTAGTAAACACTACGAAACTCGAATAACTGTCTATTCTGGTAATAAAAAGTGATAGAAAACTAAGTTATCTCTTATTTCATTCCAGAACAGTTTAGACTCTAAGGGTAGTGCATTTCTGTATATATTACGAATTTCGAACAACCTCGATTTGTATTATAATATAATTAGATGTAAAGTTACAATAAAGATGGAAATTAGGATCTAGCGTTTTAACTACTAGTTAGATAACTTTGGATTCAGACATTTTTTTTTTAATAACTTGTTTTAAAATAATATTCTCATGAATGATTAAGTAGATGGAGGCACTGTATCATTAAGTATACCCGAATTGATTGAAAAACAATATCAATATGAGGTTGGACGAGTAAGATATTTAAAAAAATATTTAGGTGTTATTCCTTTTCCGAATCAGCTTTTTCCGCCCAGTTTCCATGAGTCCGCAATCGCCTTGAAAGCCTCTCGTCAGACTTCCCCCTGGTCGATCTACTTTAAAAATGGCCTACAGGGGAATTGAATGAAAGTTCCAAATAAACGCGTTTTCACTGTATAAAATCGAATAACTTCAAGTTATTTACCCTGCATTGTGTTCGCTACATTTTAGGTGAAAACATTTTGGGGTGACTCGAATTTGTGTTGGGTTTCCGCGAGGAATATTTCTAAAGAATGGCAGGAAATTGAATACTTTATATTGTGAATGCACCCTATGCCATTTGAACTCTACAGAAAAATCCTTTTCTGAAGAATATTTAATTGAATCGGTTCTACTTAAAAAATGCATAATTTTGATTGGGATTATAATTATATAAGTTCATAAATATAACGTTATTCAAAATAACAAATAACTGAATAAATTTAACCAAATTTGTCTTGGAAATATTCTCTGCAATACTGGTAGGTATTGTTCAAAGTTCAATAAAAACTATTCAACAGTGATGAATTAATTAATTGGAGTAGCGCCGAATGTGTTCTCTGAATTTTCAAGAATTATGAGCTACGGTAATATAAAGTTTCTGAAATCAGATAATTCAACATATATCGGTATAAAAATTCACAACTCTTATCCATCTAAATGGGTTTGATTGATCGTCAAGATATATGCAGCAGATATTTCGAATTTTTATTACAAAACTCGAAAAAAATAAAAATTATAGATTAATTGCTTAAAATTCGGTTAATCCTTTGCTTTCAAGACCAAAAAATTGAAAAAATTTGTTTTTTTCTATAGCTAATGTTAAAATGTTGTTATAGCACCTCTTTTGAGTAGATAAAGTAACACTTTAACACCAAGGATAGATAAAATGTTTTTACTTTTTTTATTCAACTAAATTTACACACATAAATTTGAAGGATTAACAACAACTGTAATTTTACAATAATTTTATTGGAAACATCTATTTTTGGAACACCACAACTTGTACACTGGGAATTGTTTTTGTCGTTCTTCAACTACCGTGTGATATTCTTGATGCTTTTCCACTTTTTAAAGGACTGGTATTCCTTCTCATACATCATTCAAAACTTTTGGGGCAACAATAAACTTTTTATTATTTAAATATTTTAATATTAGCCTTCTACATATTTAAGTTTAAAAAATTATATTTAATAATTATAACTTCAGGAATTAAATTAAATTAATGTCATATAATTACCACTTATATCAAACGACATATAAAATAAATATTCATTATAAGACATCCAAATGATAAAACAAAATCCAAAAAATAAAAATTATTAACCAAAATCCTATAAATTAAATATTTTGTGTAGACAAAATTTTGTTTCTGCTTATCAATCCTATGAAAACAGATATCTTTCAAAAATGTTCAACATAATCTTAAGAATTCCATCATAAAACTATCTTACTTAGAATATTCAATATTATTGGATATCTAAGTTAATTTTTATAAAATCTTAAGATATGTAAAAACGTTACTAAAAAATAAGTTTTAAAAGAGACTGCTTCGTCAGTACTCAATTATATTCATATTTAATAAAATATAACATCAATCAACAACAGATATTTACTCAGCTTTCAACAATTCAGAAAGCTTATGGTGAATGAATACTGAAAAATTTAAATGGAGTGCAATGTTAACTCAAATAAATTTAAATTTTTCAGTATTCATTTACAAGAAGCTTTCTGAATTGTTAAAAAGTGAGTAAATATCTGTTGTTGATTGATGTTATATTTTATTGAATATGAATATTATTGAGTACTGAGGAAGCAAAGTCTCTCTCAAAATTTGTTTTTTAGTAACGTTTTTACATATCTTGAGATTTTATAAAAAGTAACTAAGTTAGATATCCAATAATATTAAATATTCTAAGAAAGATAGTTTTATGAGGAAATTCTTACGATTATGTTAAACATTTTTAAAAGATATCTGTTTTCATAGGATTGATAAGCAGAAACAAAATTTTGTCTCCTCAAAATATTTAATTTATAGGATTTTGGTTAACAATTTTTATTCATTGGATTTTGTTATATCATTTGGATGTCTTATAATGAATGTTAATTTTATATGTCGTTTGATATAAGTGGTAATTATATGATATTAATTCAATTTAATACCTGGAGTTATAATTATTAAATATAATTTCTTGAAATTAAATTTGTAGAAGGCTAATATTTAAATAATTTTATACACCTTCTATCAAGTATTAACCTCTATTTATTTTATTTTAATAAACTTTCTGCTTCCAATGCTGCATCTTCTATACCTGATGGCCTGTTTTCTCCTTCTTGTGCTAATTCTTTAGCGTGAATTTACATTTGTTGACAGAGTAATTCATATCCCTAGTGACGGAGCAATACAGTTGCGATTTTTGTGCCAAAAATTACAATTTTCTCTGAAATTTGTCATGCTATAAAAAAAAAAATTTTGTATTGCACACAACGATAAAATCGCATTATTTTTTTGAACGTAATTAGCTTCGAGACGTTAGTCCACACTCTCAAAGGTAAGTATAAATTGATTACAATAAATAACTAAAAACAGCAAATACGATAAGCTACTCAATTTAATACTTACGTTTCATTTTTGAAATATTTGAAAATGTTCAATAACATCTATAATTTATATTAAAATCACTGCGTATATCGCAGTCACGAGGTAATTTGCAAAATAAAATAATTTAAAATATACAAACAATTCTAGTAATTCATAGAAGAGAATAGACTACAGAAATATATCATAATGGTCAGTTTAAAATTGAAAATAAATATCTCTTTAGATTTTATGAAGGTTTTAAAACCATATGACAGATGATTTTTGACTAATGAAAATTAAAATTAAATTAAATTTTGAGAGAGTCTATGTGGAAAACGTTTTTAATAGAAATGAAATCAAAATGACAACTGAAATTCTGTATACTGATATTTTAAATATCATAATATTGAAATATAGATCATTTCTGTTTTTTTTTTGTTTTAATACAAAATCTATAGGATGTATGACTTTCTCGAGTGTCAATTATAGTCATACAACGCCTCTGCATACTGTCGATCAGATAATTGAAGTGGAATTCATCGATTTCTCTACAAAGCAGTGACAAATGCTGTCTGAGTATCTGTAAAGATAGCAAATCCAATGTTTGTACCAAACATGCTGGAATTGAGATCGAGTGACGGGGGCCCCGTATGAGATACCATAATATTCTGTGGCATCATGGACAATTCTAGCACGATGAGGGCAGATATTATCGTCTACATAAAGGCAGCAATAACTCCGGTGAAACAGATCTTCAACATTGTTGATGACATGGTTGACGTAAATTCATTTTCTCATTATGCCTCAACAGTTTTTTACACCTACAACAACCTGTGAAACGTGAACTTCTTGTACCAATCTTCGTTTCCTGGGTACCAGAGAAAGACTCCATACCCGAACATTGCGAATATCTGAAAACCGTTCAAAGCTTAATTCATCTGTGAAGAAGAATTATCACTCCAATTCACGTGCTCTGATGCCTATGTCAATTGAAAATATCCTAGTGAAACTTAAAACAGTCGTGAACGTAGAATAACCTCATGAAATTTTTGACGCACTGTTTCAATTCAAACCTACACACCAGAAGTATGCAGAAGGCGTCGTTTCACGGTACTTAATGGTTCTCTATACGGATACACGCAGTTTAGAACCTATCTTGTGTGCGTGTGGTACATCTTGGGATTCCACTTCTAGGCCTTTAGGTTGTCTTTCCCGTTTCTCCATAGCGATGGATAAGCCCAGAAATAATGTTTTCATTAACTTTAAAGAAGCATGCAATTTCTTTTTGAAGACGTTCCCCCTCAATCATACTTATAGCCCCATTGGCTTCATTTGCACTCAGTTTACATCTAGGCATTACGGGGTGACAAGAAAAACTTCGGAGAAATTTAACTGTGTTCTGGAACAAAAGTATTTCAGCAGCATTTATTTTGCAGAGTGTTAGAATGTCAAACAAACGTAGTTCAATTTTGGAGCTGTTTCGTCAAGGTAAGCGTCAATGCGAAATTGTTCGTTTGCTCAATGTACCTCGATAAACCGTGTCCGATGCAATTTGCCGTTTCAAGGAGCTTGGCCATGATGGCCGTTGTTCAGAAAGTGAGAGAAAACGCACTGTCAATACGTCTACCAATCGCAACATCGTCAAGAAGCGAGTTAATCGAAATCCGACGGTCTCCATGAGGTAAATAGCCTATAAGACCGGTATCAACCGTGAATCCATTCGACAAATGTATAAAAAAGAGCTCAACCTCAATCCATATGAGCTGCAAAAAGTTCAACTCCTCAGGGATGAAAACAAGCACGTATGACTCCAAAAGCGCCGCCAACTTCTTCTTTTTGCCGCCAGTCAGCAATGGGAACGTATTCTCTTCCAAGACGAGAAGCTGTTCACCGTAGAACAATCCCACTACCAAAACGACAGAGTCTGGTTAGCAGAGGCTCCCGGTACGTCGACCATCGTCGAACATCGTCAAAATCTGTCATGGTCTGGGGAATTTGCGCCAGAGGCAAAACACCCTTGGTTTTCGTGGATTAAGGGGTCAAAATCAATGAAGAAGTCTACCGCTGCGACATTCTTGAGGCTGTTGTACTTCCATGGGCCCAGCAGTACTTCGGCGACACGCATTGGACCGTTCAACAGGACTCTGCTCCGCCTTACAGAGCAAAAGTGACGCAAGAATGATATAAGACCCATTTTCCGGGTTTCACATATTCAGAATGGCAGCCCTACTCGCCGGATCTCAACTCAATAGACTATAGCGTGTGGTCGAGCTCAGGGAGCCTACTAAATACCACAAAAGTTTGGAGTCGCTGAAGCAACACCTGCGACAGTAATGGGATCTTTGCCGAAAAATTCAAGAAACGTCTGAAGCTGTAAATCGCCGAAAAAGGAAGCCACTCCGAAACGGCTTAAATATATTATCGCCAAATGTTTATGTTATTATTATCCGTTGTAGTTTTGATTTATTTCTTTTGTTTAATTAAGTTAAATGGAAAAAGATTTGTTCGAGATTTTTCTTTTCACCCTGTATTAAGATAAAGATAGATTGAATCTGGAAACCGAGTTATAACTGATACAAACGATACAAATTCTCCTTAAACTGAAGAAGTGTTCATACAAAAATAAGAAAAACTCAGATAGAAAGGAAAACATTCAATTCACCATATATCAACATTTGGTGTTTGTGAATTTGTGAACTTCTCTAATTTTTGTGGAGCAGCAGTTTATAAGAGTGTAGAATATTACCTTATTTTTGTGCAGTTAAATAATTTTTTCCGAAATTGCTTGCTTACATGGAAATATTACATCAAATCAAGTGCTTCGGTCATTCACATTTTTCCAATTTTCATGATTTCCTCATAATTCAAGACGTAATTTGCAACTAGAAATATTCCTTAGAAATAAGCTTCAGAACAGTGCGTCCACCTTCAGAACTTCTCCGTATTATTTCAATACTGTGCTGAAAGCTTGGAGCCCCTGGACCTCGATGTAATACACTAATGCATGGGAGGGGTGAGTGACACCTTCAACTGTCTCCGAAGGGTTGATAGATTACCAACTGGGATCCCACATTTAACCCTTTGGGAATTCATTGTCTGGCGTGTGTTACTCGTACTTTACCTTAGAAAGTGATACTTCCGACTAACCCATAACATATTTACTGCGCTTTTGGTGGAGTTCGATTGCATTTTCAGTTTACATTCATATTTAATGGAACCTATTTCTCGGCATCTATGAATTTATGATATAGTCTCCCATATTGGAATTCACATGAATTTACTCCGAAATTTGTCTAATTCAAAATGTATTCTAGAGGGAATATTTCGCAATGATATGACTTTCGAAAAAATACCTCAGTATACAGAAAAGTACAGGAAAGCGGAATATGCATTATGCAGATTGAATAAGAAAAATCCTTTGTTGAATAAGTTATACATTGACACTAGTTTCCTTACTGTTTTAAATATCATACAGATTTATTCTGTTAACCTCCTATAAATTTTAATTTTTTTTTAAACTAACCTAACCTCCTATAAATTTTAATTTCATAGAAGTTTTTATTCAAAAACTTTTAGAATTAAAAAAAATAAATGTCTTACACTGTTTTAATTTAGTAGACATTTAGAAAATAACACTAATTGCACAGTACCAAAAGGGAATAAAAGAATTCAAAGAAATATAAATTGTTAATTAAAATAAATACTTGAAGGATACGAAATTTTGTTTCGTACCTTGTTTTATGAAAACCTTTCCAAAAATGTAAAACTTCAAGAACTATTTAGTTATTTTAATTAACAATTTATATTTCTCTGAATTCTTTTATTCCCTTTGGGTACTGTGCAGTGAGTGCTCATTTCTAAATATCTACTAAATTCTAAGATATCCACTTAATTTAATTCTAAAAGTTTTGAATAGAAATTTTCATCAAATTATCATTTATAGGAGGTTAACAGAATAAATCCGTATGATATTCAAAACAATAAGGAAACTAGCGTCAATGTATAACTAATTCAGCAAAGCATTTTTCTTATTCAATCTGCATAATGCATATTCCGCTTCCCTTTACTTTTCTGTATACTCAGGTATTTTATTTCATTGCGAAACATTCCCCCTAGAGTACATTTTGAATTTGACAAATTTCGGAGTAAATTCATATGAATTCCAATATGGAATATATACTAACTGACAAAAAAACTGCAACACCCAGAAGAAGCTGTTTAAATTTTAATTTTTTTTTGGTAAAACATGGATAGTATAGCAAAAAGTAAATGATTGAAATTTGAAGAAAAAAAAACTAAGGGTTTATAATTTTTTTCAATAAACTTGTTAATAATGTGTTTTTCCACCGCGATTATCTATACACTCCCCAACACGTCTTGGCATTGATGCAATAAAATGGTCTATTTCTTCTTGAGGGATACTATCCCAAGCTACCTGTAGTTCATGTCTCAGAGCCGCCAAAGTCCGTGGAAGCTGGGCTTAATTTTCAAACCTTCTACCTATGATGTCCCAAACATGTTCTATGGGCAAAAGATCGGAGGATCTGGGCGGCCATGGCAAAAGATTCGCATGGGTCGCTTCAAAAAAGTTTAAACTAACTCTGGCAACATCAGGTCGAGCATTATCTTGCTGAAATATTGAGGTAAGGGAGAACATATGGCTCCACTATTTCTTGAAGGTACCGCAGCGCTGTCATGTTACCTCGAATAAAGTCTAAAGGTGGCCTAATTGCATGTGCACCCCATACCATAACGCCTACTGTCCGGTGTACATGATGTTCAATATTAAACTGAGGTTCACGTATTTCTCCCCGTTCTCGTCTAAGCCTTCTTCGGCCATCATGTCCACCCAAGGAGAATCGAGATTCATCAGAAAAGACGACCTAATGCCATTCTTGATTCCAATGTTGACGTTCTCTGCACCACTGTAATCGTTGCCGGCGATGCTCAACCGTCAGAGGTATCACAAGATGAGGTCGATAATGCTGCAGTCCAAAAGACCTTATCCGGCAAGTAATCCGATCGGACAGTTACAGGATGGCCAACCGCATCTTGTGAATGCGGGGAGGAGAATCAAACGTCTGAGCACACGCTATACTTTTGCACACTGCATAGCTCAATAAAGCCCCCAGGTTTGGCTGGGCTAGCCGAGAAAGATCTAATCAGAACAAAAGATTCATATGGCGTCATATCTAACACTGCGAACTTGATGCTAAGATCCATCTACAGAGATCGATCTACATAGTATCAATGAAACTCAGAAACCGTAAGACTGCAACGTCAATATGTCAATATGTATTCCTGCTACAAATCTGTTGGCTCACTCAAAGTAAACTAATTTTCAATAATGAAATAACCAATGTCAGTAAATCTTATTGTATGCTAAATAAAGATCATAATGACCGCCAATGATCAACGTAATTATGTTGCGAGTGTTGCGATTCCCCGCTACACTCCAGTGCTCGTATTCCTTTTCAAGTTTACAACGTTAGACTTAAAAGGATAGACTACGATGATGATATGGTTACCAAAAGTGACTAGGAGCGCTGCTCGCGAGACACATGTAACATTTTTCTGAGTTACAGGATGGCCTACCCCCAGGCATTAGATCTTGTCGTGATGGGGTTGCTTGCCTTGACTAGGACCCTAATTTCATCCTGGTGAAATGGAGGGTTAAGTCTTGGTGTCTAACGTAATGCGATTTCGCGCCAGTCACTGGGCCCGTATGGTGGAAGATCTCCGAATGAGGCCATAGTTTTGCCGTTCTGGTGCAATGGAAGGCTGAGCCGGTTGATTAACTCAGTGATAGGGAGTCTGTCGCAGCACAGAGCTTCTCCCTTAAAACTGGCGTACTCTACCCTATCACAGTTAATCTTCGGATATTTCTGTGTAATGGCCGAGTGCGTTATGTAGCATACCGGGGGGGGTGGTTTGCCCTCAGGTGTTACTTGTACCACCTGGCCACCTCATTGGTGTTGGACTCGAGGGGGCAGTGGTTGAAAGTCCGTATGCTTGACTAGGGAGGTGTTTCATTTATCTGTTCGCAGACCCCCATGTTCGGGATATTCTCATGAAATGACTCGGGGTTTAACGGGACTTGGCAGTTCGACCGGCTTGTCCTGGCCCCGGATCAATGCGTAACTTTTTAGGGTTTGTGGATCTCGACGAAATGGCTCTTAGTCGTTAGTGCTTGACGCCAGGATCAATCAAATGACTTCACAAGGGTTCAGTGGGTCAGGACGTACAGGCCGTTAGACGGTGCTCATACCAGGATCCATAGAAGTCATCAATCTTGAGATTATCTTAGTTCATGGGACTGCATTCGGAAAAGAATTCCTTCCGGCGGATGAGTTGCGTCACAAACCAACTCGGCTACTGACCTACAGGGCCAGTAGAGGTTGAATAGTGCTTCGCTGCTAACAGTCAGACCGTTCTGCCTTCGAGTCAGGGCCCAAACTGGAAGCTGGTGGGTTCATCTCTTAGGAGGAGTTCTCGCTTCGCGCGATGATGTAACGTAATCCTTATCACACTTTCTACCTCTTGGGGTGGACTCTGGAGAATGCTGAGTAGTCACTTGGTGAAAGAGCTATGCTCGTATACCAATACAATAACCTGGTAGAATTCACGTTACAGGATGGCCTTATTCTCCTAACCACTCATCAGCCAAAGATATAGTTGTCGCAAATCGGTCTCTAATAGCCATAAGTCTTAGACGTCGATCTTGAACTTCATTTATGCCCCTTCGACGTCCGGTGCCTACTCTTCTTCGATTTTGGGCATTATCAAACAACATCTGACAACATCTCATAACAGTAGTTGGATTTCTGTTCGTAAGGTGAGCGATTTCTCGAAATGAAAACCCCGCCTCCCGTAGACCAATAATTCGACCTCTTTCAAATTCACTTAGCTAGCTGGATAAATTCCGTGTACACGTGATCTAGGCATTTTAACAACAATTAAACATGCACTTTGGATCTACTGGAATAGCTGGTTTGTTGTTAAATTCAAAAAATTTGCAGTAAACGACTACATATTCAAGTAACAAAAAATGTTTACATGAAAAGACCTTCAGGATTTTTTTCTCCAAATTTTAATCATTTATTGTGGTTTTCGTAAAAATGTATTTGCCTGTAATCGGAAGCCTTCCTCTTGAATAAAGTTATATTAATAATATTTTGGGGAAAAATAAATCCACATTCTTTTCGCTAGATGGCTGTAGTGATCAATATTTTATAAAGTATCGATCAAACAATTTCAGATTTATGCTCGTTGTTAAGAAGTCATTTCACACTGAAAAAATTCTTTGGCTGTTTTTTGTTCGGTCGATTTAGTTGTGATTAACAGGGTGTTAAAAGTGGAAGTCAACAAAGAAAAAATTCGGTATATATTAGAGTTTTTTCTTTGATAAAGGTGAAAATGCAAGCAGGTGGCTGAAATTGTGAATGGTGTTTATGGTCCCGATACTGCAACAGCTAATTACGTTTACTAATTTTGGTTTAGTTGATTTCGTTCAGGTATTTTTGATGTTAAATATGCATCTCGCACAGGCCGGTCTAAAATGTCGATAAAATCACAGAAATAATCAAAATTCACTGGCATGTTAGTAGTCATAGCATCGCGCAAGTCTTCTGCGAAGTCTTGGGCAAACGGAATGAAATCAACCCATTTCTTAAACGGATGGCGACTGGGGATAAGAAATGGGTCGCATACGACGATATTGTGTATTGCAGCTCAAACAGTGGCCAAACCAGGACTAACGGTCAGGAAGGTTCTAGTGTGCATTTGCTGGGATTGGAAAGGAATCATTTATTATGAGATACTTCTGTATGGTCAAAAACTAAATTCGTATATCTACTGTCAACAACTTGACCGTTTGAAGCTAGCGATTAACCAGAAACGGCTAGAATTGACCAACAGAAGAAATGTTGTGTTCCATCAAGACAACGCCAGGCCACACACGTCTGTAGTGACTCGCCAGAAATTCCAGGAACTTGGTTAGGGGCGATTACAATCTTTTTCTCGCATTGCAAAATTCTCTGAGTGATAAGAAATTGACATCAAGAGAAGAATGTGAAAAACAATTACTACAGACAATAAGAACCAAGACGTGCAATCGTGAACCCATACCTCTGTCAATTGTTTCTGGTGAAATTATTGTAAAACCTTTCGTGCTTATTGAAAAATATGTGTAAAACGGGATAAGGTGTTTCTTCCTTATTTATAATGAATTTCCATAAAATAAAAAAATTATTTATATTATATATATATATATATATATATATATATATATATATTTATATATATAATTGATTATTCAACTCATTTTTTAAAGAACCGATAAAACCCGTGAATTTACCATAGTTATTGCGTATTAATAAGTGAATATACCCTTGACGACGTGGTATAATCGTTATGGTGGTTCGCCTCCTGCCATATTGTGATTATTCCCATAGTAACGTTCTACGACGTTCACCAAATAAAATAAAAGTCGAGCTCAAAGAAATGTCATTGCATTTGTCAAAATGCAATTATAATAATTTTTCCTTCAATATTAACATAAATCAATAAAAAATTAGAAATATTATTCGTTATATAATCGTAACAAATACCAACTCGAGCATAGACCATATATTTCGATTATACAAACCTCTTCACTCGACGTATTTCGCGAAACACCACTCGAGCTGCTCTCTCGTGATGTTTTGCCAACTACGTCTGGTGACTCGGTGTATAATCGAATATTGTCTATGCTCTCGTGATTTTATAACTGATAATGTGAGATTCAGACAGACACACGAAATATTTTGATTGGCGTAATTTGAGATACCTTATGAGTATATCATAGATGGACGAAGGAAAGATAATAGTGATATTCCATACAACTTATTTTTTTCAGCTTAATTTCTATCGCATCTTAATTTCCATTTCAGCTTCTTTCCTCAAATGAAATTTGTAGACTTTTAAGGAAAAAATAAGGAACAGAACCCTATTCTACAAGCTTCAAGACGGCAAAATAGCTTATCCTTTATTTATCCAGCACACCATTCAAGGAAAGTGTGCACCGCGCACCCTCCGATTCGGAAACGTGGTTTTATTCATGGAAAATATCTCTCCAAAGCCAAAGTCCATCCCGAAGGAATTGGCAAATATTATTTCAATTTCTTT
The DNA here is from genome assembly GCA_034642435.1 of Megalocaria dilatata. Classification (NCBI taxonomy): domain Eukaryota; kingdom Metazoa; phylum Arthropoda; class Insecta; order Coleoptera; family Coccinellidae; genus Megalocaria; species Megalocaria dilatata. The sequence continues at coordinate 29,616,167 of CM067858.1, forward strand.
AATGCTCTAAGCCGCTCTCCCCAAATGTTTGCCTTTGCATGTAGCAGCATTTTTTATGTTCCGGCGCTTGGACCTTCAGAGATCCCGCGGGACCTGCCAAAGAAGTCCAACAAGAGGGAGGGGAGATGGACGGATGTTATTTCAGAGGTTGTTGAGGAATTTCTGAAAACACCTTTTTTCTCGCTATTGCAGAATTTTTTTAACACATCGTTAGGAACGATTTTTAGTAGATAAGTTGAAGAGTTCGAAAAATTATAAATGCAATTTCTTGATGTCGTGATTAATTAATTTGATCTAATTAAAACAAGTTGTAGGAATCGCTATGTTTTGCTACCAATAAAATGATATTTCACATATTTAATTGTGACCCGAGTTTCGGGAGTTAACTATCCCATCTTCAGACAACTGAAGACTTAACAAGCAGGACAGGGTATTTATGCATATACAGGTAGGAGATGTGATAAAAACTAACGACTATTAGAATGTCGGCACGCCAAAGAAGATTGCTAAACAGATGTTACTTTTTTTAAACATCTCAAATATTTTGGATTTGCATAGATCCGTACATCATTCATTATTTTTACATTAATTTTATTGTGAACTAATTTAGAAATTCGAGCAGATTCTAAAGAATCAAATTTCCCACCTTTTGATGCTACAGGTAAAATTTTAAGATTATCTATCGTCGGAAAAGGATGGCCGTTTTCTAAACAATGAGTGGCAAAAGTAAAAGTTTGTTTATTTTTCATGTAATACATTTTATATTCGTTAACCTCGTCTTGAAGGAACGTCCCGTCTGTCCTATATGTTTATTACTGCACGTCGAACAAGATAACTAATAGTCTCCTGATTTGTGTATGTTTGGAGTAGGGTCCTTTGCGTTAAATAATACGGATGAAAATTGTTTTGTGTTTTGAAAGCAATATTAATATCTAATTTTGAAGAAATATTGGCCACTTTTTGACTAATGTTAAATTTGATTTATAGCTATTTTAGATTGTTTCCATCGAATTAAATTGTAGCAGACAACTTCTTCGCTCCTCGTTCAGAAACCTGGCTTGCTTTGTCGCAACTTGACCGGCGTACCAATAAAGGACCCGACCAGTCTGAAGATTCATGACTAACCGTCCTCGCAGAGCTCACATAGAGCAAGGCACAGCGTTTAACGATCAACGTTCCAAGCGGAACACATGGTCGCTGGCGTCACAGGCAGAGCCTGCGCATCATGCCTGTCTGATGAATTTCAGATGCGCAGACTCGGAAACGAAACGACGTCTCCCAAATCAAGAGGTGGAAGCTTTCTCACCAGACCACAAATCCTTCGAGAGCTTCCATATTATCTATTATATTGGGGTTGAAACCGTTGTTCGCGGCTATTGATTTTATAGTTTGGACTTCATCTTCGTGGTTATTTTTTGATAATGCTCTATGGATCATCGATTGATACGCTGACATTTTTTGTGAATATGGGTGATAGGAGTCAATAGGAATACATATATCAGTGGATGTGGGTTTTCCGCTCAAGTTAAAATTCTATTTTACTATAACGCATTAATTGTCTTCGGTAGACCTCTCCTTTCGTTCGATTGTAGCAGCTCTTTATACACTACACCCCGCTTGTCCTTCCAAATACACAGCCGTGAATATTCGGCTCGATAATTGATGATGAGGCATCCATACGTTACCCAACATTTTGGATTATCCTACTAGACCCACTTTTCACTTGTCACCATTCGATGCAGAAACTCATATCTTGTTTGCAGTTGCTCACAAGTGAAAAAATGGCGTCCTATGTTTCTTGGCTTCAGTTCACATGGCGCCAAATTTTCTAATTTTCATTCTCATTGCTTTTAAACGATGGCAAATAGCTGGTAGAGTGAGTCCAGGTGTTTTGGTGAGTTCCTCTTGCATTTGTAATGGATCTTCATCGAGCCTTGCCTCTAATTCTTCATCTTTAAACTTTGGTGGCGCTGCGTCTTCCAAATCAAAATTACCAATTTTATGTCGGGCAACCTACTTCTGACACTTTCGCCCAGCTAGAGGTGAGTCACCATAAACATAAACTAAAAAGAAAGCCTTATAATGACACTTCAAAGTGAAGGTGTTGCCAGATGAAATAATGAAATAATAAACTAGTAGTGACATCTCTTATTAAAACCTCACGAACTTATATCTACTTCTAATAGGAGGACATTCTGTAGAATACCTCCTCATAGGCAAATGTCGATCTACAATATTTGTCCAAGCAGAACACGGTCGTATTCTTGCATAAACCATGAACCACTCAGCCGATGTAAATGAGAATCCGTGCACCCGGAGGACCGTGTTCCTTCTTCGTCCCACCCCGAAAGATGAAATCCTCCCTTATTACCAACTGAGAAATAATTCATTCCGCGACAGAAAATTCCACATAGGCGAGGGGGCCGGCATAGGCGAGCGCCGTACATATTTATGTTGGAACGGGATGCACATGGGGACGAAGCGGCTGCACCGAGAGTGCCCTCGGCCGGTTTCGACGTACGCACGGTTGACGGTGGCGGCTTAGGGCGGCAATCGATAGCGCAATATCGCATCGATTAGTGCGCCACGCCTCACGTATCGCTTGAGTTACGATGTGCCAAAGTTCTCGACAACTTTGATAGCCCGTTCGAATACCTACAGGCCTGCCCGAAACAAATCTCAATAGTGAAAGATTGTCAAGTTTTAATGCTTGTCGTCTTGATAATCGAGATTAGAGATAATAGCTGAATTAATTTTTCGAATAAATTAAATAAAATGCCTTAGAAACATTGTTTCACCTATGGACATTGTTTCATACCACGGTCAGTTTACCGCAGTATTTTGCCTATTGTTTCAGTATTTTGAAAAAACAGACAATTGCAAATTAATTAATCACAATGATTAATTACGATAAGTTTGTGGACTGTACCTTTGTTGAGTAGCGGTGATTTTAACTTCAAAGAACAACCTGTGTGCAGTGGTTTCCAACTTACTTTAACTACTAAAGATATAGCACAACGACGATGAGCAATTGAATTAAAACACTTTAACAAAAAACGATTATATTTTGGTATCACTATGATACCAAGCTGAAGTAATGACAATTACACTACGAACAAATGTAAGGTGGATTACTACGTTTGTAGCAATCGTGATAATCTTGTACAAAATACAAACGACCAGTTTGACTATTACAAAAATAATAATGAAACTTTAATTGCATTACAGGGTATAATCTTACAATTGGAGTAGGGGAGAATTAGTTTATTTCATCAAGACAAAAAGGAGGGAAATTAACAAAGTTGATTGGAAATAAAATTTATAGGCTGTGAACTCCTTATGAAATAGATTATTATTGTTATTTAAATATTTTAATATTAGCCTTCTACATATTTAATTTCAAAAAATTATATTTAATAATTATAACTTAAGGAATTAAATCAAACGACATATAAAATAAACATTCATTATAAGACATCCAAATGATATAACAAAATCTAATGAATAAAAATTGTTAACCAAAATCCTATAAATTAAATATTTTGAGTAGACAAAATTTTGTTTCTGCTGATCAATCTTATGAAAACAAATATCTTTCAGAAATGTTTAACATAATCTTGAGAATTTCATCATAAAACTATCTCAATTAGAATATTCAATATTATTGGATATCTAACTAAGTTACTTTCTATAAAATCTCAAGATATGTAAAAACATTACTGAAAAACAAGTTTTAAGAGATACTTTGCTTCTTCAGTTCTCAATTCATATTCAATGAAATATAACATCAACAACAAATATTTACTCACCCTTCAACAATTTAGAAAACTTCTGGTAAATGAATACTGAAAAATTTAAATGGAGTATAATGTTAACTACAAATAAATAATTCTGTGGTTTACCCTTGATCTAAAAGATTGAAACACAATTTAACGACCACTGCTTAGCACAAGGACTATCTGTATAAAGAATGTTAAGGAAATCAAATAACTATATATTATGATTAAAATAACATAAATAGAGGTTGATTCTTGATAGAAGGTATATAAAATTATTTGAATATTTTAATATTAAAATAGTACAAATTGCTTACAATAAGTAACTAAAAACAGCAAATACGATATGCTACTCAATATAATATTAGGAGTACAAATAAGTTTCCGCCGTTTTATTGTAGATGGCGCTGCACGGAGTTTCGGTTAGCTTTCCCAGATGATAACCGCCTTAAAAAATAGTTTAGACATTCAAGAACAACATAACCTATTAATATCATTGATTTTATAGTGGTGAAATATAATTTTTATAAGTTGAAAATGTCAAAATTTGGGCCAAGTAAGCGTCATTTGCGGGAAATATTAGTTTACTTCTTTAATTTAAAGAAATCTACTGCTGAGGCGCATCAATTGCTCGTAGAAGCATATGGTGAGGGTGCTTTGAGTGAGAGAACGTGTCGAGAATGGTTTCAAAAGTTTAAAAACGGTGATTTCGACGCAGAAGACAAAGATCGCAGTGGAAGGCCAAAAATTTACGAGGATGCAGAATTGGAGGAAGATTCATCTCAAACACAAAAAGAACTTGCTCTAACATTAGAAGTCACTCAGCAAGCAGTCTCACATCGTTTAAAATCATTAGGAATGATTCATAAACAAGGAAATTGGGTTCCGTACGGCGGAAATTTATTTGTACTCCTAATATAATATTTTAATATTAAAATATTTAAATAATTTTATATACCTTCTATCAAGTATTAACCTCTATTTATGTTATTTTATTCATCATAGATTCTTATTGGTAACAGTTTTTTTCGAATGGAAATTTTGGGATGGAAAATTTCGAATATCTGCTGACCGATAAAGAAGAAATGAGAGGGAATATAATTTACACTACGTTGAATATAACTTAACACTAAGCACTTAATATATCCAGAGAATTCAAATCTTTCCATGGGCCATATACACCCATTAGAGAACAAATAATATGTCACAAGTAATAATTCTTCGAAGTTAACATGGATCAGCAACAAGTCGATTGAAAATGTCAACATGAAAGAATTAAGCGCTTTCACGGTCACATGCAATAACAACAATAATGAATTATATACGAGGGTGGTTCAAATATTATCGAGACAAACTCTGTAGATGGCGCACATGTATGTTTCGAAGGTAGTGGCTTGAGTATGTGATAGCTGGGTCTCTTACGAACAGTGTGGCATTTATTTTCGTCGGAGCACGTGTTTTACACGTGTGCTACGATCATGAGTGAACGTCAAGTACCGACTGCCGTTGCGCAACGTATTATCATTCGTTCTTTAGTGGGAGAAGACGTTAAAAACACGGATATTTTTGTACGTTTGCAAAAGCAGTTCGGTAGTGAGTGCCTGAGTACGGCTGCCGTGTTTAAATGGGCCAAAGCATTCAAGGATGGCCGCGAAACCGTCGAGAATGAGCCGCATGATCGTCGACCGCGAACCAGCGTCACATCAGACAACATTCCCCGCGTAGAACACCTCATTTTGGAGGAACTTGGGATGAAGGTTCGAGACATTTCGGCTGAAGTCGGCATCAGTATTGATAGTGTAGAGTCTATCATCCACGAACACCTTCAATATCGCAAAATAAAGGCGCGATGGGCTCCTAAACTGTTGAACTTTGTGCAAAAATTAACGCTGTTGGAAGTTTGTCGCCGCTTACTGACGCGATCCGAGGCAGAGAGGGGCGGTTTTTTAACGCGAATCTTCACTACAGACGAAACATGGGTACACTATTACACTCCCGAAATCAAGGTGTCAAGTAAAGAGTGGAGGAAGAAGAAGGAAGGGACGCCAGTCAAAGCGAAGACAACCTGGTCCGCGGGTAAGGTAATGTGTACTGTATTCCGGGACCGGCAGGGCGTGCTGTACGTCGATTTCCTGCGCACTCAACGTACCATCAATGCTGCATACTACTCTAACATACGTGAAACCCGCTTATCGCTCGAAACGGAGGAGCATGGAGCATTCCAGCACGAAGTGCGATTCTCCTCCAGAATAACTCGCCCTCATACCGTGCGTCTCACGCTCGATACAATATTGGAATCAGGGTGAAAGGTACTGGAACACCCCCCTACAGTCCGGATTTATCGCCCTGCGACTACCACATGTTTGGACTACTGAAAGAGGCCCTCGGAAGTCAAAAGTTCAACACCGACGACGAGGTTGAGGGGTTCGTGCTCACATGGCTATCCGAGTTGCCCAAGGAATTTTTCGATACCGGCATCAAAAAACTTCCGGAAAGGTGGACAAAATGTGGAAATAGTCAGGGGAATTGATTGAACAATCTATTTTCAATTTAACAATAAAATATACGAAAAATTAAAGGGCCTAGCTATGGGCTCACCTCCGAGTCCACTCCTAGCAGATATATTTATGTACGAAAAAGAAAATAAAATCATCAATTCAAAATTACCCGTGAATATTCATTTCTGGTAGATAAGTAGACGATATTTTCACGTGTATTTCCGGAACATCCAGAAACTGAGTCAATTTTTGAATATCTTTGATAATATCACCCTAAAATCAAATTCAAATTGAACAAAGAATCAAACAATAGTATTACTTTTTTACACCTCTCGATATCACAGTCGAATAGTAAAATAGAATTCAACGTGTTCACAAAACCCACATCCACTGTATTCCTATTGACTCTAATCATCCATATTCACAAAAAATGTCAGCGCATCTATCGATCATCCATAGAGTTTTCACATAATCCTCTTCAAAAAGTAACCGAGAAGCTGAATTCCAAACAATAAAATCAATATCAGCGAACAACGTTTTCAACCCAAATATAATAGATAATTTAACTCGACAGAAACAATCTAAAATAACTATAAACCAAATTTATCCCATCATATAAACTGAAGAAAACAAAAAATTTATTTCTCTATCGTACTTCGGTAGCATAAGTCAAGAAGTGAGCAATAGTTTTTCAAAATTGGAAGTTAACATTGCTTTCAAAACACAAAATAAATTATCATCCTTATTATTTAATGCAAAGGACCCAACTCCAAACATACACAATTCGGTTTATGAGTTCTCTTGTTCGACGTGCAGCAATAAATATATAGCACAGACGGGACGTTCCTTCAAGACGAGGTTCAACGAACATAAAATGAATTTCATGAAACAAAATTCTACTTTTGCCACTCATTGCTTAGAAAAGGACCATTCTTTTGCGGCAATAGTTAATCTTAAATTCTACAAGTAGAATCAAAAGGAAAGAAACTTGATTATTTAGAATCTGTTGAAATTTTCAAATTAGTTCACAACAAAAATAATGAATGACTGTATGGAATCCAAAATATTGGGGATATTTAAATAAATAACATATTTTTATCAATCTTCTTTGGCGTGCCGACATTTTAATAGTTGTTAGCCGCCCTTTCTTTTTCAACCTGTTTTTATTACCTCTTCTTCCTGTATATGCATAAATACCCTGTTCTACTGGTTAAGTCTTCAGTTGTCTTAAGATGGGATAGTTAATTCCCCAAACTCCAGTCACAATTAAATGTGTAAGATATAATTTTATTGGTAGTAAAACATAGTAATTTCGACAACTTGTTTTTATAATAACGTGTATGGACACAAACAGAAATATTGACCCATCAACATCACTCAGTGTAACATTTTCTTATAAATAAACAATGAGAAATTTGCCTCCGGATTTCAAGATATTCAGTGGAATTCCTTAGCTTCCTAATACTAAAAATAACGCCTTCACATATAGGAATTATACTGCTGCTACTTCTGGACCACCTTTACGTCGTTATCCCTTCTCAAAACGACCAACAAAGCTTTATTCACTCTCTCTTTTCTTCATCTTCCCCGCACAAGTTCTCTAATTAGACACTTTCCGAACTGAATATTCTTCCTAGAACTGACAGAAACTACTTATTCTCATTCTGGCTCTCCCCTTTCCGGACTGCTAAGACCCCGGAATCGTGCCGAACGACATGCGGAAAATAATGAATCAGTTTGGATGCACACGCGCTGGGGAAAATGATCTTAATACCCTGCCGGCAGTCTGCGACGTTTGTCTTTATTTGCATCATTAAAAGCAGAAGCATATCGATTTTCCTAACGCGAAGATTTGCAGAGTATTCCTGAAAATGAATTGTTGGAAAACCTTCGATCGTTTGAAAGTAGTTCTTGTTACAGGGTAACAAGAAAAACCTGGGACAAACTTTTTTTATTTTAACATTATTAAACAAAAGAAATTAAACAAAACAACAACGAATAATAATAACATAAACATTTGGTAATAATATATATTCAAACGGTTTCGAAGTGGCTTCCTCTGGCGGCGATACATAGCTTCAGACGCTTCTTGAAATTTTAGGCAATGGCCGTAGTTCTTCGGGCGTTAATCGGTCCCATTCCCGGCACAGGGATTGCTTCAGCGACTCCAAAGTTTTGTGGTGCCCTGAGCTCCAAAATCGACCACACGCTGTAGTCCATTGGGTTGAGATCCGGCGAGTAGGGCGGCCATTCTGCAGATTTGATGAAAGCCGGAAAATGGGTGTTACACTATTCTTGCGTCATTTTCGCTTCGTGAGCCGGAGCGGAGTCCTGTTGAAAAGTCCAATGCGTGTCGCCGAAGTACTACGGCCTCCAGAAAGTCGCAGCGGTAGACTTCTTGATTGATTTTGGTCCCTTGATCAACGAAAACCAAGAATGTTTTGCCGCTGGCGCAAATTCCGCCCCAGACGTACCGGGAGCCTTTGCAGACCAGACTCTGTCGTTTCGGTGGTTGTGGGATTGCTCTACGATGAAAAGCTTCTCGTCTGTGAAGAGAATGCCCACCCATTGCTGACCGGCGGCAAGACGAAGGAGTTGAAGCTTGTATGGCTTGAGGTTGAGCTCCTTGTTGGACATTTGACGAAAGAATTCACGGTTGATACCGGTCTCACCTGCTATTTTTTTCATGAATAACCTCGGATTTCGATTGACTCGCTTCTTGAAGATGTTGCGATTGCTAGGCGTATTGTTTGTCCAGGCACATTGAGCAGACGAACAATTTCGCGTTGACGCTTACCTTGATGACAGCTCCAAAAGTGCACCACATTTGTTTGAAATTTTAACACTCTGCAAAATAAAATAATATCAAACTGAAAATTCACATATTAGTACAAGAAAGTGTAGAGAATATAATAGAATAAAATTATTTGGCTGCGCTAAAATACTTTTGTTCCAGAACACAGTAAAATTTTTTCTTGTCACCCTGTATAGACATACAGAACTATCAACAAGTATGAGCGGCAGTTAAACAATGAATAATCTTATTTAAATATTTTAATATTCGCCTGCTACATATTTAATTTCAAAAAATTATATATAATAATTATAACTTCAGGAATTAAATTAAATGAATGTCATATAAGTACCACTTATATCAAACGACATATAAAATAAACATTCATTATAAGACATCCAAATGATATAACAAAATCCAATAAATAAAATTGTTAACCAATATCATATAAATTATATATTTTAAGTAGACAAAATTTTGTTTCTGCTTATCAATCTTGTGAAAACAGATATCTTTCAAAAATATTTAACATAATCTTAAAAAACATTTTTGAAAGATATCTGTTTTCATAAGATTTGATGAGCAGAAACAAAATTTTGTCTACTTAAAATATTTAATTTATTGGTTAACAATTTTTATTTATTGGATTTTGTTATATCATTTGGATGTCTTATAATGAATGTTTATTTTATATGTCGTTTGATTTAAGCGATACTTATATTTAATTCCTGAAGTTATGATTAAATATAATTTTTTGAAATTAAATATGCAGAAGGCTAATATTTAAATAATTTTATATACCTTCTATCAAGTATAAACCCCTATTTATGTTATTTTATTCATAATATATAATTATTTGGTTTCCATAACATTCTTTATACAGTTAGTCCTTGTGCTATAATAGAGGCCGTTAAATTGCCTTTCAATCTTTTATATCAACGGTAAACCACAGATTATTTATTTGAGTTAACATTACACTCCATTTAAATTTTCAGTATTCATTTACCAGAAGCTTTCTGAATGGTTAAAAGATGGGAAAATATTTTTGTTGATTGATGTTATATATTATTGAATATGAATATAATTGAGTACTGACGAAGCAGTCTCTCTTAAAACTTGTTTTTTATAATGTTTTTACATATGTATCTTGAGATTTTATAGAAAAAAGTTAGTTAGATATCCAATAATATTGAATATTCTTAGTAAGATAGTTTTATGATGAAATTATTAAGATTATGTTAAATATTTTTGAAAGATATCTGTTTTCATAAGATTGATGAGCAGAAACAAAAAAACAAAATTTTGTCCACTTAAAATATTCAATTTATAGGATTTTGGTCAACAACTTTCATTTATTGGATTTTGTTATATCATTTGGATGTCTTGTAATGAATGTATATTTTATATGTCATATAAGTGGTACTTATATGACATTAATTTAATTCCTGAAGTTATAAATATAAAATATAATTTTTTGAAATTAAATATGTAGAAGACTAATATTGAAATATTTAAATAATTTTATGTCCTTGCTATCAAGTATAAACCCCTATTTATTTTAGAATAAATGATCAAAAGAAAACAAATACTGACCGCAATCGTCCAGAGCCATCATCCAAGACAAGCTTGTTTCGATTGGATATTTAGAAATAACAAATTCCATCGCCAAAAAATGTTCCACATAGAATTTAAAAAGGTCTTCTTTATTTTTCTCTTGAATAATAATAGATTGGGGAAAAATTCATTATTTTTGCGTGAACTTCAACAATTTCTTCAACATCTTTTAGATTGTCCGAAATGGGTCAAATATGCACCGTTTTATTCTATAATTTGTTGCCATTTTAGAGGTAGCTTCATAATGCCTCTCGCATAGAAGTCTTGGTCCTTATTGATGCTAGGTTCTCATATTCAGCTGCTGGGTGAATATATGACTTCTAACATGACGGTAACCTTGAATTATTTTTGTGATTTTATCGACATTTTCGACGACGGACCTGCCTGTGCGAGGTGCATTTTTAAAATCAAAAATACCTGAACGGAATCTAAATTATACGTGATTAGCTGTTACAGTATCTGGATCATAAACACCATTTACAATATCAGCCACCAGACTAGCATTTTCGCTTTATCAAAGAAAACAGTAAACCGAATGTTGTCTTTGTTGACTTCCATTTTTAACCCTCAACTGCTATAGTTATTTTATATAACGTGTCTTATATGGTGGGGTCATTTCTAACCCCAAATTCAAACTTTGTCTAAAAATAAGAATTCTCCATTTTTATTGGATTTTTATGGGTTTACTGAAATTTGTCTGTTGAGTTGAAATACATTTTCATTCGTCAAAGAATACAAAAAAATAACCAAAATTCTTCAAAAAATTTTGCTTCATTTCTACACACCCTATATGAAATTTCAGATGTATTTGGTATAAAACACTGCTGGTCCTTGACTGTTAAAGAATAACACTGAAACGTGAGAGATTTCATTATAATTTCTTTCAAAAGAACTGCAAACTATCTTTTGAGGATCTGTTCCTGTTTGCTCTTCATACAGTACGTTTTTTGGGTAGAATCTTCTTTACAAATATTTCTTTGACTCGTACAGCATGTAGAGGTGCATTTCCTGTCCAGTTTAATTTATTTATTTATTGGTTCCGGGATACAAACACGTGAATTCTACCAGGTTTTCATATTGGCATGTGAGCATGGCTCTTTCACCAAGTGACTACTCAGCAGTCTCCACAGTCCGCCCCTAGAGGCAGAAAGTGTGATAAGGATTACGCCATATCATCGCGCGAAGCGAAAACCCCTCCGAAGAGATGAACCCACCAGCTTCCTGTTTGGGCCTCGGCTCGAAAGCCAAAACCGTCTGAATGGTAGCAGCGAAGCACTTTTCAACCTCTACTGGCTCTGCAGGTCAGTACCCGAGTTGGCTTGTGACGCAACTCAATCGCCGGGAGGGGTTCTTATCCAAGCACCCGAACGCAGTCCCATGAACTAAGATAAATCCAAGATTGATGTCTCAATGATCCTGGTACGACCACCGTCAACACGGCCTGTACGTTATGACCCACGACACCATGTGAGGTCTTTTGATTGATCCTGGTATCAAGAACTAACGGCTAAGCCATTTTGTCGAGATCCACAAACCCTAAAAAATTACGCATTGATCCGGGTTCAGGACAAGGCCAGTCGAACCGTCAAGTCCCGCTAAACCCTGAGTCATTTCATGAGAATATCCCGAACATGGGGGTCTGCGAACAGATAAATGATACCTCCCTAGTCCAGCATGCGGACTTTCAACCATTGCCCCCTCGAGTCCAACACCAAAGAGGTGGCAATCCGGAGACTCATACTGTGATAGGGTAGAGTACGCTAGTTTTAAGGGAGAATTCCTATGCGACAGACTCCCTGTCACTGAATTAATCAGCCGGCTCAGCCCTCCATTCTACCGGAACGGCAAAACTAGGGCCCCATTCGGAGATCTTCGACCACACAGATCCAGTGACTGGCGCGAATGGCATTACGTTAGGCATCGAGACTTAACCCTTCATTTCGTCGGGACGAAACTAGGGTACTAGTGAAGACAAGCGCCCCCATCCCGTCAAGATCTAATGCCTGGGGGGCGCCGGGATACAGATAGACAGAAGTCCACGATAGTATCCACATCGGGTTTGTGTTCTGTGTAGGCTTTGTTCTCTTTCCTGCCGCCACTTTAGGAACAGCACTGTTAATTGTTCATCTAACAGCGAATGGTTGGACGGTCCTCGAAATCAGAACATTTCTCTCCTGGCCCGCGGTTCGAACTCTCAACCTCACGATTATGAGTCCGATGTCTAAGCCACAAGACTACCGCCGCGGTATTATTGGTCAAATGTAGCATCTGTGACGTTTTCACGATTGATATGGCTGTTCTGATTAATTATTTTCCTGATCCTGATTGGATTTTGCCCAGTTCTTGTAGTCTTGGAAATATTGGCTCTAATTTTGTTGATTCCTATAAGAGTTGGTTTGGAGGATTATGCAACGAGTTATTAGGGTATCTTATTTTGGTAATTTTTATCATACTTTTTCTTTCGGCTACTTCTAAATTGGTGAGCGTTGATCTAAAAGAGACCAGAAAAATCGTATATCCGTTCTCCAGAAGGTACCTACATATCATCTTCTAAATTGAAATAGCAATCATCACACTGATGCCCAAGTTTTTATAAGTGTGTTATCTGAAATAATCCGCTCGTGTAATGGCTGATGTTTTTTGGAATCTTGTGTGTTTCTCTTGAAGCTGAGCTTGTTCTCTATGTGTATTCTGGAGTACTTGCAGATTTTCATAGGGTTTATTGTGTTGTTGTTTATTTTAATACACGTAGAATTGGTATTAATTTTGTGATTGGATAAGACAAGCTTTGATTTTGCTGGGTTGGGCTGTAATCATTAACGTTGCGTCCATGCAACTGTCACGTTTGCAAGTGTTGCAGCCTCTCCAGAATTTGAGATGTTGTGTTGCTATGTGTAATTATTGTTGTTTCGTCGAAAAACTAAAATAACTAATTTAAATGCTTGTTTATCTATGCAGTGCCCTATTGACTTCGAAAAAATATTCATTAGTTTTTAATTTATAGCTGATCAAAAATGCAAATTTCAAATTCAACTAGTATTCAGAGGAAACATGCTCGAAAACAAACTTATTGTATTAAAAAAACTATCATAAACCTATTTTCGAAAAACTACCTTCATAATTCTCGATATTGGACTAGTTTGCAGCTTCTGGATAGACATAATGAATCGTCTTTCACTAAAGCAAACTCCACATGATCGATAGATCTAAAACCTATAACTTTTCCAGTTATTCGATGAAAAATGCACCAATTTCCAACCGCCTTCCTTTCGCCATACAAATTGAGTAAAATAATAAAAGTGTCATGTAAAATGAATGAAACGGAAGGACGATGCAGCGTGGGGCGAAAAGTTTCCGCGATGAAAATTCCCTGCGGCAATATATCTAAGGCGAAGCATCCCTAAATATCTTGCGGTCTAGGCCACCTGCGCTCGTGGTATAATAATCATGTCACATAAAACAGAAAAATATCGAAAATTCGGTTCTCCCCTTAGGTTCCCTGCAGGGCCACGCCACTTTCGCTTATTAACATATCTTCACCGGGGGAGGGAGTCTGGGCTGGTTGGAAATTAGTGAGATGTATTTTTGCCGAAAAAAGTTAACGATAAAACGAAATTGCTTGTCCGACTCAGCAGTGGTAAATAAAAATACATTCGATGAAAACTAGGGGTGATTTTAATAATAATAATAACGACAATATATATTGTCATGGAATTTACAGTTAAATTAAATAATTATACAAATGTATTGAGGAAAAGACTCACCGTTGTGTATAAGTTGACTCGTTCGAGTGTAATCAAGCCAAAATTAATTAAATAATATCCATTCTGATAGAAATATTAATGATTCAATTCATAAAAATACTCACAAGCCAAAATTACGAAGAAAAAACATATTTGGAGTACATAACCACTAGTCGAGTGAAAAATCTTTGAACGGTGATAAAAAATCAGTAAATTTGTTGAAAATATTTTTATAGAATTCGCAGGGAGATTGCAATTCACAATTATTCAGTGTAAAGTCTGCCAAAGTTGCAAGAAATAGAAGTAATTTGAATTTAGATATCTAATTTGAAATTGAAGAAGAAATTGTTGAAAATATTTGTTACTATTATGAATAATAAATAAACTTTGATGAAATTAAGGACAAAGAACAAGCTAAATTAAATATAACTCACCAAAATAGTGTATATAAGGTAAATTAATAAAAAATCAATTTATTCAATGAAAGAACGTCAGAAATTTTGAAATTATTAAAATAAAGAGATATCCTTGAAGATGTTTATGCATTGATAAACTTGTAATAGTATATAAGCTAAAGAAATTTAATCAATTTTATAAGTAGAATTACGTAATTTATAAGTTCTAAGCATTAGAAGTAAAATTTTGGTAAAATTTGACACTTGAAATACTTTACGGATGAAAACAAGACTTTCACTGTTGTGTTTAACATGGAATTAATATCAATATCTAGATAAAAATTCAGGTTAATTATTCAAAATAATTTTAAACCTAGAAATAGTGTATATTTTGTAAAATCAGTGAAAGCATCTTTTTCCAATAATTTGACAAAGCTAATAAGCTTTCGAATTTAACTTTTCGAGAAAACTATAAAAGGACGAAACAAGAGGAAATTAGTATTTAAATACTCCATAGCACGAACACGTCGCTGTGATTAAAGATTTTTCTCTCTTCATAATCCAGTTCCAAAACCTAAAAAGAAATTAATATTATTATTATTGTGAATGGAAATGTGACCAACTAATACATTACCTGAGTGTTGTGAATGGAAATATCCTACATATAAATCAAGTATTCAATAATTTAGAACCAAAAGAAGCAATCAACAAAGTGGGCTGGTAAATTCGAACATTTCATAAAAATTCTCAAAGAACCAGAACAAATTCCTGAAATAGAGCAAAGCCAACATAAAAGGAACATTGATAATGGATGATTAAACTTACCAAAGGTAGAAATAAGTTTATTTAAGTAAAAACTTCAATATCAAATCAAATCATTGATTGTTCACGTTAGTATTACCATATTTCTAGATAAGGATAGGTTAGAACATATATAAAGCTTTGAATTAGATTAGTATATTATTCACAGATTTTTATATTTCAAATTACTTTGATTCAATATATATTTTAAAATTTAACCTATTAAATTGCAAATAACCCTCCTTAGTAAATCAAATCAAAATTAATGATATTTCAATTTCAATTATTTAACGACAAAATTATAATTTTAAGAGCTAGCTGGTGAACACACAAATCATTCACTTAGATACAAGGGTGATTCAACAAGTAATCATACTGAAAACTTATAAAAGTATATTCCATAATTAAGCTAACCCATTTAATAGTAAACTTTGCTGATTAATTCTTGATAAATAATGAATAATAATAAAAATCATATATTTATTTCATAATATATATATATATATATATATATATATATATATATATATGTATATATATATATATATATATTGTAAATGAATGATTAATGAGCCTAATCCCAATGATAGCTCATATCTAGAATAGGTGAATTTCCAGCACTCCACTGTGAAGTATCGAATTAATATTAATAATAATAAATGATCGTTGAGAAGTTCTCAAAAGATATCGGTATGACTTTCGGCCTAGAAAAAAGAAGGACAATACACGTGGAAAACGGGAAGATCAAGATAGGAAGTGTTGAACTCACAGACGGAGGCCTGATAGAGTTGGTCGAACAAGAAGACATGTTGAAGTACCTGGACTATCAACAGGCAAGAACAATCGACAACAGAAAGATCAGAGACAACATTAAAAAGAATACATAAGCAGAGTGAACAAAATGTGCAAAACCAAACTGAACAGCCGAAACACATGGGCTATCTCCATCCTAACCTACTCCTTTGGGGTAATAAACTGGACAAAAACGAAACCTTACAACATCACAAGGAAAACTAGGACAACGCTAACAGCACACAGAATACACCATCCCAAAGCTAGCAAACTGATTATGACAATACCAAGGAAAGAAGGAAGCCAACGATTGATAGATATCAAGAACCTACACAACAAACAAATCAAATTGCTGAGAAAATACTTCCACGGTAGAAAAGAAACCTTACCTCTACACCAACTCGCATGCCAAAAACCAAAAACCACCATTGAACCTATCCAGGGAAGAAACATAAAGAAACGAGACCATAGTGAGAACAGAAGAGAAGCGCTAAGAGTGGAGAAGCAAGGAGCTCCATGGAAGGCATCCGCACGATCTCGACCAACCACACGTCAAACGAATGGCTGAGAGTGGGCGAAATATTCCCAGAAACGGAGGGCTTTCTGCTAGCCATCCAAGATCAGGTGATACATACTAAAAACTACCAGACGACAAATGTAGGAAATGCAAGAAGAAACTGGAAACATATAAAACACATCATGGCAGCATGCAGCATGTTATCATCACAACCAAGTCACAGCTATCATCCACCAGGAATAATGCCACAAGCTGGCAATGCTAAGCGAAACACGCAAAACTCCCTACTATGAATACGAACCAAAAGCAGTAACACAAAAAGACCACCTCACAGTGTATTACGACCGATCCATCATCACAGAAGGAACCATCATCTGTAACAAACCAGGCATAGTACAGACAGACAGAAGACAGAAGAAAGCCTTCATAATAGATTCAGCCGTCCCTAACAGACACAACCTAATGAACACCATAGCAGAAAAGAAAAGGAAATACACCGACCTTGCAGACGAAATAAAGAACCTATGTAATCTCAACAAAGTGACCGTTGTACCCATCGTCCTCTCCGCCACTGGAGTCATCCCAAAAGACCTACATAGAAGCTTCGACACCCTGGCACTAAACTACAACCTCTTTCATCTCCTGCAAAAATCGGCTGTACTGAATACAGTCCGAATTGACAGGAGATTCTTGAGTCAAGAATAAACGAGAGTGCTTGGTAACCAACCTGTACCTCGTTTAAGAGAATATAGACAAAGGATCAACCTGAGAAGAACAGGATAATAGTAGTCTTTTAGTGAAAGAGAAAAAAACAAATTCTTCACAAACAGGCGATATTTAGCTTCAAAGCTATTCTCACATACAGGTAACGAAAATAATTTTCGGAATATAAAATTCACCCTGTATTTATAAGAGAACCTATTATTGCAGTCGCTCAACACAAGAATAACTTCATTCTACGTTATTAACTGTAACTAATATTCAACTGGATGGCTGTTTGAATCTTCCCCCACCCTTTCGCACTGCCTAGCATTCTGCTGCAACCTTAACTCGGACTCTACTTCGTCAGCACAGAAATATTAGACAGAGGGTGTGCGTATGTCTTACTGGTTGAGTGACTGTTTACGACATTCCTAAGCAAGTAAGAAATTTATTTGTTGCAATAAATGGAACAAATGATTTCTCTTGTGAAAAAAATTGTTTAAATTTTTTTCTGTAACGACTTTGAGAATAAAATAAATTCCGCGAACATAAAATAAGTTATGATAGAATAAAATAAATTTCACAGACATAAATAAATAAACGACTTTGAGAATAAAATAAATTCCGCGAACAGAAATAAATTCTGATAAAATAAAATAAATTCGAAAAACTATAAGAGATCCACTAACTTCCGAACAGAAACTCATAAATTCAATATATTAAGGGTTCAGATAATCCTCCTTGTTGAGCTGAATAATAGCTAAATCTATCATACAGAGATAATCTCATATCTCTGAGTAAATTTGTCTCAATGTTGCCACTATATTGAATAATTTTCATCCTTAATTAATCAAGCCACTAAGAAAATGTTGTAGCGATTTGAATAAATGGAAATCCGAGGATGCGATATCGGGTGAGTAAGGCAGTACCTTTCACTCCAAGTTCGTCTTGCACTTTGCGGTCTTGCATTGTCGTGTTGCAGAATGACGCCTTTTCTGTTGACAATCACCGGATTCTTTCCGATCAAAGATAGGTTCACTCGATCCAATTGTTCACATAAAGATCTGCATTAACAGTTTATTCAGGTTTCAGCACTTCAAAATGAACAATTCCGCGTATATTCCACTAAACACATAGATGCGTCTTTTTGGAATGTAAACCTGGCTTTGCAACACTTCGTGGTGATTCATTTGGAGTGAGCCTCTCACTTTTACGTTCTGGATTATCATAATAGACCCATTTTTCGTCTCCTGTGATCAAGCGATCCAAAAAAGTTTCTATATGATGCCGTTGAAGCATGTGATCGTTATCTTCGATCGAAGCCGTCGATGGGCGACCACTTCACGACCGTCCTTGAAGGCTCTGTACCACTGATATGCACGAGTTTTCGATAGAGCATTATCACCAAAGGCCTTTTGCAACATTTTCAATGCATCGGCACACGAAAATTCATTTGCAACACATAACTTTAAACAAATTCTTTGCTCAACGTAATCACCCATAGTAAAAATCGGCACGCACTCTGACACCGACTGACTTAATCAGCTGTTGCAAACACACTAGTTGACAGATCCCGCTCAAGCTTGGCATAGTAATTAAGGACAGTGGTACCAACCTAGGAAAAAAAATGTTTACCTGCCTCATTGCCCCGCCAGATTTAAATCGATAATTCCCGGTACTTTCTTGATAGAATGTATATTTGCTTCCATTTCTGCCCTCAGAATGTCGTTCTCTAATATTGTTGGTCTTTCTCGAAAGGATTCAGTGAGATCAAAATTATCAGATCTGAACCTAGAGAACCATCTTTGGCTTTTACGAACGTCTACCACACTTGGATAAAATCGTAAATGTTTTGGCCGCAACTGTTGCGTCACTACCCTTGCGAAACTGAAAAAGCATACAATGCCGGATATGCCTTCTGGTATTTGGCTGGCCATTTCACCCCAAATTGCAAAAAAGTCTAATATTTAATTATTTAGTGAACAAGTCACAATAACCTCAAAATGTCTTTGACACTTCTTCAAAGTACACAACGCGCTGACAAATGACAATCTAATATTGACATGCGCAGAAACGTTACGTTTCCGTTAGTCCCCCTATCATTAAAGTCACCAGCAAGTTTGTGGTGCGAATATTCCATGTTGAAGTCAGCGCTATTTATTGAAGATAATACTGTTATTTCGAAATTTCCAAAATTTTGTTAACTTTAAGTTTGAAAATTGTGCCATTAATATTAATAAAATATGAAGTTCTGATTCACTTTTTTCAATCAAATCAATGTCGTAACAGACTACTTACTATGTCATTAGTGGAAAAAAGACATTGTAATTCTACTGTTTTATTATACGTATAGATTTTGGGTTTCATTGACACATTCCCGATACATTTTTCACGCTAATATCACCTGCATTCAAGCTTAAGTTTGAATTTATGTTTCTTGAAAAAACTTATTTCACGCGTATACAATTCTTAATGCATTCTTAAAGGGTGATACGAACTATTACACTGGTTGACAAGATTTTTTTAACACAAAGCAAATCTTAATTTTTTTATGAAAATACCCTTCTAATAATAGGAAAAATATTCCTAAAGCCCTAACATGTACACCACTTTTCAATAGCTCAATAAGGCCATTTTACATTAGCAAGTACTCAATTTTATGAAGGGACGGTTAAAATGGATGCATTTTATAACAGGAAAAATACCTCAACTGTGTTGTTTACAATATAAGACATAAAATTATCGGTCTTCTGTTGAGTTTCGAAGTGAGTGGTTCCCTGTGTGTAGGTAAGAAAGTGTTTCAAGGGTGAAAATTTCGAAACAGACAAGCAGCAGTTGCAAAATCTCTCCTGACAAATTTTTTTATATTTGTGGAGAATTTTTGGTGACTTCACAAGCCAGGCCATTTTCTCAAAATGTTAAAAAAGCCTACTGCCAATATTTTAGTGTTTTAATTGGAGATCATGACAATCAGTGGGCTCGCCATGTGTGCTGTGTTAGTTGTAGCGTATCACTGCTGCAGTGGATGAATGGGAAGAGAAAAAGCATGCCTTTTGCAGTCCCTATGGTATGGCGCGAACCTACTAATAATTGAGGCGATTGCTATTTTTGCCTCACAAAGACTGAAGGTTATTTCAAAAAGGAAAAGCAGAAGATCGACCATCCAAATTTGCAGTCTGCAATACGACCTATTTTTTCCTCATAATACAGATTTACTAATTTTTAAAAAAATGCTCCCTTTTCTGCATTCTACAGTATGGAAAATTCGTTGTGTGCATGTATATTGATAGTTTAATACAGGAAATTGATATTGAGCATTTCCCCTCTGAATGGTGTTTATTTATAGATTCGTCTAAATACTGTTCAAAACCTGTGTTGTTG
The DNA here is from genome assembly GCA_034642435.1 of Megalocaria dilatata. Classification (NCBI taxonomy): domain Eukaryota; kingdom Metazoa; phylum Arthropoda; class Insecta; order Coleoptera; family Coccinellidae; genus Megalocaria; species Megalocaria dilatata. The sequence goes on from CM067858.1 coordinate 29,637,180, forward strand.
CATAATGGAAATTTGAACCCTCTATACCAGTTGACCATTCAGCGATAATGAAAGAAACGTATGAAAATATCCGCACTTCTTTGGATAGAATAAACTACAACACGTATTAATGGCAGATATGTGGGGACTTAAAAGTTATAGGAATTTTAGTGGGACTTAGTAGGATTTGCAAAATATTGCTGTTTTCTTTGTCTATGGGACAGCCGTGCAGTAAATCAGCATTATATAACAAAAATTTGGCCAGAAAGAAGTGTATTTCAACCAGGATCTCAAAATGTTAAGTTCAGATCTCTTGTAGACCCCAAAAATGTCCTTCTATCTCCTGTTCACATTAAAACTGATGGGCTGATGAAAAACTTTGTGAAGGCTACGTATAAAGATGGTGATGGATTCAAATACTTAAAACAAGTCTTTCTCAAGTTCAGTGATGCTAAAGGAAAGGAAGGCATTTTTATGGGACCACAAATCAGAAAATTGCTGGACGACGTTAATTTTACAGAGAAGCTTACTAGGCAGAAACTCAGAGCATGAAACTCATTAGTTAGTGTAGCAAGAGGATTTTTGGGCAACAATATGGAAGCAAACTACCAATAGTTAGAATGAACTATTATACATTCTGTCAAGAAAGTACCGGGAATTATCGATTTAAATCTGGCAGGGCAATGAGGCAGGTAAATTTTTTTTTCCTAGGTTGGTACCACTGTCCTTAATTACTATGCCAAGCTTGAGCGGGATCTGTCAACTAGTGTGTTTGCAACAGCTGATTAAGTCAGTCGATGTCAGAGTGCGTGCCGATTTTTACTATGGGTGATTACGTTGAGCAAAGAATTTGTTTAAAGTTTTCTGTTGCAAATGAATTTTCGTGTGCCGATGCATTGAAAAAGTTGCAAAAGGCCTTTGGTGATAATGCTCTATCGAAAACTCGTGCATATCAGTGGTACAGAGCCTTCAAGGACGGTCGTGAAGTGGTCGCCCATCGGCAGCTTCGATCGAAGATAACGTCGATAAAATTAAGGAAAGGGTGCTGGAAAACCGTCGTACCAGCTTGAGAGAGATAGCACATGATCTTAAGATATCCCACGAGTCCGCACGTACGATTTTGATTGATATTTTGGGCATGAGAATGGTGGCCGCTCGACTCGTACCGAAAGACCTGAATTTTCTTCAAAAACGTCATCGCGAACAGGTTGCTTCAGACATGCTGGATCGCTGTAATTCCGATTCTACATTCATGGAACGCATTATAACTGGTGATGAGACCTGGGTCTACGAGTACGATATGCAAACAAGCCAGCAATCATCGGAATGGGTAGCAAAAAATGAGCCGAAACAGAAAAAACCACGCCAAAGCCGCTCGAAAATGAAGGTGATGCTCATTGTTCGATATCCGTGGCGTGGTGCACTACGAATTCGTTCCAGAGGGTCAGACGGTAAACAAGGAGTATTACCTAGGCGTTATGAAACGTTTGCGTGAGCGTATCCGTAAGAAGCGTCCAAATTTGTGGGCGAACAACTCATGGATTTTGCATGACGATAACGCGCCTTCTCACCGAGCTACGATTGTGACTGACTTTCTGGCCAAAAACTCATCAAACGTGCTTCAGCAACCACCGTATTCGCCGGATTTGGCTCCCTGCGACTTTTTCCTCTTCCCAAAACTAAAATTGCCCCTTCGTGGCACCCGTTTTGAGTCGATTGAAGCCATAAAACAAAATTCGGCGCGAGAGCTAAAGTCCATCCCGGAAAGCGCCTATAAAAAATGTTTCGATAATTGGAAGTGCCGTTGGCATAGATGTATTGGAACAAATGGAGCCTATTTTGAAGGCGACCCAATAAATTTTGACGATTAAATGTAAAAATGTTGTTTTAATTGAAAATTCCCGGTACTTTCTTGACAGAGTAGTATACCTACAAATCGCTTGGTGTCCGAATTCATTTCCTCCATTCACATCTATCATTTTTCCCGGAAAAGGAGCTGTAAATGATAAGTGAAAGATTTCATCAAGATATAAGGACAATGGAAATTCGCCGTCAAGGACGATGGGATTCAACTATAATGGGTGATTACTGCTGGTTTTTGAAGAGAGAAGATTTGACCCTTCATAATAGGAAAAAAAGAATTTAATTAGTATTTCAAGTCAATATTTTTAATCTTTGTGTTTTTCTTAAATGTAAGGTACGTTTAGTAGGTGTAAAACTAAATGAAGTCAACACATACGCTTAAAAAATTCTGAAATCATTTTTTTCAATACAGATCACATAATGTAATATTAAATGTGGTTTTATAAATGTAACAATGAAACCTTACGTGATACAACTTTTTTTCTCATTTTCGTATTTGGATACGTCCATTCTACCATAATATGCTATTCAGCTTTATGTTACAACCAAAAAAAATTTTGTTGTCGGCTAGTGTTATTAATAGTGATCCAATCATGGTACGAAAGGGAGGCATTGTCATTTTCATAAAAAATACTGTTATCAAATATCTATCGATGATGTTTATGCGTTCAATAAAACCACCCCATACGCAATAATCGGAAATGCCGCACACGATATCTATCAGGATGCCAAAGGACGAAAAAACATTGATATCCAAATGTGGAGGAGCGAAGAGGGCAACAATATAGGATAGCCTTAGGCTGCTTGGGGAGAGACATTTTTATGTTGCAATTTTCCACCCCTAGAGCTTTGCAGTTGTTATCGAAGATGAGGACCGGTCAGAGGTTAAGTAAGTCTTATCATTACGTTTTTTCCCTCCGGCCACCATTTGTATTCGGAAAAAGGGAAAATGTTGACGTATGAATATTACGGACTTTCCTTAGTTGACAGGAGTGACGAAGTATTTGTCGTAATGAGGAAAATCTTATAGAATGATTTATAGGAATAATTTTGTGCATTTTTTTCATTTCGTCCTTGCTCCTTACTGAAGAGATTTTGGGTACGAATTTATCAGGTTCTTTCTCTGGAGAGTATGCTACATATTCTTCAAGAAGGAAAATAAAAAAACATTTGAATGGAGTCTAATGTGGCTCGAAATATTTCTGTGGTTTACCATTGATCTTAAAGATTTAAAGGCAATTTAACTGCCTCTGCACAAGGACAATCTGTACAAAAAATGTTGAGGAAACCAAATAATTATATATTATGAATAAAATAAAATGAACTGAGGTTTATACTTGATAGAAGGTATATAATAAAATTATTGAAATATTTTAATATTTAACAGAGATACAGATATGTTAGCCTTCTACATAATGAATGAATGTTTATTTTATATGTTGTTTGATATACATTCTGTCAAGAAAGTACCGGGAATTATCGATTTAAATCTGGCGGGGCAATGAGGCAGGTAAAATTTCGTCGGCTTCGTCATTAGAGAAAATGATATTGCCTGCAGAAGCAGTCAAAACTGATGGGTAACACTATCTGAAAATTCCGGTTTCTTACTTCTACAACTGGTAGACTTCTATAAGGTGCAACTTTAAATGAAATTAAGTTGTTAACTGACGAGTATTGAAATAAACATTCTGTCAAGAAAGTACCGGGAATTATCGATTTAAATCTGGCGGGGCAATGAGGCAGGTGAAATTTTTTTTCCTAGGTTGGTACCACTGTTCTTAATTACTATGCCAAGCTTGAGCTTGGTGTGTTTGCAACAGCTGATTAAGTCAGTCGATGTCAGAGTGCGTGCCGATTTTTACTATGGGTGATTACGTTGAGCAAAGAATTTGTTTAAAGTTTTGTGTTACAAATGAATTTTCGTGTGCCGATGCATTGAAAATGTTGCAAAAGGCCTTTGGTGATAATGCTCTATCGAAAACTCGTGCATATCGGTAGTACAGAGCCTTCAAGGACGGTCGTGAAGTGGTTGCCCATCGACGGCTTCGATCGAAGATAACGTCGATAAAATTAAGGAAAGGGTACTGGAAAACCGTCGTACCAGCTTGAGAGAGATAGCACATGATCTTAAGATATCCCACGAGTCCGCACGTACGATTTTGATTGATATTTTGGGCATGAGAAAGGTGGCCGCACGACTCGTACCGAAAGACCTGAATTTTCTTCAAAAACGTCATCGCGAACAGGTAGCTTCAGACATGCTGGATCGCTGTAATTCCGATTTTACATTCAAGGAACGCATTATAACTAGTGATGAGAGCTGGGTCTACGAGTACGATATGCAAACAAGCCAGCAATCATCGGAATGGGTGGTAAAAAATGAGTCGAAACCGAAAAAACCACGCCAAAGCCGCTCGAAAATGAAGGTGATGCTCATTGCTTTCTTCGATATCCGTGGCGTGGTGCACTACGAATTCGTTCCAGAGGGTCAGATGGTAAACAAGGAGTATTACCTAGGCGTTATGAAACGTTTGCTTGAGCGTATCCGTAAGAAGCGGCCAAATTTGTGGGTGAACAACTCATGGATTTTGCATGACGATAACGCGCCTTCTCACCGAGCTACGATCGTGACTGACTTTCTCGCCAAAAACTCAACAAACGTGCTTCAGCAACCACCGTATTCGCCGGATTTGGCTCCCTGCGACTTTTTCCTCTTCCCAAAACTAAAATTGCCCCTTCGTGGCAGCCGTTATGAGTCGATTGAAGCCATAAAACAAAATTCGGCGCGAGAGCTAAAGTCCATCCCGGAAAGCGCCTATAAAAAATGTTTCGATAATTGGAAGTGCCGTTGGCATAGATGTATTGGAGCAAATAGAGCCTATTTTGAAGGCGACCCAATAAATTATGACGATTAAACGTAAAAATGTTGTTTTAATTGAAAATTCCCGGTACTTTCTTGACAGAGTAGTAAGTGGTACTTATATGACAATAATTTAATTCCTGATTTATTATATTAAATACAATTTTTTGGAATCAAATATGTAGAAGGCTAACAGAATATATCTGTAAATATTAAAATATTCAAATAATTTTATATACCTCTTATCAAGTATAAACCTCCATTTATTATATTTATAATATATAATTATTTGGTTTCCTTAACATTCTTTATACAGATGGTCCTTGTGCTATAACAGAGGCCGTTTAATTGCCTTTAAATATTTAAGATCATTGGTAAACCACAAAACTATTTCGAGCCATATTAGACTCCATTTAAATGTTCAGTATTCATTTACCAAGAAGCTTTCTGGATTAAAGGTAAGTAAATACTTTTTGTTGATTAATGTTATATTTTATTGAATACGATTGAGTACTGACGAAGCAAAGTCTCTCTTAAAACTTGTTTTTTAATAATGTTTTCACATATCTTGAGATTTTATAAAAACTAACTATTTCATTCCATTAAACAGTAACTTATCTATGATTGTTTCGGTCTTTACTTGACGGAAATTCATCTTGAAAATATGAATAAAAACAATATTCTAATTTCCGCTAATATTTTATTAACACTACAATCGTTACGTCATACCATGACTTCTTCAGGTGAGTATTACAAGATACTAAGTATACCATGAACAAGAACTTCATTTTATAGTACATGGATATAACAAAAATAGAGGGGGTGAAGAGAGTTTTACAATTCTTTTGGGAATCTGAAAAATGGTTCAAAAAAGATTCAGTAACTCCCCTTCGTTGAATCTTTTTTGAACCATTTTTCAGATTTCCAAAAGAATTGTAAAACTCTCTTCACCCCCTCTATTTTTGTTATATCCATGTACTATAAAATGAAGTTCTTGTTCATGGTATACTCAGTATCTTGTAATACTCACCTGAAGAAGTCATGGTATGACGTAACGATCGTAGTGTTAATAAAATATTAGCGGAAATTAGAATATTGTTTTTATTCATATTTTCAAAAAGTAACTTAGTCAGATATCCAATAATATTGAATATTCTAAGTAAGATAGTTTTATAATGAAATTCTTATGATTATGTTAAACATTTTAGAAAGATATTTGTTTTCATAAGAAGAATGAGCAGAAACAAAATTTTATCTACTCAAAATATTTAATTAATAGGATTTCTGTTAACAATTTATATTTATTGGATTTTGTTATATCATTTGGATGTCTTATAATGAATGTTTATTTTATATGTCGTTTGATATAAGTGGTACTTATATGACATTAATTTAATTCCTGAAGTTATAATATTAAATATAATTTTTTGAAATTAAATATGTACAAGACTAACCGAATATATCTTTAAATATTAAAATATTTAAATAACATTAATATGTTATTTAAATATTTTAATATTTAAAGATCGGGTCGTATTTTGTGGTTTGTTGCACCATCTTGCAGGAACCACATCTTTTCCAATTCCATATAGTTAATTTCGGGCCAAAAAAACTGTAATCATTTGGCTATAGCGATGAGAATTGACGGTTTAAGTGACACATTCTTCATTTTCAAATAAGTACGGGCTAATCGCTAAACCAGACCAAATTTCACACTATAAAGTGACTTTTTGTGGATGTAATGGTCTCTCAGCAGTTACATAAGGATTTTCAAAATCCCAAAATTTTCATCCAAACGTTGTTGTTTAAGCACCCAATCGGCATATGTTCTAAGCATTCTATGGTCATCTGGCTTTAGTTCTTGTGTCAAATGAACCTTATTAGAATAGAGATGCAAATCCAGATTCAAAATACGCCATAGCTACTTCATAACAAATGCAACTGTCTACGTCACTATTCCCAAGAATTCTGTCCTTTAAGTCGGAACTCCAGAAAAGCTTTTTGTTATGTTGTTGCTTGTAATATGAACTTTTTTTTGAGACAATAATAATATAAGACAATATTTATTATTAATCAGTAACTGAGAAAGCCCTAAACATGGGCTTGTTTATGAAACAAGACAGTTATGCTTTGAATGCAAGCTACTAATCTGGATTTATTCAAAAAATATTACCTATAAAAGTAATGAATTCCTATACTATCTGAATACAGCAAAAATGTAACAACTAGGGGTAGGTTCGAAGTTCTAAAAAGAATTTGGGTAGAAGAAGTACATATGGCTCATAGATGCCCTTTGTAAAGCGTTTCGGAGTAAAAACCACAATTTTTTGAGTTCATATAAGGAGCACAGAAATATTGGGAATAGTGGCATAGACTTGCTCACGGCCTTGAAAGGTCTTTCAAAATAGAAATAAATAAAAAAATTAAAACTCCTTCCGCCTGAACTTTCACTGTTACCTATGTCCTTCACAGATGATTAGCAGAGGACATACTGATATGTCAGTAAAAGGTCAATAAGTAAGAGACCAATGGGCTAATTATGGGATTTAAGTCATAGGATATGCTGATAAGGCGAAAGGGGTTGAAAATTAAAACTGCTTCTATTTGCACCAAAACCGTTTGAAAATCTTTATAACGAGAATTCAATTGCCAATGGCTCTTTGCTAATAAAATTTCATGCCAGCCTTCCATAAACCACCGGAATGAGGTTAATTCGTGGAATTTGTCTTCCAATTAATACTCTCATTACAACAATAAAATTCAAGACTGAAGTTTGGCTAGACCTTTGTGTTAGTTATTGGCACCAATGAAGTTGGTACCATTATCTGAATAGATTTTCGAAGATTTACCCTTCTCGAAATAAAACTTTGCAAGCACTCAGAAAAGAATCTTTTGTCAGATCAATTGAAACTTCAAGATGAAGAGATTTGTTCTGAAAAAGATAAACAAATATACCCATACTTTCAACGTTTGGTGGCATCAATCCTTACGTTCCTTTAAAATGAAGAGATCAGTGCTATGAACTCCTGTGATATAAAATGTTGGAGTTGAAACTAAACGATTTCGTGGTATATCTTCCTTAAGAGATGAATTGTATTAGCCTCTAATCTTATACATTTAGTAGCGTCGTTAACTATTTTTCTGGCTAATTAATAAAGATGATATTTTTGTTTTGTGGTTTAAAGTATTACTATTTAATTGATATCAAATAAGGTTTTTCTGATTTTACAAATTTTAATTGTTATTTAATATAAAAATTGTTTAGCTATCATAGTAGCATCTTCAGGTAGGAGGTATCTTACATTTTGAATAACTAAATTTGCTTTTAAATCGGTTGCTATTATGTATGTAAGTACAAAAATTTTTATTGCGCACTAAAACCCAAAAAAGGTCTCTGTAAATTCCAGCTCACCTAAATGTGTTTAACAGGGGTGAGTTATTTAAATCTAATTGTTCATTAAGTACTATTCCAATTTTTTTGTATTTATTTATCTCTAGAGACTCTAACAGGCTGAAGGCATAACCTTTAGATTCCATATAAAAAATTTCAAAGCTATAGTTGAAAGTATGTCCGGTTTCTAACCAATGGTTCGAATATGTAGAATTACTTTTGTTATTGAGGAAACTCTTGAAATGTTCACAAATTCTATGTCGGAAAATTCTTCCAGTATGTCCAATGTAAGCTTTTGGGCAATCACCGCAGATTAACTTATAAACTCCCGATTTATCTTCTTTATGTATAATGTCTTTATTATTTCTAATGAATTTACACAGGTTTGAATAAGTTTTAAATGAAGTTCTTAAATCATATTTATTTTTGAGGTATGTAGGAATTTTCTCAAAAATACCTTCAGTATATTTTAAGAAAATATGTTTGAAATGTTCTTTCATATTGGAATATACCATATTTAAAGCTATTTCATTATTTTTATTCATCAATAATTTATATAATAAGAGAAATTGCTATTAATAATGATTATGATTCTACGTTAATAGATAAATTGTTGATGAATAACAATAACAAAATAGCTTCAAATATGGTATATCCGAATGAAAAAGAAAATTTTAAATATACATACTTCCTTAAAATATATCAAAGTTATTTCTAAGAAAATTGCTGCATACCTCAAAAATAAATATGATTTAAGAACTTCATTCAAAACTTATTGAAATCTGAGTAAATTCATTAGAAACTATAAAGACATCACACATAAAGATGATAAATCGCGAGTTCATAAGTTAATCTGCGGTGATTACCCAAAAGTTTACATTAGACAGACTGGAAGAACTTTCCGACATAGAATTTGTGAACATTTGAAGAGTTTCCTCAATAACAAAAGTAATTCCCCATATTCGAACCATTTGTTAGAAACAGAATACTTTCAACCGTAGAAATTTTACATACAGAAAGTAAAAGTTATGCCTTTAACCATAGAGATAAATAAATACAACAAAGTTGGATAATACTTAACGAACAATTAGATTTAAATAACTCACCGCTATTAAACATATTCAGTTAAGCTGGAATTTACAAAGACCTTTTTTGGGTTTTATGCTGAATAAAAAAATTTATACCTACTCTAATATAAATAGCAACCGATTTCGAAAACAAATTTAGTTATTCAAAATGTAAGATACCGCCTACATGAAGTTATAACTGTGATAGCGAAACAATTGTTGTATTAAATAACAATAAAAATTTGTGAAAATCAGAATAACTGTATTCAATTTTATTTAATATGGATTTTCACGAAGTGAAGACTGATTCAATTAAACATATTTATATCTAATATCGAAAGACCTTGTGTCACTTTTCCAAAATTTTCAGAGTTAGATGTCTAATTATAATAATAAAGACAATCCCAACTATATATAAGTCGAGTATTTAGAGTTAAAATGGTCAACTTGCAACAGCAAATATATTGGTCAAGTGGGACGTTCATTCAAAACAATATTCAAAGAACATAAACTTAATTTCACAAAAAATAAGCAAATCTCCACATTTCCAGCCCATTTCCTACAATAGACAATTTAAAAATCTTACAAGTATAACCAAACAGGAAGCTTAACTATTTGGAGTCTGTTGAAATCATCAAATTAGCCCATAATAAAATTAATCTAAATCAAACGAATTACCATACGAAGCTATGTAAATCTTCAATATTTAAAATCAGTATTCTATTCGCCAAACTTGCTTGCTTTTACAGCCTTACAAGTATCGGGTGTTTTTTTAGAGTGATAGAACTTTCGATAACTGTGATTTGACAGAAGCCATGTTGTTTTGACATTTCTGTTCAGTAAGCATTGACAAATTATCATGGAAAGATTCACGCCGCAACAACGTTTACAAATTGTTGAAATTTATTTTCAAAATCAGTGTTCTATTCGCCAAACTTATAGAGCACTTCGTGAAATTTATGGTTTACATAATCGTCCATCAAAGCAGCTTATTCGTCGAAATATCGCTGCTATAAGTCATAGTGTTAATGATTATTTTATTTTATATGAAGTCGTAAAATTATTCAATGTTTCATTTGAAAAAACAAAAAGCAGCATCGCCGCAATATCAAAAATATTCTAGGTGAATGAATAGTAATAAGCCTACCGTTGTTTCAACTCCATTTCATTCATCAGTTAATACATATAAATTGACCATTACTGAAATTATTTCAGGATATTCTCTGCGTAAATTCTATGTGTATATGAGAAAATGTATATTTCATTGCTTTTCAGGATGATCGTCTATTAAACTTCTCTAAAGAATAGATAGTCAGGATAACTTGAGTAATCTTTGAAGTGTTGCAGCAAAAAATTTCATAGGCCTATAAATTTTCAGAATTTATTTTCAATTGAAATTGCAAAAAACTTTAATAGGAAAATACGCATTTGCAAGAATTGGAGATAACTTCATGAAACGTAGTCCAAAAATCGAGTATTGTCTAGGGATGTTTTTCAAGTGTTTCATAGAAATCGTTTCAATCCGAGTGGTGAAAATGCAGAAAACATTATTTCTCAGAACTCAACATGTTGACTTAAAATTTGGAATATCCATCAACTTTGTTATGCTTATTATAAACATTCACCAAAAAATTCTACAATTAAAGGCTTCTCAGTTCTTAAGTGTTGTCAGAAATCTCTCGTGTTAAGTTGTATGGTATTCTAGTCTGGAGAAATTCATCCGGTTTTCTAACGTAAAAAACGCTCAAAATATGGGAAAAACGTGAAGAAAATATTAAATGTAGATAAAGACTAGGGACAACCGATGTATTTTAAAGAGGAAATTACATACTTTGCAATATAAATACTGATTTTAATTTAAGAAAATTATTGAGACTTTCATTATATTTTTGAATATTATTGTGAAAGGACAGTTATAAAATAAACTGAAGAATTTTTCAATACCCTATCCATTCAATCAAATTCTAATATTTCTTCTAGTAATTTTAGAAATGGGGAGTTATTTGAATATAATTTCTGAATATTTTTTCTAATAGGATTAATACAATAATTAATATGAAAAATATATATTTTCATAATAAAATAATAATTTATCAAAAATTACATGAACAATTTTGCTTATTTTCTACTAATTTACTACACCTTTATACAAGGTGTTTGAGAGGAAATAAAAATTTTAGAATTTTATAAGAATTTCCAATTCAGTAGGTACTCGTAGGCTGATTGTGCAATTGAAATTCCATATACACCATGATCGTTTAGATTATGTTTGCATTAAATTTGCATTAAATATGCGAATTAATCATCAAAATCATATAAAGAATTTTCAGCTTCAAATAATACATGCTGTAAATGATTTAAAACTTCTGGAATATTCAACGGAATTCTAAGTTTTCCTGAATTCAATGGCTAGCCAAAATTATACTGGAGTATTTCCACCTAATTTCCCTCTATATAATGTCTTTGAATTGAGGATATAGTATGTTGACTGATATTGATTACTTACAATAATTATGAATTACTCCAGATATTGGTCTACTATGTTCTTATATTGATGGATCTCAATCCTGCGATTGATAACATAATTTGGACTTAGGTATGGTGGCAATTATATAAAACAATTGCTTATATTTACAATTAAATCAGATTTCAATCCTTTTAAACATTAAGAAAATTTAGGTACTTACTCAATTCGTTTCATCATATTTTAGAAGAGTTATTCCTTGTGATTAGAGATATTCCTTTCAAACACTAAATGATCACTTTAACTATCACATTTTCCCAATAAAAACTTTCAGAAACACTATACACCCTAACAACCCTTCCTAAATTATTCAATTGCACTGTACTTTCTCTGAAAGAGAGAGAGAAAGCATATAAATCACTCTACGATCTATACATCAAACCTTTCAACCTGCTCGGTAGCATCCTCAATATCAACTGATGACTTGGGATATATTCCCTACACTATTCCACAGGAAATATCCCTTTCACAAGGACGCAAATCCTTTAAAAAAGGGGTGGAGCATATGTAAAGCTCTCTCCGAGCCATTCGAAGGAGCTCTCACTGCTTCGGTCTCAACGTTCTTCGTAGTGGGGGACAGTGACAGCACTCAAAGCAATATTTTCTTCAACGAAAGCTTTGTGAACGCACTTACACCCTTATTTTTAGAATATCTAATATAATCAACCCTTCTAAAAAAGGGGGAAGTTACCCTTCCTGTTTTACAGCTTCCATCGATGTCACCGAATAGAAACTCAGTCTTGATATAATGGATCTGCATGGATATTGAGATTAATTTGTTAGCAAGAAAAGGAATAGAAGATATAAACATGTTTTTATATTACATAATTTTCATATTTCCATTGAAAAATATATACTACTTCCATAAAAAAAGTTTGAGAATTTATCAAATTCCATACATTAGTTCACCCTTTACTGTAATCTCATACTGATATAGTATCAACCCCTTACACACATAAAAATCACAGATCAATTATAGAGCTTTTTTACCCTTTCAGCAGATGGCTGAAAGGGGTGTTAGTATAGGGTTGGCTTTCAACAATGGGTTTTTTAAGATGCGGAAGGGGTGAAGAGTGTAGCATTACATGCGCGTGCCATACACGCGATTGATATTCTACTAGTCGATACAAAAAACTTGTTTGAATTGAGCAAACAATTCACTTTGGATAACTTTTAGATGAGATCTTCAAATAGGTTTTCTTTTTTGCTGGTAATCACTTGTAGACCTTTTTACATTTTCATAACCTAAAAATGAAAAAAAAGTAAATATATTGACAGTATTTGAATTACGCAATAAAATAATTATTATGAATATTAATATATATTGATAATCTTTTTCTGTATTAATTTAAATATTATCATATAACAATATTTAAATCAATATTCCAATTTAAAATTAATATTTAAGTACCTATTGTTATATAATAATATGAATTTCTCGGATATATCACCAGTGATTGATGTTCATTGAAAAATTCATTATTTGACATAATTGACAATTTCAATCCAAATGTCTTCTATAGATTTTTAATCCAAATATCTTCTATAGATTTTTAATCCAAATTTGTCCGTAGTTTCTTACTGACATGAATATTTTACCAGTAATAATTATTGAAAACTAAAGGTTTGAGATTCACAAGGAAACTTTAAGGTCCAAATTTGTAAATGCGCCTAGTGGTTCTGGAAATATACCCATTAGAAATTTTTGTTTCTTAATATCTCAAGAAAAACAGATCCAACAAAGTTGAAATCGAGATATGAATGAAGATTAACAATTTGAATGCTTATGCAAAACTTCCTGAAGATTATAGCACTAGAAAAACACCAAAACTCATTTCATTAATTTTGTAACCATTTGGGAACAATTCAAAAGATTTGGTTGGCAATTTGTAACCAGTAAAAAGTCTCAATAAAATGAGCTATTAAAAAAAATAGACTAAGTAACGTTCCTCTGGAATCTGCAGTGCTTGATGGATAAAATCTAAGAATTACATTCAAAATTTGTTGAATAAATAGTTGATGACTATTTTGTTGTTATGCAATACACTGTGAATTGAAATTAAAGAAAACATATTCCTTAAAAATTAAAACAAATTATTCTTTTACTTCAATATCTAATACAACATGAGTAAATTATTCACAGGGATGAAGTAAAGGTAATATTCCTAAGAGTTCGAAGTTTTTGTTTTGGTAATTTTTGCGCGATTGTTCTAGGAAACAGCTTGCTGTAATACTCGAATTTCGAGCCAAAAATGGTCAAAAACGATCTGGTTGGCTCACGGATGAAGAATGCGATGTCAAAAATAATTCTGTCCAGCCATTGCGGTCAGCCGGGCGGATCCAGTCAGTTTGTAAGGAAAAGAGCTGGAGACTCGAAATTTTCAGGGTAGGTTTGAAGCCTAAAATCTCGGTTGACTTCGTTAACGGGTAAAATCGATCTAATGGTTCCGCAGTTATCGGAACACATCTGAAACTTTTCTTATTTCCCCGAAATTACTGATCCGATCGGAATCAAATTTGGTATTTAGGTGTATAAGGATAACCCGAGAATTTAGGCCCAATCTTCTGAGGATCGGCCGTCCGTGTGGACGATTGGAGGTAAAAATAATAATTTCTGAACGAGAGATCTGAAACTTTGAATTTTCAGGTTGTGTTTGGAGTCATATCCAAAAATAGACGGAATTGGCTCAATGGTTCCTGATGAAATTTTTGAAATATTTTCGAAAGTACTAATCTGATCGAGTTCAAATTTAGTATTTTGACGTGACATAATGATACAAAGGCTCATGAACAATTTCGTAAAGATATATTACGAGTTTTTTCTCATCTGATTTTGAAAAAGGGTATTTTCTTTTGTTGGTAAATGTATCGATGCAGATTGAAGGGAGAAATATGGAGTCTTTAAACCATGTATTTTCCATTTTTATGAGACTTTCCGTTGCGCCAGGAGAATATTTCTGAAACTGCAGAAAATGAAATTAATTTTACTTTTAGATGACATAATACAGTATCTTGTATTTTTATTCATCATATTCAGCTTCTTTAAGAAGTAGATCACAGATTTGAAATTTTCAGGGGAAAGTGGCGGTTGCACAAGCTTTACCGTCTTCAAATCAGTGCTTTTCACCATTTTTTTAATGTTTTGATTAAGTTTACCGAGTGGTATCACAAATCGATGAAATTGATGTTTTCATAAACTTTTTATGTACTAAGGTGATTGAAAACAAGTCGGTGAGTATTTTAAGTACGATATGTTTTGAGAGAAATAACCTAGAGAACTAGAAATTGTATATACGAGGGGCGTTCAATGTATTCTCGGTATCGGGGTGATTTGCCAATAATGTGAGTAATCTAACTATCGCATTTACTAATGACACTATCTAAGGATATAAATATATAATTTCACTAATTTACGATATTAGTTTTCTAGGTATCCTCAGTGAAATACGATCAGAATGACTGACGCCACAGTGATAAAGAAAATCGAGCATCGCACCGTTATAAAGTTCCTCACTAAGCAGGCGAAAATTCAAAAAATCATTCATGAAGAGATGGTCGCTGTTCACGAAGACTGTGCCCAGTCGTTATCCACCATTCAAAAGTGGTCAAGTGAATTCAAAAGAGGCAGAGAAAGCATTGAAGACGACCCTCGGTCGGGCGGGCTCATTAGCGGCACCATGAAGAAAAAAGTGGAAAAGCTGGTACTTGAAGATGCCAGAATAAAAATCAAGATGAGAACCGAGCAATTGCGAGTCACCTCATCCGCTGGAAAAATAATGGCTACGGTTATTTGGGATTCTAAACGTATTTTATCGATAGAAAACACTAAAAAGGGTGAAAGCATTACAGCAGCATCATACGCAACCACTTTGCGTAATTAAAGAGAAGCAATTAAAGGGAAAAGGCGAGCTAAACTCACGGGGGTGTTGCTGCTTAACGACAACGCGCCAGTTCCCAAGGCCCGCGTGAAGAAGGCAGCTGTGCGGGAATTTGGCTTAGAAATTACTAATCCTCCGTACAGTCCAGACTGTACAGACCCCCAGTGACTACTACCTATTCCCAAATGTAAAAAAATATCTTTGTGGAAAGCAATTTTACGACGATGAAGAACTGAAGGTAGCAATTAATACTTATTTTGAGGAGAAGCCGAAAGAATATTTTTTACAAGGTTCAGGAAGCTTATTTATCAATCTAACAAATGTATTGAAGTTCAAGGGAACATTGAAAAATAGAATTTTTCCAAAATTTTTTGGGTTTTCTTTCATGCCTATACCGAGAATACATTGAACGACTCTCCTTAGTTTCATGCCTGAATGGAAAGATAACATCAGTGGATGAATAAAATCCGCTAATTGGGTCTAGAAATATATTGTTTTCACTATAAAATAATGATTTGAAATGTTTGTGAGAACTTATGAGAAGATAATACGAAGTTTCCAATAGGAATTATATAAATTAAAATGGTTATAATGGCGACACTGTATATTATTTTTGACATTTTCCATGTCATTTGTGTTCAGTAGGTTATGCCATTTAATAACGGAAAGATACACGATTCAACAACGTTTAGAAATTGTTAAATTATTTTGTCCCAATCAGTGATCATTTGTAAAAACTATGGGAAATGTGAGAAGAATTAATGGACGACATTATTCAATTAATCAACTCACTGTTCGTTGTATTGTACACAAATTTGAAAGTGAATTTTCTTTACACGATACAAGAGTACCAGTACGACAAAGAAAAATCCTGTAAATCCGTCTAGAACAAAACTTTTTTTCAATATAATGATACTATTCAAAGTTCTGATAAATGTTCAATTATGGTAATTCCAATTAGTCCGATTTTAGCAGAAATTTTTATTGATAATTCAAAAAGAACAATTCACTTAAATCCCCTGACCAAATGTATTGTTTATTGGTTTAGATATGTATATGATATCATTTGTTACTTTAAGCAAACAGACAGACAACTATACAATTTTAAAAACAAAATCCAAATATTAAACTGTGTTTTGAGAAAGAAAAGAATTGTGGTATAAATTTCCTTGATCTTAAAATTTTGAGAAAGGGTGATTTGTATGATTTTAGTATTTTTCGTAATTCCAAGTATACAGATATATTAATATTCATCAAACATCCAACCATCCTATTAAACATAAAATGACAGCATATCACAGTATGGTTCTTAGATTAATTAACGTACTTATGGATCGCGATAATTTTTTTAGAGAATTCAATATTATTAAGCCAATTGCAATGTAACGGCTGTTTAAATTATGTTAGATACAATTTTGAACAAAAACCAAAAGAAAAGTGCATTGAATCTATTGTATTTGTTATAAAATCTTTAACTAAAACTAAAAATATATCACTATTTTTAACTTAAATAGAATATCGGATAATGTTGCCAAGTATTTTAAAATCAAAATTGACTCAAATGTAACTTTTGGAACGGTTAATAATTTGGAAATTCATATAAAAAATGATAAAGATACGACAAATAAAGACAATAAATCCGGAGTTCATAAGTTGGTGTGTAATTATTGCTCTATGGAGTATATTTGTCAAACGTGTAGATCACTTGAAAGAATTTGGATATATACTAACTGGCAAAGAAACTGCAACATCCAGAAGGAGCTGTTCAAATTTTAAAATTTTTTTGGTAAAACAGATAGTATAGCAAGAAGTAAATGATTGAAATTTGAAGAAAAAAACGAAGGGTTTACAATTGTTTTCAATAAATTTGTTAATAATGTGTTTGTCCGCCGCGATTATCTATACACTCCCCAACACACCTTGGCATTGATGCAAGAGGATGGTCTATTTCTTCTTGAAGAATACTATCCCAAGCTACCTGTAGTTCATGTCTCAGAGCCGCCAAAGTCCGTGGAGGCTGGGGTAAATTTCCAAGCCTTCTACCCATGATGTCCCAAACCTGCTCTATGGGCGAAAGGTCGGGGGATCTGGGCGGCCATTGCAAAAGATTCACATGGGTCGCTTCAAAAAAGTTTAAACTAACTCTGGCAACATGAGGTCGAGCATTATCTTGCTGAAATATTGGATTTTCGAGCCGGTTAAGGTAAGGTAGAACATATGGCTGCACTATTTCTTGAAGGTAACGCAGCGCTGTCATGTAACCTCGAAAAAAGACTAAAGGTGACCTACTTGCATGTGTAATAGCACCCCATACCATAACGCCTACTGTCCGGTGTACATGACACTCAATATCAAACTGAGGTTCACGTCTTTCTCCCCGACGTCGTCTAACCCTTCTTCGGCCATCACGGAGAATCGAGATTCATCAGAAAAGACAACCTGATGCCATTCCACATTCCAATGTTGACATTCTCTGCATCACTGTAATCGTTGCCGGCGATGCTCAACCGTCAGAGGTAACACAACATGGGGTCGATAATTCTGCAGTCCAAAAGACCTTATCCGGCGGTAAACCGTTCGGACAGTTACAGGAAGCCTTATTCTCCTAACCACTCATCAGCCAAAATCGAGTTGTCGCAAATCGGTCTCTCATAGCCATAAGTCTAACCCGTCCATCATGAACTTCATTTGTGCCCCTTCGACATCCGGTGCCTACTCTTCTTCGATTTTGGGCATTATCAAACCACACTTGACAACATATCATAACAGTAGTTGGATTTCTGTTCAAACGGTTAGCTATTTCTCGAAATGACAGCGCCGCCTCCCGTAGACCAATAATTCGACCTCTTTCAAATTCACTTAGCTGGCGATAAATTCCGCGTACACGTGCTCTAGGCATTTTAACAACTGAACATTGACTTTGGATCTCCTCGAACAGCTGGTTTGTTGTAAAATTTAAAAAATTTGCAAAAAACGACTACATCTTTAAGTAACAAAAAATGTTTACATGATAAGGCCTTCACGATTTTCTTCTACAAATCTCAATCATTTACTCCTTGCTATACTATCTATGTTTTACCAAAAAAAATTTTAAATTTAAACAGCTCCTTCTGGCTGTTGCAGTTTCTTTCTCAGTTAGTATAATTTCAACAATAACTATCAAATTATCTATAGTGAAATTAATTGTACACTGATGAAGTAGTGGAAATTAGTAGGTACAAGAACCTTAAAATTCTTCTCTTGCTCTCTAAACAGGTGTCACCAGATCTCTCTTGTTGAATATTTTCTCTTAGTGGGGTTTAGTAGCTAAATAAGAAGTGAAGGAGTAATTTTTATAAAGGGTCTTTCAATGGGAACGCCCCATTTTTAAATTACTCACGCATGGCAGCCATTGTTTATTGGTGACATTGACAGTTTTATTCGTCAATGTCTACCATTTAATCACGAAAAGATGCACACTCCAACAACATTTACAAATAATCCAAATTTATTATGAAAAATCGCGATCTATTACTCTTACTTTACGTACTTTAACTCCAAATTTTGGTCGTTATAATCGTCCGGATAAAACAACAGTTGAACTTTTAGTGAAGAAGTTTGAAACAAATTTTACTCATCATGATGTTACGGTGCCAGTGAGACAAAGAAATGCAAGAAGTGAACAGGATATTGTTGCCGTACGTGAAAGTATTCGTGAAGACCAAAATTTATCGATTTCTCGGCGTTCACAAGAACTAAGCTCTACTAGACGTCCTTGTGGCGAATTTTACAAAAAGACCTTGGCATCAATACAAAAATTTTGTAACCCAAAATCTCAAACCAATAAATCATTTGAAGCGTCATGTATTCGATCATTTTATTATTTCAAGAAATGGACCGATAAATTATCCGCCTCGTTCCTGCGAGTTAACTCTATTGGACTTCTTTCTTTGGGATTACATTAAGTCATTGGTTTACAGCAATTATCCAGCAAATTAAGACGATTTACAGATCAATACTGAATGAGTAATTGCTAACATACAACCTGATTTGTGTGAGAGAGACATGGGAAATTGAGCTCAACGACTTAATTCCTGCCAGCATTTCTTGGGTGGACATTTGAATGATGTTTTATTTCATGACTAATGACATCAATTGTACAATATAATGAAATAAAAATTTTAATAATTTTCAAATAATGTGTTTTATTCACAAAACAAAATGGGGCCATGTTAAGAAAGACCCTTTAGGTGCCCCCTTTTTCAAATTTTGTATTAACCATACTCATTTAAGATGTTACTTTGGTTCAAAATGGAAACCTAAGGAAACCACAGTGTTGGCGAAACAAATTTGTGTATTAGTAAATATGTGGAAATTATTTTTATTTACTTCTTGAATTTATGAAAAATTCGTACTGTTTTTCGATTAATGGCACACGAGACATTAAAATGCGAGTTACCCTAGTGACCACATCACTCAGATTCAAGCCAACTATCGACTAACCTGTTCGATGTCTGGAAACGAACGCCAATATAAATCGACTGTTAAATTATGGCCGCAGAGAGCTTCCGCACGTCGAGATTTGGGGAACAAATATGATCCTTGAAGCGTTATTGGCAGGGTTAATTGTTTGAGAGCATCACCGCCAACTCGGCCCGAAGGATAAAACCGATCAATAATGGAATATAATGAAATAAAAGACAGTCTAAGGCGGGAAAATTAGCGGCTAATCATTGTTGAAGGCAGCTGCTTTACGAAATAAATAAAAGGCTTTATATTTCCTGACAGACGATATAAAGTTCAAACCAACTTTTTTATTGTCAGGAAGAGGAATAACTGCGTAACTTTCCGATTATCTTGGATATAGGTAACGCCTCTGGGTATTGAACTTGCCAATCCTTCTCTTTATTTCGCAGTTTTTATTTGGACGTATACGGAAAATTGGATAACACCATTTCGTATGTTCTATTCCGAAATCGGACTCCTGAAAAAGTTGATGGATCTGAATAAATTGAAAATTGGAGATGCAGAAAAAATAATACTGCAGAAAAGTTCATGCTCGTGCGTTAAAGCGAAAAGTTTCATTTCAACCCAGCTCAGAACTCAGAGATTATTTTGTCAAATAATAAATAAAAATTATCTAAAGGTACTTGAAAAATTCAGAGTTTACATCTATAGATTTCAAAACTCAAATGAGAAAAAGATGAAAAGCACAGATGTGAAGTCAGGAGCTTTTGCGCTCTTTCGAAGTGACAGTTGATAGCGGCTACATTCTTGAAGCTACATCTGTCGAATCAGCTATCATTTATTCAGTCTGTTTTGCCAAACCACCACGGACATATACAGCATTCAGCAACACGTGCAAATGATACAATTATTAAAAAAAATTTGAATATTGAAACAAATTAATATATGTTTATCTTCTACAATTTTAATTTAAAAAATTTTTATTCAAAAAAAAAACTTTTAGAATTAAATTAATGTCTAAAACAAGCACCGCTTATATTAATATAAGCGGTGCTTGTTTTAGACATTAATTTAATTCTAAAAGTTTTTTTTTTGAATAAAAATTTTTTAAATTAAAATTGTAGAAGATAAACATATATTAATTTGTTTCAATATTCAAATTTTGTTATATTTCTTCTATCAAGTAAAAGGCCTTTCTATTTTATTTAATGATACAATTGTTTTATCAAAATGGGCGTTCTATTCGGGCAATATTCCGCGGGCTTCGCTTATTTTGCGGTCGCCATAAACGTCCTACCGAGAGGACTATTCGCAGTGTGGTGAATAAATTTAAGTCTATTGGTTCTGTAAACAATGAACCAACACTTGTACGACGACGAAACGGAAGATCTGCCGAAAACAACGCTGCTGTCCGTGGGAGTTTGTAGGAGAATCCGAGGCAGTCGATTTCGTGTCGCTCACAAGAATTAGCATTTCGCACACCACAATTTTGCGTCGTGAGGTATGCATACGCACAAAATTCAAAGCACAAAGTTCTATTTAAAACATTCTTTTTCCATTTTTTCTTGACAATAAATAATGATGCATTACAGAAAATAATTGGATCAAATCTCTGAAACAAATACCATTTAATCTGAAAAATTCTTCAAAATTTTTTGAAATAACCAATAGAGAATCAGAAGAAAACATATAAAATTCACCGTGATCATCCACAAACATTATCCAAGGCAGCGTGTTTCGATTGGATACTCAAAAACAACAA
Organism: Megalocaria dilatata; assembly: GCA_034642435.1. Lineage (NCBI taxonomy): Eukaryota > Metazoa > Arthropoda > Insecta > Coleoptera > Coccinellidae > Megalocaria > Megalocaria dilatata. The sequence continues at coordinate 29,658,950 of CM067858.1, forward strand.
ATTCCACCACCAAAAAATGATCTACATAAAATTTAAAAAATTATTTTCATTTCCTTTCATGTTGAAAAGAATAGAAAAAGGCTTTTTACTTGATAGAAGGGATATAACAAAATTTGAATATCAAAACAGATTTAATCCGTCAGTCTTCTACAATTTTAATTTCAAAAAAAATTTTATTCAAAAAACTTTTAGAATTAAATTAATGTCTACATGAGCACAGCTCATATTTAATAGACGTATACAATCAAAACTCAATAAACAATATCAAATGGAATAAATAAACCAACAAATATAAATTGTCAATCAAAATTAATAAATAAATATTTGAAGGAGACAAAATTTTGTTTCTGATCTTACCATTATGAACACCAATTCCTTTTCAAAAACATAAAACACAACTTCAGGACTTCTCAAAAAATATAATTTATTTGAAATATTCAATATATTTAAATATTCAAATGAGTTAATTAAAATATCTCTCAAAACATGCACCATATCTTCAAAAAACAATTAATTTAAAAAATCAAAATCAACTAACAATCAGTATATCTAATCTCAGAGTGGTAATCAGATAATTGCTTGAACAGACAAACTTTAAGACAGCTTGTTTCGATTGGATATTCAGAAATAACAAATTCCATCACCAAAAAATGATCTATATAGAATTTAAAAAATATTTTTTATTTCTTTTTTTTTTGATTTATAACACATATTTGTTGATAATTCTATATGTCTGTAAAGCAGGAACGTAGCCAGGATTTTCTTTTGGTCTCCCCCCTGCTAAAGTGAAACAGTGTTTCCAAAATTTATTCAATTTAATTTTTGAAAATTGTTGAGAAATTTTTTATATTGAATTTATAGAGGTTTTGGAAATTGATCCAATTATTGTATGTGTAATTAAAAAAAACTTCCAAAGTTATTTTAAATTTATATCTGTTGATATAATGATGCTGTTGGAAGTGAGGATAGAGCCTTTTAATAAATAAATTAAAATGTGAGTCAATACTAGAGAGAAGTAATTAAAATAACTTCAAATTCAGAATTATATCTTCGAACTTCTAGAACATATGAAAATGAAATTATGAATTGAAGAAATTACTAATTTCGACTAAATTATATTTTATGATTTTTACATTGTTTATGATGAATTCATTATTTTATTTAATGTGACTTTAAATTTAGAATTATATATTCTAACTTCTACAATATATATTGAAACTATATACAAAAACTATCAAAATGATATCTCAATCAATATAATATATAATTTTCAATGTCAGGAAAAAAACTTTTTTACTTCACGACATGATATTGATTATGTATTAACGAAAATATATAGGTATGTATATAAACATATATATACAGGAAAATCCACCATTCCAAATGTATCTAAAATTCTCAAAATAAAGGATAAAATAATAATAGTTGAACCAGAACTCTAACATTTGATAAATTAATCTATTTTGGTCTATATGATCATCATCAGAAATTCAGATTCAAATATATCACAAAATCAAAATTTAACTCTTCAAAAAAGACCAGGAACGTATCAATTTAAAGTAAATATTTAACGGCCAGTTTCATAAACGAAATTAAAGCCTCCTTTTTCCCAAAAAGTCTCCTCTAATGATGAAACGTGTTTCATAAGCAAATTTTAAGGTTAAAGGGAACTTAAAAGCGTTCTTTATCTTAAAGTGAGAAAATCGGCCCTTTACGGCTGGAAAAGGATCCTTTAACGAGAAGCTCCACACTGCGCAAGTGCTCGATAAACACGAAAACAGTGGACATAACCTTCCTCTGTCACATTAGCCCATTTTGTTTGATTTTAGCGTACTACGAAATATGTTAACGTTCAAACTGTGTGTAATTCAAACTTGAGAATCAGAATTATTGTAGCTAAATGACCTGGCTCAACACATGATCAAACCATCTTTAATAACAGTGTCTTGAAGAGACAATTTGAAAATGGTAAATTTGGACGGTATTTGTTACTTGGTGATAGTGGTTAGAGTTTGCAGACTTATCTTATGACAAAGTTACCGGAAGCTATAACTGCAGCTGAAAATTTATATAAGCAGTCAATTATACGAACTAGAAATTGTTGAAATTAAATCTCAATTTATTGTACTTCAGCACCCCCTATGTATTACTTCTGAAAGTACCCTTTAGTGTCTTTATTGTCCACTGCTTGTGAGGGCGCTATAAGGGTGTATCCATCTTTAGAAATAAAGGTTTAGTCTTAAGTTGTTATTCAACGAGTTCGTTTCATTTCCGGCCCTCGCCATCTTTCACTGTGTTATCAAGAGTCACCACGTGCAAGTGATAAATAATTTCAACAGGTTATGCGCCCAGTCATTTATTCAGTGAACAATTGGAAGAAATAGTGTTTTGTACGTGAGTTACGGAATAGTAAGAAACTGTAGGAACTTTTTATCGTTGTTTCTAAGACTCGAACATTTGTGCCACGTGTAGTGTTGTGTAAATCCAAAATGGCCGTTAACTATATTTCAAGCGTTCCCAGATTACTCGGTCGCGAGAATTTCGCGGAGTGGAGTTTCGCTACAGAGAACTTTTTCATTTTAGATGGAATTTCCGAATGTTTAACCGGCAAACAAACGGACTCAGTTAGATGGTTATGTAGATGCCGATTGGGCTGCAAATACTATGGACAGAAAATCCTATAGTGGTTACTGTTTTAAAATCTGCGGTAGTATTGTATCGTGGGAAAGTCGAAAACAATGTTCGGTAGCTCTCTCAAGTACTGAGGCGGAGTATGTAGCCATTTCCGAAGCCTCGAGAGAAGCCATATACTTACGAAATATGCTTGGTGAACTTGTAGGAAATTTTAATTGTATAACGTTATATAATGATAACCAGAGTGCTCTAAAATTATGTTTCAACCCTGCTTTACATAAAAGATCTAAGCATATAGATATTAAGTACCATTTCATCCGTGAAATCGTTAGCAAAAATATTGTAACCATAAATTATTTAGCAAGTAATGATATGCCAGCAGATATTTTTACAAAGGGTCTAAGTTTACTAAAACATGAAAAATTCTCAAATATTTTAGGCATATGCTATGTAGAGTAATTTCGATTTAGTGGGGGTGTTGAAATTAAATCTCAATTTATTGTACTTCAGCACCACTTATGTATTACTTCTGAAAGTACCCTTTAGTGTCTTTATTGTCCACTGCTTGTGAGGGCGCTATAAGGGTGTATCCATCTTTAGAAATAAAGGTTTAGTCTTAAGTTGTTATTCAACGAGTTCGTTTCATTTCCGGCCCTCGCCATCTTTCACTGTGTTATCAAGAGTCACCACGTGCAAGTGATAAATAATTTCAACAGAAATGTGGTGGAGAAAAAGTATGGAGCTTTGAAACGTCGTATTCCTATCCTTTCTAAAGGAATGAGTGTTAAGTTAACGATCATAAGGGCAATTATTGTTGCTACCGCTGTTTTGCACAATATGTAGATATGAACGAAATATTTCCAAATGAATGATTGCAGGAGGAAGAGGACTTTGAAACAAATTCAACTAATGTTAATGCATCTCGTCAAGTGAGAGTCTATTATTAATAAACATTTTGCTAATTTGAAATTTATATTTGTGTGATAATTGAACATAAATTTGCTTGTCACTTGTGAAACTATTCTTCATATTCAATTTGTATCTTCAACATGACAAGATTTCATATAATTTTTTATAAGATTTTACAAGGTATGTGTTTAGATAGGTTTCTATGTTTGTATTTCTGATTCATTGTTTTACTTTAGGTAACATCTGAAAAAGTTTCAAGTGAGAATAAAGAAATAAAAATATTATGTGTTATTGAAATTTCTGTTTTTAATTCAAATTTGAGGGGATTTCATAGTCTGCAGCAATGCTGATAGAATTCTAATACCGCTTTTTCCAGAAAGTGCATTCAAAATAAAAAAAGATTCAATTATTATTATTTAATTTTCTCAATAATTTGCAAATCTAATATTTTAAGCTTTGAGTGCTCCTTTTCTTTTCTTCTATTCTCTTCCTTGATAGCCACTATCTGAGTTTCTACTAGAGCTGTTTTTTTTTATAATACATCTCTTTCGCTTCGGCAAGTGGGTTCGTAACAGTTGGGCTCAACTGTTTGGAAATTGGCTCCCTCAATTTCAATGGAGCCCCACCACCAGTCCTTTAATATGACTGCGTTGAGCAGCTACCACCTTTCTAGTTTAAGTTTTTATATTGTCATATTTGGATTTGAGCTGGTCCCTATTTCTCCAATGGAGAACTGTTGCATTAAAAGCAGTTGCTATTCTCTGCCAGACTTTATCCTATAACATTAAAATTCTCTTTTTCAATCAATTCCAAGAGACGTAGTTCCTCCTCTATTTAAAGTTTTTTTTTCTTTTCTTCCATATTCATTAATATAACTCACGTTCACTAAATTATAGCAATTCGCACGTAATAATGATATAAATTCCAATATACTGTCTTCTGCACATAACCATGTTTATGCAAAGACTGATTTATACTTCTTTTCTTTTTCTTTTCACAAGTTCCGACGCATAACTCACAATTTTCACAGAATATCACCAACTATATTCGCAAAATCACTAGTTCTCAGGATAGCCAACAGTCGGAAACATATGACCGACGCATTAAAGGAAGCTTTAAGTAAAGGACGGTCGATATGCGTTTATGAAACTGATGGTCCTATTTAAAGGATCCTTTTTCATAAAGGGACTTTATCATAAAGGAGCCTTTTGATGTTGTTTATGAAACTGGCCGTCAAGTTATCTAAAGTACTAGAGAAATGCATTGTAAACGATTACCCATTTGTACTTAGACAACAGAAAAACACAACAGATATTATTCCTCCCAATGTCCCATAATAAGGAAAAGAAACAAAATTTCGAATATAATACATAATTAAGGAATGTTTTGTGGATCTTTGACTCTAATGCATCTAATTTATAATTTGAAAAATAAAATAAAATGTGAGTCAATACTAGATGAAAGACTTTTAACAATTTATTTTTCATTTTTCAAAATGATGTTCATTTAACTTTGGGATAACAGAAAACAGAATTCTGTGTTTTTTATTATATGTAATTTCTTTGAGAATTAATTCTCAGATTTTAAATTTTCAGGAGAAATGATCAAGCGTGTAAAAGCTTCCGAATTCACGTCATTTTTTATGATATCATAAAAACATCGTAGGAGTATGTTCTATAAATAATGTACTTACTAGAGATTTGAAGAAAGATATGGTCATTGATCACGATAGGCGGGGTAAATCTTTCTACATGTTTGAGGTTTCACATGACGAACTGTTAAGAACTGTGAAATCTTTAAAGAACAAACAGTCCTGCGGTTATGATGAGATTCCGATGAAGATTATCAAAGCATCGATTGATATTATTATCACACCTTTGTGTTTTATAATAAACCGTTCGTTCAAGGAGGGCATTTTTCCGGATCGACTGAAGGTTGCCATCGTGAAACCCTTGTATAAGAGGGGCCCCACTGAAGATCCTAGCAGCTATAGACCTATCAGCATTCTGCCAACTTTCTCCAAGGTCTTCGAGAAGATTCTATCAATAGACTGCTGAACTTTTTCCATAAATTCAATGTCATCTCAACGCATCAGCATGGCTTTGTGAAGAACAAAAATACCGAAACTGCCACGTTTGAACTAATCGAGGAGATTCTGGTTACTATCGAACAGGGGGAGGTACCCATGGGACTATTTTTAGATCTAACCAAGGCTTTTGACTGTGTGGACCATGGCATTCTGCTTGATATTCTTGAAGAATGTGGAATAAGAGACAACCAGCTGAAATTAATGGAGAGTTACCTGTCAGCCAGGAGACAGATTGTTGCTGTTGAAGTGGATGGTGAAGTATTGATGTCAGACGAGAGAGAGCCTACTATGGGCGTTCCGCAGGGAAGCATCCCAGGTCCTGTACTGTTCATTCTTTACATTAATAAATTACCGAAAGCCAGAGTTCCAACAAAGTACAGTATGGGTATGTTTGCTGATGACACCTACTATCTGCTTAAATCCCCTTGCGTTGCAGCAGCTATGGAAAATGCACGGACAGTACTAAAGTCTGGGAGCCAGTGGTTGTCCTACCATAATCTCATTTTAAACATCGAGAAGACACAATGTTTATTTTTTTATAGTGAAAGATCCAAGATGCACTTTCCTTTATCAATGAACTTTTCGGGTAGAGATGTCATGGTTAGGGAAGAGGTTACTTTTCTGGGAATTGTAGTTGATAGACACTTGAAGTGGGGACCTCATACCGAACAGCTTAGAGGTAGACTCAATTCTGTATGCTACATGCTCTTTATGTTAAAAAAGCAAGTAAATTTTGATCTGCTTAAGATTATATACTTCTCCAGCTTTCAGTCAATTCTATCATATGGCATAATTTTTTGGGGTAATTCTTCCTATGTGAATGATTTATTTGTCGTTCAAAAGCGAGCATTGAGAACCATGTTAAACTTGGGATATAGGGAATCTTGCAGGGGTTTCTTCAGAGGCAATAATATTCTTACCATCTACGGATTGTTTATATATAAGCTATTGGTTTTTTTCAGTAAAAACAAACATTATTTCGAGCCCTACAAAAATCTTAACGCTACCAGGAGAATGTTTCCATATCATTTACCAGCTCACAAGACTGCTTTAAGAGAAAAAAAACGTAGAATATATGGCAATAAGTCTATTCAACATCTTACCTTCTAAAATACGCAATATTCCCGACACTTTAAAATTTAAGAAAGCTTTATATCCAGAGATTTTGAACTGTGAACCATATAATATATGCGATTTTAAAGAATACTGCAAAAAGTAGTTATGTATTTTTGTACCACGTGTTATTTCTGACTTGTTCCATTTTTACATTGTATGTCCAGTGCCTATATGTAATCTTATGGGATCAATAAATATTATTATTATTATTATTATATTATTATAATATTTAGTTTCACAGAACTGACAAATTCTATATTCCTTTGTTTTTCTTATACCTTTTTCGAGTGTACTTGATGCGAAAAGAAAAATTCGAGGGAATCATTAATTTCGTTCGAATGGTGACAAAATTTCCGGGATAATCTTTCTCAATCCCTTGATTTGGAACATAATCCCAACTTTAACCCCCCCCTCCCCCTCCAGATAAATCGCTTCGATACCGCGAGCAACTCGCATCAAAGAGAGGGGTCCCACGCTTCGCCGGTTCAGACAAATTGTGCAAATCTGCGAATTTACAGAATATTCGACCTTACTTGGCGAGCATTGTTCTGTGAGTTTTCAGTTTATCAAACGGGGTAATGTAGCGTGGATCGCCGCGGGGTGTTATAATTTTAAATGTGGCTTCTATTCCGGCTCGCCCCGCTGGATCTTACCCTCTTGATGGTCGCCTTCCTGGATTATGACGCTTCCCAAGTAACCCTCGAAAACTCTCCGTTTGAATGTGTCTAGGATGAAATATCTATATAGAATTATGGAAAAAAAATGAAAGCATTTGTATGACGTGAAAAGCATCACTTTCGTGTAATTGAACGAGTTTTAAATAATTATAATTCAATATCTTAAATATCATACAGATTTATTCTGCAAACCTCACTACAAATTTTAATTTTATAAAAAAAAATTTCTCAAAAACTTTATAAAAATAAAATAAATACATATTTTGGAAAACACAGTTTCAATTTAGTAGACATATAGAATTAACATTCATTACACAGCACCAAAAGGAATAAAATAATACAAAGAAAATATAAATTATTAAATAAATACTTGAAGGATGCAAAAATTTGTTTCGTATCAATATATAATGAAAACCAATTTACTTTCACATAATATATCAATACGAAACAAAATTTTGTATATAGGATACAAAATTTTGTTTCGTATCAATATATTATGAAAACCAATTTACTTTCACATAATATATTGATACGAAACAAAATTTTGTATCCTTCAAGTATTTATTTAATATTTAGAATAGTTGAGTGTGGACAGCTCATTGGGAGAGCATCGGGCTCGTGACCGGGAGGTCCGGGTTCGAATCCTGTTCAGGTGGAAAATAAATTTTCTAATTGTACGGGTGTCTTCCATCATTTCACTGTTGGGTCAAAAATTAACAGTGATGTGACCTAAAGTGGCGCATGATCGCAGTAACAAAGCCTACCCAGAACACAACTGAACTCCTAACTCGCACAAGCTGAAAAAGCTTCTCAGGGATCTTCACTGAAGATCTAGGAGTATCAGGATAATAATAATAATAGTTAATAATTTATATTTTCTTTGTATTCTTTTATTCCTTCTGATGTTGTGTAATGAGTGTTAATTCCTTATGTCTAATAAATTGAAATTGTGTTTTCTAAGACATTTATTAAATTTTTTTTCAAAAAATTTTTATATAATTAAAATAAAAATTTGTAGTGAGGTTATCAGAATAAATCTGTATGATATTTAAGATATTGTAATAAGCCTTCTACCAAGTAAAAAAACCCCTTTTCATACTTTTATTTTATATACAATAATTATATTTTGGTTTTTCCGCTCATATGCATAGTAGCATTTTGATATAACTGAGTCCTTAAAAATACCTTACAAACTTTGTGTAATTTCTGTAACGAACATAGAATACGTAGGGTTTTGATATTTAAAAATTCACTACATTCTAAGTTTGTTTATAGAAACACATGTAGTTTTAGTCGGATGAGATATATTTTTATTAATTACTTTTATTTTTTGGATACGAAGTTGGACTGACAAGTTATCGATGTGGTAATTCTAAATGTGCTATTGGAAGATGTGCTGCATGTTTTTGGAATTTTTTTGAAGAAACTTTTTTGAAGAGAGTTATTTTTGAAGAAATTATTGAGGTTATGTTATGCATTTTTGGAAAGGAACTTGGTTTTCATAATACATTGATACGAAAAAAAATTTGTATCCTTCAAGTATTTATTCAATATTTTTACAAACATTCTACAAATTTTAATTAAAAAAAAAATTTATTCCAAAATTTTTAGAATTAAATTAAATAAATGTCTTTAGAACACACCGTGTCAATTTAGTAGCCATATAGAATTAGTACTTATTACACAGTACCAAAGGCAATGAAAGAAATTAAAAAATATATATATATATATATATATATATATATATATATATATATATAAATGTAAAAATAAAACTGTTATTTTTAGGGAAAACAACTTTGTAACTTCTATGTTCTATGATCTATGTTCTATGTATTATATTTTAACCTAAAACTGTCACATGTCATATTTAGTTAGCTGTTAGAAATGTGAATTGAGAAACCCGAAGAAATAGCATTGTTCTCGATTTCTTCCAGGTTAGTAAGCAATTTTTTTTATTTTTTTGTATGTTATTATTTTATTTTGTGTATGTTATTCTGGTATATTTTAAACTAAAGAAAATAAATTCTTTCAGAATCATGACATCAAATCGTCTATTTCTTCAATTATAGAAATAAAAGTTGATTACATTCTTATAAATCAAAAACGTAAGCTATAATGAAGACATCCATGAAGATTTGCATCGCTTTGGAAGCATCCAATACTGATAAGAAGATAAATACAAATAAATTCAAATGGATCCAAACTACGGAAACGGAAAATACATATTATGAAATACCAGAGGACAAACAAGATATATCTGACCATCATGAACTTTTGGCTCTACCGAAAGTGAAGAATATCTTGAAATCGATTAAAGTAAGAGGTTCATTTCGTACGTGTGTCATTTCATTAACTCTGAAATTGAAAAAAATATATTTTGATGCCGAAGAAGATGTGATTTTCAAAAATGAATATTTACAACTGATTTATTCACCCGCATACGTGAGAACAGTATTTGGACAAGAATCAGCAAAACCACAGGATACGGTAGAACTTTCAAGAAAAAGCAAGGAGAATAAAAAGGATTTCAAGAGGATAAAGGAGGATATTGTGCTGAATAATTTTGATGGTAAGAGTGTTTCAGTGAATTTATGATTAAAAAAATTCGAGACGGAATGCACGCGTTGTGAAGTAGAAGATAGAGACAAAATTTTGATGTTACAGTTGTTTCTGGATGGAATAGCGAAAGAATGGTTGGATTCTAAATTAATTACATTAGGTTTAGACGAAAGTTTTTAAATATGGAAAGATAACTGCTTAGAGAGTTTTTGTGAAACGAGTTGGCCTACATATAGAGAGGCGTATTCATTTAGGTACATAGGAGGAAGTTTAGTTGACTACGCTGTTAGGAAAGAAAATTTGTTGTTAATCTCCGAAATAATTTTCCAACTGACATATTAATTGATTTATTTGATGATTTAATTGTGACAAGTTTGCCAAAAATTTTACAAGATAGAATTGATCGATCAAATGTAACAAATTTCGAGAAATTATTAGGTGAGTTGCGAAAGCTAGAAAGTTCAAAAAAATATGACAACGATCGAAATAAAGAAAATCATAGAATGAATAAATCTGCCGAACAAATTCCTTCCTATTCACAAACAAATAGAAAACCAGTTAAGAAGGAACCATGCAGAATTTGTGAGAAGAATGGTTTTTCAGGTAGATTTCATCCGGAGACTTTATGTCGGCTAAGGAATAAATCCAATAATTTCGAACAAAAGAACGTACCCGGTAACATAAAAACTATAAACAATGTTGGGGTACAGGTAGAATTAAATCAGGCCATTTCAAACCAAAAAAACTAAGACTGCTGCCATTGATAAAATTGAAGGTGTTAATAAATAATAATGTATTATGTGGAATTTATGATTCAGGCTCAAATGTTAGTCTTCTGAATTTCAAAGTAGCAGAAAACTTATGTCTACGCATTCAAGATAATAGAAACACATTCAAAACAATCAGTGGCAGGGCAAAATTTTCAGGAGAAATAATTACAAAAATGAGGATCAATAATATCAAAAACGAAGTTGTACTTTTTGTATTTAATGAGAAAAATTTCGGGTATGATATTCTAATCGGACTAGATTCTATTTCCAATTTTCAATTAAAACAAGATTTTGATTTGAATATTTATCAAAAATTAGATATGAATGAAGAGAATAAGATCGATTTTGTCCATAATAATAATGATTACACCATCAATTTCAATGAAGGGATTCCAACAGAACTTTTCGAAGCAAAATTAGACGTTTTGGAAACGAATTAGAGAAATAAAATTGAAGTTTTAATAAATAAATATGACCATATTTTGGCAAAACACAAGTTTGATATTGGTCAGGTGCAAAATAATGAGGTACATATAAAACTTCTAGAACACAAATTTATAGCAAAAAAAACTATACAGATGCTCAATGGAGGATCAAAAAGAGATAGAATTCCAAATAGGAAGATTGTTCAAAGCGAATCTGATTGAGGAGTCCTCCTCACCTTTTGTATCACCAGTCACTTTAGCAATTTTCACAATTTTCAATATGGCGGAAAATGAGAATGACGCGTTAGACCAGTACTCTGAAGAGGGTACTGATTCTGAAGTGAAAAATACGCAGAAAAAACACAAATACTTTAAATGTTGTGCAAAAAAGTCGTATACATCGTATGTATGTAAAAATTGTGGCGGTATGTACCACGACTCCTGTGCAAGAAGATTAGTGGAAAAAAAAGTGTTCCCATTTCTGGATGAAATCTACGTCCAGTGCTGTGATAGACCAGAGGGTGAAACAGATAACGAATCCCAAAAATCCAATATGGAACTCAAAGAGGAAAACGCAAGAATAACATATGAAAATCAGTTACTACAAAAGGAGATTGAACATCTCAAATATATACTAACAGAATGCCAAAAGAATAAAGAATTTATAATCAACGAAATTAGTGATAAAAACATTATTCTAAAGGAAAATAACAAACTTCTAACTGAAAAAATTACGCAGTTAAAATCCAAACAGACGGAAAAAATTACGGATAAAAAAACGGAAAAATGTAATCAAAACAAAGTTGACATTCCTCAAGATTTTCAAACATCAACCTTGAAATCTGACGTTAATTGCGCGGTAAAACAACCTGGACCATCGAACAAATTGACAGAAGTAACAACAAATAATAAACAGAACCTCAAAATACAATCAAATCAACAATTGATGCCCGCTGGAACAATAACAAACCAAAAAGTAGAGAAAATCCAAGTTGAAGTGCGAAAATCCTTAGATGAAAAACAGTTACCAGAGAGGAAAAGGATTCAGGAAGAGGAAAATTGGAGAGAAGTTACCTATAAGAAACGGAATTTCAGACAATCAAGGCCAGACCCAATTAAAGGAGCCATGGAAAACTTTAGTCTGACGATAGCTGAACAACACTGTTGCCTATTTTTATCAGGCTTGAATCCTAATATTGAGCCTGAAGAAGTTAAGGGATATTTAGATGAAACATTCAAAATAAATAGCAAATGTGAGAAGATGAAAACTAAAACAGATAGATTCAAAAGTTCGTTTAAAATATATGTTCCAAACAATTTGAAACAACGTGTTTTGGATGAAAATATGTGGGGAAAGGGTGTAATAATCAACCATTTTCTTCGCATCAGACGAGACTTCAACAGAGAAGCGAAACAAGCAACTATCTAAATATTTTACATCAGAATATTCAATGTACTACTCTGTCAAGAAAGTACTGGGAATTTTCAATTAAAACAACATTTTTACATTTAATCGTCAAAATTTATTGGGTCGCCTTCAAAATAGGCTCCATTTGCTCCAATACATCTATGCCAACGGCACTTCCAATTATCGAAACATTTTTTATAGGCGCTTACCGGGATGGACTTTAGCTCTCGCGCCGAATTTTGTTTTATGGCTTCAATCGACTCAAAACGGGTGCCACGAAGGGGCAATTTTAGTTTTGGGAAGAGGAAAAAGTCGAAGGGAGCCAAATCCGGCGAATACGGTGGTTACTGAAGCACGAGTTTTTGGCGAGAAAGTCAGTCACAATCGTAGCTCGGTGAGAAGGCGCGTTATCGTCATGCATAATCCATGAGTTGTTCGCCCACAAATTTGGCCGCTTCTTACGGATACGCTCACGCAAACGTTTCATAACACCTAGGTAATACTCCTTGTTTACCGTCTGACCCTTTGGAACGAATTCGTAGTGCACCACGCCACGGATATCGAAGAAAACAATGAGCATCACCTTCATTTTCGAGCGGATTTGGCGTGGTTTTTTCGGTTTCGGCTCATTTTTTGCCACCCATTCCGATGATTGCTGGCTTGTTTGCATATCGCACTCGTAGAACCAGGTCTCATCACCAGTTATAATGCGTTCCATGAATGTAGAATCGAAATTACAGCGATCCAGCATGTCTGAAGCAACCTGTTCGCGATGACGTTTTTGAAGAAAATTCAGGTCTTTCGGTACGAGTCGTGCGGCCACCTTTCTCATGCCCAAAATATCAATCAAAATCGTACGTGCGGACTCGTGGGATATCTTAAGATCATGTGCTATCTCTCTCAAGCTGGTACGACGGTTTTCCAGCACCCTTTCCTTAATTTTATCGACGTTATCTTCGATCGAAGCCGTCGATGGGCGACTACTTCACGACCGTCCTTGAAGGCTCTGTACCACTGATATGCACGAGTTTTCGATAGAGCATTATCACCAAAGGCCTTTTGCAACATTTTCAATGAAAATTTCAACGAAAATTCATTTGCAACACAAAACTTCAAACAAATTCTTTGCTCAACGTAATCACCCATAGTAAAAATCGGCACGCACTCTGACATCGACTGACTTAATCAGCTGTTGCAAACACACTAGTTGACAGATCCCGCTCAAGCTTGGCATAGTAATTAAGGACATTGGTACCAACCTAGGAAAAAAAATTTTACCTGCCTCATTGCCCCGCCTGATTTAAATCGATAATTCCCGGTACTTTCTTGACAGAATGTATCAAAAATAAACTTCCAGAAATAGAACTTTTTATCAGTACTCTTACAACAGTTCCAGATATAATTTGTTTCAGTGAACATTGGATGAATAAAGATGAAATACAATTTTTGAATATTCCAAATTACAAGGTAATATCAACTTACACAAGAGAGAATTATATACATGGAGGAACAACTATCTTAATACGTGAAATTATTACTGACTTTGTGGACTTACAGTGGCTCAATGACATGAGTGTGGAAAAGGAGATAGAGCTATCATGTGCAATCAGTTACAACAGAAAATTGATCATTTTATCAGTCTATAGAACCTGTCTGGGCAATGTTCAGGTATTTCTTCGAAAACTGGACGAAATTCTCAATGAAATAGGCAATAAATATAAAAAATATGATGTGGTACTCTGTGGTGATTTTAATATAAACTTATTGGAAGATAGCCCAGTTAAAAGTAATTTTTTTGATATCCTTTGCGCATATGATCTACAGCAAACAATATTCCAACCAACAAGAGTTTCACGAACAACAAAAACGTTAATAGATAATATATTTACCAACACTTTAACATATAAAAATAATTATAATATAAATTCACTTTTGTCAGATCATATGGCCCAGTTTATATCAATTGGAAGTACTAATGTTTCCAATGAAAATACTATTATCAAAAAGAGAATTTTCACCGATTCTAAGATGCAACAGTTTTTGGAAATCTTGGAGGGTATATCCTGGCAGGGCGTATTAGAGCGATCAGATCCAGACGAGGCATACAACTGTTTCTCTGAAATAATGCTAATATATTTGAATCTGATTTTTCCAGAAAGAAAGTGCTCAACGTCTAGAACGAAACACACATGGATAACAACTGGGATAAAGACTTCAAGTAGCAGAAAACGATCAATGTGGGAAAAAATACAAGTCGGAGCCATATCACTAGACTATTATAGAAGCTACTGCAGTATACTCAAACAGGTTGTAAAACAGGCAAAACTGATGAGCCATAGGAACTACATATCTCAATCTGAGAACAAAACAAAAGCTACATGGAATTTAGTCAATACCATCACAAACAAAAAGAATGGTAGCAACTATTCAATTTTTAATTCATTTCCCCATCAAGATCAAAAGAAACTACTTAATGAAATCAACAAACATTTTCTTAATTCAAATGTGAGCAACTGCAGTATTGATCTCAAGAACATCAACTTCAAATCATGCGACAATAGCATATATTTCACTCCACTTGTGGAACAAGAAACATACCGATATATCCTCCAATTAAAAAATAAAAGTTCAGTAGGAAGTGACGGTATACCAGTTGGACTGCTTAAGAAGTGTGCATTCATCATAAAAACACCACTAACACACATTATTAACCAAATTCTACAAACAGGGAAATATCCACAAAGATTGAAGGAAGCAATGGTAAAACCTATTTATAAAAAGGGAAATAAAGGAAATATGGATAATTATAGGCCAATATCATTATTATCCAATGTGAATAAAATTTTTGAACGTATCATTTTTGATAAATTAATGCAGTTCCTTGAGAAAAACAACATACTTGTGAAACAACAATTTGGCTTCAGACAGGGACTGTCAACTCTGAATGCAATATATCAAGCACTTTCTTCTATCATCAAGTCACTAAATAACAATAATACTACAGTGGCCCTTTGTTTGGACCTGTCAAAAGCCTTTGATAGGGTCAATCATATGAGATTGCTGGCAAAGATGGAAAAATATGGTGTAAGAGGGGTAGCATTGAAGCTTATTGAATCCTATTTATCCAAGAGAACTCAAAGGGTAATAAGTAGGGGAAGAAATGGAAATACCATACTATCTGATTCCAACCTAGTATTAAATGGTGTACCACAGGGTTCCATATTGGGACCATTACTTTACATAATATATACCAACGATCTAGTTCAGACTACTAACAACGATGTCATAATGTTTGCAGATGATGCCTCAATAATATGTAAAGCTGAGAATCAGAATGAGTGTATGAAAAGCCTTGGAGTTGATATTGAGAATATGAGTGAATGGTTCCTTAGTAATAACCTGATGCTAAATTTGAAAAAGACAAAACTTTTAATATTCAGAGAAAAAAATGAACAACTAAATCTGAGATACCAAGACATTGCAGTTGAGGTAGTTGAAAGCCTGCCATTCCTGGGAGTGGTCTTTGATCGGAATCTCAACTGGAGCAGTCACGTTGAGAAAATTTCACCAATGATAGCACGCTATGGCTACGCATTGAGGACTATACGGGAAATAGGGCTGGATGCTGCTCTGACTGCCTATCATGCTTATGTTCAGTCTAGGATTAGATATGGAATTGTGTTCTGGGGAAGATCTACCGAAGCAGAGCGGATATTTATTCTACAAAAAAGATGCCTAAGAATCATCTTCGGTATGAAACAACAAGAAACATGCAAGAACATATTCAAAAATTTCAACATCTTAACACTGCATAGTCTATATATATATGAGTCAGTGATGTTCATTTTAAATAACTATGATGCATTCAAAGACCTACAACTTCAACATCCCTATAATACAAGAGGAAAAAATATTCTTCAAGATGATAGGCCAAATTATACATATATTCAGAAAAATGTGACATATAGCTTGTTGACTGTGTGGAATAAGTTACCCGAAAGGTTCAAGACATCAACTATGAAAGTTCAAAAGCGAAAACTCAAATGTTTCTTGATCAACAAATGTTATTATGGCATGGGAGAGTTTTTACAGGATGATAATTTCGAGAGTTTGTGAATGGAATTATTTACATTATTTTTTTTTTGTTATACATTTACATTTGTATCATCGACTGGATCAACACCTGTATGGTAAATGATTTAATAAATGATTTCTTCTTCTTCTTCTTCTTCATATAAGAGAGATGAAGGGTCTAAAACCAGATTATGTGTCGATTTTCGTGAACTCAATAAATTAATTGTTCCCGAATCACAGCCTTTCCCATTAATTGATGAAATATTAGCCAAGACCCGAAATTCAAAATTCTTCACTACATTAGATGTAAATTCTGCCTTTTGGTCGATTCCTATTCGTATCAAAGATAGATATAAGACTGCTTTTGTGACACAGAATGGTTACTGGCAGTGGAAATGTTTACCTTTTGGACTTAAAACATCCTCGGCCATATTTCAACGTATATTGAATAATATTATCAGAAAATATAACCTGAATTTATTCTGTCTAAATTATATAGATGATATTCTAATAATTTCTTCAACATTTAACCAACATATAGAACATTTGGAGAGTCTCTTGAAAGCAATATGTAATGAAGGATTCAGACTCAAATTTATCAAGTGTAATTTTGCAGAAAAAGTCAAATATTTAGGACATATTGTAGGAAACAATACTGTACGACCTATAAATGACAATTTAATTTCCATTAGGAATTTTTCTCCACCAGATACTCGGAAGAAGATAAGGCAAGGCAACTTTTGGGTAAAGTTAATTTTTATCACAAACACATAAAAGATTCAGCTAGATTATTAGAACCGTTGCATAATTTACTGAGAAAAGATGTAAAATTCAATTGGTCATTGGCTTGTCGGGAAGCTTTCAATAAGGTTAAGGAATCCTTTGTACTGAGCCAATTCTTGCAATTTTCGATCCAAGTGCCTATACTACTATATATACTGATGCCAGTATTCAAGGAGTAGGAGCTGTTCTTAAACAAAAACAGATAAATGGTGAAATGAAACCCGTAGCGTATTTTCCTAAAAAACTATATAAATATCAAAAGAACAAGAAAGCAATATTCCTAGAATGTCTGACAATTAAAGAGGCAATTAAATTTTGGAAATATTGGCTAATAGGACATAAATTTATTGTTGTTACTGACCATAAGCCATTAGAAGGGAAAGAATTTCGTACAAGACCAGATGAAGAGCTGGGATACATGATAAATTTTCTATTACAATTCGATTTTGAGATTACATATGAACCAGGAAAAGGAAATGTAGAAGTAGATTGCCTTTCTAGAAACCCAGTTCTAGAAGAAACGGAGAATATGGACGAATGTAAAAGAACAGTTAATTTGGTGGAATTAAATGAAATAAAAAACGAAAAGAAAACTGGGGCATGGACGAAAATAGCCGATGAATGTATTGAAAAATACAATAGAAAAGACCATTCTACAACTGGATATAGCCCAGAATATTTACTTTGTGGCAGAACTGATCCCATTACTCCAGAAGAACTTATTGAAGAGAGAAATTTACCAAAAGATAAGGAAATAGCATATAAAAATTCTTTACGCTATCATGAATACAATAAAAGACTGATCTACAAGAATAGGAAACATTATGATTTTAAAATTGGAGACTATGTTTATGTTGAAAATAAATCAAAATTGAATAGAGAAAAACTTGATGAAATAAGAATAGGACCTTTTCCAATAGTGAAAAAACTTTGAAACACTATATATGAGGTAGATATTGGAAATAAAAGAAAGTACAATATCTATTTTCATGAAACTAAGTTGCTCCCATGTAATGAGGGGTGCATACTTTGTATGGGGGGATGTAAAAATTAAACTGTTATTTTTAGGGAAAACAACTTTGTAACTTCTATGTTCTATGATCTATGTTCTATGTCTAAGATTTTAACCTAAAACTGTAACATGTCATATATACTTAGCTTTTAGAAATTTGAATTGAGAAATCGGAAGAAATAGGATCGTTTTCGATTTCTTCCAGGTTAGTAACTTCCAGGTTTTATTTCTTTTTATTTCTTTGTATGTTATTATTTTATTTTGTGTATGGCGATCATTCGCCATTGAGCGAAGTGGAAACGCATGTCACGAGGCTTAATTACTTGCACTAGTTGAACTTTGTAAGCATTCATACCAATGTCTTTATGCAAAATTCTCCTCAGAGAAGTGCGATAAATAATCAGTTCCTGAGCACGATGATGAGTTGATGCTGATGGGTGTTCAGCCACATTCTGGGCTACAGCAGAAATGTTTTCAGGTGTGCTCACTGGACAAAAAGAAAGAACGGGTTGTTTTATCAAATAACGTTAATAGTTTTACGAATTCACAAATTGCGGTGAGGGCATTTCATTTTTCTGAACTTTCCACGTAAATTTTTAATAGTTCGGACAGAAGATTCACCAGTTTGGAAATGAATTTTTAATTTTTCTAAGTTTTGTTTCTGCGTAAATCAACTTATTTCGTTAATCTCCAATATTAAATTGACTCTATTCCAAAACACGAATGACAGAAGTGATACCAGTTTCGAAATAATCACTACTTTAAAATGCAAACTTAAGATGGCCTTTATAATTGTTATATGAAATAACAGGCCCATTTGATTTAAATGAAAAAAGTGTTTCTTTGCATTTGAAAACATATTGTTTGCAAACTGATAACTTATGTACAAATCCATTTCGTCTAAGATTGCCTACAAATAAAAATAGAGTTTCTAAAGAAAATATCTAAGAGCTAAATCAATATTTATGACGTTTCGGACAATTCCTAAACGTACCGAAACAACTCACGACTTGATAACATGCTCTTTCCAATGAATATCCTACTACACAAACACCAGGCTCCAAATTCACCCGAGCGTCTTCCAAAAGGGACAACGAGAGAAGGAAGAAGGGGAGAACCAGATCCATAAACTCCAGACGAAATTGCGCACATTCGGGATGCGATATATTTAAAATATGACGGGGAAGTGAATAAATCCCGGCAAATTGCGCATATTCAAATATAGGTTATGCGCCGGGCGTGAGCCAATGATGGCCGTCTACAGCCCGCCCTGCTACGTAAATATCGATTTTTTTAAAATAACCGACAGCCGATTGAATTGTTTCTGGGCAATCTTCGTTGAATATAAAACACCCATTTTAAAGGGGTCATCGGTGGTAGGTGGATCTTATCTGGTTGCCAAGATGGCGGACTATCGATTAAGAAAAACTCATTGCCATGCAATTTAGCACCCTCCATTCGAGAGGATGAATATGTTTTTTTTGTTTTCTTGATTGGTTTTTTTGTTGCTAAGAAGGGCACGATAGATTAAAGGAGGCAATCCAGCGAGGGGATTACAATAAAATAAGGATTTTCCTTTGGAAGGAAATCGATAAAATAAAAACATTTACTTCAGACGATAAGTCGAAAAGCACGGGTCGATAGAATTAATAAACAGCAGTGACCTTGATATCCTCAGTTGAACTATTCAGAAGTACCAAAATTATGTCATGTTTCAAAATTACAGAAAACATTTGTGAAAAAAGCAATACAAATTTCTTCTCTGCAATAAGAAAACATCTTTGGATAATTTTCCGCATCTTTTATCCAAAATTATTTCTCGTAGAGTAGTCAGAAACCTAAAATTATAATTCTTCAATAAAAGGGAAAACTGGTGCAAAAGACATCCATTATTTTTTCGTTATATCCTCCTGAGTCTTGATGTCCAATATATTGGACATCGAGATTCAAGCTTCTCCCTGATGGTGTACTGAATTTGAGGCAGTAAATTCTTCGGTCCAACTTTTTGGAGGTATGAACGAACGCGTTGCGTGTGCAACTGTTGTAGTGCTTTGGTATTTGTTTACAAAGGTTGTGTTCATAATGGCCCCTTTTCGTCGAGAAACGATTGACTCTTTGACCTATTTTAAGTGCGAAGCTTGTTTTAATCATTGTATATATATTCTGAGAATGGATCCAAAAATTGTTCATTTCATTGCATCAGTTATTGAACACACAGCGTCAATTTTTGTACCTTGTCCATTTAGTTGGACAGTAGGACGCAATCCAACTTTTTTTAATATACGATACTTTCTCTTTGAGCGACTTTTGGGACGAAAAAACGTTTCTGCTTTGGAGTGGACGATGATTAAATCAAGCAACTTATCGATGCCGACTGTTCTGAACTGGAATTGGATGATTTTTGTGATGATGAGGATGATTTTGACATTCAAGGGGATAACCAGGCAATAAACAACGCCCCTGATGATTGCTCGAATGAAGAAGATTCGATGACGAGCCTCTCAATATGATTCGAGACAGAATACCGAACAGGTTTCTGATAGAATTGGAAAATATCGGAAAATTTTATTCCACCAAACTTCTAAATTGAAGAATATGATGACAACATCATGAAGTGGGTGGAAACTTGATGACTATCTGAAAATGTATCTGGCTGACAACATTTTCCAGAATATTTGTGACAAAACGAATCTGAAATTTTTGGAAGAGAAAGAAAAGGCATTGAATCTGACACTACCAGAAATAAAAAAGTTTTTTACTATAAAATATACCCAAGTCAGAATGTACTGGGTAAAAACAACTAAGGTCAATGTAATCGCTACTTCAATGACCAGGGATAGATTTTTCTTAATTAACAATAATTTGAAAGTTATCATCGACAATAACGTCATGCCGCAAGAAAAATCTATTGACCGCTTTTACAGGATGCGCCCTCTAATTAATCGTATTCGAAAGGGGTGTTTGATGTTACCGAGATTCTCAGAAGTCGCTATCGACGAATAAATGATTCCCTTCAGAGGAGTCTGTAAAATTAAACAATTCATCAGAGGTAAGCCTTATCCTGAAGGACTAAAAAATTCTGTCTTTGCGACCCCTGACAGGCTTACAGTCGACTTCGAAATTTACCAAGGAAAAAATATATTTTTACATGATAAATCGAAAAACCTAAGAATCGGCCATCATTCGTCATAAGATTAACTGAAACCTTGAGAGAAGAAACACATATTTTCATCGACACATACTTCACTACAATACCTCTTCTGGAATACATGTTGGAAAAAAGATCACAATCAGCGGTACAATAATGAATTCTACAATTCCTAAAAGTATGCACTTAACACCTCAAAAGGCAGTGACAAGACTTCGGCGAGGTTCTTCAGAAATAACAGTTAGGGCAGATGGCAAAATTTCGGTGGTCGATTGGTACGATATGAAAAGTGTCCTGCTTGCTTTTACAGCCTTACAAGTGTCGGGTGTTTTTTTAGAGTGATAGAACTTTCGATAGGGATAACTGTGATTTGACAGAAGGTAGAAGCCATGTTGTTTTGACATTTCTGTTCATTAAGCATTGACAAATTATCATGGAAAGACTCAGGCCGCAACAACGTTTACAAATTGTTGAAATTTATTTTCAAAATCAGTGTTCTATTG
Source organism: Megalocaria dilatata (assembly GCA_034642435.1). Classification (NCBI taxonomy): domain Eukaryota; kingdom Metazoa; phylum Arthropoda; class Insecta; order Coleoptera; family Coccinellidae; genus Megalocaria; species Megalocaria dilatata. The sequence continues at coordinate 29,681,060 of CM067858.1, forward strand.
GCCAAATTTATAGAGCACTTCGTGAAATTTATGGTTTACATAATCGTCCATCACAGCAGCTTATTCGTCGAACTATCGATAGATTTCAGACAACATTTTCTTTACTCGATGCAACAACAACAAGACAAAGAACTGCACGTACAGAAAAAATATGCTGCTGAAACTCATAGTGTTAATGATGATCCAGATTTGTCTATTAGTCGACGTTCACAACAAGTTGGACTCTGTGCATCCACCACATGGAAATTTTTGCGTAAAGATCTTGGTCTACACCCAAACAAGATCCAACTGGTTCAAGAACTAAAGCCACTTGATCATAATAAGTTTGTTTGCTGATTGGGCCCTAGAACAGCTTGAAATTGATTCACTTTTTTATCGTAAAATTGTGTTTGGTGATTAAGCTCATTTCTGGTTGAACGGCTATGTAAACAAGCAAAATTGCCGTAAATGGAGTGAAAACAATCCTCAAGAAGTTCTGCAGGTTCCATTGCATCCTGAGAAATGCGCTGTATGGTGTGTTTTACACGCTGGAGGCATCATCGGTCCATATTTCTTTAAAAACGGTGCTGGAGCTGATGTTACAGTGAAGGGTGCTCGTTAAAGATCGATGATCAATGATTATTTGTTTCAGAATTTGAATGGTTTCGACCCAGAAGTATTTTGGTTCCAACAACGAAGGTGCTATACCTCATGTTGCTACCGTAACAATTGATTTATTGAAAGAAAGATTTGGTGATAACATTATTTCGAGAAATGTTGTCAGCAAATATAATTCCTGCATGGAGGAACCGATCTGATTGACAGAATAAGTTATTATCGTATTAGTACAAGAACCAAGAAGACTGTTAAGACTATTCTTCATTTAATAGACTTAGTAAGTAGAGTAGCTTACTCGTGGATTTTGTACAGAAACGATAGGAAAAGATTAGGAGAGAGATCTGCCGAAATTCGAAATTGCTTGATTTCAAAATTTCTTATGCGAATTATTTATTCGAAATTGCGAACATAGAATGTGCCACAGAAAATATATTACTATCAATGGTTGCCAGAAGCAATCTCTCCATGTCTGATTCACGAACTTCCACTTTATCTGTCACAGAAGAGAAAAATCTACATCTCCAGATTGTAGCGAGTTATTTGAAAAACGCTGTGAGATGTAAAAATCAAGGTAGTAAATCAAAAACCAAATTTTATTGTGAAAAATGTACCTTATTTTGTGCTTAACAGGCAACAATAGTTCTTCAGAAATTTTCGTTTACGTAATAACTTATAATGATATCTCCATGATATCCATTTCATTGGACATATTTTTCCTGTACTTCCCTTTGAATAAAATTTGTCAAAAAAATTCAGTGACGTTTTTCGTATAAAATAAACCAAACTCCCAAATATGACCCTTATATCACATTCAATCTGATGTCGGGACTCAAACATTTTCAGATTTATGCTCGTTGTTAAAGTAACATGTCACACTAAAAAAATTTCTTTTGCTGTTGTAGGGTGTAAAAAATCGAAGTCAACAAAGAGAAAATCCGGTACATTTTACAGTTTTTCTTTGATAAGGGATTAAGATTTAAGGTATTTTTGATTTTAAAAATGCACCTCACACCTGCAGGCCCGTCATCGAAAATGTCGATAAAATCACAGAAATAATCGAAGTTGACCGGCATGTTAGTAGTCCTAGCATCGCCCAAGAGCTAAAGATCGACCATAATACAGTTTTAAATCATTTCGCAGAGCTGGATTCAAAAAGAAGCTCGATGTTTGGGTGCCACACCATTTAACACCAAAAAACATGATGGATCGAATTTCCATCTGCAAAGCCACGGCCAAACTGAATGAAATCAACGCATTTCTTAAACGGATTGTAACTGAGGATCAGAAATGGGTAACATACGGCAATATTGTGCGAAAACGAGCGCGGTGAAGCAGCTCAAACGGTGGCCAAACCAGGACTGAGTGATAAGAAATTGCCATCAAGAACACAGTTTTTCGCCAATAAACCAAGACTTCTATAAGAGATATTTTGAAGCTACCTTTGAAATTTCTATGACAGAGGCACGATGAAGCTATCTTTAAAATGGCAACAAATACGAAACACGTTAAATAAACTCTTGAAGTTCACGCTGAATTTTTTCCCAAACTATTATAATTAAACTCAAAAATGGTGTGCACTGTAAGAAATGCGCGTAAGTGCATTTTTCTTTTATTTTTGCTTGAACACCTGTGTGTTGTCCACAGCTGCTCCGTCGTAACTATGAGTTATAAGTTTTTCAATGCAACATGGTCGAGAAATTTTCGGATATTTTGATTTATTATAATCATCAACTTTTTCAGAATTCACATAACTCCAAGAACGTTGCGATCTTTCCATTGCCCTGTTTGTAAGTTTCGATCGCCCATTGCTTTTCGTATTTCCTCCATTCAGTTCTTTCTTGGTCTTCCTCTTCGTCTTCTTATATTTGGTATCCACTCCATCGTTTGTTTCATACCAGATCAATTGTTTTCTCTCTATATCATCCATGATTGTGCCTTTCACTTCCATTTGATGACGAATTTCCTGGTTTCTTATTCTTTGTATTCTTGATATTCTAGCCGATCTCCTCAACGCATCCATCTCTGCAGCTTCTAACCTCTTCTTATTTCTTTCTGTCAATCCGTATGTTTATTGGCTTTTGATCAAAAACTCTAGTACAAACGTGCAAAAAATGCCTAATATCGTTTTTCCTTCGCTTCTATTCACTAAAATCGAACGGAAACAAAACACTCGGCTCTCATTTTATAAGCGTCTGCAATAAATCTGTACCGTGGCCGGAAATGGACGAAACATAATTACAAAAATATAATTACAGTGGAAAGTTGCACAGAAGTTTCCTCCGCTTCATAATTGATCGTCTTATTAAAGATGAGTTAGCTTCCTTTGTCTGGCGAAAAAAGAGGGAAGGACGATGGCAGAGAGGCGTTGCCAGGACAACACGGACTCTTATGTTTGCTTATTGCAGAACTTATTTCCTAATTGGGTTATCGTTGTTTCGCATTTGCGTCATTTCTGGATAATATTACGTGCAGGTATCGGATAACGCAGTCACGGCGTTGCAATTAAGCTTGTTTTCCGGCGTGGAAGGGATTCCTTCGAGTTTAGCTTCTCTGCCCACCTAAGGAAGTTAACATGACAATATTCAGTCCAAACGAGTCCTTCAACGAAAGATTTCATCTAAAATTTCTCGCCGCTTTTGAACGATTAATATGTGTGCTCTTATACCTGTAATTGAATTGGGCTAAACGAAGAACAAGCCCATACTAGATTTAGGAAGATTACGGGGACTTAAAATAGCATCCATAGGTTTTCTAATGGAGTTCACCTCGCTTTCTTCGAATTTTGTCATTCGCAACTATTGAGGTTATATTCTATCAAAACTGACAGTAAGAATTTTAAAAATATCGCATAATACAGAGCAACTTCCTTACTTTGAAATCCAATAAAAGAAAAAGAAATGCAGATTTACATTTGATTCTTTGAGCAATGTCAAATACAACAATGAAAGTCTATGTTGACGCGATATCAGGCAGATGCCGTCCGTTATTGTCAATACAATGCGTTAATCTATTTCTGAAGTTTCGTTCAACTGTTTCCAGCATACCGACAAGCATCAGGCAACCGTACACGTCAGTACAGAACGCCTCTCAAGGAAACGAGGCGTCTAGGAAAGTGTTTCTTCTCTCTCCCTGAAGTTGTTTACCCGGGAAACAATCGACTGCCGACCAGGAACACGACCAGGAGCACGACCAAGGAGCAATATTGTAATAGATACGGAATCTACGTTGCGATGGTTGAGCGGTCGTTACTAAAATATGCCCCGACATCGAACGCTCGTTACACCTTTGTCCTCTCTAAGTATGACCATCGCATGTTCTCTGCATGCTTTCCACCATGTTAATGAGAATATCCTGCTCAATTTTTCGCCAAAGTTGTGGCTAACTCGGAGTTGTTGAAGCGTTTTCAGCTGTGGTTTTTTATAATTGGTTCCAAGTGTGCACGATTGGATTTAGGTCAAGGGATCTTGGAGCTAATGCTAGATGTGGAGTTACCTTCTTTTACTACTCTGTCAAGAAAGTACCGGGAATTTTCAATTAAAACAACATTTTTACATTTAATCGTCAAAATTTATTGGGTCGCGTTCAAAATAGGCTCCATTTGCTCCAATACATCTATGCCAACGGCACTTCCAATTATCGAAACATTTTTTATAGGCGCTTTCCGGGATGGACTTCAGCTCTCGCGCCGAATTTTGTTTTATGGCTTCAATCGACTCAAGACGGGTGCCACGAAGGGGCAATTTTAGTTTGGGAAGAGGAAAAAGTCGCAGGGAGCCAAATCCGGCGAATACGGTGGTTGCTGAAGCACGTTTGTTGAGTTTTTGGCGAGAAAGTCAGTGACAATCGTAGCTCGGTGAGAAGGCGCGTTATCGTCATGCAAAATCCATGAGTTGTTCGCCCACAAATTTGGCCGCTTCTTAGGGATACGCTCACGCAAACGTTTCATAACGCCTAGGTAATACTCCTTGTTTACCGTCTGACCCTCTGGAACGAATTCGTAGTGTACCACGCCACGGATATCGAAGAAAACAATGAGCATCACCTTCATTTTCGAGCGGTTTGGCGTGGTTTTTTCGGTTTCGGCTCATTTTTTGCCACCCATTCCGATGGTTGCTGGCTTGTTTGCATATCGTATTCGTAGACCCAGGTCTAATCACCAGTTATAATGCGTTCCATGAATGTAGAATCGGAATTACAGCGATCCAGCATGTCTGAAGCAACCTGTTTGCGATGACGTTTTTGAAGAAAATTCAGGTCTTTCGGTACGAGTCGTGCGGCCACCTTTCTCATGCCCAAAATATCAATCAAAATCGTACGTGCGGACTCGTGGGATATCTTAAGATCATGTGCTATCTCTCTCAAGCTGGTACGACGGTTTTCCAGCACCCTTTCCTTAATTTTATCGACGTTATCTTCGATCGAAGCCGTCGATGGGCGACCACTTAACGACCGTCCTTGAAGGCTCTGTACCACTGATATGCACGAGTTTTCGATAGAGCATTATCACCAAAGGCCTTTTGCAACATTTTCAATGCATCGGCACACGAAAATTCATTTGCAACACAAAACTTCAAACAAATTCTTTGCTCAACGTAATCACCCATAGTAAAAATCGGCACGCACTCTGACATCGACTGACTTAATCAGCTGTTGCAAACACACTAGTTGACAGATCCCGCTCAAGCTTGGCATAGTAATTAAGGACAGTGGTACCAACCTAGGAAAAAAAATTTTTACCTGCCTCATTACCCCGCCAGATTTAAATCGATAATTCCTGGTACTTTCTTGACAGAATGTATCTAGCAGTAATCACCTGGTAGAATCTGTGTGGCAGTGCATTATCCTCCAGAAAAACAAAAATTTCGCTAATAGCTGCGTAAAATTGTGGAGTTACTCTTCGTTGATATCTTCTTCAACATATGTCTGAGACGTCATGGTTCTTGGAAATACTAATAAGTCAGTTCTGCGATCGAAACAAACTCTACCCCAAACCATAATTGTGCCTCCTCGAAAAGCATGGTCTTCTTGAATAGAGCAGCGGCTCCTTCGTATGAGTGAACGTGTCCACATCACACCTGTACTCGTCGACTATCAGAAAAACATTCATATCTAAACTAGTCAGTAAAGAGTACGTAACGTCATTCATCTCGCCAGTGTACTCGCTCCATTGCCCACTCTATTCATTGACGCTTGTGAGTGAGTAGAACTCTTCTTAACATGCGTCTCGATGTTATAGCGACTTCATGGAGACGTCTTCTGACTGTGTTTGGTGAAATTAAAGTACCCGTAGCATCTCGAAGACGTTGACTTGCCTTTCGGCAAGGGCTGAGAGGCTGTCTTCTTACCGAAATAGTTAAAAAACGGTCTTCTACTGGTGTTGGAGCAAGTGATATACCACTTCTGGGTCTTGTGTTTAGCCATGCTGTTGGTATCGTTCTTGAATAAAACCTATCTTCGCATAATGAAAATTTGATTTTTAATTGCGTAGAACTATTTGATTTTATTGAAAACGAAATACAGACTAAAGAAAAAATCATTGAAAAGTGCATTTCTGACGGATAAAAAAATAATTGGACTTGATAAAAACTAACTTAACAATGAACCAGAAGATGTTGCTGTAATCGTTTATGTAATTAAAAAATGATATTAAGATAATACGGAAAATGTGCATCTTTGGAAAACATCAATATCCTTGACTTACATAACAAATCAGAATAATCCACTAGAAGTCTATGATCAGAATTCTGAGCAGTGATATATCTTGATTTCTCTCAAACTTTTCTACCGTATCTATTGGGATAGAAGATATATTTAATTTCAGAAAGTACTAGAATGTACCCTCTTAAAGGAATTTTTGTCGCTAAGTTGGCACTATATCGCATATTTGTGGCAACTTGTTTTATGATGTTGTATTCTTTTTCAAAATTATTGTTTCAAAGGGGGATATTTAAAAGTTTATGAACTATAGTACTGAACGCTGCTAATTTATGTGAATATGAATGTACAACAGAGGGTTAATTATGGAAAACCCCTTGAGTTCTCCTTTAGCCAAATTTTTCATGGATTCCCGTGAGAAGAGAATCCTGAAACATCCAATCAGTAAAACTACTGGTACAGATACGTCGATGACATTTTTATTTGTTACACATGTAGTGACAGACAATTAATCACAATATTTAACCATATCAATGAAATTCCCCCATCGATAACATTTTCATTAGAAAAAGAATCAAACTAAACAATTAACTTCCTACACTTGACAATTTCAAGACTAAACAGATTTTTCAATATTCCACAAACCTACCCAACCAGATATAACAATACACATGACTTCTGCACACCCATATTCCCATAAATTAGCAGTGTTCCATTGTGGGGTTCATAGAATTTAAAATATACCCCTTTCAAACAATAATTTTGAAAAAGAATAAACATGACACAAATTGCTACAAATATACGATGCAGTCATAAAATAATAGATGACATTATAAAAAAGAAACAATTCAAAATAGCTATCCAGAAAATTTTCCCTACCAATAATTTATTAATTCAATTAAAATACAATAATCCATCATCCATAAAAAAGTCTTCTTTCCTAATTAAACAAAATTTCAACATCTCTTACAGAACAAATAATAACCTAAGCAAATATATATTATGAAAAACAACAAACTTAAATTGAAGAAATCCAGCGTATATAGATTAACATGTTCTGATTGCAAAAAATTTTGTATAGCTAGAACATCTAGAGACTTCAAAATCAGAATCAGTGAAGACATACGATGTTTCATCAATAATAAAACGAAATACACATACTCAAACCACCTATTAACAGAAAACCACACATTCAGCAAAACTTATTCAACAGGTTGAATATTAATCACAAAAATTTAATTTCTTGGAAGCTCTGGAAATAAATAGAAACAAACTCAATGACCAATTAGATATCAATCGTTCACAACTTTTAAATTTGTATAATTGGTTTATATGTGTCTCAATGTATGTCTTCAAGTAATATTTAATTTATGCTACTACCTACTCATATCGTTGAAACCATATAATTAACAGTACCTTTCTCTTATTATTTAGTACCTGAAGATGATATTGTATATTGAACGTGTTGTCCTTCATAAACATTTGTGAAAATCTCTATTTTTGTTTACTTATTCATAATAGATTTTCATCAAGTATATGCCAATTCAATTCAATAAAAAGATATAATTATACTGAATTGAATCAGTCCTTACTTGGTAAAAAGGCCTATCAACTAAAGACGCAGACAATTAGAAATGATCTTACAATCTTGATTAGTCAATCATTTGAGACCATTTGGGGCCAATATTCACAAAATTCCTCAGTTAAATACAAGCACTCTGGCCGACAAGGAGTCAACCAAAAGTGTCATTCGCTAAATAGATTTCAAATAAGTGAAGTATTCTGGAAAATTATGTAAACATATAATCAATGTAATTATTAATTCTACGTCATTCTACTGTATAATGTTTCCTACCTATATTTATATTACATCTTTTTGTAGTCTTCTAAAACTTTGAACATTGGTCCATGCCCAGGTACAATCCAGTCTGCTATTTCAAGAATCTGTTTTCTATTCCTAGATTGTAAATTCACATCTATACTACCTGCAGATTTCCATAAGGTATCGTCTAATAAATCTTCTTCCTTCTCAAATAAATCACCAGTTACTGCTACACAGCCTTGTTCTTTGGTTTGAACAATGACTGTCACGTCTTCCATAGTGTGTCCCGGTGTTGGTAAAACTTCCACAAAATCATTAATTCCGTAGGAGATTCCACCTTTGAAATCATGATCGAAATATCGATCTCCAAATGAAATGTTATAACCTACAATGAGTTTGGCTTCTGGGAAAAGGTAGTTGCAGCCAGTATGATCCGAATGTCCGTGAGTACACACCACGTACTGTATATCCTTACATTCGATTTGATGTCTTTTCAGTTCCTTTTTGAGTTTTTCACCGTCCCAAGGAGTCAGCGTATCAACGATTATGTTATTTGGACCTTTAAGCAGTGTACAAGTGCAATTTGCAAAAGAACCCTTTGCATTTGATTTTGAATATCCATTAAATAGCACAATAACTTCATACATAACTAAATTAGGAAAAATATTTAAATCTTACTGCATCAAGTTTTGATTCTGAAGAGGTTATGTTATTTTCCGTATGCTGTTTTAGTTTTTCAAATTTGACAGACCACTTATACTGAAAAATATTTTAGTTTTGTAAGAATTTAATAACATCATGATAATACAATAAGGAGGAAATTCTCAAAGACTAATATTATGCTAGTCTAGGGAATAATTCAAAATTATGTGTAACTAATATTAAATCTCTATTGAAACCAGAATAAAATAACATCCTCGGTAGTATAGTGGTCAGTATCCCCGCCTGTCACGCGGGAGACCGGGGTTCGATTCCCCGCCGGGGAGGAAACTTTTTTCATTTCTAGCATGACTTTTAAATGAGTTTTTTTAACTCTAAAATAATTCTCAATTACTTTAAACAGCACCCGCAATTCAAACACAAAAATTTTACAACTTCCCCTATACAATAATTTACTTCCGAAAATGAATAACTTCAAACTTGTGAAGTGTTTTTGAGCCTTAGGCACAGTTCGAGACAATGGAGTGGTACACTAAAGTAAACTGAATAAATCTCAAATAAAATAATTAAAAATATTTCCACAATTTATTATTAAAAATAATTGTTTTGCTAACATTGTGGGTTCTTCATGTTTACACTTCGAACTAACTCTGAAAATTATGAATATTTTTAGTAAGTGAAATTATGAATATTTTTACAAAGTTAATTCAAAATGTAAACCTGAAAAAGTCACAGTGTGGGCGAAACAATATTTAGCAATATTTTCAGATAATCCATTAACATAAGATAACGAAAAATAATTCGAATAACGAAAAATAATTACACGAGATTTAATGCCATTTTCTTTTGTTTATTGGATACCATTTTGTCTATAAGAAAGGGGTTGTAATCGTTATTTGACGCTATTTGTTTAATAATATTTAATTCTTTCAAAAAGTTATCTGAATTCAAAGGGACATTCAATAGTCTATGAATAAATCTATTATATGCGGACATCTTTTGGTTGGTGGGGTGATTTGAAGTTTTATGTATTACGATGTCTGTATGGGTTTATGAAAAACACTAAAATCATGTCAATTATCTAGTCTTATTATTGTGAGGTCAAGAAAATTAATACTTTGGTTCTTTTCTTTTTCGATTGTGAATTTGATTTTTTGGTGGAGTTTATTAATGAACTTCGTAAAGATATGTAGTTGTCGGTCGGTGCCTTTGAAACAACAAAAAATGTCATCTACATATCCATACCAATAAAAGAAATATTTACTTATCGGGTGGGGGGTTTGCTTAAAAAGCGAATCAACCCATTAATTTGAAGGCTCTAATCGCCCCCTCTCCATCATTCCGAGAAAGCCTTCCTTTCGTTCCACAGATCCCCGCTGGAGATGGCACCGCGACCAGAGCAGCGGCGGACTGCCCTCTTGCCTGACCCCAACGCTCTATCCCGTGACCTTTATCGACGATCACTGGAGGGGGAGTGTGTAGCGAACAACCTCTTCGCTCCTCGTCCAGAAACCTGCCTTGCTTTGTCGCAGCTTGACCTGCGTATCAAAAGAGGACCCGACCAGTCTAAAGATTCATGACTAACCGTCCCCGTCGTGTTCAAATAGGGCACAGCATACAGCGTTCGACGACCACCGTTCCAAGCGGAACACATGTTCACTGGCGTCACAGGCAGAGCTGCGCATCACGTCTGTCTGATGAGTTTCAGATGCGCAGACTCCAAACGAAACGCCGCCTCCCGAATTAAAAGGTGGAAGCTCCCTCACAACACCGCATCCTTAGAGAGCTTCATCACAAACCCACACATACAGACATCACAATACATAAAACTTCAAATCACCCCACCAACCAAGAGATGTCAGCATATAATAGTTTTATTCATAGTCTATTGAATGTCCCTTTGAATTCATAATTTTTTGAAAGAATTAAATATTATTAAACAAATAGCGTCAAACAACGGTTACAACCCATTTCTTATAGACAAAATGGTATCCAATAAACAAAAGGAAATGGCATTAAATCTCGTATACCCAATCATAAAAGAGGACAATACACAGAAATATTTTTCATTATCTTATGTTAATGGATTATCTGAAAATATTGATAAATATTTCAATATCGGTACGAAGTAATTGGTTTTTGAGAAAGGTTACCTCTTCTTCATCCTTTGGAACTTATGATCTACAGTTTGCGCCTTATTTATACGGAATGGTACATTTCTGGCCACAGTTAATATAGCCTTTACAATCATGTTCAGACCGTTTAGTAAGGCCTGTCTTGTTAAGGTTAAGGTCCACTCTTCAACGTTTCTTCGAACCCCGCAATCGGCACCCAACTAAATTTGAAGATTTTCCACCTGTCGATCTTAGGGAGATCCAAGGTTTAAATAGTGTTTAGGTTTACAACCTATTACTTCCGTCGATTGGTTATCAAAGTAAATAATCAAACGACGTTCAACAATTATAAAGCTCACTTAAATTGGTGTTCAATACAACATTAAAAAACCAACGATTTGCAACCAATTATAACCGCAAAACCAGGATTAATAGGCAAGATTAATCCAAAACCACCGACGGTAAAATAATTGTGGAAAGAAACACAAACATTCCGTCGTCTGATTTCAATGAAGCACAGTCTAAATGTTGTTCCAAGCCTTTCAGAATCTACCATGTAGAAACCCCTAAAAAATATTTTTACAGCTGTCGGATATCAGCCGTAACAGACAAGTACCATTATTTTCAAAACCGTTTAATTTCACTCTTCTCTTATCTTTCGCAATCGATTTCCGGCAAATATACTCAGTGTACAGACATTCCAATCAAACTATTTATACAAAGTCCTGCAATAGTGCGTTGTGCTTCCATAGCTGCTGAGCTAGATATCTTTCGTACGAAAGCAGACTCCTTTTTCTTCAATTTCTACATCTCAGGAAATTATTTTCTAATATACATGTTCCTTAAGAAAATTATTCAATAAATGGATAATTTTTTGAATGGATCACCTGTATATCATCATATATTTTCAATGCCTTCAGTGTCTCTATCATGACGCAAAATTTTAAATATTTTTCCAACGGTACAGATCTTATACAGAGAAAACTGTTGAGGAAACAATAGTTCATTAAAATTAAAAGTCCTCTACCGATAGCCAAAAGCAATCGTAGCACGAATTTGATCGGAAATCTTTTTAACTAAAACATTTGCCTAGTCATCATTCCTAAATGATCAACCTGCCATATACAGGTGTCCGTTATTAATGGCCAAATATGAAGAACTTCAAATTGTTATTTTCCGATATTTGCAAACGTAACAACCTGTTTTTTTTCACGATAATGTACAGAACTGAATGCCTCACATTTTCTCAGAAGTAACCTTAGGGCTATTTTCACTCCTGCAATAAGCAGATACAAAAAATAACATTACAACTAAAAATTTTATTTGAATGATATTAGAAAAAGTTAAAATTATTGAGGTAATATTCGGTATATATTTCTTTATTTTAATGATCCACGGGACGTTTAAAATGTCGTCTGTGTTCTCTAAGCCGTTCCCTAAGCTGCACTAAGTTTCCTTTGGCTTGTGTGTGGATCTTCTGTTACATTAAGTAAAACCTCAAGCTCCTGGCCTTCATTAGTGACGGATTTCATCCATTCTTCTTTTTTGTACTTGACATCTCCTGTCTCTACAAATCTGTTCAAAAGTCTTCGAAAACTCGATTCTTTTGAATGTCTTCTCTTGGAATATTCTGCGCAGCATAAGTTAGACTAGCTAATAAACAGATTTTGTGGCACTGCTACACGACTGATTATAGTTAGTGACAGTGCTGATTATAGTTAGTGACAATCCTGATTATAGTTAGTGACAGTGCTGATTATAGTTACTGAAATAAGAACAGAACAGGGTTTATCGACTATCCTTTTATAAATATTTAATAAGGAATATATGTTAGTTCAATTATCTGTAGCTTGAATTATTTTTATTCTAATGAAACTCGGATAAGTAATGGTTGATTGACCTCAACGAAACTGTTCTTCACAGCCATCAATGTGCAATAACATGCTAATACACCATTGTTGCTCTATGTCATAGAGTTTTTGATCTAGCTGATATAATAGGCCTAACTAGAATGCATGTACAAGTGTAAAACAGCTGCTATATTGTTTTAGCAAATCACTATTCATCCATATAATTAATTATTCATAAGGAGTATGAGCTATGGTGTTAGAAAGTTCTAGAAATCGAGACAGTGTAACATGTATGTATAACAATTCTATACTCAAAGTCGACAAGGTTTTTTTGATCACAGAGGCAAATTGAAGACATGCGCACGTTTCAAATCATCAACAAAACCTTGTCGAGTTTGTTTAAGTATAGAATTGTTATGCAGATGTATCTTACACTGTCTCGATTTCTAGAACTTTCTATTGCCATAGCTCATATTAATGATTTTTGGTACAGATCAGCCAAATTAATTTATTTGAATTAATTATTCCTTCAAGATACTGCATAGTGTAGTCAAGGAATTAATATTTTTAATAGATTTCAAATTTTATCACTAAGGATTCAGAATACTTTTCCTTAACAGAGTAGAAACATTATTTCAACAACATATTTTTATTTTATTTTTAAACATATTTATATATTATGAAATCCTCATAAAAGATGATTAAATATCTTTCAATTTCTTGTAGAAGAGAATATTCGAACCTGCAACTTCTATGTTTAGGCATTAAGAGAATCCCTGAATTTCTGATTTCATACTCGTAATTCATGAATAATAGGGCAAGTTGTTGCCTAAATCATAGTTATATAAGATTTGAAGTTGTAAGTTTCAGAGTTAATTAAAAATGTAAACCTGAAGAAGCCATAGTATTGGCGAAACAATTCTTGTGAATTAATAAATTATGGAAATATTTTTTATTATTTTAGTTAATTAAAATCAATTTCCATCAAGTAAGAACCAATTCAATTAAACTCTTATCCTTATTATATTTCTTCTTATATTTAGGTAAGCAAGTATTTATTAGCAGAATTTTTTGAATTTATTGACCAAGGGGAGTATCTCAAGTATCTGTGAACAACTCAAATAGCACTTGCATGATAACACGTTCTGAGTATGTTCACCATGAAAAATATCAAACTCTAGAATCACAATATCACATGTGACAAATTCACATCATTATTACCATATATCAAAACTTAAGAAGCAATCGTAGTAGACAACTATTGATTTCAGATATCATGATATGCGTCAGAGGTTGAGCCATTTATGAAATACAGAGTAGATTCTGAACCAAACTTTGATTATTATTTTCACAGTAACCATTAAATATGAAATTGTAAATGGAAGAATAAAACAAGTTTTTATAAAAAATCTGACTTCTATTGAAGGATTTCACTACAAACAAAAGAAGTGCAAATAAAAATTCTTTACATTAAATGCAATTTTATTTCCTGTAATCACCTGATTAATTATGCAATTAATCGTTTACAGATTTGTTTATTGGTACGTAGAGTTGATGAATTATCTAGCACATAAAAATCGAAAAAAATTCCACACGAAAAATTCAGTCAGATATTCAAGGTAGTAATAAAGAAGAGATTCAATGCCTCTTTCTGTCTCCAATTTACAAATACGTCAAAATAACAAGTTTACATCTTTTAAGAGATAATACTGATTACTTAAATAAATCATGTGCTTTTTCGTGTTTCATATATTACATGTAGTGTGGACAAAATCGTTATTTCAAGGAGACTGAATCATTGTAATGTGTACATAATTCATTTGGTTGTCAGCCTTCCAAAACATAAATAAAAAAAATGTTGTACCGCCCAAAAAAAGGCAAGTAACACTGAGGTGTATATCCACTGTTATGTAAGAAACATTCTTAAAAAAAAATCAAACTTTCCTAATTTTTAAATTTCCAGGATCAGTTCTCCTGTATGTAGACATGTTTCGTGTAAATGAATAATAATGTATGGGAATGCAATAAATTCTTGAAAATAAATTAAACAGTAATATTTTTTAAATATTCTTATGATATAACAAATTAATTCAGTACGCTACTGAATACCTAAAATATTATTGTTTGGAATATTACTGCTTTTTTCATATTGTAATTTTTATTCAAAACTTGGAAGTAATTGATTAAACATTTCAAGGTCACACGAGAAGTGGGATCGAAGAGTAAAATTTAGATGCCTTACATTGATATAACCCCTATACAGTACAACCTCTTTATCAATTAATAGTTAGTAAATTGTTTAGATGTAATTCGTCCCCTCAGTAAAAAAAAAATTGAAAACTTAATTTGCCACCAAAAGCTCTCTTATTACTAGATAACGCACCAAGGCATCACCATTGTAACAAACAATGGATCAACACATTATTCGAGCTGTGAAATTCTTTTATAGAAAAGATCTGCTGAAGCAAATTGAATCGTCTGAAACTGACATGAAAATGACTTCGAAAAGCACAAAACTTTTTGGTTAGCCTGACACAAGGTAAATCCAGATTTTGTAAGGAAATCATGGAAATCATTTTTACACACCCAAGGAGTACCTTCAAATGATGCTGCAGATGATAACATTATTTTAAAGGATTTATAAAAAAAAAGAGAATCGGAAGAGTTCCAAAATGAAAAGAATGAAGTAATGAATAGATTTAAACTGAATAACTAGAGGAATGGATTGTAGGAACTATCCATTAGACTGAAATCTTACTAAATGGTCAAGATATTGTTGAGGAAACAAAAAATGAAACCAATGATAGTTCCTTTGACAATGACCATTTACAAATGATGATGAAAATTAAAAACAAAGATGCCGTGATTTTATTTAACAAATGCATTCACCTGGCATCGGAAAAAATCCATCCAGACGAATAAATAGAGATGCTCTTTAAATTGAAAAACACTGCTGTCATTAAAGAAGCCAAGTCAAAATTCAATAAAGTATTACAGATTATTTCAAAGTTTATTGTCAAAACAAATATGTAGCCATGTGAGTTTTAGTTGAAAATATTGGATGTTTTAATTTGTTTTCTTAGTTTTTGTGGGAATTTTAAGTTGTTTTGTTTGTTGTTATTTTCGTGAAGAATTTGCTTCATTTAATAAACAATTTATTAATTTATATTGTCTAGATTATAGAGGTTGTGCTGTATTTATGTTCAGAACATTTTAACATCAAATATATTTTTGACTACTATTATTATCAATTTCAAATTTTTGCTTAGGAAGATCTTGATAGACCGGATTTCTTTGAGTGGTATTTTGTATAATAATGTTAAAAAATTATACTGACAACATAAAAGGCAAAAAATCCTTAAATACCCATATAAAAAAAAGACATACCTCCAAGGTAATTTTTAAGGTGAGATAATGAAGTGTTCATTTCAGATGATCATATACTCCAGTTCTCCAAAGAGTCATTAGTAAATACTGTCTATACATAGGGCCATCATAGAATCTATACATGCCCAAATTGAAAAAAAAAAATTAACAAATCTCAATGTCTAAAAATTGTGGATTTGGATAGCCTCTAATAAAAGTCATCTAAATTTCACTTTCCCTGTAAAATCAAAGAAGTCATTAGAATTAAACTTTTCGAAAAATTAAAAAGTGCACACCAATGATCATGGTAATATATTTTCATATTACTAAATATTTATCAATCAATTTTATTTGGAAAATACAATAGAAATAATATACATCGAAATAAAAATAGATTCCATGAATTAATGAATAAATTTCATCACGTTTGTTCACATAATTGTACAAAATACTCAATCATAAGTAAAAAAAAATATTAAACTGCCACATCAATCTACAAAAGGATTGACTTCAAAGGAATTAACTTAAAACTGTTCTTTCCTTTTATGATAATACATTCAGCCACTATACATTCTAATAAATTATAAGAAATGCCTAAACAGGGCATCAAACACAAAAAATTTCATTTTCGTAGTAATCGTTATCGGTCAATAGCAGAAAGGTTTGAAGTTCAAATTCCTTGCTTGATGGGACATAAGTGAATGATACATTTTAAATGCCATTACGTTAAATATCCATATGCATATCCCAAAAACGAACTTGGAATTCTAAGGATTGAAGTAGAACGTTGCAAGATGGAAGAGTTTTGTTTGAGGACAAAACGAAAATGTTTCTAAAATTATTGAGTGATAAAGTCAAATTTTCCATGTTTAATTTGAAACAGTTATCCCTTTACATATATTCCATCAACATAAAGGAACTGAACAATATTGCTCTTCATATCTATTAACCGTGAATTATTATAAAAATGGAATTTTAATTTTCTTCGAATTAAGGGGTGCATGATTCACAACTTTGTTGCCTTATAAAACATGTCAACTACAGGTTATTCTGAAAATGGAATAGTCACTATCCTGCTTTATAATCTAGATTTTGTCATCATGACCAATATAAGAGTTGATCAATTCCAAATTTGTACATAATTTATAATTATTCGAAAATAAATACCTCACTTCATCCATCATTAGAGGGAAAGAATTTCGTCCACCATACAAGTTAATAATCACAATTATTTACATTTCTACAAGTTGTCACCGACTTCTGTCGGAATATCCATTGCACGGGGAAGGGGGATTAACTTTGATGAGAAACTGGTTCTAATGACATAAAGTGAAAAGACTGAAAGTTCGTTCTTTAACTAAGTAGTACGCTTATTTTGAAAAAGCTTCAATACACTAGAAAATTAATATAAAAATAACAATTAGGCTTTTTGTTTTAGTTACCTACTATTAAAAATTATATTTGTACACTTAATAATTTATACAGACTGATCATTTATAAATGTTTTAGATTTTCCACAATCACTCATCGTTTCAAAACAGTTCCTGTTCGATTCCAAAACACTATCACTGGTGATCCATTCTTTTCACGTCAATTGTTCATTTATTCTTTCGATGATTAGGTCACCTATGATTCGATCCTTCATTCATATCGTACAGAATTTGGGCTATGGTTCTGGATGATTCGACATTACTGAGTGCTACATTTGCTAGATGAGACTCGTAATGTTTTAAGTACCTACAAGAAGTTAGAAAATTCACATCACATAAACTATTTACACAGGAGAAAAATTTACGTGGCAGCTAAAAATTTACTTTTCTTAATTAATATTCAATACTTTTGGAAATACCCAACCTGACATACAGATGTTATTTTTGAAGGAATGTCTATGATAGAGAATAAAAAATGCAAGTTTGATGACACTACATAAAAGTATACTTCTTCAAGATTTTAACACACCACAATTTAATTCCGCCATCAAAATATTCTCAAAACAAACTGTATTAAATGCAAAGGTACTTATTTCAAAAGCAAAGTGTTTTCATATGGATACCTCTCCTTGTTTTTGTTTTAATAATGAATGTCTTCATTTCAAATGTGAATATCTCATGTGAATATTCACTGAATTGGTTTTGATTTGCATTTTATGCTTTTGACTTCCTTTTAAAACCACAAATTACTTATAAACCAACGAGAATTAGAAAATTTTACTGATACTTAATGTGCCTAAGCTGTTCTACTCTTGAAACAAGATTGGTTTTATTGAAGAACAGTAGGCCGATTTGATGTGTCTCATACATCGATCTTCAAAATGCTTCAACAATAACTGGTGATTATACCACAAGAGTTGGACAAGGCAAAATATGTACAACTAGGAGTCTAGGATAGTTTTATGAAAATTTCTACTTTGCGCCAATGCATTGTCCATAAGTAAGTTACAGGCTCAACTTGAAAACGTGGTGCTGTGTTTTTGTTTGGTAGCCATCAATAGTGAAATCCTCTTAGTGCAATTGCAAATATGGAAACATTGATTAAGAATACAGTCAATTGAAAGTCCTCAGTGCATCACAATATCAAAACAGAGCTGGATTATATTCTGTGATAGTCTGCTGCATCATTTATAATGGTTAAAAGTCAGAGCACGAACAAAATAATCAGAACTGCCAAGGCAACCAAATAAGGTATTTACATCAGAAATTCTATTGGGTGACCATTGTTTGAGTATGCATGAATGTAGGAATTTTAAAATGTGCTATAATATATCACATAATGATTTTTATCGACATAATGAAAAATGGGAGGTGCAATTATGACACATAAAAGAACATAAACAATCATAGGGTTGCTAAATGAAGTTTCGTAGCATTAAAACCAGGATTCTATTATGGATGAAACACGAATCCATTACTTTACACCAGAGGACACAGTAACCTGAAAAGGGAAAAATCGGCTTGAAAGAAGGCAAAGAGAGTTGAATTTGTAGGTGTAGGCATAACTTTTTTGTTAAAAAAGAACAATACAGCTGACTTATTGCAGATGTTCTATGAAATTAAGAAATAAAGGTACATTTGACAAAAACATGATATGATATTAATTTAGACATCTATTACATAAAGGCCGAAACCAATGCCTTCAAAGTTAGAATTTATTACGTACCCACAATATTAATCAGATTTATTCTCCTCAGAATATTTCATTTGTCTATATGGTTTCTATAAATGGTTGTACAACCAATGAAGAGTTGAAGTATGTAGTTGACAGATGGCTACTTTGTGGGGGCTCTCATCATAAAAATGATGCTTTTCAGCATTTTTTTGGAAAAGTGTATGAAGCCAACAGAAGATTATGTAGAGAAATAAAGTTTTGTTTGTTTTTCAAATTTGCTAGAGTACTTCTCCGACTACCCTGGTGACTTAGATGTTTCCAGAGGACAGAAGACTTGATTTCATATATTGTGCACATACTTTTTTTGATTTTTTGCGTCATTCCGAAAATTTCTTGAAGATGATGGAATTATCAGAAAAATTGTCAACTAATTTGACCCCTCTATTCCGTTAAGTTCAGATATCATTGGCATATGATTACTTACCTTCTACAATTCCCACTATATATAACCAGATTTCTAAGAATTAGTGATGCTGTTAATCTAATACTTTTTGTTACTGGACCCTCATTGTCATCCTGGAAAAGAAAAAGTAATAATTTTAGAGGGTTATTTCAATAGTTTCTAAAAGATATAACAATAAAAGCATAAACAATGTCATCTTTAAAAAATAGGTATGTTAAATACGATGAATATATAACATGCAAAAATTTTTGTCACTAACAAACCATTTGCAAGAATAATAAGCTGTGAACATGGCTAAATAATGTCCGAGATTCATAAAAATTAATAAAACTCTTAAAGGCCTTCAATTCAAATAAAGAGCTCACAAGATTGACCGAGAGTAATATTTGATTTCTCTGCTATATTTTCATGCATTTCTCTCAGATAATTGATGAAAAAAGTTCTTGACTTATGAATATTTTTATTTGAATTTTGAATTCTATGCAGGCAGTTCTCAAAGCTGAGACTTTTTTTAATAGAAGGTAAAACTCATTTTAAAACATTTCAACAAAAATCGAATTACATAAAATGTTCAAAGGTACAGAGATAGAAATCCTTTAATTCAATTCGATTCCCAGCGATTAAGTCTGGGTCTGTTAGGTCTGATGACGCCAGCGAGTATGCGGCCTCGATTGACAGCATATGTCAATTCAAAGACTGAATTGAGATTACAATTTCAACATAAACATAAATTTTTTTAAGATTTATATAAATTAAATATAAATTTTTAAAACTGATCTGGTCGAAAATTTTGAAAAACAAAACTGGAAAAATTCGCAAAATCGCATAGTGGGGGTGTTCTATAAACATCTTGATATGAGGCACACCTAAAATAAATTTTGGACGTCATTCATTCGGCCACCTGTACAGCAAAATAATTACTTAGGATTATCTATTACAGTTCATTGTTTCTTTCTTAAAATAACTTTTCATGCTTCACACACTTTACGTGAAAAACAGAACGGCTAAATACACAACAAAAATATAAACCAATTGACAAATAAAAAAGACCAAACAAACAACAACACGTTGCGCATTACACAACCACCTCACCTGATCAGTTGAAGGTGCGACAACCTTTGGTGCAGCGATAACAGTCACACTGTTGAGCGTGTTCTGTTTAGTCTGTTTTTGCTAATCCAGACAAGATAAAGTGTTAGTTTTTCTCACAATACGTATATATTCACTGAATAAGTTTCCACTATAATCAAGTTTTATATACCAAATTTGGCGCCAAACACTAATTATGAAGCAAGTTACAGATAAAATTACAATTTGAATGTTTATGCTTCTTAAATATTCATAGGATGAATAGTATGAAAAACTCATTTCAGTAAATTTTTATCTCAAGAACAATTTACTAAATTTCCCTGGAAGTCTATATGTACGTACAATGTATAAGTTGAAAAAAATCTATTATCAAAAGGAAAAATAGAGTTTTTCTAAAAATCGGAAAACTTATATAACTTTATATTTTGCTCAAGTCACAAAATTGGTTTGAGCCTATAAATGACATTTTGTTTAACAAATTTTTGGAATAAATTTCGATAGTTGTATTACTTTCTTCAAATAAATAAATTTTGAAGGAAATATTATTATTATTAATACACAATCAAAGGGAGGGGCGAACCCATAAACCCTAAAATTAACAAAATTTGTTGCCTCAATAGTAAACATACCTCATTAAATGTCCAATAAAAAACCAGATAGCAAATTAAGCCAAAAAAAAAAAAAACAAATTATCATTAATGTCACAATATAGCGGAAGCTTATTCAGGATTTCAATTTCATTTGACGGTCACAAGTTTTCAGGTATAATTCTTGAGCAACATAACATGTAAATTATTACCAGAAAGATTGGAAAACAAAGATATACACTTGTTAGTTGTACTTAAATCTAAAATTTGACAAGGTATGTTTTTGATAAGTACAAATACTTGAATAGAACAATTTTCAAATTTTTTATAATTTCTCACACAAAAAATATTTCATCTTATAGCCATGGTAAAATAGACATGATTAAATTTATTCACACAAAGCATGACAAATTTGAATTGACTCCTCTACGTCTACAATATCAGGGCCTTCATTCTAATGTAGGATTACTTTTTAAATAAAATTGAAATTCAAATATCTGTACTGATCAAAGATTCATAGGTCCCCCAATGGAAAATGAAACAAAAATGAGTCATAATCAAAGTACCATTAGTTTAGGCAACTGACAGATGTTCTAAAAGTAAAAGCCATATCAGTATTAAGCCAGAGAAATATTCTACATTGAAAGATCAATATAAAAAACTTAAATGTCTGGAACACTTTTTTAGTGGTAATAGTTTGCAGAGTCGATTACAATAGAACTTCTTTTCCTTGAAGGCAAAAGAAAAACGTCCATAATAAAATATTTAAATCTAAGCATCCTCAAGAAAAACTTTTATTTGGAAATAATGACATTTTTGGAGATCTGACTTTTGAAACTCAAAATCTCCACAATACAAAAACCTTGATTCATTTTAGTTTAATCTCAAATGTTGTAGCTGAGAGAATTATGAAAATGTAATGTGAAGGCTATTAGAAATTAAACTACACTATGTGATTTTTAAAGTAAACAGAACTTTATTGAAATGAATGAAAAAGAGTCATCATTAAGCTTTAAATAGTAAATTTCAATTTTGAGCAAATATAAGTACAAACATTCAGATTATGCTGTTCCATTATATATAGAGGTCAATACTAGTTATTTTCAAATGATTATATATTTTTAAGCGTCATCCAATTTCGATGAAACAAAGCCTATGTTGCTCGAGACCTTCCATGATCAATCCGTAAAAACCTCATGAAAATCCGTCAAGAAGTGTTAGCTCCTTATCAAGTGAAAGTACAGAAAGTATTTAATGTATTCGAATAATTTCAACAGGTACAGTTTACAGAGTTATTGATTTACACTTCTAAGTTAAGTAGGAGTGAATTACTAATATCTAGTTGGCTGTTAAGCATTTGGTGATATCGGATTTGGTGGAGCCAATTAATTTCTAAACACTCCAATCGGATTAATTTTTTTCTCTTTGTATTTACAAATTATCAAAGGTGATGTATTTTCTGTACTGGCGAAATGTTTGAAAAAAGCAGATTTATTGTCAGTAGTTGTGTTTTTAAAATATGCTCTAAAATTACGTCCAGTCTCTATGGTAGGCTGCTGTGCAATTACTACAGTTTATATGAGGGTTTCTACTTATTTTTTGAGATAGACGAATAAAAATAAATATTTATAATCGAAAATGGCCTTATTCTTTTTCAAGACATTTTCCTTTACAATTGCAATTTTGCATGAGTTTGAACTATCTTTCAAAGCACTTTTTCCATTCCAATTGAGGTACCTCCAATAATTGTGATTTAAACACATCAATCGCACCTTCAGACATAAAAAAAACGTTGACCTCGCAATTTATTCTTGATCTACAGAAGTAAGAAGACACCATTGGATGCCGAACAAAGGACTGCACGGTGTATGATCCATCAGTTCGATGTTTTGACTTGTTTGTCGTGGTAAAGAATGGTTCGTCTTCTGCGATTGGTTTCCCTGATTTTTCAAAATGCTGATGTACCATTCAGAATTGACCATTCAATGTTGCTCTAACAGAACTGTGGCGATGTCTAATTATTCCAAAAAACAAGCATCTACGTACTTCAAAATGCTTTGTGCACGAACAAGTTTTGTTGCCTTTGGCTCATCTTGAAAGATCCATATTAATCAATTTTTATTTAATTTTGGGTTTATATGGATAGTTGATTGCAATATCAGTTCAGTTCATCAGCAAAACAGGCTCGAGATGGTGCTTTATCACCATAAGTCGAAGTCAGTTGATCGGCACATTGATGTTGGTTTAATGCACATTGAAAAACACAAAAAATTATCGCTGGATAATGTTTACGATTGAATTCATTTTTTGACCAAGAGGAATGTTTCAAATATCTAGATATTAATCAATCCCCTCTACTCCACTTACAATTGTAGATTCATAACTGTAAAGTGTTGAAAACAAATACCGAAAACTACCGTCTGTAGTTTCACTTAATAAACTTAACAGTCTAAACTTATTGAAAAACAAAGTTCAGTGGAAGTTAGATTAAAGTTTTTCTTTCTCATTTATAACGAATTTCCATAAAAAAATCGTTTATCTAGGAAGATTACTATTTTATATAATGCATGCCATTTTCAATGATTTTTTTGTTTCATATTTCAATTGATTCACTTTACTACATCAAAGCTAAAATCTTTATGGTATATCAAGTTGTTACCATAACGACTGTCTATAGATATTACAAATGATCTTGGTTATGTTTACTTAATTTGATTTTCTACCCTCTTGGTTAAACATCAAAAAAATATCATTGCGATGAGAACATGTATTATGATGAAATTCGAATTGCTTTCACATCCAATTTATTCATGACATCCAGATGATTATTAAATCATTATCTGTTCCATGAATGGAAAATTTATTTTTCAGAAGACCCCAAGCTTTATATCTTGTAATTATGAATTTTTGAGTAATAACAATTTTATTTTTAAATGCTAGAGAACCAACCTAGTAAGAAAATTTGTATGCTCAGTAGAATGAGGGCTCCAAAGCGAAGAAATCTCTGATTACACCACAAACCAATAGAATGATGCAGAATAGCACAATATATTTGAATGATGAAGTCTTATCACAAACAGTTGACTTTTGTGGTGTAAAACACAATAATAAAGTTGGTTTTTTCATAGACCGTGAACACTTTGAACTGTCAGATACATATAAAGCCCTGAAATACTAACCTGAAGTTCCTTTGGATTAACAAATTCAAGGGCGTGCCTTTTAATAGCATGAAGGGCTGCATCTGGGGCATAACCGGGATGTGGGGATGTGCTTACGGGAGGAGCTACTGGTTCCGGTTTTCCTATATTTGGTTGAGTTTTTCTCTTCATTAAGGATTGTTTCATAGCCTGAAATTGTATTACCTTAATATACAGATTTTCAATAAGAAATGGTAAATAAAAATGAAAATAATTGTAATACAAGGGTAGTTCTCTGCTTAGAACATTATTTCTTGTTAAAATCGGAACATTAGATGTGGAACCAAGATTGATACACTGTTTGTATAAATGGTAGTCATACTTATTATTTTTCTTTCAGGTACTTTTGAAACTATCCTGGTAGATATGGATTCGATGATAAATATGAAAAGGTTTATAATATTTGTAATGCTCACCTCTAAATTACAGTGTTTATCATGCAAGTGTGTCATTAATGAAAATTTCTTTCTTCTCAAGTTGTCACATCTGTCCCACTGGCAAATAACCTCATCAACATTATTTTGAGGGCAATGAGCTTCACAGGCATGCAGATATACTTCGTTGGCAGATTTAAATTTGGTTGTCCTAAAAAATAACATATTGAATATTGACTGCAAGAAGTACATAAAAAGTATAAAAAAATGACAAAACGAAAATGTTCTTTTTGATAAACTAAAATTGTTTTTAGGGATTACACTTTTCATCGTTAAAGAACTGATATTACTCCTTAATATTTTTAGAATTACTTGAACGTCAAATATCTGAAAATAAACATGACAGTCATGAATTATCAAAATCTGGTCACTTCTAGTTGGAAGCAGATTATTTTTCAAGAACAATATGAAAAAATATTAAATATTAAATATTAAATTTTTACTTACACTGTGCAATCTACCCATTCACAAATGAAAAGTTGCATCAAATCCTTCACAGTCTTTCCTTTGATAATTTTTGCCTTCAGATCTTCTGGCTTAACACTTTGTTGAACTACCGCATTAGAATTTGTCGATGCAGCAGTTGTTGTAATTATTGATGCCGGATTTGATTTGATAACTGTGGAGGTTTGAACAATGTTGCTCACTGATGTGTGAATCATTGGCCTGGGTACTTGGGTAACCACCACTTGTTGTCCCTGTGGAGTGACCATAACCTGTAAAGAAAGGTCAGGATGAATAGAGATTGGCCATGAGAGAACAACTTTATAAATTGAGTTAGATTAGTCAGATAAATGAATTTTAGGTCTTTTAGGAAGAAGTTAACATGATTTCCGTTTATCACTATTCATATTGGGTGTTGCCACATCAGAGAAAAAAGTGAAGATTCCTTCCTGCTTTTTGTGGCACCAATGAGTTTGGTAATTTAAGAAGGTCTGTTAATTTGACAAAACTGTTTCGTTAATGTTATGAGTGTGGACAGCTCAGTGGTAGAGCATTGGGCTTGTGACCGGAATGTCCGGGTTCGAATCCTATTCGGGTGGAAAAGAAATTTTTTAGTTGGACGGATGTCGGCCATCATTTGACTGTTGGGTCAAAAATTAACAGTGCTAAACTAACTAACTAACAGTGCTAAACTGGCGCAAGATCTCAGTAACAAAACACACCCAGAACATAATTAAACTCCTAACTCGCACAGGCTGAAAAAGCTTCTGAAAAGCTTCACAGAAGATCAAGAAGTATCAGGATAATAATAATAATTTGCAAGCTCTAGAGGTACAATCATAATTAGTTATTTATTGTTTTGCGCAAATGATAACATGTAAATATGAATATCTAATCTATCATCGCTAAGCATCGAGTAGGCATAGAAGTTGTAAGAATTTGTAATTGTAAGGATTTCATCAAATGATGTACCATGTGTAGGTATAAATTTCCCTACAACCTGCAGTTTAGAGACCCTAAGACCCCTTCTGCAGTTCCATCTAGCTGAAGGTTTCATACATCGGTATATTTTTCTATAATCTTAAACAAGTCCAGTTTTGTGAGTAAGAACTACAATTAGCAGACCAGATTTGGATTTCTTTTATTGTTTGAAGATAACTGCCACTCGCCCGTTTTTGCCAAAATAATCAAAAGTCTATGATTGTTTCGGTCTTTACTTGACGGAAATTCATCTTGAAAATATGAATAAAAACAATATTCTAATTTCCGCTAATATTTTATTACACTACGATCGTTACGTCGTACCATGACTTCTTCAGGTGAGTATTACAAGATACTGAGTATACCATGAACAAGAATTTCATTATATAGTACATGGACATAACAAAAAATAGAAGGGGTGAAGAGAGTTTTACAATTCTTTTGGAATTCTGAAAAATGATTAAAAAAGATTCAACAAAGGGGAGCTACTTAATTCTGTTTGGTTATTCAATAATATTTTTCTTTTATGATATCTATCAATTTCTAAAGTTTCTAACAAGTTTAATCTGAAACTTTTGTTTTCTGTGTGTAAAATTTCAAAGTTACTATTAAAACTATGTCCTGTGTCTAGAAGGTGTTCTGCATAGGTTGAATTTCCCTTTTTGTTACAATAACATTTTTCATGTTCCCTAAGTCTTGTCTGGAACGGTCTTCCTGTCTGACCAACATATACAAAATGGCGAGTACCGCAAGTTAACTTATAAACACCTGATTTCTTGTTCTTAGACGTTTTATCTTTATTATTTTTTATTAGTTTTCCTAGGGAGTTATTCGTTTTACAAGAAATTCTAAAATTGTGGTTCTTCTTTAAATATCTAGCTACCTTTTCTGTTTTTGGTCCCAAGTACGTCAACGAAATGTATTTATTTTCAATTGAATCATTATTTATGGGATATACTAATTTCAAAGCTGGCTTTAATTGTATTTTTGTAAAAAGATTCTCAATAATCGGGACGTAGAAACCGTTGTTCAACGCAATCTGTTTAATAATGTTATATTCTTTGTCAAAATTCTCACGTGACATGGGTAGTTGACTAATCTATATAACATACTATTGTATGCTGCTAATTTTTGTGAGGATGGGTGGTTTGATGTGAAGTGAATTGTGCTATCTGTTGTGGGTTGGTTTCCGGTATATTGAAAAAACGTGCTTATTATTAATTTTTGTGATAGTTAAGTCCAAAAAATTTATACTATTATTACTATTTTTTCCGATTCATAAGAGAATTGTATGGTTGGGGATAATTTGTTTATGAAATCCACAAACAAAGAAAATTGTCTATCAGTGCAATTGAATAAACATAGAACATCGTCAACATATCTGTATCAATAAATGAAACATTTAAAATAGGGGCTTTTTATTATGCTAGTTTCTAAGGAATCCAATAAAATTTCAGATAATAACGGACTCAAAGGATTTCCCATAGTGAGGCCATCGTTATTTATGTAAAACTTGCCGTTGAACGTGAAATAATTTTGTTGCAAGCAAAGTGTCAAAACATCCATTATTTCTTGTTTTATTACCGAATTGGTTCCTTTTCGGAAAAGGAGGTTATCTACTAATTTTATGGTTTCCTTGACTGGTATTGACGGAAATAAATTCTTTACATCAAATGATATAAGCTTTGCATTATCTGGAACACGTACATCTTTTATGTTATTCACCAGATGGTATGTATTCTTTATAGATAATTTTGCTTCAAAATTTGTTTCCGAGAGTATGATTTTAATAAGTGCCTTAGATAATCTATATGATGGCACTGTAACAAATGACACAATTGGTATGATGGGACAACTTTCTTTATGTACCTTGATTAAAGAATACATATTTGGTGGTTGAGGATTCATTAAAGTTAAATTAAATAATGGTTTAGTTCCGAAAAGGGCCGTAGCGTTTTTTATGGCTATTTTTATTTCATTTTGATATTTATCTGTTGGGTCTTTTTTGATAATCATATACTTATCCGGGTCTAAGAATTCTGTTGTTTTATTTATATAACTTGTTCTATCGATTGCTATTACTGTATTTCCTTTATCGGCACGAGTGAATACTAAATCATTTTTTAAGATTTTAGTTTTTATAGATTTTATTATGGAATTGTTATTATGTGAGTGATGATTATATTTTTTATTTATAATATTTTTTGTTATGTCCATGTACTATATAATGAAATTCTTGTTCATGGTATACTCAGTATCTTGTAATACTCACCTGAAGAAGTCATGGTATGACTTAACGATCGTAGTGTAATAAAATATTAGCGGAAATTAGAATATTGTTTTTATTCATATTTTCATAATCAAAAGTGCTACTTTTTCATCCTTGTGGTTATCATGGAGGCTATACTTTTCATAGAGTATTTAGATAAATAAAAAATGGCTAGTATTAGACATCCATTTTTATTGCAACAAGGGTATGTCGACCTTGTGCAATGTTATAAGTTCATTTTGCCAAATCTTGCAGCCAGTGACCAAAAAAGAATGGTATAAACTGCGACTATCAGTCAGTACTGGAGTCAAAAGGCAGAAACCAGAACCAGTTAGTCAGTCGAACAAGCAACAACTAATGTGTACTATGCACATCGTCCAA
Organism: Megalocaria dilatata; assembly: GCA_034642435.1. NCBI lineage: Eukaryota > Metazoa > Arthropoda > Insecta > Coleoptera > Coccinellidae > Megalocaria > Megalocaria dilatata. The sequence continues at coordinate 29,710,074 of CM067858.1, forward strand.
CCAAACCAGTGAAGGTAAGTCAAAACATTTCTTTAACTTTGCAAAATCTCTTTAATGTGTTCTTCATTGAATTATTTTATGTTCTTTTATACAAACTACGAATTTCTACCAGAATTTACTCAAGGTTATTCACTTACCTTCTGATGATGCGAAGCATTGGCAGCGCTTGGTTGTTGCTGCAATATTATAATGGTTTTCGCGCCAGTTGCATGCTGTTGGGCAGTTTGCGCAACCAACACAGTTTGTGGCTGCCCATGCACCATGGCTGTCTGGGGTTGGGCGACCATGTAAGTGCCAGGAGTACCACCAGTCTGGAGAACATACTGCTGTCCAGATTGACCACTGGTGACAAACTGTACTTGACCCTGTAGACCTTGAGATAGCAAGATTTGTCCAGTGTTCGTCTGCTGTAGCATGACTGGAGCTCTTTGTTGAGCAGAATTCTGCACAATTACTGTTTGTTGAGGCTGAGGCATTGCTGGTGTTTTCAATGGTGAATTTTGTTGTGACATGATAATCTGCAAGAATATCATATTGTTGAAAAATAAAAATTGATTCAATTTGTCTCTAAATCTTAAGCAAATTTAAATAGTATCCTATTTGCAGAAAAAATAAATATTTCATTTCTGTTGAATGCGTTAAAGAATGGTTACATTGAGATTTGACTAAGTTTATAGGATTATTTCTGATATGATCCGAGTTTATTTGCAATAACTAATATATAAATACATATAATAGGTCCAAATGGTTGCAAGATAGCACAACTCCGTCCTCTCTCCAGAGCCACAACTACCCCGTACGATTCCAAGCTTTGCTGAAGCATAGGAATGGTTGTGGGACAACATGAGGCATGCTATGCAAGAAAGAAAGAAAGGAAAATAAGAATAGGAATTCTCTGCTTTAGGCATCATGACTTTATTCTCCATTTCACCGGGATGAAACTAGGATTTCAGTCATGATGAGCACCCTCACTAAGTCAAGGTACATTTCGGGGGCGCTAATACTTTTACATCTACCGGTTAGGTTACTGGCATGTGAGCACAGCTCTTTCACCAGGTGACTACTCAGCAGTCTCCACAATCTGCCCAGGAAGCAGAAAGTGTGATAACGGTACTCCTTATCATCGCTCATTAGCGAGAAACACTCCGAAGAGTTGAACCCACCAAGCTTCCAGTTTAAGTTTCAGTCCGAGAACCTACACCGTGACTGGTAGCATCGAAGCACTATCCAACCTCTACTGGCTCTGCAGTGTCAGTACCAGAGTTATTTTGTAATTCAACTCATTCGCCGATCTGACAGGTCAAAAATATCCTTATGGCACCAATAAGTAATAAATACAAAAAGTCGCCATTTTACATTTGTTTGATCTGGTTTTGAACAAAAAAATTTGCTAGTGTCCATATCAGATGTTCAGACATGCATCTTGAGTTGAATCATTGATATAACTATTATTGACTATCAGAAAAGTAATAAGATAATTGATACAAACCTGACGAGGCTGAGTTGTAATTAGCATCTGCCCTGTTCCATTGTCCATCACCAATTGACCTACAGATGGACTGGTACCGATTGCTGTATCAACTGATATAGTTGCCGGTGGTGTTTGCTGTGCCTCCTGCATAAGTTGCTCCTCATCCTCATCTTCCAAAATATCTGCTGCAATATCAGCAAATAGTTTAGCTGCTGCATCCGATACTCTTGCACTGCCCCTGGATTCTTCTTCTTCTGCCTCCTCTTGTCTAGCATCCTAAAAGAATTTGCCCATAAATAAATGAATAAATACTAAGGAGAATAAAATAAAAAACGAAAAACCTAAAAATATGATGAAAAAGATTATAGATTATTTATAAAAGAAATTACCAAAGAATCTGGATTAGGAGATGGTGCGTTTCCATTGACATTTTCAATGCAGAGTTTCTTAGTTTCTATTTTGGAAATATCTTCTGTAGCAGTTCTCTTAACACCAGTTTGATTTTCTTGCCTGAAATCTTGTTTGACAATCACTTCGGGTTCCACTTTGGACATCAAGGTACTCTTGTTGTCTCTAATTAATGCTTTTTCTATATGATTTTCAACTAATTCTAAGCCCTTGGCAGTTATTTTCAAGTCTTTTCCTATAGAACCATTGACGATAACAGGTGGAGTTTTTTCAATTTTCTTCTCCAGTAGATCTGCTAACCTCAAAGGTTTGCCCCGTATTATTTCACCCGTAGAGTCTTTAGAGTTACTGTCTTCGTTAAGGGGATTATCAATATTGGGTACTCCATTTAATAAGCCTTCGAAGCTAGAAAACAGAAATAGTCAGAAAAAATTATCATCATTGAAGTATGATGAGGGTGAAATATGTATATATGTAGATAATCTTAGCAGAAAATACAAATTTATAAATCAAATATTTATATATTATATAATCAATAAAAAAACCATTTCTAATGTCACTCCTATTTTTTCACCTTTATTGTGTTACTGTGAGTATTATTAATAAATAAAATATTACATTATAAATAATTTCTTGGAGTATGGAGTTTTCCTGATCAATTGAAATTAGCAATGATTAAGCCTCTATTGAAAAATAGAGATGTTCTAATATGAAAATTACAGGTCCTAGTTTATTACAGAACTTCTCTAAGACACTTGAGGTCATTATACTTTTTAAATTGTTCGAATTTTTTAGTAGCTGTAACATCAGCTCAGACAATTTTGGGAAAACTTGAAGAAAGAACTATGTCCTCAAGAATATTTTTGGATCTTTCAAAGGCTTCTTATAGTCTCAGTTCTTCTAAAAAATTATCAATATATGGAGTGAGAAGCCCAGCATATGCTTGGTTAAGTCATAACTCATTGGGAGGAAACAATATAATAATTTTTAATTTGATAAAATACAGCACTAAACATTAGTTGCAGAGGCGTGAGCATGTATGTGACTGGTGAATTACAATAACAAAAAAAATATGTTTCAATAGATAAATTAGGCAGAAGTTTTGAATCCCAGAATGCTGGTAGGTCTTCCACAAGGCTACATCAATGATATAGATCTACTTTTTTTTCTGTTATTAAAATATGTAGATGATGCCTATATGTCCTAGTTTGGAGCAGTAATTTAGTGAATACTTTGGAAATAGCTACTGAAGTATGTTACATGCAAATAATAAGCAAGAGTTGATATTCCTGACAATCTAAATCTAGATGGCACTGGAATACCATTGAAAAAGAATTGTAAATTCTAAGGTATCTACTTCAACGAGTTCCTTGATTGGGGAACTCAACTACGCCATAAGCTGAGGTATACCTCTTTTCCTCTGAAGAATGTATTGAAATTAATAGATACAATTCATCAAATGTAAATGCTTCCAATCTGTAATGAGACATGACATTGTATTTTAGAGAGCTAATGCAATGATTTTAAAAAATTTTATCACTCAAAAAAAATTTATCCTCTATGAATAAAAATTTAAAGATAGTTGCAGGGGAGTTTTCAGACAAAATTCTTTATGCATTATACATCTATGAATGACTCTTTTTCTTTTCGAATTCCTATAGTGAATATTCAATCAATCCTTTTTTGTGCCATTGAAAATCGTTGGCTAAGTTTCTTTAAGTTCATGAACAATAAGAAATCAGTTTATTTAAATATTTTATTATTAGCCCTCTACATATTTAATTTCAAAAAATTATATTTAATGATTATTAAGAATTATTTAAGAAATCAGTTTGACAGAAGTGTTACGATTCAACTTTTGGAAACACCCTGTAATGTAGCACGATTTATGATGATATTCTTACCTAGTCAACGAATTATCTCCATCTTCTGTGGACGAAATTCCCCCAACTCCGACGATGCTTGAAGCTAGCGAATTGTTACCTATAGAATCACTGTCTTCATTATCAACTTTGATTGGCGGTCTAACCATCCTGAGCTGCGCAGTCGCCGTCAACGGCACTAGTGGTGGAGGGGGAGGCTGTGGAGGTTCCTTCTTTCCTTTCGTAGTGTTGGTAAACGGGGTAGTTGATGACACCGACGGATCACCGATTTCTTCGTCTCCGAACAGCTGTCTAGCGCCGTTCAATTTTATGGTAGGTTGTGGGTCAATCTTTACAGGGGTCTTATTCAAAAATGTTTGACCCTGTTGAGCCAAGAGCCTCTGTTGCCTTTCAGCGACCTAGAAAATATCACAGTATTTCAATAAAACAGGAAATTGGAGATATTTGCTTTGAACAATTATGTAGTTTTCCTTTCAACAATATATTATTATATATTATACAATTACTTCAAGTTCAATATTACTGTTAGACTTCACAAATAAAACTCTTTGGAAATAGGTGGAGAGTAGTTTTAAGATCACAATTTTTGTTGCATGCAATTATAATTGCAACAATTTTTATGTGGAATAATGGTTACATAAATGTTTATTGACCGGGACAGCTATATCCATTCATAAAATAGAGCAAGCAAGTTTCATTTACTTAGCAACTTATAATGAAGGTGAATTCCATTCGATAAGCCTACTTTGCAGATCTAAGAAAATGAGTTCTTCATGAACTAGCTGAAAGGCAACAAGAAAATCGAAAAACCACTTGTGAAATGCTGGTCGACAGACACAAGAGAAAATAATTTCTCATGATCATGACAGGTAATAAAAAATGGATATATTTTAAGAACCCTAAGCGTTCTAAATCATGGTTGAATCCAGGTGAACTATCGACATCGAGACCAAATGGCTTTGGAAAGAAGACAATGCTCCGTATTTGGTGGGTTTAAAAGGGTTTAATTTACACTATTGTTAAAACATGATGAAACCATTAATTTATCGCTACCAACAGCAACTGATCAATTTGAATTGAGCATTACGTAACAAACGACCGAAATATGGAAAAGGGCAACACAAAATCATTTTGATCTATGTTAATGCCACATTACGTAGTAAAACTGGTCAGGGAAACGATCAAGGCGTTCAATTGGGAAATACCAGCGCATGCGATTTATTTTCCGGACTTGGCTCCGTCCGATTATTATCTATTCGCATCACTGAATTCGTCAATTTTAAAATAGTCCTATAATAAAAAAATAGAAATAATTGCTAGATCAAAACACTTTCGATCCCTCACCTGCAAAAACCGCGGCATAAACCACACAACCTCCAAGTTTTCTAGTCTGTTATTCTACCAAGAACAAAACAAAAGAAATACCCAATCAAACCTGATGTATGCAATAAGGAACCTTCCCGGTGGTGGAGCCAATAGATAACATTGTTGACTTCACACTTCTAATTTTTTTTCAATAATCATGTACACTTCCTTTTTAAGAAAAACTAATATATATATATATATATATATATATATATATATATATATATATATATATAGATATATATATATATATATACGTATAAATTATTTCATACTGGCAGAAAGACGCAAGTTGTTAGCTTAGTAGAGCAATAAATATCTTTCATCTCTCTCTGATTAATTCCAGAAGATACAGCTGTCTTATTAATAGATCATTTTTAGAAAGATGTGAAGCTTCCGTTGTCACTGAAAGATAAAAGTTTGAACACTTGTTCTAACTTTTGATTTACCAATGATTGAATTTTATTTCGAAGACCAAAACATAAGAACTACTCGATGACTTGTACAGTTGGAAATAAGGTTTCTCTGATAAAAATATTTCCTCAACACCGCTTTGGAAGACAAAATAAATACGCCATCTTTCAAAGTTAGTAGTCAAAAACCATAGTTTAGTTCTTAGAACAAAAAAATGAAAAAGGTAAAGATTGGCAGTCATTCCGGATCCAATGGGTAGATTTTACCTGTTCATGAATATTATATTTGCATTTGAACTTTAAATCTACTCTGCATATTTCAAGTGACATATACATACTGTTTACTAGGTAGTATTATATATGACTACAAATTCTTCATCATAATTGATTAGCGATTTTGGGATGGAACTTTAAAAATTTCAATGTATGGGTGAAATGATTGAGCACCTCAAAATTACTGCAATTATAACTTCATGTATAATGTACAAATATTGTGAACTGTTAAGTGACATCAGCATCGAAGTTTCAAAATCATTATCATGCACTTGCACTATAAGCGCAAATGGTTAGTGGCAAATTTTTACATTTTTGTTATGCAACAAATAAAAGTATGGAACTACTTATTGTTTATTTTCAATATTATTTCACAGGAATACATTTCTACTTTTTTATTTTATTCACAATTTCAGAATTATAGGAAAGGAATAATTACTGTATAAAAAACGGTCAGCTATAATTTCGCTGAAAAAAAGTATTGAAACTTTTCATCTATCAGACTGATATGAATGCAAGAAGAGGTTCGAAGGATCGTCCTGTAAGCTATACTGCCAAGCATAAAATTAGGGTCATCCCGCAATTTGCATTTATTTAAGAAATGTTTTGTTTTTTTGGTTGTAACATACATCTGTATGCAATGATTTGATTGTGATTGCTACAATGAAGTTTCGATAAGTGTTTAGTAAAAAAAAGGTTCTGCTTCACAACAAAATCCATAAAAACCATTATCAGCATTATAGCCATTAATACTATTATTACAGCACGAATTGTGACGGCTATAGAAGATTGCTGTGGTCAGCGCACAGCTACGAGAAACTTTGGTGTAAGTCTCTCCAGCAACGAGTATACAAATTTTACATAGAGACTGGTCTGCTCACTAGAAGACCTGATTCAGGACGAGATAGGGCTACAACACCTAGAGACAACTTCTCATTTCTAGTGCTTTGAGAAACTGAAAGGTCATGGCAAGTTTACCTTCTAAATCATCTGCAAGAAGTGAGAAATGTTAATGTAGGTAAGTAGCCAGTTAGGATTATCGTTTCGAATTGCAAGAGAACACTCGGTTTGGACAATAGAGAATTGGAGTTGCTTCTCATTTTCTGATGAATCGCGATTTTTTCTTATGAACTCAGACAGACATGTAAGAGTATGGTGACAAGAAGGCGAGAGATATGCTGCTCCAGCGACCTCCATTTGGTAGAGGCTCAGTTATGGCATATCTTTTGAAGCTTACATGGAGTTAGTCTTTATCCAAAATGGAACTTTGACTGCTCATAGGTTCTAGAAGACTATGTTGTAGCATTCATGGTTATTCTTGGAGAGGACTCAACCTTTATGCTTGATAAAGCATGGCTCTCCACTGCTTGAATAGTTACTGCTTATCTTGATAAGGTTTAAATAAGGAGATTTGTTTGGCCTGCTCGAAGACCAAATTTAAATTTGATAGAACATATTTGGCATGAGATGGGAAGACTTTTAGCAGAAACTCTAAAGAGCTTCATAACATATAGGTATAGGAATGGAAAAGACGCTAACTTTATGCATGATAGTTAATACTCAAATAGTTACTGTTTATGTTGACAAGTTTCAAATTACGAAATTTGTTTGGCCTGCTGAAAGTCCAGATTTAAATCCGATAGAACATGTTTGTGATCAGATGATATTGATGATTGATATTGTATTATTAATTAAAAGTTTTCAATTGACTCTGAACAAAACTACAAAAACCTTATTTTATTCAAGCAATCACAAAATCATCTTAAGTTAGTAAACTATATAAACAACAGAAAAAACAAAAAGATTTCTAAACTGAACTCAAATTACGGGATGACCATAATTTTATGCTCTACGCATTGTATTTTTGTAAAAAGCTTAATGATCAATATTGAAAACATTTTTTCACAGCCAGTTCATTATTTCATAAAATAAGACATTCACATCTTGCTTTCCCTTCTGTTCCCCATTAATTCTGAAAATGTGCATTTTGACAAATGTTATTGATTCTCAGTAGAGTGTTACAAAAATTAATCAAATATGAGGTATCTTCTGAAATACACTAGTTCCAACAAATAAATTTTTAATGTGCTATTAAAAAGTGACTAGTTTTAAAAATAAGTTGAGTACTAATGGGTCTTTCAATGGGAACATCCCATCTTTAAATTGAAATTACTCACGCATTGCAGCCATTGTTTATTTGTGACATTGACAGTTGTATTTGTCAATGTCTACCATTTAATCATGGAAAGGTACACACTCCAACAACGTTTACAAATAATCCAAATTTATTATGAAAAACCGCGATCTGTTACTCTAACTTTACGTGCTTTAGCTCCAATTTTTGGTCATTATAATCGTCCGGATAGAACAGTTGAAGTTTAGTGAAGAAGTTTAAAACAAATTTTACACTTTATGATGTTACAGTGCCAATGAGATAAAGAAATGCAAGAAGTGAAGAGAATATTTCTGCCGTACGTGAAAATGTTCGTGAAGACCAAAATTTATTGATTTCTCAACGTTCACAAGAACTAGGCATCTCCCAAACGTTTTTGTTGCTAATTTTACGAAATAACCTAGGTTTACATCCATACAAAATTGTTTTCAACCCAGGAACTCAAACCAACAGATCATTCAAAGCGTCGTGTATTCTGTAATTGGTGCTTAGAAAAAATCGGAAATGATGCAGATTTTCATAAGAAAATCATTCTCAGCGATGAGGCTCATTTCTGGTTAAACGATTGCGTTAACAAGCAGAATTGGCGTATCTGGAGTGATGATAAACATGTAGAATATCAAGAACTGCCATTACATTCTGACAAACTTACTGTTTGGTGCGGATTTTATGCTGGAGGAGTTATTGGACCTTATTTTTTTTTTAACGAAGCTCATGAGGCGGTAACTGTCAATGGAAATCGTTATCGTTCAATGTTGACTGATTTTTTATGGCCTGAATTAGTTCGGTATGACGAAACAATTGTCGTGTAAATCAATAAAATAGCGGAAGTTAACATTTGTTTTTCTTATATTGAATTAGTTCGTCTTGATTTGCAGAACATGTGCAGGATGGTGCCACATGTCATACTGCCAATGACACAATGACTTTATTGAAAACAAAATTCGGTGATTCGATTATTTTAAGGAATGGACTGATAAATTATCCACCTCGTTCCTGCAATTTAACTCCATGGGACTTCTTTCTTTGGGGTTACACTAAGTCATTGGTTTACAGCAATCATCCAGTAAAGTTAGACGATTTACAGATCAATATTGAACAAACAATTGCTAACATACGACCTGATTTGTGTGAGGGAGTCATGAAAAATTGGGTTCAACGACTTCATTCCTGCCAGCGCTTTTGTGGTGGATATTTAAATAATTTTCGAATAAATAATGTGTTTTATTTACGAAACAAAATGGCGAGCTGTTAATGAAAGACCCATCACAATAAATGAATAGACTACAACTCATTAAATTTATCAATACAAATAAACACCAATCAATAACATTTGTCCCAAAAGAGTTAATCGATTAGTGTGTTACCTGAACTACTTTTTGGCACTCTGCAGTCCTCATGCTCACTGCTGTCATGCCTTCGTTTACCTTATTTGCCAACAAACTCTTAATAAGGGAAGTGTTAGCTCCCTGCTGGTTCGATATGATCTGTTGTTGGCTGCCATCTTTATTTGTTATCAAAGTGGTCGTTGTAAAAGTGGTCGTATTGGTGCTGGTATTGCCCAAGAGAGCCTGACTCAGATGAGGATGGGCTAAAGCCTATTTTGGTCAAAATGATTAATAGGTTATTTGGTATGATACAAGCGAAATATTTGAAACAGAAAAGATTTTTTTCAAACAATGTGTTATTTTGTTCCAAATAGGAAAGTAGTATCCATGTCAAAACAATTTTAGAAATAGGATGAATTTTATCAAATAGAAATATCACATTTATCTCAAATTCTGCCTTTCGTTCCAATATGTTCCACATCTGTAAACTTTTGATTCACTTTCAAGCTTACATAACAACTTGGATAAATTCAAGAAAAACTTCAATTATTTAAAGTGAAACTTTTATTAGATCGTCTCAAACTTTTTAGTCTGTGTGTTGCATGTCGCGTGACGGTAGGCCGCGGAGTAGGGATAAATTGAAAGGCGCTCGCCAGAGCATCCTACGTAGCTCTTAGCCGCGTCACTGGTTTAAACGGTCTTTACATCGTGTCAGAAGATGGCAACAAAAAATTTTATCACGCTGGTTGTCGAGTTACTAAACAAACACAAGACTTGAGAATAGAATTAGAGCGACTTTCGTTGAATCCACTGATTACTATCACCGATGAAATCTCGATTTTCATTATGAGTCGACGGGGTTTTTCGATGATATCATTCAATGTACAAAGCTTACGAACTCATTCGGAAGATATTTTTGCAAGTCTGACAAAATCAATCAACACTCCTATTTTATGAGAAACTAATTTGAGAAATAATGAGCAAATAAATATTCCCAATTTCCATTGTGTGAGTAGGCAGAAACATAGTACTTCTCGATATGGTGGAGTAGCTATACTAAAAAACAATGATAATTCATTGAGGGTTCATTCAGAAATGCAAGCATACATCAATAACATGAGTGTAAGTCCAGCACCTGCTTCCGAATCTGCTGTGGGAGATTTTTGTGCAGCTATTTGTCAGCTTAATGAGAACCCGTAATTGCGTCAATATATATTAAAGTAAATCAAAAAATAGAAGATGTAATGGATTTTCTAGGTTTTCATCTAGCTCCATTTGCTACGTCATCGGCACAAATATTCCGTTCTCAAGAAATATATTCACGGATGCCTGTTATTTTGTCTGGTGATTTAAATACAGACTTCAAGAAAGAAGAATCTGCTCCACTCATAGAATACTTGAGAGAAGTATTTAATCTTGAAATGATAAATGATAGAAATATACACACCACGAGATATGGCACAACGATCGATGCAGTTTTTACTAGATACATTGAAAAAACCGAATGTAAGTCACTGTTAACGTATTTTAGTTACCATAAAATATTGGTTACATTTATAAACTGTGAAACTCATGATGAAGATGAAATTGATAATAGAATGATAGAAAATAATTGAAAAATGGATCAAAATGACTCAACGATAATAAAATATTGTTTATAGTTTTTTAATATGTGTATATAATCTAAATAATTATTAAGTATTATGTATGTCGTACTCTAAGGTACAGAGTTCAATAAAAATATTAGTTGGAGATCTAGTCTACTTTTATCATTTCCCATTATCATTCAAATTTTTCAAGTGTAAAATTAAGATTGATAAAGCGATTTTTATACCCTTAATGAATATTATTCCAAAAATTTTTAGTTAAATGTCTATAATGTGAAAAAAAGTTTCACTTTTACCGTGGTTTCATAAAACCACACAATCTTTTCTTTCTGTATAGCAATTGAATCTATATTTTACATCTAACTTCTCCATTTCAATTTTGTTGTGTACTTTGAGATAATGTGAAAATTTCAAGTGAGCTTATTTCGAAAAAAGATATCGCTTTTGATATTGCACAAATTTGATCTATTAGTTTGAACTAGAAATCTAGTCTTCCAGTACAAAATCACCAAGTTATTTTCTAAGAATGCCATAGTCAACTCAAAATTCACAAAATACCAATATATTAATGATAAGATAACACATGTACAAGAAAGTAAGCATTTAGCTAAAAGGAACATTTTATAAATAGTGGATTCCTAAGCTTGCAAACTCCAGAAGAAATAGAAAAAATAGGACTACTACCAAATCACTAGATTCTCTAAAGCACTCTTGTGCATTTTTCTTTTTTCTGTTAAGTTTGCATGATGTTTCTCAAATTGTTAAGACATAGATACTACAAATGGATTATATAACCTGAATGTAATATTGCATAATGAAAAGAAAAAATGTCCCAACCACCAACATAAATTTTCGAAAGGAACAATATGTTATGGATATGAGGGAAAAAGGCAGAAGCAGAAGCATTTTATCAGGTTTAATCAAATCATTCATAAATTTACTGATGATTTGTAGAAGGGAACCAATCCATTTTGCATCTTGAAATGATGCACTTATTTTATTACATGTAGATTCGATAAAAAATTTCAGGAAATTTTAAAGCGCCTTTTTTAATTTTTCAAAGCATCAACCACCATATATTTTGAGCTCCTCACTACATTTTTTAAAATTTAAACTCGTAGTTATAATATACCACAATTCAATAAAATGCCATTGTTCTGATGAACTAAAATGTTTATGCACTTAAATTTACATCACAGAATTTGCCTAAACAAGAATTCAGGGCAACTGCATTCGTATTTATTTTAGAAATCTTATGTTTCCTTGGATTTTTTTTTTGATTGTAATAGTTTACTAAAATTATGCAATGATTTTATCCTGATTGTTTGAATAAAAAAAAGTTCTTGTTTTGTTCAGTTCATTGGAGATGATGAAAACTAAGAATTTAATTCGATATGCTTTTAGGTCAAACAAAAAATATATAAGAATTTCAGTAGCAAATACTCTCTTTTCTAGCAGTGATAACAGCTTGCAAACGACGAGGCATGCTTTTGATCAGATTTTAGATCGCATATTGTGGAATATTGTCTCATTTCTACACCAATATGTCATGAAGTTCTCTAACTCTCTCCCCATCTCATCCCAAATATGTTCTATCGAATTTAAATCTGGATTTCGAGCAGGCCAAACAAATCTCGAGATTTGAACCTCTTCAAGATAAGCAGTTATTATTTGAGCAATGCACAGCATGCATAAACGTCTTCTACAAGAATAACCATGACTTCTACAAGATAGTCTTCTATGCTATGTTTTCCAATGCCATAACTGAGCCTCCACCAAATGAAAGCCGCTCGGCGATACACGCTGGAGCAGCATATCTCTCGCCTTGTCACCATACTCTCAAACATCTGTCTGAGCCCATAAAACAAAATCGCAATTCATCAGAAAACAATACCACACTTCAATCCTCTATGTCCAAACGAAATTTTCACTTGAAAAATTCAACCTTGCAAATCGGTGTTCACGTGAAAGTGATCCAGTAGCCCTAATTCAAGAAGGTAATCCAGCACCCTGAAGTTGTCTCCTCACTGACTATTCACTTACGTTAACATTTCTCATTCTTGCAGATGATTTCGAAGAAAAACTGCGATAACCTTTCAGTTTCTCAAAGCACTAGAAAAGAGAAAGCTGTTAATAGTCCCTCTTTGTCCTGAACCACGTTTTCTAGTGAGCAGACCAGTCTCCTCGTTAACGTTGAAATACTTGCACACTGGAGGGCCACCAACATTTCTTCTAGTTTTACATTGACCGTGGTCATAGCCATTTCAGTATTTACAATGGCAACACAACTCAATCAAACAATTTGCAATATACAGATAAAACCATTGAAACAAAACATATGCTGAATATTTGCATGATGATTGAATGACCACGAGTAATGAACTGTAGTTTTGCTTATTTACGTTTATTTACAATACAGTTATGGTGTACATTCAAGACAATGTCGAACTTAACACTTATGTCGCCCGAATATATTCTGAGGATCTTTTTGGTTAACAGATCCTTGGGCTGCCATGCAGAGCAAGCTCTCAACTTTGATTATTCATATGCTGATACTGGTTTTTAGAAATTTAGGAGGGAGATTCTTTTTTTTTCAAACAATATGAGCAATTATGATAAAATAATCGCATACAGGTAATAAACAATGCTACAATTGAAAAAACAAAAGATTTCTAAAATAAATGCAAATTATGAGACTACCTTAATTTCATGCTCGGCAGTGTATTATGCATAGTTTATAACTCAATCAACCCTGAAGAAGAACAAAGTGTAATTGGGGCTTAGCAGACATCTAGGTTTGTAAGCTACATATGTGATGAGCACCCACTAAGAGTTAACAAATTTAATAAAAAATCCAATATACATGTACATCGATAAAATTGTCTGAGTAGTAACAATGTGCATGGATTAGTATCTTTAAAAACGTCAAGTTTTGTTGTATTTGTTGAGCATTAAGGCTATCATTCATGAGAACATGCTTGTACCTCAACAATTATTGATATATTACAAATGGAATTGAGTTATAAACTGTGCCTAATGTTATTATTCCGATTTGAAAAGGAAGATTATCCCGTTATATTTTCTTTGTTTTAAAAGGCTCTCAATAATTTTTTATAACAAGAAATAAGTCGAAGAAATGAAATACCACAGTTGAAACATATTCAAGATTATGACCAAAAGTGTAACCCTACTTGGAATTTTCTGAATTTGCCAATTTTGAAACAACTTTCTGAGTTTTTCAAAATGGAAACATTAGTTAAAAAGTTAGTTGTATACAAGGTTATCAACAAAAACATTACCCTTTACATTTCAGCGACTCTCTTTTATATGAAATACTGAAATTTTACATTTAAGTCATCTTGACTGATATATCACTTCCGCTTATATAAAAAGTGAACATCAACCTTTTTAGTTTACATGGAATATTTGAATAATATATCCGCCGATAATTTCATTAATTTAAATTGGATATCTTTTACAATTGAAAGCTTTGGGTCAGATTCTTGTAAATTATGAAATAAATAAATTCTGAAGATTCTCCCGGCTTTGACTAAAAATTTTGTATATTTAAGTAAAGGGTGTATAACCCCTAAATAGTAACCCCGGGTTAAAAACCTTGATGAATAAATAGCTGTTCCAAATATCTTGTATCAATAACTAAAAATGGAGAAATTATTGTTATATTTATAATATGTAGAAATTAGAATAACATTGTTTAAAATATCATTTTAAATAGTAAAGACCTATTATATATTAGGATAAAAAAGTAATAATCAAAGGAAATAATTTCAACGGAAAAGAAGACGTGTTCAAATTATAATCCAAAAAAGTTCTGTTGGAAAAGAAAGGCCTTAAAAATTAGAATTATCATGAAATAGTATATTTTGACTACTTTTACCTGACGTTAAAAGTCTCGGCTTAGAAAACCATATATGAAGGATATTTTATTCAAATAATTGACATATACTGATGGATGACACATCAGTCAAAATATTTTCCATAGATTAATAGTTGTAAATACAGTATTAAAAAATTTAATAATGAACAGCTTTTGGTGAATAACCCGGTATTCGTCCAACAAGCTGATGAACCCCGCCACCAGATGAGATTAGTATTGTTAGTCGTACCATGACCAAGCCCAAATGAGACGAACAGCAGACAGATAGAGAGAGACTTAGGAGACAGTTCATAAGCGTGTGTGTGAATTTGAATTTTACTGAAAAATTACCTGGTTCTTTGGATCGGTTTTGATAAGGACCGAACTTAGGGATGCAGCCGACGTCTCTCTTTGTTTTGGAGGGGCGCTCAACTGGGCCTTGAGGATCGGGGAGGCGGGAGAGGCCCCGCCCTCCTGCGCCTCCACTTGAAGGGCTGGAGAGAGCTGAGGAGGTTGGGGCACAGGAGGCGATATACTTTTATCTTTGGGGGTCAGAGCTGTTGCAATACCTTGCGAGCTATTCACCTGAGACTGAGCTATGCCGATTGGGGAGGGACTACATAGGGGCATACTGACTGCAGGAGAGGTTTTGGAAGTGTCTTTTGGTTTGGGTTTCCGTCGAGACGGTTTGGGAGTGGTTGTAGCCATTGGCTGAGGACTGGGAACAGGAGAAGATGGCGGAACATTGATTATAAGTGGGTGATCTCGCACCTTAATACCATCGTAGAATTGGGGATCCTTAGGGTTGCTCAGCATCATAGGATTGGGGCCAACTGTTCCTCCGAAAACGGACCTGGAAAAATTTTAAGCTCAAAAACATTGTAAATTTTTCACAAAGTTTTATTGCTTCCAGTTTTAAATGTAAAAATTTCCTTAGTTACTTTATTATTTATGAAGCATTGTGACAGACAATGAAGTAATATTCATTAAAATTTATCTAATCTCCTTCAAAGTAAACTACTTAAATACACTTATTCCAAACTTTGGGACAGTTCATTGAGTCAATTTTGGTAAAACTTTCGGAACAGTCAATAAGTTCTTTTTATGACTTTTGAAAATCCAAGGTCAAAAGTAATTTTGCCTGGCCTGTTTGTCCCTAAACACTCTTAGATTTTAAACAGAAACAGCTAGAGATTTAAAACTTTCAGAATTTGGGGCCTAAATATCTCAGTTAAGTTTGTTAATGGGCGAAATGGGATTTGACAATTTTTCTTATTTTTCCAATAGTTCGGAAACCACTGATCTGATCGAAATCAAATGTATTAATAACAGGAAAATATATACCAAATTTCGTGAGGATCGGCAGTCTGGACGGACGACGGTAGGTAAAAATATGTTTCAAGTCTGCATATATACCATATATTTTTTGATCTCTTGGTGGATAAATGAACAAATATCGTTCAGTTAAATTAAAAGGGATTTTTAGGTTTAAATATTTTGATACTAACCTCACACATCTCGGAAAATGAAGGGGAGAGATGACACCTTGTCTGCCGATTTTTGTACATGAATTGATATAGTGCTTGTATAATTCTTGGCTGTTTATTTTACTATTGTTGCACGGTTCATATGTTGCTCTCAACCACGCAAGGGCAAACTGCTCATTTTCATGGATTGCCTGTTGATGAGCGTGCTGCTGTTGGATCAACTGCTGTGGAGTGAGTGGTTGCGAATTCTGATTTACAGATGGCGTACTGTTGGGTATAGATACAGGTACTGCAGCTGAAAAAATAAGTATTAAGGAATTCTATATTGAAACTGTCCAACAAGCTAGTTTTATTAACAAGCACCATACGTAATAATAGGCACTTGTTTTCTGCTGCCTAAATTTTGAAAAAAAAAATTGAACATCAGAAGGCATAAATTGAGAATTTTCAAAAGCATGGGCCGCAGTTTTCTAGCAATCAAACTAGAACTCAGAAAGTAAATTTGTTTCACGAGTAGAGGTCCTCATTTTTTTGAAGATCTCATACCTCTTGACAAAGTGGCAAATATAAATAGCTCTATTGAGCCGTTCTACTGTTCCACAAATTCTAACTGAGCAAAAATGGAACCATGTAAATAGGGAAATAATGAAACAATAAATTGAATTTTATTTTGAATCCAGTGTACTATGAATCATTGGAGTTGACCAATTAGATAAACTCATGTATACCAATTTAACCCTGCAAAAAAAAGCCTCTCTTATAATTGACGGGCGAGTGACTCGAATTTCGTAGTCTCACCACATTTTCTTGCTGGTGTAACACAAGTTGTATTTCAGAGGTTTTCGTATATTTAAGAAAGGCTTCGGTTTGTGTGAAACTTCGAAAAACTAGAAATACCACAAGTCTGTCTCATGTAATAGTTTTACTGCGGCATCGTGATAATTTTTATAAACCTCTATCGATTACAGAATGTCTAGTTTCTTGCCGTTCATCTTCATATGAAATTTCTAACTTACTTTTTGATGCTAAAGGCAAAAACAACTGGCTTAATAATTCAAGGGTTTATAAATTAAGCTGACATGAGTGTGGTTGCGTATATGTAGGACAAACCAGGAGAACTTTCCCAAAAAGTCTAAAAGAACATCATATGAGCATCTGACATCTAACTCTAATTTTGCGAAACATTCTTTCAAAACGAGCTATGTTTTCCCAGAATTAGATAACCTTAAAAACTACACCTGGAACCGAAAGGCAAGAAATTACACATTCTAGAATTAGAAGTCTATCAAATTTACCAAAATCCAGCAGTAAAACTATTAAAGAAGTAGTCGGACTTGTGGTATTCCTCACTTTTCAAAGTTCTACACAAATTGTAACCTTCCTTGGTATTTAACAAAAATCTTGTTAAATACCAGATTGAAAATGTAGTAAGACGATTAAACTAGAGTTACTGTATCCTCAACAATATTTATTCCATTTTTAATTGTCATAAATTGTACTAAAAGAAAAATATTTCTATATCAAATATTTTTAATATTAAAGCTAATGTGAACACTCACTTGCCGCAGGAGGGCTAGGGGAAGTCGTAGACAGTCTTTGTGGTGCCATCTGTATAGTTCTAACAGGAGTACTAGCTAAGGTATTCTTAGGAGGCATAGGCACAGGCATGCTTTTTGTCACTGTTGTAGAATTAGACACCGCCTTCTGAATCGTATTGTAAGTGGATATAGGCTTCGGCGTCAACATTGTGGTGGAAGATACTGGTGTGGCTGTAGATGATATGGAGGTTTGAACAACACTGGTAGTCGTCACGGAATTCGAGGTATTAGTGGTGGTTGTGGATAAAGGTACAACTCCTGAGACTGTCTCCACTAATTTCATGCCGATGCAAGCTTTAGGACCGTAACTTTTTCCCTCGACAGTCACTAGAGACACCAAAGTATCCACCACCCCATGATTCATGACGATAAGATTACATGATCTCTCCCCTAAGGAAGACAAGGAATACAAACACTCCAGTGTGTAGATGAGTAACATCACATCGTGAATGGTCAAAAAGGAACAAACTTTTTCGTACACCGTCATTTCCAAACACCTCAACATGATATCCTCGTTCTTCTCATTCTGACTAAGCTTGTTCAACATTTCAAGGGACGAGAGACACCACAGTCGGTCCTGAGAATCCAATCCTCTGGTTATGATGGTCAGCAACGCCGTCGCCAACTTATCCTTATTCAGTTCCTTCACAATAAAGTCGCCCGCAATATTACCGAGCATGTCTAGTCCGAGATTCTTCAAGTAACTCCACTTCGAACAACAACACAAGAGGATGAACCGCACAAAATTCCTATTCTTAGACAAGATCGGAACATTATCTTCGATAAAACTCAAATTGCGAAGTATCGTTGCGATCTGTAACACCCTCTGGCCTACATAGTCCTGAGTTCCGAGCGTCCTTTCGAGACAGAACAGATCCCTATCCGAGGGTTCTATGCTGATTTTCTGTTTTGACTTTTTATTATTCGAACTATCGTCTAAATTGAACAGGTCACCGTCACTGTCATCAACACTGATTACTTGTTCGTTTCTATTTACATCGACTTCCATAGGAGTCTCTACTTGACAATTTTCCGTGATAGGAGGCGCTGCCATGGTGCATTGTACTTCTTCGGGCTTTTTCGTCTGTTCTGGCGGTTCCTTCTTTTCAACCTCATCAGGAGACTGGATAAGCTCCAGGATATCCTTGGAATCAAGGACCTCGTCCCAGAAGTTGTGTATGGGGTGTTTTCTTACAACGTTATAGTTGTAGAGAAAAAGTTTTCTGGTTGAGACTGAAAACAGAATTTGTATCAATCTGCTGAATTGTTAGAACATGAAAAGAAGAGCTTCAGGTGAGTAGAAGAAGTAAAATCAAAACATCGGTTCATATGTGTTTCCACAAGATATTTTCGAGGTTTTTCTAAAATTTATCCAGTGTTTGTTTATTTTATTCAAAAACCAATTGATCTTTATCGCTCCGGAATTGAAAATTTGCACACTAGATGGCAAAAGGTTGTTGATAACGAACGTGATTACATTATTGGTTAAAAATAAAAACTTGTTAATAATTTATTGATTTTAATTTAATTTAAAAAAGAGATATTACTTTCTAGTCCACCTAACATTTTCGAACCAACTGGATTATTTTTCCTTTAGTTGTTATTTGAAAAGTTTACTGGTATGCCTAATACTTTATGTAAGTCTCTTTTCTTACATGAAATTTATTTATTACATATGAATATTTATTTATTGTCAAACACTAGATCAACTACGAAAAAACCTCGAAAATATTCATTTTTATTTCAAGATAAAATAAAACAGGGATATTGTTAATATATTTCAAGAAAAAGCTAGTATTTTTCATATGCGACACATTTCAATTTTAAAAAATCTTATCAAACACATACATATTTGGGGATAGTTTTATTGCTATTTGGAATAGTTGAAAATGGTAATGAAATAAATTTTTTATTTGAAGTTGTTCACAAATACAAACTCAGTAACAAAGCAGTTGAAGCAAAAAATATGACACCATCAGTGATTGAATAGCACAAAAGTAGTTCAAGAACTTTTAGCTTGTTCCAAAGAGACCAAAAATCATTTAGAAAGATGTTGAACAAGTTTTAGTTTTTTCAATAACACATGCCTGAGTTTGCAAAATAATCGAAAGTATGATGAATTCATCGTCTTGGAAAGACATATAAGTGCAGCAATCGTTCATGATGATAAATTGAATCTTGACCCATTTTATGCATTAAAGTAATCTTGTTACCTAATTGTTTTTGTTGAGTAACTATCAAACCTATCAAAATATTGAGTTATAAAATTTCAAAAATAATAAAAAAATTCATAAAAAATGTTAGAAAAGTTCACCATTATAATACTATCATTGTAATTATTTACCATGATTAAAAACTCCTGCATGCGCTAATAAGTAATCCAACAACCTAGGATTTTTCTCAACTTTTAACGTATGCTTTCCATCGTTAGATAGCAGAGTGCATACGTTGATGGCAAAATCTTGCTCGTTGGGTAGTGGAGATATAAGAGACAGGGCGAGACGATCATAGTCTGTTGGCTTGAAAAGGTTTGTAGATAGATGGTTAAATTCTCGGTTAGCATCTGGAAAAAAAATATAAATAAATAAACATAATAAGTATATAATCTAGAAAATTTTAAAGATTAAAGAGAAAGCTATAAGCAATACACTGTACACTTCAATGAAATTGAATAATTTGAAATTTTTCTTAATCATCAGTAAAAAAACTTTGGCAAATTTGCCATACTTATTAATGAGATATAACAAAAAGTATATTTTTATCACTTGTTTCACCAAAGAATGTCGTAAATACCAAATAAAATAATTATGTTATAAATTTTCCATAGATGTAGTTTTTATTTAATATGAGAAATGTCATCAAAAGCATAATTCTTGGTTTTATAATTTGGTTAAATTGAGTCATTCATTTCTAATTCGCACCATATACATGTTTCTTTCAGTTGGAACCTTATAGTTCAAAAAATACATACTGCCGAGGATAATATTATGGTCATCCTGTAGTTTGCATTTATTTTAGAAATCTTTTGTGTGCGATTATTTTATCGTGATTGCTCGAATGAAAAAATGTTTAACAAAAAACGGTCTCCCACCTAAATACCTAAAAGCCATTATCAGCATGTATTGTTCCAGTGTTTTTATCTATTTTAAATTTTCTGAGTTGTGTTGCCATTATAAGTGTTGATATGGCCATACTTGACGGAAATTCATCGTATATGATTTAAAGAAAAACACTTTATTTCCGCTAATATTTATTGTTTACACAACAATTGTTTCGTCAATTACATTTTGACTTCATCAGGTGACTGTGGTAACTAACTTCTTTTACAAAATCCGTATCCTTAAATACAAGTCGGATAAAAAAACATGATAAAATGAAGGTTTTTTGGGAATTTACAGTATGAATTCAAAAATTTTCAATAACGGGGATCGGTTTAAATCTGTCTAGTCAGTCGTTAAGTAAAGTTTTTAATGATGCTGGTTCATTTCTAGTGCTTCTAAAAGGACCAGTCTTTTGCATTTGTAGGATTCTTTTTTTGTAGAACAACTTCTTTGAGAGAAGATTGTGTAAATTTAAAAACTGAAGCTTCAACTTAACCATCATAAGCGTCTTGAATTTATTTGTATTCTTTAGATAAAGCTTATTGTTTATTGCATCGCATTTTTTACAAACAGAATTATTTATGCTGTGAAATAAAAACCTTACTATTTTTTTTGTATATAAACAATATTTCGATTATGTGTTGAATTGTAAAATGACGTTGTTCGCTGTTTAAATGGATCAATGATTATTAGGACAGACTTTTCATTTGGCTTGGGGATAATAATCTTAAAATTGATACAAAGAAATCAAAATATATGTGGATAGATAGTTGACAGAGATTATCTGATAAAAATTTAAATAATTTACCTGAAAACATTGATTACCAATATATTCAATATATTGATGCCTAATAATAGATAAAATTTTGAAATTTCAAAGTACTCGAATGCATATAACTGATGGATTGCAAAAATCATCGAAAATTAGGTTAATCAAATTCCATCCTGCAATCAACGCAGAGATCAACATTTGAATGATGTGTTACTCAAAACTAAATTTTCACGAGTTTTATGTTATATTTAAAATGAAGGAAGTTTTACTTTTATATCAGATGATTTGCATTTTATCTAATCAAAAAAATATATACTGTCTTGGGAAACCTACTACAATACAATCAAGTTTATTTGCTAACAACAAAAGTTTCATATTCACATTATTTTTATTTCTACTTCAAATTTACTGCGGATGAGATAATGTTTGTTTTATACTCGTAGAAAATATGTCGAAATTGTATCTCCTAACCTTGGAAGGTCCAATAAATCAATATAAATTTTATTACTTAGTATATTTATGCAACACCATATAATAACTATTATTTAACAATTATAATTTAAGGAGTAGTAAAAATTTCAGTGTTTATGCCTAATTACCAATCAGGAAAAAATATTAGAGAAGTGTACAAGTAACAAATAATTGAAAAAACGCCTCAAAACCGATTCGATCAAGTGCACTGTCGTTTCATTGGATCCATAAGGACCGCAGGACAATTTAAAAGGATAAAACTTTGCCATTATCTTTCAAACGATGATAGACTATAAAACCAACATTTTGCTGGTACTAATTTATAAAAGGCTGTAAAATCGCAATCCTTCCAACATAAAGCCACTGCACGATATTTCCGAGATATCCTTCGGATCATTACTGGCGCAAGGAGCCTTGTCATACTCCTGCATGGTATCAAGTGGGAGAGGTCATTGCCATTGCCAACTTTTACTTATCTATTATTCCATACCTAAACATAACATCAAGTGTAGTAGTGTGATCGGGCTGAGAGTGTGTGTGTAGTAAAATCATTTTGTAATTCACAATATGCTCCCTCCCCACCACTGAAAATTGATTGGATTGAACTGAGAAAGTGGGACTGGGGTCCTTCGCTGTCCATTCATAACGTGAATGTAGGTACAGTAGAACCCAAACCTTCGCAAGATAAACTCCTGTATAGCTTACTCTACAGTGCTATTTTGAAGCGTTTTCGCTTTTATGACACATCTTCCGAAATAAAACAATTTAAAATACATATCTTCTAGTTTCAATTCTACTAATATCGGTTGGCGCTATTAGCTATAACAATTTTCCTTAGACCTAACTAATAAACACGATATTAGTAAAACCAAAGATAGCATCTCTTTAAAAATCCAAACTAGCTTAGTCACTTGATCAATATAATCGATTTATAAAATTTTTCGGGTAGTTCAAAGAGTCAGTAGGTCAAATGAACCGGTATGACATTTGCAGTAAGCGGGCGTGTCTAATTGTTATTTTTGACCTCCGAAAATCGTGCAAATAGCTGTACTCCAATATATATGGAAAATAACAGTTTTATATACTTGTTATGGTCATTCATTACATTTAGATTATTTTCATTATTTAATAATTTGAAGAGCAGGAAATTATACTATTTCAAGTCAGTTAAAATTTTCAAACTAGTACAAAATAAAAATAATTTAAATTTAATGAATAACGACCATACTATGCAAATCTAAAGTTTTTAATATATTTAAATAACATCTGTTGAGAAATATTCTGTACCGTGCTGACATTTTATAATATTTTTAACTTTGTTATTATGGTGGAAATAATCTATATTATTTTATTTAATTAAAATGAATTTTCATCAAGTAAGGACTGATTCAATTATATTTTTCTTAGAAGCTGAAACCAGCATGTAAACAGCGCTTGCGAAACAATTGTCGTTAATTATAAATTTCGAAAATAATCTATATTATTTTATTTAATTCATGAGTTTCATTTACTGTGGCTTTTAATATAAAAACGAGATAACATTTATACCGAAAAATATTGAAATAAACAATTAATGAGTATACACATGTAGTTCTTTGAGATATCAAAAAAATAACATTCTAAATGAGCATACTCCTGAACCACAATTTCATTCTTTTACGAAATTTATTATGCCTTTCGAACTTAAATCTACCCTACAAATATCAAGCAACAGCTGCATTCAAATATTACATACCATTTATCATTCTTATCACTTTTATCGGTCTGCATAAAATTACTTCATCAACTCAACCTCCAATCTCCCCTCTTATTAACTCTCACTGTAAAACCATAACACTCGATAGTCATTGCCTATACGAGTGCTGTCTTCTAAGTTTTTAATATAGAAATGGAAATAATAGTAGACAGGTTTTAGAGAGACTTTGTTTTTTGAAGTATTCTCCAATAAAAAAGATTGATGCATATTTGCATATGTTCGAACCAACTCTGGGAGCAGTTAATACTATCAAAATTGAGGTTTGAAAGATATCGATTGCTTCCTTTGGCAGTTGGAATCTTTAACCAAGCAGTGTGCTCTCGATTTCAGGAAAGATGAAGAAATCGTTGGGACGTAAGTCAGGACGATGGCCTAAAAATTCAATATTAAAATTGTCTATAGAGCTGTATGCGAACTTGAATTGTCTTGGTGGAAGATCTGTCGCTTGATGTTAGTTTTTCGAAGCTCAGTGATGATTGCCGCTAAAGAAATGGTGGTAAATCAGTCGGTTGTAAAAGTTCTCTGAATTGTTGTTAATCGACCTGTAAAGGTCACAACCGTCTTTTTGAAAATGACTCATCACGCTTTAATATTTACAAAATGTGTCGCCGAAGGTGTCCTCTTTTTATTTTAGGTAGTAAATTCATTGAAAGGAGGAAATCGAGATAAACCAGAAAACTACATGCCAATTTCTATTTTTCCAGTTTTCTTCAAAATATTTTATACAGTAATGAAAACTAGAATAACAGAATTCCTTCAAAATATGACATTATACACAAAAGTCCCCATGGAAGTCAAAAGATTTTGACATAGTAAATCTCGAATTTCTTATTGAAAAATTTTAATAGCACGGAATCAGAGGAATAACTTTGAAACCGATCAAGAGTTATTTGGATTCAAAGTTGCAGAGTTCATATGAATAAAAAACTTCTAAACGGGAGAAACAACATATGGAGTGCCCCAAGAATCTACAATGGGCCCCTTATTTTTATCATATATTAATAATCACCGAATCCGCAGGCCGACCTGATTCACTATATGTAGATGACTTGTCTTTTCTGAATAATGGTAAAATGGAGGGGAACTAGAATAGAAAGCACTTATGGCGAGTAATACCAACAATAACAACACTAACATTTATTGGTCCTCTTAGACAATTTTGTATAGGACACCTTAATATACTATTAAATTGTAAAGAATTCTCCGATAAGGGCATCATTTACCCCTCACCACGATGTCAATGTGCTGTCATGAGATATTCTAATACTGAATAGAAACACTTGTTCACTAGTAATATTCTCATAACATTCTTGAATTTAAACATTTTATGGATCTTGGCAAATGATTGCACAGAACAATGCCTTGATAAGGTGACCGCTCATATTTATATGATCTATGACCGGGAAGAACCAGAATATCGCTATTTCATATGGAATATTGATGCAAACTAGACGATTCAATCATTTTGTTCTCATTGTACTCAATATGAAGCAAGTCATCGATTTATTATTAATAAAATGAGGCCTACAAGAGGATCGTGATCCTACACCAAAGATCAACCTAATTACCCATTCTTGACATAAGAACTCTCTCTAGATCTGATGAACTGCTCCCTATCATAATATCATAGACTGAATGGGGTAACTTGAAAAATAATAAATATCGTGATCTTTAAAGAAACAATTTTTTTATTTTATTGATAGCAAAATAACAGGAAGTAAATTTTTTGCAAACTGTATCTATAGTTAGGGTCCATCGTAAACCACTGTCTATTTAAATTCCCACGAACTTAGCGAAGTTCTCAGATTTTAAAGAGATCTCAACTTCCAATTTCAAAACCGAAATGAATGGAAACCGTCTTGACAAGAATGACGGTGAATCCATTTCGACTGTACCAATCAGCGAACGTAGGAATGACCAATAAAGTCAACGCTGTCAGCTCAAGGCTACACACTGCGACCATTAGTGAAGTATTATCACCAAAATGGGCAATTAACGGTGCTGTCAAATAATTAGGTGAATCATCAATAATTAGAACAGAAGTGGTCCCAGAACAGAGCACTGAGGAACCTCCAGGTCCACCCCATACTTATCCGAGCGATATTCATCTACTCTGACAGATATAGTGCGATCAGATATATAACTTTACAACCAAACCTTAAAAATACCTCTTAATCGCAAATTATAATATTTATTCAATATAACAGAAAAGTTCGATGAATCGAACGCTCTAGAAAGGTCGGAAAACCATCCAGCCACGTAATACTTTCATTCAGATGTTTATTGACATCTTGGACAAACGAAAATGTCCCGGTGTGAAACCGTGCTGAGAGCTAGTAATGATACTGAATTTATTCAAATAATCAAGTAATCAATTAAAAACTATTCTCTCAAATAGCTTCGAGAAACGACTCGATGCGACGAAAAAGCCGCTGGGTTGTAGAGGGCGAATAAGACTTCACATTTGGGCATTTTAAGTACATTTTAACGGGCGACGCAACATGTGGCCATGCTTTGTCAATAACTTTGTCGTGTCTATCGGTGTATTGCGGACGTGTTTCTCGCAATGCTCGGCTCAAACATATCAATTGTCGTCGGTAGACCCTCCTGTTATCCTTTCGTTCGATTTTAGAAGCTCTTAATACTCCCCCAACTAGTCCCACCAAATACAGGGCATGATCTCCTCGCCATGAATATCGGCTTGACAGTTAATGATGCGTTGCCCTACGTTTTGGATTATCGTAATGGACCCACTTTTCATCGCCAGTCGTAATTAGATGCAAAAACCCCTTTTTTGCCGTTGGATCAGTTGTTCACGGCGTGCGACGTCTCTTGGCTTCAGTTCATACTGCATCCAATCTCCTACCTTTAGGTTCATTCCCATTGCTTTTAAACTATAGCAAATGGCTGGTTGAGTGTTTCCAAATGTTTTGCGGATTTCTCTTGCGTTTGTGATGGATCTTCATCGAGACTTGTCTCTAATTCTTCATCCTCTATCTTTGGTGGCGCTCCATTCTTCATCTTCCAAATCAAAATTGCCACTTTAGAATTGCACAAACCACTTGCGACACGTTCGCTCAGCAAGAACTTGGTCACTATAAACATCCACTAAAATACGATGACTTTCAGCAGCCTTTTTCTTCATATTGAAATAATGAAGTAAAAATCCTCGCTAAAACACATTATTCGGTACAAAAGTTGACATTTTCAGTGCACACAGAAATTACGCTGTCTGTACTTCAGCGAAATGACAGCATGATGACACTTCAAAATGAAGTTGTTGTCTAATGAAACAATTGAATAATAAACTAGTAGCAACATCTCTTATCAAAATCACACGAACTTATTTCTACTCCTTATAATTTTATTCAATTTAATTCATTTGGATTAACGAAGTATGAGATCAAGTCTGAGTGACGTTTGATTAGCGGCGCCTACTACGATGTCTCTCTCTGTATGCAAACATAAAAGACGGGCCTTGTAAAACGTAGAGCTAGCGAGAATCACGTTCGGCGTGCAAACCTCCTCCTGACCCCGATCGCATCTGCACGATACTCGCCTAACCAAGCAGATCCACCAGAGCACAGCACGATGGGCGCAACCGGTAAAACGGGTCCTCCATCTGCGGTGGCGCGTTGCCCGTTTTTCAACATTTTTTTCAATCCATATCTCACTAACCTCGGCTTGTCAGCGTTTCGTCTTCATCGCACGAGGCGGGCGATCGGACATTTGAGCTCCGAAGATCGGCCCGACGAAAACGAAGGGGAAATCGACCCCTCTTCATCCCCTTTATGATGAACCTTCTGCCACCGAATAAGGGACCAGCTACATGAAGTCAGCGAGACGCTTTGGGAAATAACGAATGGGCCATTTGCAATTTGCATTTTTGATCGGCTATAAATAAAAAAACTAATGAATATTTTTCCAATGTTATGAGTTTATTAGAAATTTTGAACCTTGACATGATATGGCTTTTCGTAAATGTTTAGGTTCAAACTTTCTAATAAACTCGGTACTTTGAAATAATATTCGTTAGTTTTTTATTTATAGTTGATCAGATTTGCAAATTTCAAATAGCCCACCACGCTACTTGAGAGTTTACATTTTTTTCAAAGATTCCAAATAATAGCCAGATTAATTCTCCGAAACTTTAACAGATTTAAACTCAAAAATCTCTTAAAAACTTTTCAGAATTAAATGGAACTTAGAAATAAAATAAGAAGGAACGGTTTTTTACTTGATAGAAGGATTATTACAAAATTTAAATATCAAAACAGATTTAATCTGTTGTCTTCTACAATTTTAATTTCAAAAAAATTTTTTGAAGAAACTTTAAGAATTAAATTAATGTCTTTATAAGCACTGCTCATATTTAATAGACGTCTAAAATCAAAATTCATCATATATCAAATGGAATTAAGAAAAACCAACGAATATAAATTGTCAATTGAAATTAAAATATAAATAAGCAAACATTTTTTGTTTCGTTCCAGGCATGCGTACTGAACTCTTCAGACAAACGTACGAAGCCCTGTTTGTTACAAAATGTATTGTTTTCTGATCCTATATCAATGAAAAATAACTCTTTCTCTAAAATACAAAACATAATTTCAAGAACTTCTCAAAAACTAATTTATTTGAAATATTCAATATATTTAAATAAATTACTTCAAAAAATCTCGAATCATGTAGCACATCCTCAAGAAATAATTAAAATTACGATAAGATCAGTTCAACTTTACATATAACAAATAATAAAATCAATTAAACAATGTATAGACTAACCGAGTGCAACTTAGATATACCATATATTTCTTTTCGTTTGTCTGAAGAGTTCAGTACGCATGCCTGGAACGAAACAAAAAATGTTTGCTTATTTATATTTTAATTTCAATTGACAATTTATATTCGTTGGTTTTTCTTAATTCCATTTGATATTGTATGATGAATTTTGATTTTATACGTCTATTAAATATGAGTAGTGCTTATAAAGACATTAATTTAATTCTTAAAGTTTCTTCAAAAAAAAATTTTTGAAATTAAAATTGTAGAAGACAACATTAAATGTGTTTTGATATTTAAATTTTGGAACTTAGAAACACTATTTCACATTATAGATATATAATTTTCAACACATGTGAGCGATAGCTAACCATTAAAGGATCAAAAGAAAACAAATTACTGATCATAGTCATCTAAATTCATCACATAAGACAATTTTGTTTCAATTGGATATTCAGGAGTAACAAATTGCTTCACCAAAAAATGTTCCTCATAGAATTCAAAAAGGTGTTTTTTACTTCCCTCTTTAAAAAATATATAGCACATTCTCTAGAAAAGGAATTGGAAATTCTAATCTATGTTCAATTCAGTTGGAAGTTATTCGGATGCTCAATAAAAACAATCCGTAAAATATATCTACATACCTACCTTCACCAAATATTCTATTCTAGAGCGAACTTTTAAAAAATGCAGATGTAAAGATTTCGGAGAAGTAATCCATCTATTACCTGTAATAGTAAAAAAAACCTTCTGGCTACATTTCCAATCTATATACTGCGTGTACAAAAACGTATCGGGTATTTGTTTTGGCGCTGCATTTGAAATTGAGCGACGGAGGGGAGTGGGGAGGGGATTGTGGTGTCCGCCATTTTGTGGAGTTTTAGTCACGATGGAGCAGTACCCGGGAACGCATCGCGCTTTTTGCTTACGAGCGTATTATTGCAACGGTGAATCAATAGTGGCTTCTAAACGTTTGTATCGTGCGAAATATCGCACACGCCATGCTCCAAGTGACGACAGTATTGAAAAAATAGATCGCCAAAATCTATCTTTATCCATCCGAGAGCGAGACCAATCATTAAACATAAAAAAATCGTCTTTTCATTTGATTTCAAAGAAAGATTTGCATTTAAAAGCCTATAAATTTAATTGGTTCGAGAAGTGAAGGATACAGACTATGCTAATGGATTGAATTTTGCCAACGAAATGTTACGGCGTTTTAACAATTTTGATAACATACTCTTCAGTGATTAAGCAAACTTTCATCTGAATGGTCATGTCAATAAACAGAATTGTCGGTACTGGTCAGAGAAAAATCCGAGACGAAAGCATGAACAACCCCTTTACAGCCCAAAATTGGTTATGTCTGCTAAAGGCATAATCGGTCGTTATTTTCGTGAAGATCGACAAGGCCGACCACTCAATGTGAATAGAGAAATACAGGAATTTTAAGATTTCAACTCAAAAACGTGGTTACAACAACATGGCCACTTCCTATACATCAAATCAAGCAATGGAAGCTGTTAACGAAATATTCCCTAATAAGGTCATTTTGGGTAGGGGTAACATCAACTGGCCTTCCAGAAGCCCGACCTGAGTCCACTTGACTATTTTGCATGGGGATACCTTAAAATTAAGGTCTATACCATTTAGTGTATTGGCATGTGAGCTTAGTTCTTTCACCAAGTGACTAGTTATCAGTCTCCACAGTCTGCCCAAAGAAGCAGAAAGTGTGATAAGGGTTACGCCTTATCATCACGCATGGCGAGAAGCACTCTGAAGAGTTGAACCCACCAGCTTCCAGTTTGGGTTTCAGTTCGGAAACCTACAACCGTATGACTGGTAGCAGCGAAGCACTATCAAACCTCTACTGGCTCTGCCCAAGTTGTTTAGGACGCAACTCACACGGCAAAGGGGCTTTTTATCCATCCATACGAACGCAGTCCCACGAACCAAGATAGTCTCAAGATTGATGCCTCAATTGATCCTGGTACCAACACCGTCAATCCGGCCTGTACGTCAAGACACACGAACCCTTGTGAAGTATTTCAATTAATTTTGGCTTAAAGCACCCACGGACTAGCTGTATCGTCGAGATTCCCAAACCCCGGTTGAACCGTCAAGTCCCGCTAAACCCTGAAGCATGTTTTGGAAGAAGGAATACCCTCCTACTCCAGCATGCGGACTGTCAACCACTGCCCCCTCGATTCCAACACCAATTGGGTGGCCAAGTCGTACGAATACTTCCTGAGGACCTCCACTCTCCCGAGGTAACATAGTATGCTACATAACGCACTGGGCCATTGGGCAGAAAAATCCGGAGATTTACTGCAATAGGGTATAGTACGTTAGTTTTAAGGGGGAGGTCCTGTACTGCGTCGGACTCCCTTGTCACTGAGTTGATCAACGTGGCTCAGTCCCCCATTTCTCCTTTACGGTGAAATCCCATTCTGTCGATCTTCCACCACACGGGTTCAGTGACTTCCGCGATTGGCATAACTTTAGGCATCAAGACTTAACCTTCTTTTTACGGGGATGGAACTAGGGTCCTAGTCAAGACAAGCGCCCCCAGGGGGATGGTCGTATGAGGTCTCGCATTATCTTGGTGGAACACTACACCTTTACTGTTGATTAACTCTGGCCTTTTCTGTTGAAGTGCATCATTCAGTTTGTCCAGCTGATGAAAGTAACTTCCGAATTAATTGTTGTGTTATCCAGTAAAAGCTTATAAAAAAGATTCCTTTAAAATCCCACCAAACAGACAGCATTCTCTTTTTTTGATGGATATTGGCTTTCGAAATGCTATGAACCGGTTCATCTTTTTTGTTCCATGATCTATTGCGTTTGACATTGTTATATACAACCCATTTTTCGTCCCCAGTAATGATGCGCTTCAAAAATGGATCATTTTCGTGACGTTGGAGAAGCGAATCACAGACGTCAACGCGACGACACAAATTTCTCTCCGTGAGGACATGGGGAACCCATGCGTCGACCTTCGAGGTTAAATCCAGGCCTTTTACGTGGTCATAAACAGTTGAATCCGATAAATTTAACCTCTCACTGATTTCAGGTGTTGTTATTCGCCGATTTCTATCAACTAATGCCTTTATGAACTTCAAACGGCCTTCCGGAATGTGGTGCATATCTTCGACATCAAAATTGCTGGATCGAAATTTTGCAAACCAGTTCTGGCACTGATGTACTGTTAACACATCTTCTCCATACACATCGGTCAGTTTCTTTCTGGCTTGAACAGCATTTTTACCTTTTCTATAGTAAAAATGTAAAATATGACGAAAATTCTGCTCATTGTTCTCCATATTTAAAAGGACACCAACCAAAAATTACTGCGTAGAATTAATTGAATTTTTTCATACACAAGTCTTGCTATATTAGCTCTCAAAACAAAACATATGATTATACGGCTTAAATGTGAAATTGGGTTCGAAAAATTACAATTAAATCCTCTGTCGGGAAAAGAACGAAACTACTTTCCGAACAACCTTATATATGTCTAGTCTATAAAGTGAAACAGTGTTTTTAAGGCATTTTTTCAATTTACTTCTGAAAAGTTCCAGGTAATGAAAGAGGGCACCCAACGATATAATCATAAATATCAACGCGCGAGCGCGCTGACGCCTGACGTCAAGTAAACCCTTGTGTGAATATTTAATTCTGAAATAGGGGTAGACGCAATGGTGTTACGAAACGTTACAATTGCAAAATTTCCAGTGTTAGCTACGCCGAGTGCCTAGAAGGACAAGAAGTTTCCTGTTCTGACGGCAGCTTTGTAGCGGTTGCCTGACGAGAGGAAGAATCGTGTGGTGTACACTTTGGAAATCGATAGTTTTTAAAAAGCCGATTGCATCGCGCAATCCGTCGACCCCGTTCGATTGGTATTTATGTTCTAGGATTACGGTGAATGGGGCACCACCCCTTTTTGTGTTTGGCGAGCAAATATCCAGTTGCCGCGTGATATGATAGTTGTTATCCTATTGATTCTTCTGTAGCGGCTAGCGTTGAATATTATTCGGAACCAATAAATTTTAAAAAATATATAAAATAATATATTAAAATCCCCTTATGAAATCCTTTTTATATTGGTGTAGATAATATTTTCTGTTGTTTCATAGGTACAGAGAGGCTATCAAAAAAATTCTTTTAGTTTATCAACGACCTACATCCTTCAATATTATTCACCATGGAACAAAACAATTTTAACGCAGCTAAATAAATTTTATTCTATTAGATTCTCTACACTTTCTTGTAGTAATATGTGAATTTTCAGTTTGATATTATGTTATTTTGGAGAGTGTTAGAATGTCAAACAAACATAGTGCAATTTTGGAGCTGTTTTATCAGTCAATGCGAAATTGTTCGTTTGCTCAATGTGCCTAGACAAACCGTGTCCGATGCAATTTGCCGTTTCAAGGAGCTTGACCATGATGGTCGTTGTTCAGGAAGTGAGAGAAAACGCAGTCAATACGCCTAGCAATCGCAACATCGTCAAGAAGCGAGTCAGTCGAAATTCGGGGGTCTCCATGAAGAAAATAGCCCGTGAGACCGGTATCAACCGTGAATCCGTTCGTCAAATGTCCAAAATGGAGATCAACCTCAAGCCATACAAGCTCCAAAAATTTCAACTCCTCACGGATGAAAACAAGCGCGTACGACTTCAAAGGTGCCGTCAACGCCTTCGTCTCGCCGCCGGTCAGCAATGGGAGTGGTGCATTCTCCTCACAGACGAGAAGCTTTTCACCGTAGAACAGTCCCACAACCACCAAAACAACAGATTCTGTTCCGCAGAGGCTCCCAGTACATCGGCCATCGTCAAAATCCGCAATCCGTGGATCAAGGGGTCAAAATCAATCAAGAAGTCTACCGCTGCGACATTCGCGAGGCCGTAGTACTTCCGTGGGCCCAGCAGCACTTCGGCGACACGCATTGGACCTTTCAACAGGCTCACACAGCGAAAATGACACAAGAATGGTGTAAAACCCATTATCCGGGTTTCACCACATCTACAGAATGGCCGCTGGATCTCAACCCAATGCACTACAGCGTGTGGTCGATTTTGGAGCTCAGGGCGTGTGCTAAACACCACAAAAGTTTAGAGTCGCTGAAACAATCCCTCCGCTGGGAATGGGACCGATTAACGCCCGAAGAGCTGTGGCCCATTGCCGAAAATTTCAAGAAGCGCCTGAAGCTATGTATCGCCGCCAAAGAAAGCTGAAATTTATTATTATCAAATATTTAGGTTATTATTATTCGTTGTTATTTTGTTTAATTTCTTTTGTTGAATAAAGTTGAATGGAAAGAAGTTTGTCAGAGGTTTTTCATGTCACCGTGTAATAACTCCATTGATTTTCTTTATTTAAAAGTTACCAGAATCAATAATTCACATGAATTTTCAATATTTCATAAACCACCATATATTGAAGCTAATATACAAAATAAATCAAATTATCCTACAAAATTATCAGCCTTTAATTGTATGATCCTCAGATAAGTTAACATACCCACGAATCGAGGAAATTTTACTTAAGAGCTCAACATCATTAAATAAATAGCTATTAATAGTGACTACGATTCTACACTGATAGATAAATTATTGAATAAAAATAATAAGAAAGCTTTAAATATGGTATATCCCAATACAAAAAATACATTTCTTTAAAATATAATAAAAGTGTTCCTGAGAAAATTGCAAAATACCTCCAAAATAAATATAATTTAAGAAGTTCATTCAAAACTTATTCAAACCTCAGTAAATTCATTGAAAATAATAAAGACATTACACATAAAGATGATAAATTGGAATTAAAAAAAACATATATAGCTTCAAACAACCCCTTTCTTGTAGACAAAATGGTATCCAATAAACAAAAGAACATGGCATTAAATCTCGTGTACCCAATCATAAAAGAAGACAATACACAGAAATACTTTTCGTTATATTATGTTCATGGATTATCTGAAAATATTCCTAAATATTTCAAAAATAGTTTCAATTACAACGCAGCTTTGAAAACCATTAATAACCTTAGTACTTACATAAAAAACAATAAGGATCGAACAAATAAAGAAAATAAATCTGGAGTCTACAAGTTGAATTGCAACAATTGCCTTTTAGTATATATTGGCCAGAAAGGTAGATCATTCAAGAAAGAAATCCAAGAACACCAAAGAAGTTACATATCGGATTTCGTACATTCGACATATGCTAATCAGCTTGAGGAATTCAGGCATAATTTCATCAATAACTCTGAAATTATCCACGTCGAAAACCAAAGTTCTAGATTAACACTTTCAGAATTTCTTGAAATCAACAGATACAATGCCCGTAAAATCCTTTTGAATGAACAAACAGATGTTGAGAACTCTCGTTTACTGAATATCTTTCCCTAGTGGCGTTTTTTAGCGGCAAACTCCAATAAACATCTCAAGTTTTCATGACTTGTTCTTGCATTATTTTGTCACGTACATAACACTGTATTTAGACTCGGTTACACTGGACACTATCAGAAAGTAGAAGTTAGATACCTGAAGAAACCACATCGCTATTGTATTATAAACATTTTTGTGGAAATTAAAATACTGTCTCTTATATATTTTTTAATTAACATGAGCTTCCACCAGGTAAAGAATAATCAATCAAACAGATAAATTGGAAGTTTATAAGTTAACCCGCGGTGATGAATAAATCAGTACTAGATCTGTGCTAACTACAGGAGAGGGGAAACCATGATGTATTAAGAAGATTCCTGGAGATCGTGGTTTCTAGTATCGAGTCGACCTTAGCCGTTAGCCTTCAAGATTCCCTATGATAATAAGGCTACCACAAGAAGGTGGATAGTCCACATCAGTGTTCGCACTCCAGAGCAATTGATGTTGAACTGGTGGTGGCAGTGCTTGGCTAGAAGAGAATTTCATTCATCTGGTTGCGCGTAATTCTCGAACCAGAATTGATCGAGATTTATCTCAATGGGTCTGGACGACACGGATGGCGGAAGGTGAACAGTTGAGAAACTTTTCATTTGTGATTGTTGACGATACGGCTGGCGTGTAAGGCTCGAAACAGGATAAACCGAGACATTTATTCTGGTCGATTTACGGGTCCTGAATTTGCCATTAGGAGGTGAAAATTAGCCCATTCGGTGTGCGAGTTGCATTCCACACTCGGTAACTGACCTTCAAAGCCAAAGATTGAAAGTGCTCCGTTGCTACAGTCACGGCCCGAGTTTCTAGAACTGAAGCCTACTGGAAGTACATACACTTTTTCCCCATTTGCGCGAAGATAAGGCTTTTATTACAGCTCTCTCGAGAATTGTGAAACTATAAGGTGTACCAGAAAGTAATGTCGCTTTTTTAAATTAAATTCGAACGAATAAATCATTAAAGTTTTTATTTTTAATCAATCATGTAATAATCATTACCTTCGTTATCAACAACCTTTTGCCATCTACTGTGCAAATTTTCAATGCCATACCGATAAAAATCAATTGGTTTTTGAGTAAAATATCTCGAGATGGCATTTTGGAGATGTCATTCAAATTTTGCAATTTCTTTCCACTAAGAAAACGTTGTAGCGATCGGAATAAATGGAAATACGAGCATACGATATCGGGCGAGTAAGGTGAGTGAGGCAGAACTTCCCAATTCATTAATTTTTTGAGGTCTTGCACAGTACGGTCTTGAATTGTCGCGTTGCAGAATAAAGATTTACAGCTGCATGCCTATAAAATTAAACTGACTCAACAACTTCTGCCAGTGGACCATGAACAGCGAAGAGAATTCACCAATTGGATCCTTGAGCAACCTGCTGATTTTGCAAACAAAATCATTTTCAGTGATGGCTTCGTTAGGCAGAACTGTCGCATTTGGGGCTTTGAAAATCCACGAATGATTCATCAGAAAGCTATGCATCCACAACGGGTATGGTGTGCATTATGGTCTGGAGGAATAATTGGACCGTTTTTCTTCGAAAACGAAGAAGGTAATGCAGTAACGGTGAATGGCGAACGCTATCCTGCTATGATAACACAGTTTCTTGTGCCTCATTTGGAAGCTATTGATCTTGACATGTGGTTTCAGAAGATGTCATATCGCCATCTGAATCATTGACGATCTTGCACGAGTTTGCTCCTGGTCGAGTCATTTCCCGATTTGGTGACCAGAATTGGCCTCCACGCTCTTGCGATTTGACGCCTTTAGACTTCTGGCTGTGGGGTTACCTGAAGTCACAGGTTTATGCCAATAAGCCTGCAACCATCGAAGCATTGAAAGCCGAAATTATACACTGTATGTCTAATTTCGGCAATGAAACACCCCCACATGTATTCAATAACGTTATTGGAAATTTCGTCAAAATGGTACGCATATGCCAGCAAAGCTGTGGCTGCCATTTACAAGAATTTTGTTTAATACATAATTCCTAAATGTATATTTTCTAAATCAATAAATATTTCAATATTTTGCTACAAAAATCCATGTTTTATTGAACACTGAAATCTTGCGCTCTTATTGAAACACCCATTATATTGTTGACAATAGAAGAAAAATATTTCATAACCTACTAACGATTACAATAGTCTATCATTAAAAAAGAGAAATAGAAATTTTTAAACAGTTATTGCATATTTCACTCTCCTAAATTATTTTGATGCATTCTTTTGTTAAATATTAAGATAATATCCAGACGCTGTTGAAACATTTATATTGTCAGGATTGAATTTTGAGACTCTGTTGAACACAAATTACATATCTTTCATTTAATGGTAAAATAGATAAACAATAATCTACCCTAATGTGAATTCTTTACAATTCGAACAGAATATTTTTAGGTGAATTCTAAAGAATTTTTTCACAACATTCCATTTTTAAAATTGGCCAACTAATAAAGAATCCATTAACACTGAACAGATTGATACAAATATGAGCGTCCGACAGAATGATTTGGTCCGAAAATAACTAATATCGTTCGATACTCAAACTCGTTCGCGATGTGTCATAATAGTCAGGTTTAAAATAGCTCGAGACATATCTCAAGCTCGATGAAACGGTATGTGCATGATGCTTTCTCCGGTATAAATAAGTTATAATATTATTGGATGGCGAAATATATATGTATATTGTTCGATGCTATTTCGAAAGATTTTCGGGCTAACAAGATCTAGATTGGGCGTATAAACATTCATAAATGCACTTGCTTGGCGTAATAATGTTTTTTCTATAGCTAATGTTAAAATGTTGTTATAGCACCTCTTTTGAGTAAATAAAGTATCACTTTAACCGCAAGGGTAGATAAAGTAACACCTTAACAGCAAGGGTAGATAAAATGTTTTAACTATTTATATTCAATTGAATTTACACATTCAAACACGTTAATTCGGAGGATTAATAAGAAGTGTAATTTTACTATTAACATTATTAGAAACATCTATTTTTGGAACAGCACAACTTCTACACGGGGCATTGTTTTCGTCGTTCTTCAGCTACCATGTGATATTCTTGATGCTTTTCAACTTTTCAAAGGACTGGTATTCCTTCTCATACATCATCCTAGATTTTTGAGGCAACAATAAACTTTCTGCTCTCAACGCTGCATCTTCTACACCTGACGGCAGGTTTTCTTCTTCTTGTGTTAATTCTTTTCCGTACATTCAGAATTCGCTTCGTACAAAAAACGCAATAATACTGAACACTCCGCAAAAACCATAATGTAAAATTTGTTTTACATTTGATGACAGAGTAACTGACATCCCTAGTGACGGAGCAACATGCGATTTTTGTGCCAAAAATTACATTTTTCTTTGAAATTTTATTTTCACCTGAGTTTGAAGTCTTACTATTGAAAGAATTATGTATCGCACACGACTATAAAATCGCTTTATCTTCTCGAGCATAATTAAGACACTCTCAAAGATAAAGTACAAATTTATCGTCTTTTACTATAAATAACTATTATTAGTCATTCATATCTAGAGTTAGATATCATTTCATTGACAATCGTTTCACGTTTCCAGAAATTGGTGGAAAAAATTGAAAATTTTCAATTTTCGCCCTTGACTCAAACTTGGAATTAAATTGGAACTTCTGATGTGAAGCAGACTGCAGTCACATTTTCCATTCATAGGGAGCGTTAAAAATAGGTATATTCTTTTCAGATAATGAAAATAAATTTAATGATTTGAATATCGAAACAGATTTAAACTGTTAGTCTACAATTTTAATTTCAAAAAATTTATTCAAGAAACTTTAAGAATTAAATTAATGTCTAATGAGCATATTTATTTAATAGACGTATAAAATCGAAACTCATTATACAATATCAAATGGAATTAAGAAAAAACCCAACGAATATAAATTCTCAATTGAAATTAATAAATAAATAAATGTTTTTTGTTTAGTTCCAAGCATGCGTACTAAACTCTTCAGTAAACTAAATCTTTCTCAAAAAGATACAACATAATTTTAAGAACTTTTCAAAAACTAATTTATTTAAAATATTTAAATAAATTACTTCAAAAACTCTAAAAACATGAAGCAAATCCTCAAAAAATAATTAGAATTCAGATAAGACCATTTCAACTTCACATTTAAAAGATAAAATCCATTAATAATAAATAAACTCACTCAATACGATCTCTAGGAATATTTTCTTAATTCCATTTGATATTGTATAATGAGTTTCGATTCTATACGTCTATTAAATATAAGCAGTGCTTATTAGACATTAATTTAATTCTTAAAGTTTCTTGAATAAATTTTTTGAAATTAAAATTGTAGAAGACTAACAGATCAAATCTGTTTTGATATTCAAATTTTGTAACGTTCCTTCTATCAAGTAAAAAACCGCTTACTTATTATTTAAAATTTAATGAGTTTATCCTTGCAGAAGATTTATATTTAATTCTAAATGTTAAACCATGATTATTCTGCAAAACCCCTAGATAATTTAATTGAAAAAAAAACTTAAATCAAAATATCTTAGAGAAACTAAATTTCTATTTAAGTAGACATTCCAAATATAAAGGAATCTATAGAAAATTAAGGCAATTAAATATAAATTACAGGTGGTTCATTTAAAAGGGTAACCGGAAAGTAATGTCGTTTCTGCGAAGTCGATATTTGATTGTCGTTTGTACTTCGAAGTCGTGTCAAAGACATTTTAAGGTTACTGTGACTTCACTTCTAAACTTTTTTTGAAATTTGAGGTGAAATGGCCAGCCAAATACCAGCATTATATGCTTTTTGAGTTTCGCAAGGGTAGTAACGCAACAGTCGCGACCAAAAAGATTTGTAAAGTTTATGCAAGTGCATTAGACCTTCTTAAATGCCAAAGATGTAACTACAGGTTCGGATTCGGGCTTTCCATCTGATCATCCCAAAAGGACGCTTCTGTGTGTTTTATATACGTGGAATTTTTCATTTTGAAGTGCTGAAACCTGGACAAAC
The DNA here is from genome assembly GCA_034642435.1 of Megalocaria dilatata. Lineage (NCBI taxonomy): Eukaryota > Metazoa > Arthropoda > Insecta > Coleoptera > Coccinellidae > Megalocaria > Megalocaria dilatata. The sequence continues at coordinate 29,750,299 of CM067858.1, forward strand.
TGTTAATGCAGATCTTTATTGTTTACAATTGTATCGAGTGAATCAATCTTTAATTGAAAAGTATCCGGCAATTGTCAACAGAAAAGGCGTTATTCTGCAACACGACTATGTAAGACGAACCTCGGAAAAAATTAATAAATTGGAATGGACAGTACTGTAGGCAGTACTTCACCTTACTCACCTGATATCGTACCCTCGGCTTATGTCCAAAATGCCAGCTCGAGATATTTCACTAAAAAACCAATTGATTTTTATCGGTCCGGCATTGATAATTTGCACACTAGATGGCAAAAGGTTGTTGATAAAATAAAAACTTCTCAATAATTTATTCCTTTGAATTTGATTTAAAAAACTACATTACTTTCCGGTCCACCTAATACAATATTATTATGAAAATATGAATAAAAACAATACTTTAATTTCCGCTAATATTTTATTAACACTACGATCGTTACGTCATACTATGACTTCTTCAGGGGAGTATTACAAGATACTTTTTCATACCATGACTTCTTCAGGTGGGTATTACAAGATAAGATCGTAGGTTAATGAAATATTAGCGGAAATAGAATATTGTTTTTATTCATATTTTCAAGATGAATTTCCGTCAAGTAAAGACCGAAACAATCATAGATTCAATATTATTATATTGTCTTTACTCGATGAAATTCCATATTAAATAAGGTTATTATTCTGATTTTCACAAATTTTTATTGTTATTTAATACAACAATTGTTTCGCTATCACAGTAGCATCATCAGGTAGGTTTACATTTTGAATAAGTTATTCAAAATGTATTGTTTTTCTCGCACTACGTCAATTCGAATAGAAATAGTAGTCCCTTATATGTATTTCACTCTGCCGGGAGTTTTACTGGTCAGCTGGAAGTTTGTGTTGATTAGACCTTTTGAAAGTATTGAATTTTCGTTGTAGAGGAGGTTGGAAGAATTTGTTGCTAGCTGTGAGTTCTGTTGTCTATAGTTTTGGAAGTTCTTGAAATCACCGGCGTGAGAGAACATCATTGGTAGAAGATTTATAGGACAAAGAAACCAAAATCACCAGACATATCCTAGAAGAATGGACCATACGATCGTATAATATTAGACCCCGAAGAATTCCTGATATTGAGCCTAGAGTCGATAGATGTTTATAACCTTTTAAATTGTATTGGATATATTGTATGTAAAATAATAAGAGAGGGTTTTTTACCCCATAAAAGGAATATTACAAAATTTGAATATCAAAACATATTCAATCTGTTATATAAGCACAGCTTATATTTAATAGACGTATAAAATCAAAACTCAATATACAATGTCAAATGGAATAAATAAACCAACAAATATAAATTGTCAATTAAAATAAATAAATATTTGAAGGAGACAAAAATTTTTTTATTTTTCTTTTTTTTTGTAAGATCACGAACAAAATTCAAATATTTATTTATTAATTTTAATTGACAATTTATATTTGTTGGTTTTTTATTCCATTTGATATTGCATATTAAGTTTCGATTTTATACGTCTATTAAATTTAAGCTTTGCTTATAAGACATTAATTTAATTCTAAAAATTTTTGAATAAAAATTTTTTTTAAATTAAAATTATAGGAGACTAACAGACTAAATCTGTTTTAATATTAAAATTTTATATTGTATGTGTTGTATTGTACTCTGTATTCTAGTGATATTCCACTCTCAAATTCTCTTTTAATGTGTCTAAAAAGCCATACAATGAATAAATATTGGACAGTGGCGTCGCACAGAAAAGGCTATTAGGGCCGTGGTTAACTACGAATTGTACAAAAGTACAAATTTTCTTTTAGTGTACTATTGTGTTATTAACAATATCAATTATAGGTTCACATATAGGACGATCCACATAAAAGAGTCCAGCCGGGTATTTCCTTAAGTATGAGTTTTTCTGGCAAACGCCGAAACGGATCAATTTTTATTTGGAGGAGGATAACTTTGAATTGCAAATTTGTAGGTTTAGGTTCATCTCCCTAAGCGAGATGATAACCCCCTCAAGAATCAATAGGGGTTGAGTGCCTTTGTTCAACATTTTTACTTACATTCTGTAACATTTCGGGTTTTATTTCATTATAAGCTAACACTGTTTTTCTTCTGATATCTACATTTATTATTCGGTCTTTTAATTTGATTCCTAATTAGGAATAAAAAATTAAGCATTTAGAAGTAGAATAATGCCGCGTGCAAAATTTCGTCAAGATCGTATAATTATAATATTTTTTGAGGATCGTGGGCGATATGAACTAGCGCCCAAATGCTCCATACTTTACCTCAGTGGTTTTCATTTTTCTTGAGTCGAGACTTATCGAGTGGATCTCTCGTAAAATCGCGTCATTTATATTGTCCCATTTTTCTCATGTACCCAACTGCAAAAGGACACCCCAAACCATAAACGAACCCCTACTACATTCTTATCATCCCCCTAATCGATGTTTACTTCCTAACCAGATCAAATCGAGAGAATCCAAACAAAATATCAGCGCCGTCGAGCTGGAGAGGTCGGTTGCGCGTTCCTATTATCGCACCTATTGATTGACGACGCCGGCGACGCTAGGCGTAACGACACCGACGTATAAATCCGCGTCTGTCCTCTGCTGCCGTCATGCCGCGTTGCCAGTTCGCGAGTTATTACCCACATTTTATGGAATGTGTGATTATGAAAGACGATTTTAATTTTAACATCGACAGGCTTGATGACGGCAGTAACTCAGAATTGCTATATTATTTTTTTAGGAAATGAAATAGGATTCGTTAGTTATTGAAAGCAGATTTATTTTTGTTTCATGATCAAGTGCAATAATAAGTTGTTTTTATAATTTCATTGAATCGGCATTTGCTGGACGGAAATTCATTTTAATAAAAGAAAATAATATTTCCACAGTTTATTAATTAAAAAATGTTTCGCCAAAATTATATTCTGAACTCTGAAAATTATAACTTCACTTTTTATATAGCTATCAAAACTTGAAAAAAAAAAAGTGGAAGGTACAAATAACAATTTTCGGAAATACAGACAAGGAAACATAAGCAAAAAGGGGATACAAATAATTTTCAATTTTCAGAAATACCGATAAAAAAAAATATGAGAAATAGGGATGCAAATAAACATAAAATATATAATAATAATAAAGTTTATTTGATGAATAAACAGATAACATCACTAAGGTATACATAATAGATTATTATCACCTGTACGTGAATATATTGGGGCCAATTATCAACTATATTCGTAAGGTTAAAATGATTCTGAATTAATTTGTAGATTACATTGTATTGAATTAGATATTACTGATAGAAGAACTAGAGAACATATAAATAAAATAATACAAAAAAAATTACAGTATCACCAGATGGATATCAATAATATACACGTAAAGGTAATTCATTCTGTGTTAGCTTATAGACTACATTCTATTGAATTCAATATTTTTGATTGAAAAACTAGAGAACATATAAATGAAATAATACACTAGACTCACGTCGTTGGAAGCAGTAGAAATTAGTAGGTAGTAGGAACCTTAATCTTTTTCTCAATGACCAAACAGATGTCGCCAGATCTCTATTTTAACTTAGTGAGGTATTTCCGATAATTGACCCAATACATTTTATGGTTATTTATATTCCTTTTTTTTTCACATTTTTCTTTATCGATATTTCCGTAAATTGATGGTTATTTGTATCCCTTTTTGCATAAGTTTTTTATCTATATTACCGAATATTCTTAATTATTTGAAGGTGTAATTTTCAGAGCTAGTTCAAAATGTAAACCTGAGAAAGCCACAGTTTGGCGAAACAATAACTGTTAATTAATAAATTGTGGAAATATTCATCATTATTTCATTTAAGTAAAGGGTATTTCATTAACAGCACCCCATTTTGTATTGTAAATAAAACACATTATTCATTTGAAAATTATTGAAATTTTTATTTCATTATAAAGTACAATGAATACCATTAGTTATTAAACAAAACATCATATAAATGTCCACCACGAAAACGCTTGCAGGAATAAAGTCGTTGAACCCAATGTTCCATGACTCTCTCACACAAATCAGGTCGTATGTTAGCAATTACTCGTTCAATATTGATATGCAAATCGTCTAAATTTGCTGGACGATTGCTGTAAACCGATGACTTAATGTAACCCCAAAAAAAGAAATCCAATGGAGTTAAATCGCAGGAACGAGGTGTATAATTTATCAGTCCATTTCTTGAAATAATCCAATAAACCAACTGAATACAGGACGCTTTAAATGATCTGTTGGTTTGAGTTCTTGGGTTAAAACAATTTTGTATGGATGTAAACCAAGGTCTTTTCGTGAAATTCGCAACAAAGATGTCTAAGAGATGCCTAGTTCTTGTGAACATCGAGAGATCGATCAATTTTGGTCTTCACGAACACTTTCACGTATGGCAGCAAAATTCTCTTCACTTCTTCCATTTCTTTGTTTCACTGGCACTGTAACATCATGAAATGTAAAATTCGTTGCAAACTTCTTCACTAAACGTTCAACTGTTCTTTTATACGGACAATTATAACGATCAAAAATTGAAGTTCAAGCACGTAAAGTTAGAGTAACAGATCGCGATTTTTCATGATAAATTTGGATTATTTGTAAACGTTATTGGAGAGTATACCTTTACATGATTAAATGGTAGACGTTGACCAATACAACTGTCAATGTCACAAATAAACAATAGCTGCCATGCCCTTTACAATGACATTTGTGAATAGTTGGTGCCCCTGACTTCGTTCACGTAGACTTGGTTTGAATACGAAATTTAAAAACCAAATACCCAAGTTTGTTATATTACTCCTCTTAACCTAATAGAGAGTTTGGTTTATCACAGATTTACCATTTACTATGCAACGTCCTAAGGATCGATCAGAAGAGAGACTGGGGTATAGAAAGGAAACGACGATATGTTGATTCGGAGGAGAATCACAAAAAGCCCTATTTTCCATTGGTTATACATTATGTTTAAGTCACGATGTATTTGGTTGACACATAATGATTTCAAGTTTCATTTTTTCTGTATAGACAACATGACGCCCCACGTTGGGCGCCACTCAGATACACTTTTGTATGTCGATCAAAGACGTCATGTTGAAAGTCGTTTAACATAAAACATAAAAAACAAGGTCTTTTTACTGAAGTAACGCCGCATAATGTTCATGGTGAATATTACGATATTGAATTATTTCCTCAGTGGTGTATCCATAAAATGGTGATCAGTAAAGAGCAAGTTTTGAAGGAACTAACACAATCATGCTATGTATAATTCCCTATATCTTCTAAAATTTCAGCTATTTCCATATTTATTGATGCATAGCAATATATCACGTAATCTCCAGTAGTGGTCGCAGCAGAAAGATGAATCAACGGATACCATACAAACCAAAGTTCCTTCTTTTCTCTGTCGTATGCGCGGTAGAATGTTATATAGTAACTTACCGTTCACTACGTGTTGATTGTAATTGTAGGTCAACGGCACCATGTGCAACGCACGGGCTGAGCATCTCTTGTGGCGACCCTCCTCATCGTCATCGCTCCCTCGGTCGCCCTCTTCGCCTAAAAAGTGTACCTTTTCCCATCGGTCTAAGAACCTGAAACATATTTTTTTTTTTTAAGGATTTCGTCAAGATGTAAACCACTCGTAGAAAGAAGTTATTTCCTTATAATAGGTTCAGTAAGTGAGAGCGTTTTAATTTTATGCTGAAGTGATGCAATAAATGTTTTAAAATGGCTTTATTAGATGGAAAATTTTATGTCATTTAAGATTTAAACATATCGTTCAAATGATCACTATGGTTCTATTATGTTCGGTCCGTTTACACCAATTCTCGATTACTCTGTACAGTATCTCGGCTATGAACGTTGGTTTCCTGTGAATCAAACGTAATCTTTTTATTTAACATACAAGTCTAATGGCGTTAAACCACAATATGTTGGTTGGTGGCCAGTTATAAGTGACATTTTGTGAAATAAACAAATTTTCCATACTACCTGTTTGGAAAGTTATACCGTCTTGCCAAAAATGAATATCGTTTCTATCAATATTGTATGTTACGGTAGATCAAAACACCACAGCTGTGGTAAAAGTAAAATAAATGACAAAGAAATCAATTCTATCTTATTTCCATGAACTTTATTTTCTAATAAGTACACGGGTTTCGACTATTAGGTCAATATCAAGTGAATAAGCAGCAGTACGAGTATTTATACAATTTCAGCAGGTATATTTAATAGAGATATGGGTTCGCAATTGTAGGTTAAGTTGGGAAGAATTGTTAATATCCAGTTTACTGTTAAGCGTTGGATGATATGGGTTTTGGTGAAGTTTATTTATTTCTACAGTCCCTGATGTTGATACATTTGTAATGTTTATAGTTGCATAGCCACCTAGCTGGCTTCGTTATTCTGTCGGTAATGCAGATTTTCGTTGAAATGTTATAGAAGGGATATTATTCGGTCAATTTTCCTGCTGAAGATGGTTGGGTTTTTGTAGAGAATTTCAATGAAAACAAGTTTTTTACGTTCAAGTTTGGTGTTTTCATTCCAAAGTTATTAAGAGTCCATGATTTGTTATTGTTTATCAACGAAAAACATCGTTCCCTGTGTCTTCCGATATCTTTTTTTATGGGAGTAGATATGTCTCTTAAGAAGAAAAATCATCTGCTATTACGTAATACATTATCCAGTCAAAGACTTATAGAAAAAATATATGGGGTATCTCTCGCACGAAGCTTTGACGCTCTAGCTCCAACTGCAAGCAAACCACCAAAGCGTCGGAGCTATTCGGAAGAATCGTTGTAGTAGAAAACGTTCCATGACTCCTAGGGGACATCGAATTTTGAAGAATCTGGCTCTGAACTACAGAAGGAAACGGTATAGTGAAGTTAAAAACAAATTTCAAGAAGCAGGCTGTTCTGTATATATGTAGAAAAGTAAAAACTCAATTTTAATGCCACTAACACATAGTTAATGAAGCTAATAGTACCTTTGAAAATTTATATTCCTTAAGGGAGTAACAAAGTGAGCAGGGACTGATAATATTCCAAAAAATTCATTTGCGCCTGGAAAAAGTCTAATTGTTGTGTGCCATCGATGACCGTGACATCACTGGGCATTATTTCTTTGAGAATTATCAATAAAAGAGTGAATGGAATTCGATATTGGGAAATGTTAAGCGACAATTTTTTCCCAGAACAAGTGAAACCCAACTGAAGGAATTTTGGATTACAATAAGACGAAGCTACATGCTACATGTCAACGAAATAATGGCGTTATTGCAGGAACGATTGGGCGAGAACGTTATTTTCAGCACCTGTAAATTATCTAACAAGATTTTATGATTTGACACTATGTGACTTCTGAAGTCTGATAATCCAATAACTAAGCAGTATTTAAACGAAACCATCATATTGCCACGTTGAACTTGGAGCACATCTGAAAGGTGTAATTTTGAAAACATAATTGCTGGGCAGCATTGTTTCTGTTTCATTTTACTTTCAAATCTTAAAGCACCAATTGGAGCATCCTTTGAAAGATAACCGTCGTAGCCGCGCAAATAAACAATCGAAAATAGTTGTAGCCTTTCGCCTTGTGGCGCGTTTCTATTACTTTTAGCAGTAACAACCATTGCAGATGTGCTATTCCGTTCGAGAACAGAGCAGTAACAGACCACAGTAACGGTATATGCCCTACGGATTAGTAACTGGAACAGGCACCTAATCCAGTGAAAACTCACAATTAGATATGTCATGAAGACGAGTCAACACCCAACGGGCACCTTCCGCGTCCTTATCGAGCATCCAAACTGCATCCTTCTGGTATATATCACCAGGCGATCGAGTTCACGACGGGTCATGGTTATATCGCGGCACTAACCTATGGTACTGAGCCCGGTGTTTGATCCACGTGACACAGCCAGGCGCACCACGTGAGCGGCCGTCGCCGTCAGTCCACGACGACGCTCGTGGCGTTCGTCCGCGCGCGAACCAGGAAGGCGAGAGCGAGGATGCAGAGAGATTCGACCACCACGGCGGCGAGCGATATAGAATGGCCTGGGAGCCGGAGGAGTGCGTGTCGCCCGCCGATCAGCTGATCTTGGGGTGTCAGTGGCACCGGCCGGCGCGGCGACAAGTACTTTCGGTGGCGGCGAAGTCGGCCAGGTCTCCGCTCCCGGACGTAGCGGGAAAAACTGCGACCTCGAGGAGATTGCGACACATACACACGCGCGCCCAGAGAGTGCGGTGCACCTTGGCGTCTCCCAGACTGCGTGGCTCCTTCGACGGTTATCGGCCAACGCATAGAGAAAGTTTATAGATCACCAGGCCGACCCCGGAGGTTACCCACGTGACGGGGAAGGACCGCTCTCGGAGACGTCGTCCAGGTATCGCGGGCGAATTCGAACGGTAGACGGTGAAGCTTCGCTCTGCGATTATGGCACTGTGTTTGCTGCTTAAAACGATTTTAGATTTAAATGCATTGACAATTTTATCACAATACGCTCAGTGCATCATTTAAAACCCTCTTCTATTCACTCAACTTTCTGAGCTTCGTTGTCACAGGTATTTTCTTTGCCGATTTATATCTGTCATCTGGGAACAATTGGCAATGAACAGTAAACAACTGCTTGCAAATCTTTTTGAACAAACTGTATCATATCGTTACGATTTATTTATTCCTCCAGTTTTTTTAAACGAATCTATTAATCGCAAGGATTAATTAAAACGAGTTGCTGAGAAATAAATCTAATGTAGTACTGAAGCTTTTGACCTGAAAGTAATCTCGATGGTTAACTTTTTTTTGTTTATCTAAGAATACGATAAACCACGACGATGACGAAGGGAATAATAATTAGAATACTTTAAAAATCACAAATGTATTTCTTGGATCACTGTATGTATATGGACGCAAACGTCCAGTTGGCAATTAGGAATATATGAAGTTTATTACTATAATATGTTTATAATAATAGCGACAATTCTCGGGCCGGCATAAGCGAAAAAGTTTATTACTACGGGAATAACAAGGTGACAAATCTTGGGCCATATGCCACAAGCGACAAGGTTGGTTACTACCGAAATAATAATGCGACAATTTTTAGCTACAGACCAAAAGCAACAAAGTTGATTACTAAATGAATAACAATGATTTCACCCCTTTTGACTAAAAGAAGGAAAATATAGAAATTGATTGGCAGAGTAAGAACTTTGGGCTAAAACTTGGTGATAGATAAGGTGAGAATTAATGATAACATTTTTTTCCTTCTGCTCCAAAATAAATATTTAAACCTATGGAACGGATCTCTGCCCTTCCATTTCCTTTTATGTTTTCTAATAGAGTCTATGCATATCTGGTTTTCATAATTCGTGAAAAATGGAACAAGAGGTTCTCCAGATACCGGTTGAAAATGATATACAGGAAAAATTGAAAGATTCAAGTATCTACAGGTTCCAAATGCATAGAACAAAGAATTATTTTCTAACGCAAAAAAGACGTCTCCTACGAGACCTAACAGAAGGAATTAAAACCCTTGAAGTTAGCGATGTGAAATAAATAAATGTAGTATATTTTAAGATGGTTTAAATATAACTTATATATCTCACAAGTGAATACTTTTGTGAGAATATACTTAGTGTTATTCTTTGTTCACATAAGAATTTGAAGTTTTAAAAAATTAGTTTGGGACAAATAAAGTATTATCATTATTATTTAATTTGATTAATTTTTTCTCAGTAGTGTAAAAAGTGGACTTGGTTCACTTTTGCTCTGAACCCCTCATATCTTTCTTTTCAACCAATGCGTTTTGCTTTTAATCCAAAATGGAAACTCTTGAAAATTGTGAGCATTATCCATCAACGTTAACATTATTTTAGCTAAAATTGGATGAAATCGACCAGCAAAACCTGTTTCTCCAACACGATGGAACGTTGCCATTTGCAAAATGTGCAATAAGACATTTTGTTAATGACCTTATGGAGTTATGGGAAGTATCTGCAATTTTCAGAAATGTAAATTTTGGCCTCCACGATGTTGTAATTTCTTTTGCTGGGGATTTTTAAAGTTTTAGTTCTGTCATGAAATCTTGAACTAGAGACGTTGAACGTTGAATAGAACATCAAACTTGCATTAATGAAATACTCCACATTCATAGCTATTAGTTGAGTTGGTTCATAAAATTGTGTGTGTGATGTGTTCTTGAAAAAAATAAGTTGTAGTTCAAAAAAGTTTTGCGTTTATTATTTTGATTGAATTTTATTAGAAGAGATAGAATCTAGAATAAACACTTACAGAACCCAAAACAAAAAGCAAATAATTATTGGAAATCAAAATATGCTCCTGTCAATACAAAAGCAAGGTCCTAACTCATCAATGGAAGTAATATGTTATCATCATTTAAATCAATATAGCAATGATAAAAATATCGCGTATAAACCTCATAGCCTTTCAAACTATGAGGCATAATGAACTCGAGGAAGGATCCCAGGATGGATAATTGAAAAGACATGCAACTACTTTCTCATTAATTTGAATACAAAATCATTGTTGAAAAAAAATGCAGTTAGCATCGAAAGGCCACGCACGACAATGCAATCATTAACAGGCAAAATATAATCAGTTAATGGTATTGCTGCAAGAGAAATTTACCTCAAATAAATTTGTTTCAGGGCGATGCTTCCATTGACACACTTCGTCGGTAGATTGAAGTGCTGAAGTAGATCTGGCCACGCATTCTTTGTGTTGACCTGGAAAAACAAAGAACTATTTTATTCGGTGATTTCGTAAGAGAATTTTAAAATTGCAGAGGAAAACTTTCTCAGCATTAATATCTGCATGTTGAAAATATTTACTTCTTTTTTTATTCCTTGCAAATTGAAATGCTACTGTACAAATACTTTTTCAGATAGCAATAGTCATTTAAATAATTAAATAAAAAAGATAATGTTAAGATGCCTGAATATTATTTTGTTTGCAACTTTTATGGTAACTTTACCAGAAGTCCTTGTTTCTTCTGCATACAGTGTGGAAACCACTTATGCAATTAATAAAGGGTGTGAGCTATAGTAACAGAATGTTCTACAAATCGAGACAATGTAACATACAACTGTAATACAATTCACATATGGAATAAAATTCTTTGTTCCCTTATATTATGAAAAACACTGGGACACGTCAACTTTCAAATTCAATGGTGCGCTTTTCAAGCATAAATTTAAATATACAGGGTGATTCCAGCACAGTCCATCCTCTTTATTTTAAATGGAACACCCTGTATATTTTTCAAAGCTCATCAACAACCTGATTTCAACTAATGCAAGGTCTATTATGTATAATACAGGGTAGAATAATGAAATTAATAATTTATCACGCGTTAAATAATGGCATTTTTTAATAACCTAAATACAGACTTATGAAATTTTGGAACTATCAATTAAGTGGGGAAATTTCTAAAATCAATTCTCGATACGCTCATGGATCTTTGTTTTGTTAACATTTTTTATCATATGTCATATATTTATGAAAACTATCAACATATGCCGATAAATAAAGAAAATCTGCAAATAATGTGAACTGTTAGCAGATATTGCGGTGTTAAGATTTACATTAAAATAGTAAATTCCCAATTGAAAACGTAAATCTTCTAGAAGATATAATGAAATATTTAACTGAGACTCACGGAATTGAGATTTTAATAATGATCGATTACGGGAATAATTGCAGAAGTCAAGTTGAAGTGGCAAACTTATTTAATCAGGAGTATGCCTAAAACTTTACAAGGTACTGTGTCTAAAATTCATGCTCAACTTGGACATGTCAAACCATTTAAAAATAACCGCAATTCGTTGAAGATACTGTGGAATTAGATATTTTGATAAGTGTTAAGTGTTGCAGAGAAGTACACGTCAAATGAAATGAAAACACATGAAACACATGAAAACTATCATTAGTTGTCTGCACAAAGAAAAATTTCATCCATCTAAAATTACTTTTGCGTAGGAGCTAATAGAGGACAATCCAGATCGTAGGATGCATTTATTCGAAATAATGATGTATAAACTGAACAGAGAAATGAAATAGCTGTGGGTACAGTCCTTTTTTTCTGATGAATCAATATTATCGTTGAACGGGGAGGTCAACCGAAAAAATTGTAGATATTGGTCAGCGAAGAATCCTTCTTCATTGGATGCGTAAGACCCATACTAAATATCCTCAAAAGGTGAACGTTTGGGCAGGTATTCTAAGTGACCATATTATTGATCCTATATTTCTCGATAGGACTTTGACAGCCGAAAAATATTTGAGTTTGATTAGAGACGATGTTCCTGCGTTAGTTAACTCCGTTCCTAATGCAACAGATCCAAGCCTACCGAAAGAAAATATCTGGTTGCAGCAGGATGGAGCCCCACCCCATTATGCTTCAATGAGTCAAACTTTAAACAAAGTTAAGAACGAGTGTTATGGGAGACTGTGTTATTGCCAAGAACTAATTCATCATGTAATTCAAGTATTCAGTTTCTTGAAACAAATTATAAATACTTTCATTCGGTATTATTCATAGTCACTAGTGATAAATAAAGTACAGAATTATATGTTTCGTCATCCAAAAGTCAACAATTAAATCTTTCCCAAACAACAACTTGGAGAATTTTAAGAAAAGAATTGGGTTTACATCCTTACAAAATGTTGTATGAGAAATATCTCAACAATTGTTGATAACGACGTGGAACCGATACATTTTGATGTTCTCTAACACTTGCTGCAACCAAGTCAATTTCCCTTATGTGCACGTATTCCTTTGAGGTACTGGTACTCTCGTATCGTATAAAAAAAATTCACTTTCAAATTTGTCTGCAATACGACGAATAGTGAATCTATTAACTTAATAATGTCGTCCATGAATTGTTCTTAGATTTCTCAGTTTTCAAAAATAACCACTGATTTTCATAAAATAACTTCATAATATCTATACGTTGGTGAAGCGTGTATCTTTCCATGATTAAATGGCATAAACTACTGAACACTAATGACATGGGAAATGTCAAAAATAATATAGTGTTGCCATTAAGAACTATTTTAAATTGTATCATTCCTATTGGAAAACCTGTTATTAATTCGGAAGGATCCAACTTTCAGGGTACAATATATTTTGATGAATAATAAATATTTTGTATTTTCCGGTACTTTTTTGATACTGTAGTGTAATTGTCATAAATATTTCCATCTGACCAGCCGTAAACATGCTCACTTTCGAACGGAAAGAACTAGAGCCTTGAAACTCACAAGAAAAGTTTGAGATCTCAATGCCACAGCTGAATTCGTTTGTGATTGAAATCGGTTCAATAGTTTCGCAGTTATTCACAGTTGAAAATTTTCCAAACTACAGATTCAATCGATCTGAAATTCAGCAATTAGGAGTAGAATAATAACACGCATGTGGATGCAAAATTTCGTGAGGACCGTATAATAAGAAATTTAAATATCAAAACAGATTTATTCTGTTTAACTCCTACAAATTTAAGTTTCAGAATATTTTTATTTAGAAACTTTTATAATTAAATTAATGTCTTATAACCACTGCTTCAATTTAGTAGACATATAAAAGAAATACTCATTACATAATATCAAATGGAATAAAAAACCCAACGGAATATAAATTATCAATCAAAGATACTAAATAAATACTTGAAAGAGACAAAATTTTCTTTCTTATCTTATATTTATGAAAACCAAATCTTTTTCAAAAATGCAAAACAATTTCAAGACCTTCTCCAAAAATTTATTTAAAATATGCAATATATTTAATATTAACTAAGTAACTTCAAAACTTGTAGTACATCCTCAAAAAACAATTTGAAATTAAAAAAGATCTTCATCGGTCATACTTCAAATTTAAAAATGAAATCAATAACAAAAAATCTTACCAGACAGACCTCGTGAAGATCTTACTGATGAAGATCTTATTTAATTACAAATTGTTTTCTGAAGATGTACTACATGTATTGACACATTTTTGAAGTAACTTATTTAAACACTTAAATATATTAAATATTTCAAATGAATTAGTTTTGACGAAGTTCTTAAAATTATGTTTTGCATTTCTGAAAAAGATTTGGTTTTCATAAATATAATATCAGAAACAAAATTTTGTCTCCTTCAAGTATTCATTTAGTAATTTTAATTGATAATTTATATTTCGTTGGGTTTTTTTATTCCATTTGAAGTTATATAATGAGTCTTCATTTTATATGTCTACTAAAGACATTAATTTAATTCTAAAAGTTTCTGAATGAAAATTTTTTTAAATTAAAATTTGTAGGAGGCGAACAGAATAAATCTCTTTTGATATTTATATTTTGTAGTAATCCTTCTATAAGTAAAAAACCTCTTCTCATTATTTTATTGTATAAGACTAAAAAAAATATTTTATAAGGATCATGGGTTATATGGACTAGCCCGCAAAATCTCATGACTTCATGTCAGTGCTTTCCACCTCTTTATCTCAAATATTTTGTATTTTATTTAATTTTAAAGACGTGTCGACCTCATTCAACTTCAGGACTTGAAGCTGATGAAACCAAACGACACTCAATTAATCTGATATCATTCACCACATAAAGAATTGTATGTACTCTTATTTCAAATATGAATAATATAAATGAAATCCAACGCGACCTTCGAATTCCTTCACTCTGATAAATGAAAATAATCCTAGTTACGAACATCAGCTTACACTACATACTATTCTGGTCATTTCGAACTTATAATTATAATTTCCTATAGAAACAAAAATTCCATTTCGTGGAACGATATCGTTATGAACGTACAATTAAAAATAATCGTTATTTCTACATTACTGAGCACTAGCGAAATTTTAGGAAACTCGTTGTGTGAAGGCGGCCATAAATTGATTTCAGCTGCATTATTAAAATGTGGAAATGGATAAATAAAAAATTCCAAAAAAAGCACGACAAAAGGACGTAAATAAGAAGTACGCTCTTGTTCATATCATTTACGATCCCCATGAAATTTTGCATTATCCTTCTCGTCGCTTATTTCGGAGTTGCTATGGTTCCGATAGCGTTCAACTGCTCTGCTCACAAAATATATATTATTAAATCTTCTAATTAAATATAATATCAACATGAAATTTTTCAGGAATATACGTGTCATAATTCTAATTTTAAAGGGTTTTCCCATAAGAGGTTTCATTTTGATATAAAAAAACGAGTATATTTTAAGAGAAATCAATGGATGTGTAGTTCGATGTGAAGAGGAAGGTATGCCATTAATAACTGAAAGCGATATCAACCAAATGGCCGCCTCGGCTACAGTTGCAGCACCATATTTTTTCCCATGACCAATTCGCACATTTTCGGCTGTATGTCCCCGATAATCGCGTAAATGTTTCTTTTGAAATCTGAAGAAGGCCACAATTTATTGTTGGAAAGAAGCGATATATAAAAATCCAATATTTCGACTAGGAAAGAAATTTTTTATTTCCAGTTGGAAAAATCAGCGTCTTCAATATTTGAACAGCACTCAATCATTTGGTTCTGCGAATTTCAAGAACAAAGGGTGAAAGTTAGGAGCCCGCTAGTTCATATCCTCACAAAATGATTTTTTTTTCCAATTATAAACGGTGATTCATTTAGAGGTAATTATTGTGGTGGCGATTTAATTGCAGATTGCGCATGCCTCTTGTTAACTGAAGTGCCATTTCTGTTCAGTAGTGTTTGACAATTCATAATGGAAAGACTTAGCCCGGCACAGCGTCTACAAATTGTTCAACTTTATTACGAAAATGGGCGTTCTACGAGGAATGTGTATCGGGCAAGCTTGTCAAAAGCCCAACGACTAAAGCGGAAACGATTCGGAAGGTAGGTCAGCTTCAGTTCTTGCACTAGTTGAATTTTGTAAGCGTTTAACGAAAGATCCTAACGTAAAATACGTCAAGTTGTTGAATGTGACAGGCCAAGCTGTTGAGAACGGCGACGAATCGACACTTCACGGTCTTTGCGTACACTCTCCGTTACAGCCCTTATATTTTCTTCACTACGTGCTGGGTGTGGTCTATTTGGTCGAGTATTATCCAATAATGAAAATTGGGTCTCAAACTTAGGAAAGGGAGAGCTAATTGTGCATTCGGTAGGCTGATTATGTGGACCATAAGTTGCTCTAAGGGCCCATTCCTCGTAGAACGCCCATTTTCGTAATAAAGTTAAACAATTTGTAGACGCTGTGCCGGGCTAAGTCTTTCCATTATGAATTGTCAAACACTACTGAACAGAAATGGCCCTTTAGTTAACACGAGGCATACGCAATCTGCAATAAAATCCCCACCACAAAAAGTACCTTTAAATGAATCACCCTTTACAATCCACACGAAATTATGCATGAACATGTACGTTATTATTCTATATCTAAATGCTGAATTTTGAATCGATCATATCTGTAGTTTCGAAAATATTTGGAAAAATATAATAAAGTTGAATAACTGAAACTGTTGAATCGATTTTGCCCATTAATAAACTTAGCCTTGGCATTTAGACCCCAAACCCTCCTGAAACTTTCCAGAATCTAGCTAGCTCTTTACACGCTAGTTCCAAGGAAAAGCTTGCTATCGTTTCGCGCAAGTGTCTGTACTTATCGAACTTTGAGCCGAAAATTGTCTTAAACGACTAGGTTGGACTCACTGATGAAGAATCCGAGGTCAAAAGTAATTCCATCTGGCCGGTCCGAGCGATCCGTTAACAGACTTTCTTTTGAACGGAAAGAACCAGAGCCTGAAAGTTTTAGAGAAGGTTTGGGGTCTAAATGTCACGCCTAAGTTAGTTAATAGGCAAGATCGATATGAAATTCAGCATTCAGAAGTAGAATAATATCGCGCATGTTAGTGTAAAAAAGACAAAAAAAATTGTTTTGTAAGTACCGTGCTCCTGACTTCACATCAGTGCTTTTTTAAATTGAAACAATGGCACAGTAAATTGATTTGGCTGAAAGGCTAGGCGGAAGGATTGTTGTCGGACAGCGTTCATTTTTTGTAGTAAGTTAACGAATTTCTGTTTAATAGTTTCGGAGAAAACCTTTGAACGGCAGACGAATGGATCTTTGATTTATTATTTCTCAAATATCAAACCTTCGCTATCCAAGGAAAGAAAAAAATTTTCAATCTGTAGCAAAATCGCCCAAGAAAATAAGTTTTCAGGGTGGATAAAACGTGTAATCTTCAAGTGCAGAATGGAAATTTCTCACGATCAAAATAAATGCAGGGCTCAAATTGAGACGATACACATTAATCTACTGAGGAATTTCTAGACCTCAACCATGAGAACCCCAGAAATCCATTGCACCAATTTCTTACTGCACTTCTGAATTGTTAAACATTCTTATATTTCTATTCATTTAACAGTCTCTTTATGTTTCCGTCACAGATCTGCAAACCCCATAAATCTTTCCTGAAAATTTCAGACTTTACGTTTTCAAAATACAATTTAAAAATTCATCCATCGAAATTTATGGGCTTTTTCCAAAAGTTTAGAAAGAAATTCATGTTACTTATTACAAAAATTTGGTACTGTGAGACAATGATTCTCCAAGCTTTACTTATGGTGAAGAAATAAACCTTTTTGTAAAAGTTGCAGCATTTCTTTCGATTATTAAAATCTATATACGCTTCGAAACTGAAGTATTCAGGGGGAATAAATATTGTTTGGTTGATCGCAAAGGTTTATTTTTTTAGTAAAATAATAAACCAAAAAAGCCCTCCGTGTCCTAAATAGAATCGCGCCAGCGGTGACTTCCTGGTCCCCCCACCACAAAAGCGCACCGCGGAGGTCCGAAATAGAAAACAAACGAGGATGCGTTATTGCACAAATCGAGCATGGCGGGAAACAAGCGGGAGCAAGCTCAAAAATGCAATTACTCTCGGTTCTGTGATACTTAGAGCATCCGATCATTTTCCAGGGTCGCCGCGCAGCGTTGCCAAATGGTGCTAGCGGCGTGCGACGTTGACATATTTAAGTTTCGCGTTCCGTCGGTGGAAACCGTCGGCTCACCCAATTCTTACCAAGGTTGCGATTATGCCGAGATTGCCGAAGTTGGGAAGCGATTCCTTCGACGCTCTAGCCAGAGGACGAAACGTGTGATCGAAAGTTCGTAGGCGATGTCCACATACCTTCAAAATGTTAAGATTTATGTACTGGAAACTTCTTCTTCTGCTTCTATCCATTATTGGATGTTTGCGATCACTTCTGGCCATTTTGTTCCGTCTCTGATAGTATGAATTAATTCTCCTGTGTTTCTTATACCTGTCCAATATTCAATATTTCGGAGCCATGACATCCCCTTTCTGCTCAATTCCCTTCTTCCTTCTATTAATAGCTGGAGCAAATGGGACCTCTCATTGCGTATGACATGTCCCAGATACGCTGTTTTCCTGCGTTTTATCTGCCCAGCAGTTCATGTCCTCCATCTATCCTCCTCAGAATTTTCGAGATCCTTCGATAGATCTACATCTCAAACGCTTCCAGTCTGTTTTTGATATTAACCTTCAGTGTCCAGCCTTACATGCCATACAATAGCACGGACCACACATAACATTTTGTGGATATTATTTTGAGGTTGAGGAATGAGCTCCTCGCTTTTTCTAACCGGAACCTAATTTATACGTCTGAAGACCAATCTTCACATAACCAAGTTGCTAGATAGTTCAACTTTTTTACTCGTTCTATGTCTTCACTATTGTATCATAGTTTTGCATCTGGTTGCGGGAGATGCTCTACGCTCTATGCTGGTATTCTGTTACAGAAAGATCTACCAGTTTGATCAATATAAACCACAGGACAATCATAACACATCTACTCAAAAACTCCAGAATAAGTTACTTTCCTCTAGTTTATATTGGCCAAAAGGTAGGGAGATATTAATTTACGACTGCTGGATAGTTTATATGGTTCCAGATGCACTTGGTATTTTTTCTTGAAATAATCTACCGGACTAATTAATATAAACTTAGGGCAATCCTTACAAATCAAATCGTAGAATTTAGATTGATCACCCTATGATTTATATAGGTCCAATCTTTCAAGAAAATAAAAAGAAACAATAGGGAATTGTTCTTTCTTGAAAAGATCTACCGGTCAGATCAATCATAACAAATCAAGTTGCAAACTCCAAAATAGTTGCCTTATAGTATATATTGACTAAAACTTGAGATTGATTCATAATTATTGCCGTGTGCTTTATATTGGTTCAACTGATGTATTCTCTTCTCGAAGGATTTAACCGGTAGAACTAATATTTTTAGGCAATACTTGCAAAGAATCAAAGATTAATTTACCTATGATTTATATTGGTTCAACGGATAGAACATCAGATGGATAGATTGTTATTGCTTGAAAGATCCACCGGTTAGACCATCATAAACTATAGAACAATAATTACAAAGAAACTCACGAAGTCTGCAATAATTGTCCTATAGTTTATATTGGCCAAACCTTTGGAAATAGATTTGTAATCTACAAGTTAATTTTTGAATGACTGCCGTATAGTTTATTTTAGTCCAACTGGTGAACTTATAATCTCTTCTTAAAGGTCTACCGCTAGAACTAATATGGCAATACTTAAAAATCTAATAGGACTCTAGATTGATCGAGCTATGATTTATATTGGACCAATTGATAGATCTTTAAAGAAGAAAATATAAAACATCAAATAGAACAATGTAAACCATAGGGAAATCTTTCATCTTGAAAGATTTGCCGGTTGATCCAAAGTAAACATGCTGCACTTGTATTCTCTTTTTGAAGGATTTACAGGTAGAACCAATATAAACCATAGGGCAATACTTACAAATCATCTCTTAGATTCCGAATTAATTTCCCTATAACTAACTGAAACCATAAGAACCATAGATAAATGAATGTGGATTGTTATATGATTCATATTGGCCCAAGTGATGTACTATTCTGTTCAAAATGTCTAACAGTTGCCCCACGACATCATAATGCGCTAAATATATAATATGTTTGTAATGATCGCCTACGGTTTATATTGATTGAACGGATATATCTTTCAAAAAGACAATAAAACGCCACACAAACCAACGTAAACCATATGGCAATAAATCTTTCTCCTTTTAAGAAAGGCCTAAATAGATCAAAATATTGAGAAATAATTGTTATTTATTGATATATTGTAGATATTTCAGTTTATTTTTCATTTATTGCTTGATGGTTTTATAAGGTATATAATATTTTGAAATTATATTAGAGTATAATGAAAATATTCCGCATATTTATTTTTGGCAGAATAATTGATTGGCTATTACGTAGAATTTGCATTCTAATATTTAATACTCTTCTGTTTCTTTCTATTTTTTCTGCATTCATCTTTATTCTTAAATTTTCCACATATTTAGTTTTATTTCAAGTAGTTCGAAGTATAATTCATAGTTCTCTCAATGTTATATTTTTTAGTAGTACTTTTGACTCTAATTGAAGTCAAGGGTTTTCGCTGCTGAGTGGTACTTAATTTTCTTTTTTATTTTTCAGCTTTTTCAGTTTTACTGTGTAAAATTTCTTTCATTATTACATACTCATAGATCGAAGCTCGTATAAAATACACATACGATGATAATATTCTCTTATCTACCAAAGATATTCAAGAGTGTAGAGTACTTACCTTTGTTCATAGTTGAATATTATTATTTTTATTGTTTCTGCTTATTTCTAAAGATTGTAAACAGTTGAGTTAATAATTTTCATTTTCGATAAGCACAATATCTAACTTACGGTTGAAAGTATGTTCTATTATTAATAAATGGTTGGAGCCAGTGGAAATATTATATTTGAGAAAATTGTTCAACTGTTCTACCCCTTTTGTGAATTGATCTTTGACAAGAATATAAGGTTGAAATATGAATTTCTGATTTATCATATTATATAAATTTGCTGAGATTTAAATTTGTTTTAAATAATCTTCTCAAAATAAATATTTATTTTTCGAAGAAAAAAAAATAGTTGCGAGGGAAGAAATCGATGCCACAACTTTGGAATAATAGCTTAGTCTCGTAATATATTGATAGTGCAGTTCATATATGATTCCCATAAATATATTTTACTGCGTATGATAATTCAAGATAAATTAAGGAAATCGTTTCAAGGATATCACAAAGAGCAGTAGTACTACAAATGAATAACAGAACATATTACATAGGAATAGATCGAGTATTTTTGATTTTTTCGACATTATATATGGAAAGTATCAGACATTCCATGTTAAAATAAGTTGTTTATCTTTTTGCTAATAACGGTGCGTGTTTTGATGACAATATCATATTTCATAACGTGTGAGCCTTTGTTTAGTTACCACATAAAAAAACTGATCGATTATATTCCAAGTTATATTGGTAGCAAAACAATGAACAATACACCTTTAATTATATTCCGGACGAAAAAAACACCATCGAATAAGTATGGACGAATAGTTGCGAAATCGACATGAAATCGATAGAGTAGTAAGAGATGGGTACACATATAAGCAAAGATTGTCAATTGTCAATTCTGGCATGACATCTGACATAGAAGCGTCTGGACTAAAGCTTTTGATTAACAAAACCGGATGAAATTTCAAGATTTCAAAGTCGCCTTAATAGTTTGAGCAACTTTGTCCCTTCGAATATTTTATATGTGCGATTTTTGGCGAAATTGTTTATTTTGACAAGTTCTACCTTATTCGAAAAAAGTCTCAACTTTGAAAACATCCGGTATACATATAATGTTCAAGTGAACATTAACAACAAGTGAATTGATTATCGGGTGTTTTTTTTAGAGTGATAGAACTTTAAATTGCAATAAAACACATTTAAATTGAGATTGAAGCCAAATTTTTTTTTTATTTGAAAGATAATTTTACAACATTTATGTTTTGAAAATAATTTCCGGCATACGTCCACCACGACTAGCTCTGAGGAACCGCATTCGACCAGACCAATTTTGGACCACTTTTACGAGTAATTCAGGCCTTATTTCATCAATAACACGAGTTATGTTGGCTTCCAAAGCGTCTATTGTTTCTGGTTTATCAGCATAAACCAATGACTTGACATAACCCCAAAGAAAATAATCCAGTGGAGTTATGTCGCGAGATCTTGGAGGCCAATTGATTGGACCATTTCTCGAAATAATGCTATGGCCAAATCTTTCTTTCAATAAATCAATTGTTACGGTAGCAGCATAAAGTGTAGCACCATTTTGTTGGAACCAAAACACTTCTGGGTCGATACCATTCAAATTTTGAAACAAATATTCATTGATCAACGATCTGTAACGAGCACCATTCACTGCAACATTAGCTCCAGCATCGTTTTTGAAGAAATATGGACCGATGATGCCTCCAGCGTGTAAAGCACACCATATAGTTCATTTTTCAGGGTGCAATGGAACCTGCAGAACTTTCACTTCATATACGGCAATTTTGCTTGTTTAAATAGCCGTTCAACCAGAAATGAGCTTCATCACTAAACATAATTTTACGATAAAAAAATGGATCAACTTCAAGCTGTACTAGGGCCCAATCAGCAAAAAAACGACGCTTATTATGGTCAAGTGGCTTTAATTCTTGAACCAGTTGGATCTTGTTTGGGTGTAG
Organism: Megalocaria dilatata; assembly: GCA_034642435.1. Lineage (NCBI taxonomy): Eukaryota > Metazoa > Arthropoda > Insecta > Coleoptera > Coccinellidae > Megalocaria > Megalocaria dilatata. Next base: position 29,772,991 of record CM067858.1, read on the forward strand.
ACCAATATCTTTACGCAAAATTTTCCATGTGGTTAATGCACAGAGTCCAATTTATTATGAACGTCGACGAATAGACCAATCTGGATCATCATTAACACTATGACTTACAGCAGCGATATTTTCTTCTTACGTACAGATCTTTGTCTTGTTGTTGTTTTTGCATCGAGTAGAGAAAATTTTGTCCGAAATCTATCGATAGTTCGACGATCAGCTGCTCTGATGAACTTTTGATTGTCTCGGTCTCTAGTTGAGGGAAATTCATCTTCAATATAAGAAAAACAAATGTTAACTTCCGCTATTTTATTGATTTACACGACAATTGTTAAATACTCACCTGATGAAGTCATGGTATGACGAAACAATTTTCGTGTAAATGAATAAAATAGCGGAAGTTAACATTTATTTTTCTTATATTGATTATGTAAACCATAAATTTCACGAAGTGCTCTATAAGTTTGGCGAATAGAACAATATAATAACAATAGAAAAATATATAAGTGTACACTGCAGTTAACAGCCCCAATTTGCAACATCGTAACGATGTCGGCACATCAAGAGCTAGCAGAACGCCGTACACAAGTTCAGCGACCCACCGCCTCGAAGAAATCCGTTCGGGCCTGGTTATAGGAAACGGCATTCGGGCGGCGCGTCAACGAGAAGATATTAAGCGCGTTGGCCGCGCTCTGTCGATTATCGCCCCTCAACGGATTCGCTTTCCGAGAGGATAGACGGGGGTCCGGTCGGCAGGCCATCACCGAGGGACGGAACAACGCGGGCGGTGTTTTGACTGTCCGATCAGGCGGGATATTCAAGGTAACATTCTTGCCGGTACAGATCGACTAGCATGGTTTCTTGGTATGCGCTATTAACGATTTCGTTCTCGTAAAAGCTGCATTTCTAAAGGGTTTTCCAATAAGAGGTTTCATTTTGAATAGCCCGCTATCTGAGCAGCTGTCATCTTTTGACTTGGACAAGTAAAAACTACGCCATTACTAAAAATGGAACGATACACAATTCAACAACGTATCAAAATTGTTAAAATTCACTACAAAAATGGTGAAAATTTTGCAGTTTTGGGTCGTCGTGAAGCAACTTCTCGGTCTGCAATAGTGGAACTGGTGGAAAAATTTGAGCTCTTAGGACAAGTTAGTGTTGTGAAGAATCGAAACCATGTGCGTCGCTCAAGAACAACTGCGTCCTGTTTACCCTAGTCTTGAAATTTTGAAGATTATACACTCAAGGAAACAAAGTTGGAAGCGTGCTCCACAACTGGCCAGTTCGGTGGAAGGAGGAATAGTTATTGTTTGGATTTTCGGGGCATTGAGTTTCACCTGATTCTGCGTTTATTTTTTTTGAAATCTTCGGACATCAGCGTACTTTCATTCGCGAAGTTCACAATGATGTTCTCGGTCGTACTAAGAAGATCGGGAAGAGGATGGGCGACAAAACGGAGCCTTGGGGTACACCAACGTTCAAGTTGAAACCACGGAAACCGACAACATCCACAACCATAATAGTGCTCCAATCGCAGAGACTCCCGGGGAAACCATGCCAAGATAGCTTCTTCAAAAGAGCCTCCTACCACACACGACCGAAAGTCTTGGATATGTCCAGAGCAACTGACTTAGATTCTACATAGCGCTCAATAATCCTTGTCCATACTTACGTCACAGAGCTAAGAAGGTCGCCTGTTGATCGGTGTAAAACCATATTGTCTGCCATTGTTGAGATCTTTTCGAGATTGATAGCTGCTTCCATGACTTTAGAGAAAATGGATATTATCACTATTCGGCGGTAGTTTGATGGATACACTTTTCAGCTTCTCTGATATAGGCTGCACTCGTAAACTCTTCCATTAATCAGGGAAAATTCCTTCACTGTATGACATAGTCGCCTCCTCCGGCATTAGATCTTGATGAGATAGGGCGCTTGTCGAGACTAGGACCCTAGTTTCATCCCGGTGAAATGGAGGGTTAAGTATTGGTGCCTAACGTAATGCCATTCGCGCCAGTCACTGGAACTGTATGGTGGAAGATCTCCGAATGGGGCCCTAGTTTTGCCGTTTTGGTGAAATGGAGGGCTGAGCCGGTTGATTAACTCAGTGACAGGGAGTCTGTCGCAGCACAGGGCTTCTCCCTTAAAACTGTCGTACTCGGGGGTGGATTGCCCTCAGGTGTTACTTGTACCACCTGGCCACCCCATTGGTGTTAGACTCGAAGGGGCAGTAGTTGAAAGTCCGCATACTGGACTAGGGAGGTAGTTCACTTATCTGTTCGCAGACTCCCATGTTCGAGATATTCTCATGAAATGACTCTGGGTTTAACGGGACTTGACGGTTCGACCGGCCTTGTCCTGGCCCCAGATCAATGCGTAACTTTTTAGGGTTTGTGGATCTCGACGAAATGGCTTAGACGTTAGTGCTTGACGCCAGGATCAATCAAATGACTTCCCATGGGTTCGGTGGGTCAAGACGTACAGGCCGTGTTGACGGTGCTCGTACCAGGATCTATAGAAGTCATCAATCTTGAGATTATCTTAGTTCATGGGACTGCGTTCGGGTGCTTGGATAAGAATTCCTTCTGGCGGGTGAGTTGCGTCACAAGCCAACTCGGGTACTGACCTGCAGAGCCAGTAGGAGTTAGATAGTGCTTCGCTGCTACCAGTCAGACGGTTCTGGCTTTTGAGCCGGGGCCCAAACTGGAAGCTGGTGGGTTCATCTCTTCGGGGGGTTCTCGCTTCGCGCGATGATATGGCGTAATCCTTATCACACTTTGTACCTCTAGGGGTGGACTGTGGAGACTGCTGAGTAGTCACTTGGTGAAAGAGCCATGCTCACTATGCCAATATGAAAACCTGGTAGACTTCACGTGTATGACATAGTGAACATCTTACAGAGAACAGGTGCTCTGTTGAACACTTTTTGAATACAATGTCAGAAATTCCGTCTGGTCCAGTTGTTTTTCTGGAATTGAGTCCACCAAGCACTCGACGAATGATCAGAGGTCTGAATTATATATTCATCAACCTAGATAAAACAGTAGGAAATGTTGGAGGTTCAGACCAAATGTTTCGATAGTGGAATTAGCAGCGAATATCCGAGCGAAATGATCGGCCTTAGCTTTTAGTGTAGTTGCAATTGAACCAACCTCTTCTATCAGAAAGGGGAAAATTTGAATAAGAAAAATTTTTGCCAATTTTCCATCGACCAAAACTAGGGCGGTCCACTGGAACAATCTAGCTTGTTGATTAATCTTGAATGATACGCTTAGTTTAGAGTGTTTACGTACGGCCGACCGGAAAGAATTATTTTTGACCTTGGATTCTCAATCAGTGAGTTCAATTAAGTCGTTTGAGACCATTTCCGGGTTAAAATTCGAAAATTACAGACATTTGGGGTATTCCCTAGAACAAGGGCGTCAAAAAGTTATATAATATTAGATTTATTCGTTTAAAATGTTTTCCTTTTTTTCATATGAATTTAACTTCCCACCTCTATTTTCAGTATGTAAAATAAAGACATTATTTGACAAAGAAAGATTACTTTCTAAAGGACTTTTTGCATAGTGGGAGTTTTCTAATTTTTATGGAAACTTCTTTTGTGTTTAGACATATTGATTTCAAAATTTCTTCCTGTTCTTCCAATATAGATCTTTGGGTAATCTAAAGAAGTGAGCTTATGTTTTTCATGATGATTGAAATTTATACATTTTGGTTCCATTACTTTTTATGGATCAACTATCAGTACTGTTACTTTTTAAAGAGACTTCTATTTTTTTTAACCAGAGTAGTATTTTTAATTGCGTACTGATTTTTCCCAAAAAGTATTTACTTCCTGATAAATCATAATCTAATAGATACATTTCTTCTTAGGAACTCTTCAGTACACGTTGGTTTATTATTTTATCTACCACTCAGCTCTGATAGGTAAAATAATAAACCAACGTTAATTAAAAAATTTCTTAAACGAATTTATCCCCGGCTTCATGATTTATCACAAATAAATATTTTACATTAGTTTCACTTACTTTGGAAATATCGAAGACGCTTCCAAAATTAACAATTCTATTAGTAGATTCATCAAAAATAATAAGACCAAAATTCTTCGACAATTTTTAACAGAACTTGGCTCAATAATATCTGGGATTATTCATTATATTTTTCTGGTTTCAGATTCAATCCATAGTAATGTTTCTGTTTCAGGATATATTCCTACAAATTTGCATTGTTATTTCAATCACTGTCTCAACGTTAACTATCCTTGTCTGGAAGTTACTGATAAACAACGTATGCAAAGAATGCAAAACAACTGCTTTAAGACTCATTTATGGAGTGAGGAGGAGATATATTACACTTTCTCTAAAGCGATCAGGCTAGCTGAATATGTCTTCACGGCATAAAATGCATCTTGCATGTCTTCGTTTCAAGTTTCCTAATTACAAGCAACTGCGTTACCTCTATGATAGAATCCAATATAAAGCGTGGGCCATCTAGAGTTTGTACTTTCAAGTAGTGGTTATTTCGAGTCCGACTACACGTCTGTCATTCGTGTTTTGACAGAAAGTTAGTTTAATATTTAACATTAACGAAATGGATCGACTTACGCTTGAACTAAACTGGAAAATATTAAAAACTTATTTCCAATGGGGTGCTTCTATCCAAAACTGTTAAAAATTTGGGTGGAAAATTTAAAAGAAACGAAATGTTCTCACGCAATTTGTAGATCATTTTATGAAGCGTTTGTGGATCGTTATTTGATAAAACAACCCGTTCACGTTCTTCTCCAAACAATGTATTGATCGGATGGGTAATGATGCCAGTCGTGGTGTTCGTAAATGACTTTATTTTTCATTCGTTAATGTCAAGGTTCAACCTTTCTAATAAACTTCGAAAAAATATTCATTAGCCGATCAAAAATGAACATTTTTGAGGACCTTACAAAGCCTGAAATATGCCGGATTTAAGGGCATATTAAATTTATGTGGAAATACAGTTACTGTATATTCAGTTTGAAAACAAACAAAATATTGAGAAACTTATTAATGGTGATCTTGAGCAGTACAACACAGTATTCAATATAAGATTGGCTGTCATATCATAAATTGAGTCTGAATGACTACCTTAACTATAAATTAAAAGAATGTGAAATGTTGAGAAAAAAATAACAAACAAAAGCTCTCCAATACTTAGAAGTGTGGACACTTTCAATAAGATGCCAATTAATATTAATAATAAAAAGGGGGTTTTTACTTGATAGAAGCCTTTTGAAATATCTAAAATATCACATATTAGTTCTGTTAACCTCTCTACAAATTTTAATTTTATAAAAAAATTTTCTCAAAAACTTTAAAATTAAAATAAATAAATGTCTTACAAAACACAGTTTCAATTTATATTTCAATTAACACTCATTACACAGCATCTAAAGGAATAAAAAGAATACAAAGAAAAGGTAGAATTATTAAATAAATACTTGAAGGATACAAACTTTATTTCATAACGGTATTATGAAAACCAAATTCCTTGAGGTTGAATAAAATTAATCTGTGTGATATTTAAGATATTGTAAAAGCCTTCTATCAAGTAAAACCCCATTTTCATTATTTCATTTCATATACAGGTGTTTCCAAATTAGACGTGAACCTTGAAGGACGTATTAGTATCACTCATTTGCTGTCGTTGGAGCCATATTTATTGATAACCATAAATCAACAGATATTTGAGTTCTTGTGATTTTTAAAAGATTTCTCACATTAATTTTTCGTCAATTTTTTCTACGTTGACCAAATTTGATCAAAATTTTGGATTATTTTCATCAGAAAAGTATATATGTATGAAAAAATTTGAAAAAATGTAATTCTTTACTTTTCTTACTTTGCTTCATCCCCTTTCAAATCAAAATCTGCTGAAACAAAACTAGTGCCTACATTCTAACGAAAACTTTTTTAGGAAATGAAGAAAGAATTTGGCAAGTTTTTAAAATAAATTGCCACACATAAATTGTGGAATTCGAAAGTTGCAGGCAAATTCATATTAGAAATTGACTATTCTTCATATACCAACTTTCAAATCATATTAATTCTTTTTCAACATCTAATACAGCATAGTGTTACTTTTTTTATACAAATCAATACTATTGAAAATAATCCAAAATTATAATCAACCTTGGTCAACGTAGAGAAAAGTGACGAAAAATGTAGTAAGGTGAAATATTTTTCAAAAAACACAAGAACTTAAATATCTCGTAAACTGTTAATTTTTGGTTATCAATAAATATGGCTCAAACGACAGCAAATGAATGATACTAGCACCTCTAAGGTTCACGTCTAATTTGGAAACACCCTGTATAATAATTCCATGAGGTTAGCAGAATAAAATTATTCTGTGTGATATTTTAGATATTGTAAAAGCCTTCTATCAAGTAAAACCCCATTTACATTATTGCATTTCATATATAATAATTATATTTTGGTTTTTCACTCATACGCACGGTATCATTTGGATATGACAGTGTCCTTAAAAACACTTTACAAGCTTTGTGTAATTTCTTTGGACGAACATGGAATGCGTATAGTTTTGCCATTTAGAAATTCATTACTGTTTCTATGTAAGTTCGTGCAGGGACCTGAAATTCGTCAAGTGAGATGTATTTTTATTAATTATTTTTATTTTTCAGATACGAAGTGGGACTGAGGATTATCAACTGGAATTCCAAATGGCCTTTTTGAAGATGTAGTACTGCATGATTTTGGAGAGATTTTTTGAAGTTACTTTTTAAAGAGAGATATTTTCGAAGAAATTTTTAAGGTTATGTTGTGCATTTTTGGAATGCAATTTGGTTTTCAGAATTATGAAACAAAGTTTGTTTCCTTCAAGTATTCATTCAATGATTGAATTAATATTCTAAATTTTCTTTGGATTCTTTTATTCCTTTTGATGCTTTGTAATGATTGTTAATTCTATGTCTACTAAATTGAAACTGTGCTTTCCAAGACGTTCATTTAATTTAATTTTCAAATGTTTTTGAGAAAAAATTTTTATAAAATTGAAATTTGTACTGAGGTTAGGAGAATGTGGTGGAGAATGTGATATTTAAGATGCCAATTAATTTATTACGATGAAGAGAAGAAACTATAGTGCGAAACCTAAAAGTGTATCTGAAAAATAACCAGACACTGTTAATAAGAATGTAAATTAAGTAAACATTTATATCTCTCTGTTATTACTAAAATTACAAAAGACCCTGGTGCCAGTTTCTTGGAACTAAGGTCTGTAATAAAGAGTCCTGGTCTTCAATATCTCAGGAGAACTGAAAGTTGGAGAATACAGGCCTAAGGCCGTGGAAGAATAGGAATAAATAAATACTAAAAAAAAATGTGTTGAATGAAAACAAGGCGAATGGTTGAAAAGAAGGCTACAAGATTATTTATGAAGTATTTATAAATGTGGAGTGGATATTTTAATGGTGGACAAAGTGACTCGAAGAATTCTTTAACTTTGAGGCTCATAACTTACAAACTAAGACAGAACTCCCTGTTTTGATTTCGGCTTTACGTTCAGGGGATTAGTTAGTTTCTTCTAAATCCGAATTTTCGGAATGGACTCTGAAATGAAGACATCAACCAGCTTTCAGTAACAGCTCCATCGCCTTACATAGTTCGAAGCCAGCACAATTCTTTCAACACCAAACAACCCAAGAGCGACAAACGTAGATGCTGACCGCCGTCATCACCATCAAAGAATGCACCTACGCACACACGTCCTCGCACACGAAGACACCAAGCAGTAGGTGCAGATGAGCGGACAATTGGCGCGCGCCAGAATTATCGAGACAGCAGTAGAGCAGCCGGTGGTTACGTCACGAAAATGAAATCACTGGAAGGGAACCTTTGAGTACGATCAGCTGATCGGGAGGCTAGACACCAGGAGATTCCGTAGTCGGTGTACAGTCTACTCTGCTTGCCCATTTACTGGCAAAACAGAAGCAGGCCCAGCGCGGAAGCGCGCGACGATAGCTTCCGAGAACGTTTTTCCATCAATAAGTATAGGGTCATTTGATTTAGGCATTTTTGAAAGGCTATAAATAAAAAAGTGATGAATATTTATTCAATGTTGACAACATTTTTGTTCTTGGCAACATCGATTTCGTGTTTCAAGGCATCAATCGTTTCCGGATGGTTAGAGTAACACTTAACGGATCCCCATAAAAAATAGTTCATCGAAGTGAAAACGAGCTTCATCGCTGGGAAAATGCTCATCTTCGACGATGCTATCATTGAGCGAAGTAGAAACGCATCGAATGGTGACAAGGCTTCCCTTCTTCCACTAGTTGAACCTTGCAAGTCTTCATACCGCGGTCTTCATGCAAAATTCTCCTCGAAGAAGTGCGAAAAATGTTCAGTTCTTGAGCACGATGACCTGTTGTTGATGGATGTTCAGCCATATTCTGGGATACAGCAGCAATATTTTCAAGTGTGCTTGCTCACTTTACGAGGACGTGAACGGGTAGTTCACTGTTCAGTTTCACGAAGTCGCTTCACAAACTGCCGTTTCATTTTTACTGAATTTTCCACGTAAATTTGTAACAGTTAGGGTAAAAGATTCACCACTTTGGAAATAAGTTTTTAATATTTCCCAGTTTTGTTCAAGAGTAAATCGATCCATTTCATTGATGTCAAATATTAAACGAACTATCTGTCAAATCACGAATGACTCGAAATAACTACTGCTTCAAAATGCAAACTCTAGATGGCTCACTCTTTATAACGAAACGCCTTTTTGGACATTCCTAGCATATTCTGCATTTTTTAAAATTTTTTTGGCGAAGGAAAATGATAGCGATCATTAAGTTCCTTTATTCACATAAAAAATACGGCATATTATTTAACAATAAAGAATGAAAAACGACCAATAAGTTTAAGTAATATTTTTTAACTACTACCCTTAAAAGTCGGTAGATCGTTTATCTTATCTTTGTGCTTATTTATTTCGCATATTTAGGTTAGTTCAATTTTTGACGCTTGAACAATCTTGGCGAATCTTCTATACAAACTGTTTGAAATTTACGTGAAAAATTCAATAGAAGTTAAATGTCCTTACGGCAATCTATGGAATCAATTTGTTCGTGAAAACTGGATCATTATTTGAAAAAACAGCCCATTCACGTTTTCGTCCAGTGGGCACACCTGAAAACATTGCCGCTGTAGTCCAGAATGTTGCTGAACATCCATCAACATAAACTCGCCAGCGCGCTCAAGAACTGAGCGTTTCTCGCACTTCTTTGGGGATAATTTTGCATGAAGACCTTCGTATGAAGCCTTACGAAGTTCAATTAGTACGAGAAGTGAAGCCTCTTGACTATCCGATGCGTTTCCACTCCACTCAATGTGCTTAAGATTGCATGGAAGATGACCATTTTCCCAGAAAAACCATCTTTAGTGATCATTTTTCCTTGGAGGACTATTTTTTGTGGGATCTCTTAAGGATAAGTATTACGTTAACCATCTAGAAACTATTGATGCCTTGAAACGCGAAATCGAAGTTGCCATTCACGAGATTGAGCCCCAAACAGTCGACAAAGTTCTGAAAATTTGGGTTGATCGAATGGGGCACTAGCCAGTCGTGACGGTCATTTAAATAATATCGAATAAAATAATAAGAAGCGGTTTTTTACTTGATAGAACGATTACAAACTTTGAATATCAAAACAGATTTAATCTGTTAGTCTCCTACAGATTAAATCTGTTTTGATATTCAATGTTTGTAATAATACTTCTATCAAGTAAAAAACCGCTCGTTTTTTTTATTTTATATATAATATATAAGTATATTAGGTTTTTGAATAAAAAAATTCATTATATAAATATCAAGTGGTTTAACTAAGACCATAAAGTGCCTTACAAACTTTGTGTGATTTTTATTGCTTTAATTGGTCAACAATCTGAATTGGTGATGAAACAGGCAGAAATTTTGGATTCCGTTTATCTGAACACAAGAGAAGTTTGGATAAAAATAAAAAACACATTATGGGAAACACTTTTTGAGAAATTATCATTCCTTTTTTCGAATAATTTGCATTATTTAAATGTTGGAAACAGAGGTATGAAATTCACTTTATGGGAAATATACGAACCAAATAAATAAAAACAACCAGACCAACTTTTATAACACCCCTCTTTCTAAAACTTTTAAAGGCTCAAAACTCAAAAATAGCAGACATTTGTTTTGTCATACCTAGACTTCAACACTAACTTTTTTTGGTAATTTTTGCTACCAAAATAAACAATGCAAAATGCTTTTATCAAACTCTGGGTAAAATAGAGAAGTGGGGTTATTTTGACAATTTTTCGCACTTTTAAAACAATTGGCAAAAATTCTGTAATCCCCAGGGTTTCTAATAAATTGAGCTTATGGTTTTTGTTTTCAATACGAAAAATTGCTAAGAAAATTTTGTTCTGTGTCTAACATTTTGCATATGTTGAATTTGGTTTGTTATTAATATATTTTCTTGTTTCTATATTCTATCTAGATTAACATTCCTGTTTGGCCTACATATTTCTTTTTTTTTAGAAATTATGTCTTCATTATTTTTTTTATATTTTTCCAAATGGAAAATAAGAATTTTATGAATTATGTGTTCCTCTTGAAAAACATATAGCAATTTTTTCATTAATTTTTGCCATGATTTTATGATCACTAGAACTATTCATGGTTTATTAAAAACAACAGTTTTGGATAAATAGATATTGGACATATCTTCTTAGTCGAATAATTCTAAATAATTTAAAAGTTCCAGTGACCACAATAAATATTATTGCTTTAATGTGTTCCAATATCAATTTTATCTAGTCTTACTATTTAATTATTTTAGTAAAACTGACTGAAGTAGTTTGTGTAACGAAAAAATTTGTTACTTATCAATGTATTTTGTAAATTTGAGTTTACTCGTTCATTCTAGATATGGTTTTTTTCAAGGTTTCTGATTTACCATTAAGATCGAGCAATATGTTTTATATTGCTCCGAAGAGAAAGAACTAATTCCCCCTTTAAATAGACCGTTGACAACTTGCAATATGTTTTATCCTCACATGGATGTCTTTGATCGTTAATCACTTAAAAAGCATCTGAAATAATGGCTTCTATTCTATAGTACCCTGGAAAATTTATGCATGATTTTTTAATCTCAAAACATTGTATTTCTACTTTTTCGATTTTTTCAATTTAACCATTTTTTCTGTGTGATTCTTAGTTTATAATTAATTTATTGAATCATTTTGCTACAAATTAGATTTACGAAAATTAATAGTATCTACTGGGTTACTTATACAGTATAATATTTGAATATAATTACTTTCAATGTTCTATGCCTGTGAAGTATATAAATAACAAAACAATTTTACCAACTGAGTGTCACTATGTACATTTCAATATTATATAAAAAGATATCCTTCAACTGTGTAACAATAACGATAAATTCAATGAAAAGTTGATTATCAACGATATTATACCTGTAAAGCTACTTTTATGAGAATGAATATATTATTTACTTATTGTTTTACTCCTCATTCACTATGATACCATGGTAAAAACAAATTACTGTTTCTAATAGTAATGTCTCAACAGTATGCCAAGAGGTTAAAAATCCAATTGCAGGTTCTTTAAGGAAAGTTTATTGTCTCACGCAAAAGATTTTGAAAGAAAATTCTGAGGAATACTCATATATGACAATATTTATAAAATGTTCTATTCATCTGCTTCATAAAAGGAAAACAAAATATATATGTATATCCTTCACAACATTTTCAGACAATTTGTTCCATTTAAAATTAAACATGAATATTTTCCCAGAATATAACATCATTTTTATTATTTTAATTACGTTAAAAGAACTGCTCATACTAAAAACCTAATTCTAACCAGCAGACGATGAATAGGATAGTAACAATTTATTTGAAAGAATAATTACCTATTTGAGATCTCAGAACTAATGAGACTGAATATTTGACCTTCCTGCACTTGGATACAAACTACAAAGTGTGAATTGAAATTATGCAATATTGTTAAATGTGATCTTTCAATGGACAGAAGGTTTTAAATTACTGCAGCTACATTCAAACCTGGCAACTCAAATCCATCATTCGAAACATTCTTTGACTAGTTTGAAGTAGTATCATTTGTGATTTGAAATGAGAAAATTCTCTGTTTGCTTTACCCAACTACAAAATGACAGATCATATACGATTAGAAGTTGAAAGGTTGTATCTGACCATTTTAATGGCACTTCTAGTTGTCACAATTACTAACTTAATTAAGATTATATCACAATTATAAGGAATCATTAATGTTGAATATAGACTAACTAGTATTTGCATGAAATGAGTTTAATTTATATTAACGTAAAAAAACAACCTAAATTCTGAGTGGTTTCAACATCCAGTAATAAGATTTTGAAATCATCTAATAAAAATAAAAACAATATTTCCTGTTAATAAGCATTAGGGATAAATGAAAACAACACTAAAAATTATTTCTGCAATTTTTTCCAGCAGAAAAGGAAGACTTTGGTGTAATAATATTAAAATGGCAACTATTATTCCAGAACAACTTTCTAACTATAGATAGAAAATTGATCTAATTATCATAAATATATTAATAGCCATTTGCATATGTTAAATGTTCTATTGGAAGTTCAATAAGTTTGATAAAATTATTCAGATATGTCAACACAGTGTCGGTCTGTATGATCTGATATCTATTTCTTAATAACATAATATAATTTCACTATATTTTTAGTATCCATTTATATGACTTTTTTTGAATAACTTTTCATTTGTCAGCCAATGAAAGGGTATGAGAACTTTTAAATATTATTCAACATTTTCCAAACTGAATTGATGTTGTCAGTTGATTGAACATATAATAATTTCAGTCAGATGATTGCAATTCTGAAGTTACTGTATATTATCTTAAAAAAACAACATAGAGGTTTGTTTGAATGTTGAATATTTCAATCAACTAAATGTATAATTTCAACAAGTCTATTTATAAACTAAAGATGAAGCCACAAATTTCATTTAATAGATGTTAGGTTTCCCTATACTAGCATATAAAAGAACAAAATGTAGAGGAAACCTTTCCACATCAAAACAAAAACAAAAACACGAGCACATGCTTGTGTACGCGCGCTAGAAGCCGCACAAATGGTACTTCCTCTCCATATTCCCCCAACAATCAAATAGGAGACCCACTTAAGTTTCAGGAAAACGACGTTCAAAAATATAGCACAAACATCGTTAATGAAATAATTAGAACTAATTTACCTTCAGCCATCCTCCTTGGGCTGTTACTAGGGTGTAAAGTAGATATAGGTCCACTTCCCTTCCACTGATGCTTGGAAGCTTCCTAAATGGGGTACTGAAAAAGCATCAATGAATTCCTGTCCCCATACACTGATGTTCTCGTAACTTACCCCCTAGTCTCGTGAAAGTGTTGGAGATCTCGGATGAATCCATCACGCTCCTTAGAATACGTGGCTGGATCTTTTTCCAGAACCTGGGCCATACTTAGCACGAGAGACCGAATTTAAAATCACTTCATATGTCACTTTTCACTTTAAGCCATACCGGGAGCGGGAGAGATCTCCAGGGCGCTAACACAAGGTCCCGACGTAGGTTTTGTTCACCTCCCGCAACTAGGGATGCTCGGCCTAGTAGTCGTTAGCCACTAGCCAGGCAGTTGACTCCCTGCGCTAGTAGGAATCGCGACGCCAATAATGCGCAGTATCATCGTCAACGAGGCCAATAATCGTTTTACAACACTTATCGAATAAATCCGCACGGTTTACCTACATATGTAGATATTCGAACTTTAAGAAAACTCGATTTTCTTCAGAAAGGATACGGACAACTACACTGCACTAACCCATGATGCTTGTCAAGAACGGAACCACAACATGGCTGCCGGTTTCTCCGTTATTATAAGCGCGAAAATAATGATTTTTAGACGACCAGTTTAGCATGGCACCCATCCATTCTATCCTACTGTGTGTTCAGATATTCATTTCATTAATTAATTTATTCTAATGCACTTTCACTATTGAAACTTTGAGTTTAACACCAATTAACAAAAATGTATATCTAACTTTTGACAACACCAGTACAGAATAGTACGAAATGCCATTTTGTTTATTACGTCACATCTATCGGTGGATGCCCAAACTAATATATTTTCAACTGAAACCCCTAGGTGGCGACACAATAAAATGTCTTCTGATTTGATGAATCTTGATTATTTCCTTCTTACTGGATTGTATTTATATTTGGATATCAATAACTCAAATTAATTTACCTATAATGCAGTATTCCATTTATTTGAATCCTCTCACAATATTCAGACAACAAATACTACAGAAAACCGCTGCATAGTGTCATCTGTGTCATATTTTGCGTTAGGATAATAATTCAGCAGATGGCACTGGAACAATAAATTTAAATTGAGATGGTCATTAATGGATAATTTTAAATAGCATAATTAAATAAAAGAGATTCTTATTGAGAACAATTAAGACCTAATAAACTTTTTAAATTAAAATTATTTAATTAATGCAGGGAATATCTTAGCAGTACTATATCATCTATGCTTTCAGCAATACCAATTATCTTGGAAGAATTAATTTACGGGTATTCTGTGGTTCAGATACTGTATGTAAGGTTTGTACTGTTTTAAATATTTTGTTCTAATTATTTTATGAATTGATACTCTTATAATACATACTTAAAAATTTAGAGTTTAAAGTACTGTAATATCGAAATGATAATCGAATTAAAAAATTTCAAAGATTATAAGTTATGGCGTGGTTCAACATAACATTGGTAGATTTTTAGCATGATACTCATTAACTGTGCAAAGATATAAGAATACTTATAGTACAAGTTGGCAATACAAATATTTAGTTTCCAGCAAAATGAAACAGATTGTTAACAATCAAACAGTGAAAATCCCAAAGGGTCTTACTGTTAGCGCAAAGTCGCGTGTAGTCACTGTAACTGGACCTAGAGGAGTGCTCAAGAGGTCTTTCAAACATCTGGCTTTGGATATCCGTATGGTCAATCCTAGGTTATTGAAAGTAGAAAAATGGTTTGGGAAAAAAAAAGAATTAGCAAGTGTCCGTACTGTGTGTTCCCATGTTGAGAATATGTTAAAGGGTGTAACTAAGGGTTACCAATATAAAATGCGTGCAGTATATGCCCATTTTCCTATCAACTGTGTCACAACTGAAAATGATACTATTATTGAAATAAGGAATTTCTTAGGAGAGAAATACATTCGTAGGTAAGATTGTGAATTTTTAAAACTTTTATAACACTGTGCATGTAACAATTTTGATATCACTTGAATTCGTTATATTCATATTAAATTATTTCATAACTTTTCGTATTCCTTTTTATTTTAGAGTAAAGATGGCACCAGGTGTCACTGTGAAGAATTCCCAAAAGCAAAAAGACGAACTCATTCTAGAAGGAAATTCATTAGAAGATGTATCAAGATCCGCTGCTCTCATCCAACAAAGTACAACAGTAAAAAATAAGGATATCCGTAAATTTTTAGATGGTCTGTATGTGTCGGAAAAAACCACAGTTGTACAGGAGGAATGATTTTTGTTTTAAATTGACTTTACATTTCGTAGTTTCATATTTATCAGTCTGATGAAATATCTTCTACTTGGTATTCTAGAGAGAGAAAAGAAAGCGCTCATTGAAATGGCGACTTTTCCTAGTAAATTTAGATTCTATTTTTATTATTGTATTTCACTTTCTCGCTAATTATCTAGAAAAATTGCATTCGGAAGGAAAATCTTTTTTATGAGCTGATAACAGCTTTTTAGTTCACAAGATACAGTAACTGAAATTTATAAGAATAAATTTAATTTTCCGTTGAAAACTTACTTAATTGAGATTCCACAGATATTGTCAACAGTTACAGCATTTGTACAAGTATTGGGTGTGAAATTGAGTTCAATAAAAATTGATTCAAAAGGAGATATTTCATTTTTCTATAAACGAATGCCAAAGATTGAGAGGAGGTGCCTTGTATTGGTTTATGGTTTTACATGTTAGTGATGACATTATCAATTATATGTGATAGGTAAAATCTATTGCTAGTCCATAAGGCTAATCGAAAAATTTTATAAAAAACTTTTTAAAAAGTGATACAACACTAACAGTCATTCCATTTAAAAATGAACTATCGCAAAATAACGGACTACTCCAACCGATATGTTTTATTAGGTGGATTAGAAAGAAATGTCCCTTTTTTAATTTAAATTATTAATTAGTGTTAATTTATTTGAATAAAGTATCAACAAGTTTTTGTTTTCAATAAAAAATGTAAACACCTTTGTTCACAACAACTTTTTGCCATCCAGTGTGCCAATTTTCAATTCCGGACTGATAAACAACAGTTGGTTTTTGAGTAACATATCTCGAGATGGCATTTTGCCACTAAGAAAATGTAGGGATCAGAATAGTTCACAATAAAGATCTGTAATAGGTTTCAGTACTTCAAAATGAACAATTCCGCATATATTCCACCAAACACACAGAAGCGCCTTTTTGGCATGATCAAAATTACCGAATGTGCACCTCTGGTAGTTGGTTGACCATTTCATCCCAAATTGCAAAAAAAGCCCAATATTTAATTAATAATCTAGAAATGAACAAGTCACAATAACCTTTAAATGTATTTGACACGACTTCCACAGATTACCAAATAGTAGTATATTGGGATGCGATTTCATAGTTACCGACCATAGACAAAGTATATAGTTTATCTATGTTACGGATTTTATTAATCATATGTAATAAGCACAGATTACTGAATAATATAGTCATATCTATGAATACAGTTTCGATCTCTGTTAATAAGTGAAATCCATAGCACAGATAAATAAGAATATATTCTTTTATCTATGATCCATAGTCAGGGGGAGAACTAATGCATTTCCATTTTGTAAATATTAAATATGAATAAAATCAACAATAGGAGATACCACACGTTGACACATGATTTTATATTGGAAGTACAAATTATTTCAGTCCGTTTTCAAAAGATGGCTCAAAAAAATTCAATTTTGAATAGCAATATCAGCGATTTCTTAATTCATATGGCATGCAAGTAGCTGTGTATTGGTGATTTGGAAATATTGAAAATTTCTACATGAAACTCCAAAGTGCAAGTCTGATTTGTTATGTGATAATATAGATTACACAGTATTATTATGGTTCCATTTAAAATAAAATAAAATTGTATTAACAAGAGAATTACGTGAGGAAATCAGATATTCAGATATTAGTCCTGCCACCAAGGAGTTATAAAAAGTGTCTCTCAGGCCCCCTAAAAACCATATATTAAATAAAAAATATATAGGAGACAGTATTTTATTTCCACAAAAATGTTTGTAATCAATCAAACATATATTAAATAGAGTTATATTACTTCTTCCCCTTTCTGGCATCACTGGATGAGAACGCTAGTTTTTTTTATCATATGAAGTGAAGAGATCCGTATTCTCTAAGGATCATACGAGTGACAGAATCCCTCACAGATTTTATAAATTACATCATTAAATCACGGTATTTACCCGCGTTATTTATGTGTCAAATATTCTGTAGCACTGTAACTTGACACGTATATGATCAGTGACAATAACATATGGAAAAACGTCCTTATGGCGTTTCCATTGTAATTTGAAGCGGCAGAGAGGAAGCTTCTTGGAAGTAAACCTCCTGAGCGATTTCAAAACAATACGAGATAATAGTACTTACAACAATGCCTCTTAATAAGTAAACTTCTTATAAATGCTTCTGATTAATTTCATGCTTTACGCTTTGTATAACTTAGTTTTAATGTAAAATCAGTGATTGCAAGCTTCAATATAAGAAAAACAAATGTTAACTTCCGCTATTTTATTGATTTACACGACAATTGTTTCGTCATACCATGACTTCATCAGGTGAGTATTTAAACTAGCGGAAGTTAACATTTGTTTTTCTTATATTGAAGATGAATTTCCGTCAAGTAAAGACCGAGACAATCAAAAAGATTGCAAGCTTGTTCGTTGTACTTCCACTCGTCACTTTTCATTCTTGTATTTTTGCTTCAGTGTTATTTAACCAACCGGAATCTTTTACTAAAATGCATTGCCTTTGTATATAACTAAAGCGGCACAACTTTCACAAGTTATCTATTTATATTGTTTACTTTCTCTCGGTGTGTATATAACTAAAGCGGCACAACCTTAACAAGTTATCTATTTATATTGTATACTTGTCTGCTGTATTTATTAATAGTGGGTCTTTATTTGTACTGGTCATGGTATTCGCAGTGCCTGATATGTAACTGATTTGTATGTGCTCTTGTGTGATTCCCTGGTTATCTATTTCTTTGTTTATTTTATTGTAACATTCATTAACACGCCTAGGTGATGGGGTACTGTATCTATTTTATAATGTCCCAGTCAGTTTGTGTTACATATTTGCCATATGCATGTGCCCACTTACTTTGAGAGATTGTATTCCTTGTGAACCAGTGGTGTTCTTTAGGATAAATCGCTAAGTAGTCCTGGTAGAGGACGACGTATCGTATAGAGACAGTAAATAGCTCCGGGTATCAAACACTACTGTGAGAATGTGTGAGTGATTGCTAGATCATTGTTCCAAGGTATTGTGATATCCCCAGGATTAGTTTGCGTGACCCTTCAAGTAGTGTTCGGTTCGTTCTTTAGTAATATCTGAGCCTTCCTGGGCCTTGGCCAGCCCAAGGAGGCCAGTTACGGCCCATTTGATAGTAACTTTTCCGGTCGACTCGAATTATGTTATCTTGTACCTGTTAGGTTCTGCACTGGTTACTGGAAGTGCAGTTGAAGGTGCATGTTGGCTGTATCCTGCCCTCTCTAACCCTTTCCGCTGTATAAAAATGGTATCCGATTCGAGCAAGTTAGCAATCTAACGATATGTAGTAATCATTTAGACAAGGGGTACTAGAGTAGATTTAACAGTAGGCTGATATATGTTTGTTTTCATTCATTAAGGATTGTTGCTTTTCTAGACGTTACCGTTTTTAAATATTTGAACCTCCCGTCGCTGTTTCCTTGCTCTCGTTAGGTGTAATTTGGGTTGCCTACACAACGTAACATCCTATTCTCCCGCCACTAGATGATCACGATAAAGATATTAGCGTTCTTTAGAGTACTCCGTAAAATCGGTATATCGGTAGACAGTTCCAAATTTCGCTAGATCTACCGAGGGTAGCTGTGGCAACCCTGCTCTTAAATTATATAGATCATGTCACGGTATTTATCGGTATATTCTATGGCCGTGTCATACATTCTATGCTCAGATTACAGAAGACTAATTTAGTATATATATATATTGATTGATTGTGATCAGTTTTTTCATTTAGTACCACTTATTGTTTATTATTGAATAAAGTCAAGTAGCAAGTGTATCGAAAATGTAGAATTTTATTAGCAGAAATTAAATAATTTTTTCGTTGATGCAGATAGTTGCATAGTTGGAATTGTATTTCTGTATTTGTTGTGGATAATTCCATCTATTAGGACGTTGGGGTTTGGGGCTGGGGCCACTTTCAGTGTTTATTTCCCCAATAAAAATAATTTCGGATCTTTCTTCTCGAATGTCCCGAACAAAATAATACCTATATGAATATTCCACAAAATACTGAAATTTCGTTGTGGGCAATTTATTATTAGATTTGATTACAAAAATTTCGTTTCAATGTATAATCGTCTCTGAAAATGAGGTGGTGAATTTTTCATTGTTGATGAATCTACCATATAATATACAGGTCTGGAAAAGACAGTCGGAAATATAGGAAATTCCATGTTAATCTGTAGGACAACGTCGATCCAGTGTAGCAGTGGAAGAATCAAAACCTCAGCGCGTTGCGATAACAGGTAATGAGTGCTCTCTCTCAATGGAAGTAGTGGGGGTAGTGTTGACCCTAGAGGCTGCTCGTTTCGATCGAAGTATCCTCACTACTTCCATTGAGAGAGAACACTCGTTTATTTGTCATCGCACCGCGAGGAGGTTTTGATTCTTCCACTGTTCCACTGGACATTCGGACTTCTGTAGTTTAACATTCAATGTATTATGTTTCCGACTGTCTTTTCCATACCTGTATATAATCGTAACTGAAGTTCAACTGAATAACTGCCAAACTACTGGACCAATTTGGCCCATTGAAGAACTTGGGCGAGATATTAAGGCCCTGAAAGCACCCTGAAAATTTCAATTCTGTAGCTCGTTCGCAATGTAAGGTGTTTCAAGTTCAATATCTCTGAGTATTCTTCCCCTTAAATAATGATATTTATTCACTATATGATCCCTATAAATCACTAAATTTTAGGTTCATATTCATATACTTTGATAAGGTGAATCCTCTCAAACTTGGTAGCCTACCAGTTGGAAATCGTATCCAGTATTATATGCTGGCTATGATCCTATATGATCGACCAATATCAGTTGTATCTAATCACCACATTAGGCCAGAACCCTCCCGGTGATCCAATCACGATTCACCGTATACTTCACCGATGAATTTTTACCGTTTCCGTACCTGTGATCTAATCATGTCAATCACGACTCACAGTGTGGACAAACAGTTGCAGTTTCGGTGATCGAATCACTTCTATCACGACTCAACGTTTGGCTTAACAGCTCCAGTTCCGGTGATCGAATCATGTGTATCACAGCTCACCGTTTGGCTAAAACGTTCCAGTTCCCAGTGATCGAATCACGTCGAACACCACGATCATGACTCACCGATTATCTAAATGGTGAAATCGTTTACTACGATGAGATTGTATCCCATGAGAATCACGATATTCCCAATCACCGTGATTTTGATGATTCGATCACCCCATTGACCTGTGATTCTTCAATCAGGGTAGTGAAATATCGCTTATCTCTAATCTATGATTCTATAGCACTGGAACTTAATTCAACACCACCTAAATAGGTGGCTGATTCGTCTATTCCTAAGAAGAAACCCCCTAGATCAACTACTTATAGGAACTCATGGTGGAATGATGAGGTTTCTGAAGCTGTAAAAAAAAGATCTGAAGCATTTAAAATATATTTACAAAATCCATCTACTGAACAATACCTACGTGCTAAAAACATTTAAGCTTCAGTTAAAAATAAAATTCGGCAAACTAAGAGTGACTCATTTAGAACTTTAAAAACTTATCTACCTGCAATGGTAAGAAACTATGGTCAAATGTAGCTAAATTCAAATATGGCTGTAAACCTCCAACAGCTCGGGTTACTTCTAACACCTGTGGTCAAGAAATATTGGATCGATTGTGCCCCCCTCAGAATAAACCCCTCTCATAAGTTGAATTTGCCTGAAATTTACTCCCTTTCACCTTTTCCACCTATCACCTTAGATAAACTATCATTATGTATAAAATCTAAAAAGTAAAGATTGTATAACATATGCTATGTTAAAGTATTTGCCAATCCAAGCTAAGCAGTTACTGACCTAGATCTATAACAACTTGTTCGAGAACCCCCATATTCCTCTGCTACTAAAGAATACGGTCATTGTTCCCATCTGTAACAACAACCGTCCTATTGCTTTGACTTCTTGTGTTCTAAAATTTTTGGAATCAGCTAGCCACCAGATAGAGAGGATTTACCAGCAATTAGTTGACAGTCAGGAACTCCAGTTTGATTTTCGCAAAGGATAGTCGGTGAATGATCCTGTCACTTTTAATAACAACAATATATTCATCATTTTTAAGGAATGAGTATGTGATTGTGGTGTTTTTGGATATCAAACATGCTTATGACTCTGTGCAATTTGATCTTGAAAAAATTCTTCTGGACATGAAAATCCCTGGATCTATCATAGAACTTCTACGATCTCTGACCTTCAGAAAAATATTTTTCTCATTGATCCGTATTCAGGGAAACTTATTGGCCCAAAACAGTCGAATATTGGTTTGTCTCAGGGATCTCCGAAAAATCCAACTTTATTTAATTGTTTTATCAGTGACATCTAGAGTTACATGGATATTCCTGACATTACTATTTTGAAATATGCGGATGACATAACAATAATATCTACAAGGTCTTCCTTCGGAGTAACATTCGAAAAGATGACCAGAGCCTTAAAATGTATAGAAAAATGGGCAATCTCTAAATCCCTCCAATTATCCCCTGAGAAATCCCAGAAATCCCTAGCACTTTGCTGTCGTAAAACAAATCCTCCTTTGGATGTTCCCATGTTAAACCTCTTTCAAAAAGACATTCCTTGGGCCAAGACAGTAAAATATCTGGGTGTTACTATCCATCAAACCCTTGACTGGTCTCATCACATAAACAAAGTCTACTCTAAATCATTGCAAGGTATTAATGTAACGAAGGCTTTGTGCAGGACTTGGTGGGGTTGTCATCCATCGACGCACTCCTTCTGAATAAATCAACTGTTCGCCCATTCCTTGATTATGGCAGTATATTTTTTGGAAAGTGTCCGAAAGCCCTTCTTGATAGGCTTGATCGTATTCAATATGCTTTGTGCATTGCAATGGGATATATGAAGTCCACCCCCATAGCCATCATTCTGGCGGAAACTAATGAACTCCCCCTCAAATATCGCAGACTTTCTTGCACCTAAATTCATTACTAAGTTGCATAGAATCCTTAATGACTCTGTCCTAATTAAAATCCTCTCCCTTAAACATTGGACTTCCATTGGCAATCCTCCTTTCATAATAGAATCTTTTTCACTCATAGATCATTCAGAAGGTTTCTACTCCTCCTACCAGCTTCCCTGCTTCTCTCATGACTTATCAGTTCATTCGACTTTTATAGAATACCTTACAGATACCTCTAAAAGTCCAGCCCTTACAGGTATAGCTCTGTATGTATCTCCATATCCCAGAGAATAGCAGAATATTTCTCTATCTGCTCAGCTGAATTAGTTGCCATTCTAGAAGCAACAAGGGAGATCAGGCATAGAGACCTGAAAAAGTGTCTAATCATCTCTGATTCAATGAGCTTGAAAAAATAACAAAGTGGAAAATTTCAGCTAAAAACGACCATAATCACTTTCTATTAGAGCGAATTTACAAAGCTGACCACCTTGTTGAATAAGGCTTTGAGAATTCAGTGATCACGAGGGCTGACGTAGGTGATTTTTGGCCTAGGTACAAGAAAATTGTCTGGGAAAGATGGAGGAGGGAATGGAAGGTAAATATCGGAAATCGTACAATTGCGCATTATGTTGGCTACCTGGGTGTGAAACCTTGGTTCATGGGAGTTGACCTCCCGATGGATAACACTGTTACAATCAATAGGTTAAGATCAAACCATTGCTGTGCTCCTTTTCATTTGAAGGGAATAAATGTTGTTGACACAGATCTGTGTAGTTGTGGTGAGAGAGGTGATATTCCTCACCTATTATTTAATTGCCAGGACAATATATTGAATTGCTCGAGGTTGTACAGTGATCTCATAAATAACAGAGCAAGTAAGAACTTTCCTATTAATACATTGATTTACTTTTCGGTAACGATATCACAATATACAGATTATTGTATAATTTTCTATTGGCTTCAAAGATTAAACACTGTAGAAGGCCTATTGTCCATGTATGTGCTTTTTCTTTGTTTTGTTTTTATTTTGCTAATATTGGAATATATCCTCCTGATCCTCGTTTTCCTTTCCTTTCAGGGTTTTGTATCGTTATATGGGGAAGACCTTGTATGTATATTCATTCTCCTCCGAATAGTTATTGGTTAAGAATTTGAATAGTAAAGGCATAACGACTGGTTTGTGATATTATAATTACAAGACCGACAATTCCTACCGAGGTGAAATTTGATTGCACCAGTCCCTGAGCTGGAAAAGGTGTTTGTTTGATGTGTAGATGGTGATAAACCGAGCACATTGTAAAGGAAAGAAGAAGTTTCTCAAATACGGTTTTTTTTGTCTCGGGTACGGTAATCTCAGGATTTTAGGTTGGCAACTATGTAGAGAGGGGAGGTTTACTTCCCCAACACCTCCTCCCATGTTAACGTGTAGACTTGTAAATTTCGTGTTTTGCATTTTCAACATCATTTATTTGTTCTTGTTATTAACGACCATCTGACGAATAGTGTTAAATCAGTAGGAATACAAAGAAACAAACATCAGTTTATGAAATGTTGTGACTGCAACGTCGAGGGGGATAAATATACTTTGTTCAGCTGCGACAATTGCAAAAAATCACAATGTAAAACGTGCGGGGAGTATACAGCCTCAGAAGAAAAATGTTTCCCTCTATCCAAAAGGAAAGTAATCATTTTATGCAGAAGCTGTCAAGTTGACGGAAACAATTTGAAATCGCTTATGCAAAAAAATGCTAATCTGAAATCCATAATTGAAACATCAAACGAGGAACTAAACATAGAAAGAAAAAAATCCGAAGAACAACCTTGTCAACAGTGCATTGAGTCTGAAGAGGAAAATAACAAACTCACTGCTTATGCTAACACACTTGAACTACAAATATCAGATCTTAGAAGGGAAGCTCTGGGTGCCAAGTCGGAAGAAGAAATAAAAAGACTCACAAATCAAGTCCATACGCTTGAACAAGTGATCCAAGGTTTAAATAGAGAGTTACAAAGATTTCAAAATTCTGAAGCGCAAGAAAACAGAGACTATGAAATTTTAGACTCCTCCAATGATAACATATCACAAAACTATGAATCTAAAACAAAGTCAGTTTCTCTTCAGCATAACTACGACAAGATGTCATTAGAAAATCAATTTCTCAAACAGTTACTGAAAGAGGTTCATGAAAAAAATTCGATCTTGATAGAAAATAAAAATCTACTCCAGCAAAATATATTACATTATCAGCAGAAATATGAAGTAAACAAGATATCAAAACAAAAAGACATCAAGGCAGACCGGAAAGATATCTACGCTGATAATGTGTCCGGACAAACCATAGCGGGAACAAGAAAGTTTTTACCGAAAACCGTCATTGACAACGAGAAGATAAATGATGGTACCGTGAAGCTGCCAGAAACAAAAATGCAAACTCAACAACAGGACTCTCAAAACCAGATAAATAAAACGATACGGTCAGATGTCGAAACCACTAAGAGGGTTCCTACTGAAATAATAACACTGGCAGATTTGTTTAAAGGCAACTCTGAAGTACATCCATTAGAAACAGCGCAAAAGAAAACGATGCAAGAAATCATAAACCTCGGTAATGAGAATCCTCCGCACACCGAGTGGCAAACAGTCCATCATAGAAAGCAGAGAAACTCAAATAAAATAAACCCTGTATCTGGACATAAGAATAGCAACGAAGAAGAGAGGGCAAAAAAAGGCAACTATAGGCGAAAACCCGCTAGAATTGGAACAGCACCTACGAATGGACAAGGTGGCAATGATTTTCAAGGCACGGGAAAAAAAGTATGGTTATTCTTAAACCGAGTAATGAAACATGTTAAACCAGTAGCTATCCAGGAATTTATTAACAGCAAACCTGGATTTGAGGATGTACCGGTCGAAGTGAAAGAGTTGCCCGGAAACCCAGAAGGCTTGAAGAGATTTGTAGTGTCAGCACCTCTTGCACACAAAGACGAAATGTACAAACCAGAATTTTGGCCCAATGGTGTGGGCATCAAAAGATTTGATTTTAATAAATATAAAACTCAAAATTTTCACATAAAAACCGGGGAAACTCCAGTAAAGTAAAGTCAGGCTCCATTTCTCACTCTCCAAATTTCTCTGTTTTACATCAAAACGTAAGATCCATAGGAAATGCCCATAACAGGCTGGACGCCTTGGTCCAACAGGAACAGCCGATATGTTTGGCAATAACAGAGCACTGGAGAGATCAGAAGGAAATGGAAAAACATGTATTCAATGGTTTCAGACTAGTCAGTGCCTTCTGTAGGGGGAAAGGCGAACATGGTGGTTCAGCGATTTACTGCTGCGACCAGACAGAAACTAAAGAAAGAAGAGATATCAAATGTATCAGTGTCGCTAACGTATTCGAGTGTTCCGCGTGTGACATTTATATGAAAAACAATAAGAAAATTGTCCTATTATGCATTTACAGGCCGCCCAGTTTTTTGAAATGTAACCTAGAAGCTTTTTTTGAAAAAATCAACTTCATTTTGGATAAACTCACTAGAGAAAATGCCACATATATTATTGCGGGTGATTTCAATTTAAATTTGTTGGACACAGCGGATGCAAGTGTTCGTACATTTTCATCCATCCTGGAGTCATTCAGTGTTAAGGTCACGGTGAGGGAGATCACAAGGACAACTGAGGAGGGGGGCAGCTGCTTGGATAATGTTTTCACGAATATACAGCAAGGTAAGACAGATGTTGTCGAAGCACATGTGTCCGACTACTCTGCACAACTCTTCAAAACCACCTTTGAAACCATAAATCGTCAGTCGCACAGGATAGTAAGTTTCAGGGAGTACAGCATACCTTCGGTCAGTGCATTTTTGACTTCTCTCCGGCGGGGCATTGGTGAAGCAGACCTGGTCAACCCCACTCACGGTGTGGATGACATGTGGGATGCTTTTTCCGACTGCTTCGGAAAAAACTTTTGCGATAATTTTCCATTAATAACGAAAAAGGTTCCAATTTTAAAAAAACAATATAAAGTAACACCTGAAATTAAAAGCTTAAAACTGCGCCTAGATGGTTTATTTGTCACGGCTCAAATTAACTCGGAATTTAATGAACTATATAGAAAGTCCAAAAGAGAATATGACACAGCCATTACGAAAGACAAACAAGCATACTATAGCTCAATGGTGAAAGAATCCATTAATAAATCTAAAACCACTTGGGATATTATTAATAAACTAAAACCAAACCCCAAAAATTCTAGAGGTAATACAATACCTAAGGGCAGCCTAAAAACGATTGTTGAAGAATTTAGTAATCACTTTACAAATATACCATGTGAAAACAAACACCAGAATCTTACAGATTTCAAAATGAAGCAGTTGGAGAGGTCCTTTTACGTGTTTCCGGTAACGGAGGAAGAGGTTGTGGCATGTATACGGGGCCTACAGAATAAACCATCTGTAGGTTTTGACCAGATTCCTATGCGAGTCATCAAGAACTCGGCTCATATAATTGCGAAGCCTCTTAGTTTCATAATAAATAAATCTTTCACGGAGGGGGTCTTTCCCGAAAGATTAAAAATAGCTGTTGTTAAACCTCTTTACAAGAGTGGAAACCCGGATGACTTGGGGAGCTACCGTCCCATTAGCCTTCTCAGCTCATTTTCCAAAATTTTTGAAAAAATATTAGCCACACGTTTGATTAGTTTTTTCAATAAGTTCAAAATATTTCATACGTCTCAACATGGTTTCATGGCACGTAGAAATACAGAAACAGCTATATACAAGTTTACAACCGCAATTCTGAATTCAATAGAAGCTGGAGAAGTGCCCTTGTGTATATTCTTAGACCTATCTAAAGCATTCGACAACGTCAACCATGAGCGACTCCTGTTGAAGTTGGAAAGATACGGTATCAGAGACAAACAACTGCAACTTATTCGAAATTATCTACATAACAGAAAACAAACAGTCACCATACACAGAGACGGGAAAAAATATCATTCGGCTGAGAGGACCGTTGGGATGGGGGTTCCCCAAGGGAGTATTATGGGACCTCTCCTCTTTGTCCTTTACATCAACGATTTTCCGAGAGATATTGAAGGGCATCTGTGGGATGCTATCCTGTACGCAGATGACTCGAACATAATGGTCAAATCTGATCGGGTTACACAACTTGTGGCTGAGGCACAGGATGCCCTTAGGTGTGCTGATGAGTGGTGTTGTCAGAACGGGTTGAAGCTTAATGTCACTAAAACGGAGTGCGTTGCTTTCTGCACTGACAGGAGCGGCTTTCCGATACCCGGCAGTTTGCGGACCGAAAATGGACCTGTGTCTATTCGGGGAGTCACGAAGTTTTTGGGGGTTCATGTTGACTTCAGCTTGAAATGGCACAAACACATCGATGTTCTATCCGGGAGATTAAACTCTACTATATACAGTATGAAAATTTTAAGATATCAATTAAATACGGACACATTGAAAATGATATATAACTCCTTTTTCCAACCGTTACTCACATATGGAATTGTTTTCTGGGGAAGTTCATCTCAAGTGGATAGAATATTCGTTATTCAAAAATGCGCCTTGCGGATCCTGCTGAATCTAAAGTACCGGGAGTCATGCAGAGGACACTTTAAAAGAATGGGCTTAATGACATTGACGGGGATGTATGTGTATAGATGCATCTGTTTTATTCAGGATCATCCAGAGTTTTTTGAAAACCTTAAAAATGAAAATAATACTAGACGGGTGTGTCCCTATCATTGTCCGATGCGTTCCCTCACCTTGTCTCAGAAAGGAATGCAGTACATGTGCATCAAATTATTGAACTCACTTCCTATAGGTATTATGAAGGCGAGAGAGGGCAAACATTTTAAAAGTGTGGTGAGAAATTTTATTATTGCGTGTGAACCCTATAGTATATTGGAATTTTATACATACTGTAGGAATCAGTCAGGGCTATGAGACCTTTATATTGTTGTTGACCTGTTGTATGTTTTGCTGTCACTTATCCTTCATACTGTGATATGTGCAATGACTCTTTGCAATAAAAACGTTTTCTATTCTATTCTATTCTATTAACCTTACTATTTTTATTTATTTTTTTTTTCAGAACATTTGGGTTACTTTGCTCATTATTTAAGTAGATAGGTTTGAAAATTGGTCATTGGTTATAGGTTTTGTTAGTATGTCTGCAAGCTGTTGTTTCGAATCAATCTTGTGAACTTTCAGCAATTTCATATCAAAGAAGTCTTTGACACTGTGACAGACAAGACCTATTGTCCTCAAATATAGGTACAGGGAAAACATGTTTTTTCAATTCTAGATATTTAATTGGATAACATCCTCACACATTTCAAAAACTGTGAGTCCTCTGTTTTTGAGGCTCATATGTCTGATCACTGTGGTCAGAAGCATAGGATCCATCAGTTGTTTGACATTCCAGAAATAACATTTAGAGTAAGACATATTAACAAGAGTAGTTTAAATTCTTTCAATTTTATATTATCTGATCAAAGTTGGGATGACGTACTTCATACTTCAGAAAAAGACGTAAACATCTTATGGAACATATTTTCTAAAACAACTTGGAATGTTATCTGTAATATTTCAGGTCAATCTCATGAGAGTAGTTTTCGGATTGGTGGAGATATCTAGGAGGTTGTAGAAAAGGCGCTGCAGTCACATCATGTGACTGCAGCGCCTAGCCTGAATTCTAAATTGCCAAAATCATGTAACAGAGAACTTGAATGTCGGGAAAAGTCATTCTTTATGTTTGATGTCCAAAAGTCAGAAATTTACCATTTCGTGACGCAGTTAAAAAATAAAGGATCATGCGGACATGATCAGATTCCCATGAGTGTTATAAAGCACTGCTAAGGGTTCATAATTGAACATATTATGAACCCTTCTTTTTCAGTCAGGAATTTTTCCAGACGACCTTAAAGTGGCTATAGTAATAGTAAAGCCTCTTTTTAACAAAGGTTCGACCGATGATATGGGTACACTTCATCTTAAATGTGTTAAAAGTGTTAAATAACAGAAATCATTAAGTGGCGTCAGTAATCATGAAGTACAGTTAAAATATATTTATTTTGTTTTATGAAAGTTGGAGTAGAAACCTGAATTAGATCTGTATGAATTATTCCACAAGGATGTTGAGCATCCTCTCTTTATTCAAACTTTTCCTAATCATTTTAGATAGAGCAAATATTTGGTAAATAGAAAAATGAAATCATTTATACCCAGTGATTACACTTCAATTCGTTCAAATAGTATGGAGAAATATGTCCCATTCTATTGTGCCATAGATCCCCTTCCGATATGAGCAACTATTTCTATTTTGGTGAAAGTTTGTTCACCTTTTTACGTAATTTCGATTTGGTGATAGATAAACTATTCTTGTAAAAGACAATACGAGAATACTTCTCTTTAATGGATGTATAAATTTAATAACGAACAATATTTCACTTATTAAGGATGCTATTACAATTATCCATTATAGAGCTAATATTAGTCAGCACACTGAATAAGTTAAGCTCAACTTCTACCAATCCAATCTTTTCCTTGAATTTTCAGGAATAAACGTATCCATTATTACTATTCATGGTAATTGAAGTTTGAAACTGTTTATTGAATGGTCAATACACTCAAGATGTTCTCAGTTATCTCTGAAACTATATTGACTATATAGCATTTTGATCCAAATCTTAATAAAATTATGAATGGACCTTGGCCTACAGCTTGTGTGTGCTTTATGTCACTTACAAAATAAATTCTTTTTGGGATTTCATAAATGTCTAATCCTTCCAATATTAACTTATCAAAAACTACATGATGCATTGCACCTGAGTCAACAATGATTGGCAAATTTCTATTGAAAATTTCAATGATTTTAGAATACTCAATATTAGTTTCCTTCAAGTCTTGTAGCACAGTTTTACCTTTCTTTTTCTATAGCTTTGATTTTACCAATCTTTCACTATGTACCCAACCCAACCCCGTGGCAGGAATAGCAAAACTTATTATATTTGCATTTGGAACTTTGTGAAAGTAAGTTCCACATTTCCCATAGCTAAGTTGCACCTTTTCTTTCTTAATCATATTCTTCAGTTTTGTAATTTCGTCGCTAGTATACATATCAATAAGTTAGATTTTCTGCATATTGAGCAACAGAGTTGCCAACCGTACTATAATTATAGTATTTGTACCATAAATGCAACTTGACATACTATAAAATTAGGATTTATAAAAATATTCGCACAATTTCATCAAAACATTCAAAATTATTATGTTCGCACAATTCATATTGTATATCTAGATCATGGTACTCATTTTCTAATTCTTGTAATACAAACTAATAATTTAAAGAAAAACTTACTGCTTTTCCTATTATCAATTTTAAAAATGTTTTTTTTTTGCTTCAAGTACATACTCTATATTCCTCATCTTCTAAGGGCATTGCAATAGTTACAGAATATTGATTACGGATGGCCTTCTTTATATTTATCATCAATTCTAACAAGTAACTTTGCCACAATAACTTCATAATTAAATTCAATTCTCAGAGCCTTATGTTTAATAATTATATTGTCAGTCATTCACTAACTTTAAAGGGTTGTTTTTGGACGCCATGTTGTAGTAACTATTCACCTTCCAAAATACTCTGTAATTAAGGGTATACAAACCAAAATATATTTTCTTCAACACCTTCCCAAAATAATTCTCAAGTTTCTCAATTCTGACGCTGTTTTAATTAAGCATAAAACAGTGTTTTCATTACAATAATAAAAGTTTTAATAGTCCATAACCCACTTGACTAACCTATCTTTAATCCGCCGGTATTCATAGAATATTTTAAGGATTCTGGTAGTTCATATTTAGAACTTACGACGGTTTACTTTTCATTATACCATGGCTTATGACGGTTGACAGTTCATTATACCGTGTATCACATGGGCGGTGGCATGCGTGGGCAGAGAGGAAACTTTACTTCCCCAACATGTAAGAAACATTTTTTGTTACGCAGCATCTTTCGGCGGATAGTCGATTTTTTCTGGAACCTTTAGATAGAAATACAATATAATTTGTCTTTTTTGATTTAATAAAATCTCAATTGAATACATTACTTTTCCTAAATTTTAAGGTTGAATAATTATCATTAATTTATTTATAGAGCATTCTGAGATTAAGATCACCATGAATTACTTATTGAAACGATTATTTCAGATATTAAAATAAAATATATGAAATATTTTGTGATTAAAAGTCTTTCAATTATATTAATTAAAAATCTACTATTACTAAGACGAGGAAAGAAATATCAAGCACAGCTCAATTTCAACCACAAGATAAATTATTCGGTGTCTCAACACTCTCAACTCATGGGAACATTTAAATCTTTAATATTATTCTGTGATTTATATTCTGTATATAGTGTATAAGTTAGGTATGTATTGTTTTTTTTTTAAATATTTTTCCGTAATTGTCTTGTAAATACATTTAAACTTTTTTGGTAAGTTTTTTGATTTGAAATGCGTTCAGCTAATTATATTAGTGTAGACATAGAATGATTAATTCAAAAAATTCAAATTATTAAATGTTATGTTGGAACCATAACATTGGTTTAGTTTAACCTTTTACTCATTAACTGTGCAAAGTTAGAGGAATATTTATAATTAGTATTTACGATTTCTTATTTTCAGCAAAATGAAGCAGATTGTAAATAGTCAAACAGTGAAGATCCCCAAAGATCTCAGTGTTAGTGTTAAGTCACGTGTAGTCACTGTAACTGGACCCAGAGGAGTGCTCAAGAGGTCTTTCAAACATCAGGCTTTGGACATCCGTATGATCAATCCTAGGTTATTGAAAGTAGAGAAATGGTTTGGGAAAAAAAAAGAATTAGCGAGTGTCCGTACTGTGTGTACCCATGTGGAGAATATGTTGAAGGGTGTAACTAAGGGTTACCAATATAAAATGCGTGCGGTCTATGCCCATTTCCCTATTAACTGTTTAACTAAAGAAGACAACACTGTTATTGAAATTAGGAATTTCTTAGGGGAAAAATACATTCGTAGGTAAGCTAATCATCAATTTTTGTAACCTATTTATAAGACTGTGCTCGAAACTGTTTTATATAATTTGAAATCGTTATTATCCTGTGCAAAATTATCACTAACTTTTCATTCTTATCCCTTTTTTATTTTAGGGTAAAGATGGCACCAGGTGTCACTGTAAAGAATTCCCAAAAGCAAAAAGATGAACTCATCCTTGAAGGAAATTCAGTAGAAGCTGTATCAAGATCCGCTGCTCTCATCCAACAAAGTACCACAGTTAAAAATAAGGATATCCGTAAATTTTTAGATGGTCTGTATGTGTCGGAAAAAACCACAGTTGTACAGGAAGAATAATTTTTGTTTTAAATTGACTTTACATTTCGTAGTTTCATGTTTATCAGTCTAATGAAATATCTTCTACTTGGTATTTTAGAGAAAAGAAAGCGCTCATTGAAATGGCGACTTTTCCTAGTAAATTTAGATTCTATTTTTATTATTGTATTTCATTTTTTCGCTAATTATCTAGAAAAATTGCATTCGGAAGGAAAGTTTTTTTTCGTGAGCTGATAACAGCTTTTGAGTTCACAAGATGCAGTAACTGAAATTTGAAAGAATAAATTTAATTTTCCGTTAAAAACTTTCTTAATTGAGATTCCACACATATTGTTAACAGTTACAGCATTTGTACAAGTATTGGATGTGAAATTGAATTCAATAGAAATTGATTCAAAAGGAGACATTTCATTTTTCTATAAACGAATGCCAAAGATTAAGAGGCGGTGCCTTGTATTGTTTATGGTTTTACATGTTAGTAATGACATTATCAATTATATGTGATGGGTAAAATCTATTGTTAGTCCATAAGGCAAATTAAAAAAATTTTTTTAAAGTTTTTTTCATTCCATTTGAAAACTAACTATGGCAAAATAATGGACTAATCCATCCGACACGTTTTATTAAGTGGATTGGATAGTAATGTGTTAATTTTTTTGAATAAAGTATCAACAAGTGTTTATTTTTAATAAAAAGTGTAATCACCTTTGTTTACAACTACCTTTTGCCATTCAGTGTGCCAATTTTCAATTCCGGACCTATAAACATCAGTTGGTTTTTGAATAACATATCTCGAGATAGCATTTTGCCACTAAGAAAATTAGCGATCGGAATAAGTGTTCACAATAAAGATCTGTAATAACTCCAGGTTTCAGTACTTCAAAATGAACAATTTCGCGTATACTCTACCAAACACACAGAAGCGTCTTTTCGGGATGATCTAAACTACCGCATATGCTTCTCTGGTAGTTGGTTGACCATTTCATGGTTTGGAAAAAAGAAAGAATTAGCAAGTGTCCGTACTGTGTGTACCCATGTTGAGGAAACTGTTGAAGGGTGAACTAAGGGTTACGAATATAAAATGCGTGTGGTCTATGCCCATTTCCCTATTAACTGTACCACAAAAGAAGACAACAGTGTTATTGAAATTAGGAATTTCTTAGGGAAAAAAACATTCGTAGGTAAGCTAATCGTGAATTTTTGTAACTTATTTATATGACTGCTCGAAACAATTTTATATCATTTGAAATCGTTATTTTCCTGTGCAAAATTATTTCTAGCTTTTCATACTGAGCTATCCCAACCTTTAAAGAGTACTCTAAGGTATCTGGGATTTTATGGATTACTCTAAGGAACGCTAACCTTTTTATCGTGATCATCTAGTGGCGGGGGAATAGGACGTTACGTAGTGTAAACAACCCAAGTTACACTTGAATGAGGACGAGGAAACAGTGACGAGAAGTTCAGAATGCAAGGATAAGTAAAAATACAATA
The DNA here is from genome assembly GCA_034642435.1 of Megalocaria dilatata. Taxonomy (NCBI): domain Eukaryota; kingdom Metazoa; phylum Arthropoda; class Insecta; order Coleoptera; family Coccinellidae; genus Megalocaria; species Megalocaria dilatata. Next base: position 29,807,548 of record CM067858.1, read on the forward strand.
TTTGTTTGCGGAAGGCAGGGCCCCGCACTTGACACGATGTATGAGAGCGAGGTTATACTTTAGGACCTCTTCTTCAGCTCCCATACATTCTTTAACCCTGTCCTTCCCTTTATTCATAAAATTAAGGTTCCAGAGGTATTCATAAAATTAAGGTTCCAGAGATCGACAACCTTTCTAATATCCTAAATCATAACAAGTGTGCATGCAAAGGTAAATACAGCAATTAATTGAGTGAACACACGGATAACCTGGCAGTGGGAACATGTAACAAAGATCTTTGAGGTAATTTAACAAGAACCCTTTGGCCAGGAATTCCCCATTCATACACCTAGAATCTAATTAGGTTATTATAATCTGGACGCATAATATCGTTCAGGAATGTCTTGTTGCGACATTCTGAAGAGACAGAGGTTGTAGTGTCTTTTATTTAATTTATTCATTATAATATTTATATCTAATAATATTTGTTCAGGAAGGCCTTGTTGCGGCTCTCCGAAAAGACACAGGGTTGTTGTGTCAATTTATAATTGTGGATTCCACATTTTATTCACACTAAACACTCTGAATTCTCAAACAAAGTACCATTGTTAACCACCTCTTAGATCTCAATAAATGAAATAAAGTTAAAGACGCTTACATGTATGAAATATGTTAAATGGTTAATTAATTCAGATTAATCAGTGAAGAGATCCAGATCATAGATCAACAAGACTATGTTATTGTTAATCTATGATCCAGATCCTCTAAGGATCATACGAGTCACAGAGTCCCTCACAGATTATAGAAATTCCACCATTATGTCATTGTATTTACCCGCGTTATTTCTGTGTCAAAATACACTGTGGCGCTGTAACTTGACACGTATGTGATTAGTGACAATAACAAAGGAGAACAATGTCCTTATAGCGTCCCCATTTGTATTTTAAAGCATTGAAAAGGAAGGTTCTTGGAAATAAACCTCCTGAGCAACTTAGTAACATACTCGAGATAATGGTAACCCTTGGTAACGCTTAGTAAGTTAACTTCTTTTAAATGCTTCTGATAAACTGCATGTTTTACATTTTTGAATACCACCTTATTGTTAATGTGAAATTGGTGAATGCACGCTCGTTCTTTGTACTTCCGTTTAACGCTTTCCATTCTTGTAATTTTGATTCACTGTTATTTAATCCGTCCGGAATGTTTTAACTAAATTGCATTGCCTTTGTATATACAACAATTAAGAGTACTCCATAAACCCCCAGATCTTAGAGTACTCCGTAAAATCCCGAAACTTTTAGAGCACTCCCTAATGTACGGGATAGCTTAACAGTAAAATCTGTCAATGGGTTAAGAATACATGATACAAGGAGCACTCACGTTGATCCAGGTAATTCAATACAATACAATAACTTTACATGTTAGGGCAGCTCAGTCGACTTCACTTTGTGTTTAACCTTCACTTTTAATGAACAATGGCGTTCTATTTCTTATAAAGGAAAACTGGACTCTCTGAAACCGGCGTTCAGTCGCGGAGGATCATAGATTAACAATAATATATATATAGTCTTGTTGATCTATGTCTGGATCTCTTCAATATTATATAAGCATTTTCTCTGAATAAAAATAGAAGAAAAATAATTTTGATAGAAACACTTAAACTTCATTATTCATCGTCATTAAACAGTTATAACATATTAGATGTATGACATTGATTCAGCCGTTTTCCTACAGATGTTTATGGTGAAACTAAACAGATCATAAAAATCATGTAATTGCCTTGGAGATCAAGTATTATTAGTTGATTTGTTTCCTTATAAAGTTATTCTCGATTGAGAAAGGCAGGTTAAGAGTAGAATTTTTGTCAATTGTTGAAAATTTTAACTTTCTGCTCCAGTCTGAGGTGGAGGATATCAAATGCTCTCAAGTACCTAATTGCTTGTCTTAGTAAACGAAAAACAAGTGATTCCAATATTTGATGAATGGTTATTTTCATCTTGTAGATGGAAGGAAAAGTTTTTTGAGGAATTAAAGGCCAATACTTCACCAAAACTTATGTCGAGAACAAATACTCTTAATATTAATAGAAAAGACTCTTCATGTCATTATGAAAAATATCAAACATTACCCTTTGGCGATAATTCAGTCCTTACTTTGAAGTTTATATTCTAATGATGAATATACTCAAAGCTAAATGTCCCAAGTTTTTTTAATTTTAAAACAAAAAGTTTTATAAAAGTACTTAATATATTCGAACATCCATACTTGAATTAATATTACTGATATAGAGCATCAAGCCGTCAAAGTACATTTCAATAATTCAAAATTTTACAAATTGACATTTCCAATCGAAATGCTATTAATAACTTTAATTTCATCCATAATTTTTTAATCTATGATCTTCGATTGTTGTCTCTCTATACTTCTAATGTATAATCGTAATGAAATTTTGTATTCATATTCAATTGCTTTTTACATCTATCTTCTCAGTTTCAATATGATATGCTATTTATTTCTTGAGATAATGAAAAAACCAAATTTCTAATATTAGGAGTATAAATAAAAATTGGTTATGCATTCAAAGGTCAAAGTATTGTTCGTCTCTAGCCACTACTTTTTCTGGCAATTGACGGATCCCAGCGCGAAAAAAGACCGGCTCTTGGTCGCCATCCATGCATCGATCTATTTTTTACATCATCGTAATTAGAGATGTGCTGGTCAGCCTGGCCACATAACATCAATCAGAAGGAGCAACGTTGGGCTGTACGGCAGGTGGTGAAGGAACAATTGTCGTCGGTAGACCTGCCCTGTGATCCTTTCATTCGATTGTAGCAGTGCAGCATAATACACCACACACAGTTGGTCTCACCAAATACATAGCATGATCTTCTCGCAATGAATATTCCGCTTGACAGTTGTTGATACGTTTCCCGACGTTTTGGATTATCATAATGGACTAATTTTTGATGGACAGTCACAATTCGATACAAAAACCCCTTTCTTTTTTCCCTTGGAGCAGTTGTTCACACGTGAAGAAACGGCAAACCACTTCTGACACATTCGGTCAGCTAGAGCATGGTCACCATAATCATGCACTAAAATACGATGACTTTCAGCAGCCTTTTTCTTCATATTGAAGTAATGGAGATTGCTCCTATTTTGGTTTAAGACGTACTTTGCAAGATTCAAGATTTTATCTATTTCATCTTGTTTAAGAACAGGAAGGAATGAATTTAACCATATGTTGTTATCCAATGGATGGTTTAGCCTATTTTTGATTCAAAATATACAGACATTTGGACATAATAATAATAATGTCCACACTGGTATGAGCATCCAGACCAAGTGAACTTACCACTTCCTATTTTTCTTAAAAAAATTTTTGAAAAAACTGAAAAACTTCAGTTGAGTTGTATGAACTTTTCTAGGCAAACAATGATGTAACAAATGAACAGATGAGTAATTTGCAAGTATGTTTGTGATCACAAGATTTAAAAAGTTAACCACCTGAAAATTTTTGACAAAAGTTCGTGAAATTTACTTTAAAAGGCAATTGCTGTCCAATAACGATAATCCAAGTTTTCCAGCCACATCCATTAATGCTTGGAATGAAAAAAGTGTTTCCCAAAAAATTTATTGTGAATATATTTTTTTAAATTTGCAACGTTTTTCACTTTATAAGGCATTGAAAAATAAAGAAAAATACCAAGTTAATATATTTATTGCACAAAAAGTAATAAGTGTAAATACCTAGATTTAAAATATTTTCAATAAAATAAAAATAACAATTAGTAATCACATTTTCAATTAATCACGTATTCAAAAAGGCACTCATAAGAATAAAATGAAAAATATTGCTGATAATACTGCAAAATGTTTTATATTTTTCAGGGTTTTTTTTTCACATAACAGTAATAACTGAATCACCTGGAGTGTACTTATTCTTTATGGTTTCATTAAATTAATTACAATTTTTTTGGTATAAGTTAATTATTTCAATCACCTAGAGATTTGATATATAAATTCAAATTAATAAGTACTGACTTGTCATTTGATTTTTTGAAAATTTCAATCAACTTCTTTTGAGTTTCCAAACAATAATCATTTTCAGTATTGTGAGGCATTAATGTGATTGCAAGCAAATTCAGATCTGGATTCCCTAATTCACTTAATTTAAACGCAAGTTTATATATTTTTTCATCAGAGTCTTCAGTACAAAAAACATCATTAGGCAACAGATAATAAACAGCATCCTTAAAACAATCAATCATACCAAAGATACCAAATTCATTCAAGAAATTGTTGAATAACTCCGCAATCTTCAAAACATAGTTCTCCAAATTGAACATTCCATTCAAGTGTACTAAAAGTGTAAATCGAACATAATTTTGTATATCTTCTGTAGGTGTGAATATTTGTGTCCAATTATCATAGAAAACTTTAATTATTTCAAAATCATAATTTCTGTAACTATAAAAAATACTTGAAATAAAATCATCTAAATAAGGTCGACTTTTACAAGAGATTTTCAATTCTGGATGAAGAATATAATTCTTTTTGAATTCAGTTATAACACCAATGACATCACTGAGCAACAATTCCTTGTGCGAGCTATATTTCAAACAATCCAATACAAATAGTCTCACTGTTCTTTCACTCTTATTGCCGAACTGCAGAAATTTCTGTTTAACCAAAGTGGAACAAAAGTCATATGACAATTCTTCAAACATTTCGGGAGAAAGGGATCTAATCAAAGATTCCTTGAAATCTGAAACATCTATTCCTTGTTTTTCCCTATCTTCAAGAAGTTTCCAGATAAAATCAATATATAGTTGTCTAAACTCTTTGGGTATTATTCCTATATTGCAACTTTCCTTGAATGCATTCGATTCTGAAATGTCCAAAGAGTTTAGTTGGAGCTCTAATAAAGACCAAAATCTTGTGGACCTATCAACCAAGAAATACTTGAATGTTTTCCAATACATATGCTCTATAACTGATTGATTTTTTTCTGCTTCAGTCATTTGCTTTATTAGTGTGTAAACAATTTCTACAGGCAAAACTGTACAAGCCAACTTGATAGCATGCTTTCTCACTGAAACTGCCCGATCAGAAAGAGTTGTTAGGTGTTCTAGAAGGTACTTCTCTGGCGAATGCTGAAAATAGTAATAAAGAGGTGCTAGAGCCTCACGAAGACTATCACCTTCGCAGAACTGTACAACACATGGTAAAACTGTAGGAGAATCATTGTACTTCGCATTTCGCAAAAAATCCATGGCTAGATGATAATTTTTTACATGCTGCTCATTGTCCACATCTAACTTTCCTGTTTTAAAAGTTAACATGAATTTTGTGTACTCTTCTGATTGAAGCAATGTTGCTACGCCAATTCCCATATCTCCATGCATATTTGGTGTAGTAGTGTACACTAAATGCTGGATAACTTTTTCCACCAATTCTAGATGAGTGTAATATTTTAGTAGACGCCAAATAGTAAGGGTATAATCACATGAATATGCTGATTGCATGGATGAAATGAATATATCAAAATGTTCAACTATGCTCAAAGGTCTGTTTCTCAAGTAATATTCTATAGTACTTGTATTAAACTTATCTGATAAGTTTTTCCAGAATATCTGTTCTATTTCCAGTAAAAATTGTTTATCTTCACATTGTATCTTACCTTTTATGAAGTTCATCAAATAATCTACATTAGCTGAACGAAATTTACAAGGTTTTTGTAATGTGGTTTTAATTGATTCTTTTATTTCTGGACTAAGGCAATAATTTACATTATCATTGGGACATTTTTTGTTCCATACAAGAATGACTTTGAAAATCTCAAAATATAGATCAGTCTTTTGGGTTATATCGAAACATGAAAGAGGCAATGGCTTCATGAATAATTGTAAGAAATATTTTTGCAGTTTAGGAACACAATCTATTAATTTCCACGAAGTGGAGAAACATTTCAATATTTCAGTCATATAATTACCATTCATTAATAACTCATTAATTACTTCCTCCTCTGCTTCGTTTTTATATAAATATTTTATATGTAGCATATAAAAATCTCCTGCTCCGAAAAATCCACTCTTCATTATATTCCATTTCAACAACTCGAATAAAAGTTTCCAATGCTCCTCGGTTAAAGAACTTAAATGGAAAAAACTTTTTATTTCATAAAGGAAGGTTGATCTTATTGTTTCATCATCATTTTTATGTCTGAAATTGAAATATTTCTGTACCTCCAACAAGGCATTCAGATCATTGTTTATTTTACAGGTTTTCACTAAGGCTGCAATAAGATTTTCCCTAGTTCGAACACCATCAGCAGCACTAATTTTTTTCTTGAGAATTGGAATTGATTTTTCAATACCATAATATTTTGGAAGGGTATATTCATTTTTTGAATTTTGCATTCTCAACTCCAGCAGGGATTCTCTTACTTGTATATTTTTGGTATTGCCCAAGAGTTCGTCACTTATCAAGTCTGGATTCTCTGACAGAGATGTCTTATAAAGTTTCTGTAACCCTCTTTGTATTAAATCTACATATTTTATTTTTGGGTAGAACTTCATCAAAGAAAAACAGGTATATAGACGGAACGTTTTGAAAGAAGATGGCCATGTTGAAAAGAAAAAGTCTTCGAAATTTGATCTTAAACACTTTAATAAAGTTCTTTGATGAATTTTTTTATATATAGCACATTCTTTCTCAACAATATATGACATTTCTTTCCTCAGAATCTTTTTTGATAATCTCTTTCCTAATGTTGAACACCTGTTAGCTTTAAAAATTTCTATTAAAAGATTCTCATCAGATCCTGCAATAACAGTAAATGCTTTTGAATGATAATCATAAAAATCTAGAGTTCTAAAGTAATTTTCCATAAATTTTTTGAAATGTTCTCTTTTATTTTTGTAAATAAAAATTAAATGTTTGTTGGACAATTTTATAACGTGGCCAGATGTCAGTGAATTCATTTTTTTTTCCAAACTGCAACCAGCAAAGACATGCTGTGCATTTGATGATCCATACTTATCCAAAACAATATCATATAGTTTATCAATTTTAGCCTCATCACTTGTATAGTGTATTACATTTTTGAGAAATCTTATCCTACAAACATAAGACAAGTGTGGAAAAATCTGATCAATCAGTGATTCAATAGACGAATTTTCCAATAATTTCTTGAAAAACCATATTTGTTTCCATAACGCTTTAATTAACTTTTCGTTTCCTCCTAAGAAAATAGTCAATAATTCTTTTTCTCGTCTGAAATGGAGCAGAATATTCACAAACATTTTCTGCTCAAAATAAGTTGTTGGTTTCAAATTTTGAATTAAATGATCAATATCTACTGGAGATTGAATAAGTCCCTCACATTCTTTCAGAAGAAAGGATAATTCCTTTTTTCTTTCTCCAATTGTTATACCACTGAAATTACGGAACCCCTGTAGGATGTTCGAATTTGGGGTCGACATAATTACTGTAAAGAGAGATCAATCAAATCACCAGAAATAACTAGCAAGATAATATAAATAGATATACAGATTATGATTCATTCTGAGTGCTTACTTGAATATATGTTGATTCATTCACTTCCCTATTTGTGAAAATCTTGGAGAATAGGACAATCGACAATAAGTCGATTGTTCAAAAGCTGTTTCTCTATATGAGATATTTCCAATGTACAAAAACTAAAAATCTAATTCGTTCCAAATAATAAAGCAATTAATCACAGATTACAGATTATCGGTAATCCCTTCAAATGTCATATCAGGTGCATAGATCAACGAGCTGTTATAAATTTTTCAGTAATCTGTGATCGGGTATCGCACAAGGTCGCGATACTGGCCTTAACAGCACGGAATTGTAAGGATCTTTACTGATAACACCTGGTTTCTAAAATTTATTTTTACAGTCTCATAGTCAGTTTAACAATCGAATAGACCAGTAAGTAAGTTTGTATCGCTAATAACTAAAACTTACTTGGTAACAAAGTATACTGTTGATAGTGAGCTGTCCCGTGCTATACGGAATACTCTAAAAGATCCGGGATTTTACGGAGTACTCTAAGATCTGGGGTTTTACAGAGTACTCTGAAAGATCTATGCGTTTATGGAGTACTCTTAAAGATCTAGGGGTTTACGCAGTATTCTTAAAGATCTGGAATTATACGAAGTAATCAAAAGAGCGCTAACCTTTTTATCGTGATCGTCTAGTGGCGGGCGAATAGGACGTTACGTTGTGTAGACAACCCAAATTACACCTAACGAGAGCAAGGAAACAGTGACGGGAGGTTCAAATATTCGAAACACAGTAATACTAGAATAATATATTATAATTCGAGTCGACCAGAAAAGTTACTATCAAAGGAACTATATCTGGCCTTCTCGGGGCGACAAGGCCTAGGAAGGCTTAGATATTACTGAAGAACGAATCGAACACTACCTGAAGGGTCACGCAAACTAATCCCTGGGGATATCACAATACTTCGGAACAATTATCTAGCAATCACTCACACATTCTCACATGGATATCCGGAGCTATTTACTGTCTCTATACGATATGTTGTGCTCTACCAGGACTACTCAGCGATTTACTCTAAAGAACGCCACTGGTTCACAAGGAATACAATCTCTCAAAGTAAGCAGGCACGTGCATATGCCAAATATGTAACACAAACTGACTAGGACATTATAAAATAGATACAGTTCCTCATCACCTAGGCATTAATGAACATTACAATAAGAACAAACCAAGAAATAGGTGACCGAGAGTCACAAAAGAGTATCTGCAAATCAGTTACATATCAAGCACCGCAATTATTAAGAATAGATAATATTAAATCCCTATTAGCAAGTATTACGCAGATAAGGAACCACTATTTACAAATACAGCAAAAAGCAAAAACCGAGAGAAAGTATACAATACAAACAGATAACTTGTGAGGGTCGCTTTAGTTATGTACAAAGGCAATGCAATTTAGTTAAAACATTCCGGTCGGATTAAATAACACTGAGGCAAAAATACAAGAATGAAAAGCGATGAATGGAAGTACAATGAACGCGCGTGCAATTCCTAATTTCACATTAACACTAAGGTGGTATTCAAAAATGTACAGCATGCAATTAATCACTATTTACAAATACAGCAAAAAGTAACCAGGCACTGAGAGAAAGCATACAATACAAACAGATAACTTGTGAGGGTCGTGCAGCTTTAGTTATATAAAAAGGCAATGCAATTTAGTTAAAACATTCCGTACGGATTGAATAACAGTGAATCAAAAATACACGAATGAAAAGCGTTGAATGGAAGTACAAAAAACGAGCGTGCAATCACCAATTTCACATTAACAATAATGTGGTATTCAAAAATGTAGAACATGCAGTTAATCAGAAGCATTTAAAAGAAGTTTACTTACTAAAAGTTACCCCATTTTTATAGTTCATCTTACAAAGTGGATCACAAGAACAGTTTGGCATGTGATTGTATTTAATATACAATTCGTACTACAAAACTTCTTATATTATTTAAAAATAAAAAACTACACACACTATAAAAAACAATACTAATTGTCAAAAGCAGGACAAAAGACAGCACCCCAGGTCTTTAATTTATTATCTCCTCGTACTCAACAGGCTACTGACCGTATTTTGAGACTTTCTATTAATAATAGACTAGACCTTTTCACTGTTAAGGACGATATCAAATCAATTCTTGGCAATAATAATAATCAGCAAGATAATTCTCTCGTTGATGAATGTAATTAATTTATGAATGTGTTACATGGGAAATTTGAAGCTATCCTTCATAATAAATTATCAAGCAATAAATATAGATCGACCGATAAAGGTCCATTTCTTGTACATGTGGAATCAAAGGACAAAAATATATATGTAACCTCAACCCAATCAGCTTGGGTAAACTTCTGTATAATTTTCCTAATTACTCTAACTTTCAGATTTCAAAAAACTGTAGAAAAGGCCTGAAAAGAGTTGGAATTTACTTTGATTTCCCGGATAGTGCTAACTTTTTTGTTGAAAATAACAACTTGGACAGAAATAAATACAGTGTTTACATTCCTTCAAGGATTATTTCAACAATGGGTGTGATTAGAGACATTGGACTTGACATCGATGAGGATGATATGGTTGAATATGGTATGGGTTCCAATCCCAGTTGTAAAATTTTGAGAATGCGTAGGTTGAACAGAAGGGTTAAGACAGATGAGGGTGTCTCATATGTTGCTACCACTACATGTGTTCTTACTTTTGAGGGTAATACCCTTCCTAACAACATAATTCTATTTAATACTTTAACATCTGTCTCAATGTACATTCAGCCAGTAATCCAATGTATGAAATGTCTCCGGTATGGTCATGTTAAAAATCCGTGTAGAGGTTCTTTCAGATGCTATAAGTGTGGTATCTTACACTTGGAAAGTGAGTCTTGTATTAATCCTGTTAATTGTGTCTACTGTAATGGAACTCGCTGTTCTAATGACATATCATGTGGTGAGTACTTACGTCAGAAGAGAATCAAGGAATGTATGGCTTTATACAATATTTCTTTTTTTGAAGTTGATAAAAACTCTAAAGGAGCTTTCCCATTGAATCCTACTGATTTCCCTAATTTGAACATTCCTTCCCAGAGTTCTCCTTCTTCTCCTATCCTTAATACTCAAACTCTTAAATCTTATTCTTCTATATTGAGATCAAATACTTCTCGTACAGCCAACACTAAAACTGCTTTGATGGATGTTATTGCAAATGGTCAGAAAAGAAAGGTTTTATACTCTAACCCAGGATTTGATAGGAAAGCACATGAAAACTGTCTTCTTCCTTACGAACCAACTTATGAAAATCTTAGCTTCCCTGACTTACAATTGAGCCCCAAATCCCCCACAGAGGACATTTCCCCCCCTAAAAAACTGGTTATCTCAGCGTCCATTACAGCGCAAATGATTCCCATAATAAGGTTCAAATTCTAATATAAAAAAGGTATGCAAAGATCTAATTTAATTGAGGATATTGATGAGTCTATGGGGGAGAAAGTCCTCCCTCCGTCAATTAATCTTTAATTTAATGATATTACAACATTCAAGCCAAATCACTATTCTTCAATGGATCTGTGAGGTCAAATTACAATAATTTAATAATTCTAATTAAAGATTTTGACCCGGATATTATTGCTCTATCCCAGACCTTTTTGAAATTTGAAAATGAATTCTCCTTGCGCGGTTATAGAATTTTACGTGAGGAAAGAGGTGATGGTTATGGTGGTATTGCAGTCGCCATAAAGTTCCATATTCCTTTCAGGGCCCTGACCATTAATTCTTCACTTCTTCCTGGTCAAACTTTGGGTGTGTCATTGGATGATAATATTTCGTTCATTCTGTGCTATTTTTCCCCTGATGTTTTTGTTCCTGCTTCGGTGTGGAATTCTTTTCAGCAATAATTGTCCTTAAGTCGCACGATTTGGCTTGGAGACTTTAACACCCAACACATCTCTTGGGGTTCAGGTATTTCTAATCCCAGAGGTTTGATTTTTCACGATTTTCTCCTTGATAGTGATTTAGTCCCTCTTAACCAGTCCTGTCCAACCAGATTAACGAATCCGGCTATTCATCGTAGTGCCCCTGATATCACTATTGCCACTGCTGACATTCCTGCAGGTGCTCCTGGTCGGTCCATTCTGATGCTGGGTTTAGCAATCTCTTCCCTATCATTGTTCGTATGAATGATAACTCTTTCAACTTTCAAAAACCTATACGCATGGGGTCACATAAATATAACTTGAAGAAAGCAGACTGGTCTCGTTATCAGACTAATCTAATTATTTCCTCCAGAAAAGATAGCATAGCCACGGCCGAGGATTTGATAGGGGTTATGATCGAAAGTGCTGATGATGCTATTCCACATTCAAAGCGCACTACCTCCAACAAATTCAAACAGTTCAATGGTGGAATGACTCTGTTGAAGAGCTGATCAGATCCAGAAGGGAAGCTTTTGCGAGGTTTGTTGGTCATCCATCGGTGGAGAATTGGGTTGAAGCTAACCATTTGAGAGCCTTAGCACATAATAAAATTAAACATCTTGAAAAGGAATCTTTTAGATCCTTCTGTCAGGATTGAAACTTCTCTAGCTCTCAGAAATCTTGGAGACAAATAAGAAAATTCTCTAGTAGATATAATCATACTATTGAGACATTAAATCTTGGGACTATCTTGGTTCATGGCAATGCGTTCGAGTGGGTGAATAAGAAGCCCCTTTCGTGAGTGAGTAGCATCACAAAACAACTCGAGTACTGACACTGCACAGCCAGTAGAGGTTGGATAGTGCTTCGCTGCCAGTCACGGTGTAGGTTCTCGGACTTAAGGAGAAACCTGAAGCTTGGTGGGTTCAACTCTTCGGAATGATTCTTATCAATGTGCGATGATAAGGCGCACACTTTCTGATTCCTAGGCAGATTTTCGAGACTGCTGAGTAGTCACCTGAAGAAAGAGCCATGCTCACATTCCAGTAACCTAACCGGTAGAATTCACGATCGCCTTGAAACACAAAATCGAAGTTGCCATTCGTGAGATTGAGCCTCAACCAATCGACAATGTACTGAAAATTTGGGTTGATTGGGTGGGGTAAAGCAGCCACTCGTGGCGTGCATTTGAATGATGCTGCTTTCTATTCGTAAATGTCAAGATTCAACCTTTCAAATAAACTCATAAATTTGAGAAAATATTCGTTGGTTTTTAATTTATGGTCGATCAAAAGTGCAAATTTTAAATGGCCCACTCCTTACATCCACAAGATATTTCTGAGTGGAGCGGCCCCTCCTATTCCCGACAACCTTTTCTGTAGCATTTTGCGTGCATCCAATTTCCAGAGAAATTTTGGTTACTATCAAAAGGTCTCTACTCCTCTTGAGTTTACTCTTGATGAACTTGCCCTGGTCCTCAAGTCCACCTGAAATTCCGCCCCTGGTCTGGATGGTCTGGGATACCCTCTATATGTCAACCTTCCCATGTCATACAGATGTTAATTTATAATGATATTCTGAAAACAGGTATAACCCCTACAGTGCTCAAAAAGGCAAACATCATTCCCATTTTAAAGCCAGGCAAACCCCCTCTGATCTTGGGAAGATTTCTTTAGCTCCTTGTATCACTAAAATTTTTGAAAAAATGATCAAGATCAGAATCGAACAGCTAATTGAAATGAAGTTGGGAAATAACAATATATTTGGTTTTCGAAGGGGTAGATCTGTTTATAATGCCACCAGACTGGTCACCTCCCACGTTTATAGGGCTTTTAGTATGAGTAACTATGCTATGGCTGCTTTTCTCGACATCAAATCTGCGTATGACCATGTTTTGATGGATGTCCTTAGAGGTGACATGGAGGCGTGTTCTATTCCACCCTGCATTGTCAGAGCCATATGTGAACTGCTTGGTAGTAAAGAACTTTACATCCAGAGCTCGGTCTCTGGTGATCTTTTGGGCTTCCATAAGTCTTATGGGGGCTTACCTTAGGGTTCGGTACTTAGTCTGATTCTTTTCAACTTGTATATTTACTTGCCAGGTTATTTGTTCCCTCCTCAAATCATTTGTATTCAGTTTGCAGATCATTTGGTAATTCTGATAGTTGGTAAAGACCTGAATAAAATGAGGATATCTCTTAATGTGGCCCTCGGTAATCTTGCTGAATGGTTTAAGAAACGTACCCTCCATGTATCGGCTGAGCATGTGATTTTTGCCAGGCGTAGGATACTGGAGCATCCTGCCCCTCTGGTACTTGACAATGTCCAGGTTCCCTGGAAGTCTACGGTTAAATATTTGGAAGTGATTTTGGACTCTAAACTCAAGTGGAAACCACAGGTTGATTCGGCTTATTCAAGGGCGGCTCAGTCTCTGAATATTATAAGATCTGTTTCTTGCATATATTGGGGTTCTCATCCTGATAACCTTTTGCTGTTGTATAAGGCCCTAGTTCGACCCCACTTGGACTATGCTTCCCTGTTATTCGGTAGGTGTGCCAGAGCCACACTTTCTAGGTTGGATCGTGTCCAGTATGCATCTCTCAGAGTGGTCCTAGGAATGATGCGTTCAACTCCGACCAACATTGCTTTCGGAGGGTGCGGAAATGCCGCTCTACATCAGAAGGAAATGGCTTGTATTTAAGTACAACTCAAGGGCTCTTAGATTTATAAGTCATCCCACTGTAGAACTTCTAAGGAATACAGAGCCTTGATGATTTGTGGTTTAAGGGCTTGGTTCCATCATATATTGAGGCATACAGGTGTCTTTCTGGTAGGCGATCCTTTATTTGGAGGGCTGATACGCTTTCATTTTTTTGATCTGTCTATCTCTGTTATGACGAACTTTATTCCGGTTTTCTCCTCTGGTCTTCCAGAGCCTCCCCCCTGTCTCTGTACCTTGCCGTGGTGGGGGAGCTTGTCATAACGAGTATCCTAGTTTCATTTATGAAATGGAGGATATGGTTATGACGTCTAAAGCAGATGACTTGCAATCCAAACTTCCTTACTTTCTTTCTTTCTTGCATAATACCATTCCATCAAGTTGTCCCAATTCCACCTTTTCCTGCCGCAGGGCTTGGAATCGTACGGGAAAGCTGGCTCTGATTGACGACCAGAATCTGCGACCCTGCGATCGATTACAGTTTTGGCGAAGGCGATCCCCGCTGGTTCTCAGAGCGGGTTTCCAACCTTCGTCCTCTTAGCCGCTGAAGGATCTTAAATGGTTGCTGAATGAAAAAGGGAGACTACGACGTTTCGAATAAGCTGGGGGGTTTGGGAAATTCGCTCTGCTCGCCCCCAAATTTGGCTCCATTTTTAGTTCCTGAAGTTCCCGCTGCGGTGTCCTGATTGGTCCGTTGGAGGACAAAGGGAGACTACGACGTTTTGAACAAGTTGGGTGGCTTGGGATATTCGTTGCGCTCGCCTCTAACTTCGGCTCCATTCGTGGATCCTTAAGCTTATCGTATCCGCTGCGGGTTCGGAAGTGGTCCGTTAGAGGGAAAGGGAGACTACGACGTTTCGACGAGGTTTGAGGGTCCTTTAGGATACGCTCTACTCTCCCCCAACTCTGGCACCCTTTTGATCCTAAGGCCCAATCCTATGATGCCTCGCTTTTGGCAGCAAACAGCAACAGCGATCCTGTGGTGCGGGGGGTTCATGCTGACAAGCTGTTATTTGTGTTGATTCGTTGCTTCAGTCTTTCATATCCATAGAGACACTCTGCTCAAATGACTGAGTGTTGGGATCGGTACGGTGATCTTCTTTTTGAGTGGGGGAGGTAACTTGTGGGGGTCCCTCACCTAGTTGTGCTGGCGCAAAGTGCTCTATAAAACTTCCTTCAAAAATTCCTTTCTTTCTCTTTCAGCTTATCGGGAGTCTGCTGGAGCGCAAAACTTGAGCAGAAACCCGGGACAACGGTGATGACAATGGTACTTTAGTTTTTTGATTTGAAATGTGTTCAGCTAATTATATTGGTGTAGACATGGAATGATAAATTCAAAAAATTCAAATTGGAACCATAACATTGGTTTAGTTCAACATTTTACTCATTAACTGTGCAAAGTTACAGGAATATTTATATTTAGTACTTACGATTTCTTATTTTCAGCAAAATGAAGCATGTTAGCGTTAAGTCGCGTGTAGTCATTGTAACTGGACCCAGAGGAGTGCAAGAGGTCTTTCAAACATCAAACTTTAGATATCCGTATGGTTAATCCTAGTTTATTGAATGTGGACAAATAGTTTGGAAAAAAGATGGAATT
The DNA here is from genome assembly GCA_034642435.1 of Megalocaria dilatata. Lineage (NCBI taxonomy): Eukaryota > Metazoa > Arthropoda > Insecta > Coleoptera > Coccinellidae > Megalocaria > Megalocaria dilatata. The sequence goes on from CM067858.1 coordinate 29,823,333, forward strand.
AGCAAGTGTCCGTACTGTGTGTACCCATGTTCAGAATATGTAGAAGGGCGTAACTAAGGGTTACCAATATAAAATGCGTGCGGTCTATGCCCATTTCCCTATTCACTGTATCACAGAAGAAGACAACAGTGTTATTGAAATTAGGAATTTCTTAGGGGAAAATACATTTGTAGGTAAGCTAATCGTCAATTTTTGTAACTTATTTATAAGACTGTGCTCGAAATAGTTTTATATAATTTGAAATCATTATTTTCCTGTGCAAAATTATTACTAACTTTTCATACTTATCCCTTTTTTATTTTAGGGTAAACATGGCACTAACTGCCACTGTAAATAATTCCCAAAAGCAAAAAGATGAACTCATCCTTGAAAGAAATTCAGTAGGAGCGGTATCAAGATCTGCTGCTCTCATCCAACAAGTACATCTGTTAAAAACAAGGATATCCGTAAATTCTTAGATGGTCTATATGTGTCAAAAAAGACCACAATTGTACAGGATGAATAAAATTTCATATTAATTGATTACTAATATTTTGAATTTTCATATTTATTGACCTGAATTAAATATTTTTCATTTCCGTATTCATGTGATAAATGAAAAAACACGGATCCTTTCAAGTAGAAAAAATTTTAAAACATAACTATTATCACTTATTAGATGGAATAGTATGTTAATTTTCAAAATTGAATGAACAAAAAATAACTTAATTTTCTATCACTTTTACATTATTGGGGATACAGTGTCCTGTAGTTTTCATTACATTTTCAAAATTGTATAAAATAAGTTGTAATTTGAATATATTTCTGGAAGGCTTAAGTTTATGTTTCGAAAAGCGGGGTTTACCACAGGTCCAATAGATTTACTGCGGAATTGTGATTATTTTTGTAAACCTCTATTGATTCCAGAATGTCTAGTCTCTTGCCTTTCACTTCCAGATGTTTTATTTTAAAATTATCTAATTCTGAGAAAACATGACTGTCTAGAAATTTGTTTTAGGAGAATTGGTTATCTTTTCGTTGCTTCATATTTTTTAATCTGCTTAGTAAAAGTTCCCCCTATTTGTCCTACATCTATGCAAACCACACTCCTGATAACTTAATTTATAAACTCCTGAATTATTAGTTGTCAATAGGTTGGAAATTTAATATGGGGGTGTGGAAGCTATTTTCATGTTTTACAAAGTTTTGTTATTGTTTTTGGTTTTGGATGAGGGGTTTATTTGTTTTTGAATGAGTTATTTCTTCTTGGTTATGAGAGTTTATAATTTTTGTTTCAAAACGATTATTTTGTATTGTATTTGTATTTTGTCCTTGTTCAACACATTGTAATTTAAAGGAATGATAAATGCTCTATGTATTATCGATCCATAGGCAGTGAGTTTATTAAATTTCTGTTGGGTTGAAAAGTTGGGGATTGTTGTATCTTTTCTGGATTTTCTAAATATATCAAAGGAATTTCTCATTATTATTCCTAATTATAGCTTTTTCCGGATAATTTATTTCATTATCAAATTTTATTTCCATGAGTCAATTTGACGTCATGTTTTAAGCCATTAAGATATTTCAGTGTATTTTCTAGTTTTGAATAAGGTCTACAGAAGCAAACTGATTGTCTATTTTTTGAAATTACAGTTTTAGATCCATGTTTTACATGAGCTTGCAGACTTCCAGCTTTAGACCCCCGTCCTTTTTTGATAAAATCTAATAGTCAATTATATAAATTACACCTAATTATAAAAAAATTGAATATACATTCTTACCCACTCTCTGCCCATATGGTACTTTTAATCTATAAAGTTTTTTTTTTCTACAATGGATCCTATCTTTTTATTGTGAAATCCGCAGTTATTCCTTTCGAAAATATTCTCCTTTTACCCAGAATTTTCATGATTATACTGAAGCCAATTTCTGGTTATTATCTTCTATTACTTGAATAGTAATTGTATTCAACTAACCTACCCATCGGATAAGATTGATCAATATTTCACTTGAATTCTTGATTCATTCATGCAAACTTTGTTTCTAGTTGTTTGAAAGCAGTAAAATTCATTTAATTATTATATATAGACAGTACAATGTAATACCTGAAGAAGCCACATCGTGGTGAAACAATTGTTGTAGTAGTACAAATATTTTTGTTGAAATAAATTACTGTCTCATATACATTTTTTTGATTTAATTATTTATGTTTTGAGTATGATAAATCTTTAGCTGCAAGTCGATAATGCAAGTCATAAAGTATACAGAATGTCCCATAAGCTCAACGACAAACTTCTAATATGTCCTAAACTTTTTTTTCTATGAACATAGATCTGATTCGTTTTTGTTTAGATGATGCAAGCATTTGAAAAAACATATTTTCATGTTTAATTTAAAAGTAGGCTGACAAACAAAAAACTAATTGTGTTATTTAAATTATTCATTTGACAGTTGGCGTACGTTCAACAATGCAGACTTTCTCACTCAGGAGTATGCAAATATTGTTTTTGTACATGGATATTCTAATGGAAACTGTTTGGTGTGTAGTTGTCAGTCTTCATTTATCACTGAATATTATATGGCGCGTCTTAAACAGAGAAATGTTTCATCTATTTTATAGACAAAATATACAAGCTCTACCTACTAGAGATAACCCACAATGGTTAAAATGTTGTCAGTTGTTACTTTAACAACATGCACAAAATAAGAGATTAATTTCACTTGTCATATGGTTTGAAGAGGTTTATTTTACTAGGGACAATATAAACAACAATCATAAAGCGCATGTGAGGGCATTGCAAAATCCACATGTCATTATACTAAGACGATTTCAACAACGTTTAAGTGCCAAATTTTGGGATGGGATTTTTAACAAAGATTTGATGCCAGTATATGTTGTAAATCATCGTTTGAATGCAGATTTGTATAGACATTTTTTGGAACATCAACTTTTTGAGATGTGGTATCAGCACGATGATGCAGTACCACAGACAAGTAGTTCCTTGGTTAAAATAACATTTTCTAAATAAATGGATAAGTCAAGGGAAATCAAAGCATGGCTACCTCTTTCACTGGACCTTAATTCTTTAGATTTTCATTTGTCGGGACGAATGAAATAGTTTGTCTACCATGCTAAAATCACCTTTTATCAACAATTACTCGTTAGAATTTGAGCTTACCATATAAGAAAATTTCCAAATCTCGACCGAGTAACTGCACCTTTAATCGGTCGATGTGAGGCTTGAATTCAAGCTTAAGGTGGACATTTCGAACAATTTCTATATTCTTAGGAATTGTTTTTTATATTCATCACTATTTTCATCGTTAATTGTTGAAGAAGATTGATACAATATTCAATATAACAATATAAGTTTGAACATTGTGCTGTCTTTAACAGGAAAATATATTTTTTCATATGCTTACCTCTTCAAAACGAATCAGACCTATGTTCATAGGAAAATAAATTTAGAGTAGGCAGAGTTATCATCTGCTCGAGTTTGTCATAGAGCTTATAGAACATCTTCGATTTTCTTGTTTTTTTATTCATATAATTAGTCTAATTCTTGTCAAGTTTCTATTAACTGGAGAAATTTAGAGTATATATTGCTATTCATTAGAAGGATATTATTCGGTATAAAGGATCTAGACACCAAATGATTTGGTTTCATAATAAAATCTACATGTAAAATAAATAATAGAAAGGAAAACATACAAAATTGTCTGCAAAGATCATAAGTATTTTATTGATTTAATAAATTAAGAATGCTATAGATAAATAGCTACATTGTGTTTCATAACATATTAATTTACATTTTATATTATATTGAATTCATTCGAAATATCTACGAGTTGAAAATTAGCTTGCTACATTAGATTAGAAGTGATTAAAATTTGTATATCCTTTCATAAAATTCTGCCTAAAAATTCCTCATTGTTCGTATCTTTTCAATAGCGTAGACAATATACTCGTATATCTAAAAGATATTCGAAAATTTCTAAAAAATGTGATTACCGATCAGTACATAGTACATACCTTCAGTGGCCTTCAGGGTTTGAATAAGTTAAATAACAAAAATATAACAGTCAGTCTTTTACGATATTAATCCAAACAATTCCGCAAGTTGGCCACAAACTATCTTAGTCCAGACAAAGTTATCACATTCTAACTGATTATCTTTCAAGTAGTTAGGACACCCTGTAATATCCAGCTTTGTTCTTCAAAATTTATGATTTTATCGAGGGTTTATGAATTTTTCAAACATCTTTGGCTTGGTTTGAAAAACTTCAACATCGGGATTAGGTACATAAGGCTGATCAGCCATCAACTGATTAACCCAAATATCTCGACTCAGATCGTTCTCTTTACCAACAACAGGTTGGACGAACTCCGAGTCTGGATTTATGGGATAATTTCTCTTGGCTAGCAGATAATTAACGTTGATGTCGTTACTGAGATCGTATGGCCTGATAGGTTGAGCTACAGGCCCGTCGATTCTGTTATCTTCATCGAAATCTTCCAGGTTCCTCCATGCATTGCGAATAGGAGCTATTTTACTAGGAAGGGTGTAATCAATGTCGTCAAGAGGTTCAAGGTTTCCATAGCGAGCCTGAATGGAAAAGTGCAAGAAGATGAAAAGGTGCAGAATGAAAACATATACACAAAAGAAACAAATAACAAATAACCAACACCATCAATATATTAAGAAAGTTTTTAATTTATTTTAGTTCATCCTAAAAAAGATTTCATGTGAATTAGTTATCTTATTATTATTTTCAGATGTTTCAATTAAAATTGGATGTAATAGTAAAATACCATCACCATTTCAAGAAGCTCAAAAACTTTTGAGTGGGAGGATTGAGTCTCCTTATCTGTTTTCTTTTGCGGTGAGGAAAACATGTACTTTCAATCTGCCAACACTTCGGACTGGCACACGTCTATCGAATATGCAAGAATGCTGATGTATTGGAAATTTTTCTCAATAAGATAAATTATTATTATTTCATAATACACCCCCCCTAGGAACTCAGAAACGAAAAATTCTCGAAGATTTAAAAAAAACAGGTCAACTTCTGTTTTGAGGGGGATGAATTTACATCATGAGTTCGTTCCGAAAAAACCATCCCCCATGAAGCTGACATCAACTCCCAATATTTTTTGAATAGGGAAAAGATATCCAGTGTTGGTTAGTTTGAAAGAAACTAAAAAACCATCACTTCTTTCCCTTTATTGCATCACTGGATGATGATGTTAGAGTTTTTTATTGTGAGCGCCCCCTCCCCCCCCCTAAGAAAATCCTGCCTAGATGCCTGATTGAACAATACATACGTTAGTTCTTTAAATAGTTTACATTTTTTTCTGGATGTACCCTATCATTACTCACAGATCTGGTGTATTTGAATGTATTGGGTTTCTGTTTGACTTACCCATTTGATAATGTTCAACATCAAATAGCTCAAAAAAAATCACCGAATTTGAAAATGTCAACTAGGATGTTTCGACAACAAAAAAATCTTTTTAACTAAACTACATCCGCCATCGCTCAAAAATTGAGGGTTGTTGCCACCCTCAGGTGTTTTTTCGGAACAATGTCCTCATAGGAATTCTTCCTCCCTAATACAGAACTTGATAATTATTTTTGGATTCTTCAAAACTCTTAGGTTCTTGAGTTTGGGCGGTTCAACATCACCTTTTGACAGTAAGTTCAATATTACATTATTTCGTGAATAATGAACCGATTTTGAAAATTTTAACTGAGTTGTGCACAGAATATAAATAACTTTCAAACTAACCAACACTCAACATCTCTTCCCTATTCAAAAAATGTTGAGGCTTGATGCCACTTTCATGGGGATGGTTTTTTCGGAACAAACTTATGATGGAAATTCGTCCCCTTCAAAACAGAAGTTAACTCGTTTTATTCAAATTTTCGTTGGGACACTCTTTATATGTATTTTCAATGCAATCGATTAAACTGAAAACAAAACTTAATTTCTTTACTTTTAAAGAATATTTAATTCTTCTGTGGCATTTCTAGAGAATATGATCGAAGTTAAAATTATGTTTTTTTCTCAAGAAATTTTCATGATGAGAATTGGATCTACCATTGGAAGAACTGAAAAATATTGTGAAATCTCCCAGAGAAGGAAAACAGAGTGTACATGTGCTATCAAACAAGAAGTCAGAAGTTTAACTATACCATATTTTATTCTGCTGTTAAAGAATATACTTTGTATGGTTTCAATTAAGTTTATGTATAAGGCTGTTCGGGGATTTAATTGTATTTTTTTGAACCCAACTTCACACTTAAACCGCATAATCATTATATGTTTTGAGAGCTGATATAGCAAGGCTTGTGTGTGAAAAAGTTCAACTAATTCTATGCAGCAGTTTTTGGTTGGTATCTTTTTAAATATGGAGAGCAATAAGCAGGATTTTCGTCATATTTTACTTTTTTACTATAGAAAATGTAAAAATGCTGTTCAAGCCAGAAAGAAATTGATCGATGTGTATGGAGAAGATTAGTAGACAGTACGCCAATGATGAACTGGTTTGCAAATTATCGGCATTTTTTATGTCGAAGATGCACCAAGTTTCGGGAGGCCGGTTGAAGCCGATTCGTCCTCACCGGGCTTAAGTAGGGCAGAGTAAAGCGTTCAACGACCGTTCCGACGTGGAACACATGGTCACTGGCGTCACGCCTATCTGAAGAGTTCTGGTGCGCATGCTCGGAACGAAATGCCGCCTCCCAACTTAAGAGGTAGAAGCTCCCTCATAAGAACCGCATTTCCTGGAGAGCTTCAATACAATTCATATTAGTCATATTATGCTGCTCCACCACGAGAAAGGATGGAAGACAGTACAGTCATTTCATGATCTCAATGAATTTTTGGCAAAGGAACAATTAACGAAAGACAGTATCCGATGGGTTTGTATGTTTCAAAGCAGGTAATACGAGCTTGGAGTACAATCCAGGAAGAGGTCGACTATCGGATTTAGACAACAAGGCCCTACTAGCTGCCGTGGAAGAAGACCTGCTAACAACCTGCTGCAATATTAAAACATTAATTGCTTCTAAGAACAGCACCAGTGCGCCAGTGGAATCGATTGTCTGCCAAGCAAATAGAAAGCCCTAATTGAAGAAGATGGCGAATACGCTTCCAGAATAAGCAACTAAACATATTTCCGTTAAATTTCTATATTTATTTTAATCTTCAATAAATTTTCAAAAAAAGGCGTTCATTGGAACATATATTGATATGTTTTATTTTCAACTAAATGCTTGATTATTGGTATGTCAAAAAAGTGTATAGAAAAATAATGAATCTATTTCCATCAAAACAGAAACAACCTTTTTTTTAAATTAGCACAAACGTCCCCCAAATATACGGTATTAACACGTAATAATAGTATTAACAATATTGCCGGACATCTTAAAAATTTTTCATGCTTCTTGTCCAATAACTTATCATTTAATAATTGTCTGCTATTGCGCTATTACGTAGTACAACATTAAGTCAAAGACACATTGCAAATCTGTGTGGGGTATCTCAATCGACAGTTTGACGCTTCAGCCTAAAACTGTAAGCAAGCCCCGTTGATGCTGCTTGAAAGGTTTGCTGTGGTAAAAAACGTTCAATAACTCCGGGACAGAGAATTTTAAAGAATCTGGTTCTGAAATATAGAAGCATTGTGAAATTTAAAAACAAATTTTAAGGGGCACACTGTTCTGTATCTGTATGCCGTGTAGTTCAAATATCAAAGACCAATTAAAATGCTAAAATTGATATCAACCATGATCGCGGTTGAACTGGGCCAATTTGCGCAAAAAATTTGACTGTCAGACAGAAAAGTGACTGAAAATTTTTTTCTGATAGATTACGATGTTTATCGAACATTCTTAGGTTTTATTTAGTGACAGGATAATATATCACAATCATAGTATATTATATGGTGGTGCGAATGCCAAGTCATTGTATAAAGATGTCTAATATTTATATGGTCAGTATAAATATTGGTAGATAACTAATTATATCAATTTCTGACAGGGTTGTCTGAAAGCTTTCATAAATATTAACTAAGATAACTTACTTAGTTTTATATGAGATCGAACAAATTTTTGCGGTGAAAGACTGCTTTGTGAAACTTGGCAGTTTTTCACATTTTGTTTTTGATTGGATGTAAGTTTATTATTAGGAGTACAAATAAGTTTCCGCCGTTTTTTAACACGAATTAAATATTTATTATAGAAGAACGGTAATATAAATTTATTTAAAATATTGCCCATCACTTGCAACCACTTTTTCCCATCTCTCAGGCAGCATTCGAATCCCACGTCTGAAGAACTCCTTGTCTTTTGAGGCTATCCACGAATCAACCCAATTTTTGGTATCCTTATAAGATGTGAACCGCTTTGCGTCAGAGCATGTGCCATGGACCGGAACAGGTGATAATCGGACGGTGCAATGTCTGGTGAATACGGCGGGTGGTGTAACACTTCCCAATCAAGTGTTTCCAAGTACTTTTTCACGGGAGCCGCAACATGTGGACGAGCATTGTCATGCAGAAGAATAATTTTTTCGTGTCTAGAATAGTATTGAGGGCGTTTTTCCTTCAGAGCTCGGCTCAATCTCATCAATTGTGTTCGATAGAGGGCTCCAGTAATTGTTTCGCTCGTATTAAGCAACTCATAATACACTACACCTAGCTGATCCCACCAAATACACAGCATAAGTTTTTTTCCGTGAATATTCGATTTTGCTGTTGATGTTGACGCGTGGCCAGGTAATCCCCATGATTTTCTTCTTTTTGGATTGTCATAATGTATCCACTTCTCATCACCAGTTAGGATACGATGTAAAAAACCCTTTTTTATGTCTAGCTAGCAGCATTTCACTTAAGCATAATCGGCGTTCAATATCTCTCGGCTTTAATTCGTATGGACCCCAATTTCCTTGTTTATGAATCATTCCTAATGATTTTAAACGATGTGAGACTGCTTGTTGAGTGACTCCTAATGTTAGAGCAAGTTCTTTTTGTGTTTGAGATGAATCTTCCTCCAATAATTCCTCAAATTCTGCATCCTCGTAAATTTTTGGCCTTCCACTGCGATCTTAATCTTCTACGTCGAAATCACCGTTTTTAAACTTTTGAAACCACTCTCGACACGTTCTCTCACTCAAAGCACCCTCATCATATGCTTCTACGAGCAATTGATGCGCCTCAGCAGCAGATTTCTTTAAATTAAAGAAGTAAACTAATATTTCCCGCAAATGACGCTTACTTGGCTCAAATTTTGACATTTTCAACTTATAAAAATTATATTTTACCAATATAAAATCAATGATATTAATAGGTTATGTTGTTCTTGAATGTCCAAACTATTTTTTAAGCCGGTTATCATCTGCGAAAGCTAACCGAAACTCCGTGCCGCGCCATCTACAATAAAACGGCGGAAACTTATTTGTACTCCTAATAAATATCCACCTTACTTTAAATTACCGAAAACATCATAACTCAGTAATAAAATAAAACGCTTTACGATGTGTCAAAATTTTGAATACTTTATATTCAAAAAAAGTGAAAGTATTTTTGTCGATATCACAAAATGGTTGAATCTTATCAAATAAATGTATATTTTGAGGTCATAAATCTTATCAAATGAGAACGAATCCTTCAAAGACTGTGAAAATAGAACAAAATTCCCGGTATGGTGAAGGTTATGGATAAATATATGATTACCTTATAACAGTCTTCTGATCATTAAATCAAAGAGCGCTGATTGAATTCCAAATGATTTTGAAACTGACGAAATATAAAAGTAGTTAATTGAAGAATTAAAATACCGAAAGCACCTAACCTTTTATCCTTATGAAGAAGGGAACATCCTTCTCTTCAAGATTATGTTAAAAGAAGGAATTAAGTAACTTTGAATGGATGAGTAGATATGAAACATGAATAATATTACATTATAAGTAACAAAAAAAAAAAAAAACTGTAAATCCTTTTTGTGAGAACACTAGATATTAATAGTGAAAGATAGTTAGCTACTATGAAATTAAAGAAAAGAATTGGTTGCATTAGTAAAATCATGTTTTATAATAGCATCAGATAAAGAAAAATGAATGAATTCATGCCGTGTATACCATGCAATCTTAGGAGAACGACTCCAAAAATTAAACTAATCATTGTTAATCTTTATGTTTTATTGAAAATATACATAATTCCAGTCTAATATTGCCAGCAAATTAATCAAAAAATTGTTAGGGAAGACTGCCAAGTAATATCTATTGTCATTTAAGAATATATTCTATTCTGTTTTTATATAGCTATATGTATATGTAGTTCTAAGTTGCATGAACACCTTATCTGCAGTCTAAACCAGACATGCCCCTTATCAAAAATAGGAAAATTACTTCCTCAAATACATAGTTTCGCGCTACGATAAGAAAAATTGATTAAATTTATCGGTGAATTAAACTATTTATACCTTTTTGTTACAAATTTCAATAATTGTTTCTATCAGTTTGGTCTGCAGAAGGTGTTCATTTGTTCATATTAACAATAATTATCTTTCATGCGATTATTTTTTATCAAGCTTGTTGTAACTTTTCTGGTGCATTATTTTGTTTACCAACCTCTGATCCTGCCTGCTTGGAGATTTCGTTTTCTTGGCTATTTTCCAGTGGCTCGACGTCCCTAGGGATGGCTTTGGTTGTGAATTCTGGCTCGCCGTCGGATTTTTCCGGTTTAACTTCGATAACGCGAACTTTGAAGAAAGCGCCTCCGTTTGCGTTTTCATTGCTGTATCTGGTCTCGTTTATCACCACTTTGTGACCATCGATCACCTGCAATCATTATTTGGTTCTGTAGGTATCATTAAATGAAGAGGAAAAACAGGCGGGCATATTTGTGATTCGTTAAAGACGAAGAGATACGAAATTGATTTAATACGAAGAGTGCAATGCAATAATTAAAGGAACTACAAAAGCACTCATTATTACTAAGTGTTAAAGATATTAGTACACCTCTATTATTTCTTGAGTTGATTGAGGTACCAATAACTCTCCATTAAGTTACGGCTTTAAGGAGGTTATGCTTTCATCTCATATAAAGTTTTTCAATAAGGGGGGATGATGAAATGAAAAAAACAAACTGTGGCGTAAGGACACAGTAAGAAAGCATAGCCAAAACACAACTGAACTCTTAACTCGCACAAGCTATACAAATCTCCTAACGCATCTCCATAGGGGCCACAAGAAATTGGTTATCATCGTTGTCCATCACTTGCCATTGATGGTGATGACCTCAATAAGGTCTTTTAAAAAAACTACGAACCAAAGACGCTGCCGGCCCAAAATCCGCACCATTGGCTTCGTCCCACATGCGTCCCCATTCATTCAAAAGTACGCCTCGTCAGAAAACATGATTTTTCGGCCAAATTTGCGGTCCCCTTCCAAACGTTCTAAAGCACAGTCAGCGAAGACGGCGTTGTTTATGGTCATTATTTTTGAACTCCTGGGTCAGTTAGAGCTTGTACGGGTGCAGGACCAAGTACCGACGAAATATTCGCCAACTTGAAGTCTGCGAAAGGACGAGTTCTTGTGCACGGAGAGGAATTGACTGCTTCTGGTTCTGTTAGAGTCTCTTTTTATACTGACCATTGTGTCGAACTAAACTTTTAAGACAAAATCTCTAAAGAAAGATAATTGAAGTGAGATCAGTATATAAAAGGATCTACTTGGATAACAGCTTCAATGTGGTTCTACATTAACCTTTACGGCTATCATATATTTTAATAGGAAATATAAAATTTGATACGGTAGATTATTGCCATATCCAACTGAGTGTTTGAACTTCCAATAGCACCTTAAAAGATGTCTAGATGTCAAGATGGTATTCGAACTACTATTACTAAGACTTCATTGGCATAACCGAAAACTAATTTTATATGACAATATAGTAATATATGCCCACTAGTCAAGTATTCTGTATCATTTGAAATCTATGATCATGTTCGTCCCTTGGAATTTTGAAGAAACAAAATCTCTAGTGGAACCCATCAGCAGATTTTCCAGATTCACAGACTACATGTTCCAATTTAGGTGAAAAACCCACCCTGCAAATTTCGAGTTAAGATTAATTCCAAAGTTATCCGCTGAAGACGATTGAATTCAACCAGGAATTCTTTATCTTAAGGTCCAATTAATATTACTTTCGGTTTAAAATTCGAAAAATTAATTCTTAACGCCTCAGCAGGAACGTGCAAAAAGGATGAACCTATAGAGAACTCGTTCAAAAAACTGAAAATATGAAGACTTCTCAAGATGGATTTTTTTGTTTGGATATAGACGTTATTTTCCACAATTACTGAGTATCTTATGAATATGGCTTCAAAAAATATGCTACTCAAAAGCAGACGAATCGCCAAGTAGTTAGTTTCGATGGTTTATCGACTCTGTGAATTTACTAACGAATTTGACCACAAGTTTTCCTTTTTTTGGCATAACTTGGTCATTTGACCATTTTTGAATCTAAATTTCCAAAATGCCAAAAATTCGCGCTCTAGTATGAGATCAGCTTTTTGAGGAGACTTTACTGTAAAAGATTTTCATTTGATTTGTTACTCTTATAAGATCTATAAGGACTTGTTTCAAAAATGTTTTAATCAACGTAATATGGATCTCAGATTGAATTTTCTCATTTATTTTTCAGTCAATCCGATGCTGATTTTTTGCATTATTAAGGAATATGGATGGTATTTGCATCCATAAATCCATAAATTTTCCATAATTGGATTTTCCGTTCGTTATTTTATCAATTATCTATTTATTTTTAGCTCAGTCTAAAGTACACTATGAGAAAACATGATGGCTCAAAAAAACTACGATTTGCTAAGAAGATGAAACCGCAGTTAGTACCAGCTCGTACCACAAGACGGACAAAATAAACAAATAGATATTGATCTCAACGTTACCTTGGTGACAGAGGTGGTATTTCCTTTGCCTAAATCTAGGTCCGGTATGGCTGGTAGGCCAAAACCAGATAAATCTTCGACATCCGTGATGGTACCATTAGTTGTTCCGAAGCGGTTAAAGAGTGCATTCATTTGTTCACGCATTCTTCTCATCACACCTGTGAAAAAATTGAGCTTCGTGAAAAAATGTTGTTTTTTTTCTGAAATTACACATATGTTGTTCGAAAATAAAAAAAATATTTTATTCAAAGTAATTTTCATTGCTGTTTATACATTTTTGCCACCTCTCCGGCCGTTTATGAATAACACTCTAAAAAAATAATTCGTTTGAAGGAGTTTCAGTTACCGAGCCATTTTCGTACATTTTCATTCGAATTGGAGCATGGTTCAGTGAGGTCCAAGTCTGCAGAATAAGCCGCATGCATGCTTTAGTATTTCCTATCTGAACGCCTCGATCGTTTCCCTGACTTATCTTAATTTTTGTGATGAGGCATTATCATGGAGCAAAATCATTTTATATTGCCTTTTTCCATATTCTGGTTGTTTTTCACGTAATGCTCGATTTAAATATATCATTTGCTGTTGGTAACGATCAACGTTAAAGTTTTCACAGAGTTTCAGCAGATCGTAATAGATTACATGCTTTTGATCTAACCAAACAGAGTAATTCAACGAAAATATTTGACAAAAATTGCTTTGCACTATCAGTAATAAACTTTATTTTTGAATACAAAGATTTTCACATAATTTTTTCAACAAGCCTATTTGATATTTCACCCTGTATAGCAATAAAATACCAATTCTTATCTCCTGCAACTATTCAGACATAAGATAATTTTACACTATTTCCCATTAACAATTTAAATATCGATTTGATTTTGATCTATCTCATGTATGTTTTCTTATCAAAAATAATGAATTTGGGACTGCTAACGGAGAATCTATTGACCACTACACGAAAAAGAAATACTCACATGGGTGTGACAAAAAAACAAGAAAAAATTAATGAAGCCATAATGCACCTTTAATATCTAAAAATTGTTGCATATCATTCATGACATCTACAATGTTAAAGGCAAGTTATAATAATAATCCTTTGTCTAAGTAGTTATAGGATGTACAAATTAGTATATCATTGGTAAACGGGGTGAAATATCAATATTTACGTAGCTGGTTGAAAAAATGAAAAAAAAAATCTTTTTATTCAACAATAAAACTTATTGATTATCCTTTATGATGGTGCCAAAAAAGTTTCTGTTATTTGTTTGTGGAATTACTTTTTTACTCTCATAAAGGTAGAGAAAATATTCAGAATTTAATTAACCAAGACACGAAATATCCAAAATTATCCCATTCCAGTTAAAATTTTTTCAATTTCAGAAATGGTAAAAAAAAATGGTCGAAAAGGGGGATATAACTGCAAATTTTGAAATCTGTCACTTGATTGGCTCAAGATTTATTGACATTTGGAATTTCACTCAATATCCGAAACCAAACAAAATCTCTCGATACGAGTTCGATCTTTTATTGCACAAATCATGACTTCAGTTTATTATTTTCGTTCGTCGCATTCCTATCTAGATATCCTGTATAAATATAAGACCTGGATGGAAAATATCATCTAAAATATCTTTTAAGTAGCTATTCTACTATAACATAAAATGAACTATTTTTTTAAATTAAACGAGTCGGTGGTCTTGAATATAATTACTTTGTTAAAAAATAGAATAAAAAATTTATAAATGACATTAATGTCCATCAAAGTTGTTGAATACCGCAATTTTCAAATGAACCTTGACATTATTATTAATTTATGATATTTATTTATGACCACGTTGAAGCTTCTCAAAAAACATATTTCTTTAATTTTTCTTGTTTTAAAAATTAAGATATGACAAAATATTCCTAAAATGAATTCTTTAATAATTTCAAATTGTTCTTATATCGTTTTTTGTCCAAACATGAAATCTCAGAATAAACAGGTTCCGATTATTCACGATTATTTTTATTAAATATTATATAATTAATGTAAAAAATTTCATTTTACCCTTATCTCAAAACAGAAACCATTTAAGTACAGTATGTTATGAAACTTTAAACCAGTTGTTTGTATGCATTTGAAGAAGTTATTAAGTAAACAAAACGCGTCATGTGAGAAACTTACAATAATAAACAGAAATCAACATATATATGTGTATTATTATATTCAATTAAAATGTACAATAGATTTCTATCAAGTTAATACGAAGTTAAAACCATGGGTGAAAATGTATGTATCAATAGTTGATTTTAAGTGGAATTAAGAAAAATTAAATGTATCGGGTGTTTTTTTAGAGTGATAGAACTTTAAATTGAAATAAAACACATTTATATTAAGATTGAAGCCAATTTTTCTTATCCGAAAGATAATTTTATGACATTTATATTTTAAAAATAATTTCCGGCATATGTCCACCACGACTAGCCTTGAGGAACCGCATTCGATATGACCATTTTTTGGCCACTTTTTCGAGTAATTAAATTTTGAAAAAAATAATCATTGATGGACCATTTCTCGAAATAATGTTATCGCCAGATATTTCTTTCAATAAATCAATTGTTACGGTAGCAGCATAAGGTGCAGCACCATCTTGTTGGAACCAAAACACTTCTGGGTCGATACCATTAAAATTTTGAAACAATTAATCATTGATCATCGATCTGTAACGAGTACACTGTAACATTAGCTCCAGCATCGTTTTTAAAGAAATATGGACCAATGATGCCTCCAGCATGTAAAGCACACCATACAGTGCATTTTTCAGGATGCAATGGAACCTGCAGAACTTCTTGAGGATTGTTTTTACTCCATATACGGCAATTTTGCTTGTTTACATAGCCGTTCAACCAGAAATGAGCTTCATAACTAAACACAATTTTACGATAAAAAAGTGGATCAACTTCAAGCTGTTCTAGGGCTCAATCAGCAAAAAAACAACGCTTATTATGGTCAGGTGGCTTTAGTTCTTGAACTAGTGGGATCTTGTATGGGTGTAGACCAAGATGTTTACACAAAATTTTCCCTGTGGTGCATGCACAGAGTCCAACTTGTTGTGAACGTCGACGAATAGACAAATCTGGATCATCATTAATACTATGACTTACAGCAGCGATAGTTTCTTCTGTACGTAAAGTTCTTTGTTAAATTTCACGAAGTGCTCTATAAGTTTGGCGAATAGAACACTGATTTTGAAAATAAATTTCAACAGTTTGTAAACATTGTTGCGGCGTGAGTCTTTCCATGTTAATTTGTCAATGCTTACTGAACAAAAATGTCAAAACAACATGGCTTCTACCTTCTGTCAAATCACAGTAATCCCTATCGAAAGTTCTATCACTCTAAAAAAACACCCTATATTTGCATTTTCAATCGCGAGTGTTTCATATAACACAGCAATTTGATCAGTGACGGTTTCTCAATAAGTGCACATGTGCACGTGCACTCCCAAGTTGAATAAATCCTTTGAAAAAATATTTAAATTTGATAATTTGTGATAGTATTATTATCATCTTCGGTGTGAATTTTTAGGCGTTTTGCGAACGACTTTGTGCACCCGCCACATAATTTGATATAAACAAATATGGCGTGATTTCAACGGAAAGTTGTATAAATTATAGCACAAATCTCGAAACTTAACTGATTCTAAAATCAGTATTTTTAAAACATATGATAAGAATTAGCATGAAATTACTTTCATTCAGTATTTCGCCGTATCTACGTTTTATATCGCAAACCATTAATTAAACAATTCATAAAAATTTATATTATAAACTTTGACAAATCAAATTGTACTTGAGCGATAACAATGTACTGACTGATAATTTTGTGTAAATATTTCTTTACTATAGGTTATGTTTATAGTTAACGAACTATAAATGAAATCGAAATTTATTACTACTAGCGAACGATGACATAAATATTTACGAAAGAATAACAAGCGATATTTTCATTTCAGTAAATAATTCGACAAGTACAATTTTTAAGTATACTCTAGATGGAAGAATAAAAAAAGTTTTATCAACTATTAATGACATGACTTTTTTTGTAGTAAATTTACGCATTTCCACAAATACTTACAATGCAAATTTAAGTCTGTAATATATTTACGTGTTGTATGCATGAATTATAACTGAATTCCACATTGAAACAACAACGTGGGAGTATTTTGAACATGATAGCACATTTTTTTTTAATTAAGACGAAAAAGTAGAAAACGTTACATCAACGGTTATTTTCATGCGTTACACCTTTTGCAGGGGATACAAGCAGTACAGCAGATTAAACTGAAAAATGAAAAATAATTAGCAAAATATAAGGTATTAGCCCAACAGCTAAAAGTCGACTGATTCGATAAAGTTATTTAGTTTTCAGAGAGTATGTATGTTTGGGGCCTTAATATCTCGGTTAAGTTCTTTAATGGGCAAAATCGATCAAATGGTCTCGCAGTTATTCACTCGACACTTTTTTGTTTTTGATAGTTCCAAAACAACTGAAGCATTTGACATCACGTCGGTGCTTTTCACCATTTTCGCGCGCTTGTTTTAAGAACAGCATGCAATCGTTATGCCCAAATGTTTATAATTTTCGAATTTTGAGTCGTAAATGGTCTCAAACCACTGCGTTTGACCCACTGATGAAGAATATGAGGTCAAAAGTCATTCGAACGGAAAAAGCTAGATATATGAAATTTTCAGGGTAAGTTTGGGGCCAAAATCTCGGTTGATTTCGTTAAAGGGCAAAACCTGTCTGATTGTTGCACAGTTATTTAAATTTAGAATGTATTCTTATTCTTATTTTCTCAACACTTTCGAAACTACCAATCCGAACGAAATGAAATATGGTATCTAGGTGTATAAAAGCGACAGAAAATTTTATACCAAATTTCGTGAGAATGGACCGTCCAGGAAGACGACTAGAGTTGAAAATGCTAATTTCCCAACGAAAAAACCTAGAGACTTGGAAATTTAGGGTAGGTTTTGAGTCTAAAGATAACAGTCAAATTTAGTACTTAGATGTGAATTAACGATGCAAAGACTCATGCATAATTTTATGATGATAAAATTTGAGACTCGACTTTTTCTGTATCTAATTTCGGCAAAAGGTATGTTCGGTCCTATTACACATAATTCATTATTTTTTTATCGCTGAAGCGATCCGTGAATCTTTGATATTTTCAACTCAGCAGTTTTTCATCTGTCATTCGAACTTTGAAATTTTATTGCATCTTAGCTTACTCGTTCTCACATGGATATATGGCCTTCATAAAACATAGAAAGGCTTGGAAGCCTTGATATAATTAGTGCCTATTAATTTGTAATAATCAACGACACAGAATTTGGAATTAAAACCTGTTTCTTCAAGAGAACAGTTCTATAATTTCCAAAATTAACATCTAGTTGACTTTCGGATGACAGAAGACATATTATTCATCATATATAGCTTTTTCAAGAAGAAAGTTAAAGATTTAAAATTTTCACAGGAAACGAAATGTTGAAAAAGCGCTCAAATAACCACTTCGAAACGTTGATGGAAGACATAAAGGAGAATGTCGGTTGAGTATTCAAGACAATTCTCGAAATATGTAAAACATGTCTTGTTGATTCGATTTTTTGTTAGCCTAAGTGGATTATTTTGAAAGTGGTCTAATTTGAGAGCGATAATATAAATTTGAATGAATAATATATATTTCGTGCATCATTGGCCGATTTCCGGTACATCTTTGGTATTGCATATTGTATTAATAAAATATATCAATATTACCCTGTTGTTTTACTCGATGATAACGCAAAAGCTCATCACGACGTAGCATTCTGCACTAAACAGATATAAAAGAACAACACAAAGATCAACTACTTAATAGCAAAATTTGAATATTGCACTCATAAATAAACAGAAATTCACCCACCCACCTAAGGCAGTAGGTGTAATCGGAGCCTAACAGTATGGAAAACAAGAAGACCTTCCGTTGCCTTTTGCGTGCTTTAATTAATGGCAGAGATTCAGCATTTATTCTCGTGATAATTGGCAATTTGGATATTAATTACTTACTCTCCATGTTTCTGAAAATGTCGAAGGAGCTGTCAAAGAAACCGCCACCGCCGCCTGTGATGACGCCGGTGTCGACAATTGGTTGGTCGCCATATTTAGGGTCTATCAACTCTGTATCACTGGGACGTGCTGAAAAGAACAAAATATTATTTGTACACGTGTATTAGATAAAACAGGGTTTTTGTATTTTTAGTTGAAAAATATATTGCTTTTAGTTTCTTTTCATCAAATGTTTAAATTGTGGTATTTAACAATTATATACAGGTTCAATAATTTTACTACGGAATATGTATCAACGTACAGAGGATTGATATTCTTAATATTTGTTCCCCATTTCACAGGAAAATAAACTGAGTTTCACCTTAGGCTTCATCAACTTACAGTGTAATCATAAAGAATTAAATATATATGAAAAATAAATTGGAAACCCTTTTCGATGAAAAGACATAAAAATTATTGATTTTTGGAGTGCTATTGTCACATTTTTGTATTTGTTTCATAGTGAAATCGCGATCAAAATAAATATAAAGTACTCCTTGGTATCCTAGACGGCTGAAAAATATGCATTCTTGAAACATCAACTACTAATCATTCAGGTTGCTCTAGGTGCCAAAGTACCGATAATTCTAGACTACGGAAGACATTTCCAATTATCTTTTCTGGAGACCGGAGAAGCACGCTTAAGACTAAAGATTCACGAGCATGGCTTGGTTTCAAAAAGCTTGGCTTGGTTTCAAAAAGCTTGGCTTGATTTTCAAGCCAAGCCTGAAAAAAACTGAGCCAAGCCCACACAATTATGTCTAAGTCAAAGCAAGCCTTATCGAAATGAAGCTTGATGTTGCAAGCTTTTTCCAATCAAGCTTCAAGCTTTCTCAATCAAGGTATCAGGTACCATAGCTAAAGACTCTCGTTCACTGCAATGAGCGTGGAAAAGACGTTATCTTCTTGGACTCATTCAGTGTTCTTCTCCAAAAGTGTAGTTATTCCTTAGGTTTATTCTTATGTAGATATAATGAAACTGCTAACACTATAGCTAAAGAGATCACTTCAAACCCTCTTCGAGAAAAACTCGAAACAACTAAACTAAAGAACGCTTTGGATCCGAATAACATAGAATCAATACAAGAATATTTGAAAGCAATAAATATGTTATAAAAAAAGTATATGTATCGACTCTAATAATCTTCGTGGTTGATGGGGTATTTTTAAATAAAAAAAATCATCAATAAGGAGTATATATGGTGAAGCTAACAATTCTATACTCCAACAAACTCGAAAATGTTTTGTAGATCACAGAGGTAAATTACATTACATGCGCACGTTTCAAACTGATTGGTTTTCGAAAACAAGATTTACAAAATCTTTTCGAGTTTGTTGGAGTATAGAATTGTTATACAGATGTATGTTTCACTGTCTCGATTTTTAGAACTATCTATTACCATAGCTCATACTCCTTATTAATGATTTTTGGTACAGATCAACCGAATAAATTTATTTTAATATAAATAGAAAAAAATTTTTTCAACAAATTAAATAATTAATACAAGGAAAATTTTTCAATAATATAACTACATGGCCTGTGTTTAATTTTATATTTTTGAATAAAAAAAATTTTTATAACAAAGTTTTATTGTTTTAATTTTGTCCTATACTGATAATAAAGAAATCTTTGTTGAGTGGTTTCAGTTTACTTCACAACTAGAAGGAGAACCGTCTTCTTCTGGTATATATTCCTCGAAATGGTTGTTGTTCAAACGTGTTCTCGGCTTAGTTAATATTGAAACAAAATAGATACACACGTCCACGTCAGCATCTATTTATACCAATGTCTATGGATAAATTGCTCGTTAAAAGTTAGAATATAGAATAAAGAACTGTTATTATTTTTAACAAGGGTTTCGATGTTAGATTGACTTTATGAAGACGTCTTCTGACTGTGCATAGAGAAATTGAAATACCTGTCCTATCTCGAAAACGCTGACTTGCCATTTTTCAAGTGCTGAGAGGCTGTCTTCTCAAAGAGTTGAAAAAAAAGCGGTCTTTTTCTGGTGTTGTAGTACGTGGTCTATCACTTTTGGGTCTTTCGTGTCATTATTCTACGCTTAAATACTAAATTTGAACTCGATCGTGTTTGTGCTTTCGAAAATATTTGAAAAATGAAATTTTTAATGGGAATAACTCAGAAACCATTAAGCTTATTTTGTATATTTTTTATTTTGATTTCATGCTTGTTGAGAAACTGCATTTTGAGCTCCTCGTCTGTCGGGAAGTCCAATCCGCACGAAATTGAGCAGAAATCTTCGTGTCTTTATTATGCGTCTAAATATCAATTTTTTTTTTTCGATAGAATTAATAGTTTCTGAACTATTGGAAAATAATAAATGTTTCTCAAATGTTTCACCAATTGAGAAAACGAATTATAGTCGAACTAAATTATTTCCTGGAAGTCATAAATCATTTACCAACTTTTGAGATATTGCTGTTTAATATAAGAATATTTATTCCGAATCATTGAAATCGTAATATCCACATTCTGACGAATTTTTCCATCGTTATGTGAAAAATTTTTAGATCCTGTACAAATAAACACATCAGTTTTATCCATTGCCACCGTTCTATTTTAAACTTCAAAGAAATTCCCGATAATGTTATTAGTTCATTCTTTAATGGTTTGTTATTTAACAACACCAAGAAATGCATCAGAATGTTAATTAGATTTGAGTCATCGGCCAGCGATGAATTAACCTAAATTTAGCGACGTGTAAACTGCAGAATACGGAGAATCTTAATTTTCAAGTGAAGGGCGTGTGCAAAAAGTGTAACCTTACAGAACTATATTCTAAAGAAATTTTGGTATGCACGACCCAATTTGTATTTCAATAGTGCGAAGAATACTGTGTGAAGAGCTTGTTTTTCGAAGATGCTGAATGAATTCTCGAAGTTCATTCTGCATTTCACCTTGACTGAGCAAGATATTGGAATTTCCATCACTGTCCGAAGAATATTCATCTTTGCAAACGTAGGAGAAGAAACGGACAGCAACATTCTCTCAGATATTTAGCATGAAATATTTCGCACAAACCTTCTCAGAAATGGAGAAATTGGTGAAAAATCATATGATCGCAGTTCGGATACGATAATATGCGCTATTGGAAATTGCGTTTCATTTTTCTACCCGTCGACCTTGGGCAAATTCCTGTTGAATGGAATGGATTTGTTTTAAATAAAATTTGCATGGTTAGTACCTACAAGAAAAGTCACGAATCCATTATTAGGCAGATAATAATCTGTAAATCGGGCTATTGTTAAGCATCCGCCATATATCTTCCAACTCGTTTATTTTTGTTATATAATGTGATAAGAGTATTGTTCAATAGTACTTATTTATTACTGATCCTTAAAAAATTATTGTATAATAAAACCAAATTTATTTTTTTGAACTTTTTCTACATACACCCATTTAAATATGACATTATCGAAAATGTAAGATTTCATAAAATGCTGAATAATTGATTAACAAATTGATCATAAAGCTGAAATTAATATCAAACTGTTCGGACGTTACTATTTGGTATTTAATCAAAATTAAAACAATTTTTTTATTATTTTTCATAATTTTAATATATCGGGTGTTTTTTTTTTTAGTGACAGAACTTTGATAGGGATAACTGTGATTTTACAGAAGGTAGAAGCCACGTTGTTTTGACATTTCTGTCCAGTAAGCATTGACAAATTATCATGGAAAGACTCACACCGCAACAACGTTTACAAATTGTTGATATTTAATTTCAAAAAAATTTCGAATGTTCGCAAATTTTAATGACTACGGTTTTGAATATTTCATCTTCAAATTATTGGAAAATTGGCAAAGAAACTGATTATTTATGCAGTTTCAGGTACAGCATAATGCAAAAAAGAATATAAGTGTATTAACACACTTTTAGCACAGTAGAGAGAATTGTTTAACAGATGTTAATTAAATATAATGAATATTTTTGATTTTCTTGCATTTCCTGCATTTTTATTGTACATGTAAAATTTTGAAATTGTCAGTTGTAGGAAATGGGTGTCCATTTTCTATGCAATGGCTTGAAGAGCTGGAAGTTCCATTATTTTTAGTAAAACATAGTAGATATTAAAACTTATTTTCACTTAAATGAGTAGTAAGCAGAAAGAAGTATGGGAGATCTGAAATAAAGGCAAAAAAATGCGAGATCGGTATATGAGGAAAAATATGAGCTAAAAGAAATATCAGAAATGCAGAGACTTCAATAAGAAACAAATGGGGAGAAAAACAAAAACGAAAACAACTCAATAAAATATTTTGGTTGTAGTTTAGGTATATACCTTGTAAGTGCGGAAAGTGGTACTTTTCATCGAAATGTATTAAGGTTTTATTCAACAGCATGGACATGTATTACACAGAATAAAATGATAATAGGAAATGATCAGTAGGTAAGTGCTTCAGTATTAAATTATTATTCATATTCTAATCAAATACATAGTTAATGTAAAACATTTAAAAATCAAAACAGATTTATTTATTCTGTAAGCCTTCTAAAAATTTTAATTTCAAAAAATTCTTTATTCAAAAACTTTTAGAATTAAATTAATGTCTTACATCCACTGCTTAAATTTAGTAGACATATAAAATCAAAACTCATTATATGATATCAAATGGAATTAAAAAACCAAAAAATATAAATTGTCAATTAAAATCTATAAATAAATGTTTGAAGGAGACAAAATTTTGTCTACTAAATTTAAGCAGTGCTTATAAGAAATTCATTGAATTCTAAAAGTTTTTGAATAAAAAATTTTTTGAAATTAAAATTTATAGGGGGCTGTTGATATTTAAATCTTGTGATAAGCTTTTTATCAAGTGAAAAACTTCTTCTTATTATTTTATTGTATATATTATATATAATTAAATTTTGTTTTTTTAATTTCATTATATTAATATCATTGGATTTTAACAAAGCCCATAAAATACCTTACAAGCTTTGTGTGATATTTGTGATGAACAAAGAATACGTTGGATTTTTAAAGTTCTCTAATTTTACTGTTTGCCCAACAAGAATACGAGGAGGTCTTTCTGGTAAGTTATTTCTAGTTAATTGATTTTATTTTTTAAATGTGTAGTTGGACTGACGAAGACCTTTTTTGATTTCATATTGTTTTTTGAGGATGTGCTACATGTTTTGAGAGATTTTTGAAATAACTTATTTGAATATTTAAATATATTACATATTCCAAATAAATAAGTTTTGGAGAAGTTCTTAAAATTATGTTTTGCATTTTTGAAAAAGATTGGATTTCATAAATATAAGCAGAAACAAAATTTTGTCTCTTTCAAATATTTATTTATTAATTTTAATTGACAATTTATATTGTGTTGGATTTTTATTCCATTTGATATTATATAATGAGTTTTTTTATGTCTACTAAATTTAAGCAGTTTTTGAATAAAAAATTTTTTGGAATAAAAATTTATAGGAGGTTTATTAACCTCCTATAATTATTCTGTTGAATAAATATGTTTTGATATTTTAATTTTGTAATAATCCTTCTATCAAGAAAAAACCTCTTCTTATTATTTTATACTTTATCTTTTTTTGCAAATTGATTTTAGAAACTATTTGATTTCTCAATGTTGGTTATAGGATAAGGTACATTTTTTGAAGTTGAGTTCAGTTGTTGTAATTGTTAAATGCGAATTTCGTTGTAATTAAGTCTCTTTGTTATGATCATTACATGCTAATTCCAGGGAAACAGTATGCTTTTGTTTCGCCGAAATGTATGTATTTTTCTAATTTTGGCCCGAAAATTGTTTTACACGACTATGAAGAATTTGAAATCAAAAATAATGTTGTCCGGCCGGCCTTAAACAACTTTCGAATGGAGAGAGCTTGAGTCCTGAAACTTTCAGGAAAGGTTTTGGGTCTAAATGTTGCATTTGAGTCGTTAATGGACATATTCGGATCAATAGTTTCATGTTTGAATATTTTTCATCGGTCCAATGCGACCGATCTGAAATTCAGCATTTGAAAGTTGAATAATAATGTTCGTGTAAAATTTAGTGACGATCGTATAATCAGAAGAAAAAAAAATTGTGGGGATCGTGGGTGATATAAATTAGCGCGTAAAAGGTTTTCCCCTTTTTTTAGAGTATTATTTGAACAAAATAAAACATTTTTTGTAATGATTATTACAAGAGTACTTCGAATCTTTATGAGCCACTGATACATATCGGGAAAGTAGCCAGAAAAATTAATAATAGAACCATGAATTTATCCAAAAAGGGCAGAGTCTACTGAATTTAATTTCTGAACAATTTTTCATTTCCTGACGACTAAGGGAACATTTTTTCCTCGAAAACGGTAACAGATACGAAAACATTACAGAAAATTCATAACTTTCTCTATGGAACAAAAATTCTTTTTCTTATTCTTTAAACTACCAATGGCGCATCATAAAAAGTTCTGGAGGGAAAAACGGGATATTGTCCTAAAATAAATATCACTCTGTAGATTTTAACAGGCAATTGACAATTTACGGTATTTTGTTGTACATCTCAAATATTTGGATTTACATAGCTCCACTGCACGTAGAACAAGATAACTCATAAACTCCTGATTTGTGTATGTTTGGAGTAACGCAAAGGACCCTACTCCAAACATACACAAATCAGGAGTTTATGAGTTATCTTGTTGTACGTGCAGTAATAAATATATAGGACAAACAGGACGTTCCTTCAAGACGAGCTTCAACGAACATAAAATGAGTTTCATAAAAAATAAACAGAATTCTACTTTTGCCACTCATTGTCTAGAAAACGGTCATTTCTTTCCCACAATAGATAATCTTAAAATTTTACATGTAGAATCAAAAGGGAAGGAACTCGATTATCCAGAATCTGTTGAAATTTTCAAATTAATTCACAATAACAATAATGTAAAAATAATGAGTGACTGTACGGAGCTATGTAAATCGAAAATATTTGAGATATTCAAAAAGTAATCTGTTTAAAACCTTTTTCAACGAACATAAAATTAATTTAATGAAAAGTAAACAAAAATTCAACTTTTGCCACTCATTCTTTAGAAATTAGTAATTCCTTTCGACAAAAGAAAATCTTAAGAAAATTTTACATGTAGATTCAAATGAAAAGAAACTTGATTATTAAAATTTTCAAATTCGTTCACAATAAAAATAATTTAAAAAATAATGACTGTATGGAGCTATATAAATCCAAATATTTGAGATGTACAACAAAATAACGTAAAAATAATGAATAACTGTACCGAGCTATGTAACCCCAAAAAATTATTTGAGATATTTGGTTACCATCTGTTTAATAACCTTCTTTGTCGATTGCCGACATTCCGATATCTGTTAGAAGGTCCCTCTTTTTTAACCGGGTTTTTATCACGTTCCGCTTGTAAACCTCTGTACCACTATCAGGTGTTATCTATTGAAATATTCAAAATATTTATCACTTTTGTTCAAATACTTCTGTACCACTGTTAGGTCTTCAGTTGTCTGATGATGGGATAGTTCATTTCCAGAAACTCGAGTCACAAGATAATGTGTAAAATATATTTTTATTGGTAGTAAAACATAGTAATTTCTACAATTTGTTTTAATTGAAATATCTTTGCCAAATTTCAGCTGAATATCTTGAGAAATGCAGATGCAAGGAGGAAAAAACTTTGAAAAAGTTATACAACACCCTACCCTGTATCTCGAAAACGAAGCGTTTGCGAACCCATGTTTATGAGACTCTTATTTAAGATATGACCCAATTATATTTTCGTTTATACCTCTAGTCTAGGTACACCCTGTAAATCGGACATTCATAAAAGTTCCTTACATGAGTATCCACTAGACCTACGTCATTAACATGATTATGCAACTCGTTCCAAGAACAACCATCAATTATTTAACGTCCTTTCCAGGCTGTCGGTTGGATTGTTTTTCTCGATCGTGATGAGTGTATTTGATACATCCTATTTGCCATTCCTATGAAACCAGAGTCTTTACTTTCCGCATCGATTTAGAGACGTGCATCATTTTCATGAAGCAGAAGTATTCGATGATGTTTCCATTTGAATCTGAATCAGTATGGTTGAATTCCTTTTGAATGACCTCAGGTGTTTGTCAATGAGAACTTTTGGTTTTATTTTGAACGTTATTTCGACACATTCTTTTTATATAGGATCATTTCAAAGTTGAGAACAGAAGGTAGAACTCAAAATCGGCTATTTCAACAAAAAAAAGCCTCCAGAAAATGTTCAAGGGCGCAGAGCTTGAAGACCATTTGTTGAAATTAGATTCCAAGGAATTAAAGTTCGGTTCTGTTATAAAATAAAATGGGAAAAGGCTTTTTACTTGATAGATGGGATATAACAAAATTTGAAATCAAAACAGATTTAATCTGTCAGTCTTCTACAATTTTAATTAAAAAATAATTTTTTATTCAAAAAACTTTTAGAATTAAATTAATGTCTTATAAGCACCGCTTATATTTAATAGACGTATATAATCCAAACTCAATATATAATGTCAAATGAAATAAATAAACCAACAGATATAAAAAAGTCATTAAAATAAATAAATAAATATTAAAAGGAGACAAAATTTTGTTTCTGATCTTACTTTTAAGAACACCAATTGCCTTTTAAAAACATGAACACAACTTAAGGACTTCTCAAAAAATATAATTTATTTGAAATATTTAATATATTTAAATATTCGAATAAGTTAATTCAGAAATCTCTCAAAACATGCACTATATCTTCAATCTTCTTTTTAAAAGGCAATTGGTGTTCAGAAACAAAATTTTGTCTCCTTTAAAAATTTATTCATTAATTTTAATGACTTTTTATATCTGTTGAATTATTTATTCCATTGGACATTATATATTGAGTTTTGATTATATACGTATATTAAATATAAGCGGTGCTTATTGTAGACATTAATTTAATTCTAAAAGTTTTTTGAATAAAAATTTTTTTGAAATTAAAATTGTAGTAGACTAACAGATTAAATCTGTTTTGATATTCAAAATTTGTTATATTTCTTCTATTTTATTTTATATATAATTATATTTAGGTTTTAATAAATTTCATTATGGAATGTCAATGTTAGTTTGTTTGAAGCAATCATCCTGCAAACACGTGTAAGTTGAGATATAGTGATATTTATTTGATTTTTATATTTGGAATATTATTTTGGGCCGATGAAGTGATTACCTAGAATTATATTTGTTTTTTGAAGTTATAGTGCATGTTTTGAGAGATTTCTGAATTCACTTATTC
Organism: Megalocaria dilatata; assembly: GCA_034642435.1. Taxonomy (NCBI): domain Eukaryota; kingdom Metazoa; phylum Arthropoda; class Insecta; order Coleoptera; family Coccinellidae; genus Megalocaria; species Megalocaria dilatata. The sequence goes on from CM067858.1 coordinate 29,851,694, forward strand.
GAATATTTAAATATATTAAATATTTCAAACAGATTATATTTTTTGAGAAGTCCTTAAGTTGTGTTCATGTTTTTAAAAGGCAATTGGTGTTCTTAAAGGTAAGATCAGAAACAAAATTTTGTCTCCTTTGAATATTTATTCATTGATTTTATTGACTTTTTTATATCTGTTGGTTTATTTATTCCATTTGACATTATATATTGAGTTTTGATTATATACGTCTATTAAATATAAGCGGTGCTTATTGTAGACATTCATTGAATTTAATTTTTTGAATAAAAATTTTTTTGAAATTGAAATTGTAGAAGACTCACAGATTGAATCTGTTTTGATATTCAAATTTCAATATAGAATATCAAGTGAAATAAATAACCCAACAAATATAAATTGTCAATTGAAATTAATAAATAAATATTTGAAGGAGACAATAATTTCTTTTCAAAAACATAAAACATAATTTGAGGACTTCTCAAAAATTATAATTTATTGGAAATATTCAATATATTTAAATATTTAAATAAGTTGATTGAAAAATCTTCAAAACATGCATTATATCTTCAAAAAACAATTAGAATTCCGATAATTTCTTCATCGGCCCAAAATCATATTTAAAAATCAAAATCAACCAACCATAACTTACCTAAAAGAGGTGACTGGATCATTGCTTGAACAACTAACTTTAAAATCAAGATATTCTATGTTCGTTGCAAAAATTACAGAAAACTGTAAGGTATTATAAGGTTTTCTTTAAACCATTAATATTTCATAATGAGATTAATGAACCTAAATATAATTATGTATAAAATAAAATCGGAAAAGGCTTTTTACTTGATAGAAGGGATATAACAAAATTTGAATATCAAAACAGATTTAATCTGTCAGTTTTCTACAATTTTAATTTCAAAAAATTCAGAAACAAAATTTTGTCTCCTTCAAATATTTATTTATTAATTTTAATTGACAATTTATATTTATTGGTTTATTTATTCCATTTGATATTGTATATTGAGTTTTAATTTTATACATATTTTAAATATAAGCCGCGCTCATAAGACATTAATTTAATACTAACAGTTTTTTGAATAAAAAATTTTTTTGTATTTAAAATTGTAAAAGACTGACAGATTAAGTCTGTTTTGATATTCAAAAATTCGGTTCTGTTGGTTCAGGCAATGCAGCGACCATGCGGCCTGAATTAACAATATTTGTTAGTTCATCAATATTGAAATTTCGATGTTAACATTCAACGACCTTTTTAGTGTTTTTAATTTTATTAAAAAAATTTCAAATATTTATTTAAATACAGAGAGGTAGTACGATTTTATACGTGTGTCCACGTAAAATCAGGAGCAAGATTCACTTTATCTCCCGATTAATGAATCTTCGACTTGTTCGATGTTTGGGTAAGAATCGAAATTATTGACAAATTTGTATATCCAAATCTTTTTCATCTTATAACAGTGAATAAGGAATTCTTTGTACAATGGTTGTAACTCTTATTAGGTGATATTTTTCTGAAATGTATCATTATCGCTGACATAAAAAAGTAACATTTGAAAACACCCGTAAAATAAAATTGAAAAAATTAAGGTTGAATACTAGCTCTGCATTTACTAAACACTCGTGGATTTCCAAGATTACCCAAAGAAATTTCTTTCAGCTGCATTTTGCAGGAACTCTCCAAATATTTAATGTTTGAATAAATACTGAATTAATTCACGCAAGTCGAAGCAATTGTTATTACCACGGGATTATTTGCACTTTTTTTTACACATTTGACTTAATATATCTAATCACAATGGCGTTTAAACCATATAGATAATATCTCTATGGTCTCCCTTTAAAGTTTGGCCCTTTTAAAAGTAGGATACTCTGTATAGAGCATAATTTTTATGAAGGTTCGTCAAAAAAACGATTATTTTCATTAAATTTTTGGAAGAAAAATAAACATTATCGAATTACGCATATTCCTATTATGAATAAGCAAAAAATATTGAGGCCGTATCGGGGCGCAAGGCTTTAAAAGAGAGGCCGAACTTTAGTTGCGATGGAAGCTTTAGAATAAATGTATTGGGCTGTTATTTTTAAGGGACAAGAACAAGTTTGAAACGAACGAAAAAGTTTGAAACGAACGAAAAAGTTTGAAAACTAATCCTGATGTGATAGATTCTCTAAACTGAATCTTCGGAGTTTCCTTCGAATGATGGAAATCTAACTGACCAGCAGAAACGAAGTGATCCTGAATATACGAAAGCATGGTTGAAGAATTGGGGATTCAAAAACTATCTCTTGTCCACCTGGTTCTTGTTATGGAAGTTTGCAACGTTCCTTAAAGCACTGGGGTTTTCAAAGTATATCATAAACCAAAATGAACGAAAATATTCTTCTTAATTAAAAATTTGAAATAGGAAATCAGATTTTTGATTTTTTTGGATTTTTACCATTGAATTTTTACCATTAGATAAATTTCCGAATACATGTATGTATACAATGTCATAAATGGGAATAGTATATTGTGCAACTAGTGCGAGAAGTTGTCGATTGCCCACGAGAGTGGGCAATGGACAACCTCGCACGAGTTGCACATACTAGTTTTTATTACGAATGCGGAGATAATTGGAATATAAATATGGGGTCCAGGGGCAAAATAAAATATTTTTATTTAAATGCCAACCTTACTTATTTAGTATTCACAGTTCGACTGTCAAAATTTGCATGCGAGAAGTTTACTTGTCGCACTCAAATCGACATTAAATTTACTCAAAACTCGTGTGGTAATTGTGAAGTGGGCAATTAGCGTCTTTTCGACACCAAAAGCAAGCGCAAAGATAGTACTTTTCCCGCATGAGTACAAATATTTTCTTAGAGAAGTATCAATATATATATATATATATATTTTTTTTTTTTCTTAGACTATTATTAATATATATATATATATATATATATATATATATATATTCTATGATATTATATAAATTATATAAAGTGGAAGTTTTCAGAAATCTGATTTTCTATTTTTAATTTTCAAATATTGGATGGAGTAGTCCGTTACTTTGTGATAGTTCATTTTAATGGAATGAAATAAGAAATTACTTTGTTTTCTATCACTTTTTTATTATAACTGATATACAGTGACTCGAGTTTCGTAGTGTTTACTACATTTTCAAACTGAATGAACAAATTAGATCTCAACTATTATATATGCTGATTGTAGGCTTCGGCAGAGCTTCGAAGAGAGGGGTTTTCCAAAGTTTCGTCTGTTCGTTTAGTAGTTTTATCATTGGTACGTGCCTCTTATATTTTTCAATTTCTATGGATTCCAGGATGTCAAGTTTTTTCCCTTTCGCTTCCACGTGCAAGATAACAAGGTTGTTCAATTCTGGGAACGTGTGATCTGTATTGAAGAAATGGTTCGCAAAATTGGAATTATTCTTCCGGTTCCTAGAAGCAGATTGATGTTCTTTGTACCTTTTATGGAAAGGTCGGCCCGTTTGTCCTATATACAGAATTATTCAGTCGGTTCTCTTTGTCTTTCGGATTAAAAAAGAGATTTGAAATTTTATGGGAGGGTGTGAAAGCTGTAACTATGTTAATTTTTGACAAAATTTGAGGTATTTTTTGTGAAATTGGTACAAAATATGTTAGTTTTATAAATTTATTGTTATTATGATCTGATTTGGAGATGGGGTAAATTTGTTTACGAATTAGTTGCTTTTGTTTTTTGTTTATGATGGAATTTATAGTTTTGGTTTCGAACTGATTTTTTGTGGCTATTTGTCTGATTGTATTCAATTCCCTCTTTAACGTAATATTATCTAAAGGAATTGAAAATGCTCTATGTACCATTGATCTATAAGCAGCTAATTCATGATTGATCGGATGGTTTGAAAAATTTGATATTGTTGTATCAGTTGATGTGGGTTTTCTATATACTACTCTGTCAAGAAAGTACCGGGAGTTTTCAATTAAAACATTATTTTTACATTTAATCGTCAAAATTTATTGGGTCGCCTTCAAAATAGGCTCCATTTGCTCCAATACATCTATGCCAACGGCACTTTCAATTATCGAAACATTTTTTATAGGCGCTTTCCGGGATGGACTTTAGCTCTCACGCCGAATTTTGTTTTATGGCTTCAATCGACTCAAAACGGGTGCCACGAAGGGGCAATTTTAGTTTTGGGAAGAGGAAAAAGTCGCAGGGAGCCAAATCCGGCGAATACGGTGGTTGCTAAAGCACGTTTGTTGAGTTTTTGGCGAGAAAGTCAGTCACAATCGTAGCTCGGTGAGAAGGCGCGTTATCGTCATGCAAAATCCATGAGTTGTTCGCCCACAAATTTGGCCGCTTCTTACGGATACGCTCACGCAAACGTTTCATAACGCCTAGGTAATACTCCTTGTTTACCGTCTGACCCTCTGGAACGAATTCGTAGTGCACCACGCCACGGATATCGAAGAAAACAATGAGCATCACCTTTTTTTCGGTTTCGGCTCATTTTTTGCCACCCATTCCGATGATTGCTGGCTTGTTTGCATATCGTACTCGTAGACCCAGGTCTCATCACCAGTTATAATGCGTTCCATGAATGTAGAATCGGAATTACAGCGATCCAGCATGTCTGAAGCAATCTGTTCGCGATGACGTTTTTGAAGAAAATTCAGGTCTTTCGGTACGAGTCGTGCGGCCACCTTTCTCATGCCCAAAATATCAATCAAAATCGTACGTGCGGACTCGTGGGATATCTTAAGATCATGTGCTATCTCTCTCAAGCTGGTACGACGGTTTTCCAGCACCCTTTCCTTAATTTTATCGACGTTATCTTCGATCGAAGCCGTCGATGGGCGTCCGGTCTTCGACCACTTCACGACTGTCCTTGAAGGCTCTGTACCACTGATATGCACGAGTTTTCGATAGAGCATTATCACCAAAGGCCTTTTGCAACATTTTCAATGCATCGGCACACGAAAATTCATTTGCAACACAAAACTTTAAACAAATTCTTTGCTCAACGTAATCACCCATAGCACGCACTCTGACATCGACTGACTTAATCAGCTGTTGCAAACACACTAATTGACAAATCCTGCTCAAGCTTGTCATGGTAATTAAGGACAGTGGTACCAACCTAGGAAAATTCCCGGTTCTTTCTTGACAGAATGTATATCAAAGGAAATTTCATTATTACTGTTAATTAAAGTTATGTCCAGAAAATTTATTTTATTATCAAATTGTGTTTCCATGGTGAATTTGACCTTATTGTGCAAACTATCAAGATATTCTAATGTTTCATTTAATTCTGAATGTGTTCCGCAGAAGCAAGCCAATATATCGTCTACATACCTGTACCAAAAAGTGATATGCTTTGCGTGTGTGGATTTTAGAATTTTTCTTTCAAAACAGGACATAAAGATTTCAGCGAGTAATGGGCTGAGAGGTGAACCCATGGCAAGTCCATCTTTCTGTTTGTAGAATTTAATATTGTATTGAAAGTAATTTTCTTCCACGCAAAGTTCGAAAAGGGTTAAAATTTCGTTTTTTATCACAGGATTGATGTTATTTTTTGTCGGGATATTTTCGATTATATTCATGCATTCTATATTTGGTATATTCGGGAACATATTAACTACATCAAACGACACTAGAATACTATTAACTGGAAGGATAACATTTTTTAGTTTTAGTGAGCTCGATTGAATTTTTTATTGAATATGGTGAGTTGAATTGTGTTGTTTCTTTAAAAATTTGGTTATATAATATATAATAGTTGAGATCTAATTTATTCATTCAGTTTGAAAATGTAGTAAACACTACGAAACTCGAGTCACTGTGTATCAGTTATAATAAAAAAGTGATAGAAAACAAAGTAATTTCTTATTTTATTCTATTTTTAATTTTATTCTCGTAAACTCAAATTATAAAATGAACGGAAAAGTAAACACAGGATTCTGAATAGAATAACAAGTATCGGAGAATTTATGATAGATTGGGCCGTTGCTTGGTAGAAATCAGTTGTAATTGTCATTATAAAATAAAACACTTGTTTACAATAAAGTAGAAAATGTAAACAAGTGTTTTATTTTATAATGACAAGTATCGGAGAAGTTGTATCTTTCACTAGGAAATTTGTAATCTTTACTCGGAGACGGGAAAACCAAAACTGGTTCACATGTACTCTTTTTAACATACATCTGCTCCGTCGGTGGTCGTTCGAAAATTGAAAATTTTTCAAAATGAGAAATAACGTGCCATCTGTCTGTGAATTTTATTGAAGTTGAATTAAATACATTATTATCAAACAAGAAAATGATAATTTGCGTAATAACTATTGAAGTTTATAACATTTGAAATATAGCGCTTCGAAAGAATATATGACTTACTGGAAAACGGTGTATGGAAAATAGTAGAACAAACAAAATTGACCCAATCTCCTTCGGTAATCGGGCCTAAGAGCTTTACACAATGCTTTTACACCGACCATGGCATTGTCTCGTTTATGACATGGTATTTCCCAATTGATGCCTAGTTAAACAGTGAAACTGTTTCATCCACATACAACAGGTAGTAAAATAAAAAAATAGCACAAGTCATTCCTCGCGTGGTCAGTGACCCCTGTCCAGAATATCTTCATTAAAGCTCAACGGCATGCAAATGCAAGCGAGCTCGTTACCTAGGCCACAAGGTGATCGGTTAAGTTACAACGAAACATAATGTCGAATAACAGGAAAATCCATTGAATTGTTACCTATTGAAAGAGTACGACGTGATTAAATACCAAATCTGATCGACGCAGAATTTCCTCGAAAAAGCACGACGATGTCATTTTGACGTCTGAAGAATGGAAGTGTTTAGGAAATGGATTCAGGTAGATCCAGGAAGAGGAATTATTGTGCAATTACGTTTAGGAGAGACTAAAGCAATATTGAATATTTTGATTAATTATATACTTTCTTGAATAATACAACTTTGTGATAGAAGTTAAATTTTTCGTTTTTGTTTTGGAGCACGTAGAATTGAAATAGAGAATAAAAAGCACTAAACTGACTTTAGAAGGTTCAGAGCCGTCGTAGATTAGTAGTTGAAAAATGCCATCTACGCAGCTGTCATTTTTGAAGCTGTCATCTTTCGACACTTGACAAATAAAAACTACGCCATTACTAAAGATGGAACGATGATACATGCTTCAACAATGGTGAAAATGTTGCAGTCACAGTTCGCAAAACTAACGCACTTTTGGGTAGTCATGAAGCACCTGCTAGGCAGGCAATGGTGAAACTGGTGGAAAAATTTGAGGTGGTGGACAAGTTGGTGACGTGAAGAATCGAAACCATGTATCCGGTGTTTTTTTTTGAGTGATAGAACTTTAAATTGAAATAAAACACATTTAAATTAAGATTGAAGCCAAATTATTTCTTATTTGAAAGATAATGTTAAGACATTTATATTTTAAAAATAATTTCCTGCATATGTCTAGCTCTAAGGAACCGCATTCGACCAGACCAATTTTGGACCACTTTTTGGAGTATTTCAGGCCTTATTTCATCAATAACACAAGTTATGTTGGCTTCCAAAGCGTCTATTGTTTCTGGTTTATCAGCATAAACCAATGACTTGACATTATTCCAAAGAAAATAATCAAGTGGAGTTATGTCGCATGATCTTGGAGGCCAATTAATTGGACCATTTCTCGACATAATCTTATCGCCAAATCTTTCTTTCAATAAATCAATTGTTACGGTAGCAGCATGAAGTATAGCACCATATTGTTGGAACCAAAATACTTCTGGGTCGATACCATTCAAATTTTGAAACAAATAATCATTGTTTATCGATCTGTAACAAGCACCATTCACTCTAACATTAGCCCCAGCATTGTTTTTGAAGAAATATGGACCGATGATGCCCCCAGCGTGTAAAGCACACCATACAGTGCATTTTTCAGGATGCAATGGAACCTGCAGAACTTCTTGAGGATGGTTTTCACTCCATATATGGCAATTTTGCTTGTTTTCATAGCCTTTTAACCAGAAATGAGCTGCTTAATCACTAAACACAATTTTACGATAAAAAAGTGGATCAACTTCAAGCTATTCTAGGGCCCAATCAGCAAACTAACGACGCTTATTATGGTCAAGTGGCTTTAGTTCTTGAATCAGTTGGATCTTGTATGGGTGTAGACCAAGATCTTTACGCAAAATTTTCCATGTGGTGGATGCACAGCGTCCAACTTGTTGTGAACGTCGACAAATAGACAATTCTCGATCATCATTAACACTATGACTAACAGCAGCGATATTTTCTTCTGTACGTACAGTTCTTTGTCTTGTTGTTGTTGCATCGAGTAGAGAAAATGTTGTCCGAAATCAATCGATAGTCCGACGAATAAGCTGCTCTGATGGACGATTATGTAAATCATAAATTTCACGAAGTGCTCTATAAGTTTGGCGAATAGAACACTGATTTTGAAAATAAATTTCAACAATTTGTAAACGTTGTTGCGGCGTGAGTCTTCCAACGATACTTTGTCCATGCTTACTGAACAGAAATATCAGAACAACATGGCTTCTACCTTCTGTCAAATCACAGTTATCCCTATCGAAAGTTCTATCACTCTAAAAAAAACACCCGATACGTCGCTCAAGAATATTGTTGCTCTAGCCCATAGTGTTGGTCTATTCCTTGTCGATCTTTGGAATGAGGCATTCCACAAACGACATTACACCTTATTTTGCATAAAGACTTGGGTCTTAAGGCTTTAAAAGTTCAGTTAACACAAGATCTCGAGGCAGTCGATCACCAGCAACGTCTTCGCTGAATCAGTCCTTGAAATACATCAGTACGATTCTCATCGAAAAATCATCTTCAGTGATGAGGCCCATTTTCACCTTGGAGGCAACGTTAATAACCAAAATTGTCGCATTTAAGGCTCGGAAAATCCAAGGAGGATTGTTGAAAAGCCTCTCCATCCTCAACGCGTCACTGTTTTGTACGGTTTTTGTGCTGGCGGTGTGATTGGACCTTACTTATTCGAAAATGAGGCTGTTACAGTGGTGGATTACGCTACCGAGCTATGAGTAATAATTTTTGTGGCCACAATTGGAAGATATTGATGTGGACGACGTTTATTTCCAACAAGATGTTGCTACGTGCCACACAAGCAACGAAACAATCACAATTTTGCAAGAAAAGTTTTCTAGGCGTGTTATTTCTCGAAGTGATCACAATTGGCCACTCAGATCTTGTGATTTAACACCTTTAGACTTTTTTCTTTGGGACCACGTGAAAGATGAGATATATATTCCCATGCCCCACAATAGATTTTAGGCCTTGAAGTTAGAATTCTTGAAGTTATCGAGTACATACAGCCGCAAATGTGCGAATTGTTAAAATTGTTATTTTTCTCCCGATATAGTTTTTTAGCACTGGAATATGATTTTAACAATCTTTTAAAGAATCATTGATAATAATCAGTTCCAAATTGAATTCGATTTATATTCCATTTTTTAATCTCAACATTTTTCTGATGATATGGTTATGAAAAAATTTTAAATCAACGTTTTATTGTATAAAAAAATAACGTAGGTGTTTGTGTTCTAATTTCAAACCCACTTTTCACACCTATTTATATTGCGCTGATACACTTTTACGCGATCACCTCATTTTCGCGAGAATAATAACAATATTTAGAAGAATTTCGTCATCGGTATGGGTTCATGATTAATAATTATAGTGCTAACATTTGCATAACAGCGTACGGGTTGCAGTAATTTTGTACTATTTTAATCTAGATATATAACGTAGATATAGAGAGAGCATCGATTACAAATATAGTAATCCTTCGATTTCTCTAGAAAAATGTACCACAATTTCTGTAACAAAATTGTGATTCTCTCGAATTCTTGGTAATGAGTTTATTTTTAGTTGAAGTTCTTAAACATTTATAATTTCCCATTTTTTTATCACACATGAATGTTTTCACTGATAAGAATTGTCTGGTTTGTCGTAAAATAATGTTATTTACCGTAGTTTTAATTTTATGATTCAAGAAGCAACATCGTAAATTTTTTTATATTTGCAAATAATTTGAAGAAACTGGCTCCTTTATCAGATATAGACCAATTTCTTTCTAGAATATTTTGGAAATTTTGTCTTCAAATTATTACGACTTTTATAGAATAGCATGAACTACTAATCGAAAGTTTTAATACAACTGTATATTCAGGAGGTTTAGATGTTTCTTCTGTATATGTGAGCTTCCATCTCCTCTAATTGCACAGTTAAGTTGTTTCTTCTCACGATTAGTTAACGTAGGTTAATCTTGGCATTAACCCTGGTTTTTATGTCCGGATATATGGATTACAAATAGTTGTTTTTTGGTGTTGTATTTAAACACCGATTTTCGTGGAGTATATTCCTGCTGGAATATTATTCTGATTATATCTCATCAACACGAGGAAATAAGAACGAAAATAATGGAGTGCAGACTTATTGATACAATTCATCACAATCAACCTTTCCAAGAAAAAAAAACAATAAAAGGTTAATGAACGTTAAATAAAATAAATTTAATGGTCCGACAAGGTTGTAAAAGCTGCATTTTCCATGGGGATCAAAATTATACCTTTCCTTTGGGCCACATCCAATGTCTAAATAAGGGGCATATACTAGGATCATAGATTTCCAAAAAGACCGACAAGAGATAGTATTCCCAGAAAACGAATTACTGCGTACGGTAAGGGAGAATATTTTGTCCCCGTTTTAATTGCTGTATGGAATTAGTATCTTCCTTGTTGGCAAATGGCATAATTTTGATAATTAGTCATGAACTACTACATGCCGAAAATGACAGGGTTCACCCTTTTCAGTGGCAGAGAAAGACTGTAATTAATTCTAAATGGCCCGAATTTCAGGAAATTGAACAATCAATGCAACGACTTCGCAACAAAGGTAATGAATTCAAAGTTTCAACATAACTGTGGTCATCTAGAGGTTTAGATGTTTGTTTTGCAGATATTAGTATACTTTTTAGGCTCAAATCTGTATTGAAACTATATTATAATTAAAGTTCTGAATAGCGACTTAATTTTTCTCTGACTCAAAAATATAATTAGAATCAGATTCAGTTATATCTGTTATGTCCTATTAACAATACTTGCTGTATCGTTTGAAATTTTTTGGGTTCTTTTTCATGAATTCCAAACTCTGTTTCATCGAAATGTTTGCATTTCTTCTTACTCAATTCCATTTTAAAAATCTTACAATTTATTACTTCCACAGTAATATATGAACTAAGATCTCAACAAGCCTCAACTTCAAAATTAATCGATAATTTACTAATTTTTCCTTAATTGACATAATATTTTATTATATCTGCAATTTTTTCACGATTCATGATTCCCTTGTTAAATACAAGGAAAAGTTTCCATCTTAATTATTTAAATAATTATGAATTAATATTAGAAAGGCTGAAACATCTCACTTTACTTTTCGGCTATTATATTTCATTCCATATTCAATATTTTATTTTTGCCAATTCCTGCAATAAAATGTGTGAAATGTCCTTTTTTGATATATATTCATCATGAATACCGTCTTTTTATAAAATAACGATTTCATGTAAGCTTGGTCATGGGTATTTATATACCATTTTGTACCTAAGGTCTTTTGAACAATCAATTTCTGGAAAGTTTATTCTCTGTGATACAATAGTAAAATTATTGTCATGCGATTGGATTTGATGAAACCCACGAAATAATAAGTATCCAATTCTTTAAATCTTGAATGGTGGAGGTCCTCACTTGATGGAAATCCATTTTCATTTAATTTAAAAGGGATTAAATAAAAACATATTTAATAAAATTTCCACATTTATTGTGTTTCAACAATATTGTAACACTACATTTGCAACAATTGTTTCGCCAAATTCTTACTCACTTAATATTCTAGAAGCAATGGAAATTAACAGATATAACAGGCAGAATATATTACTTAATGACCAAACCGATGTCAACAGATCACCATTGATAAACATGCCATAAAAATTCCCAGAAGCATTTAGAATACCGTTCCCCCCCTCTTCCATCTTGAGAAATATATAAGGAGAAAAAATAAAAATTTTTAGAGTAGTTTAACATCGAACTCGCCTGAAGAAGCCAAGAATTTGGCGAAACAATTGTTGCAAATGTAGTGTTACAATATTGTTGAAACACAATAAATGTGGAAATTTTATTAAATATGTTTTTATTTAATCCCTTTTAAATTAAATCCAATTCTTTATATTCATGAAACGATGAGTATAGTAGTAATTCATTCCTATTGTTCATCATGTTACTGCTAACAATATAACTATTAATATTATTGCTTATAGATTATTAATTTTGGTGGCATATACTTCACATGTTAAAATGTTCGACATTAAGAAATCTTTAATGAAAAACTCGATCGTAGAACTGTTGCTATGGTTCCGGTAATGTCCAATACTCTTGCTTACCAAATATATTTTTTGAATTTTCTCATTATACGGGTCCAGACTTGGTTTCACCAGAGGCCCTTAAGTACATTGCAGCTGTGATAGTGAATCACCTATGTCATCTATTCAACTCCTCAATTTCATCTGGCAGCTAGACTAGCTGCTATAACATCATATAATGCCAAATAGCTACAGAGTATTGAACATTAGGGAATTTAAAAGAAGTTTAAAAAGTCTCTTCATTGAGAAATGTTATTACAGCACAGATGAATTTCTCTCTAGTTTTTAGAGATTTTTGAAGTACCTTATTTAACTATTTAAATATATTAAATATTTCAAATAAATTAGTTTTGGAGAAGTTCTTAAAATTACGTTTTGCATTTTTGAAGAAGATTTGGTTTTCATAAATGTAAGATCAGAAACAAAATTTTGTCTCCTTCAAATAATCATTTATTAATTTTAATTGACAATTTATATTTATTGGGTTTCTTTTATTCCATTTGATATTATATAATAAGTTTTGTTTTTATATGTACTGAATATAAGCAGTGCTCATAAAACATTGATTTAATTCTTTGATTAACATTTTTTTGAAATTAAAATTTATAGGAGGCTAACAGAATAAATCTTTTTTGATATTTAAATTTTAAAAGTTAAGTTATTATGGTAAATTAAATTTATGGGCCATTTGTTTTTATTTGGTCATATTTCTTGTTGTTTTCCTTTCTTTTTACTCTAATCTGTATTGTACTGCTTACTTTGAATTTATATTGAATTCAACATTATTTGACATATCCTATGCATCACTGCTATGTCCTAAAGAAAGAATAAAGATTTATTATTATTATTTATTATTATTATTATACAATAAAATGGTGAAATGGGGGTTTTTACTTGAAAGAAGGCTTATTATGATATCTTGAATATCATACAGATTTATTCTACCAATTTAATTTTATTTCTTTATTAAAAACTTTTTAAAATTAAATGAAATAAATGTCTCAGAAAAAACCGTTTCAATTTAGTAGACATGTAGAATTGACACCCATTACAAAGCACCAAAAAGAATAGAAGAATACAAAAAAATATAAATTAAAAATATTAAATTCTTCTGATAGTCTTACAATATTTTCGATTAATAATTTTTATTTTCTTTGAATTCTTTTATTCCTCGTGGTACTGTGTAATGCATGCTAATTCTATATGACCACTAAATTGAAACTGTGTTTTCTAAGAAATTAATTTAATTTCAAAAAGTTTTTGAGAAAAAAATTTTATAAAATTAAAATTTTTAGTAGATTAGCAGAATAAATCTGTACGATATTTAATATATTCTAATTATACGATATCCACCAAATTATGCAAAAATGCGCGTCATTATTCTACTTTTAGCACCAAATTTAAAATAAATCATATCTGTAGCTTTACGATATGAATTTTTATGTACATACTTACTAAATGTTGTGTAAATACATTTGTATCAATATATTTCATGTCGTAAAACGAAAACCTAGACATTGAAAAATATTTTATATTGATTATAATATATATATTGTGATAATATTTTGATATTTTAGTACCTATATAATTTTCAATATATCGGGTGTTTTTTTTTAGAGTGACACAACTTTAAATTGAAATAAAACAGATTTAAATTTAGATTGAAGCCATTTTTTTTTTATTTGAAAGATAATTTTATGACATTTATGTTTTAAAATTAATTTCCGGCATGTGTCCACCACGACTAGCTCTGAGGAACCGCATTCGCATCAGACCAATTTTGGACCACTTTTTCGAGTAATTCAGGCCTCATTTCATCAATGCCACGAGTTATGTTGGCTTCCATAACGTCTTTCGTTTCTGGTATATCAGCATAAACCAATGACTTGACATAACCCCAAAGAAAATAATTCAATGGAATTATGTCGCATGATCTTGAAGGCCAATTAATTGGACCATTTCTTGAAATAATGTTATCGCCAAATCTTTATTTGAATAAACCAATTGTTACGGTAGCAACATGAGGTGTAGCACCATCTTGTTGGAACCAAAACACTTCTGGGTCGTTACCATTCAATTCTGTAATGAACACCATTCTCTGTAACATTAGCTCCAGCATCGTTTTTAAAGAAATATGAACCGATGATGCCTCCAGCGTGTAAAGCACACCATACAGTGCATTTTTCAGGATGCAATGGAACCTTCAGAACTTCTTGAGGATTATTTTCACTCCACATACGGTAATTTTGCTTGTTTACATAGCCGTTCAACCAGAAATGAGCTTCATCACTAAACACAATTTTACGATAAAAAAGTGGATCGACTTCAAGCTGTTCTAGGGCCCAATCAGCAAATAAACGACGCTTATTATGGTCAAGTGACTTGAGTTCTTGAACCAGTTGGATCTTGTATGGGTGTAGACCAAGATCTTTACGCAAAATTTCCATGTGGTAGATGCACAGTCCAACAAACGTCAAACCACACACAGTCCAACAAACGTCGACGAATAGACAAATCTGGATCATTAATAACACTATGACTTACAGCAGCGATATTTTCTTCTGTGCGTACAGTTCTTGGTCTTGTTGTTGTTGTTGCATCGAGTAGAGAAAATGTTGTCCGAAATCTATCGATAGTTCGACGAATAAGCTGCTCTGATGGACAATTATGTGAACCATAAATTTTACGAAGTGCTTTATAAGTTTGGCGAATAGAACACTGATTTTGAAAATAAATTTCAACAATTTGTAAACGTTGTTGCGGCGTTCGTTCAGGTAGAGCATGGCCTCCATAAATATCCACTAAAATGCGATATTTTTTGGCAGCTTTTTTCTTCATATTGATGTAAAACTCCCCGTAAAAACACATTAGGCGGTAAAAAAGTTGACATTTTTAGAGCACACAGAAGCTTTATTATTCACACTTCAGCGAATTGACAGATACTGAAAAGAAAGCCTAATGATGACAATTCAAAATGAAGAGGTTGTCAGATGAAACAGTGGAATAATATACTAGTAGCGACATCTGTTGTTAAAATCGCAAAATCGCACGAACTTATTTCTACTCCTAATATTTGGGATGCACTGAATGTAAAACCAATTTTTGTCTATTATTGACCATGAATTTTTTTGCTCACATATCTTTTGTCGCAATGTTGTTGAAACCCTTCCCCACGCCACATTATAATTCACGAAAAACCCATTGTTGAAAAGGTAAACAACTCATTTAGCGCTTCATTTATTCAATTCAATTCGGTTCATTGTCAATGAATTTTCATGTAGTCTTCATTATCACCAATCAATCCAAACTTGAATCCGCCAATTCGTAGCGTGAAATTGACAGCCACCCAGTTATTAAGTATTTTATGGAATTTTCTGGCAGGAAGACAATAAACGTAATAACATCAATTTTTCAATTTCGGTATTATTACGTGATTCATATTTCGCATTTATTCTAGTCGATTATTATCGACACTGGATCGGGAAATTTGATTAACCTTGGTCAGGTTAAAAGAGCCGGAAACCTCTATTACCTCCGGATTTCAATGAGGATGATCTCGAAAATAGTACCTTTATCGCGAATAGAATTCATTGAAACTTAGGGAAAGAATAGAATGAGGTTAGGTAGGAAATTAATATATTTGATTATCTCGATGTTAACTTGACGGAAACTCGTATCGATTTGAAGGAAAACGCTTTTGTTCTAAGTCTTCTTTATAAATCGGCTTGTTTGGCTACACTAGCACTTTTCAGATACTGAACTGTTTCAGCCGTACCAATAAATTGATATTTTACACATAATTGTGAATCCAGTTTCGGGAATTAAATGTGTAAAATATCAATTTATTGGGAGTAAAACATAGTAATTTCTTCTACTTGTTTGAATGAAAACACTTTTAATTTCCGCTAGTACAGTGGACGTATCATTTGAAGAAATAGTGAATGCATTTTAATAATTTTTTACATCTCGATGCATCTTATCACGGACAGCAAGTGATTACATTTCAGGTACATCTGTTAAAAGCAAGATTTTCAGGTCGAGTTGCATAGACTTTGAAATTCAAATCACCCCACAAAAAATCTAATAGCGATAGATCGGGTGATCTTGCTGGCTATTTTATTGGACCCCTCGTGCCAATCCAACGTCCTGGATAACGTTCGTTCAAAAATTGTCGAACACTGATATCGAAATGTGGCGTTGCACCATCCTGCTAAGATGTGAGTTCATTTTCTAGTAGGTTATCGTCGTTTTCCAGAATGAAAGTAATCATTGGAGGAATAATGTCGTCTAGTAAATTCAAATAAGTTGTTCCGTCAAAATTTCCATTGATAAAAATTGGTCCAACAATATGGTTTCCTAATATTCCTACCCAAACATTTAATTTTTGGGGAATTTGTGTATGTGTCTTCATGAATAAATGAGGATTACTATCACTCCAGTACCGACAATTATGTCTATTGACTTCCCTATTCAACATAAAGGTACACTCGTCAGAAAATATTGTATTGTAGAGTGGGTGTGGGTTATTATTCAGTAACTCACTAAATTGTTTACAAAACTGAGTCCGATGGTCAGGATCATCTTCATTCAACTGTTGCACCAGCCTTATCTTGTAAGGGTGATATTTATAAGCTTTCACAATTCGATGAACGCTAGATTTCGGAAGATTAGATGCTCGTGCTAAAGTTCTTATAGAATATAGATTATCCATCTGTAAGTGTCCCAATACTGCTATTTCAATAGCTTCATTTCGGACTGGACGCTCAACTTCGTGTTTCTTATTCTAAAGTGAACCAATAGTTTCCAATCTAGTTATCAAATGCTTAACATATTGGTAACTTACATTTCTTTCTGGATGATTGTTGTTGAAATACCTTGCAGTTAATGTAGAATTTTCGTCATTCCGATAGTATAATTTGAGAATTTCTATTCTTTCTTTCATAGAATAGACCATTTTCACCCACATAAGTAAGTCTCAAACCCAATTATGATGCAGATATGAAAGACTGTAACACATTTGAGAAAGAATCTTCAAAAAAATAGTATTCACTGTAATGAATGGTAATGGGGATAGATGAAATTCCAACTAATCGTTTGTTATCGCCAAATGCTTTTTATGGGCCGAAGAGATGATCCATTAGAAGTTGTTTTAATTGATCATATGCTGATGTATAAAAGACCCAATTAGTGACATCATCTTGAGAAAATTGATAATAATTACTGAAGTGAAATCAAGTCTTACTAATTTTCAACAGAAACAAATTGTTATAATTATTGATATTCACGATGCAGTTGCACCAGAAATAGATATTACAGGATATGATCTGACTAACATTTTCTACCACATTTTTAATTTATTCCCAGTGAATAAGTGTACACATGAATGAGTGTACTCATGGAGTTCCTCATCAATCAGGGATTAAAGATAATGGTACTTATTTATGCTGTCGGTCCTGTGCCATAAGAAGGCATTTTTTCAACAAAAAAAAAAACAGATACTTTGAGTAAACAATTATTAGAGGGATGCTTTCTTCTCGGGCGCTATACTTGACTAATGCGATGATGCACTTTCTCATCTTTGTTGATGAATTTATAGATTGCTCCATGGTCTCTACCCGCTAAGAGTTTTTCTAGTTGAACGTGTTGGAAATAATTCAAAAATAAGAACATTGAATGCTACACGAGTTAAAGGTTAAATACTTCGTTACATTTTCATATCTGAACAATTGCTTTAGCAGCAGGAAAGAAAAATTTACGTCATTGATATACCATGATAATATTCAGCATAAAGAATCGTGGAGTAAGCTAGACCATGTATCAAAATCGTCGTTATAGCCGAAAATCCATGGTTAGAAGTTTTGATTCTGCATTTGGTTGGATCAACTCCGTTTAGTTTAATATGCTTAAACGTAACAGAACTGAGGTGCTGCATTTGAGCATTGGGGGAAAAACGGACGCTATACAATTAGAGGTACGACATATAGAATTTGTAACAAGGCCTGATGATCTAGAACCGGCGAAAATCTTGAACGCTTCCAAAGAGATGAAAAAAAGGTTAAATTTCTTTAAATAAACTTTTACGGAAGAACAGTGAAAATTTACCCAAAAATGAAACCACTATTATTCATCTATTTTCAAAAGTAGAATCTAATCCTTTCTGTGAACTCTTCCCTACTCTTTTGATGTAATTTTTTTCGTTGGATTTTGTTATTACAGCCCTACTTGTGTATTATTGATTTTGGTTCGTTTGAATTTTTTTATTATCGATATCTTATTTGTTTCGTAGGATTTTAGCATGTCTGCTCTTATTCATTTCTTCTTCAGTGTCTGATATTAGAACTATATCATTTGAAAAACTTATACTTATGTATTTTTTTGCTCGCTAGTTCCAAGGAACAGCGCGCGATCGTTTGGTTTGGAGTCCAAATATCTAGCTCTGAGGAACCGCATTCGACCAAACCGATATTGGTCCACTTTTTCGAGTAATTCAGGCCTTTTTTTAATCAATAACACGAGTTTTGTTGGCTTTCAAAGCGTCTATTGTTTCTGGTTTATCAGCATAAACCAATGACTTGACATAACCCCAAAGAAAATAATCCAATGGAGTTATGTCGCATAATCTTGGAGGCCAATTAATTGGACCATTTCTTGAAATAATGTTGTCGCCAAATCTTTCATTCAATTGTAATGGTAGCAGCATAAGGTGTAGCACCATCTTGTTGGAACCAAAACACTTCTGGGTCGATACCATTCAAATTTTGAAACAAATAATCATTGATCATCGATCTGTAACAAGCACCATTCACTATAACATTAGCTTCAGCATCGTTTTCAATGAAATATGGACCGATGATTCCTCCAGTGTGTAAAGCACACCACACAGTGCATTTTTCAGGATGCAATGGAACCTGCAGAACTTCTTGAGAATTGTTTTCACTCCGTATCCGGCAATTTGGCTTGTTTACATAGCCGTTCAACCAGAAATGAGCTTCATCACTAAACAAAATTTCTCGATAAAAAAGTGGATCAACTTCAAGGTGTTCTAGGGCCCAATCAGCAAACAAACAACGCTTATGATGGTCAAGTGGCTTTAGTTCTTCAACCAGTTGGATCTTGTATAGGTATAGACCAAGATATTTATGCAAAATTTTCCATGTGGTGGATGTACACAGTCCAACTTGTTGTGAACGTCGACGAATAGACAAATATGGATCATTATTAACATTATGACTTACAGCAGCGATATTTGCTTCTGTACGTACAGTTCTTTGTCTTGTTGTTGTTGCATCAAATAGAGAAAATGTTGTCCGAAATCTATCGATAGTTCGACGAATAAGCTGCTCTGATTGACATTATAATTTGTCAATGCTTACTGAACAGAAATGTCGTACCAACATGGCTTCTACCTTCTGTAAAATCACAGTTATCCCTATCGGAAGTTTTATCACTCTAAAAAAAACACCCGATACATAGATTTTGTGAGCAGATAGTTTCAGAATTTTAAGGAAATTGAGTGGAATTCCTTCAAATGATATGTTTCCATGTTGTATGCCTAAATAATTTGTTTTATTTGAACTGGCAAGTCGAGCGATTAAAATAAAACATTGGAGTCGTCACTTCATATTCAACTATCTGATTCAACCTAAAATTTCTCTGTATTTTTTGGAGGAGCAATTTTTTAAACGGATACATCCGGATTCGTGACTTTATCTTCCTATTCCAGTTTAAAATCTTTGCAAAGTTCAATTTACCATATATCCTGCAAAGTTACTGCTAATAACCCCGGTTAATTTGAAGTTGATGATGAATTTTTCATCTGTAAGGATATTATAATTGATTAAGATTACCTTCGGCAGAAAATACGTAAAATACCGGTGTCATCATGATATCCTAGAGCAAAAAGAGGAATAAATAAAATAAAGTTGCAAAAGTGGGATAAGAGAAAATAAATAAGACCATAAATGATGTTTGCTATGGATTGAAAATGAACCGACAAAATATGAAACTGAAATAAAACAATAACTCGTAGGAAGTAGAATTATTGAAAATAAAATAATACACATTTTGAGAAAATATTTTTCTTTTACGAAGGGTGTTCAATTTATATTCGGTATCGGGATGATTTGTTGATAATGTGAGTAATCTAATTATCTCATTCACTAATGACACTATCTGAGGGTATAAATATAAAATTTCACTAATTTACGATCATTAGTTTTCTAGGTATCCTCAGTGAAAGACAACCAGAATGACTGACGCCATAATGAAGAGAAAAATCGAGCATCTCGCCGTTAGTTCCTCACTAAGTAGAGAAAAAGTTAGAAAATCATTCATGAAGAGGTGGCTGCAATTTACCAAGACTGTCCCACGTCGTTATCCAACCTTCAAGAGTGGTCAAGTGAATTCAATAGAGGCAGAGAAAGCATTGAAGACGGCCCTCGCTCGGCCGTGCCCATTAGCGGCACCACTGAAGAAATTGTGAAAAAAAAGCTGGTACTTGAAGATGCCAGAATAAAAATCAAGATGATAAACCTATCCGTGGGTACCATGCACGGTATGCTGCATCATCATCTTAACCTCTCAAAGGTCAGTGCAAGATGGGTACCCAGAATGCTCACCGTACCTCAGAGGCAAGTGCGAGTGGAGTGCTGTAAGAAGTTTTTAGAGCTCTGTGGAGAAAAGCCATCGATTACTTGGAGGATGAGACTGGTTACTGAGGATAAGACATGGAATCATCATTATGACCCTGAGAGTAAACAAAAGTCCAAGCAGTGGATTGAAAAGGTTGCACAGCCCCCAAACAAGTTTGAAGTCACCCCATCCACTGGAAAAATTCTGGCTGCGGTTTTTTGGTGTTCTAAAAGTATTTATTGATAGAATACACTACAAAGAGTGAAAGCATCACAGCAAAATCATACGCAATCACTTTACGTAATTTACGAGAAGCAATTAAAAGAAAAAGTCGATGAAAACTCACACCGGGGGTGTTGGTGCTTAGTGACAATACTCCGGTTGACAAGGCCCGCGTGTCGAAGGCTGCTGTGCGGGAATGTGGCTTCGAGGAAATTACTCATCCTCCGTACAGTGCAGACTTGGCCCTCAGCGACTACTACCTATCCCCAAATGTGAAAAAATATCTTCTTAGAAAGCGATTTTCCGACGATGAAGAACTGAAGGTAGTAATTAAGAGCTATTTCGAGAAGAAGCCGGAAAAATATTTTTACAAAGAATTTTCCGAGTTTTCTTTCATGCCTTTACCGACAATACATTGAAAAACCCTCGTAAGTAACTATGTTGAGAAATTGCTTCAAAATTTTCACATGAATTAGCAACATTTTGCTTGTTTTGTTTCAATTGTTGTTGTTCTCAAGTTTAACTTTCCAAAATAAATGTTATCATCTTTTCGGAATAGTGATATGAACTCTTATCATTCTGAACTTATAACTTCTTTTCGGAATTCATGAGAAGATTATTGATTAACTCCAAACATGAATCGCAGACTGTTACTGCGAATCATAATTTACAAATAATAAATTTTCATTGAATAAAATATTTAGAATAAACTTGCTACAAAAATCGGGATTCAACCAAGAATTATTCTTCAATGTTTTTAGTGGTAATTATAAGGGGTTAAATTTGGGGCAGTATTTATAGAAAGATTTTTCATCTTGCAAGCCTAATTCACATATTTTTTATTCTATTATTTAAATCCACATCATTCAAAAGAAAACAGTTGAGATTTCATGAGATATTTTGTTCAATTTCTTGGGTTTATTATTTGGAATTTATAGAGGCCATTTATCTACTGTACGATGGATTCCTTATGCCTTTCTACTGGACTATTGTAGAGAAATTCAATAAAATTTCAGGAAATTGTATAAATCACATCACAAAGGATATAAATTTCTGATTGACAATAAAAATATTTATCTCAAAACTGGTGCACCAATCAGATAAAATAATATAGTACTAAAATCGTGAAAAGCACTTCAGAAATCTATAATGAAATAAACTAATTCGGCTGATCTGTATCAAAAATCATTAATAAGAACTTTCTATTACCATAGCTCATACTCCTTATAAATAATCTATAATGAAAACCAGAAAAAAGGTGAAAAGCACTGATGTGAGATTAGGAGCTTTTGCGCACTTCTTATCACCCACGATCCTCACGAAATTTCGTATTAGCCTTTTTGTCGTTATTTCACATTTAAATGCTTAATTTAAATTCAAACGTTCCACTGTTGCTATGGTTTCAGTAGCTCTCAACGCTGCTCTCCTCACAAAATATTTTTCTTTAATCTTATAGGATCCTCACGAAATTCTACATTAGCTTTTGTGTCATTATTTTACAACTAAATGCTAAATTTAAACCTGAACGTGGTACTGTTGTTATAGCTTTAGGACGAAACGCTCTCAAAAAATTTTTATTCTTGTTTTGAATCTTCTAATCATAGGATCCTCAAGAAATTTTGCAGGAACATGTGCGTTATCCTTATCTTTCCAAACCCCAAATTTAAGGTCGATCAGATCTGTGGTTTGGAAAATATTACCGAAAATAGGAGAAAATTGCAAATGTGAATAACTGCGAAACCATCTGACTGATTTTGTCCAACAACTAGCTTGACCGAGATTTTCAGGCCGTTAATTTAGCACCAGAGTTTAAAGTCTGTATCTCTTTCCGTTTGAAAGTTATAGGGTTTAAGGTGGTAGCACTTAACGCTGATCCGGCCAAATTTTTTTTCAACTTATAATCATACGATCCTCATCAAATTTCTCAACAACCTAAGCGTCATTTTTTTACTCCCAAGTGCTGAATTTGAGATCGATCAAATTTGGAGTTTCGAAAATATCGGGAAAATATGAAAAATTTTCAGACGTGAATAAGTGCGGATCTATCGAACTTATTTCGGCCATTGAATTAGTTTTGACCCCGGATTCTTCATCAGTCGTTTGAGACCATTTTCGGCTCGAAATTCTAAAATTACAGACATTTAGGCGAAACGTCAACACGCCGTTCCCTGGAACAAGCGCGCAAAAATAGTGGTGAAAAAATTAATTAAGACGCAGTATTGAAAAAAAAACTTTCATGAGAAATTGATGATCATTTTTACGAAACTGACACCTTCATTTTAAATTTCATAATGTGAGAATATTTCGGTTATTTCATTGATTTAAAATCCAGCTTTTCCTGAGAATGTTCTTCAATCCAGACATTGAAATACTTGAACTTCAATATTTCACTTGAGAAATAGATAAAAATAAATATTTCCATTTTGAGTTCGACTCTAAAAACATGCCATGGAAATAACATTTCAGCATCATAATTTCCCGACAATTTCCACACATCAAGCTATTTTTCTGACCCGTACAGAAAGTGCAACTCATAATGTTTACCAATACGAGGGAAAAATGGGTCAAATCATAACTCACCTGGAAGAGCTGAAGCGCACGCCACAATCGCAAAAAAAGATATCACAGCAATTTTCACACCCATCTCGAAACACTGAAATCGCGGAAATTAGTTTATAATACAGTTAATAAATGTTAAAAGTCGCTGCTGCGGTATATTCGGGTCGAAGTTCTGTGTTATTCTGCCGGCGTGCGCGGTTGACAGCTAAATTTAAAGACTTGCTGTGAGCAGGATAGAAGGATGATAGCAAAAGGTAGACGGATCCCCACTTATTGGTCACTAGCTTTGGTTTTGCGATTGGAAATGCTGCACTTGGTGTGTTTTCGATGAGGATTGTTCGATGAAAAATACATTACTATCGACTTTGACAGATTAATTTGACATGTATCAGAAAAATGAGATTGCCGTGAAAATTTTATTTAGAAAAAATCACACAGTTTTTATTTTACACAGTTTATTCAGAATCCTCACACGTGTTTCGGTCTTTCGACCATCTTCAAAGGGTACAAAAAGGAACTAAACTTGAATTTGAAAAGGTTCTTTTATTACACTTAGGACATCTGTGTATTTTTATAGTTCATTAAAAAAACACACAGATGTCCTAAGTGTAATGGAAGACCCTTTTCAATTTTAAGTTCATTTCCTGTTTGTACTCCTTTGAAGATGGTCGAAAGACCGGAACACGTGTCAGGAATCTGAATAAACTGTGAAACGTAAACACTGTGTGTTTTTTTTTTAATGAAATTGTAATAATGTTTCACCTAGAGCCAACCGCATGCTCCATTCGTTTAATTGCCGTGAAAAATCTATCTAATAATATTGGGTTATTCGGAAAGTAATTTCGTTTTTTTTTGCGGAAAATGACAATTTTCGTATAATGATTAAATATTTTATTAAATTATGTATTGGTCATTTTGGTCCAACACCTTTTGCCATTTTTCTGGTAGAAGAATGAATCCACACTCATCAAATTTTTCATGTCCTATCAAAAAACTGATTCAGGTGATTTTTGACCTCTTCATTTGGAGATAAGGTTTAACCCGCCAATGGTACAAATAAAAGGAAGCTCTAACCCTCTACAATAACAGCATTAGAAGGGTCAAGATAGACTTGGGGGGCAAGTTCTGTGAGGGTATAAATGATGCCCCCGAAACTGCTTGAATAAACAAGATTCTCTCAAGAGAGCCATTGAGAACAACCGGTTCGCTCAAACGACTGGAGGGTGAATTTACTGGTACCAGCAAAGAAACATTGGAGCTCTTTGCTAACAAACACCTCCCTGGATGTTAAACCTTGGAAGATACAAAGGCCAGATGCAACCCTGACCATTCACTCCGGCCCGGGAAGAGCAACTGATGAATATCCAAAAACATAGTCACGGCACAAGCGGTTAGAGACGCAATAAGATCCTTCAAACTTTCAAAACACCGGAGGTAGACGGAATCTTTGCAGCCCTACTTCAAAAGGGTATGAAGGTGTTGATTCCTCATGTGCTAAAATTATTTAGAACAAGTATAGCTTGGGGGGGTTATCCCTACAAGCTGGACATTAACTAAAGTGGTCTATATATTATACCAAAGGTGAGACGAACAGAACCGGAACCCTCATCTTTCAGACCAATAAGTTTGCCATCGTTCTTGCTGAAGAGTTTGGAAAAGGTGATTGATGTCCATATCAGGGGAAAGGTGCTAACTGACAGTCCTCTTACCCGTCATTTGGTCGGAAAATTGAACCAATCTCTCGATAATCGAAAGATGACAGTAACAGCGTTTCTAGACTTTGAAGGTGCTTTTAAGAATAGATCGGTTGGCGTTTGCTGGAGCTGTGCTGCCTCTGGTAGGACCGGAACCATTCCTGAGAATACCACATGACGTGGCTAAGCGGTGATAACAGGCAAAATGAACTCAAGTCTTTCTGGCTGAGCCATTCTGGCCTGAAACATTCGAAGATGTTCCTTGGAACAGCTTCGAACAAAAAGATGGCGGACCTAGCGCTAGGTCTGGATAGGGCGAAACTAAGAACACTTGCCAGAATTATGACAGGTCACTGCAGATTGAAAGCGCATTTGCACAAAATCGGTGTGACTGAAGACGATGAATACAGGACACTGAAACAGCCATGCATATCGTCTCAGAGTGCCCAGCAGTGAGTCGCATCAGATTCGAGGTATTTGGTCAGGCTTTTATAGCCCACTGCGAACTGAAAAAATTACCCCCGAGCAAGATTATCGGTTTCATTCAAAAACTCTACCTCGTCGGGGAAATATAAATTAGGGATGAAACACAATAGTAAGTGCGGACGCAGTAGTAGGGTGGACAGACGCCTGCTCACTATAAAATAATAATAATAATAATAATCGTCCAAAAATTTTTGCAGTGATAATAATCCGAAAGCGCTAGATCTGGAGAATATGGCGGGTGTGGTAGTGTATCCCATTCAAGCTGTAAAAGCTTTTAGCGAGTGACCAAACTTGTATGAGGTCCCGCATTATCTTGGTGGTACACTACACCTTTTCTGTTGATTAATTCTGGCCTTTTCTGTTGAGGTGCTTTATTTAGTTTGTCCAGCTTATGACAGTAGACCTCCGAATTAATTGTTGTGTTATCCGGTAAAAGCTAAAAAAACGTTTCCCACCAAACAGAAATGCTTTGAGTCGGTTCATCTTTTTTGCTTCATAATTTCTTGCGTATGACATTGTTATATTCTTCCCATTTTTTAACGATGCGCTTCAAAAATGGATCATTTTCATGACGTTTGAGAAGCAAATCACAGACGTCAAAGCGACGACCAAAATTTCTCTCCGTGAGAACATGTACCCCATATATCCAATTATCGAGCTTCGAGGTTAAACCCAGGCCTGTCAAGTTGTTATAAACAGTTGAATTCGATAAATTTAACATCTCACCAATCTCACGTGTTGTTATTCGCCGATTTGCATCAACTAATGACCTTATCATTTCTTTATCAGCTTCAACCGGCCTTCCGTAACGTGGTGCATCTTCGACATTAAAATTGCTGGATCGAAATTTTGTAAACCAGTTCTGGTAATGGCGTACTGTCAAGACATCTTCTCCATACACATTCGTTAATTTCTTTCTGGCTTGAGTAGCATTTTTACCTTTTCTTTGTAAAAAAGTAAAATATTACGAAAATACTGAATTGCTCTTCATGTTTAAAAGGCCACCAACCAAAAACTATTGCGTAGAATTAATTGAACTTCACACACAAGCCTTGCTGTATCAGCTCTCAAAACATATAATAATTATGTCGCTTCATTGTGGAGTTGGGTTAGAAAAAATTAAATCCTCTGTCGGAAAAAAACAAAATTACTTTCCGAACAACCTTGTTGTACAGGAGACGCCAACTTAAATGTTTGGTTTTTGAAAAACATAAAATATGGCAAAACGAATTTAAAATGTCTTTCTAAATTTAAAATCGATGGTAGGATTGTTACTTAGCGCTCAACGCTGCTCTGCTCACAAAATTTTTATTTTTGTTTTGAATTTTCTAATAATACGATCTTCATAAAATTTTGAAGCAACATGTTCGTTGCCATTCTCATTCTAAAATTCAAATTTCAGATCAATCGCATATTTTTGTTTGGAAAAGACTGAAGAAAATGAGAGAAAAATTCAAATATGAATAACTACGAAACCATTGAACTGATTTTGCCCAATAATGAACTCGATTGAGATATTTATGCCCCAAACCTATCCCGATAGTTTCAAATCTCTCCCTCTTTCCGTTCGAAAGTTATAATGCTCAAGATAGTGCTCAACACTGATCCGCTCACAATTTCTTAAGTCTTAACGTTTCTATAATACCAATTTCTGAGCGAAAATTTAGCGAACAAGTGAGAATATCTACGGCTGGTCGTGTATCTTGGGTAATAGTTTCACATTTTCAAGTATCGGATTTTCCCTTTTCTATAATTTGGAAATATAAGAGTCCTTTTTATTTAATTTAATTTCTTGTTCTATTCAGTTATTCTCACTTATATTCAGTTACAAAAAATGTAACCACGTGCTGTAAAAAAATAGTTGCTTTTCACTCAACTGGAGTGATGATGAATTTTTATACGTGAAAACCTCCCAACATTCAGATTGGTCTAAATATACTTTATTCACTAATTATTTATTTTATCAGAAGGTGAAACGGAGCCAGATCAATTTGTTTTAAGATATTTTTATCGATAAATCGTTTTTGCATCAGATATTTCCGAACATTCACGCAGTTACAGTTTCAATAGGAAATCTAATGAATCATCGACTTATATTTTTATTTTTATCGGTAATGAGTTATTATACAATGTGCAACAGGCAAATGGAATGTATTCATTATTTCTATTATTGTAAGAAAATATTTCACCATATCCAAATCGAATTACATACTAATTTTTGCCTAGCTGGTTAAAATAGAAGAAAGAGTAGGGGACTAATTATTTTTGTGAATAATGAATACATATTCATAGTTCTCAATATTCATAAAAAAAAATTTATGAATACTGAATATTCAGTATTCAGTATTCCAAAAAAATATCAGACTCCTACTCTTTCTTCTATTTGAACCAGGAAGGCAAAAATTGATATGTAATATATTTCGATTAGGATATAGCGAAATATTTTCGTCTCTTTTTTATTTTACACAATGCTCTGACGAGTTGGTACCTAAACTAGGAGTCGTTTGTTGCAGCTCTATATGGTCCATTGGATTACACTCACCGGCCATGAGTTGCTTCAGTGGTATCTGAGGAAACGTAAATTCTAGTACCTTTGTACTGCCTTGACAGACAGGTTTGGGCACATCTCTCTATATCAGTTTGGAGCGTTGTTACAGGCTTTTCCAAAGGCAGTGCTTCCCTATAATTGAGACCACATATGCATATGTTTTGCTTCCTCCATCCTTAGAAATCAATAAATATACTAGATCAGATAGTGTTCTCGGAGTTGACCTAACTTTTCCATGCCTTCTAGGCGTCTGTGATCACTTCATAGTTAGCATCAAGATCTTATTCAACTGGCATAAAATCTCTCGGGAACAAAGGAAGTTCAGCCCTTAGTGATTCGAAATTCCCCCTCGCGGACACCCTCTTTAGACGGACACCTCCCTTGAACGGACAGTTTTTAATAGTCCTGATTGACTTCCATATAATTTACATTGTGTAAGTTGTCTCTTGAACGGACATTCCCTTGAACGGACGCGGACACTTATGTTCTATTAACCGGACAATACCAAAAGAAAAAATATCGGTTCTGTTTCAATTCTGTGTGGAAACTATTGCTGTGAGTTCATTGCGTCAAATGGGACGCAACGGAAAAGAAGAAGAGGTTTGTTTCATTAGTATCAGCCTTCACTGAGCGACTTCCCCGAGTGAACCGAAGATTTATCGATCTCAACTGCGGCAGAAAACTCCCGAGAATTTAATAAGTGTTAGTCTGAATTCTGACGTTGACTCAGTGAAAAAAATGGCTCCAAAAAGAAAAATATTCACTCTCAAACAGAAAATTGAGATAATTGAAGTATACAATAAGGAAAAATTGAGTGTACGGAATTTATCTGAGCGTTTTGATATTGAAAAAACACAAGCTGCTTATATAATTAGACATAAAGAAATCCTTATGAACAAGTGGATGTTGAACACCAATGTGAATGAAAAGGGAAGCTTTCTAACTGGTGATGATACCAAAATTGATATGTTGTGTTATGAATGGTTTACAGCAGCTCGCCATAAAGGGATTTCTCTGAAAGGTATGCGCATGAATAATTTTTTTATGAGGTGTTTTGAATATGTGGAATTTTATTTTCTCATCAGTTCAAAAATTAATGAATTGTTGGCATTATGCTCAAATAGAACAGAACTTATTGCTAAAATTTTTTTCAGGTCTGTTAATACGCTGCAAAGCAAAAGAAATCGCCTTATCCTCAGGACATTCAGCATTCAGTGCTTCTTCTGGTTGGCTTAATAAATTCATAAAACGCCACAACATAAATTTCAAACCAATTTCAGAGGAAGGAGCCTTGTTAATTGCTGAAAGTGTCTCATCATTCTGGGAGAAATGCCTTTCTCTTATCAAAGAATATTCACCCAGGGACATGTTTAATGCTGATGAATCAGGTCTCTATTTCAGAGCTCTGCCTAACAAAACGCAAACATTAAAAGAAGAAAAATGTGTTGGTGGTAAATATCCCAAAGATAGATTCACAATTTTGAATTAAAAGAAAACTTTTAGTCATTGGTAAAGCAGCTAAACCCAGAGCATTCAAAAATATAAACATAAACAAGTTGCCTGTAACTTGTAAGTGGAATAAGAAAGCGTGGATGACCAGACATATTATGATAGAGCGGTTGCATGAACTAGATTGGAAAATGGAAAAAGAAAAAAGAATGATTTTGTTGTTTTTGGACAATGCTGGATCTCATCCAAAAGAAATTCATCTGAAAAATATAAAACTTTTGTTTCTACCCCCTAATTGTACATCAGCTTGTCAACCACTTGACCATGGAATAATTAAAAATTTCAAAACCCATTACCGAAGTCTCATACTGAAACACATGCTAGTAAACATTGAGACTGCTAGTACATCTTTAGAATTGACAAAAAAAATTTCGCCATTGGGCGCAATTTACTTTGCAAAAACCTCTTGGGAAGAAGTAACAAAGGAAACCATCAAAAATTGCTTCCGCAAAGCTGGTTTTAAGCATGAAAACATGGAAGTGACGACCAATTAAGTCAGACTGTTACATATTATCCTGAAGATGACTTGCTACTCAGTGTTATTGCAAAGATTCTCAGAAATAAGAATTTCTTAGATATGAGTTTCAATGAAAACCTTAACGAATTTTTGAACCTTGATGATAATTCAAATTTTGAAGATCCTGATTCTGAGCATGAAATTGGGAATTCACACGACATTCAAGAACTTTCCGGAGATTCTGATAACGATGAAATGCCAGGGCAAACAGGTGCTGTCCAAAATTATGGGGAAGCTATGACTTTAACCAAGCAGCTAAAAATTTCAGCCCAGAATCACGGAGATTCAGAGAGTTTAGAGATCCTCTTAGAATTGAGATTTCTTGCACTACATATTGAGGAAAAGAATGGAATAAACGAAAATTTTGGAATTTTTTCGTAATTAAAGTGTCTCCTTTTTATCAAAATTTTTGTTTATCCGAATGATTCCTCACCTTGAGTTTTCAGTTATTGTTTACTTTGAAAAAATTTTACATTTCTATACCTACATATATTTATTTTTTATGTCCAATATTTCCAATTATTACTTCCAATAAATTTTTTTTTGTACATATGTATTTCTTTTAAGCGGACACCCCTCTTGAACGGACACCATCGGGCGGTCCCGTGAGTGTCCGCCCATGGGAGATTTCACTGTATCCCCTCCTACACCGTATATGTTCCATACTAAGAGACTTTGTTTTCTCACATAAATGAGCAGCGGGTTGAGATCCAATAAAATTCTTACATCTGTTGTGTGCAGTTCCTGTGATGCCTGGACGAGCAAGTCTTTGAAGTTTGTACAGCCTCTGCAAGCTTGTTTCTTCTCCAGTTTTGGTCCACCAGGCTAGAGTGGAATACGTAATGGTAGGTCTCACCACCGCAGTTTATGTCCAATAGACCATTCATACTCCAGGTCTCGCAAAACAGTTTGCGTCTCATTCAAAAGGCCACTGTATATTTGGAAATAACTTTATTCAAGTACGAGGTCTAACTGAGTTTTTTATACAAGGTTACTCCCACATATTTAACCCCCTCAGAAAACTGTCAGTTTGAACTGCCTGCGGCATGCGAACGAAACAATAACTCTTTTGGTGGGATTGACACCAAATTCCTCCTCCAGACACCATCAGTTTTGTCAATGACTTTTTTGGTTATCGGCGTAAACGTAGCAGCTGTAGTTCGTCTACTACTTGACAGCATAGAAGAGGAGAAAGGGCTCCTCCCTGTGACACCCCCTAATATACGCCGTGATTCTTCGTCCCACAAGCTTGGGCCTTCACCCCTTTTATTTTCGCGGCTTTCTCTATGGATGCAATGGTGATGTTCGAATTCGCCTTCCACATTTACAAATGTGCCAGTTGCACATGGGGTCCCAGCCCCGACACTAGCTTGTGTAAAGTATCCACTAAGGATTTTCCAAGTTGATATGTGAACGATGTTGCACATGGGTTATTTTTCAAAGAACCCTTCTTTTTCTTTCTGCAATCATTTGCGTGAGTAAAATAAATACCGATCTGCTAGTAGAAGTAGAACTTTCAAAACGTGAATGCGTGTGGAAAAGTTATGGTGAACCATCAATATATAGAATTCATGAAAGGGTGGTAAGGATACAGGCGTTAATCCAGTGAACAATAGTAAATTCAAATCGTGGTTCAATGCCCTGAATTAATTTGTTTATTCTGATCTTAAGACCAGTTAATGTTTAACTTAGGAATTCGCTTTCGAGGCACGCACGAACGGCTTCATGAAAGGAAATTCTTTTACTCTGGCCTATATATTGTAATAACAAACTACAGATTAAAAACTTCATAAGAGCTGATTGTATAAAACGTAAATATATTTCTTCAGGTGCGTTACTGAACGGAAAGATTCAGCGAAAAACACTGACGTCGGGATTAACACGTGTGGCTCGAGAAGGAGCCGAAGTTTTCGAAAATTGCTAAATAGAGATTTTGAGCGGGTGACGAAACTAAAAATTTGGAAGGATAAAACCGACTCGTATGAGTTATTAAAAGAGCCAAAAAAGAGTTTGTCGGGGAGTCTTGACACGCCGGAAAAACTGGTAAGATCGTCGAGAATAGATCGTGGTGCGAGGCTAGGATTGGTCTCAGTATTTAGCATTATTATAAATATATTGAGAGATATAAGTAATTTTTTTTTAATCCAGGAATTGAGTCAGAAGAATTAGAGAAATTGAAGAAATAGTGTTAAGTTCCGGGACCAAGGAATTAAGGGTATTGGTAATCGTTTATTGTTCGTGTGAAATAGGCGTGTGCCGTAGAAAATCGCCCTGTTTTAGTTTGAATTTGTGGTCTTGGAGTCTAGGGGTAAGAAGTATCTAAAAAGTTTGGTATACTATTCAGGTTGAAATTGTCTAATTAAAGTAGAGTCCGAAATTAAGAACTAGGTGGTAGGTTGACATAGCTCTTCGTTATTATTGTGTTTGAAGAATTTAGACAGAATTAAGAATTATATAAATGATTCGTAGTGCTTGAGGGATCTGCATCGCCCTCTATTCAATTATTCAGTGTGTCTTCTTTATTGAGATTTTATTGAGTTTAGGATTGATATTGATGAATTATTGTATTTGGGCACACTTTATCATTATACTCCTAAAAATCAAGAATTGAGTTTTATTACCATTTTCATTATCACAGAGAGAATTCATTAACATCAAAGACCTTCCATTTTCGAGAAGGCCGTACCCTTCCTAGGACCGTTTTGATTGGGATTGGTTCGCACCCCGTTCGTAAATAACTCAATCTAGTAATATTTTCCATCCAACCACCTCCCTCAAAGAGGTTGCTTTTTACAAAATAAAGCTTTTGGAACACTACTAAAAAAAATCCTTGCTGAATTTCAGCTGTTGCTGACATTCACCCTTCCTTGATAAGACTGTTTTCTGTGAACTGTTCAGTTGGTACTTTATCTCTTATCTATATTTTTCAAGGGTACGACACTTCTACGAATTTTAAACTGCAAGCTATTGACCTCTAAATTCAAACGACCAACAAGATAAGGTTGTGATAAATTCGATGTCGTATTAACCACCTTGACCATGAATGATATGACGTCCTAACTGTGATGACGCTATGGACATTGACTAAAACCCCTGCACTAATAATATGACAATGAGTAATGTCTCTCAGAATCGATTAAATCACAGAAGCTTTTAGATATTGAATGAGATTCCTGAGAAGGCACGCGTATGCGTAGGCAAATTGGTTGACTTCTGCATTCTCAAAATAGACTATTAGGTTTGTATATTATGAATGACATGTGATTAATTGGTTCTGAGATTACTGTGGACATTTTTGGAGAATTCATTTCTTTTTTGGGCGTATGAGAGATATGGAGATATCGAATCACTTTATGCTGTTATTGTTGTCTCTTGCAATTTATGAACAATAATAAAAGTCAGGTTTAGTTGGTGGTGAAGCTTGAAGCGATCAACCAGTCGCATGTTAGTCAGTAAAATATGAATGTTTTTTCGTATGCTTTAATTAAATACTACACATATACCGGGTGTTGAAAAATAACGTTTCGATATTTTGGAAGCTAATTCTAGACCTATAAATAAGTAAAAAGTTTCATATAAACATGAGTCCGCAAATGAGCCGTTTTGGAGATCTGAGCGATTTTAGGTTTTCAAAATATCAACTATTAGTGTAACATAAATTACAGAAGATATTAGATTCATTTTTGACTTCTAGTGTTTTACAGAAGATGTTTCATATGACCACCGTCCATTTCAATGCAGGAAGTACATCGTCGCATGAAGGAATTACGTACTCTATCGAAAAGCCCTGGTAGTGTTCGGATCGTTTGACAGTATAGTTCAATTCGATGTTGCAACTTTTCGATGTTATTCACTAACGTTGCATACACTATACTTTTCAAATAACCCCAAATACAAAAGCCCAAAGGATTCAAATCGGGAGATCTAGCGGGCCATGGCACTGGGCCTCCTCGTACTATCCTTCTTCTGGGAAATGTTTGATCTAAATGTTCCCTACCAGAAGGTGTTTAATGTGGGGGCGCTCCATCTTGCATAAACCGAATATTCATCCACTGATTAAAAGGTTCCACATCTAGAAAATCAGGCAAGGTATTTTGAAGAAAGTTCAGGTATTGTTAAATTCCGTGGTAAAATTACTGGTCCTTACAAACGATCTCCTGAAATACCTAGCCAGATATTTATACTGAAACGCAGCTAATGCCTGGATTCTTGAATGGCGTGTGGATTTTCATCCGCTCAAATATGGCTATTATGAAAGTTAAAAATTCCATCTTTGGTAAAGCCGGCTTCATCAGTGAAAAGGATATTAGAAGTGAGTTGCGGGTGTTCAGCAATCTTTGTTAAGATTGTCCTTGATCATCAGGAGGATTAAGAACTTGCATGCGTTGAATATGGAACGGATAAAGAAGTTCGCATAATTCTCCAGACAAGGGGGCCACTTATTCCTACTTCCGTTGAAATTCTTCTTACACTTGTACTAGGATTTTCAGTCACAATATTTAAAAAAACTTCTGGAGTAATTACAGATCTTGGACGTTCAGTATCACGAGCGTTTTTTTAAGGAACCAGTTTCCCCCAATCGCCTGAGAACTTGACATGAGAAGGAAGTTGACGATCGGGATAAGCCTCTGCATAAAGGTAAGTGCTTCAGGACCACTTATTTTGGCACGGCCATACATGGAAACCATATCACCATTTCAATATTAGAATAAGGCAATTCAAATTCAGGATAATAACTTTTTCTCAACAACAAAGTGAAAGAAAGTAAACAACTCGAATCGGATGCTAACTATTCAAAAAAATTACGTAAATCTCATATGAAAACGAAATGTTTGATGCCAGTTGTAATTTTTTTTAATGAACCGACTGAAAAACATTTTAAATGTAAGTTCAGCAAACAAGACATCTAAAAGATGAAAATAAATCGAATATCGTATTTGGTTGCTCTAGTAGTTAATTTGAAAGCCGAAAATCGCTTATATCTCCATAACGGCTTATTTGCTTATATATAAAAATTTTTACTTATTTTGAGGTTTATAATCAGCTCCCAAAATATTGAAACTTTATTTCTTAACTCCCGGTATGTGCTGATTTCTAATTATTATTGTGAGTTCCTTACATCACGCATTTTGTTTACATAGTAACTTCTTCCAATGCTTATGAACAACTGGTCCAAAATTTGGCAACATACAGTATTTAAATAGTTTCTGTTTCGAGATAAGGGTACAATAAAGTTTTTTATTACTTCTGGTAAAACCACCAGGTCTCTAGAATCCCTAGGATAGAATAAAATCCAACAGCGGTAAAGTAGATGAGCAAAATCTTGAAATGCTCATCAAAATCATGTTCTCTTTTATTAGATGTTCTGCGTACGTAGAATCGAGCTTATTATTGAGAAAGAGCTTCGGTGTTCTTTTATTCTAGTATCAGAAGACCGGTTTGTCCAATATAACTTTTTGGGCAGGTATAGCATGATAATTGGTGAATAACTGACTAATGCGATTTGTTTGTTTTTAGGTTGAGATATTTTGAAAATTATTCATAATAAATTATTGGTTATGGACGATATATTTATTGAAGAATTTCTTCATATGTAAAGATGGTTGTCCATATATGATGAGGGACTTGTTATATTCTCTCGGTTTTTAGCTTAGGGTATATTTTGTGAATTTTTATAGTGTTTTCTGGCTATTATTGATGACAATCAATGTTAGTAGTTTTTTTTTGTTTAATTGAATCGATTGAAATTGTTCCAAAATAAAGGAATTGTTACCGATCTATGTGTCATGCTATGATTATTATTATACAGTCGCTTATAACGAGATCGATGGGAAAAAATAAATGATTTTGTTCCCAATATTCTCGAAAAATTTTTGTATTATCAAATTTCATTAATAATACACATTTCATTTCGAAAGTATATTCAATATATAAGGTAAAAAAATAAAAAAATACATCAATAAATTTTCATTGTGAAAATAATTTCCATTCACGAAGAAAATTAACGAAACCGTCTCTATTCACCAAGGTAAATAAAAATATATAATACGAGAGTTATACCATCAAACAATTCAAAAAATTGAAGCTAAATAGTCTGTGATTTGCTTCTGGGTGAATTTCTGATTTAGAAAGGATTGATCTATTTTATTTTGAAGACCATAAAATTTTTCTCGAGTGATTTCTTCAAAGTCATGCAGTTCCAAATAGAATTTCATCTATTTCATCATCTTCATTTGAAGATTCGTGATCGCTGTTTGATGTGTTGTCATTTGTTTTTACAGAGAAGGCGATTTCAGGATCAGATAAATATTCACAAACATCCAAAGACTCATCCACGCTATCATAGACTTTTCTAATTCTTTGTCGCTAAATCAATCATCATTGAGCCTTAACCACTGTTCTAAAGGAATTTCATCACTTTCCTAATATTTAATTGTAGGATAAAAACCTGCATGTTTATAACAATTTATTATGGTTTTTGAAGAAATGAAGTCTACGCTCTATTCAAAGCAAGTATAGCACCAAGAAGGGAAAATTTAAATTCTTTTGCCATTGTCTGAGTGGAAAATCAAATTACTCAGAAATATTTTTTTAATCATTCCAGGGCCGAAAGTTTGATTTTCTTCCCTCTTTTAAGATAAGAAACAAACGAATTTCAGACCGATTACAATACTACTCTGTCAAGAAAGTACCGGGAATTTTCAATTGAAACAACATTTTTACATTTAATCGGCAAAATTTATTGGGTCGCCTTCAAAATAGGATCCATTTGCTCCAATACATCTATGCCAACGGCACTTCCAATTATCGAAACATTTTTTATAGGCGCTTTCCGGGATGGACTTTAGCTCTCGCGCCGAATTTTGTTTTATGGCTTCAATCGACTCAAAACGGGTGCCACGAAGGGGCAATTTTAGTTTTGGGAAGAGGAAAAAGTCGCAGGGAGCCAAATCCGGCGAATACGGTGGTTGCTGAAGCACGTTTGTTGAGTTTTTGGCGAGAAAGTCAGTCACAATCGTAGCTCGGTGAGAAGGCGCGTTATCGTCATGCAAAATCCATGAGTTGTTCGCCCACAAATTTGGCCCCTTCTTACGGATACGCTCACGCAGACGTTTACCGTCTGACCCTCTGGAACGAATTCGTAGTGCACCACGCCACGGATATCGAAGAAAACAATGAGCATCACCTTCATTTTCGAGCGGCTTTGGCGTGGTTTTTTCGGTTTCGGCTCATTTTTTGCCACCCATTCTGATGATTGCTGGCTTGTTTGCATATCGTACTCGTAGACCCAGGTCTCATCACCAGTTATAATGCGTTCCATGAATGTAGAATCGGAATTACAGCGATCCAGCATGTCTGAAGCAACCTGTTCGCGATGACGTTTTTGAAGAAAATTCAGGTCTTTCGGTACGAGTCGTGCGGCCACCTTTCTCATGCCCAAAATATCAATCAAAATCGTACGTGCGGACTCGTGGGATATCTTAAGATCATGTGCTATCTCTCTCAAGCTGGTACGACGGTTTTCCAGCACCCTTTCCTTAATTTTATCGACGTTATCTTCGATCGAAGCCGTCAAGTCTTCGACCACTTCACGACCGCCCTTGAAGGCTCTGTACCACTGATATGCACGAGTTTTCGATAGAGCATTATCACCAAAGGCCTTTTGCAACAATTTCAATGCATCGGCACACGAAAATTCATTTGCAACACAAAACTTTAAACAAATTCTTTGCTCAACGTAATCACCCATAGTAAAAATCGGCACGCACTCTGACATCGACTGACTTAATCAGCTGTTGCACACACACGTTGACAGATCCCGCTCAAGCTTGGCATAGTAATTAAGGACAGTGGTACCAACCTAGGAAAAAAAAAATTTACCTGCCTCATTGCCCCGCCAGATTTAAATCGATAATCCCCGGTACTTTCTTGACAGAATGTAAGTGACACTTGAAAGAACGCATGCTTTTTGTTTAAACTTTCTTTCCTTGCATTTTATATCATTGCCCGTTACCATAGTAAATAAACAACTTCTAATTATTTGACAGCGCAATTTTATAAACGTCAGCGCATTCACTATAATTGTGTAATTAGAAATAAATAGCGTATTAGTAAATAGTGAGAAGTAAATTAAATATTATAAATTTATAAAAAAAGTGTCGAATTAAAAAATGGATTCTTCTGATTCATCTGAAGAATAATTTGATGACACGGAAGTGCGACGTGATATCGAATCGGAAGCTCAAGAAATTACTCAAAATCTTGCTCCTTCAGAATCAGTTCATCGATACCGAACTGCTTACAACAGCTTCATAGAGTGGAGAACTGAAAATGGAGTGAATGTTCTTGATGAAAATGTTTTATTGGTGTATTTCAAGGACTTAATGAAAAAATTGTCACCTTCTACAGTTTGGAGTCGTCGGTCAATGTTAAAAAGAATGATTAACATTAATCATAATATTAACATTAACGACTATGCCAAGTTAGAGTCGTCATTAAAACAGTTTTCGAAAGGGCACTGCCCTAAAAAGGCCAAGGTCTTATCATGGAATGACTTTCAAAAATATCTTGATCAAGCTCCTGACTTTAATTATTTAGCCGAAAATGTATATTTTCATTTATTTATGAATTTACGTACAATTATAAATATTAACTGAAATTTAATTCTAGGTCATTGCAATTTTCGGAGTATCTGGATCAATGAGAGGACAAGAATTGGTGGACTTATTAGTTAAAGACGTCGAAGACACCGGCAGCCAGTTGATTGTAACTGTGCTTAAGACAAAGAACAAATATCCTAGGATCTTTGTAATTGGCTCAGAATTTCGCGGAAAAATTCGTAAATATCTGGCTCTTAGGCCTAGGGACATCAGAACTGACCGATTTTTCATCCACTATCACAGGGGTAAATGTGATCGTCAACCCGTTGGCAAGAACTCCATTGCTAAAGTACCTAAGACCATAGCTCTGTTCTTAAGATTGCCAGATGCTGAGAAATATACCGGTCACTGCTACTAGTAGTAGTAATAATTCAACAGGTATTTAGATTACTCTCAAACTTTCGGCCCTGGAATGATAAAAAATAGTATACGCACCACAGGAAGAAAGTAGGACATCTCAACCCACGCTGTTGACAAAATTGCGCGGGTTGAAATGTCCTACTTTCTTCCCTTGGTGAGTAATATACTATTTATTATGAGATTTCAAACATGCTTTAAACCCTTGGTCCATAGGCATTGAAATTGCGACGTATTTGGAGGTGGAAACACTAATTTCATACTCCTTGATTCTCAACATAGGTATGGATGAGCAAGACAATTGTCAACAAGGAGGATTATATTTCTCTTCTTTTTTGTAAATCAAAATCCCATTTTCTGATTTCAGTCTCAAAAATCTCGGATGTGATCCATGATTTCTTATTCGATGTATAATTAACAAGTAAATTTTTACAAGACTGGAAACATCTAGGTGCTCTTGATTTACGTATAACCAATAATTTTCTTTTTTCTTGCCAGACGTGTTGGCGCAAACTAACACTATAATTCTGTTTTTATTTTTCTTACCCCCATAACATTTTTTGTTATGAAATTTGAGAGTATGACTTGGCAGGAGCTCTAATCTGATCAGCGTTGTAAATGTCATCATTAGAATAATTCTTCCTAATAGCGGGCCAGATATTATTCAACCAATCATCTTTACTTTCAATTGAATCTCTTGCAGTTTCTCCATGCATTTTACTTGAAGTTACACGGTACACGGTACCTTCTTTTGAAGCGATCAATCCAGCTTTTAGAACAGGATACGATTTCGTTATCAGGGGACAATAGTCTGGAAGAATCTGGTGCTTTCTTCTGCAACATCGGGCCGCTAATTGGCACTTTTTGAATCCGTTTTTGTTCGAACCAATCTAGCAATGCTTTGTCAGTTTCTGAATTGATGTTTTCCTAATTCTCTTCAATTTAGGATGTTGGAATTCATCATACTCTGCAGTTTGTCTCTATTTTTCCAGATCGTAAAGAGTGTGGAACTGGACAATTCAAATTGTCGGCAAACATCTGCGTTAGATTCACCATTCGCCAACTTATTTATTAGTTGATTCTTTTTTTCTAGTGTAAGACCTCCCCTAGACATTTTGGTACAGACACAGGACAGTATCACTCGCAATGAAATACTGGAACAAATTTAATCAATAAATGCGATAAAGACAACTAAATTTGGAGAAGTCCACACAAGTTTCGCGTACGAGTACGTTGTAGGCAAAGTTACTCCGTCGGCTGCATGCTCAGATCTTCTTGTAAAAGAAACAGTTCTATCAAATTTGTAAAAATTATGTTCCTTATATCTGAACTCTCGTTATAACCGAACTTGTTATATCCGACTTGGAATTACATTGAATTAAATGGCGACACTTGTTATAGGCGAACTCAACTGAATTATCATTATATTTTCCTGAAGCTTTTTCAGCTTGTACTAGTTAGGAGTTTAGTTGTGTTTTTTAATGTTTTCTACTGACTGAAAACGGATGCCTCGAAATGGTTATCTGTGTTTTGGAGAGAAAAAGGAGGCCGGAGTCATATCGGGTAAATACGGTAGTTGTTGAAGTTTTAAATAGAAACTTGTTCATAATGATAGCTTTGTTTGGGTGCGGTATAGTGGTGCAAAATACACGAGTTTTCTTTCCACTTATCTCTTTTTTTCTACAAATATGTTCTCTCAAATGCGCTCATTTACTGTGTCTGGCAAAAATTGTGAGTACACGGCACTGCGTTAATCGAAAAAAATTATCAACATTACCTTTATTTTTAATCTACATTGACGTGCTTTTTTCGCACTCGTAAGTGTTATGGAGTCGATTTAGCGTGGATTTTATAATTTAAATAGAGTTACATCGCATAGCGACCCTAAGGTAAGGTCTATTGTGCCCCCTATGAAAGGTATTAGAGCATGCTTTCTAATTTCAGAGTTTTGGCTTTAGGGCGGTAACATACTCGTTCTTATAGGTTTCTTGTCCAATGCATTGTCTGCTAAACCTTTTCTCATCAAATGGTTCCTGAGGCGGCAATGCCCTCTAAGGAAGTCAGCGAAGAGGAGAGGAAGGAACAGTTTCTTCCATCCTTCGAAAATCTTCCTTATAGATTTATTTTCTTATACCACAAAAGCATTCCGGGCCAGTGAAGGACGTCTGTGCTACTTTTCTGGAAAGTACATTGGCCTCCTCATTTTCTTCGACTCCCGTGTGACCGAGAACCCAGACTAAAGAGATTCTATTATTTTTGCCTGCTTCATTAAGTTTTTTTTGGCACTGGCCGCTTAGAGCTTTAATAGCAGCTTGACTTTTAGAGCTATTTCACATTTCTGATAGTTTCTTTCTAGGTTCATTCGCTTCTTTCAATTGGAAGTATTTCTGACTCAAAGATGCTCGCACTGGAGCCTTACGATAGTGAGTATTTGGTGCCTAGCCCATACACTCCGGCACCAAGTCCTGTGGTTGTTTTTGAACCATATGTGTGCCGTTTGATGCGATTTTCTCTAAGAGTTTGGGCGGCTATCCCCTTTTCTATTCTTCTCTTCTGCTCAGCATTGTAGTAAAGTTCTTTTCGATGTTAACTTTCTTTATCATTGCATCACAGACAAAATTTGTATTTAGCGAGAGAGGACCAGGTTTTCCTGTTTTTAATTTTCTCAATATCTGTACCTCATAGTCTTCCTAATCTCCCTATTATATTGAGTAAGCTTTCCAGTATACCTCTGCCAGTTGCTGTTTGGTTTGGGCTCATCAAATAGCCGTCAGACCTCTTTCCTGATAATTCACAGGTTCTGATTCCTTCAGGGAGTTTTCTTATTTGATCGAACCTTTGGCAGTGGACAACTGGAGTAAAAAATCTGTCTTTCTAAGATTTCCAATTGAGGAAGTCGATATGGCAGATGCCTCTAACCTGAATCGATAATCCTGTGATCAGAGTCCATCACCCTCCAAGCTGTTACATTTTCGTGGTAGCAACATTAGCCATTGTACACCCAAGATCTCCTCTCTAGCTCTCGTGACAAAAGTGGGGGATGTTCCCACATTCAAATGTTCAAGGAGCTAGGAGATATTTAAAAAATCCTATTGCAATGCAAAATTCAAGACAGATTTATTGTTTGATATTCTTATCCATTGTGAAAATACACTTGAGTTGAACTGAAATTGAGGCACTCAAAACAAACCAAATAACAGGCTCAAACACCAAGCGTTCATAAGGGACAATAATTTCAATTTGATGACAAAAAACTTTCGACCATCCCTCTAAGCGGAATGTCTTCGGTATTTAATTGACTGAATGTATATCCGAAAGAAAATGTTGCGATTTTTC
This sequence comes from Megalocaria dilatata, assembly GCA_034642435.1. Lineage (NCBI taxonomy): Eukaryota > Metazoa > Arthropoda > Insecta > Coleoptera > Coccinellidae > Megalocaria > Megalocaria dilatata. Next base: position 29,894,680 of record CM067858.1, read on the forward strand.
ACTACTTTGCCTCATCTGATATTATCTTTGACTTCAATTAATTTGCCTCATCTGATATTATTTATTTTTCTAATAAATAATAATTTCCAAAACTAAGGTTCAAAAAGGTGAAGTTAGGAGCTTTTGAGCGCTTGTTCATATCACCCACGGTCCTGAACAATATTTTGTTTAAGCTTTCTTATCGTTATTTCACATCTTAATGCTTTAATTTGAACTCGATCGTGGGATTGTTACTATGGGTTTCTTTAGCGCTCAACGCTGCCCCCCTCACAAAATTTTAGTCTTTGTTTTGAATCTTTTGATTGTACGATCCACATGAAATTTCGCAGGAGTATATGCATCCTGAACTTAAAATTTCAGATCAATCCGATTCGTAGATTGGAAAATATTGATTAAAATAAGAAAAAATTTCAAATGCAAATAACTGCGAAACTATAGGACTGACTTCACTCAATAATGAACTAAATCGAGATACGGAGGACCCAAATCTACCCCGAAAGTTTCAAGTCTCTACCTCTTTGCTTTCGAAAGTAATTGTGTAATAAAAAATTTCCTATGAATCTGCGCGTTATTATTCTACTTCTGAATGCTGAATTGCAGATCGATCGAATCTGTTATTTCGAAATCATTTGGAAAAAATATCAAACTTTTTCGAACGTGAATAACTGCAAAACCATTGGAGTAATTTTTCCCATCAACGTACTTAGTCAAGATATTTAGATCTAAAACCTTTCCGAAAGGTTCTAGCTCTTTTCTTTTGAAAGTTACCGTGCTTAGGGACGGTCGGCCGGACTACTCTGAACAAAAGATGATACTCTACCCTTGAATTCCTATACTGTTTTTGAGATTTAGCATTATTTTAATATCATTTACATGAAGATTTTCCAATAGGATTTTTGTAGAATGCAAAATTCTTCCATTCTGATTCGAAAGAATGCTGAGGGCCTTACTTTCTCTCAGAGAATTAATTAATTAATTATATAAATATTTTAAAAAATTTTTTAAAAATTTTAAAAAATTAGCCTTCTACATATTTAATTCCAAAAGATTATATTTAATGATTATAACTTCGCATCTACGATTCGCATTATTTTCAGAAGTTATAATCATTAAATATAATCTTTTGGAATTAAATATGTAGAAGGCTAATTTTTTAAAATTTTAAAAAAATTTTTTAAAATATTTATATAATTTTATATACCTTCTATCAAGAACTAACCTCTATTTATGTTATTTTATTCATAATATATAATTATTTGGTTTCCTTAACATTCTTATACAGATAGTCCTTGTGCTATAGCAAAGGCCGTTAAATTTGTCTTTCAATCTTCTAGATCAAGGGTAAACCACAGATATATTTCTGTATGTAGTGAATATCATATTTAAAGGTTCATTTCAGTAGAACTTTTTCTAGGAGATGAAAGGTGAGTTGAATATTTATTATTGATTAATGTTATATTTATTGAATATGAATATTTGAATACTGATGAGCAAAGTCGAACTTAAAACTTGTTTTTCAGTAATGTTTTGCATATCTTGAGTTTTTATATAAAGTACCTTGGTTAGATATCCAATAATATTGAATAGTCTAAGTAAGATAATTTTGTGATGAAATTCTTAAGATTATGTTGGATATTCTTGAAAGATATTGGTTTTCATAAGATTGATAAGCAGAAACAATATTTTGTCTATTCAAAATGTTTAATTTATAGGATTTTGGTTAATAATTTTTATTTATTGGATTTTGTTATACCATTCGGATGTCTTATAATGAATGTTTATTTTATGTCATGATATAAGTGGTACTTATACGACATTATTTTAATTTATTTTCAGAAGTTATAATCATTAAATATAATCTTTTGGAATTAAATATGTAGAAGGCTAATTTTTTAAAATTTTTAAAAATTTTTTTAAAATATTTATATAATTTTATATACCTTCTATCAAGAATTAACCTCTATTTATGTTAATTAATTAATTAATTATTCGGGATAAGCCGATAAAAAACATTAAGGAATGGGTTGAAAATAAAATTAGGGAAATTACTAAAGATGATAAAAATATATTTGATTATAAATCTTTTATAATATACAAATTATTTTGATCAAGCACAAACAAAGTTGGTCTTGTTGATTTTTCGATCACAGATATCCTTGACTATATTCGGAATGTTCTCAAAATGAAACTCCTTTTACTTAAAGTGGCATAAGTTCATTGTACTATGAGAAGATGAGATGAAACTTCATCACCCTTTATTGAAAAGCTATATATAAAGAACGTTTATTGTCCTTTAGAATGAACACAAGGCTTCTCATTATAGAAATTATGTCACCTCTGGTAACAATATCAAGGTACAGAGTATTACCATCTATTTCACTAAAATAGATGGTAGGCCTAACTTAAATCTGGTAAAAAATTCGAATTACCCGAGATAATTTTTCAAACTTGATTTTTCTCATAAATTTAGGTAGGTTAAATGATAAGCTTTCTGTCAACTATGAACTGAATGAAATTTCATAATTGTTCAGCTCATGTGACTTCATATGAATTTGTACTTTGCAGTTTTGGATATGTATCAGAAGCACCTGAGAAATACATTTGTCAATGCTAAAAATGAGGGAAATATCTTTGAGCTTTGGTCACATAAACATGAATTGGAGTCTCCATTTCATTTATTATTAATTTTCGCTGAAAGGCAATACAGTGAGTTCTGAAAGTTGAGTTTTTTTAACAAAAGGTAGAACTCAGCAATATAAACTATTTGCAAATAAAAAACGCCTCTACATAGTATTCAAAGGGACAGAGCTGAAAATCCTTTCAGTAAAACTCGATTTTCAACAATTTATGTTTGATTATGTTACTTCTGGGGACGCCAGAAAGCATGCGGCCTGGATTAACATAATTTGTTAATTAAAACGCTGAACCTACATGAAAATTTCATTGCAAACGTTCAACGGAGTTGCGAGTTTTTTTACTTTTTATTTTTCGAAAGATGCCGAAATATTTAAATACTAACACGCGTGACCACGTAAAATAGGTAGTAACAACGAGTAACTACATGAAAAAAGTAACCTTTGAAAAAACCCGTATAATGAAATTGAAAATAATAAAGGTCGGAAACTCGCCGATTCACGTTGTTTGAAGTAAGTATTCATCTTCGCACTCACTAAACACTCGAGGATATCGAGAATTTCACAAAGGATATATAAACTAAGATTTCGAATTGTAATTTAAAGTTGTTGAGATCTCCTTGAATAATTTACGTGAGCCATTTTTGGTGAAATGGTTTATTTTTACGAGTTCTACCTCCAGTGCAAAAAGTCCCACATCTGGAAACACCCTGTATAGGTACCAAGGGTATAAATAAATGATTATGCCTTTAGGGCGACCATCTTACAAAGCTCCTCCAGCCCGAGAGTCTGTAAGTTGCCCGAGGTCTTTTTATACCCTTGGTTCTTACAAACTCTAATGACATACCAGTTCTCTATTATACTTATATTTCGCCCGGGATTTTGAAATAATTCTAATGAAATTATAATTTTATCATATTATAGTTACTAAATAAATGTTTATCATCTGTTATTAAACTCAAAAATTCAAAATGAATGGATATTTTGGAATTATGAAAAAAGATTCTCCAACATTGAATAAGAAAAAATTTCAAAGGTAGAAGACAGTGTAAAAAAAACTGGATATTGCGGCGATCTAGCCGAATCATTTTCTCTGAATTAATTATGGTAAAAATATTCAATAGCCAAGTAGACTTTGTTGCTGAATAATAATATTAATATTGCTAATTACCACACATTAAGAGAATATTTGGAGCAGGAGGCTATGAGGTGACATCCAAAAAATTAATTCTTGAGGCAGCGAATGTGAAGTTTTCAATGAATAATATTAATAATATTTGGTATATTTGTCGGATGTAGAGGGCAAGAATTTGTAAATGTGCTAGTTACTCATAAAGAATATCAACTTTTCGTGATATATTTTGAAGCTGATAAGGGGCTACATGTCTTTAAGCTACGTGAATATTCAGAAAAAAAAACTCTTTCTGACTATACACTAGGTCGGAGCACTGTACAGGCAGTAGGAAAGAATTCATTTGGAAAAATCTCGTTTATCAGATATTTGGATTTATAAGATCCTGAAAAGTATAGAAGCGCTGAAGGATATTTGGAGGACATTATATCTCCAAAAGTGAGATATCCAAATTTCTAGTAGGCATACCGTTTGGATCTGGTTTCTTCACATAGGAGCTTGATATCAAAACAAAAAGCATGAATTGGTAATATTCACGTAATATCTAATTTCATCATGTGTGATTTTTTCAAATAGGTCATTAATAAGTACCACAGTTTATTGTTTTTATGCCTATGCGGGCATAAATTGCACAAGTATGTAGTTGGTAACTGAACAATAAAACTACTTTAATGAACTAGTATGATATAAAGTAATATTTACGAACTTTTATCCTGGAAGAATAAACATATTTTTGCAAATTTTCCTTTTGTTACCCGAGATTTTCACTATAATATAGCTCATTTTAATTAGGATTGAAAATTGATGGTTCATGGTTGTTGAGCGAAAATAGGACATCATTTGCAGGTTCTCCTTCTGTCAAGTTTTGCAATGAAAACTAACAAAATAAAGAAGCAGGGTTTAAGACGCCCTGATATTATTGAAATAAAATTTTTGCAGGTTACCAGAAATTCAACAACAAAAAAGTAATTTTACTTTCATAGAGATAGAAGGTAAAAAAATTATATTTTTCATGATATATTCCGAATTCATTCAGCTAGATTCAAACTAAATGAAAAAAGTATCTCGGATAATTCACCTCTTCAAAAAAACAATGAAGAAACACTTCTCTAACCTATTCTTACATGGAATATTCAATAAGTATAAAAAATTTAATAAACTCTAAAAAGTGATGATAAAATGCGAGGTAAACATTACCTCTATTCAAAACATGTTTAGAATATTGGTTTGAGGTTACTACGTTCGACTTCTCACTTGGATACTGAGCGCACAGAAAGCAGCAATCCTCAGAATAGCTATAAGAAATAACATAAATGAAACTCCCAGCCAATAATCGGCTGTGTGCATGTCCATGTTGCGCAGGAATTTTCTGGGATGGACATAGTGGCAGTAATCAGCTTCGCATGGTAACTTTCCTCTTCCATATCCCAGCACAGCTAAGACCAGACCCTCCAGACCGTATTTGAGAAAAGAGATGTGGAAGATCCATCGGAAGAAGGGATGGGCAGCGCTATACTGTACGAAGAATCCCGAGAAAATCGTAAATGGAAGAAAGCAGAAGGGGCCAAATATAACACCATTCTGAAAAGAAATAAATATATTATCGGATATACATGGGTATTTGAATTCTCAGTTTAATCCGAAGACGGATCACCCTTCACTTTTCAGTATGAATCCAATAGTGAAACCAATAAAAGTGAGTTCGGTGAATGTGAACAACGGTGAAAAAGATGAAAGAACAGCTGTTTTCACCGCAATTAGAGTTCGATACTATATCGGAATATCTCCCTCAATTTGATTAAACAAATCATACTTGTAAACTTGTAATATATGTCTTTAGGCTATAAATAAACCATAAAAGTCTAATCTACATCCCTCTTTCACCTCCATTTGAAGTATGCTTAACCAAGAATTGGCATACTGATTGGTTAACGTTTAATCAATTACAAGGAATAATTCAAAAATGTATTTCTACATACCAAACACTTCTTTAAACAAACTACAAATACTTGTCTACCCCAATATTCTGTTGAGAATCTTATTAGTTTTCAACTAGATATTACTCAAATTGTAGTCTTGAGTCAATAAATTATAATAGGTTGGGAAAAAGAAAATCCATGATGTTTCGATAGACGACTGTGGTGATCGATATCTCGTAAAGTATCGATCAAATAACTTCAGATTTATGTTCGTTGTTAAGGTAACATTTCACACTAAAGAAATTCTTTTGCTGTTTTTTGTTGGGTCCATTCAGTTGTGAGTTACGGGGTGTTAAAAATGGAAGTAAACAAAGAGGTGATTCGTTACTTTTCACAATTTTTATTTTTATAAAGATGGAAATGCAAGCAAGGCAATTGGAATTGTAAAAATTCTTTATGGTTTCCGATAGTGTAACAGCTAATTACGTGCAATTTTAATTTCGTCGATTCCGTTCAGGTATTTTTGATATTGAAGATGCACCTCGCACAGACAGAATCGAAATTGACTGGCCTGTTAGTAGTCATAGCATCGCCCAAGAGACAAAGATCGACCATAAAACAGTTTCAAACCATTTGCGCAAAACTGCACTCAAAAAGAGCTAGATGTTTGGGTGCCACACCAATTAACACCAAAAAACATGATGGATAGAGTTTCCATCTGCGAAGCCTTGGCCAAATGGAATGAAATCGACCCATTTCTCAAACGGATGGTTACTGGTGATGAGAAATGGATCACATACGACAATATTGTGCGAATGCGGTGAATCAGCTTAAACAGTAGCCATGCCAAGACTAACAGCCAAGAAGGTTCTACTATGCATTTGGTGGGGCTGGAAAGGAATGGAACGATTGACCAAAAACGGCCAGTGTTACATCGGGACAACGCCAGGCCACACACGTCCCTAGTGACTCGCCAGAAACTCCAGGAACTTGTTTGGGAAGTTTTAATGCATTCATCATATAGTATGGACCTGGCACCGAGCGATTACCATCTTTTCCAAGAATTGCTAAAATTCCTGAGTGATAAGGAATTGGCATCAAGAGAAGATGGTGAAAATCGATTACTAGCGTTTTTCGCCAATAAGGACCAAGACTTCTACGTGAGAGGCATTATGGAGCTACCTTTAAAATGGCAACAAATTATAGAATGAAACGGTGCATATTTCACCTAAGTCAGACAATCCGGAATATTTTAAATACAGTATTGAAGTTCACGCAAAAATAATGGATTTTTTTCCCAATCTATTATTTTGAAGAATTTACAAGTATTTTACATATTTATATCGATCTTGATTAAGTTCTCACTAGTTTACATAGATGCTATATTTGAGAACGTGTAGTAAAAATGTAATGTAATAAAAATAGTGAAAAGTATTGAAGTGAAGTCAGGAGCTTTTGCGCGCTTGTTAATATCGGGTGTTTATTTTAGAGTGATAGAACTTTAAATTGAAATAAAACACATTTAAATTGAGATTGAAGCCAATTTTTTTTTATTTGAAAGATAATTTTAGGAAATTTATGTTTTGAGAATAATTTCCGGTATATGTCCACCACGAATAGCATTCAACCAGACCAATTTTGGACCACTTTTTCGAGTAATTCAGGCCTTATTTCATCACGAGTTATGTTGGCTTTCAAAGTGTCTATTGTTTTGGATTTATCAGCATAAACCAAAGACTTGACATAACCCCAAAGAAAATAATCCAGTGGAGTTATGTCGCATGATCTTAGCCCATTAGTTGGACCATTTCTCGAAATAATATTATCGCCAAATCTTTCTTTCAATAAATCAATTGTTACGGTAGCACCATGAGGTGTAGCACCATCTTGTTGGAACCAAAACACTTCTGAGTCGATACCATTCAAATTTTGAAACAAATAATCATTGATCATCGATCTGTAGCGAACATCATTCAAATCTGGATCATCATTAACACTATGACTTACACTAGTGATATTTTCTTCTGTACGTACAGTTGTATGTCTTGTTGTTGCATCGAAAAGAGGAAATGTTGTTCGAAATTTATGGATACTTCGACGAATAAGCTGCTCTGATGGACGATTATGTATAGCATAAATTTCACGAAGTGCTCTATAACTTTGGCGAATAGAACACTGATTTTGAAAATAAATTTCAACAATTTGTTGAAATTTGTTGCGACGTGAGTCTTTCCATGATAATTTGTCAATGCTTACTGAACAGAAATGTGAAAACAACATGGCTTCTACCTTCTGTCAAATCACAGTTATATTTATCGAAAGCTCTATCACTTAAAAAAAAAACATTCGATATTACCCACGATCTTCACGAAATTTTGTATTAGCATTTGTGTCTTTAAATTACATCTAAATGCTAAATTTAAACCTAGTCGTAGTATTGTTGCTATGGGTTTGGTAGCATTTTAGGATGCTCTGCCCACAAAAAATTTTTTTCACATTGTAATTATAAATCTTCACGCAATATTGCATTAATCCTTGTGTCGTTAAATGGTAAATTTAATCTCGATCGTAGGGCTCTTGCCTTGCTCACTAAATTTTTGTTTTTGTTTCGAATCCTACGATCCTCATGAAATTTTTCAGGAATAAGCTCGTTATCATTCTCCCCCTCATCCAAATTTCAGATCAATCGAATTTGTAGTTTGGACGATATTAATAAAAATTACAGTCAATTTCAAATGTGGATAACTGTGAAATCATTGGACTGATTTTGAACAATAACGAACTCAATAGAAGTATTCAGGCCCGAAGCGTATCCCGAAAGTTCAATGTCTTCATCTCTTTCTTGTCAAAAGTGATAGTTTTTGAGGAAGCGCTCAACGCATATTTTTTGGTTACTGAATTGTTTCAGCCGTGACTATTTAGTAGTTGATCATAATTAAAACAAATTGTAGAAATTACTATGTTTTGCTATCAATAAAAATATATATTACACATTTTCTTGTGACTCGAGTTTCGGGAAATGAACTATCCCATGATTGGACAACTGAAGACCTAACAGTGGTACAGAGGTATTTAAACCAAAGTGATAAATATTTTGAATATTTCAATAGATTCTAGATAACACCTAATAGTGGTACAGAGGTTTACAAGCGGAACGTGATAAAAAACCGGGTTAAAAAAGAGGGGCTTTCTAACAGATATCGGAATGTCGGCAATCGACAAAGAAAGTTGTTGCCAGATGGTACCCATTAAAATATCTCAAATAATATTTGGGGTTACATAGTTCCGTACAATCATTCATCATTTTTACGTTATTTTGTTGTACATCTCAATATTCTCATATTTTTTGTTTTGAATTTCTTATCTTACGATCCTCACGAAATTGTGCATGAACATGCACGTTGTTATTCTACTTCTAAGTACTGAATTTCAGATCGGTTGAAAATATTGGAACAAATATTTTCAAACGAGAATAATTGCAAAACTATTGAACCCATTTTTCCTATGAGTTCAAGATAATAATAATAATATTTAGACCCCAGGCATTCCCTGAAAGTTTCCAGGCTCTAATTCTTTCCGTTCGAAAATTAGCGTGTTTACGTTCGGGCAGAATTACTTTTGACCTCGAATTCTTCATCAGTGAGTTCAGCCTAGTCGTTTAAGATTATTTGCGGCTCATCAATTAAAGATATTTGGTTAAAGACAAAAGCACGCTATTCCCTGGAACAAGCGCGCAATAATAAATTATTCACACGCACAAATACATTGTTTAATATCATTTCATTTTACAAGGGGTGTCGGTTAATTAATTTTATTTTTGTAACATAAAGCAGATCTTTATTTTTTTGATGGAAATATCCTTCTAATAATAGGAAAAATATTCCTAGAGCGAAACCGAATTGTTTCAGCCGTTACTATTTGGTAGTTGGAATGAAATAAGAAATTACTTTGTTTTCTACCACTTTTAATTATAACTGATATACAGTGACTCGAGTTTCGTAGTGTTCACTACATTTTCAAACTGAATGAACAAATTAGATCTCAACTATTATATATTCTGATTGTAGGCTTCGGCAGAGCTTCGAAGAGAGGGGTTTTCCAAAGTTCCGTCTGTTCGTTAAGTAGGTTTATTATTGGTACGTGCCTCTTACGTTTTTCAATTTCTATGGATGTCAAGTTTTTTCCCTTTTGCTTCCACGTGCAAGATAACAAGGTTGTTCAATTCTGGGAACGGGTGATCTGTATTGAAGAAATGGTTCGCAAAATTGGAATTATTCTTCCGGTTCCTAAAAGCAGATTGATGCTCTTTGTACCTTTTATGGAAAGGTCGGCCCGTTTGTCCTCTATACACACTATTACACTCTTGACAACTTAATTTATAGACGCCAGAATTATTCAGTCGGTTCTCTTTGTCTTTCGGATTGAAAAAGAGATTAGAAATTTTATGGGATCTCTTTTTTAATCCGAAAGACAAAGAGAACCGACTGAATAATTCTGGAGTCTATAAATTAAGTTGTCAAGAGTGTAATAGTGTGTATATAGGACAAACGGGCCGACCTTTCCATAAAAGGTACAAAGAGCATCAATCTGCTTTTAGGAACCAGAAGATTAATTCCAATTTTGCGAACTATTTCTTCAATATAGATCACCCGTTCCCAGAATTGAACAACCTTGTTATCTTGCACGTGGAAGCGAAAGGGAAAAAACTTGACATCCTGGAATCCATAGAAATTGAAAAACATAAGAGGCACGTACCAATAATAAACCTACTTAACGAACAGACGGAACTTTGGAAAACCCCTCACTTCGAAGCTCTGCCGAAGCCTACAATCAGAATATATAATAGTTGAGATCTAATTTGTTCATTCAGTTTGAAAATGTAAAAAGTAATTTCTTATTTCATTCCATTATAATGAACTATCACAAAGTAACGGACTTCTCCATCCAATATTTGGTAGTTGATCATAATTAAAACAAATTGTAGAAATTACTATGTTTTACTACCAATAAAAAGATATATTACACATTTTCTTATGACTCGAGTTTCGGGAAATGAACTATCCCATCATCAGACAACTCTTGTCTGATGAAGCTATTCAGCTTTAATTTATGCCCAAATTTTTTTTATCGTCATTGTTATTAATTATAAACAATATAAGAGTTGAAATTAATTGTATAAATAAATCCATATAAGCATCCAACATCTTTTTGAAATGAATTATGTTCTTCTCAGAATTCTTCTGCAATGTAATATTTTTTACTCGCTTGTTGCAGGGATAGAGAGCTATCGTTTCGCCCAAAAGCCTGTATTTCTCGAATTTTGAGCTGAAAATGATCTTAAACTGCTAAGTGATTAGGAATATGAGGTTAAAAGAAATTCTGTTCGGCTGGTCTGACAGTCCTTAAACACGGTAACTCTCGAACGGAAAGAACTAGAGCCTTGAAATTTTCAGGAAACGTTTTGGGTCTAAATATCTCGTCTATGTTCGTTAATGGGTGAAATCTGTTTTATTGTTTCGCAGTTATTCACGTTTGAAAATTTTTCATATTTTTAGGACTACAAATTTGTTAGAAGTAGAATAGAATACAAACGGTTTAGAAGTAGAATAGAAACGCACATGTTCCTTCAAAATTTTATAAGGAAAGTGTGTTTATAACTTGAAAAAAAAATGTGAGCGGAACTGCTTTGAGCGCTACCTTATAACTACATTATAACTTTCGAACGGAAAGAGATATTGAGTTGGAACTTTAGGGGTAGGCCTGGATATCTTGAACGAGTTCGCTATTGGTCGAAATTTGAAAGTTTTGCAGTTATTCACATTGAAATTTCCTCTTATTATCACTAATATTTTCCTAACTTCGAATCAGATTGATCTGAAAATTTGAGTTTGGAAGGATTAAGACACATGTTTCTGCGAAATTTCATGAAAAAAGTATGATTAGAAGATTCAAAACAAGAACAAACATTTTGAGAGCGGAGCAGCTTAAGAAACCAAAGCAAAAGTCCTAGGATCAAAATTAAATTTAGCAATGTAAAATTATGACACAAAGGCTATTGCAAAATTTCGTGAGTATTGTACAATTAGAAGATTTAAAAAAATCAATAGAGCAGCCTTTAGCGCTACCAACAATAGAAACAGTTATACGATTGATTTTAAATTTATATTTGTAAGAATCGTGAATGATAAAGAGTCTTCCAATAAGAGGTTTCATTTTGAATCGCTATTTGGGCCGCTGTCACTTTTGAAGCGGTCATTTTTTGACATCTGACAAGTAAAACCTATTACTAAAAATGGAACGATACACGCTTCAACAACGCATTGAAATTGTTAAAATTCACTGCAAAAATGGTGAAAATTTGGCAGTCACATTTCGCAAAACAAAATCACTTTTGGGTAGTCGTGAAGCACTTTCTCGGCCGGCAATAGTGAAACTAGTGGAAAAATTCAAGTTGTTGGAACAAGTTAGTGATGTGAAGAATCGAAACCGTGTGAGTCGTTCAAGAACAACTGAGAATATTGCTTCTGTAGCCCGTAGTGTTGACGGAAATCCAGGTTTGTCGATTTCTCGTCGATCTTTTGAATTACACATTCTACAAACTACATAAGAACTTAATTTGTATAAAGACTTAGGTCTTGAGGCTTTTAAAGTTCAGTTAACACAAGGACTTAAGCCGGTCGATAACCAGCAACTTCGTATCTTCGCTGATTGGCTTCTCCATCCTCAACGTGTCACTGTTTGAACAGGTTTTTGAAGTGGCGGTCTGACTGGACTTTACTCATTCGAAAATGACGCTGGTCCAACTGTTACGGTGAATGAATTGAGCTACCAAGCTACGATTAATAATTTTTTATAGCCGGAATTGGAAGACATTGATGTGGACGACGTTTATTTTCAACAAGACGGCGCTACTTGTCAAACCAGCAACGAAACAATCGCAATTTTGCAAGAAAAGTTTCCTGGGCGTGCTATTTCTCGAAGAGGTGATCACAATTAGGTCGTGAGATCTATTGACTTTAGACACTTTTTTTTTGGATGAAAGATAAGGTCTATGCTTCACAATAGATTCAAAACCTTAAAGATGGAATTCGTGAGTGTCGATAGCTCAGTGGTAAGAGCATTGGGCTGGGAACCGAAAGATTCCGGGGTCAAATCCTGTTCATTTGGGGAAGAAATTTTTGTAATTGGACAAGTTTCTACTACCATTTCACTGTTGGGTCGGAAATTAACAGTGTTATGAACTAAAGTGGTGTAAGATCGGAGTTACAAAGCCTACCCAGAACACAACTCCTAACTCAAACAAGTTAAAAAAGCTCTAATAAAAAATCTAAGAGTAATAGGAGTGTCAGGATAATCTATGATAATAATATCAGGGTATAAAGCCGCAAATGTGCTAATTAGTCTTGGAAAATTTCATGAAAAGGATATGGTGCTGCAACCGTAGCCATGGCGGCCATTTGGCTTACATCATTTTCCGGTATAATGGCATACCTTCCTCTTTACGATGCAATGAACATCCAATGATTTCTCTTAAAATATACTCGTGTTTTTCAATATCAAAATGGACCTCTTATTGGAAAAACCATTATAAATAGGCGCACAAAAGTTCTTGACTTACGCCAGTGCTTTTCACATTTTTTATCTTCATACTTTAATTTTACCTTACTCTAACCTTACTCAACATTTCTGGTATCCTATTGTATATTTTTATCGGTTCATAGTTGCTACTCAGCTGAACTGTTACTATTCAAAGTTTCTATCATTTGATGTCTATAAATTAGGTACTTATTTTTTCTGGTCAATTTGTCCCTCTTGCCAAAAGTCTACAAAATACAGGCGAGTATGTGTTAGGTTAGTTAAGGACAGGTTGGTAGCAACTTCAACAAATATCATTAATGGTCAAGTCACAAATGTTTCTTCGTACGGCACACATTGAAGATATTGTTTTTTCGGGACCTCCACACAAAAACAATTATTCATAGCTAATGGTACAGTGGGAGCATCTGAAATAAACATGTAAGCATGTTTTCTCTGCATCCTTTCCTATCTTTCCAATATAAATTGGCTCTAAAGATCTCCTAGCAAGACTCGCTGAAGCACATCAAATAATTTCAGGACAGTGTCTGCTCTGACTTTCATATTGAAGGTTATGTAATGGGTTTCCTCTGTGTTGAGCTTGAATTCATTGTTTGTAATTGCACTTTAGCCCCTTCTAGAGGAGAAGGTACTCTTTGTTTGAGTTCTACTCCTTTTTCACCAACTATAAGAAGGATGTGTCATCAACAAATGGAACTATTCCTGCGACTGTACATTTGATGGTACGTCGTTTATATAACGTTTAAATAGTATTAGCCTGAGTACAGACCATTGTGTTATATTACAAATGTATTTTGCTCACCAGGAGTGTATTTTGTTTATCACAAGACGAAGACCAATAGTAATATCTAATCAATCTCTAGTTGGACATATTATTGGATTACTAACAGCTATTAATATGAAGTAGACCACCAACTACAAATTGGAGCTGAGTTTGTATATAAGTTATAATATTAGCCTAATTAGTTTCCACGAAAAAATATCAGAAGTGATGTAGAGTGAAAGAACTGCCATATTTGAAGTTGCAAGTAGCAATAATAATAAGGCTACACTCGACACATATTACTTTATTGCTGTTGTTACATCAAATCGGGTAATTTTTCACTCGGAAACTTGGAACTGTTACAGTTTTCGCTGATATGAAGCAATATTACTATTTTTACGAACAGAAAATACTTACCTTGACGTTCATGCTTGCACCTATTAAAAGTGCAAAGCTCTGTGCTACCAAAGATATCAGTACGCACATGAACATGAAAAATGCTATCCGATATGGTTCATCTGTGGGCTGTTTTGTTAGAATATATGTGATTGAGGAATACAGTAATGTTGCAATGACCTGAAAAAAATATTTCAAAAGTTATAATTGAACAACTGTACTGCTAGAAATGTTATAAACATGAGAATGTTGAATGACAATTTGTTATCGAATGGTTATTACAGCATACACGCAAACAATGATGTTCTCATTTATAAGCAATCATAATAGACGCATTCTATAAGCTAATTGGCCAACTATATATCATGAGACTCTCACATGACATTATAAGGCCTATTCCAGTGAAAATACCCCTTCAATTGTAGCTCCAGTCAGGTGGCCATTTTCTTTTTAGTCATCACAATTGAGGCACTATCAATACATGTAAGATATCGTTGGTAGGCTTTCCAGTTTAGCATGATATTTTTCTGATTAGTGACATACCATGAAGCGTTTGCTATAATTCGAAGACTTTTTTACTGGCTTCCCTGAATTATTAAAAGTTATTAATTTAATTTGCTTGTACATCCCCAGGGCTCGAAATCATATACCCATATAGGCTTTATCACTGTTTTATGATGAGTATCTTTGTCCAATGCCAATTCAGATCTCCTACCTATTTAGTTCTCGTGTTCTCAAGTCTGTTTGCTTTTTTTATGTTATGTGTTCCTTCCTTGTATGTTTGCTATCTAAATGAATCCCCAAGTATTTTGTACTCGAGACTTCTGGTATGTGTGTATTATTCATATTATATATACCGGTGGATACTAGCCTTTCCGTAAGATGAAGGTCACTTGCACAGATTTGCATTTATTCATTAAAGTTTTCCCCTTGTTGGGCCATTTTTGTATTTCCTTCAAATGTTGCTGCAAATTATTGGTGTAATTTTGTGGATTTTCATCAACACCTAGAATACCTGTATCATCGCCGAACGTTTCTAGGTAGGTCAGCGGTGTACATATACTAGTGGTCCAATGATGATTCCCTGAGGAACTCCTGATCGTATTGGGAAGTATCGGGTGTTTTTTTTTTAGAGTGATAGAACTTTCGATAGGGATAACTGTGATTTGATAGAAGGTTGAAGCCATGTTGTTTCGACATTTCTGTTCAGTAAGCATTGACAAATTATCATGGAAAGACTCACGCCGCAACAACGTCTACAAATAGTTGAAATTTATTTTCAAAATCAGTGTTCTATGCGCCAAATTTATAGAGCATTTCGTGAAATTTATGGTTTACATAATCGTCCATCAGAGCAGCTTATTCGTCGAACTATCGATAGATTTCAGACAACATTTTCTCTACGCCAGGCAACAACAACAACAAGACGAAGAACTGTACGTACAGAAGAAAATATCGCCGCTGTAAGTCATTGTGTTAATGATGATCGAGATTTGTCTATTCGTCGACGTTCACAACAAGTTAGACTCTGTGCATTCACCACATGGAAAATTTTGCTTGAAGATCTTGGTCTACACCCATACAAGATCCAACTGGTTCAAGATCTAAAGCCACTTGATAATAATAAGCGTCGTTTATTTGCTGATTGAGCCCTAGAACAGCTTGAAGTTGATCCACTTTTTTATGGTAAAATTGTCTTTAGTGATGAAGGTCATTTCTGGTTGAATGGCTATGTAAGCAAGCAAAATTGCCGTATATGAAGTGAAAACAATCCTCAAAAAGTTCTGCAGGTTCCTTTGCATCCTGAAAAATGCACTGTATGGTGTGGTTTACAGGCTGGAGGCATCATCGGTCCATATTTCTTTGAAAATGATGCTGGAGCTTATGTTACAGTGAATGGTGCTCGTTACAAATCATGATCGATGATTATTTGTTTCAAAATTTGAATGATATCAACCAAGAAGTGTTTTGGTTCCAACAAGATGGTACTACACCTTATGCTGCTACCGTAACAATTGATTTATTGAAAGAAAGATTTGGCGATAACATTATTTTTAGAAATGGTCCAATCAATTGGCCTCCAAGATCATGCGACATAACCGCACTGGATTATTTTCTTTGGGTTTATGTTAAGTCATTGGTTTATGCTGATGAACCAGAAACAATAGACGTTTTGGAAGCGAACATAACTCGTGTTATTGATGAAATAAGGCCTGAATTACTCGAAAAAGTGGTCAAAAATTTGTCTGCTCGAATGCGGTTCCTCAGAGCTAGTCGTGATGGACATATGCCGGAAATTATTTTGAAAACATAAATGTCATAAAATTATCTTTCAAATAAAAAAAAAGTTGGCTTCAATCTTAATTTGAATGTGTTTTATTTCAATTTAAAGTTCTGTCAGTCTAAAAACACCCGATATATATAATCGTTGAGATACAATTTGTTCATTCAGTTTGAAAATGTAGTAAACACGACAAAACTCAGTATATTCAGTTAATAAAAAGTGATAGGAAACTAAATAATTTCTTCTTTAATTCTTTTTTAATCTGAATTTAACATTTTCATATGACCATGTAACATATTTCATTCATGTAAGCGCCTTTATCTCCATTACACGTATTTGAAATTAGAGGTAGCAAACACTGGTATTCTATTTGAGAATTCAGATCGTTTAGAGTGAATGAATTGTGTATACAAAATTGAATAACTGACACAACAACCTCTGTGTTTTGAGAATGTCGCAACAAGACATTCCTGAACAAATGGATAGCTGAGTCCGCACTACAGCTAGCAGAAAATATGACACCACCAGTCATTACTGTCCAACGATATTATGCCTACAGATTATAATAATCTAACTAGATAGTGAGGTGTGTGAATGAGAGAATCATAATCAAAGGGTCATTGTTTGAACTACCTCGAAGATCTTTGCTACATGTTCCTATTGACAAGTTATCCATGTATTCACTCAGTTGACTGCTGTATTTGACTTTGTTTGTACACTTACTATGTTTTCGGATATTAGATATCGATTGTTGTAACCTGAATTTTATCAGTAAATGAAACCACAGGATCTAAAGAGTTGAAGAATGTGTGGGGGCTGAAGAGAGATCGAGTTTTTCTCCCTTGTTCTTTTTCGCTCACGCGCCACCTCGCGCCCACACGTAGAGTCAAGTACACGATTCTATCTGCTAGGACTAAATATTGTATTTTTATTTAACCTTGCATTCTAATGTTTCTGTCACTGTTTCCTTGCTCTCGTTAAAGTGTATCTTGTGTTGTTTATATAACGTAACATCCTATTCTTGCCGAACTAGACGATCACGATTAGTGTTCTCAGAAATTCTCCCTAAAGGGTGGAATAGCACAATATGATGTTTTAAACAATTAATTGAATATGTTCGCAGTTCTCTAACTAATTTATAAGGATGAATTGATCAAACTATAGAGAAAAATATTTTTACCTGTATTGGAACATCAGATAAAGTAATAGCTAGAAAATAGGCCTTCAGTGTATACCACTTGTTGAAATATTCCTTACTTATTATTGGCAGTTCAGATGGAACTAAAATCAAAAATGATATTCTAAAAATTCAAAACAATCAAATTTAAACTCACATGTTGTTGTAACGCAGTTGAACGCTGTCATCATTAGAAACATCACAGAAAAATACATGTAATTGAAATTATTGAGCATATTTTGTGCCTTTATTCCTATGCCGTAGTATAAATATCCTATAAAAAGGGCTATAAGCACATGCGTGGCAATTCTTGAATAAGTCAGTGTTCTATCTCTACTTAAAATGATATAATTTCTCTTTATGAGGACTAGAAGTTGGTATAAAGAAGATGTGGCATAATCGGATTGGCAGCATTTGGTTGTATCGTTGGCTTTGTCTCGATCAGAACTCTTCATTCTTTTGAATATCACTTGAGGTATTTTGAAAGGCGTCAACCGATTTTGATGTATGGATTTACCTGTAAAATTGATTAAAATGGGCATTTAATTGCAGATAATAAAAAAATATTCAACAAGTTTCCAAATTATTACAAAACATTTCGGCTGAAAAGTTTATGGGTTACTGAATTGTAAGTAATAATCTTCAGAAGAGATCTGTGAAAGTTTTTATGGCATGAAAATACAGGATGATAAAAAAAACCTCGGACAAACTTTTTTTCAATTAATTTTATTGAACAAAAGAAATTAAACAAAACAACAACGAATAATAATAACATAAATATTTGCTACTAATATATTTAAGCGGTTTCGCCCTTTTAGCGGCAATACATAGCTTCAGACGCTGCTTAAAATTTTCGGCAATATGCCGAAACTCTTCGGGCGTTAATCGGTCCCATTCCCGGCGCAGGAATTTCTTCAGAAACTCCAAACTTTTGTGGTTTTAAGCACACGCCCTGAGCTCCAAAATCGACCACACGCTGTAGTCCATTGGGTTGAGATCCGACGAGTAGGGCGACCATTCTGCAGATGTGATGAAAGCCGGAAAATGGGTATTACACCATTCTTGCCTCATTTGCGCTTTGTGAGCCGAAACGGAGTCCAATGCGTGTCACCGAAGTGCTGCTAGGCTCAGGAAAGTACTACGGCCTCGAGGATGTTGCAGCGGTAGAATTGTTGATTGATTTTGACCCCTTGACAAAACCAAGGGTGTTTTGGCGCTGGCGCAATTTCCTCCCCAGAACATGACGAATTGCGAATTTTGATGATGGCTGACATACTGGGAGCATCTGCGGACCAGACTCTATCGTTTTGGTGGTTGTGGGATTGTTTTACGATGAAAAGCTTCTCGTCTGTGAAGAGAATGCGCTCCCATTGTTGACCGCTGACCGGCGGCGAGACGAAGAAGTTGGCGGCACCTTGTACGCGCTTGGTTTCATCCACGAGGAGTTGAATGAACTATTTGGAACTTGTACGGCTTGAGGTTAAGCTCCTTTTTGGATTCGCTTCTTGACGATGTTGTGATTGCTAGGCGTATTGACAGAGCGTTTTCTCTCACTTTCTGGATGACGACCATCATGGCTGAGCTCCTTCAAATGGCAAATTGCATCGGACACGGTTGGTTGAGGCACATTGAGCAAACGAACAATTTCGCATTGACGCTAACCTTGACGAAACAACTCCAAAATTGCACTACGTCTATTTGACATTCTAACACTGCAAAATAAAGTAATATCAATCTTGAAATTCCCATTTTAGTACAAGAAAGTCTAGAGAATCTGAAAGAATAAAAATTATTTTGCTGCGTTAAAATACACAGTAAAATTTGTTCGACGTTTTTCTTGTCACCCTGTATATTCAATGATCAAGCAATAGACTATTTGACTAATTATTTCCAGATCATAGTACTAGAGGAATTTGTTACTTCTAGTACTTTGTATTTCTCTGAAATATAGCAGAATATTCAATATTTGAAGAATGCATCAAAAATGTAATATACATCACCAGCGTTTAAGAATGCGTCAGTGAAGACACTGAAAACACTTTTTGTGTGCGTTTCATATTTAAATCTGAAGTCAATCAAAAATTTCGATGATATCTCAGCACATAGAGTATTTCGTCTACACATTGTATTCTAAATAAGTATTTCTTGTGAAAATATGGCATCTTAAATGTACATGGTTTATTCCACTTGTGATTGGGCTACAATTTAATATTATTTTATTGAAGAATACATATTCAAACTGAATTAATCTTTTTACATTAGTCATGAAAGCAATTTTCAAGTGATCTTAATACAGTAATCTGATGATATTGCCAGAGGAAGCAATCGGTTCGATCTCAAGTCAGTGTGAATTGACCAGCTGCCTCTCAATGTTGTCATGGCAATTTTCCTCCTGCTCTGCTGCGACCAGCGGTCATGAGCACCGAATATGAATGGAAGCACCTTGAGGAATTCTGGCTGGTCGTAGACTGCTTTTTTTTTAGTTTTTTTAGTCCTCCAGAGAACGTGGGCACTTTCATGATACCCCTACATCTGCTATAATCATTTAATTCTTCTTTGAACACAGTAGATTATCTGGTTTGTTCAGAATTAACCGCGTATTTCGTTTACGTTGTTCTACAATTATTTGGCACCCTTTCTTAGCCGCCATGTTTGTTATTTGCTCGACAATGAAGTTGTATGGAATTATTATCATTCCAGGGCACATTTTTGACATAAGGTCATGTCCGGTCGAACACATCTTCCATTCTCTAGGGTATGCCTTTGGTAGAGAAGGCGTTGGGGCTTAATTTAATAGCGCCGATGTAGTCAACTGTTGTTCAAGTTTTTTGCAGATGCATAATATATAAATTTGATGCAATATCATTCCAAGCTTGCTGAGTGCCTCCACTACAAAATAACTCCTCAAGTCAAAGAGCATTAGCATGATCCATGGCGCTCTTTCTATTTAATTCTGGCTTGATCATGCATATTACCTTATTTTGCTAGCTTCTAGTATTCTCGAAGACTGTGGGAAACAGTGATTAACTTTTTGCTGTCCTATTTATGATGAAGACAATTTTTCTCACTAAGCGAAAAGAGACCCAAACCTCCAAGGCTAGCTGGAGTATATAAATCCTCGTCAATAATGCCAATTTGGAGCTTGTGGGTCTTCTTCACTGCCCTTTTAACTAGATGGTCGATTAATGGAGAGGTAGAAGGTACACTCAAATGATCTCTAACTTTTGGTGAGGCTTAAGGGTTGCTTTCATGACTCTGCCTATCTGAGAGTCGAGGCTTATCCAAGGATGTAGAATTTTGGTAGTGCCTGGAGGTACAGTTTTTGCTTTGAAAGGATTACGTCCTGGGATAGGGAGTTGCATTTGTTGGGATGGATCTTGAGGTGTTGATTTTCCAAACGGCCATAGTTTAATGTTCTCGGCCAACAAGATGAGATCGTCAGTGTATCCCATTATCGGGATGTCAGACTGTTCAATGTTCACTTCTTCCTTAAATAAGCTCATCTAGCACCATATTGAAAAGGATCAGTTATAGAGGGTCATACTATTTGACCCCTCTAGAGAACGTAGTTCAGTCACCTCGTGATTCTCTGGCCTTCACAGAAGATACTTGTCGGTTATTCCTCGAAGTTTAACATTCTATATTGAACAGTA
Organism: Megalocaria dilatata; assembly: GCA_034642435.1. Taxonomy (NCBI): domain Eukaryota; kingdom Metazoa; phylum Arthropoda; class Insecta; order Coleoptera; family Coccinellidae; genus Megalocaria; species Megalocaria dilatata. The sequence goes on from CM067858.1 coordinate 29,916,233, forward strand.
CGCTTCTCCAAATCGTGGGTCAGCGTTTGTCCAGAACTGACACATTGATCCTGTAGAGTTAGTTATCTGAAGCGCCTGTCCTGATATTTTGTAATATGTTTTGGTGAACCAGTTTATTTTCTCCGTGTTCCTCTAACTTTCTATTCCACACATGATACACACTCAAAATAGATAATGATATAACGATCATACAGTCCATTTATATTGGTTTTTGAATACTACGCCAAATTCTAACAATTTGCGATCAATATAACGGGTCGCAAAATTCCCGGATTAATATTCAGGATCAATCCATGGACGCCACGGTAAACTAATTGTAGGAAGAATTCTCATTAGAATCGAAATTTATTCTACAAGTACGATGTTACCGCTAGGTTATCAATAAAGTCTTTGAGATACTTATGTTTACATTTTGAAACTTGCAAGCAACAAATCTTCAAAGAAAACTATCGCATTAGCTTGGTCAGTTGGGAAAGAACAAAGAACAGTTTTGATTTTGTTAGAACATAGATCAATCTTGAATTATAAAGTTGATCTGTGTTTCGAAACATTCATTTCTTTACACGTGTGCGTTGCTGATATAGGTTAGTTTTTTGATTTTGATATTTGGAATATTATTCAGGACCGAAGAAGGGATTGCTTAGAATTATATTTGTTTTTTGAAGATATAGTGCATGTTTTGAGAGATTTCTGAATTAACTTATTCGAATATTTAAATATATTAAATATTTCAAATAAATTATATTCTTTGAGAAGTCCTTAAGATGTGTTCATGTTTTTAAAAGGCAATTGGTGTTCTCAAAGGTAAGACCAGAAACAAAATTTTGTCCCCTTTAAATATTTATTTATTAATTTTAATGACTTTCGTATATCTGTTGGTTTATTTATTCCATTTGACATTATATATTGAGTTTTGATTATATACGTCTATTAAATGTGAGCGGTGTTTATTTCAGACATTAATTCTATTTATTTTAGACATTTAATTCTTAAAGTTTTTTGAATAAATATTTTTTTGAAATTAAAATTGTAGAAGACAAACATATTTTAATTTGTTTTGATATTCAAATTTTGTTATATTTCTTCTATCAAGTAAAAAGCCTTTCTATTTTATGATCGAAAATCCTCGGTTTTTACTGAAGAATCAATTACTTTTCAGCCGAAATGGTATTTTAACAATTAAAGATTAAAATAATATTGTTATTCACCTGAACATCCTGGGGTAGAGTCAAACACTTCTTTTTTATTATCTCTCCAGTCATCTTTAGTGCCATTTGCACTCTTTTCGAGTAACACTTCAAAGAAATCTCCTAAATCCCCAGCTGCTACTTCCAATACTGCAGATAAATGAAATCACATGATTAAAAGAATTAAGATCGTCTGGACCACATAATCATTGCTGAGCCATTGACCCCATTGTATCATAGATCTAAAGGTTGTTCTATAAATGGATATGGATTCATATGTGTTATATAGTCCTCGCTATCCAGACAATCGAACGAAGGGAATATAACACAAATAATAAGAAAAAAATGGCGAGCAACACTGACGTGAAGCCAGTGCTTGTTCATATCACCCACGATTCTCATAAAATTTTGCATTAGCTTTCTTGACGTTCTTTCACATTTGAATGCTAAATTTAATATTGATTTATTCTGTAAATTATATACAAAATATTCCTTAATTATATATAATATTATGTTTTAAGTGTTGGTTAATTGTGTTCTTATCATTAGATATTGCTTGGGAAGAAAGACATCTGTTAATATTAATATTATTACGATTATTTTTAAAAGTAATCTATCTCTCACTAAGGTCTTCAATACGTTTTAGTTCATTCCTATCCAAGTTGTATCTTATTTTTGTGATTTATTTGAAGTTAAATTTGGTACATATCTGAATAAAAGTATCCCAATGAATTATTTTTTCATATCTATGCATGTGTTTTTAACACTTTGAACCTTAAAACGCTGAATTTTATTTTAAGTTATATTTCAGTGGCCACAGAAACATATTTTTTTGATTAAATAAAAATAAAATTAGTTGATGATTTATTACTCCAAAAACGAACTAATCTTGTTGTGAAAACAGAACTATTAGACGCCTTGAACGTTTGCCTAGATCAAAACTATTTTATGTTTTATCTAGACGAAGAAAGTCTAACAATGGGGAACCCATTAAGCCCCTTGTTATCAGAAATATTCATGGATCACGTAGAAACCAATATCCAAAAACTCCCATATTTTAAAGATTTCGTTTATTGGTACCGCTATGTAGATGACATAATTTGTTTATTTAATGGCAAAAATTCATTTTTGGAATCTATCAATAAATTATATCCAACAATTGAATTCACACAGGAAGATGAAGTAAATAATAACATCAATTTCTTAGATTTAAAAATCACTAAAATTAATAATAGACATGACTTTTCCATATACAGAAAACCTACACATACAGATGGTACGATTCATTATACTTCAAACCATCCATTTTCGCAAAAATTGTCAGCTTATAGTAGTATGCTTTATAGATTGGTTAACATACCCATGACGAAAGAAAATTTTGACAAAGAGTATAAAACGATTAAACAAATAGCTTTCAATAATGATTTTAATCCGTTAATTGTAGACAATTTACTTGATAAAATAAAAAACAAGAAAGCAATATCACTTGTATATCCAAAATTTCAAAATTCAAACGAAACCAAATTTATTTCATTAACTTACATAGGCCAAAAATCTGAAAAGATTGCTAGATATTTAAAGAAAAAAGAAAAATATAACATTTCTTTTAAAACTATTAATTCTTTAGGCAGCTTAATAAAAAATAATAAAGACGTCATTCCTAAAAACAAAAAATCAGGAGTTTACAAGTTAACATGTAGTGATTGCCCATGCGTATATGTGGGACAGACAGGCTGTTCATTCCAAACAAGGATACGAGAACATGAAAAATGTTACATTAATAATAAACCGAATTCAACTTATGCCAACCATTTGTTAGAGACTGGCCATAATTTTAATATGAACTATGAAATATTACATATTGAAAACAAAAGTCAGAAACTAACTCTGTTAGAAACTTTAGAAATCAATAGATATAATAAAAGACAAATTTTATTGAATGATCAAATAGATTTAAATAGATCCCCCCTACTTAATATTTTTCATTAATTGTATACCTCTCTTTCCACCACTCTATTTTTTGTACCAGAGCTGTATATTTCATGTTTTGCATTGTATACCTCAGTTTAAATACTCACCTCACTCATGGTATGACGAAACAATTGTTGTGAAAATCAATAAAATAGCGGAAGTTGACATTTGTTTTTCTTATACAGAAACATATGAATTTTTCTTCTTTATAATCTCTAGGTAAATTGAAAATCCTGGATAGGTTTCACTGGATAAATTGATTTTCAAGGCGATTAGACTTTCATTCAAATTAACGATGAATTTGAGTCTATTTGTTGAAAGTTGTAATATAGAATTACAAACTAAAATCACCTGGAAATCTGTCACTTAAATTTGAATTCAATATATTATCATTGCTATAGTTTTTTTCGGTTTTCACAAAATGGATGAATTTATGTATACACGATGTATACGTCATAAATAAAATAATGTTTTTCTAGACGAAGATTTTATATAAATATAATATATATTATAATTTTAAAATATTCAAAAAGTATATATATATTAGATTAATTTTATCTTAATCTAATATATACTTCTCGAAAATTTTAAAAGTGTATATTAGATTCATATAAGATTAATAAAAATTATTCAATTGAATCAGTCTTTACTTGATGAAAATCCATATTGGATAATGTGATCCCGATTTCCACAAATTTTTATTGTTATTTAATACAACAATTGTTTTCGCTATCACAATAGCATCATCAGGAAGATTTACATTTTGAAAAACTAAGTTTGTTTCCAAATCGGTTGCTATTTATATTACAGTAGGTACAAAAAGAAATTTATCGAGCAATAAAACCCAAAAAAGGTCTCTGTAAATTTCAGCTTAACTGAATATATTTAATAGGGGTGAGTTATTTAAATCTAATTGTTCGTTAAGTAATATTCCAATTTTATTGTGTTTATTTATCTCAAGGGACTCTAACAAGTTTAAGGCATAACTTTTACTTTCTATATGTATAATAGAATTTCAAAATTATGGTTGAAAGTATTGTCCTGTTTCTAACAAATGGTTAGAATATGTGGAATTACTTTTATTATTAAGGAAACTCTTCAAATGTTCACAAATTCTATGTCAGAAAGTTCTTCCAGTCTGTCTCATGTAAACTTATGGCAATCACCGCAGGTTAACTTATAAACCCTGATTTATCATCTTTATGTATGCTATTTTTATTATTTTTAATGAATTTACTCAGGTTTGAATAAGTTTTGAATGAAGTTCTTAAGTGATATTTATTTTTGAGGTACTTAGCAAATTTCTCAGAAATACCTTTAGTGTATTTTAAGGAAATGTATTTAAAATTTTCTTTTATATTGGGATATACCATAGTTAAAGCTATTTTATTATTTTTATTCATCAACAATTTGCCTATCAACGTAGGATCATAGTTATTATTAATAGCTATCTGTTTGATGAGTCTAAGTTCTGAAATATAACTTTGTTGTCATTGATAAATAAAAAGAATTTTTTAAGTCTTTCTGTACCTGTGAAGTAACAGAAAATATTGTCTAAATATCTATACCAATATAAAAAATAGTTCATAAGGAGATTTTGGTGAATTTTAGTGTCAATATTGTTCATGAATATTTCTGATAATAAAGGACTTTCCATAATAAAACCTTTTTCAGATTTATAAATCTTTAATCTTCGTCTAGAAGAACATTCATTTTTCTGTTTAAACGTATATACATGAATTCATCCATGCTGTGGAAATCCAAAAAAGATTATAGGATACCATATTTAATAAAAAATTTAAGCTATTATTCTTATTATATGGTTATTGCCAATCTTTAGATAGCCCCCAACATATAGAATTCACAATTACAAGATTAGAAACTCACCGATTCAATGAATGTAATCGTTCAAGAGTCAATTTACCCAGTGAAACATATTAAGGATTATAGAAAAGATTTTGAATGTACGTAGAGATTAATATGAAGAAAAATCTAGATGCTTCTGTGATTAGTGAAATAACTGTTTATTACCTTAAAATATAATTCAGTGTTTTAATTTCCAAGTAAAAACATGTACAAAGTTACGAATACGTGGTTTTTTTGATCGAAAATTTTCTTGAATTGCTGACTTTCTAATCTTGTTATTGTGTTTAATTCTAAATGTTAAGACTATCTAAAGATTAGGAATAACCATGAAATATCTAATATATATTTTCAACATAAATATATGGTTAGGGTTTCTCAGACTAAAATTCATGATTTATATAAATATTTAAATGACAGGACAATAGCAATAAGAGTCAATTTACCCAGTGAAAGTTATTGGGGATTTTGAAACAGATTTAAATATACGTAGAGATCGCTCAGAAAAATAATTCAGATGCCTCTGTGACTAGTGAAATATCCGTGTATAACCTTAAAATAAAACTCAGTATTGTCATAAAATTTAATATTTTAATTTTCAACGTTATTGCCAGGTATAAGCGGCATAGCTGCATATGTGGGTTTTTGTTCGAACATTTTCTTAATGTTGTGTTTTTTTCTAAATATTACAGTTATCTGAAGAAATAAATATTTCATTATTTCTATGGTTTCTATCGTCACAAAATTAAAAATAAATGTTTTTTTACACAAAAATACACTTTGTATTACTCTAATATATATTTTCAATTCATATAGGGAGAGTGTTTCGGATTGTTGATATTATGTTCCAATTCTCTTTTAGAGCTTTCGCCAAGAAGACTCAAATTCATAATTCATGAGAGTATTATTGTTTACAATTCATAACCTTGTTATGTAGAAAAAACTGGTCTACACATCGTTTTGATTAAGAAAAACAGAATAATATAAAAAAACTTAGATTACCGAAATGAACTGAGAGATAAGAAATTCCAAAACTGATAAGAATAAACACTCAGAGGTGGTCACTGCGTGATTTTTGAACAAATTTGTCATACATCAAATAAAACAATGAATTTTTAATCAATAATGCAGAAATCATAATATATATAATTTCGTCAAAATTAACAGTTTTGATATTCATTTTTAATAACATTTCAGAGATTTCAATAATTGAACTCAAATTCATAATTTATTAATTATTTGAATCAAAACGATATCTACAAGTTTCGATTAAATTTCAGCGGTTATGCCGTATATGTAGAAATTATCAGTTTAATTTAATAAATTTTTTTCGAAATGTTCAAAATGGATACGAATCATCTATTATATGATTCATTTGCTATAATTTCTATGCAATTTCGTATAATCATTCAAATCGTTATTTCACGACTATCTTTTTCTTTATATTCAAAGTTTAATCATTCGTACATATGTACTTACCGAAATCGGCAGGGTTGTGGTAGGTTGGACATACTAAGTTTATATCACTCAAATAAGGCAAAAGCTGCTTCACTCCTCCTTGGTAGACACAATGACCTTTAGCTACAATGTAAAGATGATCGAACATCTCAAAAAGTAAAGCACTGGGTTGGTGTATGGTACAAATGATTGTCCTTCCAGTTGCTGCAAGCTCTTTCAATATGCTGATGCATTGCTTCGATGTTGAACTATCCAATCCACTAAGGATAAAAAGAAATTACATTGCTAAAAATCTAGTATCTCGGTAAGTCAAACAATATATTTTAACCTTATGTAGTTGTAACGTTTAGATATTCAATAAAACATAATCTATTTGGATAACATATTCGCCGACAATTCAATTCATTTGTATATATGTGCTAAATATTAGCATGACGGTGTAATAGAATATGACTAAAAGTTATCGGGAGTACATATCAATGATAGATAGATTGATATTATCCTTATAATCCTAGTCGGATGTTTGAACTACTATATTCTTGACGTTCACAATTGCTAGAAAGCATGATGGGGTAATGTGTATTTGTGTTCGCGAGCATTAGATGGGGCTAGTGTTAGGTAAAACTTAAGCGTTTCTATACGGTTCGAATACTGGTGTATTCGTTGAGCATTAGAGCTGGACCTGATGAGGAAGCTAACAAGCTTCGAAACATGCATGCATGTTGTATATGTGTCGACGGCCGACGATACCTTGATAGAACGTGATAAAACTTTAAATTGAAATAAAACACATTTAAATTAAGATTGAAGCCAAATTTTTATTCAATTGAAAGATTATGTAATGACATTTATGTTTTGATAATAATTTCTGGCATATGTCCACCACGACTAGCTCTGAGGAACCGCATTCGACCCGACCAATTTTGAACCACTTTTTCGAGTAATTCACGCCTTATTTTATCAATAACACCAGTTATGTTGGATTCCAAAGCATCTATTGTTTCTTGTTTATCAGCATAAATCACTGACTTGACATAACCCCAAAGAATTATAAGAATTTTGTTGCATGATATTGGAGGCCAATTAATTGGACCATTTCTAGAAATAATATTATCGCCAAATCTTTCTTTCAATAAATACATTGTTACGGTAGCAGCATGAGGTATAGCACCATCTCATTGGAACCAAAACACTTCTGGGTCGATACCATTCAAATTGTGGAACAAATAATCATTGACCTTCGATCTGTAACGAGCACTGTTCACTGTAACATTAGCTCCAACATCGTTTTTAAAGAAATATTAACCGATGATGCCTCCAGCGTGTAAAGCACACCCTACAAGTGCACTTTTCAGGATGCAATCTTCAAACTGTTCTAGGGCCCAATCAGCAAACAACTGACGCTTATTATGGTCAAGTGGATTTAGTTCTTGAACCAGTTGGATCTTGTATTGGAGTAGACCAAGATCTTTTCCATATGGTGGATGCACAGAGTTCTACTTGTTGTGAACGTCGACGAATAGACAAATCTGTATCATCATTAACACTATGACTTACAGCAGCAATATTTTCTTCTGTACATACAGTTCTTTGTCTTGTTTTTGTTGTTGCATCCAGTAGAGAAAATGTTGTCCGAAATCTATCTATAGTTCGACGAATAAGCTGCTCTGATGGATGATTATGTAAAGCATAAATTTCACAAAGTACTCTTTAAGTTTGGCGAATAAAAAACTGAATTTGAAAATAAATTTCAACAATTTGTAAACGTTGTTGCGGCGTGAGTCTTTTCATGATAACTTGTCAATGCTTACTGAACAGAAATGTCAAAACAACATGGCTTCTACCTTCTGTCAAATCACAGTTATCCCTATCGAAAGTTCTATCACTCTAAAAAAAACAGCCGATATGAGTTGCACTGTCCTATAGCTCATGCATCATTCGTCAATATTCATTTTATTGGATTTCAAATTACTCACCTGGTTGGTTCGTCGAAAAACATTATTTGTGGATTGTTCAACAGCTCTAGAGCAATAGAAAGTCTTTTTCTTTGTCCTCCAGAAAGTGCTTGAGATCTGACTTTCCTCTGTTCCCATAAGCCCATGGAATTCAATATTTCTGCGATCTAGAATATAAAAATAATTAAGTATTACGAAATTTCTCACTATATTCATTGGATCATTCTATGTGTGGAACCAATGGCTTTCAGCCCAATACCATATGATCAGTTCTATGAAATATTTATGTTGGAACAGTCTTTTACAGGCTGACAAGCCAAAATGAAGCAAGAATGGTGTAAGACTCATTTTCCGGGTTTCAGCAAATCTGCAAAATGGCCGCCCTACTCACCGGATCTCAACCAAATGGACTACAGCATGTGGTCGATTTTGGAGCTCAGGGTGTGTGCTAAAGACCACAAAAGTTTGGAGTCTAATATCTGTACTTTGTAATTTTCCGTAAATAATTGCGTATCAAATTTTCAGAGTTTCTTGATACGTACCCTCTCCTTTTTTTTTCTTTGGCTGACTTTGGTACTCATTTTCAAATTGGCTGCAACATTCATAGATTCCATAACCGTGAGTAGCGGCTGCAACTGGTCATTTTGCATGATATAACAAGATTGTCTTCGAAAAGTTTCTTCATGTCTCAATTCCTTGTTTATCGTCAGCTGACCGGTTGTACCTATTCTGGAAATAAAGTTCAGATCAACTCTCTCATACGTATTAAGTGGTCATTTTTAGTTTCTTATTTAACTTCTATAAAATTATATTAACTTTTGTCTTCATCCTTCTGAATTAATTCTTAAGAAATAATGAATATATAATTTGAAATTATTGAGATAGAACTAATAAATAAAACAGACAACTCTGCAGTTATAAATAAATATTTCTTATTTTGGTTGTATCGAACTACGGTTTGTTTAATGCTATATTTTGTTTATTGTTCCAGTATTTTGAAACAACAAATGAGTTATTTTATCCATTGCAATGATTACACTGTCTTGATGAGGAGTGAATCTAAGTGGCGGTATTGAACTTTAAGAATCACTTTGCATACAGTTATCTCGATGATCAACTAGCTTTGTTCATCTAAGAATAAGGTAGGAAATCATAACGACGATGAAGAAGTGAAAAAACTTGAATACTTCAAAGATAAGAAAGCTATTTCTTGGGTCGCTGATACCAAGCTACAAATATGATTAGAACCCTAAGAATAATGGTAAATGAATTTGCCAACAGTTTAGCATTTCAGAAGTTTCATTTAGAAAAAACTCACATAGTTTTTATGATTCACAAATTACTCCGGACCTTGACACGTCTTTCGGTCTTTCGACCATCTTGAAAGGAATACAAAAAGGAACTAAACTTAAAAATGAAAAGGTTCTTTTATTACACTTAGAACATCTGTGTATTTTTATGGTGCATGGAAATAACAGCATCCAATATAGGGGTGTTGCGAAAGAATATTTGGGAATTTGTTAAATTCTCCTTTTTCTCATTGGCTTTTTTGATTAAAAAAATCTCCAAGTAGTGCATCAATTTACCCTTATTAACATTATATAGTAAAGTGATATTTTCCTCATTAAAAAATTGATTATTTTCTATACAATGTTCTGTAAAACCGGTTATTGTTCACCAACATCTTAGCTAAATTATTTCTATTTACTGCTAAAGAATTAATTCCCATTTTATGAAGACCGTTAGAGATCCTACTGCTGAAACCTTTTATATAAGCCATTGAAAACCATGATTTCTCATCTTCATAAGGATCTTTTATATTGATATCAATTTTTTTTAATATTATGCTAAGTTTTTTTATTAATTTTGTCAATGATTTCAGTTCTGAAGCCATTGTTAACCGCTATAGTTTTAATTATATTGACTTTTTTGCGGAAATTGACTTCGTTCAACGGGATACTCAAAAGTCTATGAATGAAACTATGGAATGTTGACATTTTAATTTGCCATGACTGATTGGATTTTGAATGGATTATGGTATCAGTAGTGGTAGGTTTTCAAAAAATATCGAATTCGAACTTATTATTACTATGACTTATATGAGGATCTAAGAAGTTGATTGAAGAATTTTTTCTATTTGTATAGTGAATTTAAAATTTCCATTTATGCTATTCAGAAAATTTAAAAATTGCGATAGCAACCTCTCAGTTCTAGTCCAAATGCAAAATACGTCATCTACATATCTAGTCCAAAAGTGAACGAATTTTACCAATTTTATCATTTGTAGTGTTAGCGAATAATAATTTTTCAAAGGAATACATAAATAGTTCAGCTAAAAGTGGACTTATTGGATTTCACATTGATTTGTTTGAAAAATTTATTGTCGAATTTAACATCATTCTGTTCTAAACACATTTCAAAAGTTTTGAGAAAATTTTTTTTATTATTTTGTGATAGATGTTCAAAGTTAACAACATTGTTTTGACTCCATCAGTTGGAATAGAAGTGAATAGGCTTATCACATCGAATGAAATGAATTTATATTTGATTGGTGTGGTAGTATGTTCTAATTTCTCAATTGGTTCTAAAGAATTTTCAACAGTATACGGAGAAGTACAAATTATTATGGACGGAAGATATGTAGCCAAATCTTTACATAAATTATGAGCTGGTGCATTTATATATGAAATAACAGGTCTCATAAGAATGTGTTCTTTATGTAATTCAGGAATTCCATAAAGAAGATGTAGGATTCATGACAAAAAATATAAATGTCATGATAAAGTCAGAACAATGTTGAAAACTTTGATCGAAAACAGTAATCTATCACAAAATAATAAAGAAAATCTTTTCAAAACTTTAGAAATGTGTTTAGAACAGAATTAATTCAAATTCAACAATAAATTATTTAAACGAATCATTGACTTAAGAATTGACAAGCTGCTATAGCAATTTTGAATTTTCTGAATAGCAAAAATGAAAATATTAAATTCACTGTACAAATAGAAAAAATTCTTCAATCAATTTCTTAGATCTTAATATAAGTCGTAGTTATAATAAGTTCGAATTCGACATTTTCAGTAAACCTACCACTACTGATACCATAATCCATTTTAAATTCAAGCAAATTAAAATGTCAACATTCCATAATTTCATTCATAGACTTTTTAGCATTCCGTTGAACGAAGTCAATTTCCGAAAAAAAGTTAATATAATTAAAACTATAGTGGTGAACAATGGCTATAGAACTCAAATCATTGACAAAATGATTAATCAGAAAACTTGCAACAATATTGAAAAAAAAATTATATCAATATAAATGATCCTTATGAAGAATGGTTTTCAATGGCTTATATAAAAGGTTTTAGCAGTAGGATCTCTAATGGTCTTCATAAAATGGGAATTAATTCTTTAGCAGTAAATAGATATAATTTAGCTAAGATGTTGGTGAACAATAAAGAAGGAAACCCCAATTTTTCCGCATCAGGGATTTATCAAATTAAATATGATGATTGTGATGCTACATATATATAGGACAGATAGGTCGATGTTTACAACATAGAATAAATAACATAGGATGTCTATTTTCAAAAACAGAAATAAACCGGTTTTGCAGAACATTGTATAGAAAATAATAATTCTTTTAATGAGAAAGATGTCACTTTACTATATAATGTTAATAAGGGTAAATTGATGCACTATTTGGAGATTATTTCAATTAAAAAGCCATTGAGAAAAAGGAGAATTTAATAAACTCCCAAATACATTTTTTTACAATTATTTTAGATGCTGTTATTTCTATGCCCCATAAAAATACACAGATGTCCTAAGTGTAATAAAAAACCTTTTAAATTTTAAGTTTAGTTCTTTTTTATATTCCTTTGAAGATGGTCGAATGACCGAAACACGTGTCAGGAAACTGAATAAATTGTCAAACATAAAAACGGTGCGTTAATTCTTGGGCAATATGCTGTGAACAGGAAAGATGATTACTATAAGGATAATAACAACTAGTATAGGGTATTTAAAAGGTCAAGAGTAGATTTGAATTAATTCAACCCTTCTAACACAAATAGAGGAAATATCGAAATTAGTTGGAAATTAGTTTGTTGGTTGACTCAATAAGTGAAATGAAGTTCCAATTGGTTACATTAAATACAATATCAAATGTCAATAATTCGTTTTCTAGTGAAACTTTTCAATAATATTCAATTTAAACTATGACCATTATATCAGATTTCTATACTCTCATGTTCACATTTTGAAAGCAGCCTAAGGAAAGAACTTGAATAAATAGTTATAACTTAACATTTGTTCAGTGCTTCTGAGACAATAATATGTATCGATATATATATAAAAATATCTTCAGATATTTATTTAAAGGTATTGCATAATAATTAATTTTAATTCAATGTTTAAAAAAGCCTTTATTAGTAAGACTCACCTCACTTCAATATTATCAATATTTGTATCTAAAAAACGGGACAACATCACCTGTCAGGTCATTTTCAAGATTACAAAGGTTTGTACTTGTATTTTTCAGGTTAATTATATATTATATTTTTTTTTTCACAAGTAGGAAGACCGTGGTTTGGACATGATCTATTCTTACGTAAAAGTTGAGTTTTAACTACTTATTTCAGTTCATTTCTCAGATTGCTTCCAAGATAGGAACAGGAACAGATTTTACTAAAGTAAAATCAAAGTTCAAGAAAAAAACCAAATACAGAAATATATAATATATGTCAGTTGATGAAGTTTGTCATTTATTAAACAATGCTTCTGAGATAATAATTTGTATCAAAAAAATAATTATTGAAGGTATTGCATAGTAATTCATTTTATTTCAGTTTTTATTTTATTTCCATGATGTTTCTTTGAAGTTTCGATTTGTATTATGAGCAATGTCGGTCTCCGAAGCAAGAAATGGCTGAAAGCATCATCAAAAACTTTTGTAGTATTCTTCACATTTCAAACAATTTAAAAAAACACAATTCAACTCGGTCTCATGACACTCTACATATAAGAAGTCCTTGCTTCTTATTAAAACTTTTTGTATTTCCAAAGAAGTTTCGAAATTTTCTAACATAAAAATGAAATTTAACTGTTACAAATCTCAAAGAAAGTGATTTTATAACATAAATAGAGGTTAATTACTTGACAGAAGGTATATAAAATTATTTAAATATTTTAATATTAGCCTTCTACATATATAATTTCAAAAAATTATATTTAATAATTATAACTTCAGGAATTAAATTACAAACTCTTTCAAACTTTTTGAAATTAACTATGTAGAAGGCTAATATTAAAATATTTAAATAATTTTATATATCTTCTATCGAGTATTAACCTCTATTTATGTTATTTTATTCATAATATATAATTATTTGGTTTCCTTAACATTCTTCATACAGATAGTCCTTGTGCTATAACAGAGGGCGTTAAATTGTCTTTCAATCTTTTAGATCAAGGGTAAACCACAGAACTATTTATTTGTAGTTAACCCTACACTCCACTAAAATTTTTCAGTATTCATTTACGAGAAGTTTTCTAAATTGTTGAAGGGTGAGTAAATATTTGTTGTTGATTGATGTTATATTTTATTGAATATGAATTATTTGAGTACTGACGAAGCAAAGTCTCTCTTAAAACTTGTTTTTCAGTAATGTTTTTACATATCTTGAGATTTTATAGAAAGTAACTTAATTAGATATCCAATAATAATGAATATCCTAAGTAAGATAGTTTTATGATGAAATTCTTAAGATTATGTTAAACATTTTTGAAAGATATTTGTTTTCATAAGATTGATCAGCAGAAACAAAATTTTGTCTACTCAAAATATTTAATTTATAGGATTTTGGTTAACAATTTTTATTTATTGGATTTTGTTATATCATTTGGATGTCTTATAATGAATGTTTATTTTATATGTCGTTTGATATAAGTGGTACTTATATGATATTATTTTAATTTAATTCCTGAAGTTGTAATAATTAAATATAATTTTTTGAAATTAATTATGTAGAAGGCTAATATTAAAATATTTAAATACTGATTTTATAATTTCTTTCACTGGTTTTGTTAACTGGCTCCACCAGAAGAGATCGTTTAGTCTGGAAACGAATCTACCGTATCTAGTGAGTGCGATTGCATGTGTGACATCTTGAAGTCTTCAATGTGACCCAAGGCTTGGTTCAAAACACATTAATCAAAGTCACGAGTGTCGGTAAGTGTTGTGTATCTTTTCAAGCCAATTTACCCATTTATGTGAATAACAGTAATTAGCGAAATCAGAAGTTCCAAAATGGATCAAGAAATTTTTGTTTATTTTAGCGTTCAGTCCAAGAAGATATTTAATTCCTCTTAGAATATAGTTAGATGCCAACCTAGATTTCATATCTATTATTTTTTGAGGAGGAGGTTATTCCACTTTTACGGTAAGTTTTCGATTGATGACCATGGAGCTACGCGCCAACTCTTTTATTTTCTTTATGCAGAATCTTAAAACGCTCGTGAAAATCATTCTTCTCTGTTAATAGATGTTCCGCTAATTCATTATTGAGAAAGATGGCCAATGTTCATTTACTCTGATACTAAAGAGCCTTTCAGTTTGTCCAATATGAGTGCTTCGACATGATAATTGGTAAACATTGGTTAACATTGACTTACATTCTGTCAAGAAAGTACCCGGAATTATCGATTTAAATCTGGCGGGGCAATGAGGCAGGTAAAATTTTTTTCCTAGGTTGGTACCACTGTCCTTAATTACTATGCCAAGCTTGAGCGGGATCTGTCAACTAGTGTGTTTGCAACAGCTGATTAAGTCAGTCGATGTCAGAGTGCGTGCCGATTTATACTATGGGTGATTACGTTGAGCAAAGAATTTGTTTAAAGTTTTGTGTTGCAAATGAATTTTTGTGTGCCGATGCATCGAAAATGTTGGAAAAGGCCTTTGGTGATAATGCTCTATCGAAAACTCGTGCATATCAGTGGTACAGAGCCTTCAAGGACGGTCGTGAAGTGGTCGCCCATCGACGGCTTCGATCGAAGATAACGTCGATAAAATTAAGGAAAGGGTGCTGGAAAACCGTCGTACCAGCTTGAGAGAGATAGCACATGATCTTAAGATATCCCACGAGTCCGCACGTACGATTTTGATTGATATTTTGGGCATGAGAAAGGTGGCCGCACGACTCGTACCGAAAGACCTGAATTTTCTTCAAAAACGTCATCGCGAACAGGTTGCTTCAGACATGCTGGATCGCTGTAATTCCGATTTTACATTCACGGAACGCATTATAACTGGTGATGAGACCTGGGTCTACGAGTACGATATGCAAACAAGCCAGCAATCATCGGAATGGGTGGCAAAAAATGAGCCGAAACCGAAAAAACCACGCCAAAGCCGCTCGAAAATGAAGGTGATGCTCATTGTTTTCTTCGATATCCGTGGCGTGGTGCACTACGAATTCGTTCCAGAGGGTCAGACGGTAAACATGGAGTATTACCTAGGCGTTATGAAACGTTTGCGTGAGCGTATCCGTAAGAAGCGGCCAAATTTGTGGGCGAACAACTCATGGATTTTGCATGACGATAACGCGCCTTCTCACCGAGCTACGATTGTGACTGACTTTCTCGCCAAAAACTCAACAAACGTGCTTCAGCAACCACCGTATTCGCCGGATTTGGCTCCCTGCGACTTTTTCCTCTTCCCAAAACTAAAATTGCCCCTTCGTGGCACCCGTTTTGAGTCGATTGAAGCCATAAAACAAAATTCGGCGCGAGAGCTAAAGTCCATCCCGGAAAGCGCCTATAAAAAATGTTTCGATAATTGGAAGTGCCGTTGGCATAGATGTATTGGAGCAAATGGAGCCTATTTTGAAGGCGACCCAATAAATTTTGACGATTAAATATAAAAATGTTGTTTCAATTGAAAATTCCCGGTACTTTCTTGACAGAGTAGTATATAAATCAATATAAGAAGATGCTGTAGTGAAACGAGTCATGTGTACAACTCATAATTATCAATGGAAATCAACATATTTGTACATTCTTCATCAATCAAATGAACAATGGATTTCTATCAAAGGCCAACACAATTCGAAATCCTTTTCTTGATTATTGAAATGTAAATAGATTACAGAACTTTTTATTCATATATCAGCAGAGCTTAAATACTCAGGTCACGTGCGATATTTCGATATTGAGCCCATAGCAATGGGCGGAATGACAAAAATGAGGTACTCATATTGTTACTTACGTGTATCCAGCCAAAATATTCATCAATGTTGATTTTCCTGCACCTGAAGGGCCCATTATTGCTGTTAATTCACCTGCCATGAATTCCCCTGTAACTCCATTGAGTACACGTTTAGTTCCTGAAAAGAAACAAATGAAGCAATTCCAGAAGAGTTGATTATATATGTTTCATTGATTCGGTCTTTACTTGGTGGAAACTCATTTTAATTAAAAAATATATAAGAGACAGTATTTTCATTTCTACAAAAATGTGAAAATTGAAATGTCTCTTATATATTTCTCAATTAATTAACTATATGTTTAAAATTCATTGGAATACACTGTAATATGGTCGAAACAGTTCCTTCAAACAATCTTTTTGTCAATAGTGAAGGATATTGATATTTTCCGTATCATCTCAATATTTTTTCTCGATTATAGTAACTCCTAAAGATTAATGAAACGAATTCTGGTTCATCGCGAAGCAAGTTTTCATCAAGTGTATTAATTTTTTGTCCACGTATGTCAGAAATCTACATTTTAATGATTTTCTCTTCAGTCTGTATTTTGCTTTAAATAAAATCAAACAGTTCTACGTAATTAAAATTCGAATTTTCCTTATGCCAAGTTTTATCTGAGAACGGTGCCAACAAAGTTCTTGGGATGCTTCAGACTAGTCGAACACAAGTGCAAGTGGCCAATTTCTTCAGTGTTAGCCACAGTGTTATATCACTGGTACGGTAATTTTGCCACTAGAATTGTTCGGCAAAGACCTAGAAGTACAAAACCACGTGCTACAACGCCATTGGAAGTCCGTTTTTTAACTCTTCAGTCAGAAGATAGCCTCTCAGCACTTGCAGAATGACAAATCAGCGTCGTTGGTATTCCACATCTAGCATTACCTCCAAGACCTAAATCCAATCAAGCACGCTTGGGACCAATTACAAAGAACCCTTGATGGACACAGGCGACATCCGGAAATGCTTCAACAGCTGCTAGATCTTTTTCCACAACTTTGACAACAGATTGAGCAGGTTATTCCTAATATAACTTGGTGGAAAGCATGCGGAGCAGATGACAAGCAATTATTGATACACTTAGTGGTCATACTTTGTATTGAGACTGAATAAAAATATGAATTTTTTGAAATTTTCAGGACTTCGGTGTTTCGTGAAGTTTTATACATTTTCAATTATTGTATTTTTGTTATTGTGAATGATCAATTTTTGAAATCTTATTATTCTCACCTGAAATAATCTCCTTATACATATTTCAAATGGAAATTGGGTTTTTTGGGGAAAAATACAAAGCAATTCAATATACCTAACTTTCGACGAGCAACTCATGTTTTAGGTTACTATTTGTCATATTTTCACAAGTGTGTTTCATTCCAAGCATTACTAGAGAGGAAAATATACTTAAGTATCTGTTACACAACACCGTAAGTTCATATTCATATTTTACAGGATACACGATGTACATGTATATGAACATGTATTAGAGGTTATTATTCTTATCAGTATTGTTATGTTGTTTGTATCAGTATATGTTATATATCATTCACCAATTCCAGATTAATCAAAATGTAAATGGTCGCTAAACAAGGTGAATCTTATATTTATTTGATTATCACATTATGTAATATTAAATAAGGTTATTCTGATTTTCACAAATTTTCATTGTTATTTAATACAACAATTGTTTCGCTATCACAGTAGCATCTACAGGTAGGTTTACATTTTGAATTATTCAAAATGTGTATGTAGCTACTTCAGGTAGGTTTACATTTTGAAATATTCAAAATGTAATAATATAACAATAAAAATTTGTGAAAATCAGAATAATCTTATTAAATATTATCTGATTAATCTTCTCACTATGTCGTATATATAATTCTTCTTTATTTTTCTCACTAAGAGAGTAAGTACTGTTATGGTGTTTACAGAATATTATTTTGAGAATCTGAAAGTTGTTTTTATTTTAATTTTGAAATGGCCGGGTAAATTTGTTAACGCTGAGATTGATTGTTGAGAATTAACAATTTCTCAATAATTTCAACTGAGAAATTGAGTTTTCATTCGATGAAAGAGAATTGATTTAGAATTATAATTTTAATATTATTCCAAAATTTCAAATGTACAGATTTATTCTTTTAACCTCCTACAAATTTTAATTTAAAAAAATTTTTATTCAAAAGCTTTTAGAATGAAATTAAATGAATATCTCTAGAACACACCGTGACGAAATTGCTTTCTTAAGATATTCTGCATGTTTTAGGAATTTTTTTGAATGAACTTATTTTGAGCAAGTTAATTTTGAAGAAGTTCTTTCGGTTATGTTTTGAATTTTTGGAAAGGAATTCAGTTTTAATAAAACAAGGTACGAAACAAAATTTTGTACTCTTCAAATATTTATTGAATGATTTTTCATTAACAATTTATATTTCTTTGAATTCTTTATTCCCTTTGGTATTATGTACCAAGTGTCAATTCTACAATTCTATGTGTTTCCTATAGTGACACAGTGTGTTCTAGAGATTTATTCAATTAAATTTTAAAAGTTTTGGAATACACATTTTCTGAAATCAAAATTTGTAGGAGCTAACAGAATAAATCGGCATGATATTTAGAATTTTGTAATAATACTTCTATCAAGAAAAACCTCTTTTCATTATTAACTTGTATATATAATAATTATGTGTTTTGGTTTACACTTATAACATATTTTCATTTGGTTTCAAAGGAGTCCATAAAATACCTTGCAAACATTATATAATTTCTTTGACGAACATAGAATACGTAGGATTTTTAAAAGAAGTTCACTACATTCTAGTGTTTTCCCGGTTAATTACATTCAGTTTGTCTGATAAGATATTTTTGTTAATTATTTTCATTTTTTAAATATGAAGTAGAGCTGATGAGTTTCCGTTGAGATAATTTTAAATGGCTTTTTGAAGATGTTCTGCATGTTTTGGGATTTTTTTTGAAGAAACTTATTTTAAGCAAGTTGTTTTGAAGAAGTTATTGAGGATATGTTTTGCATTTTTGGAAAAGAATTTAGTTTCAATAAAACAAGGTACGAAACAAAATTTTGTACTTTTCAAATATTTATTTAATGTTTTTTAATTGAAAATTTATATTTCTTTGAATTTTTTTCTTCCCTTTGGTGTTATGTTATAAGTTTTTTTATTCTATATGTCTCTTATACAGGGTGTATATGAATAGTTGAGAAAAAAATTAGGGGGGTATTCCTTGTCAAAAAATAGGATGGGTCTTTCATATAAACTCTTTTTATTTGAGCGTTACAGCCTCCTAAAAATGGCGCCCGAAAAACAGTTTTTGATTTTTTTCGTGAAAACCAAAAAACTGATAAGAATAAAATTAAGCAGACATTTTATGCGTGTGAGAAGGCACTCAAGAAAATTTTGGTGGTATTCCTTTTTGATTGCAAGGGGTAGAAAAAGCACCCCCTCCCCATCCTCTTTCGCAAGATACTTTTTTCCATATTCCTATTTTACAATGAAAAAATTTATTTTGAATAGCTTGTTCTATTCTTAACAAATACGATCGCTTGTAATTTCTTGCTAAAATTCAAGGTTCATTTATCAACAATTTATGATAGTGTGAGTCGTAGAGGTTGAAATAATTGCCGAACTAGAATTTATCTAGTAAGCGGATGTTATTTTGTTATGACAATTGACTAGTTTTAATCAACTTTGATTCAGTTACAATTATTTTTTGATCTGACTTATCCTTTTGAGATTTATGACACATACATCTTAAGGAGGCTGTAACTAAGCAGAGGGGGCTCAAAAAAATTAAGTTTATATGGAAGACCAACCCTATTTTATGACAAGGAATCACCCCTTAAATTTTTTCGCAACTATTCATATACACCCTGTACTGACACGGTGTATTCCAAGGACATTTATTTCATTAAATTCTAAAAGTTTTTGAATAAAATTTTTTGGAATTAAAATTTGTAATAGGTTGACAGAATAAATCTGTATGATATTTAAAATTTTGTAAAAAGCCTTCTATCAAAAAATAAACCGCTTTTTATTATTTAAATAATTTCTATTTACACCAAATCAACCAATAATCCAGTGACAAAACTTACAAAGCTATAACCGAATAATTTGAATTGTTTTGATGAATTGGAAATCCAAATATATAAATTTATTGAAAATAAAATAGGAAAAGGCTTGTAACTTGAATATAACAAAACAGATTTAATCTGTATGTCTATTTAATATATGCCGTGCTTATAAGACATAAATCTAATTCAAAAATTTTTTTGAATAAAAATTTTTTGAAATTAAAATTCTAGAAGACTGGCAGAATAAATCTGTTTTGATATTAAAATTTAATAAATTTATTGTTTGAATTATCTCCTTTGCAAGGATTTTGAAAGAAATTGTAGTTTTTATTACTCGTATTAGCTTCCAATTGGACTGGATGCATCTTCAGGTAGGTTTATATTTTTAATAACTAAATTTGTTTTCGAAATCAGTTGCTCTTTATATTACAGTAGGTACAAAAAAAAATTTATCGAGCACTAAAACCCAAGAAAGATCTCTGTAAATTCCAGTTTATCTGAATATATTTAAAAGGGGTGAGTTATTTGAATCTAATTGTTCGTTAAGTTATATTCCAATTTTATTGTGTTTATTTATCTCAAGGGACCCTAACAGGTTTAAGGCATAACTTTTACTTTGTATATGTAGAATCTCAAAGTTATGGTTGAACTTATGTCCTGTTTCTAAATGGTTGGAATATGTGGGATTACTTAATATTGAGGAAACTCTTCAAATATTCACAAATTTTATGTCGGAAAGTTCTTGCAGTCTGTCCTATGTAAACTTTTGGGCAATCACCGCAGGTTAACTTATAAACCCCAAAGTTATCATTTTTATGTGTACTGTCTTCATTATTTTCAATGAATTTACTCAGGTTTGAATTGGTTTTGAATGAAGTTCTTAAACCATATATATTTTTGAGGTATGTAGCAATTTTCTCAGAAATGCCTTTAGTGTATTTCAAGGAAATGTATTTGGAATTTTCTTTTATATTGGGATATACCATATTTAAAGGTATTTTATTATTTTTATGCATCAATAATTTGTCTATCAACGTAGGATCATAGTCATTATTAATAGCTATTTGTTTGATGATAAGTTCTGAAATATAATTTTCTCGATTAATGAGAATATTAACTAATCTATGGATTATATAATTGAATGCTAATAATTTTGATTTAAAGGTTTGATTTATTGTGTACAATAGTACCCGCATATGTTGGTTTGTGAAATATTGAAAAACCATGTGAATTATTTCATTTAGTAACTGTTAAATCAAGAAAATTAAAAAAATTATTATGTTCGAATTCCATAGTGAATGAGATTGGAGGATGTATTCCATTGATAAATAAAAATAATTCTTTTAACCATAATTTTGAAATTCAATAAATAGAAAGTGAAAGTTATGCCTTAAAACTGGAAGAGCCCCTCGACATAAATAAGCACAATAAAATAGAAATATTACTTAACGAAAAATTAGATTGAAATAACTCACCCCTGTTACATATATTCAGAGAATCTGGAATTTACAGAGACCTTTTTTGGGTTTTAGAACTCAATGCAAATTTTTTATACTCACTGTAATATAAATAGCAACCGATTTCGAAAACAAATTTAGTTATTCAAAATGTAAATCTACCTGAAAATGCTACTGTGACAGCGAAATAATAAAAATTTGAGAGAATCAGAATAACTTTATGACATATGGATTTTCAAGTAAAGTCATATTCGATTAAAGATTGCATCAATCTTTATTCCAACAGTAATATGATTCCTTGAAATATTCTAGAACTCGTTTGAGGTTGATATTTGTTATATTTTCGAAGAATATGTTTCATTCTAATTATAACAGGATGATCTATTTAATTTATTAAATATTTTTTTTTGTGCCTATGTGTCCTTGTGCTATAATAACACAAGACATAGCATAGATGTTTCTGATTGATAAGGTGAGTAAATATTTTTTGTTGATTGATGTTATATATTATTTTAAATATGATTGTGTACTGGCGAGCACAGCCTCATTTAAAATGTGTTTTTAGTAATGTTTTTACATATCTTGAGATTTTCTAAAAAGTAACTTAGTTGGATATCCAATAACATTGAATATTTCAAGTAAGATAGTTTTATGAAATTTTTAGGATTATGTTAATTATTTTTCGAAGATATCTGTTTTCATAAGAGGAATGAGAAGAAACAAAATTTTGTCCACTCAAATTATTCAATTTATAGTATTTTTGTTAACAAATTATATTTATTGGATTTTGTTATCTCATTTGGATGTCTTATAATGAATGTTTATTTTATATTCCGTTAGATATTTACGGTGCTTATATGACATAAATTTAATTCTTGAAGTTATAATATTAAATAAAAGTTTTTGAAATTAAATATGTAGAAGGCTGACAGAATATATCTGTTAATATTAAAATATTTAATAAATTTTATATATAACCTTCTATCAAGTATAAACCTCCATTTATTTTATTTTGATTAATTCATTCAATTTCATTCTATGTCTATTAGACTTCCTTTGAGTGGCAATCGCAGTAGATATATTAAATTTTAACCATCATTGGAGTGATTACCAGTGAAGACATCGGGTTAAAGCAGAAGATTTCCCATTTAACATGGAAAATGTTGTATATGTAAAAAATATTAGTGCGCATTCAGTCGTCCTAGTTTAAAATTATGAAAATATTTTCATTTGAAAATGGAAAAATAATAGACTTAGTGAACGGACTATCGACATGAGATAAAAGTCTGAAACTATATGAGTTTTGTCAACCCTGATCAAAATTTCTATACTTTATCCTTAATTGAAGGTGTTTCGTACCACAGTTTTAATTGTTTTGAATTTTTTCAACAGCGTTTTAGTTACGCTGTTGAAAATGTCAGATTTCTCGACAACTAAACAGCATTTAAATTTTTTGTTTTAACGGGAAAAAAAGTGCAGCTGAAGTTCATCCTATGCTTGTGAAAGTTTACGTTGACAATGTTCCAATTGACATGTCGTGATTTCAGCGTTGCGGATAAACTTCGCTCGGGACAGCCAAAAAAATTCGAAGACTGTGAATTACATACAGTCCTCGATGAAAAACCAAGTCTAATTGAAGACGATTTTTGAAATAAAAGCAAGGCGAATGGGTTCCTTATGAATTAAAACTGATATATCTGGAAAGGCGATTAATTTCTTGCGAGCAGTTGCTTCAAAGGCAAAAAAGGGTTTTCCACACAGGGTCGTGAGTGGTGACCAAAAGTGAGTCTTCCACGATAACCCTCAGAAAAAATACTACGCTTTGACCAGCTTATCTTTGCCATTGACCTCGACATCAACACCAAAACCGAACATTCATGGTTCGAAAATTATGCTTTGTATCTGGTGGGACCAAGGGGGTGTTATGTGCTACAAGCTCCTAAAACCTAGTGCTTCCCTTATGGGTAATCGGAACAATTTGCAATTACTTCATTTGTACCGTTGATTACGAGAAAAACAACTAGAATATAAGGACAGACATGATACGGTTATTATTTGCAGAACAACGCTCGGCCACACGTTGCAAAATTTGTCAACAAATAATTAGAAACGATTAAATGGGATATCTTACCTCACCCGCCGTATTCTCCGGACATTGCTCCTTCTGACTACTGGCTGTTTCGACGCATGCAACATGCTTTGGCAGACTACTGTTTCATTTCTTCCGAAGAAATCGAAAATCTGCTTCAGAAGACAAGAAGCTTTTCTGATACGAGATTCGGATATTGCCTGAGAGGTGGGGAAAAACCAGTAACAGACAATCTTTAGCTTAATTTGTTAATTCATTATCTCTTGAAATGACTGCATTTTTAATAATAATAATAATAATAATTTTTGAGTTGAAAGAAGGACCGAATTAATTTGTACTACCAGAAGAAATTATCCAAATTTGTTCATTCTTCATAGAAAGTAACGTGTAAATTTCGGTATAATTAATTTCCTCAAATATTACTGAATAATCAGAAATTATCTGTAATATTTTCTTTCTTGACCTTCTGATACACTCACTATTTACTCTTCATGGAGATCAATATGTTATCTGCGAGTAAACAAAAATTGTTTTTATAAATGTTGTATGCTTTCGCAAAATGAATATTGAAGTTATATATACATATATATATTATCTCGATAATGGGATAGGCAAAATGGATATACGCCTTCTTTTTATATGAGATATTTTTGATGAAATTATAGAGAATTTATCTACATACTCAAGTAAATCAAACTTCATAGATAACTGTTTTCGTACATAGTGTGGTCAAACGAAATCTTAACACCTCGATTTTCTGGCTTTAAAATGAAAATATGGAAAATCGCTTGGAACAACCTTTCTGCTCTCCGCATCCCCGTAAGGGTGAGTACAACCCCTTGATTTTGAATAGGGATGATGGGTGTTGCCTCATTTTGAATATCTTATTAAGTACTACCTGATCTTGAAATTTCGCTTCAAAATTTCCATCGATAACGAAATGACAGGTAAAATAGCGGAAGAGTACTTATTCTTGTGATTAGTTTATTAAATGATGAAAATGGGCACCATTCACTTCCATGCAGTAATGTAAGTTTTGTTGAAAACGTTTATGTACGTTACTCAAGATTTCTGGTGTAATTTGACGGCATTCATTAATGATCCGAGTTCACAAATCATCCAGTGACTCAGGCTAGGTAGCGCAAATCTTAGATTTCAGGTGACCCCATAGAAAAAAGTCCAGTGGAGCCAGATCAGGTGATCTAGGTGGCCACTCAATATGTCCCCTTCTTCCAATCCTGGCGTGAGGAAAATTTTCATCTAAGAACTGACGCACCGGTTCAACGAAATGAGGTGGTGCGTCATCTTGTTGGAAAATGATCGTTTGATGGTCTTCTGCATTCTCTAATACTTTCACGAGGGATGAATAAATCGCGTTCTTCAATAGATCTGAATAAATTTGGCCAGTGAGATAACCGGGTATAAAAAAAGGACCGATTATATGATTTCCATAGATACCTGCCGAAAAATTTAATTTTTGGGGATGCTGAGTATGCACCTCACGAAATAACCTCGGATTTTCATCTGACCAATACTGACGGTTATGCCGGTTTAAAATGCCGTTAAGGTAAAATGAACACTCGTCCGAAAAACAGATATCGAACATCTAGTTTTGATTACCGTTAATCATCCCATTGACCACTTCACAGAACTGGAGTCGTATCTTATAAGGATGGAATTTATGTTGTTTCAGGATTCTCATGATTGTTGTGCGTGAAACACCACATAAATCGGACAATTTCATAGTACTCAAGGTCGGATCAATTGTTACATGACTTGAGACAGTCACATCCCTCGTTCCGTCTCTTTGATGCACCCTCTTTTTGTTTCCGACTGAACCAGTAGCGCCAAATTTGGCAACCAGTTGCACAAAATAAGCAGCGGATATACATTTTTTCCAGGATGTTCGTTAAATAAAGCCGCTGTTGTTCGTGTAGAGTCGTTATTTCTAAGAAATAATTTTATCATTTCCACCTGTTCTTCTACGGAATACCCATTGTAATTCTACAACAAATTTACAATCGCTTTGAGACACTTGTAACGTTCTTACAAATTCACGAAAGACTAAGGTAAATCAAAAATAAGGTGCGTCTGCGAAGAAAGATCGAAAAGATTTTTAATCACAGCACCATTCGAAAAAAAAGAGAAGATGTACAAATCCGACTTTTGGCCAGCAGGGGTAGGCATCAAAAGATTTGATTTTACCAAGCATAAAGATATGTTGAACCAGGAGGGGTTTCGCAATTAATGCAGAACCAAAAAGCCCCAAATCTGAAAATTCAATAGGTATCATCCATCAAAACATTCAATCAATACGAAATGCAATAGACAGAATAGAAGAAAGTGTTAAACAAATCCCAAACTGCAAAATAATATTTATTACTGAACACTGGCAGACAAAGTAGCAATTGGATCATTTTTCAGTAAACAATTTCAAACTTGCAAATATTGCAGACAAAATGGATATGGAGGAGCAGCCATCTATGTTGATAAGTTCTGTACAACATAAAAAAAACAAATATAAATAATCACTCACTTGAAGGAAATTTCGAATGTGCAGTTGCGGATTGCCAGGTAGGATCAAGGAAACTTCTGATCATTTCAGTATACAGACCTCCAAATGGGAACTCAGATGTTTTCCTAGATAAAATGGAAGAACTACTAATACAGGCTAATGGATGTCAGCAGAAAATGATTATAGCAGGTGATTTCAATCTTGAAATGATGACAGAAAATCTACCAAAATCCAGATTGGCCTATCTAATGAACTCTTTCAATTTAAAATAGAAAAAAGCTTTTTACTTGATAGAAGAAATATAACAAAATTTAAATATCAAAACAGATTAAATCTGTTAGTCTTCTACAATTTTAATTTCAAAAAAATTTTTATTCATAAAACTAATAATAAAAATAATAAAAAATATAAAATATTTATTTTATATATAATTACACACAGATTAACTTTGAGTGAAAAACATCCGCATATAGCTGTACTGATTTTCAATCAGTTACCTAATAGTTTGAATAATATAAGTAGCCCAAAAATTTTTGAAAATAAAATGAAATCATGGATTATAAATCTTGAACCTTATGAACTAGGAGATTTTTTCAATGCTAAATTTAGTTGATTATGTTTAATTTTAGGACGCTATTTCATTTCAGGTTGTCATCTTGGTGAACCTTATTTGAAATAAAGAAATATTACTATTATTACTTTTTTGGACAAAAAATTAACAACATTACTACTAAATACCTTTGAAATGTGTCGGATATGAATAAAATTCTCGAGATAAATTCCACATTGCCTCTTTCACTATTTTCGCTGTTATTTCATTATCGATGGATACTTTGGAGAGAAATTTTAGGGTCAGATAGTACTCGATACGATCTTCAAAATTAGTTATCGCAACACCCCTCATCCTTATTCAAAATCAAGGGTTGTGCTCATCCCTGTTAGGGGGTTGAAGTTACGGGGATGAAAAAAGTTGTTCCACCTCGAATCAAAAATTGACGGGTACGAGCGATTTTCCACATTTTCATTTTCAAGTTGGAAAATCGAGGTGTTGAGTTTTTGTTGGACCATCCTGTATATGATATCTCATTAATATTCGTTAGGATTAATATGGGGTTTCACAAACTATTACGACACGATAATTCGTTTATTTCAAATTGAATTCGATGGTGGCTTGAAAATGAACTGAGATTAAGGAGTGGAAAGAAATTAATTTTTTTTACTGGCATTTGAAGAATCAACCCTGAAATATTTTAGAAATTTTTTTTGTCAGCAATGTTCTTTACATAGGAGTACTAAGTCATTAACAGCGCCCCAGTTAGTAAAACACATAATTTATTATTGAAATTTTTATTTCATTATAAATTACAATGGATATCATTTGTTATGAAACAAAACAACATTTAAATGTCCACCACAGAAATGCTGGCAGGAATAAATTCGTTGAACTCAATTTACCATGACTCTCTCACACAAATCAGGTCGTATGTTAGCAATTACTCTTTCAATATTGATCTGTAAATCGTCTTAATTTGCTTGATGTTGCTGTAAACCAATGACTGAATGTAACCCACAAGAAAGGAGTCCAATAGAGTTAAATCGCAGGAACCAGGCAGATAATTTATCAGTCCATTTCTTGAAATAATCGAATCACCGAATTTTGTTTTCAATAAATTCATTGTGTCATTGGCAGTATGACAAGTGGCACCGTCCTGTCGAAATCACATGTTCTGCAAATTAGGAAGAACCAATTCAGACCATAAAAAATCAGTCAACATTGAACGACAACAATTTCCATTGATAGTTACCGCCTCATGAGCTTCGTTGATAAAAAAAATAAGGTCAAATGACTCCTCTAGCATAAAACCCACACCAAACAGTAAGTTGGTCAGAATGAAATGGCAGTTCTTGATATTCTTCAGGTTCATCACCACTCCAGATACGGCAATTCTGCTTGTTAACATAACCGTTTAAGCAGAAATGAGTCTCATCGCTGAGAAGGATTTTCATATGAAAATCTGCATCATTTCCGATTTTATAAAATAAAATAATAAGATGCGGTTTTTTACTTGATAGAAGAATAATTACAAACCTTAAATATCAAAACAGATTTAATCTGTTAGTCTTCTACAATTTCAATTTCAAAGAATTTATTTAAAAAACTTTTAGAATTAAATTAATGTCTTAAATAAGCACTGCTTATATTTAATAGACGTATAAAAATCGAAATTCACTATACAATATCAAATGGAATAAAAAAACCCAAAAAATAAATTATTAATTGAAATTAAAAATATGTTATGTTTAAATATTTAAATAAGTTACTTCAAAAACTCTCAAAATTGTATAGCACATCCTCAAAAACAATTAATAATTCAGATAAGGTCAGTTCAACTTTACATTTATAATATAAATTCAATTAAAAATGAATAAACTTGTAATCTTACCAAAGAATTTCTGCAAAATCTGTGAACGCAAATAAACTAGGTAGGTACATCTAATATCCAAGGTAATCTATGTTTTATGCTAAACACAGAAATCACACAAAGATTGAAAGGCTTTTTATGGCCTTCATTAAACCACTGGAAACTGTATAATAAATTTCATTATTCAAAAACCTAATATAATTATATATTATATATAAAATAAAATAATAAGATGCGGTATTTTACTGGATAGAAGAATAATTAAAAACTTTGAATATCAAAACAGATTTAATCTGTTAGTCTTCTACAATTTTAATTTCAAAAAATTTTAAAAAAATGTTTGTCAGGGGCAAAACATACGTACCACGTGCCTTTCTGACGAGTTCAGGTGCGCATGTTTGGAACGAAACATTCGATTATACTTATTTTTAATTTTAATTAATAATTTATTTTTTGGGTTTCTTTATTCCATTTGATATTGTATAGTGAATTTCGATTTTTATACGTCTATTAAATATAAGCAGTGCTTATTTAAGACATTAATTTAATTTTAAAAGTATTTCAAAAAAATTTTTTTTAATTAAAATTGTAGAAGACTAACAGATTAAATCTGTTTTGATACTCAAAACTTCCGATTTTTTCTAAGCACCAATTACTGATAACACGACGCTTTAAATGATCTGTTGGTTTGAGTTCTTGGGT
Source organism: Megalocaria dilatata (assembly GCA_034642435.1). Taxonomy (NCBI): domain Eukaryota; kingdom Metazoa; phylum Arthropoda; class Insecta; order Coleoptera; family Coccinellidae; genus Megalocaria; species Megalocaria dilatata. The sequence goes on from CM067858.1 coordinate 29,946,195, forward strand.
TAATACAATTTTGTATGGATGTAAAGCAAAGTCTTTTCGTAAAAAAAAGACGCCTGGGAGATGCCTAGTTCTTATGAACGTCAAGAAATCGATAAATTTTGGTCTTCACGAATACTTTCATGTACGGCAGCAATATTCTCTTCACTTCTTGTATTTCTTTGTCTCACTTTGTGGCACTGTAACATCATTAAGTGTAAAATGAGTTTCAAATTTCATCACTAAACGTTCAACTGTTCTTTTATCCGTACGATTATAACGACCAAAAATTGGAGTTAAAGCACGTAAAGTTAGAGCAACAGATCACGATTTTTCATAATAAATTTAGACTATTTGTAAACGTTGTTGGAGTGTGTACCTTTCCATGATTAAATGGTAGACATTGACAAATACACTGTCAATGTCACAAAAGAACAATGGCTGCCATGCGTGAGTAATGTCAATTCAAAAATGCGGCGTTCCCATTTTTTTAATGGGACCCTTTACTTAATTATTAATTTTATTCATATTGAAAACACAATTTGACGCATGTTCCAAATTTATTACAAAAGCTAACCACTAGGATTACTACTTGAGTTTTGAGATATGGCAACACCGAGGTGACTATCAAATCTGGCATTTTCATCGTAATGTTTGACAATTTGAATGGTAAACCTACTCAAAACGTGTTAACATACGAGTGCTATTTTTAAATCGCGAACATTTTCGTGCGATGCTTTTGTATAACTTTCGATTTGGATTAAACCAACAACAGATTAAATTAACTCGCTTCGACTTTGGTGATGAACCACCATTTCGAGTCACCATTTTTTGCTGATTTTCCAATTTCAGTCAGGATAGAACTTTGCTGCAGGAAAAATTTCGTTAAAGTCATCCACAATGTTATGAAAATTTCGCTGCGCTGCTAACATTCCAAGATCGTCTTGTGACATACGCGGGGTGTTCAATGTTTTCTCGGTATAGGCATGAAAAAAAACTCTGAAATTTTGGAATAATTAAATTTTTCAATGTAGTCCCCTAGAACTTCAATACATTTGTTAGATCAAGAAATAACCTTGTCTAAACCTTGTAAAAAATATTCTTCCGGCTTCTACTCAAGATAGGTATTAATTGCTACCTTCAGTTCTTCATCGTCGGAAAATCGCTTTCCACGTAGATATTTTTCATATTTTGGAATGAGAAGTAGTTACTGGGGGCCAAATCTGGACTATACGCAGGATGAGTAAATTCTTCGAAGCCACATTCCGGCCCTCGCCATGCGGACCTTGTGAACCAGCCCGTTATCGGGAAGCAGCAACACCCATGATGTGAGTTTTCCTTGCCTTTTTATTTTAATTGCTTCTCTCAAATTACGCAAAGTGGTTGCGTATGATGCCGTTAACGGGGCCGCCCGAACGAGGATCATCTTCAATTCCTTCTCTGCCTCTTTTGAATTCATTTGACCACTTTTGAAGGGTGGATAACGTCTTGGTAAACAGTAACCATCTCTTCATGAATGATGGTTTGACTTTTTCCCCTCTAATCATTGTGGCGTTAGTCATTCTGGTCGTCTTTCACTGAGGATACCTAGAAAACTGATGACTTTAAATTAGTGAAATTTTATATTCATACCCTCAGATGGTGTCATTAGTAAATGAGATAATTAGATTACTAACATCATTAGCAAATCACCCTCATTCCGAGAATACCTTGAACGCAACTCGTACTGTGAGATTGAAGCATTCTTGAGCAAAGATTCCCATCGCATACATTCAAAAAGATTTGTTCACGTTCACGCAAAAAAAGTTTTAAAATTCAATTGTGGTGCTTCAAAAAACGTCTGAGACATATCGGATGTTTTTTTTAGAATGCTAGAACTTTAAATTGAAATAAAACACATTCAAATTAAGATTGAAGCCAATTTTTTTTTATTCGAAAGATAAGTTTATGACATTTATGTTTTTAAAATAATTTCCGGCATATGTCCACCACGACTAGATCTGAGGAACCGCATTCGTCCAGACCATTTTTGGACCACTGTTTCGAGTAATTCAGGCCTTATTTCATCAATGACACGAGTTATGTTAGCTTCCAAAGTGTCTATTGTTTCTGGTTTATCAGAATAAACCGATGACTTGGCATCACTTCGAAGAAAATAATGCAGTGGAGTCATATTGCATGATCTTGGAGGCCAATTAATTGGACCATTTCTCGAAATAATGTTATCGCCAAATCTTTCTTTCAATAAAACAATTGTTACGGTAGCAGCATGAGGTGTAGCCCCATCTTGTTGGAACCAAAACACTTCTGGGTCGATAACATTCAAATTTTGAAACAAATAATCATTGATCATCGATCTGCAACGAGCACCATTCATTGTAACATTAGCTCCAGCATCGTTTTTAAAGAAATATGGACCGATGATGCCTCCAGCGTGTGAAGCACACCATACAGTGCATTTTTCAGCATTCAATGGAACCTGTAGAACTTCTTGAGGATTGTTTCTACTCCATATACGCAATTTTGCTTGTTTACATAACCGTTCAACCAGAAATGACCTTCATCACAACACAATTTTACGATAAAAAACTGGATCAACTTCAAGCTGGTCTAAGGCCCAATCAAACAAACGACGCTTATTAGGGTCAAGTGGCTTTAGTTCTTGAACCAGTTGGACCTTGTATGGGTGTAGACCAAGATCTTTACGCAAAATTTTCCATGTGGTGGATGCACAGAGTCCAACTTGTTGTGAACGTCGACGAATAGACAAATATGGATCATCATTATTACTATGACTTACAGCAGCGATATTTTCTTCTGTACGTACAGTTCTTCATCTTGTTGTTGTTGTTGTTGCATCGAGTAGAGAAAATGTTCGAAATCTATCGATAGTTCGACGAATAAGCTGTTCTGATGGACGATTATATAAACCATAAATTTCACGACGTGTTCTATAAGTTTGGCGAATAGAACACTGATTTTGAAAATAAATTTCAACAATTTGTAAACGTTGTTGCGGCGTGAGTCTATCCATGATAATTTGTCAATGCTTACTGAACAGAAATGTCAAAACAACATGGCTTCTTCCTTCTGTCAAATCACAGTTATCCTTATAGAAAGTTATATCACTCTAAAAAAAACACCCTATATAATATCGTAGCAGGCGATATTATAGATCCATGCGAATGAATCCAAAAACCAGACAACTGACTGTATGGCTCTTTCAAGATAAGACATTTCCAACAAAAGTTGTTTGCGAACGAAAAACTTCGAAACTAGTGGTAGCCTGTTTTCTCGGGATTACTGGACATTTTGCCACAGTTCCATTAAAGCAATGTAGAACACCAGCATTTGTTTGTCAGAAGTATTCGGAAAATCAGGAAAACCAATCACAGAAGACGAAACATTCTCCACCATGATAATGCAAGCTCTCACATATCGTCTCAAACAAAAACATTTTTGAGCAGTCAAAACATCGAACTGATGGGTCATATGATATAGTCATAAAAAAAATTACGAGGTGAATGTTACGACGCCTGAATTAGAGGTTGATACGTTCAAATCACATGTTTTAGAGGACCCTCAAACTGAGTGAAAAAAGTGATTGGACAATTCAAGCGGATGCCAAAATGGAGAATATTTTGAAAAACAATGAAGCCATTTCGGTTTATAAATATAAGAGTATAAATAAGTTTGTGCGGTTGTGACAACTATTTAAATTCCATTGTTTTCAACTGGTAAGACCTTCATTTTGAAGTGTCATCCTCAGGCTTTCTTTTCAGTATCTGTCATTTCGCTGAAGTGTAAACAACGTAGTTTCTGTGTGCTCGGAAAATGTCAAATTTTGTGCCGAATAATGTATTTTTGCAGGGAGTTTTATTTCATTACTTCAATACGAGCAAAAAGGCTGCTGGAAGATGATTATGGTGACCATGCTTTAGCTGAGCTTTTTTTCGTAACGGGATTCGTCAATTGCCACAATACTTTTCACTATTAATGGTACCATTAACTACACACAGAGGCGTAGCACCACGCTGAGATATTGCTCCCCAAACCATTATTTTGGTGGGAAGTTTGAACGGAAACAGGTTGTTTTGATAGAATTTTTAAGTGAGTTCCACCAAGTTGGAAACAATTTTCATCAGATATAAAGATATTATTGAAATTATCTCCTTCAAAACGTTAACAAAATTCATCCTTCGTTCCTTGGTTTCCTTGATATGTAGCCTTGTCTTTTCAGTAACATACGCACGGTTCCTGGACATATTTTTATATTTCGTCGTAAGGCCAATAAAGCGTTCATATTGTTTCCTTAAATCTTACGAGGTCTTACTGAAACTGGTCTATCCCTCATATCCATGCCATTTTTATCTTCTTTTTGTCTCATATTGTAGATGGCGCGCCACGGAGTTTCGGTTAGCTTTCGCAGATGATTACCGGCTTGAAAATAGTTTGGACATTCAAGAACAACATAACCTATTAATATCATTGATTTTATATTGGTAAAATATAATTTTTATAAGTTAAAAATGTCAAAATTTGAGCCAAGTGAGCGTCATTTGCGGGAAATATTAGTTTTCTTCTTTAATTTAAAGAAATCTGCTGCTGAGGCGCATCAATTGCTCGTAGAAGCATATGATGAGGGTGCTTTGAGTGAGAGAACGTGTCGAGAGTGGTTTCAAAAGTTTAAAAACGGTGATTCCGACGTAGAAGACAAAGATCGCAGTGGAAGGCCAAAAATTTACGAAGATGCAGAATTGGAGGAATTATTGGAGAAAGATTCATCTCAAACACAAAAAGAACTTGCTCTAACATTAGGAGTCACTCAGCAAGCTTCCTTCTATAATAAATATTTTATTTGTGTTAAAAAACACTTATTTGTACTCCTTATACAAATATTCTTTTTTCTAGTTGTGGCATTATTTCATAAATTGTATACCTATTGACAATCAACAGTATTTGACAATTAGTGTCGCTATGCAACTTTGGCCATAGCCGATTATCTGCACAACCTATTTTATACTTATACTTTTGTTTTAGAATGTTACAAAAAAGAAGTATATTGAAATTATGAAAACTAATAAATTCAGGATATTCTCTAGACGGACTATATAACCAACTATAAAGCTTCAACTTACGACAAAAAACCTCACGAACTTACTTACTATACTCCTATTATCAAGCAGGCCAACTGAAATGAAAAATTAGTTAATGGTGCTAAATTATATACTTTTGCTAGATTATATACTTTTAAATAATTTTGACTTTTTTCGTTTTGTTTTTTGTTTTCATTTGCACTGTTGTGTAATAAACGAATCAACAGAAACAATTTTTCTACTTCGTTTATTTATAAACACGCAAACTGAATTGGTGCATTTTTACCGTTTGAGTAACAGGTAGCACTAGCGGGTGAGTGGATCATACAGTGACCTCCAGAAATGAAGGTGTGTCGATAGTTCTGAGGTCTAGATTGCATGAGATTTTAATCATACACGCGTGTAGATGTAAACAGAGATTTTATAATTATTGCCGATTCTGTTTCTCCTTGTAATTAGTTCCAGCGCAAATTGGTTTCTATTGTAATATATTGAATTGCTTCAAATATTTTAATTGAAGTAGATGAAGATGATCGATTGTTGATCGTTTAAAGTTAATGTTTGGTACTTTTGTAGGTTGAATTTGAAGAAATGTAGGAACGATTTGAAGCACTGTGGTGAAAGTGTTTGAAGCTAAACGATTATTAGGACCATCAAACAAAACTTTACTAAGCTCTGGATCAATAATTGTTTCACGTTAAGGAAGAGTTGAATGGTTTGGAGAAATATATCGGAGAGAAAACAAATTTTCTATGAAGAAGGTGTAAAAGCAAAATTGGTTTACCAGTAATTATTGATGACAACAGAATCATGGCAGGTATTGAGTCGAAATTTTGCCAAAATATTTTCATTGGCAGAAGGCATCATGTCGTGATATCCTCCAATATTGTTCGTCTTTGTATCATATTATTATAGAATATATAACATGAAATAAAGAGCACTATTCCTATTCCTTTCTCTTCAATGCTGCGTCAGATGTTCCAGAATTACAAATTGCATAGTTGGGTATACCTTCTTGGTCTGGATAATACATCTCCTTGTGTCCCACTATCCACTACTGAATCTGCATAATCCACAAGTCTTCTTTCGGTATGAGTCAATACCCATATCCAAGAAGAATGTCAAAGTTGTCGTTATTAAGATTTTCAAGAGCATCATATACATACAGGAGCTCCAGTTTGCTATGTCAATGAAATCGACTTCACGATATCAAATCCAATCAATTATTTGAGTTGTTTGCTTTACTGAGGATATCTTTACATGATATATTTTTTTGATTGAATTGTGTAAGGTTGTTCGGAAAGTAATTTCGTTTTTTTCCGACAGAGGATTTGATTGTAATTTTTTTCGAACCCAACTTCATACTTAAGTCGCATAATCGTTATATTTTTTGAGAGCTGATATAGCAAGGCTTGTGCGTGAAACAGTTCAATTAATTCTACGCAGTAGTTTTTGGTTGGTGACCTTTTAAATATGGAAGGCAATGCAGCATTTTCGTCATATTTCATTTTTTTACTATAGAAAAGGTAAATATGCTGTTCAAGCCAGAAAGAAATTAACCGATATGTATGAAGAAGATGTGTTGACAGTACGCCAGTGCCAGAACTGGTTTGCAAAATTTCGATCCGGCAATTTTGATGTCGAAGATGCACCACGTTCCGCAAGACGGGTTGAAGCTGATAAAGACACGGTAAAGGAATAAGTTGATAAAAATCGACGAATAACAGCACGTGAGATCGGAGAGAGGTTAAATTCATCGAATTCAACTGCTAATGACCACTTGAAAGGCCTGGCTTCAACTTTGAAGCTCAAAATATGCTTTTCCCATGTTTTCACGGAGAGAAATTTGTGTCGTCGCTTTGACGTCTGTGATTCGCTTCTCAAACGTCACGAAAATGATCCATTTTTGAAGCGCATCATTACTGTGGACGAAAAATGGGTAGTATATAATAATGTCAAAAGCAAGAGGTCATGGAGAAATAAAGATGAACCGGCTCAAAGCATTTCGGAACCCAATATCCATCAAAAAAAGGTGATACTGTCTGTTTGGTGGAGATTTAAAACAATCGTTTTTTTTTTGAGCTTTTACCGGATAACATAACAATTAATTCGGAAGTCGACTGTCATCAGTCGGACAAACTGAATGATGCACTTCAACAGAAAAGGCCAGAATTAATCAACATCATACAAGATTCGTCACTCGCCAAAAGCTTTTACAGCTTGAATGGGATACACTCCCACAAACCACCATGTTCTCCAGATCTTGCACCTTTGGATTATTATTTGTTCCGTTCATTGCAAAATTTTTGGACGGTAAAACCTTTGCTTAAAATGAAGAGGTCAAAAATCACTGGGATCAGTTTATTGCCAGTAAAAACCAAAAATGTTATGTGCGTGGAATCATGCTACTACCAGAAAGATAGCAAAGGTGTTGGACCAAAATGGCCAATATATAATTTAATGAAATATTTATCCATTATACAAAAATTGTCTTTCATTTTACCATATAAACGAATGACTTTCCGAACAACCCAATACTTTCAACTTTTTGTGACTTCAACCACGTATACAAGAGGAATTTCATGACACACTTGATATCTCTTCTGAGTGGTGTAATTTAAGACTGAGTCTTTAGTCCTTTGCTGCATGTATGTAGCTCTGTATTTGGCGGATTTTATATATTCCCAAGAATTTCTGAATGAAAATCACTGACTTCCAACTGCTTTTATGTTGCATGTCTTTCTGGGGAGATAAAAATTCTTCTTTCCCTATACTGTTTTCTTTAGAGTGAACTTTCGATAGGTATAACTGTGATTTGACAGAAGGTAGAAGCCATGTTGTTTTGACATTTCTGTTCAGTAAGCATTGACAAATTATCATGGAAAGACTCACGCCGCAACAACGTTGACAAATTTATGACATTTATTTTCAAAATCAGTGTTCTATTCGCCAAAGTTATAGAGCGCTTCGTGAAATTTGTGGTTTACATAATCGTCCATCAGAGCAGCTTATTCGTCGAACTATCGATAGATTTCGGACAACGTTTTCTCTACTCGATGCAACAACAACAACAACAAGACAAAGAACTGTACGTACAGAAGCAAATATCACTGCTGCAAGTCATAGTGTTAATGATGATCCAGATTTGTATATTCGTCGACGTTCACATGAACAAGTTGGACTCTGGTTAAAGAACTAAAGCCACTTGACCATAATAAGCGTGGTTTGTTTGATTATTGGGCCCTAGAACAACTTGAAGAGTATCCACTTTTTTATCGTAAAATTGTGTTTAGTAATGAAGCTCATTTCTGGTTGAATGGCCATGTAAACAAACAAAATTGGCGTATATGGAGTGAAAACAATCCTCAAGAAGTTCTGCAGGTTCCATTGCATCCTGAAAAATGCACTCTATGGTGTGCTTTACACGCTGGAGGCATCATCGGTCCATATTTCTTTAAAAACGTTGCTAATGTTACAAATGGTGCCCATTACAGATCGATGATGATTATTTGTTTATTTATTTGAATGGTATCGACCCAGAAGTGTTTCGGTTCCAAGTAGATGGTGCTACACCTCATGCTGCTACCGTAAGAATTGATTTGTTGAAAGAAAGATTTGGCGATAACATTATTTCGAGAAATGGTCCAATTAATTGGCCTCCAAGATCATGCGACATAACTCCACTGGATTATTTTCTTTGGGGTTATGTCAAGTCATTGGTTTATGCTATTAAACCAGAAACAATAGACGCTTTGGAAGCAAACATAACTCGTGTTATTGATGAAATAAGACCTGAATTACTCGAAAAAGTGGTCCAAAATTAGTCTGGTCGAATGCGGTTCCTCAGAGGTAGTTGTACTGGACATATGCCGGAAATTATTTTTAAAACATAAATATCTTTCGAATAAAAAAAAAATTGGTTTCAATCTTGATTTAAATGTGTTTTATTTTAATTTAAAGTTCTATCACTTTAAAAAAAAAACCGACATTATTGTGCACATTGGGCATTATCTTTATCAAGTTGAGTAACTTCAAACAAGTTATATTTTCTTCAAATTTCAATCGTTAGCCTATAATTCATAACTCATTGCCTTACCATTATGCAAATGGTAACCTTCGTTTCGTTCATTTTGTTATAACCATGCAGGCGTTCAATTATGCAAAGAACCTGATATGACCGAATCGAAACATATATAATTCGTTATTAGTCCATCACGTATTAGGCTCCGAATGAAAGACAAATGCATCTAAACGATATGACTTAGTTATCAGAGTAAAATTTATGATTTCACGAAGCAACTAATATGGGAACAAGTTCAATATCTATTCCTTTGTTAGAGTAGCTACGTACTTATCGGATTGGAAAAGGTCATATCTATTGAGACATCATGCATTTCTACGATTAAATTTACAACACACAAAGATATGAATAAATATTTATTATTTTGCGAAGTTCGTCTTGATTGTACGAATAAAACTACGAAAGTCGTTTGATACAAATGTGCAAACTTTATTTATTGTGTCAAATATTTAAATCTTGGAGCTTGTTTATTTTTAAGCTTGTGTTTCTTATACTACTCTGTCAAGAAAGTACCGGGAATTTTCAATTAAAACAACATTTTTACATTTAATCGTCAAAATTTATTGGGTCGCCTTCAAAATAGGCTCCATTTGCTCCAAAACATCTATGCCAATGGCACTTCCAATTATCGAAACATTTTTTATAGGCGCTTTCCGGGATGGACTTTAGCTCTCGCGCCGAATTTTGTTTTATGGCTTCAATCGACTCAAAACGGGTGCCACGAAGGGGCAATTTTAGTTTTAGGAAGAGGAAAAAGTCGCAGGGAGCCAAATCCGGCGAATACGGTGGTTGCTGAAGCACGTTTGTTGAGTTTTTGGCGAGAAAGTCAGTCACAATCGTAGCTCGGTGAGAAGGCGCGTTATCGTCATGCAAAATCCATGAGTTGTTCGCCCACAAATTTGGCCGCTTCTTACGGATACGCTCACGCAAACGTTTCATAACGCCTAGGTAATACTCCTTGTTTACCGTCTGACCCTCTGGAACGAATTCGTAGTGCACCATGCCACGGATATCGAAGAAAACAATGAGCATCACCTTCATTTTCGAGCGGCTTTGGCGTGGTTTTTTCGGTTTCGGCTCATTTTTTGCCACCCATTCCGATGATTGCTGGCTTGTTTGCATATCGTACTCGTAGACCCAGGTCTCATCACCAGTTATAATGCGTTCCATGAATGTAGAATCGGAATTACGGCGATCCAGCATGTCTGAAGCAACCTGTTCGCGATGACGTTTTTGAAGAAAATTCAGGTCTTTCGGTACGAGTCGTGCGGCCACCTTTCTCATGCCCAAAATATCAATCAAAATCGTACGTGCGGACTCGTGGGATATCTTAAGATCATGTGCTATCTCTCTCAAGCTGGTACGACGGTTTTCCAGCACCCTTTCCTTGATTTTATCGACGTTATCTTCGATCGAAGCCGTCAAGTCTTCGACCACTTCACGACCATCCTTGAAGGCTCTGTACCACTGATATGCACGAGTTTTCGATAGAGCATTATCACCAAAGGCCTTTTGCAACATTTTCAATGCATCGGCACACGAAAATTTATTTGCAACACAAAACTTTAAACAAATTCTTTGCTCAACGTAATCACCCATAGTAAAAATCGGCACGCACTCTGACATCGACTGACTTAATCAGCTGTTGCAAACACACTAGTTGACAGATCCCGCTCAAGCTTGGCATAGTAATTAAGAACAGTGGTACCAACCTAGGAAAAAAAATTTTCACCTGCCTCATTGCCCCGCCAGATTTAAATCGATAATTCCCGGTACTTTCTTGACAAAATGTAAAACAATCAATAAAAATGAAACGGGATAAATCACGTTACGTTTTTTCTGATAAATATAGTTGTTTTGCCATGATGAACTCTGATGTATAAATTTTAATTTTTTGTACATTTTTTCTAGGAAATAACGTACTATCTTTTTGCGCCGAAAATGGTGTCAATAGATTGGACTCTTCGATGAAGAATCCTAGGTCAATAGTAATTCTGTTCGGCCAATACGTCCGTAAACAACTTTCGAACTGAAAGAGCTTGACTTTAAAGTACATTGAAGTCTGGGTGATATCTAACAGCTATTGGATTATTGATTCAGTTCTTAACTATTGTGCAAATTTATGTAAATAGATATCTGGGATCTTCTTTTTTTGATTATTTTCCTATGTATATATTTAATAGATAGTCTGATTTGAAATAGTGAAATATCACCATATATCTTTTGTAACCTTGTTTGCTATAGTGAACGTACTCTAAAAAGCACACAATCATTCACTTTTCAGTTTTAATGACCATACAGTTTGTAACAATTCGATAAATCATTTAAGTGGCTGTATTTCCTTCTTTAAATCATACATCTGCTACACCCTGAGTTCAGTATATTCACCTTGACATCCTGTTCAAAAAGGTGGCGCCCATTTGTGACTAGCTTCTTTGGGCAGGATGTCAAGATAATATACTGAACTCAGGGGGCTAGCTAGCAGGTGATAATGAAAACTATTAAAGTGTATGTGACATTTTAATATTATATAATTTGTTGTTTATCCTTATTTTCGCTTGAAAATATAACAAATCGAAAGAATTCATCTTATCTGGCTGGCATTGGTAATTAAACCTACAAAACCAGTTTACAAACTACTATATTATATCCAATCAATAATGCACGAGCGAGCAATCAACTAAAACTCTTGGTGCCATGTTAGTTCTTTTATATTTCTTATTTTGTTCAGTGTGATAAAAAAAATAACTAGATATTCGATCCTAGAAAACTGCTAATCAAGAATTCAAAATGATAATTATCTCAGAAGAAGAAATATATTTTCACTTGTACCTTTATCAGGCTTTGGTCAGGTATTTATCATATAACTCATATTAACGTAGTAAGTGGTATAGATAATAAAGTAGATTACAGACAATCTGTAGACAAGGTCAGTAAGAAATTTGGACCGGTGTTTTCAAAATAATTAGATATAAGTATTGTTCTCATGAATATTTTTATCCTGCATTTCTTGTTATAAAGCCAACATTGTCACATGTTTCTGTTGTGCTACCGTATTTTTTAGTTATTGTTGAATTAGACGAGTTCTAATTTTAGCACAGAACGAATATTTTGTTCAAATTACATTTTTTCGATGCCCTTTCAGAAAAATTTTTCTCATTGAAAAATTATGAGTTAGTGTAATGTATTTTCAATTTATCATTAACATGAAACACATAGTAATTCGAGAATTTCATGGAATATTTAGTGTTTTCTTAAATTGTTGAGGTTTCGTTTCACTGAAAATCTTAATCAAGAACGCTTTTTGTGCCTTTTTGAGATAAAATCGCAAGAATAAAAATGAATAATTTCAACAAGCAGCAGATAAATTCAGGAGTACAATTTTGTGGTTTGTATCTAGAATACAATTTTTTACTTTCACAGTATTCTGTTTCAGAACAGTATTAAAATCTTTTGATTGTTGAATATCCAAACAGATTTAATCTGTCGGTATTCTACAATTTCACTTTCAAAAACATTTTAGAATTAAATTCATGTCTACATAAGCTCCACTCATATTTAATAGACGTACATAATCAAAACTCAATATACAATGTCAAATAGAGTAAATAAACCAACAAATATAAATAGTCATTTAAAATTAATAAATAAATATTTGAAGGAGACGAAATTCAGTTTCTGATCTTACCATTATGAACACCAATTCCTTTTCAAAAACATAAAACACAACTTAAGGACATCTCAAAAAATATAATTTATTTGAAATATTCAATATATTCAAATAAGTGATAATAATTCAAAAATCTCTCAAAACATACACTATATCTTCAAAAAACAATCAGAATTCCGATAATCTCTTCATCGACCCTAAATAATATTTAAAATATCAAAATCAACTAACAATCAGTATATCTTACCTTAAGTCTAACCGGAAATTGCTTAAACAGACTAACTTTAAAAATCCAGATAGTCTATGTTCGTCACAAAATCAAAATTATATGGTTTTCTTTAAACCATTGACATTCCTTAATGAGATTTATTCAAGCCTAAATGTAATTATATATTATGTTAAAAATAAAATAGAAAAAGGGTTTTTACTTGATATAAGAAATATAACAAAATTTGAATATCAAAACATGTGAATGAATGAATATGTAATTTTGCCTTATGTCACTGTGATAGCGAAACGATTTTTGTAAACATAACAAAAATTTGTGAAAATCAGAATAACCTTATTCAAATATTATTTATTTTAAAGTAATTTTTTATATGTTAATTTTGTGTACTTCAAAACTTATGCACAATATAAAAAATGTTCACGGAAGGGTTACTTTATTTTTTGTTCGATTAAGAAAATAATATTGTATTATTTGAGAAAATAAGTGATTAAGTATTTTCGAAAACGATATATTATTATTTCAGGAAATAATAAACCGAAATCAAACAGATGACTATCTAGATTCTATCTACTGAAATTTGGCACATTTAAAATATTCAAGTTAACCAACATCTCGTTATATCAAAAATTTCAATATAGATAAGGATATCATTAAAACAGCTGTTTAAATTCTAATCACATCAGGTGGGAGACTGTCTTATTATAGATAATGAATTGTGCTGCGGTTGTAAATAAAATTAAGTTTACGTTAGTTCTCCTCGTCTACCAACTTGTGGTTCATTCAACTGAATATCATTGGATTTATAGAAAATATTCACCTCCAAGTGAATATATTTAACAGGTTTTATTCTGTATATTTCTTCCTTAAGATTTAAATAATTTCAGCGATTTATAATATTTTTGAATTCAATTGAAACTGAAAATATGGTTAATACGTTTCCTAGATAATTAATTTAAAAAAATTAAAACTCCCTACCACTTGAAGAAAGTTCTATATTCCAGTGAGAAACGATAAGTTCGTAAAATATACAAGAGTAGTATTCCTGCAGTTAAAAGACCACGCGAGATAGAATAAAGTGTACGTACATCTAAGATAAAACCTCATACAAGAGCAAGAATAAGTGAGCCAGATTTCTGTTTCATAAGATATTGCCTATTTTGCGGCGATGAAGTAAATGAAGAAGCTCGGTGATACAGTTCTGAAGTAATTAATAGGTTCAAATGGGGAAAAACAAAATTTCATTTTCTGGAAATGACTAGAAAAATGGCAATACACCTTGTATAACTTCTTCTATAATTGCATATGAGTTTCCCATACGCCGCCTAATTTGCACTCTCTGGAATTGTGAGGACAATTAACTAATTGAACTCTTAACCCAGTTCCGTCCAATTGCAACAATGATTCTCTTTATTTTCCTAGGAAGAGATATTTAAAGTTGTTAAATTCAATTTCCTGATGAAAATTCAGTCACGTTCTTTGAAGGACACAATTATTAAAACGGAAATGATTTGGTGGCGGTGATCAGAATGAATAAGATGGAATTGTGCTGTTTCTTTTCAGATTGTAAGTGTATGAAACGATCAGAGCAAACATTAAATAACTTTTCATTGCAAATTTAGAAATGACTGCAGTTTGTATTATTCAAATACATGGAAATCTACTTATGTGACATATGAAAGTTTTTTAGTGGCTTAATTGTTTTAAAATGATGAAATACACAATTTATGTGTAATTATAAGAAGTTTTCTTGTTTTTGAGTGCACGTACCAGGGCGTTTCATTTGATTGAAAATGTTAGCTCTTAACGAATTTTGGCCAGAGAGATGCCTTCAATAGTTTTGTATACAACGACGATAACGATAATTTTCGAAAAACCTACAGAGTAGATTTTTAGCTCAAATGGAGAAATTAGTTTCAAAAAAGGACCGAACCCTTCCACTGGCTCTGGTGATAAGTGTGGTAGTATTTCGGTTTTTTAAAACTCTCAGAATGTGAAGATCCAACCATGTTGAAATCGGGTTATATAGGGAATAATGATTTCAATATTTACGTGAACACAGTCAAAAATCAATTCGAAGAAACCTTTCAAATGATT
The DNA here is from genome assembly GCA_034642435.1 of Megalocaria dilatata. NCBI lineage: Eukaryota > Metazoa > Arthropoda > Insecta > Coleoptera > Coccinellidae > Megalocaria > Megalocaria dilatata. Next base: position 29,961,341 of record CM067858.1, read on the forward strand.
CATATTCAAATCAATACCATGCTTTTGTACAACTTTGATGTAAGGTTACTTTCAAATATGTATCAGCTAAGTTAATCCAACAAAGTAAAGGATGAATCTTAATTTTCAGGATGACACAATATTCCGACTATTAATCAAAATAATTCTCAAATTTTTTAATATTGAATAAAATAAAATGACTTAGAAACACTTTCTTTTTAGTAACTATGTAGAATAATTAAACCTATGCGTGGAAATCGAAAACAGATAAATATAAATAATAAAAAACATTTTCTCTATTCGATGCAACAATAAAAAGATATACAACTGTACGTACAGAAGAAAATATCGCTGCTGTAGGTCATAGTGTTAATGATGATCCAGATTTGTCTATTCGTCGACGTTCACATCAAGTTGGACTCTGTGCATCTACCATATGGAAAATTTTGCATAAAGATCTTGGTCTACACCCATACAAGATCCAACTGGTACAAGAACTAAAGCCACTTGACCATAATAAGCGTCGTTTGTTTGCTGACTGGGCCCTAGAACAACTTGAAGTTGATCCACTTTTTTATCGTTAAATTGTGTTTAGTGATGAAGCTCATTTCTGGTTGAACGGCTATGTAAACAAACAAAATTGCCATATATGGAGTGAAAACTATCCTAAACTCAAGAAGTTCTGCAGGTTCCAGTGCATCCTGAAAAATGCACTGTATGGTGTGCTTTACCCGCTGCACGCTACATATTTCTTTAAAAACGATGTTGGAGCTAATGTTACAGTGAATGGTGCTCGTTATCTATCGATGATCAATGATTATTTGTTTCAAAATTTGAATTGTATCGACCCTAAAGTTTTTTGGTTTCAACAAGATGGTGCTACACCTTATGCTTCTACCGTAACAATTGATTTATTGAAAGAAAGATTTGGCGATAACATTATTCTTAGAAATGGTTCAATTAATTCGCCTCCAAGATCATATGTCATAACTCCACTTGATTATTTTCTTCGAAGTGATGTCAAGCCATCGGTTTATTCTGATAAACCAGAAACAATAGACGCTTTGGAAGCCAACATAACTCGTGTTATTGATGAAATAAGGTCTGAATTACTCCACAAAATTGGTCTGGTCGAATGCGGTTCCTCAGAGCTAGTCGTGGTGGACATATGTTGGAAATTATTTTTAAAACATACATGTCATAAAATTATCTTTCACATAAAGAAATTTGGCTTCAATCTTAATTTAAATGTGTTTTATTCCAATTTAAAGTTCTATCACTCTAAAAAAAACACCCGATACAAGTTTGGTCAGTCGCCAAAAGCTTTTACAGCTTGAATGGGATGTACTGCCACCATATTCTCCAGATCTGGCACCTTCGGATAATTATTTGTTCCGGCCATTGCAAAATCGTTTGGATGGTAAAAGCTTTACTTCAAATGAAGAGGTCAAAAATCCCTTGGATCGGTTTTTGCCAGCAATTTTTTGAGCGTGGAATAATGGTATTACCAGAATTATTGCAAGTGGTGTTGAACCAGAATGGCCAATATATAATTTGATAAAATATTTATTCACTATACAAAAATTGTCTTTCATTTTCCCAAAAGAACGAATGTACTTTTAAAACAACCCAATAGATATAGTCAAGACGAAATCTAATGGTTTATGTAAATATCCTTTAGAACCAGAAACAAACAAATACTAATTACAATAAATAATCAATATATCGAAAACAGAAACGTAGATTCAGATCGTTATTTATATATCCATATGTATAAGGTATTAACAAATTAAGTTATTCAAATTACTGCCTTATAATTTTTGTAACAAGAACAAAAATTGTCCGGTTAATGTGGACGATAAATTTTAGGTTCCTATCTATTACTTAGCCGATAAATTTACGATCTGGCATAACAAATGGATAGATAATTTGTTAGAAAGTGCAAACCTTCAAAATATAACACTTATTTTTTTCTGACAATCTGATATTTGGTTCAAAAGTTACAGTGATTTTAGTGAAACAACTTTTGTGATTTCGAAAACAATGGAAAAAAATTAAATTGTGAATTAAAAAATGCTTTTTGATGAAAGTAGAGCTCGTTGTACTCTGCACCAGGAAAGTCAACCATTATTAATTGACTATTTAGTGTTCACTAAAGTGGATTTGTATATTATATATAGGGTTATCCATTTTGTGCTTCCGAAAGTAAACGTAAATAAAACACTCTTTCATTTAGAATATTGATTAAATTTTTATTTCAGTAGGTATAATGCTTAGACATTGCCATTATATGGCAACATTATTTAAATGTACTCCGCGTGATCTCTTACAGGACTCGGTGCTTGTGGGGTAATTTTTGATGACTCGGTACATTTCGGGCAATATCTCACCAATAACTTGAGGGATGTTGGTTTTCAGATCGGTAATAGTCTGAGAATTATCGACATAAACACGATCCTTCACATAACCCCATAAAAAAACTCATTCACATGATTTTGGTGGCCAATTCACATCGCCTAAACGAGGAATTACGCGTCCTGGGAATTATTATTGCAATAAAGCCAAAACGGATCGTGTTATGTGGCTTGTTGCACCATCTTGCTGTAACCACATCTCTTCCAATTCCGTATCATTAATTTTAGGCCAAAAAAAAAAAATCGGTGATCATTTGGCTATAGCAATGAGAATTGACGGTTTGAGTGACACCTTCTTCATTTTGAAAGAAGTACGAGCAAATCACTCTACCAGACCAAATTCCACACCAAACAGTGACTTTTTGTGGATGTAAGGTTCTCTAAGCAGTTACACGAGGATTTTTACAGCCCCAGATGAGACAAATTTTTTGTTCACATAGCCATCGAGTGAAAAATGTGCTTCGCCGCTGAAGAAAATTCGATCCGAAAAATCGTCATCCAAATGTTGTTGTTCAAGCATCCAGTCGGCATATGTTCTATGCATTCTATGGTCAGATGGCTACAGTTCTTGTATCAACTGTACCTTATAAGGGTGGAGATATAAATTGAGATGCAAAAACGCCATAGCGTGCCTTAAATGTTGTGCGCGCCTATGAATTGATAAATTTGGATCTTCTTCGACACTTTCACTTACAGTAGAAATATTTTCGGTCGAGAGTGCATTTTGATGATGTATGGGCGTTAAGACATCAGTAACAGATCCAGCCTCTTCGAGTTTTCTCGCTGTGTTACCAATTGTACGCTCAAATGGACGATTATGTCGACCATAATCTACCAGTAGTGCACGAAACGTACTTACTACAGAATCATTGTTTTTGTAGTAAGTTTTCACAATTTTCACACGTTCAGAAGTAGATAAACGATCTATATTGTTAAATGGCTAACCATCAACTAAACATATGAGGCTTCGGAAAACAGTTCTGTTCGACATATGTCATTGAATCAGGGCTGTGAAATCCGGAGCACGAAATAGATAACCCGTTATTATTATTTTTATTATTTACGACAGAATTACTTCCTAACTGTAAGACCTCCAAAGTGGTTCAAATTTTTTAGTCGTATTTGTATTTTATTTTCAAGTATTTCACTCGATTTATTTTATGGCGAGAAGTATAAGTATGAAATCGTAATTCTTTTGTGAAAAGTACACTTCTGTTGTTTGAAAATGATAAGAAATATTTCATTCGAAATAACATTCATTGCTGTTTATACATTTTTCCCACCTATCTAGTAACGGGTGGGCCATTTAATCGGTTATAAATGAAAAACGAATGAAAATTTTTTCAAAGTTGTGAGTGTATCAGAAAGGTTAGTCCTTGACATTTACGAATGGAAAACAATATCATTCAAATGACCGCCACAATTGGCTACAGTACCCAATCCGATCATACCTATTTTTCAGTACATTGTCGGTTGTTTAGGGCTCAACTTCATGAATGCCACCTGTGATTTCATGTTTCAAGACATTAAATTAATAGAAATTGTTTGTTCCCAGTCCTCAAATTACATAGTAGATCATAAAATTATGGGTTGTTTCACCCAAAACTAGGAGAATTATAGCGACTGAGTTTTTATAGATCGTTTTGTTGAAAACACTATATTGCTAGTAGAGGAGTATATCGATGGGTTTTTTCATTGTTGCCTACTTTTTGGTCTAGAAATTATTACCTCATCCAGCAGATTTTTTATATTTAGTTCCTGCGCATATTTCCCATTTCCAAATCTGAAGAAATAGCTCGGGTAAGAAATTTGGATCATATGAAAAGGTTGTCAATGAAGCTAACGTCGATTTTGAAGTGTTTGAGAAAATCTACTATTCGGAAAGAACAAAATGATTGGAAAATCGCTGCACTAAATGTATAATAATAATTATATTATTACTATACTATATAACTGGGTGCCCGAGTTATCTCTGGCCAATTTTCACGAGTGATTCTGCAGGAAATTAGCAACACAAAACTTCATATAGAGTATAGCCCAATTATCTTTCGTTGAAAAGTTATTCAAGACTCTACTATTTTGTAACGTTTCACAATTTTTTCACTAAAACATAGCATAATTTGAAAACTATCACATTAATCAAAATTCAGTGTACACCAATGGAAACGCGCTTTCAGTTGCTTTCTTGTAGATTTTTAAGAAATACTTACTTATTAGAGAGTGGTTAAGGAAAAAATGATTATAAGATTTTCTTCAGTCATAATCTTTGGCCAAAGATTAAATTAATTAAATTTCGCCCCATAACCCCCCATGGAAATAATGTACAAAACCTGCCTTATTTATAAAACTTTTCAAAGACGTATAATACTTTCTATTAAATCTTTATTTTCATTGGACTATAGATGCGAGGATAAATTATCATTTACGACATTCTTTATTATTCCTTCTTGTTTGAAAGTCATCACAAAACATTTTCTAAATGTCTGCCACCTTCTCTAATGCAAAGCATACATCGTTTTCGGATAGAATTCACAGCTTTCCGCAACTGCGCCTGTCGTTACCTTAACAATTTGCAGCAGTTATGTATTATTTCGATAAGCTGGTTAAGGATACGAATTGAGGTACTATGCACCATATCTTTCGAAACACCGCAAAGGAAGAAGTCTAGTGATGTAAAGTCGGTACTTCTAGCAGGCCATCTGGTGGGTCCAAATCTTTCTATCTATTTTCTTTCATAATTAATCTCCATCCATTCTGTAACTATTCTACTATTGTGTGCTGGACAACCGTTCATTTCGAGGTTCAAACAGGTTTATGGGCGAAATGTATAGTAAACTTTGGCCAAAGATCATGGCTGAAGAAATTTTTAGAATCATTTTTTCCTTAAACATCCTATAAAAGGTAACTTCTTTAATTTCTATGAAACCATCTTGGTTTAAGGAGAATTTTTCGCTCTTTCCAATGCTGTACACTGAAATAAAAACTATTTTAATTTCCACAAAAATGTTTATAATATAACAATTGTTTCACCACGATATGGCTTATTCAGGCATCTACATTCTACTGGCTGATGGTGTTCAGTGTAATAGAGTTTAAATACAGTACGTAAGTACGTGACAGAATAATGGAAAATCAACTCGTAAAAACTTAGGGTGTTTATTGGAGTTTGCCGCTAAAAAAAGCCTGTTGATTTCAAGAAATTGTACATTGTACTGTCTGATGGTATTCAGTGTAACCGAGTTTAAATACATTGTTAGGTACGTGACCAAATAATGGAAGCCCAGGTCATTAAAACTCTTGGTGTTTATTGGAGTTTGCTCCTAAAAACGCCATTAAGGAAAGATATTCAGTAATGGGGATTTATCAACATCTGTTTGTTAATTCAAAAGGATTTTACGGGGATTTTTCCTGTTGATTTCAAGAAATTCTAAAAGTTTCAATCTAGAATTTTGTTTTCGACGAGGATAATTTCATAGTTATTGTTGAAATTAAACCTGACTTCCTCAAGATGTTTTTCATATGTAACGATATGTTACCTCTTGGTGTTCTTGGATTCTTTTCTTGAATGATCTACCTGTCTGGCCAATATATAGTAAAGGGCATTTGTTTGCAAGTCAACTTGTAGACTCCAGATTTATTTTCTTCATTTGTTATTGTTTTTATGTAAGTACTAAGGTTATTAATGGTCCTAAAAGCTGTGTTGTAATTGAAACAATTTTTGAAATATTTAGCAATGTTTTCAGATAATCCATTAACATAAGATAACGAAAAGTATTTCCCTGTATTGTCCTCTTTTATGATTGGGTACACAAGATTTAATCCATGTTCTTTTGTTTATTGGATACCATGGTCTATAAGAAAGGGGTTGTAACCTTTGTTTGAAGCTTTCTGTTTAAAATGTTCAATTCTTTGGAAAAGTTATCTGAATTCAGAGGAACATTCAATAGCCCATGAATAAAACTATTATATGCTGACATTTTTTGGTTAATGGGATGATTTAAAGTTTTATGTATTGTAATATCTGTATGTGTGGATTTGTGAAAAATACTAAAATCATGTGAATTATCTAGTCTTGTTATTGTGAGGCGAAGAAAATTAATACTGTGGTTCTTTTCTTCTTCGATTGTGAATTTGATTTTTGGATGGAGTTTATTAATGAAATTCGTGAAGATATGTAGTCGGTCGATGCCTTTGAAACAACAAAAAAATCATCTACATATCTATACCAATAAAGAAAGTATTTGCTTATCGGATTTAAGTGTATTTTTGATTCTAAATCATCCATGAAAATTTCAGCTGAAATTGAACTGAGAGGGTTTCCCATTTAAACCTTTGTTATAATAGAAATATAGATTGTTCCGTTAAATTGAAAGTGAAGACCGAATCAATCAAACGTGTACACTGAATTTTGATTAAGATGATAGTTTTCATGTTATGCTATGTTTTCAGTGAAAAAATTGTGAAAAGTTACTAAATAGTATATTTTTGAATAATTCTACATCGAAAGATAATTAGACCATACTTTATAGGAACTTTGTTATAAATAATTGCATGCAAAATCATCCTGTGAATTTTGGCCAGAGATAACTTGGTTAGTTGTATATAACGACTGCAGTCACAAAAAAGTGAACCCTTCACAAGAAAAAAAATTAAAATCCCAAATATAGTAAGTAAGGTTATTTAATGAACCAGCATCAGTTCCTGACAGCACTACAGTAATTTTATAATGTCTTTGTACGATGATGAATGAAACAAGAAGGGCAAAAATTATATGCACTCGTTTGAGGACCTCTAACTTCTATATTTAGAATAATAGCGATTACGATGGCGGCAGAATAGATTATTTATAACAACGCAAAGCACACTTGCAACGCGGTAGAGTCCATACTGAGCGTTATAGCATAAGTTCATTATGTAACTCGGAACTGGTTTCTTGAGGTCTACTTATATATGCAAATTAAGGTTCAACGTAGGTTCACAGTATATCAAGCATATTTGCATAAAATTCATTATGTTAGTAACCTGAATGTGGTTGATTCGATCGGCCAATACCGATTTTCTCCAATTTTTCCGAAACTGTCTTCTGTTCGTTAGGACTATTTAACATAATTGTTTATATTTCATTTATGAACGGAATGAAGATATAAAACTAGATCTATCAATACTGCAACTGTAAAAGTTAACTGTTATATTCTAACCTACATCTATTAATCGTTAAAGAAAATGCGCTTCATTCAACTTCCTGAGAAAGCCTATATGTACAAAACTTTTAGGAGGCTGTATAAATGCAAATGGAAGCTCTGCATGTGCATTAAGGTGAACAAGGTGTAACAAATCAATATATTTGTATTCGTTCGGATATTGTGCAGTTATAATGTAACTGTAACACATTCGCTCAATCAGTGTCCGATTCAATATTGTAAAAAATCAAATTTCTTTGCAAATTGAAATTAAAATGAGAATTCTGAAAACCGTTCACTATATACATTTCAAAATATACTATACATGAGATTAGTATCAGATCAATATTTGTCCAGAAAACTTTTTATTATTTTATGACAAAGTATACATAGCCACTGAAGTATAACTAGATTAGAACTCAAAGAAACTACAGAAATGATTAAATACTCAATGGAAAAAATTATACGTATTAGGACTATGAATATGTTTCAATTCAAAATTGGATTTTTCACAAAGTAGACTCAAAGTTTATATAACAATTTTTTTTTATCAAATTTGACTTTATTCGTCAGCATAACTTCTTAAAGAGCGATGCGATCACACCAGAACTTCTAAAACCTTTCGATATGTTTCTTGAAGAACGATTTATCTTCACACTCAAAACGTGCGTTTGTTTCGGCGATCACCTCCTCGTCCGAGTCAAATATCTCCCGGCGAGCATTATTTTAGGTCAGCAAACATGTAGTCACCAAATAGGGGCCAAATCTGGAAAAAAGGGTGTTGAGGAAGTACGTCGAAATATCATTCCTGCAATTTTTCCATCGTAGCCAAGGACTTGTGACACTGTGTCTTGGTGAATTTCGTCAAAATTACCTCGTAAAATAGATCCAATGGTTCCATATAGCGGTCGATATCGACTGTTTTGCCTTTTCAAGGCAGTAGATCAACAAAATACCGAAGGCATCCCAAAATACGGACGGTTTTGGACATTTCTGTTTTATTTTGGATACTTTAAAGTTTACTTTCGAGTTTATTCGTTCCAGGTTATATCTTATTTAGTAAGTTAAATTTTGATTTTGTGATATATTTTAATCTAAATTCAGTACATTTCTGAAGAGGTCTAGAGACCGAAATGGCTGTCAAATGTTGGAATTCTCGTTCAATTATTTTTATTTGATCCTTTATGTGGAGAATTTTAGATACTTTTGAAATAGTGGATTTTCTTGTATTTGTATGTTGAATACATACTTATATAGTTTTTGTTAATACATTTGTATTAATACGCTTCAAGTTAGGATGTAAAAAGGTTTTTTCCGGGACATTAAAGTTAGAATATACAATTCTGAATTTAACGTAATTTGAATTTTACTTCTATCAAGTATTGACTCACATTCAGATTGATATTTAAAAATTTTATGTTTGTGGCGCTATCTGTGTAAAGTTTGTGCTACACAAGTCAATCAAAACACCAAAAAATATAAGTGAAAGGCGTATTATTTTCTTCATATATTAATCAATATATTTGTTTACCAGTTGACGACAAATTATATATTTCAATGTCATTTTATACTAATTACAATGCAATTTATGAAATCTCATAGGTTAAAATGAAAATCGATATCAATGAGAACTGAAGTAAAAAATATTTTCCAGCGTTCGCACAATAAAAGATATCAGTTTTGCGTTAATGAATATTCTTGTGCTCTAGTGCATAATATCTACGTAAAATATAAGATATTTAACTTAAGCTTGAAAAACTACTACATTTATAATTTTGAACAGGGAAGAACTTGAAGATATTTTCATGTTTTTTATTCTGTTCCATGTGGAGTAAATACCATCATTACATATGCCTTCATTCAAAATATGTAAGATCATCTCTAATAATGTTCCGAACGTTACTGCTCACTGATAACAGGTTTTTTGGTCCCAACATCCGTGTTTCGTGTACTCTGAAGTGAGAACAATATGAAATCTTGGTTTTACAGACGAAAATATCATTGCACTTTAACATTCCAACTGAGTTCAGAAATATATTCATTTTAAATAACTATAATAATAATTTATTGATCCATCTTGATGTATATGTATAGGACAGGTCAATTTAATATCTATTCTAAAGAAATGCCCAAATAAATAAACCTAAGTTTGTTGAATGGACTCAGGAAAACTAAAGATATTCAAAGAAGCATGCCATCATAAAACTCTTTCATACTATAGTAAGCCTCTGTTACAAGAACATATTGAACCGTACTCTTAAATTTAGACAACTCAAGTATCTCATTGTCTACGCGTCGACGTTCACAACAAGTTGGACTCTGTGCATCAACCACATGGAAAATTTTCCACGATAGATTTCGGACAACATTTTCTCTACTCGATGCAACAACAACAAGACGAAGAACTGTACTTACAGAAGAGAATATCACTGCTGTAACTCATAGTGTTAATGATGATCCAGATTTGTCTATTCGTCGACGTTCACAACAAGTTGGACTCTGTGCATCAACCACATGGCAAATTTTGCCATGACACCCATACAAGATCCAATTGGTTCAAGAACTAAAGCTACTTGACTATAATAAGCGTCTTTTGTTTGCTGATTGGGCCCTAGAACAACTTGAAGTTGATCCACTTTTGTATAGTAAAATTATGTTTAGTGATGAAGCTCATTTCTGGTTGAACGGCTATGTAAACAAGCAAAATTGCCGTATATGGAGTCAAAATAAACAAGAAGTTCTGTAGGTTCCATTGCATCCTGAAAAATGGACTGTATAGTGTGCTTTACACGCTGGAGGCATCATCGGTCCATATTTCTTCAAAAACGATGCTGAAGCTAATGTTACAGTGAATGGTGCTCGTTACAGACCGATGATCAATGATTATTTGTTTCAAAATTTCAATGGTATCGATCCAGAAGTGTTTTGGTTCCAACAAGATGGTGCTACACCTCATGCTGCTACCGTAACAATTGATTTATTGAAAGAAAGATTTGGCGATAACATTATTTCGAGAAATGGTCCAATTAATTGGCCTCCAAGATCATGACACATAACTCCAGTGGATTATTGTCTTTGGGGTTATGTCAAGTCATTGGTTTATGCTGATAAACCAGAAAGAATAGACGCTTTGGAAGCCAACATTATTCGTGTTATTGATAAAATAAGGCCTGAATTACAGGAAAGAGTGGTGCAAAATTGGTCTGATCGAATGCGGTTCTTTGATGCTAGTCGTGGTGGACATATGCCGGAAATTATTTTTAAAACAAAAATGCCATAAAATTATCTTTTAAATAAAAAAAATTGGATTCAATCTTAATTTAAATTGTTCAATTTCAATTTAAAGTTCTATCACTCTGAAAAAAACATCCATTATAAAGCGTAGCGACAAAAGATGATCCGTATTCTCTTGAAAACGGTCAGATATACCTTACTGACCGAAACGTCGCGAAGCATACAATATAATATATATATATATATATATATATATATATATATATATATATATATAATTGTTTTGATAATTTTCATTACAGATTTTTCCTCCATAATTTCTCAATTATGGTTTATAAATACTAATTGTTTCTCTTTCGGGATGAATTCCAACATCCTTTGCCCTTTTATAACGGTTTTCTGTATTCCATTTCGTAATTTTTTATTCTAATCTTTCGTATTGTTTGAAATTTTCTGTTTTATGTTTTATTCACATCAAGGTATATTGAGAAGAAAAATTCTGGAATGGATGTCCGAAATCAAAATAAACCATTCAATTGTATTCAGTTTTTTACATCATCATTGAAATAATTTATTCTTATAAAAATATATATGCTATAAATGAATAAACGATGTTCAATGGAATTTGTTAAATTGGACAAATTATTGTTAATATTTATTTTGACTACCTCTTGGACCCTTTGAAGTACATGAATAACTTTGACGCATTTTATTTATCTATGATACCGGTTTTTATCAGATAATAAGCGTAGTTTATAACAAACGACTACAAAAATTAGGCTATATGCAATGAATTTCCTTAATGTTAGTATAGGCAGAAATGTCTGGTGAAAAAGGTATTTTTATATAATTTTTAATGATTATTTTGTTTATTCAAATAACTCCTTAGTGAAGAAATTTGGTTCCGAAGTTATCAGGTTCTTTCTCTGGAGAATGTGCTATATACACTTTAAAGAGGAAAATAAAGAAAGGCCTTTTTGAATTATATATTGAATTTGTGATTGTGATTCTTTCACATCCAATCGAAACATGTATGTATAAGGTGATGTCTAAATAATTAGGTCGTTATTTTATATTTCTTTTGATTCTTTATTAGTTAAATTCCACCACATGTGATGATAATATATATCTATAAAGTGTATCTAGGACGTTTTAAAAATAATTAATTTTCAATGTTTTCATGAGATCTATTTATACCTACACCAATCTGTGTGATTTGAGCTATAGTTATAGGGTTCAAGTCAGAAGAAACTCAGACGTAGAAAGAATGAAATTGCTATCTTTATAATAGTTTATTTATTAAGTAACTTCTATCAGGTTTGATATATGCAAATCCAATTTAATTGATCAGTAAACTGAAATGACGCAGATGCAACTGTAATAGCACGATGTAGCGGAAATCAAGGAATTCAAATTAATTTTCTGATTAATTAACTAGTATTTTTAAATGTTCAACTAAAAATTTGCCAAAGAAATTGCTTCCGTGATATTCAAGTATTTTTTCTTTTCAGACTGCAATTAATAAAAAACTCATAAGAGCACACACTTGAAGGTCATACATTATTACATATGGTGTATGCATAGGCGGTGAAACAAAAAACTTTGCACCCCGATTCCACAACTTTATACTGAAATCTGTGGAAAATCACTCCGACTCGTTGAGGCCAAATAACTTCTGTTTTTTTTTTTAATTTGAAAAAAAACTCGTTTTTGTGTTATAATTTTAAAATGGCTGAAGATATGTCGATACGAGTCAAAACAGCCACAATACTAATTGAAAGTTAACTTTAAATGCTTCTTGCATATTTCAAACATTTTCAGTGGCGTAAATAAAAAGTTTAAGAATCTCAGCGCTTTGGAGAAAATCAGCCTAAACATTTTAAGATTTTGTTCCTCATAAAAAAGAAATACTTGAAGTTAATGCGATTTTTATTGAAAAAGTAAGGGACTTGAAACAGAAATCAGATTAAATCAGATGTTCAATATGACCATCATTGTTTTCGATACAAGCAGTCACAAAATCTCAAATTTTCCCGTTGAATTCTACCAACATTATTTTGAATTTGTTGTAATCTTATGCGAATACGTTCAAGATTTTTAATTGAATAAAGTGTTTCAGGTTCCTCATATGAAATAATACAACAGATTGAGATCCGGGGAGCGTGGTGGCCAAAGTACTGGACTTTAACATTCTGTACAACGATGGCCAGAAGTATCACTCAAGTACTATCAAATAAGTTGAAAATGAGCTGGTGCTTCATCGCGTAAATACTAAACATTTGCGCGCTGATCTAAAAGCATGTCTTCTAGAAGAATAGGCAAATCATCCATTAAAATTGGATTTAGCTGGCCGATGCTTAGTATAAATTCTTTATAATTAATCCATCAATGAAGTACATATATCAATTTCTGCGATATTTCAATGGTCATTGAACTCCGTCAGAGTACAAAGTATAAAGTTTTTGTTTTGAATTCATAGTCCTTTACGATAGACGAAACGTATGTAAGTACCATTAAAATAAAGTAGAAATAGAAACATTTGTTTTATTGATGGATCAAATATTCGTTAAAGACTGAAGGTAGTTATTATTTTCATTATCAAGGAAAATCAGAAATCGACCGATTTGAGCTTTTTTCCAGATTTTTTCAAAGTGTAAAATCGAGGTACTAAATTTTCAAAACTGTATATTTCCGAAGGAAAGTTGATTTTTTCCTCCTATATTATTTGAAATGAAGAAAGTATGCTAGATACCTAACCGCATTTCAATAAATCGAATTTTACGGCATTTTTATGAATCTAATTTTAATAACTGTTCAGTTGAACAAATTAATTTATCTCTGGTCAAACATTTCTCTCCTAGTTGTCGCAAATCTTATTACTGAACGAAAATGTATCGTTATCAAGTTGGCTGAAATATGACCCATTTGTGTTATCTAAATAATAAATGAGTAATAACTCTATCTATCGAAGTAATTTAGATTTTTCGACAGTAGAATTCGAATAATTTGGAAAATTACTCAGGTTTGGCGTAGTCTAATTATTCATAGGAATTAATTGATGTTAATTGATACAGAACAGATATAAAAATATAAGGATAATTATGGTTATAAACCTTAAGTAAATTCTATCGTTATAAACCTTTAATCGATTGTTTTAATCGCAGTTTGAAATATTCGATTATACTATTAGTGATATTGATGAAAATTATGCGTTAGTGTTTTCTTTTTAAAAATTAAATTTTGTTTAAAAGTGAAACGGTGTTTACATTCGAGAAAAAAAGGAAACGTCAAATGTCTCTTTGAATAATTGATAATTGATTTTCCAAGTTGCCATATAAAGTTATTTGAATACCTCTTTCATTTGGATGCAGTGGCAAATTTTGGGTTTGCGATCCGAATTAGGCATCAATTAAATTAGACTGTTCAAAATTGTCCCTATACGTTCTTTTTGCAATCGTTTAATAAATGAATCTGTCCTCAACGAGATATTATCTTTCAAATTGGTATGAATAGATAATTAATGAGGGAGTAATTGTGAGATCAATTACTGGCGTCAAACCTACGCACACTGAAGCATACAGGTCCTTCTTGAATCAGCATTTAAATTCGGATATTACATTTCTATCAATAAACTAATGTTATATTAGCAATAATAAATCGATCAACTATTCGTTTCGCGAGTTTGGACCATATGGTTTCACTTAGGTTCAAGACCTTCTAAGGCACTCCCACTCGCATAATGCTATTTTTAGAACACATAAAAATCTTCGTTTTCAAGTTTTGAACCAACAGGAGGAGTGAACTCGTGTTCTTTGTATGAAATCGTAACTATTAGTAGGATTTCTGTTATTTTTGTATGAAGAGGGATCACTCAATTTTCTCTGAGTATAAATCTTATAATATTGAGCATATATTCCTCGATTTAATTATTTTTATTGACAGATATAGATTGAAAATTTACTTGGAAGGGTTTTTTGAGATATAACAGATGATAGCTGGATTAATTCTCAGAAACCTCGACAGGGATACCTTATTTATAATCAATATAAAATATTTTTCAACGTCTCGGAAAGAACCTTTTTACATCTCGATATGAAACGTATTAATACAAATGTATTAACAAAAACTATATAAGTATGCATATTAAGATACAAATACAAGAAAATCCACTATTCCAAAAATTATCTGAAATTCTCAAAACAAAGGATCAAATAAAAATAATCGAACGAGAACTTCTACTTTTTATAATCATTTCGGTCCCTAGACCTCTTCAGAAATGTATTAAAATCAGATCCAAATATCACAAGATCAAAATTAAACTCACTAAATATGATAAGATCTGGAATGCATAAACTCAAAGTGAGTTTTAAAGTATCCAAAATAACACAGAAATGATCAACGTATTGATACCATTAACTTATAACTATTTGTACTCGGAACATAGAAAAATATAACAAAAATGATTCATCCCATACTTCTATCAAGTATTGACTCACATTCAAATTATTTTTTAATAAATCTTCTAATTACACGATCTCCACGAAATTTTGGATAATTCTTTGTGTCGTTATTTAACATTTAAATGCTTAATTTAAACTCGAACGTGGAACTGTTGCTATGCTTTCGGAAGTATTCATCGTTGCTCCCCTCACAAAATTCTTTTTTTTTTCTGTTTTGAATCTTCTAATCATACGATCCTCACGATTCACACGAACATATGCGTTTTTTTACTTTTAAATGCCAAATTTAAGATTGATCGGAATTGTAGTAGTATTCAGAAACACAAGAGAAAATTTCAAATGAAAACACGAAATCAACACAAATACGAAACCATTGAACTGATTTTAGCCATTAACAATCGCGACAGAGATATTTAGACTATGAACCTACCGTGAACGTTTCAAGTCCTCATCTCTTTCCGTTCGAGAGTAAGGAGTGTTTAAAGTAGCGCTCAACGCTGCTTCGCTCACAAAATATATATGTATATTTTTTTTAAATTCTAATCGTACGATTATCACGAAATTTCGAACTAACCTTCGCGTTATTTGCCTTCTTCCAAATACCAAATTTCAATTGTTAATAATTGCGAAACTGCTCGACCGACTTTGGCCATTAATGAATTCAACCGAGAGATTTACACCCCAAACCTACCCTGAAAATTTCTAGTCTTTATCTGTCTCCGTTCGGAAATTACCGTGTTTACGGACGACCTGCCGAAATGGCAGGACAGAATTACTTTTGATCTCCGTTTTCCTATGATTGAGTCCAACCCTGTCCTCTAATACTATTTTCGACAAAAACAATTAGGAGTTATTTGTATGCTAAATAAAAACAATCAGTAAAATATATCTACATAACTTCCTTCATTAAATATTCTATTCCAAAGCGAACTTCTAACAAATGCAGAAGTGTTGAACACCATTTAAAAAAATTAGGCCATTTCACAGAAACATGTCGAAAAGAAGATACGATCATAATCTCAATTTCTGGAGACTGCTACGCGCATGTGTGAAAAAACAAATTGAAAGTAATTCAAATAAATATATAGATTGAAAATTTATTTCGAAATAACTCCCAAATGAAGAGAATATGGGTTAGCATTTCCTGGAGAACGTGCTATCTATTGTTTAAAGAGGGAAATAAAAAAGAACTTTTTGAATTATATGTGGAACATTTTTGGATGATTGAGTTTGTTATTTCTGAATATCCAATCGAAACAAATTTGTCTTCGGTGATGGATCTAGATGATTTTGGTCAGTGATTTATGTTTTCTTCTGTTTCTTTATTGGTTAGCTACCGCTCATATGTGTTAATAATTCTATATTTTAACAAAGTGAAACAGTGTTTTTGAGGCATCTTATTCAATTCAATTCTGGAAAGTTTTTGAATATCATACAGATTTCTTCTGTAAACATACAAATTTTAATTTCAAAAAATTTTTATTCAGAAATGTTTAAAACTAAATTGAATGAATGTCAGATACTGAATTGTTTCACCCGTTACTATTTGGTAGTTGATCATAATTGAAACAAATTGTGGAAATTACTATGTTTTACTACCAAAAAATATATATTACATATTTTCTTGTGACTCGAGTTTCGGGAAATGAAGTATCCCATTATCAGACAACTGAAGAATTAACAGTGGTACGTACAGTGGTATTTAAACAAAAGTGATAAATATTTTGAATATTTCAACAGATTCTCGGTAACACCAAACAGTGGTACAGAGGTTTACAATCGGAACGTGATAAAAAACCGGGTTAAAAAAAAGGGGCCTTCTAACAGATATCGGAATGTCGGCAATCGACAAAGAAGGTTGTTAAACAGATGGTACCCATTTAAATATCTCGAATAATTTTTGGGGTTACATAGCTCCGTACAGTCATTCATTATTTTTACATTATTTTGTTGTATATCTCGAATATTTGGATTTACAAAGCTCCATACAGTCATTCATTATTTTTTATAATACATTATTTTTATTGTAAACGAATTTGGAAATTTCAATAATCAAGTTTCTTTTCCTTTGAATCTACATGTAAAATTTTTCTTAAGATTTTCTTTTGTCGAAAGGAATTACTGTTTTCTGAAGAATGAGTGGCAAAAGTTGAATTTTTGTTGACTTTTCATTAAATTCATTTTATGTTAGTTGAAAAATTTTTTAAACAGATGTTACTTTTTATATATCTCGAATATTTTCGATTTACATAGCTCCGTACAGTCATTTATTATTTTTACATTATTGTTATTGTGAACTAATTTGAAAATTTCAACAGATTCTAGATAATCGAGTTTCTTCCCTTTTGATTCTACATGTAACATTTTAAGATTATCTATTGTGGGAAAGGAATGACCGTGTTCTAGACAATGAGTGGCAAAAGTAGAATTTTGTTTATTTTTCCTGAAACTCATTTTATGTTCATTGAACCTCGTCTTGAAGGAACGTCCTTCAAGACGAGGTTTTACATGTAATTTCAAAGGAAAAATATTGATTATTGAAATTTTCAAATTCGTTCACTATAAAAATTATGTAAAAAATAATGAATGATTGTATGGAGCTTTGTAAATCCAAATATTTGAAATATACAACAAAATAATGTAAAAATAATGAATGACTGTACGGAGCTATGTAACCCCAATAGTTATTTGAAATATTTAAATGGGTACCATCTGTTTAACAACCTTCTTTGTCGATTGCCGACATTCCGATATCTGTTAGAAGGCCCCTCTTTTTTAACCCGGTTTTTTATCACGTTCCGATTGTAAACCTCTGTACCACTATTAGGTGTTACCGAGAATCTGTTGAAATTATCAAAATATTTATCACTTTTGTTTAAATACCACTGTGCCACTGTAAGGTCTTCAGTTGTCTGATGATGGGATAGTTCATTTCCCGAAACTCGAGTCACAAGAAAATGTGTTATATATATTTTTTGGTAGTAAAACATAGTTATTTCTACAATTTGTTTTAATAATGAATAAATATCTTTAGAACACCCTGTGTCAATTTAGTAGACATACAGAATTAATAATTATTACACAGTATCAAAGGGAAATTCAAAGAAATATAAATTGTCAACTAAAAAGTATTAAATAAATACTTGAAGAGTACAAAATTTTTTGTCATTCCTTGTTTCATGACAAATAAATTCCTTTCCAAAAATGCAAAACAACACCTCAAGAACTTCTTCAAAAGAACTCGTTCAAAATAAATTCCTTCAAAAAAATTCCTAAAACATGTAGAACATCTTCAAAAAACAATTTAGAATTATTACAACGGTAAATCATCAGCTCGACTTCATATTTGAAAAATGATAATAATTAACAAAGATAAATAAGTCTTTTATTTTGAAATATGAAGTCGAGCTGATGATTTACCGTTTTAATAATTATAAATTGTTTTCTAGAGATGTTCTACATGTTTTAGGATTTTTTTTAAGGAACTTATTTTGAGCAAGTTATTTTGAAGAAGTTTTTGAGGTTATGTTTTGCATTTTTTCAAAGGAATTTAGTTTTCATAAAAAAAGGGATGAAACAAAATTTTTTACTCTCCATGTATTTATTTAATAATTTTTAGTTGACAATTTACATTTCTTTGAATTTCTTTAATTCCCTTTGGTACTGTGAAATAAGTAGTAATTCTAAATGTCCACTTAATGGACACAGCGTGTTTTAAAGAGATATATTTAATTTAATTCTAAAAACGTTTGAAAGAAAATTTTTTTGAAATTAAAATTTGTAGGAAGTTTACAGAGGAAATCTGTATGATATTTAAAATTTTGTAATAATCCTTCTATCAAGACAAAAACACTCTTTATTGCTTAATTCTGAAAAGTTCTGAAGAATATTTTTAGCTTAAATCTGTATATGCTTGGCAGAATTAATCCAACTATTGTCTGTAAGAAAAAATCATATTAAATCTTTATAAAAACTGTGATATTTACAGATTTTTGTTAACACCTACAATAGATAATATGAAAATTTTACATGAAGAATCAAAAGTTAGGAATTTTACCATTTGGAGTCTGTAACTGTAAATGCATAATATTCAACACATAATATCCGTTAACCAATTTTGTCCACTGTGTGGACATTTTATAACACTTATATTCTTATAATTTTTATGTACCTGTCTGTACCTGCGTAACTACTATGTATCTTTTGTAATGAAATTATATTTCAAAATTGCAATGATAAAAAAGATAAAACATCCCTTTTTTAGTAAAAACAGTCATACATCTATGAATTATCAAGCAGTCTGAAACAGTCGCTGTCACCAATACTGATAGATAGAATTTTAGTGCATAAAACATTTTGACGAGTTTTACACCGACTTCACTCGTAACTTCTAGAAATAACTTACGTAAAATGTAAGGAAACACTAGGCAAAGAAGGTTTATTTCTATTCCAGGTAGGTGGAGGAGAACCAGAAGGAATTTATAATAAGGGATTATAGTTTATCAGATTTTTTTAATGGCTCAGTGCCGTGCAGCGAGGTTTCATTTTACGTGCACGAAGGGTTACTCACGAATGAATGTAATCGATGGAGAAAATTATAAGTATACCCAGTTTATAATGATTCCGAATTAGACAATTTTATATAATAATTCCGATTGATCAATGGATATTTAAACCGATCAAATGAATATACGGAAAAATAAA
This sequence comes from Megalocaria dilatata, assembly GCA_034642435.1. NCBI lineage: Eukaryota > Metazoa > Arthropoda > Insecta > Coleoptera > Coccinellidae > Megalocaria > Megalocaria dilatata. Next base: position 29,981,312 of record CM067858.1, read on the forward strand.
GTGCACAGGGCAGCATGTGAGAAAATTCCTTTGATGCACTACATAGTTAAATGTATTGATTTCTCGCAAATCACTCGATGAAACATTTCGGATATTAATAAAGTACAGAAATACTCTTGGCTGAAGTTTCACAACTATTTTATATTATATTGTTGACATATTGGGTGTTTTTTTTGGGTGATAGAACTTTAAATTGAAATAAAACACATTTAAATTAAGATTGAAGCCAATTTGTTTTTTATTTGAAAGATAATTTTATGACATTTATGTTTTTAAAATAATTTCCGGCAAATGTCCACCACGACTAGCTCTGAGGAACTGCATTCGACCAGACCAATTTTGGACCACTTTTTCGAGTAATTCAGGCCTTATTTCATCAATAACATGAGTAATGTTGGCTCCCAAAGCGTCTATTGTTTCTGGTTTATCAGCATAAACCAATGACTTGACATAACCCCAAAGAAAATAATCCAGTGTTATGTCGCATAATCTTGGAGGCCAATGATTTGGACCATTTCTCGAAATAATGTTATCGCCAAAACTTCCTTTCAATAAATCAATTATTACGGTAGCAATATGTAGCACCATCTTGTTGGAACCAAAACACTTTTGGGTCGATAACGTTCAAATTTTGAAACAAATAATCATTGGTCATCGATCTGTAACGAGCACCATTCACTGTAACATTAGCTCCAGCATCGTTTTTAAAGAATTATAGACCGATGATGCCTCCAGCGTGTAAAGCAAACTATACAGTGCATTTTTCAGGATGCAGTGGAACCTGCAGAACTTCTTGAGGATTTTTTCACTCCATATACGGCAATTTTGCCTGTTTACTAAACACAATTTTACGATAAAAAAGTGGATCAACTTCGAGCTGTTCTAGGGTCCAATCAGCAAAAAAACGACGCTTATTATGGTCAAATGACTTTAGTTCTCGAACCAGTTGGATCTTATATGGGACCAAGATCTTTACGTAAAATTTTCCATGTGGTGGATGCACAGGGTCAAACTTGTTGTGAACGTCGACAAATAGACAAATCTGGATCATCATTAACACTATGACTTACAGCAGCGATATTTTTTTCTGTACGTACAGTTCATTTTCTTGTTGTTGTTGTATCGAGTAGAGAAAATGTTGCCCGAAATCTATCGATAGTTCGACGAATAAGCTGCTCTGATGGACGATTATGTGAAGCATAATTTTCACGCAACGCTCTATAAGTTGAGAATAGAACACTGATTTTGAAAATACATTTCAACAATTTGTAAGCGTTGTTGCGGCGTGAGTCTTTCCATGATAATTTGTCAATGCTTACTGAACAGAAATGCCAAAACAACATGGTTTCTACCTTCTGTCAAATGACAGTTATCCCTATCGAAAGTTTTATCACTCTAAAAAAACACCCGATATTTGTTTCGAGTTTCAATCCATTTTCAAAAACTGATTTTAAAATATATGTCAACAACATGAAGTAAAATTTTGGTGAAAATTAAACCAAGTGTATTTATCTACCTTATTGATACTGCATAGTTTTTCTGTTATCGTTTTCGAAATAAAAAACTATCCAGGAGAAAACAACGAAAAATAAGGAATCTGCTCGATAATGGTTTTACATTTTGAAATCGATTTACATTAATACGACTAAAAGTTGATGCACTATTTGTCTGAGCAAAAGAGATAACCTTAATGACTAATAACAACTGTGGAAATTTTTAATGAATCGATAAAAACTAATCGGTTTGTGGGCAAAATATTTGAGGATGGTTTTCTGAACATCATCTAAATTTAAAAATTTTTTGCTTTTATAAAATGTTGTAACAATCGGAATAAATGGCAATTAAATATCGGGGGTGGGGGCCAAACTCCTATCTCAATTCATGAATGTTGTAACGATTCCTCTAGCGCAATAGTCTTGCATATAAATAAAAACAATCAATAATATATATATATATATATATATATATATATATATATATTATAATTGTCATTATAAAATAAAACACTTGTTTACATTTTCTACTTTATTTTTGGTATTGACGTACGTTTCGTCTTTGCTAGAAAGACTTCATCAGAATAATAAAGTAGAAAATGTAAACAAGTGTTTTATTTTATAATGACAATTACAACTGATTTCTACCAAGCAACGGCCCAATCTATCATAAATATATATATTATATATTATTGTTTGTTTTTATTGATTTATTGATTTCTCTTTAAAGACTTGTAGCTCATTCAATTATTGTTATATAAATTATGTGAAATTCGAGGTTTAGCTAAATTTCTATATACGATATTCAAGGTTGCTATTCGATCGTGAAGCATTCATGAAAAGTATCATCAATCTGTCACCAAAATTATATATTTTCCATGAAATTCCAGCAATCCTTTTTTATCCCTTTGAAACACTGAAAAATCCTTTCCGTTATTCATGTTAAATTTGTATTTTTAGTCTTTGAAAATACAATTCAGAATGGATTTTTGGATTTTTCTACTCAGAAAAGCATTGAGATACTTATATTCCGTCATATCTTATTTTTAATGATACAAAGAAGTCTCCTTTGGAGTAGAATTTTCTTTCATAGAAATATTATTTAATTTAAAAGGGATTAAATAAAAACATATTTAATAAAATTTCCACATTTATTCTAACATTAATATACCCCAAAAGCGAAAAAATAGAACAGAATAGATATATAACACTAAATTACACAGGTAAAAAAATCAATAGAAGTAGCAAATTTTTTGAAAAACGAACGGAATTTCCATATAGCATTCAAAACCAATAATACTTTAAGTAATTTAATCAAAAATAATGAAGACAAATTAGATAAAAACAAAAAATCGGGAGTATATAAGTTGAATTGTGGTTCATGCCAGAAAGTATATATTGGACAAACAGGAAGGAACTTCAAGAAGAGGATTAAAGAACATTTGAGTAGTTTCCTGAATAAAAAACAGAACTCAACTTATTCGAACCATCTTTCAGACGAGGGACATATGTTCGATTCAAACTACAAAATTCTACACATAGAAAACAAAAGTAGAAGACTTAATATTCTAGAAGCAATGGAAATTAACAGATATAACAGGCAGAATATCTTACTTAATGACCAAACCGATGTCAACAGATCACCATTGATAAACATGCCATAAAAATTCCCAGAAGCATTTAGAATACCGTTCCCCCCTCTTCCATCTTGAGAAATATATAAGGAGAAAAAATAAATTTTTAGAGTAGTTTAACATCGAACTCGCCTGATGAAGCCAAGAATTTGGCGAAACAATTGTTGCAAATGTGGTGTTACAATATTGTTGAAACACATTAAATGTGGAAATTTTATTAAATATGTTTTTATTTAATCCCTTTTAAATTAAATGAAAATGGATTTCCATCAAGTGAGGACCTCCACCATTCAAGAATATATGATATCTTCCTTCAATTTTTTATGTTATTTTTGGGAACATTTAATAATTCCACGGAATCTAAAATTAAAATGTAAAATTTTTCAATCATTTGTCACTATTAATGATGCGTTGAAGGCCAATTACACAAATATCCATAATTATCAAAACTTATTACTATTATTAAGAAATGAACATCTGATATTAAAATCAAATTAGAAAATTCCTTGTGCGATTCAAGAGAAAGATATGTTTATCACAATGAAATTAAAAGTCACAAGGTTATAGTGGTAGACAGATTGCTTTTCATCCTTTCACATTCAATCGACGAGCCGCTACTGATTAAGTTATCAAATTGAAAACGGACCCCTCGAACTTGACTGGGGTGCTTGTTGCATCAAATGCGACTCATCAAGAGATTGAGTCTGTGATGCAACCTGAAAACGGGTCCAGACGAAGGGTGGATATCCCTTATTCGGTCAGCGGTTCTCAAAAGTTTCGCTTCTCATATATCATATTTATTGAAACAGAAAAAAAAAAGAAAAATAATTCAATTGAAATTAAATTGCTAAAATTTTAATCGCAAGGTTCACTTCTCATTTAATGATACAAAATTTGTCATGAATTCCTTCACGGATAAAGTTATAAAAGCACTTATTTGATGTCAAAAGCTTCAGAGCACTTGTTGATGAATACACTGGTCGACAAGATTTTCGTAATACAAAGCAGATCTTTATTTTTTGATGGAAATACCCTTCTTATAATAGAAAAAATATTCCTAAAGCTCTAACACGTACCACTTTTGATAGCTCCATTTCACATTAGCAAGTAAATAATTTTATGAGGAAACGGTTGAAATGGATGCATTTTATAACAGGAAAGGTACCTAAACCTGGTTGTTTACAATATTGGACATAAAATTAAGATTAAAACTCAGTCTTCTGTTGAATTTCGAAGTGAGTGGTACCCTATGTGTAGATAAGAAAGTGTTTTAAGGACGAAAATGTCGAGACAGTTGCAAAATCTCTTCAGATAAATTTTGTTATATAATATTTATGGAGAATTTATGGCGAAATCATAAGCCAGGCTATTTTCTGAAAATATTAAAAAAAACCTTCTTCTAATATTTTAGTGTTTTAGTTGGAGATCAAGACAAGGCTGCTCATGTGTGCTGTGTTAGTTGTACGTATCAATGGTGCAGTGGATGAATGGGAAGAGAAAAAGCATGCCTTTTACAGGCCCTATGGTACGGCGAGAACACACTAATCATTTAGACTATTGCGATTTTTACCTGATAAAAACTGAAGATTATTCCGAAAAGGGAAAGCACAAGATCGACTAACCGCATTTGCAGTCTGCAATACGACCTGTTCCTCATAATGCAGATTTACCAGTGCCTACCGCACCTTTAGATCCACAAAATGTTGAATTGTTTCAGCCGTTACGATTTGCTAGTTGATCATAATTAAAACAAATTATAGAAATTACTATGTTTTACTATCAAAAATGTATTACACATTTTCTTATGACTCGAGTTTCGGGAAATGAACTATCCCATCATCAGACAACTGAAGACCTAACAGTGGTACAGTGGTATTTAAACAAAAGTGATAAATATTTTGAATATTTCAACAGATTCTCGGTTAAACCTAATAGTGGTACAGAGGTTTACAATCGGAACGTGATAATAAACCGGGTTAAAAAAAGAGCCTTCTAAGAGATATCGGAATGTCGGCAATCGACAAAGAAGGTTGTTAAACAGATGGTACCCATTTAAACATCTCAAATAATTTTTGGGGTTACATAGCTCCGTAGTCATTCATTATTTTTACATTATTTTGTTGTATATCTCAAATATTTGGATTTAGAAAGCTCCATACAGTAATTCATTATTTTTTACATTATTAAATTTTCCAATTCGTTCACAATAAAAATAATGTAAAAAATAATGAATGACTCTATGGAGCTTTTTAAATCCAAATATTTGAGATATACAACAAAATAATGTAAAAATAATGAATGACTACGGAGCTATGTAGCCCCAAAAATTATTTGAGATGTTTAAATGGGCACCATCTGTTTAACAACCTTCTTTGTCGATTGCCGACATTCCGATATCTGTTAGAAGGCCCCTCTTTTTTTAACCCGGTTTTTTATCACGTTCCGATTGTAAACCTCTGTACCAATATTAGGTATTACCGAGAATCTGTTGAAATATTCAAAATATTTATCACTTTTGTTTAAATACCACTGTACCACTGTTAGGTCTTCAGTTGTCTGATGATGGGATAGTTCATTTCCCGAAACTCGAGTCACAAGAAAATGTGTAATATTTATTTTTTGGTAGTAAAACATAGTAATTTCTACAAATTGTTTCAACCACAAAATGTTGTTTCGGAAGACATTGGAGACAACGCATCAGGCAGCTCCGAAGAACAGTGCATCACCCCTACATTTACTCGAGGTCCCTTTCTGGCGAGCCACATTTAATTGTTCAAAATGAGTTAAATGATTACGTGATTTGGGGTTATCAAAGCAACAGTCAGAACTTCTTGGTTCCTGTCTTGAGTAATGGAACTTAGTAGGCAAAGTAACGAAAATTACGAATTTCAGAAAAAGAAATACTTCGTTTTCTGCATTTTAGAATATGGAAAATTCGTTGAGTGCGTGGACCGCACACAAATGCAGGAACTTTAATGCAGGAACTTTATATTGAGCATTCCTCTTCTAAGTGGCGTTTATTTAGAGATTCGTCTAAATACAGTTTAAGAACTGTGTTATTGCATAATGGAAATTTAAAACCCTCTATACCAGTAGCCCATTTAGGGACTGAAATTCGGTATTTAGAAGCAAAATGATAACGCAAATGTTCGTAGGAAATGGAGTGGTACTGAAACTATAACAACAGTTCTTCGAATGGATTTAAAATTATCATTTAGATGTTAAATAATGACAAGAAGGCTAACGCAAAATTTCGTGAAGATCGTGGTTGTTATGAAGAAGCTCCTGACTTCATGACTTTTGCTTTTGACTATTTTTCTATTCTGATCCTTCATTTTCTTCGAAGTTTTTGTTTTAAATTTTGTTCACATTGAAAAATTTTAGTCCGATATCAAGATGATAAAATTCCTTTGCCATCAAAATTTAAAATAGATAATATTTTTAGCCAAAACAGATTAATTTGGGCTAACTGAAAGAACTTAATTTCATTTGTTCGAATCGTATTCAGGCGAGTGTTATTACGGATAATAATTATGATAATTAAAAAACCACAGGCATCGGAAAGATGGATGAAGTATAAAAAATTGCACTAAAACTATGAAATATTAGTCAACATACTTTTTCCCCGACCATGGAACTCGGAATTGAGTTACTTATATAGGATTTGTTAGCCAATATCCAAATTACCTGAAAAAAAAGAATATTATTAAAATATATAATATATAATATGCAGTCAAAAAAAATTATGAATGCACAAAATTAACGTTATGATCCTTATCACCTATGAAAAAATAGTCGGAAAATATTCACTTGTTATACATATTACAAACTAAAATTCATTCAGATATTCATATTCTGTTTTTATGAGCTTGTTTTAGGGAACATCGTGCTATGTTTTTACTCAAATATCTGTATTTTTTGCATTTCCAGCAGAAAATTTCCTCAAACGATTAGGATAGACTCACTGATGAAGAATCCGAGATCAAAAGTAATTCTGTCTGGCCGTTCCCTAAACTCTTTCGAACACAAGAAGCTAAAAACTTCAAAGCTTTTAGAGTAGGTTAAGGGCTTGAATATTTCGCTTATGCTTGCCAATACGCGAAATCGGTCTTATGGTCCTGCGATCATTCACATTTGAATTTTTTTCTTCATTTTTCCAATAGTTTCGTAACTGCTGATCCGATCGAGATAAAATAATGACAAGAAAATTCAAGCCAAATTTTGGAGAATCTATTTTTGGTCAAAAGTATGAAAAGTGTATTAAGTTTCGTTTTATATATTCTTTTACCACCCTTTCTTAATAATATGTGAGGAAGCAAATCGAGGAACAAAGAATGGAGCCTTTTAACATGTTGTTTCCATTTTCATGAGATTTTCGTTTCCCCATACAGAAATGACGTTTATTCGAATTTCGGATGGCAGCCCACAGATTTCTATGTTTTCATTAATCATCTTTAAGAACTTATTTTAGATTTAAAATTTTTAGGCGAAATGGACTATTGAACAAGCGAGCAAAAGCATCTAACGTTATGTCGCTGTGCCTCATAATTTTTTATTGACAATATTGTCAATATCTCTAACAAACGACATCTGAAAATTTTATGATTTATGTGTAAAGAGTCTTGTAATATTTTATTGATATTAACGCATCTTCCTACAAGAAGCTTCATTTCGATTGACAGAAAAGGAACTTTTCTGTGAATGGGAAAGATATTTTATTTCAGTCCAAATACCAAACTCTGAGGTTATTAATGGAACACAGTACCTGCCAAATTTCTGCCTAGGCTGTTCTTACAGAGGGTCAATCTTTCGATGAACATTATTATCACATTTACGTACAACAGTGGCTCTATTTTGTGAAAAACAGCTCTTATGTTAGCTTTCAACGTTTGAGTCTTTGCTGGAGCATCCTTAACACAGCTCAAAGGAAAAAATCTTAAAGTGATAATCACTTAATCGCGAAGACGAATTGAAATCTCCATTTTGAAAAAATATGCTTCCAGAGCGTGTTTTCCATGCAAGTCATTGTTGCACTAGCAATATGGCATGTTGCTCCAATTTCTTGAAGATAAACCTTGTCCACATCTTCAGTATCGATTTCGGGCAAAAAAAATCAGTTAATGTGGTTCGGTAACGCAGTCCATTCACTCGTTATTGGTTGAATGGATGTTCGTATTGAGTTTTCTGTACCCCAAATCCGACAAATTTTTCTTTTTTCACCCCTTCCTCCGTCCGAGAATGTACGGAAATGTTCGTGATCTTAAATATTAGGTGGATTTCGAAAGCCTTTCAGCTAAGATCAATTTGCGAAAATCATCACTGAATTTTAATGAACTTAATTCCGTGAACGTCTTGAAATGGACAACAACTAAAAGGTGTTTCAATAAGTGCGCAAGATTTCAGTGTTCAGTAAAACATGGTTTTCAGTAGCAAAGTATTGAAATATTTATTGATTTAGAAAATATACATTTGGGAATTATGTATGAAACAAAATATCTTGTAAATGGCTTTGCTGGCATATGCGTACCTTTTTGACGAAATTTTAAATAACGTTATTGAATACATGTGGGGGTATTTCATTGATACAGCGTCTAATTTCGGCTTTAAATGCTTCGATGGTTGCATGCTTATTGGCATAAACCTGTGACTTCAGATAACCCCACAGCCAGAAGTCTAAAGACGTTAGATCGCAAGAGCTTGGAGGCTTATTCTGTTCACCAAATCGGGAAATGACACGACCAGAAGCAAACTTGCTCTTTATGGTCTACTGGCAGAAGTTTTTGAATCAGTTGGATTTTGTAGACATGCAGCTGTAAATATTTAGTGATAATTCGCTGAAGAGTGCCTGTTGATTTCAACATCTAATCAACGTCTAATTCTTGTGCCCGATGGCAAATTGACGTCTCTGGCTTTTCTGTCATACTCTCGCGAACTGCCGTAATGTTTTGTTCTGAACGACCTCTACGAGCTCGTACTGTATGTTTCATATCACTAACCGAACCAGTATTTCGACCGAATATTAGACGCACTTGTTACTAAGGAGCCTCTGAACAAGGGTCTCATCGACCTGGGTGTTATTAAAGACCAGATGCTTCTTGAAATCACAATTATATCACTGTGTCTAAAAATTCATAGACAAATTTTGGGTTTGATTCACATTATCAGCTACAACGGTGATATTTTAACAGACCTGTTCGAACGAGCAAGAGGTTGAGCCTTCGCATCACTAACTTATCCCAGATTGCCAAACTCATTGATAATTAATTCACTGATAGGAGAACAAGATGGCGTTTGATGATGTCTGTTGCAATACGAACTTCACGACGTGTTTCAATATTCCATCAACGAAAATCCTTCCTTCGATGGAGTACGTTGTAAAAAAATGATGTATTTGAGACGAATTGCAGGGATAGAAATCGAGGACAACATAATCAAACAGTATGTATGCGAGGCTCTAAAATTCGATCACGTTGCAGTTTAAACAACTCGCGACATAAGGAAATAGTTCTTCGTTCACCGTAAGTGTCCAAATTGAAGATATGTACCAGGCAATCACAAGCAAGAACTTCAGGCCAGAAGGTATCTTTATTTGCGAATTTAATTTTCAGAAAAATGTAGGTAATCTCACTAAATTCCTAACTCAAAGCCATCATCGGATAAAAATAAGATTGTAAGCATCGTTCATCAGAATAAAATATGGAGGTTTATACTTGATATAAGGTATATAAAATTAATAAAATATTTTAATATTAACAGATATATTCTGTTAGCCTTCTACATATTTAATTTCAAAAAATTATATTTAAAATTATAACATCAGGATTTAAATTAATGTCATATGAGTACTACTTATATCAAACGACATATAAAATTAATATTCATTATAAGACATCCATATGATATAACAAATTCCAATAAATATAAATTGTTAACAAAAATCCTATAATTTAAATATTTTGAGTACACAAAATTTTGTTTCTGTTTATCCCTCTTATGAAAACAGATATCTTTCGAAAATGTTTAACATAATCTTAAGAATTTCATCATAAAACTATCTTACTAAGAATATTCAATATTATTAGATATCTAACTTTTCAGAAAATCTCAAGATATGTAAAAACATTACTAAAAAACAAGTTTTAAGAGAGACTTTGCTTACTTGGTACTCAATCATATTCATTTAAATATAACATCAATCAACAAAAAATATATTTTCTCACCTTTTAACAATTCAGAAAGCTTCTCATAAATGAATACTGAAAATTTAAATGGAGTGTAATGTTAACTCAAATAAATAATTCTGTAGTTTACCATTGATCTAAAAGATTGGAATGCAATTTAACGGCCTCTATTATAGCACAAGAACCATCTGTATAAAGAATGTTAACGAAACCAAACAATTATATATTATGAATAAAATAAAACAAATGGAGGTTTATACTTGATAGAAGGTATATAAAGTTATTTACATATTTTATTATTTACAGATATATTCATTTTATTATTATTAATTATTAATTTAATTCCTGAAATTATAATATTAAATATAATTTTTTGAAATTAAATATGTAGAAGGCTAACAAAATATATCTGTTAATATTAAAATATTTAAATGAGTTTATCAGAATGTTCGAAGTCTCAACAAATCTTCTCTGAGGGTGCAAAAATTCTTAGAGAAACTAGAGATAATCGAAATAACTGACCATTGGCGAACAACTGATGAATTGCAATCGTTCCATTTCAGTGGATACAAACTTGCCTCAGCCTTCTGAAGAGGAGAAGGATCACATGGAGTCTCTGCTTTGTTCTGCAGGGAGATAAACCTAAGTGTTTGTGATGTTATTGGGTTCTCGGCTATACAAATATACCTGACTTCAATGAAGTATAGTGTAAGAGAAAAATAATGCACAACATTTTCTGCATATCATGCTTATCTATGGTATCCAAACTATTCAAGAACCAACAAGGATCATATCGAGTCCCTCATCATGCTTAGATGATATTCTCAGAAATGTAGATAAATCTGAATAATCATTTTTCGAAGCTCATCTGACGTTTCACAGAGAATGAAAACTTGCGATTATAGATGTCATGTCACGAAGACAATGGCCACTATCTCAAGGTAACGCAGATTAAAGATCGTTGATTGAAATCATTCAATGAATTACTAACCGTTCAAAACTGGTACTATGTGAGTGAAACGGAGAAAAATGTCATGAACACCTGGAATAAAAAAAATTCCCTGAAAAAATTTTGAAAGAATGTGTTTCGAAAAATTTTCTCACTCCCAATTCAGAAAGGAAAAATCTAAAAGAACAATTCGACATTCTATATGTTATTTCGAAAGTGAACTCTAAGGATAGCAATGAATATAATTATTTAGAGAAAAAGTATGAAGATGCAATTATTTACTCAAGAAAGACATTTTATAGCCATAAAAACGTTACAGCTGAAAACAAACCTGAGATGACATGGAATGGTGTACGTCGGTTGATAGGTAGAAACAAGAATAAAAATCTATATCCAACTTTCAGGAACTGGTAGAGAAATTTAATGAACACTTTACCAACATTGCACTCACATTGGTTCCTTATCAACCAAAACCTCCTAAAAAGCAACAACTGAGCTAAGTGGAATCATTTTTTATGTTTGAAGTACAAGAATCGGAAGTATAAATAAATAAGTTGTACTTATTTTGTATTTATTTAGTAGATTCAATGATAATTTATACTTCTTTGAAGTCTTTTATTCCCTTCGGTACTGTGTGATAAGTTTTAAATCTATATGTCTACTAAATTGAAACGGTGTGTTCTTAGACATTTATTTTATTTAATTCTGAAAGTTATTGAATGAACATTTCTCGAAATTAAAATTTTAGGAGGTTAACACAATAAATCTGTATTATATTCGAAATTTTCAAATAATCCTTCTATCATGTAAAAAACCTATTATTATTATTAAATTGTCGTTGTTTGATTGATATTTATTATTTGTAAAGTATTTGTCTATGTTAATAATGGTTCTGAAAGCTACTCTGTGTTTAAAATTTTTCTTGAAATAATTGGCAATGTCTTCAGATATTCTATTTATATATAAAAATTGTATGAATAGCTGTCATTCTCCTTTTAGTTCCATTTGCTGTAATACTTGTCAGTACATATATAATAATCTATGTAAGTTTTCGCACATTATCAGTTCAAACGTAGAACATGATTAAACAACAGTGTGGCGAAACAATTGCCGTCGAACAATAAAAAGTTTGTGGAAATTGAAATTTATTTATCACAAATTGAAAATGATTTTCTATCAAGTAAAGACCGAATCTGCCTCTCGTTGCAAAATACCTTGAAGAAAATCAGTATATTAAATTGTTTTGTTTCCATGGTTAATCTTATCAGAAATATTAGCACTTTGTTGTCCAGAATAATCGTTTATTTCATTATTCGAAAAGATAGGTGATTACGATTATGAATTTAGCGCTTGGTCATTTAATAGTAAATAATGATTGACTATAGGAATAATATATAATAGCATGTGAAAGTCTCTTGTAATACTTATAATGTTGGAAACGAATGATTTTGCATCGGAAACGAAGATAATTTATCAAGTTTTAGTTTATTATTTCCAGTTTGTGTTGCGCTGGAAATTGATTAAACAAAGTACAAATAAATTCCTTGCATTTATAGTATTTATATTCTATGCTAGGGAATTTCTTGGTTTTGAATTTGCTACTAGGTGGTGAACACTAGTACCTACCTTCGGCGTGTCATTTGTCAACATCATTTTACCTCGATTGTTCTAGGGAACAGCGTGCAAAGTTTGCCCAAATGTCTTTAATTTTCGAAGAAGACAAGTTTTGGAGTCATCGAGGTAAAAAGACATTCTCTTCGGATGGTCCATTCATATACACTCTAACTTTCGAACGGAATGAGACAGAGCTTAGATTTAGAGCCTAGATTTGCTTGAGTTCTTTAATTGGGAAAATTGTTCTCATGGTTACGCAGTTATTGACATTTCAAACATTTTCATATTTACGTCGATCTTTTGTGAGAATTTTATTATTAGAATATTGAGAAAAGATATATTTTGTGAACAGAGCAGCGTTAAGCGCTACCGGAACCATTGCAACAGTCCTACGATAGAGTTTAAACTTATCATTTCGATGTAAAATGACGACAATAATGCAAAAGTTCGTGAGTATCGTGGGTGATATACAAGCGCGTAAAAGTTCTCGACCTCACGTCAGTTTTCATACTATTCGATTGAGTACTAGCTTTCTTCAAAAATAAAGACAAATAAAACAAAGACCTGATCTCATCAAAATATTACAGGGCATATTCGACAGACTTGTTCAATATAATATATTCAGCGAAGTCAATTAAAAATTGCAAGGTGATGAGTTGATTTAATTGGAACAAAAACATCATAGTTACTGAAAGAATTGCTTGGTATGTAGGGATACCTTTATGAATTTTTCGTTATTGATTAACTTCAATCAATTAGTATGCAAATTCTAGGATAAGCTTCCTTCCAAATGGGGATTTAGATATGTATAATTGGATTTAATGCTTTATTTGCAGCCTACATATGTATATATATATATATATAAATATCACAATGTACAATTTTGAATTGTTTTACCCAAAAGTTGAGGGAATTGTTTTGCTGTAGAATTGAAATCTGAATGCGGTGAGAAAACTATATTACTCGTAGAGGATTATACCGATGAGCTTTTTCATAGTTGTTCACTTTCACTGTGTTAACTTTTTCTGGGTGCACTGTTGGATTCACTTTTCGATTCACTTTACACAATTACTATCTGACTACAAACAAATAATGTAGATAATACATTCACTTCCAGGCTTTTTAGTTCGTTATGGGATATAAAGAGAGAATGTCCCTTGGAAGGTTAAAGTGAATGCGTATATAAACTTATTCAAAATCAAAGAGAGAGAATTTGTGATTATAACTTGAGATTTGAGAAAGAGATAAATTGTGATTAGAACTTACTTCTAGAGAATGTGTGTGGGATCGGAACTTAATTGTTGGAAGAGTAGAGAATTTTGCTTGACCGTTAGTCCCGTAGATACTAGGTTCCTTTTTCGGAATTACCTACTACGTCTAATCTTGCTAATCTCTGAATTTGAGATTTCATAAAAATACATTCTTTTCAAAATATCATTAATACAATTATTAATAAATTATATCTGGGAAACACAGTTTATATTCAACATATGGGAAATTCAATTAATTCGTGGAACTTTCCGAACCAGAAAAAATCTGTAGTATATATAGTATACTGATATAAATATCAATCAGATATGTAATATTGAAATAAGGTTATTCTGATTTTCACAAATTTTTATTGTTATATTCACAACAATTGTTTCGCTATCACAGTAGCATCATCAGGCAAGATCATTTTGAATAACTAATCAGATATGTGTTGAACAAGTGTTTTAGATAATTCATGTTCTTCATTCATTTAATGGAATTATTACACTTCTGAATTTTTTTTGTGAAGTTTCTGCATCTCAGCTTTGGTACCAGTAGTTTGCGATTGTAATAGAATTTCATAATTTTCTAAGTTAGTCAACGTTCGTATACATGGAGTGAATTTAGTTCATTTTTAGAAACTGTTCATGTTGGTATTTTTTTTTAATTTTATGTATTTCATTTTGAGTGTCCTCAGGACACATATCTGAATAATATTTTGTCAATTTATACTATAGAGTTTTTTCTGGTTGGAAATGCTGTACAGTAGTTGAATTTTTCATATGTTTTTGAATAGAAGCATTTTTTCTAAAACATAATATTCAATTAACTAAAATTATCAGTATATACATTCTGTCAAGAAAGTACCGGGAATTATCGATTTTAAATCTGGCGGGGCAATGAGGCAGGTAAAAATTTTTTTTCCTAGGTTGGTACCACTGTCCTTAATTACTATACCAAGCTTGAGCGGGATCTGTCAACTAGTGTGTTTGCAACAACTGATTAAGTCAGTCGATGTCAGAGTGCATGCCGATTTTTACTATGGGTGATTACGTTGAGCAAAGAATTTGTTTAAAGTTTTGTGTTGCAAATGAATTTTCGTGTGCCGATGCATTGAAAATGTTGCAAAAGGCCTTTGGTGATAATGCTCTATCGAGAACTCGTGCATATCAGTGGTACAGAGCCTTCAAGGATGGTCGTGAAGTGGTCGCCCATCGACGGCTTCGATCGAAGATAACGTCGATAAAATTAAGGAAAGGGTGCTGGAAAACCGTCGTACCAGCTTGAGAGAGATAGCACATGATCTTAAGATATCCCACGAGTCCGCACGTACGATTTTGATTGATATTTTGGGCATGAGAAAGGTGGCCGCACGACTCGTACCGAAAGACCTGAATTTTCTTCAAAAACGTCATCGCGAACAGGTTGCTTCAGACATGCTGGATAGCTGTAATTCCGATTCTACATTCATGGAACGCATTATAACTGGTGATGAGACCTGGGTCTACGAGTACGATATGTAAACAAGCCAGCAATCATCGGAATGGGTGGCAAAAAATGAGCCGAAACCGAAAAAACCACGCCAAAGCCGCTCGAAAATGAAGGTGATGCTGATTGTTTTCTTCGATATCCGTGGCGTGGTGCACTACGAATTCCTTCCAGAGGGTCAGACGGTAAACAAGGAGTATTACCTAGGCGTTATGAAACGTTTGCGTGAGCGTATCCGTAAGAAGCGGCCAAATTTGTGGGCGAACAACTCATGGATTTTGCATGACGATAACGCGCCTTCTCACCGAGCTACGATTGTGACTGACTTTCTCGCCAAAAACTCAACAAACGTGCTTCAGCAACCACCGTATTCGCCGGATTTGGCTCCCTGCGACTTTTTTCTCTTCCCAAAACTAAACTTGCCCCTTCGTGGCACCCGTTTTGAGTCGATTGAAGCCATAAAACAAAATTCGGCGCGAGGTCTGAATTCCATCCCAGAAAGCGCCTATAAAAAATGTTTCGATAATTGGAAGTGCCGTTGGTATAGATATATTGGAGCAAATGGAGCCTATTTTGAAGGCGACCCAATAAATTTTGACGATTAAATGTAAAAATGTTGTTTTAATTGAAAATTCCCGGTACTTTCTTGACAGAGTAGTATATTATTCAAATAAATCGTAACATCTCATTCAGAAACAACTATGTTATCTTATCAGCACGAAAAAAAAAATCATAAAATCATTTCCTTTTCCAAGGAGGCGAAGTCTTCAAATCTCTTATTTAGATTGAGACCTTAAGAAATCTGTTTTATATTCCGAGTGAAACGGTTAGATAGATTGAAACGTTCTCGAAACTATTCAGTAGTATTGCATCCAAAAACTGGTTTAGGTATTTCATAAAGTTAACTTTATCCAAACACGTTCACATTTCCGTTTCACGTGAAATAATAGGTCAATTCGTTTTCGCTGGTGTTGCGTTTTTCTTCAAAGTACCTTCAAGCTTTGCTGGATAATTAATGAGACTTTGATCGAATCTCGGTCCCTTTTGACTCTCCAGAAATTTATTTTTCGTGAAATATATAATAAATTAACTCGAATTGACGGAACTCAAAATAATTTTGAAGGATAGTAATTATCATAAAATGTTCTCTTTCTATCGTTATCACGAAATAATAAAATATCCTTCTGAAGGTCGAAATCATTAACCACTGTCGAATTTACAAACAATAAACACAAAAAATTGAACAAGACAGTGTAATGAATGCGAAAAGTTCTTGATATATCCATTTAATTCCTGAATTTTATCATATACAGGTACATAAAAAAATTAAAAGGATACTGAATCAACTGGCGAATACAGGGTAATTACGCATGGTTTTTTCTTTCTATCTTAATAGACTTGCAACAACATTTTATAACCTAATAATAAAATTGCAATTTGATAAATAAATGGAAATTACCTGAAATATGCCTTATGCATTTCCAGTATTCAATATTTATAGTTCTACTTGTTTTTAAATTCGTCTATACAATAAACTGAGTGCCTGTGAATATCACAAAAGCAATTTAGAACCATGAACATATTACACTGAAGTTGTTATTCACAACTTCGGTAATAATTTGAGGTGCGTTCTATTTTCTATCGTTTTCTCTTTTCATTTTCAAATATCGGATCTTCTCAGATTCATATTGCATCCTCAAATAATATACTGTTCAGTGTGGTTCATAGTGCTCATACGCGAAAATAATTTCGCTTAATAAGTTTTTCCAAAAACAAAAGTATCGGGTGTTTTTTCTAGAGTGATAAAATTTTCAATAGGGATAACTGTGATTTGACAGTAGGTAGAACCAGGTTGTTTTGACATTTCTATTCAGTTAGCATTGACAAATTATCATGGAAAGACTCACGCCGCAACAACGTTTACAAATTGTTGAAATTTATTTTCAAAATCAGTGTTCTATTCGCCGAACTTATAGAGCACTTCGTGAAATTTATGGTTTACATAATCGTCCATCAGAGCAGTTTATTCGATAGATTTCGCACAACATTTTCTCTACTCGATGCAACAACAACAAGACAAAGAACTGTACACACAGAAGAAAATATCGTCGATGTTCACAAGTTGGACTCTGTTCATCCGCCACATGGAAAATTTTGCGTGAAGATCTTAGTCTACACACATAAAAGATCCAACTGACTCAAGAACTAAAGCCACTTGACCATAATAAGCATCGTTTGTTTGCTGATTGGGCCCTAGAACAGCTTGAAGTTGATCCACTTTTTTATCGTAAAATTGTCTAAATAATTTTATCATTTATTTATATTTCTTTTTATTTTTTATTAGTTAATTTCCACCACATGTGATGATAATATATATGTCTATAAAATGAAACAGTGTATTCAGGACATATTTTTTGAAATTTAATTCTAAATGTTTTCATGAGATTTATTTAGATTAAAATCTGTAGAGGTTCTGGTGAATTAATTCCAGCTATCATTCTGTAATTCTTTCCAAGGAAAATCAAAATTTTCAAAACAACTCAAAAGGTTCTGTCTGGCATTGTGCGATAAATTCATGGTTCCGTTAATAGTTTTGACAGATCAAATCAAACTCATGTGATTTTAATAGTCAAAGTCATTTCAAAAATTGTTACCAAGATATTTAATAATAATAATCTTAACATGGCTATTTTTACAAGTTTTTAAATGGTTCACCATAATTCATTTATGAGGGTCTTGCAAATGGAAAAATGCAAAAGAGGCTAAGCGTCTCTAGGTGGAACGCTATCCGAAAAGAGGAGTGCCCCATTATCAAGTATCCTATTATACTCACAGGCGTCTCTCAGAAACTGGACCTTTTTCGATCCAAAAAATTAATGTAGGTAAACCACGATTTATCAGAACACCATGAAAATAGGAGACTATACAAGAACAAGTTCAAAAAACCAAATGGTGTTAATTCAAATATCAGTCATCAAATTGTTTGGCCTGTCTGCAAGAAATATTGGAGTAGTCCGTTTCTTTGAGACAGTTAATTCCATTTAATAATGTCTGCATGATAGGTTGATCTATCCCTATTACATCTAGAGAGTGCAGGTATTCTTGGTGCGAGATTTCGATCTAAGGGTTCATTTTTGTCAGTGTTACCTGAATAGACTAGAATCTTCATACTTATACATGGTGGAGTTTCACCTCATCTTTTAGTTTTGGCTTGGGAATATTTGAACGAAAGCGACTACAACAGGTGTATCGGAAGCGAAAGACTTGAGTTGTGGTCAGCCCGATCCTATGATCTAAATAGTGTAAATTCCTCTTTATTTGAACCAGGGTTTTCACTATAATTTGGCCACTGCTTTAACTTTGTTACAATTGGAGATATAGAAAAAAATTATTCACAAAAGTTGAAAGAAATCAATTGAATTTTTTCAAAATGATTGTACAAAATGGAATATATATATATATATATGGTGAACAAGATGTTGAGTGCAACTTCATTATTTCAAATGGATCATCTTATATTTTCTTACTATTGGTTGACTTTTTCTCTCCTGATTACGAATATATATGCATATATTGCTGTATCACTCTTATTTTGAGAACTACAGAGTCTCAAATTCGAAGAATCACCTGGCAGGCTCATTAATCGGTTGTCAAGTGGTAGGCTCTGATAAATCAAAAAACGACATTGCTAATAAGATGATACACGTTGATATTCAATAAAATTATTTCTGGAACATACATTACACAGAAACGGAAAATTTTGAAATATTTTCACCTTATTTGAAGCACAATAAAAGCAAAATAGCTGCAAGGAGAGATTATATGGCATTACATCTAGGTGATCCAGTTCCAAATGAAAATACATTTCTTAATACTTACGGCCATGTAACAGATTCTAAAAGTTTTAAGAGAAAGAGACATAGCGTCTTACGCAATGAGAATCAAGAACTCGAATTATTGATTTATTTTGAAGGTAATGATACTATAAGTAATTGTCGATAAATGCTGAAACTTGAATATTATTGAATTTGAAATCATAAAAATTGTTTCAGAAAATACAGAAAATGGATTAAAGGAAGCATCACGTCAACTTGCAATAAGCTGTTCGAAGATTCATAGTGTTAAAAAAGAACAGTTAGGGGCCATATATCGGATGTTTTTTTTTAGAGTGATGGAACTTGGGATAACTGTGATTTGACAGAAGGTAGGAGCCATGTTGCTTTGACATTTCTGTTCAGTAAGCATTGACAAATTATCATGGAAAGACTCACGCCGCAACAACGTTTACCAATTATTTAATTTATTTTCAAAATCAGTATTCTATTCGCCAAACTTATAGAGCACTGCAGGAAACAACATTATCTCTACTTGATGCAACAACAACAAGAAAAAGAATTGTACGTACAGAAGGAAATATCGCTGCTGTAAGTCATAGTGTTCGTTGGACTCTGTGCATCAGCCACATGGAAAATTTTGCGTAAAGAGCTTAGTCTACACCCATACAAGATCCAACTGGTTCAAGAACTGAAGCCACTTGACCATAATAAGCGTCGTTTGTTTGCTGATTGGGCCCCAGAACATCTTGAAGTTGATCCACTTTTTTAATGTAAAATTGTGTTTAGTGACGAAGCTCATTTCTGGTTGAACGTCTATGTAAACAAGCAAAATTGCCATATATAGAGTGAAAACAATCCTTAAGAAGTTCTTCAGGTTCCATTGCATCCTGAAAAATGGACTGTATGGTGTGTTTTACACGCTGGAGGTATCATCGGTCCATATTTCTTTAAAAAAGAATGCTAGAGCTAATGTTACAGTGAATGGTGCTCGTTACAGATCGATGATCAATGATTATTTGTTCCAAAATTTGAATGGTATCGACCCAGAAGTGTTTTGGTTCCAACGAGATAGTGCTACACCTCATGCTGCTACCGTAACAATTGATTTACTGAAAGAAAGATTTGGCGATAACATTATTTAGAGAAATGTTCAAATTAATCGGCTTTCAAGATCGCGCGACATAACTCCACTGTATTATTTTCTTTGTCATTGGTTTGTGCTGATAAACCAGAAACAATAGACGCTTTGGTAGCCAACATAACTACTGGTATTGATGAAATGTGATAACATTATTTCGAGAAATGGCACAATTAATTGTCCTCTAAGATCATGCGACATAACTCCACTGGATTATTTTCTTTGGGGTTATGTCAAGTCATTGGTTTATGCTGATAAACCAGAAACAATAGACGCTTTGGAAGTCAACATAACTCGTGTTATTTAGGAAATAAGGCCTGAATTACTCGAAAAAGTGGTCCATAATTGGTCTGGTCGAATGCGGTTCCTCAGAGCTAGTCGTGGTGGACATATGCCGGAAATTATTTTTAAACATAAATGTCATGAAATTATATAAAATTTGTCACTATAAAAAAACACACCCGATATGTTGCAAAGATTGGAGGAAGATCCTAATTTATTAAATTTCATAATGTGAACGTATGAATCATCGTTTTTCACGGGAGGCGTGTTCAACAGAAAAAATAGACATTCTTGGAAAAACAAAAATTTAAGACAACGCAAGTATTTCAAATTAGACAATCTGGAAAGTCTGTTAACTTTTGGTGCCCAGATAGCGGGCTGTTCAAAATGAAAATGCTTTTTGGAAAACCCTTTATTTAGCCTCTTTGTTATGATATTTGTCGATTTTGTCTTATAGTAAGATAATATTTTCTGTGATTATTATTATAGGAAATTTTTGAATATTCATAAACCACTCCTACAGATTCAGCAAATAGCCAAATAAAATAATAATGGAACCACGAGTTTATCCAAATATGCCAGAACTTGGTATAGTAATGAAAAGTTACTTGGAGATAATTATTCAACATTTTTTCTCGAGAATGCTAGCACATATGAAAATATTGCATGGGTTTCAAATGAAATAAAGATTTTGGGGAAAAGAGGGGACATTGCTCCAGAAAAATATCACCCTGTAGGTTTACACAAGTAATTGATATGTTATCTGATGTAAACCTCAAAGTGTAATATGTTAAAAAAAAATTTTCTTCATTAACAACTACAAACGAAGCATTTTCTATTGAGCACATAGAGTGTATTAGAAAATTTAAAAATACCATATTTGGTAATCGAAAGACAAAATTTCAATTTTGTCTTGTCTTTTCTAGTCCTTAGAGCTCTAGAAGAGACTTAGACTGCAAATCAGTCTTCTCGTTTCTCAAACAATTCATTTAAATATGAGTCATAGTAACAAGGTTAAAAACACTGAAGTATCTTGACAGTAACCTTCAGTCATAATAATGACCAATATAAATTTTCATGAAACAAAGGCACCACCGTAATTCGGGTCGATTAATTGATCCTGATTACTTATTCAGAACTGTTAAGAAAAGCGCAAACAGATACTACAATAGCAAGCAGGTTCAATGATGGTCAAATTGGCAAATAACGTTACTCATATTGTTGAAAGACTTCATACTTGCTTCCTTGTTTCAGCATTTCTACGAGTGTTTTGAGGCTTTCTCAGAGAAATGCAAAAAAAAGACAATGCAGTTGGGGTTTTAAAGTAAATTTAAAATTTTTTTCGACGATAAATTTTAACATACCTACTATGAAATTTTCACAGTTTGTCTTGAAAAGAATAAAAATTTAAAAGAATCGGTTGTTACCAGGTGTAGAAGTATGAAACCTAAACTAACTAGATGATTGTTTCGCCATACCACGACTGCATGAGGTGAATATTAAAACTGAGGCGTACAATGCAAAAACAGGACCTTAAATATACAGCTCTGTTACAAAAATAGTGGGGTGACAAAAGGTGGTTTACAATCAACGAAAAATGGGGATCTGTTTAAATCTATTTGATCATCCAATAAAATTTGTCATTCATCATATCTATTGATCTCTACAGTTTCTAACAGATTTAGTTTATGACGATATGTAATATTTCACAGAAAGAAGTTTACAAGTTAACATGTAGTGGTTGCCCATGTGTATATGTGAGACAGACAGACAAACAAGGATACGAGAACATAAAAAACGTTACATTAATAAACTACATTCAACTTATACCAACTATGTGTTAGAGACAGGTCATAATTTTAATTCGAACTATGAAATATTACAAAATTTGAATATCCAAAACAGATTTCATCTTTTAGTCCCCTACAATTTTAATTTCAAGAAATTAAAAAAAATATATATATAAAATATCAAATAAATAACCCTACAAATATGAATTGTCAATTAAAATTATAATATAAATATTTGAAGGAGACAAAATTTTGTTTCTGATCTTATAATTATGAAAACTAATTCCTTTTAAAAATACATAACAAGGACTTCTCAGAAAATATACTTTATTTGAAATATTTAATATATTTAAATAAGTTAGATACTTCAGAAATCTCTCAAAAACCTGTATTATATCTTCAAAAAACAATTAGAATTCCGATAAGGTCTTCATCGGTCCAACTTCACATTTAAAAATTAAAATCAATTATCAACAAATACAACTTACCTACAGATTTCTTGTTATCCTCGTTTGAAAACTCACTTTAAAATCCAAGATATTCTATGTTCGTCACAAAAATCACAGAAAGCTGTAAGGTATTGTATGGTTTTCTTTAAACCACCTGATATCCCATAATGAGTTTTATTCAAACATAGTATAATTACATATAATATATATTATATATAAAATAAAATAATAAGAAGAGGTTTTTTACTTGATAGAAGGAATATTACATAATTTGAATATCCGTAACAGATTTAATCTGTTAGTGTCCTACAAATTTAATTTCGAAAAATTTTTAGAATTAAATTAATATCTTATAAGCACAGCTTCCGATGAAAACATTATAGGAATTCTAATTGTGTTTTGAAGATATAATACATGTATTTGAGAGATTTTTGAAGTAACTCATTTAAATGTTTGAATATATTAAATATTTAAAATAAATTATATTTTCTGAGAAATCCTCAAAATTATGTTTCGTATTTTACTTAACATTTTTCATTGATTGTAAACCACCTCTTCTCACCCCTCTATTTTTGTACCAGAGCTGTGTATTTAAAGTAATGTTTTGCATTGTATACCTCAGTTTTAATATTCACCTGATGTAGTCGTGGTACAACAACAATTGTGGTTAAAATCAATAAAATGGCGGAAGTAAATAATTGTTTTTCTTATATTGAAGATGAATTTCTGTCAAGTAAAGACCGAGACAATAAAAATTTAACTAGATGGTGCTAGTCATTAGATAAGGGACCGGAAGGTCGCTTCTGAATCACACTGTATATTCCAATTTATGTTTAAAAGGCGCACTAATGAATTTAAAAGTTGACGTGTGCCAGTGTTGTTAATAATTTCTAATATAAGGACACAAATAATTTTATTCGATAAGTGGTTTCTACACTGTATATAGAGAAAGTTTTTCAAATTTCTGATATTAATTTTTATTTCTAAATTGAAGTTTCCACCTAGTTAACACAGATTCATAATTGATATAATTATTTTCATTCATGTTTATAACAACTTGTTATTTGAATTATATTCGAAATAATATGATAGTCAGGACAAATACACAATAATATTTATGAGCTGTAACAATTAACATAACAATTTGAGTGAACCTTCAAATCTAACCTCGCCATCTTCAATAAAATGTCTGAAAGGATGGACTGAAGAATATATTGGATCCAATGTCAACACAGCAAACATTAAAAAGGAAAGGTCACTAAATACTAGATAACTTCCTCTTATCTTTGAAAGCCCAGCCATTTGGGAATAAAATAACTTTTATTTAATGGGTGACAACAGTGAACTTCTTGAGAATTATCATGCTAGCTGTATGATATTCTAGTTGAATTTAGAAACATATTTATGAATTTGGTTTATTCCTAAACGAAATTATTTTTGAGATAAAATTACTTGTTGAGTAAATTGTTTAAGTGATCAGTTTCAGTTTGTCGTTATACTGACTGATTACCGGGTAGGATAAATTGGTAGGTATAGGTAATTTAAAGTACTTCGTCATCAGTTTATAGCGCACGATAAAGAAAATATGTATATAATAGGTTTCCAGCAAAAGCAATTATGTACAACTTACAATAAAATTTTAACGCTAGTTTTATCCAAAGTAATTATTCCTACGCTTTACTTCAGTACCTAAAATTCAGATGTTCTGAATGGATGGAATTATTTGATGTAGGTTGGTAGCTGATTATTTCCATTATATTTATATTTCGAAAAACGAATCGGATGTCGCTTTACTGAACGGGATAGAGTGGAAACAAGGAAAACCAGAGTGCCCCTTTTTATAGTAATTCAGGAACAGCTTATTTCAGAATTTAGGATGAACTTTGCGGGGGTACCCGAAATATGTAATTTGGTCACAGGTTTTTAGTAAATCGAAACAGTTCATTTAGAAAACAGCAAAAATTTAAATTCATTCTACAGTAAAATCATTCCTTCGGCTACTAAAGATTGGGCCATCTAGAGTTTGCATTTGAAGTAGGTTATTTCGAGTCTGTCATTCCTGATTTGACAGAAAGTTAGTTTCATATTTAACATTAACGAAATGGGCCAATTTACGCTTGAACAAAACTGGAAAATATTAAAAATTCATTTCCATAGTGGTGAATCTTCTATCCAAACTGTTAGAAACTCACGTGGGAAATTTAATAGAAATGAAATACCCCCACGGCAGTTTGTGGATCAATTTGTGGAGCGAAATCATGAAACTGGATAGTTATTTCATAAAACAACCTGTTCACGTTCTCGTTCAGTTAGTCCACCTGAAAACATTCCTGTAGCCCAGAATGTGTCTGAACATTCATCCATATCAACTCCTCGTGCTCAAGAACTGATCATTTCTCGCACTTTTCTGAGGAGAATTTTGCATAAAAACTTCAGTATGAAGGCTTACAAGTTTCAACTAGTGCATCATCCGATGCGTTTCCACTTCGCTCAATGGGCTAATTTTCGCATGGCCGAAGATGATCATTTTAACAGAGAAATCATCTTTAGCGATGAAGCTCATTTTCATCTCGGAATAATATTTTTGTAGGGATCCGTTAAGGAAAAGTGTTACGCTAACCATCCAAAAACGATTGATGCCTTGAAATCGCCTCACATGACATTGCACCTTGACGGGCTGGGGGTGCTGGTCTTGACTAAGATCCTAATTTCATCCCAATGAAATGGAGGACTAAGTTTCGATGCCTTAACCAATGATGTCACTCGCGCCAGTCACTGGACCCGTGTGGTGGAAGTTCAACCCAATGCTCAGTGACAAGGGTGTCTGTCGCAGCACATAACTTCACCCTTAAAACTAACGTACTCTACCCAATTGCAGTAAATCTGAGGATTTTTCTGTCCAATGGCCGAGTGCGTTTTGTATTATACTGCGTTACCTCGGGAGGGTGGAGGCCTTCGGGAAGTATTCATACGATCTGGCCACTCAATTGATATTGGACACGAGGGGGCTGTGGTTGCAAGTCCGCATGCTGAACTAGAAGGGTATTCCATCTATCAACAGGATCAAATTCGACGATGCAAAAGAAGTCACAGTCATCAAACTTTTCTTCTAACAATTCAATAGCGGCGTTATCAAATTGAAAAATGATACCATTCATATAATTTTATTATGATAAATCTGTTGGCATTGTTAACCCACGAAGATGAACTTGAACATAAAATCTCGATGAGGGATATATATTGATTTTTATAAATTCAAATATAAAATCAAAAATATCTGTAATCTTCAGATATGTAATAAGAAAAAAATTTATTTATATTGTCTTAGAAAACTGAGTTTCTATTTTGATAGACGATAAAATTTTCAAAAAAATGCAGAAATTTCTAAGAAACGTGAAAGAAAATTATGAAATAAAAAGAAATGAAAATAAAGAAATTGTTAGAAAATTTAACTTACATTTCCCAACATTTTTGATATTGACAAACTCTTTCGCTCACATAAGACTTTTTGATTAATAAACGACGATCCGAAAAACACTTTGTCAGTCTTTCCTAATCTTGGGGAATGTTTTTTTCCATAGATTTCCTTCATGTTTCTTAGAATTTCATGATTGAATCAATTGGCAAAAAGTATTATATATCAGTTAATATTTTGTTCCTATAAAGCACGAATGCGCTAAATTTCCTGATGTCATATTTAGAAAAAAATTTTCAGGATATATCTTGTGACTCTTTAAAAAGTTTTTGCTTTGAATTCTTATGATTTTCGTTCGCATAAAAACGTAATTTTATTTCCAACTAATATATTTTCATTCAAAACTGAATACAACCAGACCTCCGTCTCCATGCCCTTGCATATCATGAAGGGGGATCAAACAAAAGGCCCCTTCGAGACCTTGAAGCTTTAGTGACATGAACCATTACTTTTGCGGCATAATTTCTGGACATTGAATAAATTTTATTTAACAACTATTTTGCACGCTCATTTGACACTAGGGATATTTTTGCAGGCAACTTTTTCGATATACACCATTAATGCTATTTTTTGTTAATTAGTCTCATACAGAGTGTTCAAAATCGAAGTTAAAAACGGAAATCGGTGATATTTATAGATGATATGAAGAATAAATAGTCTTAAAACATGAGTTGAAGTATGAATATTTTCTTCATAAAATATGCATTTCCCAAAATATTCAACTGAAATTTGGAAAATTAAGGTTTAAATAATATGACATGTCCATTGTCCTAAATCTATAGGGTGATATTTTTTTTTTGAGTAATGTACCATTCTTCCCTTCAGAACTTATTTGTGAATCGGCATTATTCGAAAAATATTAAATAAATCTTCGTTCCATTTTAAAACTTTTCGACTTCCTCAGATTTTTGTATCTGATTTGTTTTCGAGTAAAAGAATGCTGAACATTCTCTCCAAGTCGTCAGGAAAATCTAAATTTTCGAAAGAATTCAGTAGGCTTTCGTATATTTGGATGAATTCATGGTTCTGTTACTAGTTAATTTGGCTATTCTTTCGATTTGTGCCATTTTATAAAGATTCGAAAAATACATATAATAATTATCACAAAACATATTAGGAGTACAAATAAGTTTCCGCCGTTTTTTAACACAAATTAAATATTTATTATAGAAGAACGGTAATTTAAATTTATTTAAAATATTGCCCATCACTTGCAACCACTTTTTCCCATCTCTCAGGCAGCATTCGAATCCCACGTCTGAAGAACTCCTTGTCTTTTGAGGCTAGCCACGAATCAACCCAATTTTTGGTATCCTCATAAGATGTGAACCGCTGCGCCATCAGAGTATGTGCCATGGACCGGAACAGGTGATAATCGGACGGTGCAATGTTTGGTGAATACGGCGGGTGGGGTAACACTTCCCAATCAAGTGTTTCCAAGTACTTTTTCACGGGAGCCGCAACATGTGGACGAGCATTGTCATGCAGAAGAATAATTTTTTCGTGTCTAGAATAGTATTGAGGGCGTTTTTCCTTCAGTGCTCGGCTCAATCCCATCAATTGTGTTCGATAGAGGGCTCCAGTAATTGTTTCGCTCGGATTAAGCAACTTATAATACACTACACCTAGCTGATCCCACCAAATACACAGCATAAGTTTTTTTCTGTGAATATTCGGTTTTGCTGTAGATGTTGACGCGTGGCCAGGTAATCCCCATGATTTTCTTCTTTTTGGATTGTAATAATGTATCCACTTCTCATCACCAGTTACGATACGATGTAAAAAACCCTTTTTTTTATGTCTAGCTAGCAGCATTTCACTTAAGCATAATCGGCGTTCAATATCTCTCGGCTTTAATTCGTACGGAACCCAATTTCCTTGTTTATGAATCATTCCTAATGATTTTAAACGATGTGAGACTGCTTGCTGAGTGACTTCTAATGTTAGAGCAAATTCTTTTTGTGTTTGAGATGAATCTTCCTCCAATAATTCCTCCAATTCTGCATCCTCGTAAATTTTTGGCCTTCCACTGCGCTCTTTGTCTACGTCTACGTCGAAATCACCGTTTTTAAACTTTTGAAACCACTCTCGGCACGTTCTCTCACTCAAAGCACCCTCACCATATGCTTCTACGAGCAATTGATGCGCATCAGCAGCAGATTTCTTTAAATTAAAGAAGTAAACTAATATTTCCCGCAAATGACGCTTACTTGGCTCAAATTTTGACATTTTCAACTTATAAAAATTATATTTTACCAATATAAAATCAATGATATTAATAGGTTATGTTGTTCTTGAATGTCCGAACTATTTTTTAAGCCGGTTATCAACTGCAAAAGCTAACCGAAACTCCGTGCCGCGACATCTACAATTAAACGACGGAAACTTATTTGTACTCCTAATATTATATTTAATACAAGTGAATCTCGAAAAACAATCATAAAAGATTTAATTGAATAGAAAAGAATATTTCCACTATTCATTTAATGACAATGGTTTCGCAAATACTGTGGCTTCGTCAAGTTTATATTTTGAACTAACTCTTCAAATTTCACTTATTGCTTATATAGCTAAAAACTTGCAGAAAGAGGCGGTACACCTAACTAACAATTTTCGGAAATAAAGATAACAAAAATATATGCAAACAGGAATACAGATAACCATCAATTTACAGAAATACCGAAAAGGAAAAATAAGCGAAGAGTTGTTGTTGCGAAGAAATAACCATAAATATATTGGGGCCAATTATCGAAAATACCTCACGAAGTAAAGTTCTTATACCTACTAATTTCTACTACTTCCAAAAGTGCGAATATGATACCTTTAATTTAATTATAGTTAATTTCATAGTTATTCTTTTATTATGTCCAAACTCTTTCAAATTACTTGCATATGTTGAGTGAGAGATGTATGACATTAAACTCCTCTGTTGTTCATGAATTCTTTTCTTAAAGAATCTAAATCTAAAGCCAATCATTGCAAGTCAACATATGAATTCCCGATTTATTGTCTTTATTTGTTTTATCTTTCTTATATATATTTTTTTATCTCATGTTATCTATATGTTTTCTGAATACTAAAGTCATGCAAATCATCTTTTCTCAAAATTTTCTCCATTTCAAAATTTTGAGGAGAAAAGCTTTGAAAAAATTTAACTTTCAAACATTGTATCCCGAAAACGAAGTGTTTGCGGAACTATACTTTTGAGACTTTTATTCTTAATATGATCCAAGTAATCACTCCTCTTTGTTTATACCTCCATTTTTGGGAACACCTTGGTGGAATCAGTGAAAGAGAAAATATCTCTCCTGCATTTCCGTCACACAAAGAAATTTTATTCTTCATCCTATATAAAATTTTTCGTCTGAATAACTTTTTTCAGCAAAGGATATGCTATAAAGATAATAAGGAGAAAAATGCAGAAAATACGGCACAAAGATTTATTACTTCTCATAAAAATGTAACAAGTCCCTGAATTGTTTCGCTACATCAATAATTTAATTCGTTTTTGCAGCAAGGTTGGCGAACTATTGAACGTTACTATAAATAAAACAAAGCCGTACCAGCTTTCAAGACGGCAATGAAAATGTTCGCATAGCAAGATGACGACGAGGGCAGTCGTTAAATTTTTCGATAGAAAATATTATGTTTCTAGAGAAAAAATTATACTATCTTCGTTAACATGATCCGTTTTTAGCCCCATTCAGCGTTTTTTCAAATATGTTATCTCAAAGCCTTCAGAACAGTGATTTATTCCAACGATTTCTTCAGTTTTGAAATCAGTCAATAGTTTCAGAGAGCTAAATTGGAATAATATGCTGGATAGGGTAGTAATTCATAGACCAACTTACAGGTTTTTTGCCTAGTGGCAGAGCAATTTTTTTAATTCTCAAATGCGGTCCTAATGCTTCAGATCCATTTCGAATCGGTCCAACAACTATCAATTCTATTAATGTTACCTGTTTCAAAGTATGATCAATATAAATCCAGCCTGTGATTCCCAAGAAACTACTGCTATGACCTTGATGGCCCACAGACCCATCTTGGTCTTCTTTGGTGGTGGTTTTTCAGATAATTCCATTGCACTGATTGTTCCTTACTTCTCCGGTGTATTGCACTGGGTTCATATTTACTCCACGGGTGAAGAATGTTGCAAAAACTTCTGTAGATTGCGGTTAAACATATCTAAACACTCCTGTGAGTCGCAGGGTTGGTTGCCCTTATGGTCAACCACCGCGCGAATAGCTTTTTCATACCCTAATATTCATGCAAAATGTGTGTTATCTTCTTAGTTTCTATGCCTATAGCCTCAGCCTGAGACGTAATTGCATTTTCCAAATGTTCAATATCATTTCATGGATTTTATTAACGATTTCTGATATAACGGTCTCACATGATCCACCTGAATGTTTGGTTGTGCTGATTCGACCACATTAGAATTCCGACAACAATTCCTTGACCATTGAAATTGGTGGTGTAGAGTGTTCATAGTAGGAATCAAACCTTTTCTTGGTTTTAGTAATGATTAATAAGTAGTAATAGAAAGTACTAGAAATCGAGATAGTGTAACATAAATCTGTACAATATTTCTATACCCAAACAAACTCGACAAGGATTTAATAAAATAGAAAAAGGCTTTTTACTTGATAGAAGAAATATAACAAAATTTGAATATCAAAACAGATTTAATCTGTTAGTCTTTTACAATTTCAATTTCAAAAAAAATTTTATTCAAAAAACTTTTAGAATTAAATTAATGTCTACAATAAGCAGCGCTTATATTTAATAGACGTTTATAATGAAAAGTCAATATACAATGTCAAATGGAATAAATAAACCAACAAATATAAAAAAATCATTTAAAATTAATAAATAAATATTTGAAGGAGACAAAATTTTGTTTCTGATCTTACCATAATGAAACAAATTCCTTTTCAAAAACAAAACACAACTTGAGGATTTCTCAAAAAATATAATTTATTTGAAATATTTGATATATTTAAATATTCAAATAAGTTAATTCAAAAATCTCTCAAATCATGCACTATATCTTCAAAAAACAATTAGAATTCGGATAATCTCTTCATCGGCCCTAGATAATATTCAAAATATCAAAATCAACTAACAATCCAGTATATCTTACCTTAGCGTGTAACCGGAACTTGTTTTAAACAGACTAACTTTAAAAATCCAGATAGTCTATGTTCGTCACAAAATCACAGAAAACTGTAAGGTATTATAAGGTTTTCTTTAAACAATTGACCTTCCATTCAATTCAAGCCTAAATATAATTATATATTATGTATAAAATAAAATAGAAAAAGGCTTTTTACTTGATAGAAGAAATATAACAAAATTTGAATATTAAAACAGATTTAATCTGTTAGTCTTCTACAATTTTAATTCCAAAAAAATTTTTATTCAAACTTTTTTTTTAAGTTAGTCTGTTTAAATAAGTTCCGGTTACACTCTAAGGTAAGATATACTGATTGTTAGTTGATTTTGATATTTTAAATATTATCTAGGGCCGATGAAGAGATTATCCGAATTCTAATTGTTTTTTGGAGATATAGTGCATGTTTTGAGAGATTTTTGAATGAACTTATTTGAATATATTAAATATTTCAAATAAATTACATTTTTTGAGAAATCCTTAAGTTGTGTTTTATGTTTTTGAAAAGGAATTGGTTTCATTATGGTAAGATCAGAAACAAAACTTTGTCTCCTTCAAATACTTATTTATTAATTTCAAATGACTTCTTTATATTTGTTGGTTTATTTATTCCATTTGACATTGTTTATTGGGTTTTCATTATATAAGTCTATTATATTTAATAGAACCGCTTATATTTAAGCGGTTCTTATTGGAGACATTAATTTAATTCTAAAAGTTTCTTGAATAAAATTTGTTTTGAAATTATAATAAAATTGTAGAAGACTAACAGATTAAATCTGTTTTGATATTCAAATTTCGACAAGGTTTTGTTGATCACAGAGGTAAATTGCAAACATGCGCACGTTTAAAACTGATTGGTTTTCGTCAGTGTAGCTAGTGACTCCAAATCTGTCAAGTATCTAAATTCGCTATACACAGGAACACTAAGATATTAATAATACACGAACGCCTTCTAGAGTATGCAAAATACATACAAGACATACCTTTGCGAGTTAATTGTTTGAGTATAGAATTGTTAAACAGATGCATTTTATACAGTCTCGATTTCTGAACTTTCTACTAGCATAGCTCATACTCCTTATTAATGATTTTTGGTACAGTTCAGTCGAATTAATTTATTTGAATATGAATTTGCTAATAATGAGCATTACGGCAAATTATGGTCTGATTTGAGCACGAGGAAACTTTTTTCCGCATTAGTAACGTGAAAATATCGAGAATACATTTCTTTATTTGAATTAACTCCCAAAAGTATGTCTTGTATGTATTTTGTATACTCTAGATGGCGCTAGTGTATTATTAATACCTCAGTGTCTCTGTGTATAGCGAAAATAGATACTTGACAGATTTGGAGTCACTAGCATACATTATTTGAATATTAAAACATATTGAAATATGTTTATCTTCTACGATTTTAATTTCAAAAAATTTTTATTCAAAAAACTTTTAGAATTAAATTTATGTCTACAACAAGCACTGCTTACATTTAATAGACGTATATAATCAAAACTCAACATAAAATGTCAAATGGAATAAATAACCCAACAGATATACGAAAGTAATTAAAATTAATAAATAAATATTTAAAGGAGACAAAATTTTGTTTCTGGTCTTACCTTTAAGAACACCAATTGCCTTTTAACAACATGAACACGCTTAAAGGACTTCTCAAAGAATATAATTTATTTGAAATATTTAATATATTTAAATATTCGAATAAGTTATTTCAAAAATCTCTAAAAAAATATGCACCATATCCTCAAAAACAAATGTAAAAAAAATGTAAAATAAAATAGAATAGAAAGGCCTTTTACTTGGTAGAAGGAATATAACAAAATCTTCTACAATTTTAATTTCAAAAAATGTTTATTCAAAAAACTTTTAGAATTAAATTTATGTCTACAACAAGCACTGCTTACATTTAATAGACGTATATAATCAATCAATATCAATATATATCAATATAATCAATGGCTTGTTGTAGACATAAATTTAATTCTAAAAGTTTTTTGAATAAAAATTTTTTGAAATTAAAATTTGAAAGAGATAAACATATTTCAATATGTTTTAATATTCAAATTTTGTTATATTCCTTCTACCAAGTAAAAGGCCTTTCTATTATATTTTATTTTACATGTAATATATAATTATATTTTGACTTCAATAAATCTCATTATGGAATGTCAATGAATTTAAATAAACCTTAAAATAACTCACACTGTTCTTTGATTTTGTTAGAACAGATCAATTTTGAATTATATAGTTGATCTGTGTTTCGAAGCTTTAGTCTTTTAACACGTTGAGAGATATAGGTTAGTTTTTTGATTTTGATATTTGGAATATTAAATGAGGGCTGAAGACGGGATTGCTTAGAATTATATCTGTTTTTTGAAGATATAGTGCACATCTTTTTAGAAATTTTTGAAATAACTTATTCGAATATTTAAATATATTAAATATTTCAAATAAATTATATTCTTTGAGATGTCCTTTAAGTGTGTTCATGTTGTTAAAAGGCAATTGGTGTTCTTAAAGGTAAGACCATAAACAAAATTTTGTCTCCTTTGAATATTTTTTTATTAATTTTAATTACTTTCGTATATCTGTTGGGTTATTTATTCCATTTGACATTATATATTGAGTTTTGATTATATTCCTCTATTAAATGTAAGCAGTGCTTGTTGTAGACATAAATTTAATTCTAAAAGTTTTTTGAATAAAAATTTTTTGAAATTAAAATTGTAGAAGATAATCATATTTCAATATGTTTTAATATTCAAATTTTGTTATATTCCTTCTACCAAGTAAAAGGCCTTTCTATTCTATTTTACTAGCATACATTGATTGCATTAACGAAAACCAATCAGCTTGAAATGTAGGCACGTTTGCAATTTGTCTCTGTGATCAACAGAACCTTGTCGAGTTTGTTTGAGTATAGAATTGTTACATAAATTTATATTAAACTGTCTCAATTTTCAGAACTTTCTATTAACTTATACTCCTTATTAAGGATTTGTGGTACAGATCAGCCCAATCAATTTAGTTAAATTTAGTAATGATTATTTTACATATGAAAATGCTTGACGAGCACACGAAATTCGATTTTGTCATCAAAAACTCACTAAGTAATATGCTTTCAGTGGCTGTTAAGCGCAAACTGAATGATGTTTCTTGCTCAAAATTCGACAGAAATCTGTTGACAGATGAAAATTGACAGAACAGTATTGCATTTCAACAGACAGAGCGAGAAATTCAAAAACTCACTCACTGATTCATCAAACGGGCTTTGTACTCTAGGTAGTGAAACAATTGTAATATTTATTCGAATTCATACCGAAATTTTGGACATGAATCAACTATAAGATATTTGACAAATTTTCGCATAAATAAGCAGCAATTCAAAACAGTTAAGGACACATAATTTCAGTATAGAAAAATTTCAGGCATTTTCTCTGGGAAATAATGAACTTAGGAGCGTATTCTGCGGTGTTTCATCTTTTGTTCCTAATTATTTTAGTGTTTCATATATACTACCCAACCTTTCATCTAAAAATATTCTTGAAACATGCAAGTACTCATTGTATATTTTCATGAAAACTAATTCATAACAAAGAGTTTTAAATGTTTATTTTACTATGTTGAATAAAATAAGAAGGAACGGTTTTTTACTTGATAGAAGGATTATTACAAAATTTGAATATCAAAACAGATTTAATCTGTTGTCTTCAACAATTTTAATTTCAAAATTTTTTTTGAAGAAACTTTAAGAATTAAATTAAATTTTTTTAAATTAAAATTGTAGAAGACAACAGATTAAATCTGTTTTGATATTCAAATTTTTTTACTATGTTGAGTTATCTGTTTCGTTAATAGGTGAAAAATATTGTTTAAAAATCATAACTCATAATTCCCATATTTTTTCAAGTATGTATGCTTACCTCTCTTCCGATTATTCAAGATTTAATTTGTATAAATATTATATTCGAATATTAATAACGGGAGAAAAATTATAATATTTTAATGGAAATTCAATAGCCTCATTAAATCTTAAGGCGGTTATATTTGCGTTTTGAGCTGCAAATATCATAATGGCCAGCCATACAGACTTGGTAGTTTATTTAATGAAAGAACGAATACTGTGAAATATCGCGATAAGATTTTATAAACCAATAATTTCATCTTAAATGAACTAGATATTTGTTGTTTGATGATGAGGCCTATCCGCACCGTGCATTAATTGTAAACGATTGGATAAAATAAGGTATTATAAGAATGAAATGTCCATCGGGTTCACTGGATTAAATTATATTAAACACGTCTGGACCAAAACGGCAGTCAATTAAAAAAACTCCTACAGAGTCCATAGTCTTTCGAACAATAAAATTGGTAAATGAGTCAAAAGCAATTTGGAAAGTTAATTCTTACGAGATTACCAATAGTTAACAACAGAAAGGCCAACAGCGTAATGATAAGCCAGTACTGGTTTTACAGGCTATTTATTGAATTGCATATTATGTAGAATAATGAAAAGTTGGGTTTTTTACCCGATAGAAGTTGAAATATCAAACAGGGTAATTCTGTTTTACTTCGCTACTGATTTTAATTTGATGAAATTTCTTTAAAACTCCCAAAAATTATAAAATAATAAAAAGAGATTTTTGCTTGATAGAAGGATTATTACAAAATTTTAAATATGTTAATCTGTTAACCTCCTACAAAGTTTAATTTCAAAAA
This sequence comes from Megalocaria dilatata, assembly GCA_034642435.1. Classification (NCBI taxonomy): domain Eukaryota; kingdom Metazoa; phylum Arthropoda; class Insecta; order Coleoptera; family Coccinellidae; genus Megalocaria; species Megalocaria dilatata. The sequence continues at coordinate 30,017,802 of CM067858.1, forward strand.
AATTTTTATTCAAAAACTTTCAGAATTAAATAAAATAAATGTCTTAGAAAAAAACTGTTTCAATTTATTACACATATAAAATTAACATTCAATACACAGTACCAAAAGGGAATAAAAGAATTCAAAGAAATATAAATGATTAATTAAAATGACTAAATAAATACTTGAAGGGTACAAATTTTGTTTCGTACCTTCAAAAATTCAAAAAAATTCCTTAAACACGCAGAACATCTTCAAAAAGCAATTTAGAATTTTCTACAACGAAAAACTTTTATTTAAAAAATAAAAATAAGTGAACTTATAAAAGTTCACCTCATTCTAGTGTATTTTGCATGTTTTAGGAATTTTTTTGAAGGAACTTATTTTGAGCAAGTTGTTTCTGAAGAAGTTCTTGAGGTTATGTTTTGCATTTTTGGAAAGGAATTTGGTATTCATAAAACAAGGTACGAAACAAAATTTTGTACCTTTCAGGTATTTATTTAGTAATTTTAATAAATAATTTATATTTCTTTAAATTCTTTTATTTCCTTTTGGTACTGTTTATTGAGTGTTACTTATATATGTCTACTAAATTGAAACAGTGTTTTTCTAAGACATTTATTTTATTCAATTCTGAAAGCTTTTGATTAAAAATTTTTTGAATTAAAAATTTGTAGGCGGTTAACAGAATATTGCTGTTAGATATCTAAAATTTCACAAATTAAATTAAATGAATGCCTTAGAAAACACTGTTTCAATTTTAGTGGACATATAGAAATAACACTCTTTACACAGTATCAAAAGGGGATGAAAAAATCCCAAGGAAATATAGAATATTATTACTCAAAAAACATTTAGTGGGAACAGCACTGTTTCATAACGGTATTATGGAAACTAAATTCCAATCTGAAAATACTCAACATAAGTTCAAGAAATTCTTCGAAACAACTCTTTAAAAAGCTCCTTCAAAAAACTCTTAACAAATATGTAGCCCATCTTCAACAATGCGATTTGAAATTTTTACCGATAATCTTCAGTTCACATAAGTTTCCCTTTCAAACTAACTCTAGCTACAGTTTCTATTAATCTTTCGCTATGTACTATCACCATGAAACAAAAATAATTAATCTTATTCTTCGTCCTAATTGACGATGAGCAAAACCAATTTCTTAACTTTCTTTCAATTTGTAAGAAATTTTTTTCTAAACAATTCTGGAATACTCAATTTGAGGTCAAATGAGCTGGAATTTTACGATATAACGAGCAGATTACAATGAGCGAGTTATCCAATGGATGTTGATCAAATGCGAGGCATTCTTTTTAATTGGATTTTAATGTTAAATGCGTGTTTATACACGCAATCTGCAATTCTTTAATTACCATGAGGTTCAACTTACTATTTCATTTGTTCCATATTCATCTATAGTCACGAATAGTTTTGAGCATTTCACTGTTCATATTTTTCATTGATTGATCAAAAAAGTCTCTTTTAAGAGAGATATAATCATTCTAGCGCTTCTCTAACCTTTCGATATCTTTTGGAAAGAATGATTTGCCTTTAGCCTCAAAATAGGCGTTTGTTTCGGCGATCATCTCCTCATTCCCAAATTTTTTCCGGTGAGAATCTTTTTATGTCTGCCAATAGGTAAAGTCACTGGGAGTCTAATACGGAGAATGAAGTGGATGCGGAAGCAATTAGAAGTATTTCGTGTAATTTTGCCGTTTCAGCCAAAGGACTCATGACACGGTGCATTGTTTTGTGGAAAAGTCACTTTTTTCTACGCATATATTTCAAACTTTTCATCATGATTTCCTCGTTCAGTCTATCCAGTTCGACCATATAGCAATCGCTATTGACTGTCTTGCCCTTTTCGTGGTAGTCAGTAAACAAGATACTATAATACGATCCCTAAATACAGACGCAGTGACCTTGTTAACAGTGTGTTGCGCATTTGGGTGCTTTAGGCGAAGTTCACCGGCTTCTGTCCTTCAGCTCATGATCTTTTTAATTCGAAAGCTTAGTAATGGATCTATGCTTCATCCAATATCGGATATCGACGCAGAACGCCCCTCATTTGTTTCTGTACCTTGGTGGTGGGGGTGCTTGACTAAGTCTTTATGCCTAAAGCAGAGACTTTCGCACCGTCTTCATCTGATTGGGGCCCTAGTTTCACCGCAAAGGTGAAATAGAGGGCTGAGTTGCGTGGTCCAACACAGTGACAAGGGATCTGTTGCAGCACAGAGCTTACACCCTTAAAACTAGTGTTTCTCTACCCTATTGCAGTAAATCTACGGATTTATCTGTCCAATGGCCGAGTGCGTTATATATATAGTGCGTTACCTCGGGAGGGTGGATCGGCCATCGGGAAGTATTCGTACGACCTGGCCACTGAATTTGGCATTGAACTCGAAGGGGCAGTGGTTGAAAGGCTGTATGTTACACTAGGAGATAATCCATCCACCTGGTCTCAGGATTTCATGATTCAGGATTTCTCGAGAAGTGCTTCAGGGTTTAGCGGGACTTGACGGTTCGACCGGCCTTGTCCTGAACCAGGATCATTTGCGAGATGTTTCCGATGTTTGTGGATCTCGACGATACGGCTTAGAGCATTGGTGCTTCAAGCCAGGATCACTTGAAAGACTTCACAAGCGTCTTGATGTACGGGCCGGATTGACGGTGCTCGTACCAGGATCAATTGAAGCATAGATTTTTGGGATTTTCCTGTTTCTTGAGTCTACGTTCTGGTGGGTGGAAATAAAAAGCCCCTTCGGCGTGTGAGTTGCGTTCCAAACAACTCGGGTACTGATACTGCAGAGCCAGTAGCGGTTGGATAGTGCTCCCCTGCTACCAGTCACGATGTGAATTTTCGGATTGAAGCTGTAACTGGAAGCGGGGTGGGTTCAACTCTTCGGAGTGGTTCTTGCTTTGCGCGATGATAGGGTGTATCCTTAACTCGCAACTTGCTTTTGGGTTCATTGTGGAGACTGCTGTAAGAGCCACTCTCATATGCCAGTTACATAACCCGGTAGAATTTATGATATCGACGCAGAAGTCCCTTTTATTTCCCCAAACAGCTCCAAACAGGGGGCAGTATCATTGACTAGCTTTTGTTGGTCCACTGTCAGCAAACCTCCTTTTTCATAAAAAAAAAATGTTCAGGCAAAATAAAGCTTACACGTTCGTTTGATAACATCTGAGTCAGCTATCTCTCGAATTTTCAATTTACAGTTGCAAAACGCTGCTGTGGACATTTTTAATATTTTAATGTTTTCCGGTGTAACACCTCATTTGGAGGACCAAAACGTGGCAATTATCAGGTTCAAATTCAACCAATAAGGGTCGATTTTTCCGAAGTAGAACGTCAAGTTACTTTTAAAACCAAGCTTCCACTTCAACTGCGTTTTTTACCATCAAACAGCGATATTTCATCAACGCACTACTTTTTTCCCATTGTTTTGAAAGTCACAAAAATCGTTTCACTAAAACCACTGTAACTTTTGAAAGAAACATCAGATAGTTTGGATATTTTTACAGCTATGTGTTGAAGTTTGTTCTTTCCAACAAAACTATTAATTGTGTAGTTTGGGCTCCACTACATGTGTCAGATTGAAAAGTCATAAGCCGAGGTAATGAAGTGGTATGGAATAATTCGTAAAACAGAGAAATTTTAGCTTTTTATAACATTTTCAGTGGTTCTACACAAAAACTTTTATTTGCAATGCAAAATTCAAGACAAATTGTTCGATATTTTCATTTACTGTAAAATCGAAAAACACACTTGAGACTATAAAACAAACTCTGTGAGAGAAGGCATAGAAAATAGTTCTGCTTTCTTAACGATAAAAATAATTTCAACAATCAATCCCGTACTGTTTTGAAAAATATATAGACTATATGGAACACCAGGCTTTCTTCAAACTTTGGAAATTTGAAAGAATTCATTATGATTACTTCTCGAAAACTGATATTTATGCCTCGTTGTGCATGATCTATTTTTCTATCGAATTAATCTCCGATCATTCATTGAGTGAAAAATATAAAATAAAATATGAAAAATTGTCTAACCAAGGGTCTAATATGTAAAAACATCTCCGAAGAGATGAAAATTTTTATGTAACTATCTTGTGGCTTATTTGAGCATAATATAAGGAGTTGAATATAATAATGAGCTCATAATCCATGTTTGAATATGTAAATTGATGTTGTGAACGACTTCAATTATGACTCCGTAAGAAATCTTGTTTAGCTCTGGATGTACTGTACCCTTTATTTACTCAGACACTGGACCACTATATCCGCGTTGACTGAACTGATCAACTGTTATATGCTCATTAATCGTACTTACATCACTCGAGATAAATATAGGGCGAATTTTAACAAATTAATTTCTATAGGGGTGCATAGGATCAAGAAAATTGAAGAGATTGTTAAAATTATCCTTTTGCTGGATTGGAATAACTGTCCTCTATACTCACGTGGGATTTGAGCGCCCCCTATCATTTAGTTTGCTTACAATGCTTTATTGTTTCAATTCATCTCGAGGGCGATGTTTAAATGGATAAAAAAATCGAACAAATGATGTTTTGTTATAAGTTTTGTACTTCAAATGGAATTCCGTGTGCAGAAGAACTGAAAATATTACATAGGGCTTGGGGTGAATCGCAAACTCATCCAAAACATATGGGTAAAAGCGGTACAGCGCACTCGTAAGCATTCGAGATGTGGTGGTAGATTTGTCTCATCTGGCCGGTTATCAACGTCTTCAACTGAACTTAAAATCGCTAAACTAAAAGAAATGGTGACAGAAAATCGTCGTGTAAGCCTGAGAAAAACATCCGCCGAAATTTATGTGCCTAAAGATTCATTTTGTGTTTCATTGGCCGATTCCTGGTATTTTTTGACACAAATTCGATCCGCACTGCCAATTCGTTTTTAAAATTTACACTATTCTCCAATTTCACTATTGCAAGTTTTCTTACACGTGTCTTGTATTTTAATTGATTGTAATTCAGGAATTATGGTTACTTCATTTGAATAAAGGATGACTCAAGTCAGGTGTAACGGATGTTTATATACCAATCGATATATGAACTGCTCGTCAAAAGTTAAGGATATTGAATCAAGTGGTGTTTTCTCTTCAGAAAAGCCCATTTTTTTGTATATTTATGTAAATTGTTTCAAGTTATGGTAATATGATTTGAAAGAAATGATGTAATCACAATAATAAAAATATATTGAAAAAGGATAAAATTTTATGAAAACTGAAATCGAGAAAATTTCATAAATTCATACTTACATTCTGTCAAGAAAGTACCGGGAATTATCGATTTAAATCTGGCGGGGCAATGAGGCAGGTAAAAAAATTTTTTCCTAGTTTGGTACCACTGTCCTTAATTACTATGCCAAGCTTGAGCGGGATCTGTCTACTAGTGTGTTGCAGCAGCTGATTAAGTCAGTCGATGTCAGAGTGCGTGCCGACTTTTACTATGGGTGATTACGTTGAGCAAAGAATTTGTTCAAAGTTTTGTGTTGCAAATGAATTTTCGTGTGCCGATGCATTGAAAATGTTGCAAAAGGCCTTTGATGATAATGCTCTATCGAAAACTCGTGCATATCAGTGGTACAGAGCCTTCAAGGACGGTCGTGAAGTGGTCGCCCATCGACGGCTTCGATCGAAGATAACGTCGATAAAATTAAGGAAAGGGTGCTGGAAAACCGTCGTACCAGCTTGAGAGAGATAGCACATGATCTTAAGATATCCCATGAGTCCGCACGTACGATTTTGATTGATATTTTGGGCATGAGAAAGGTGGCCGCACGACTGGTACCGAAAGACCTGAATTTTCTTCAAAAACGTCATCGCGAACAGGTTGCTTCAGACATGCTGGATCGCTGTAATTCCGATTCTACATTCATGGAACGCATTATAACTGGTGATGAGACCTGGGTCTACAAGTACGATATGCAAACAAGCCAGCAATCATTGGAATGGGTGGCAAAAAATGAGCCGAAACCGAAAAAACCACGCCAAAGCCGCTCGAAAATGAAGGTGATGCTCATTGTTTTCTTCGATATCCGTGGCGTGGTGCACTACGAATTCGTTCCAGAGGGTCAGACGGTAAACAAGGAGTATTACCTAGGCGTTATGAAACGTTTGCGTGAGCGTATCCGTAAGAAGCGGCCAAATTTGTGGGCGAACAACTCATGGATTTTGCATGACGATAACGCGCCTTCTCACCCAGCTACGATTGTGACTGACTTTCTCGCCAAAAACTCAACAAACGTGCTTCAGCAACCACCGTATTCGCCGGATTTGGCTCCCTGCGACTTTTTCCTCTTCCCAAAACTAAAATTGCCCCTTCGTGGCACCCGTTTTGAGTCGATTGAAGCCATAAAACAAAATTCGGCGCGAGAGCTAAAGTCCATCCCGGAAAGCGCCTATAAAAAATGTTTCGATAATTGGAAGTGCCGTTGGCATAGATGTATTGGAGCAAATGGAGCCTATTTTGAAGGCGACCCAATAAATTTTGACGATTAAATGTAAAAATGTTGTTTTAATTGAAAATTCCCGGTAACTTTCTTGACAGAGTAGTACATTTGATTACGAATGAATTTTATTGGCTTAAGTTTTACAAAAACCATTTTAAATTATGATTACAGTTTATGTTTCGATGAATCTAGAAGAAAAGTTTTGAAGTGGATATAGAATTAGTCAATGGGTTTATTTAAGAATCAATTTTTTTAATTTCGGAATCCCTTCTTCCATTTTTATGAAGTTACAAGTGACAAAACTTGAAATCAATTAGACCGAATTTGCCATTGCAACTCATGTGCAGGAAAACTGATAAATCTCAGAAGTGATAATTAGTATACACCGAAAAAAAATATGATTCATTCTAGCCCTACAAAATGAAATTTTTTAACTGAATTTCGATTATCTATTTTGAAACTGGTATAAACAAACAAAAAAGTTTTGATGAGGAAAATTTGAATGAAACTGGTTGACGTTTTACTCAAGACACTCTTAAATGATAAAGAAATCATCAGTGAATATCGCGATTATTCCGATATTTTTTAACTTAAAGAATAAGACCTTTTTTCGTTACAACAATAAAAAGTTCAATTTCTACCTACATTTTTTGTATTGATATTGATTGCAAAATATTTTACCCTTTCACCGAAAAATGAGTAAAGCCTTTCTTTGGATTTTAGTGACACACAATCTACCCAATAACGAATGAATGGAAAATTTGTTTATTTCTAATTTTTCTATTACGATACAACGATTTCTTTGCCGATTCTAGATGAAATATTTTTTCATTCCTTTATAAAATTTGCTTACAGACCCAGAAAATTGCAACGAAAATGGAATAGTTCCTTTATTTACTTTCAGCCTACCTCTATTGAAAAATCCTTCGGCAACACTGTTCGACATATTTTGACATTTGCCAAAAAAATTTGAAAGGCTTCAATGAGGAAGAATTGACGCGGAGATTGCTTCATTAAAAATTGTTGGTAAATAATGATTAATAAACTTTCTTACGAATGAATTTTATTGTCTTAAGATTTCCAAAAGTTTTCAACACGAAAAAACATTTTATATTAGAAAATATGAATAAAAACCATATTCTAATTTCCGCTAATATTTTATTAACACTACGATCGTTACATCATACCATGACTTCTTCAGGTGAGTATTACAAGATACTGAGTATACCATAAACAAGAAATTCATTTTATAGTGCATGGATATAACAAAAATAGAGGGGGTGAAGAGAGTTTTACAATTATTTTGGAAATCTGAAAAATGATTCAAAAAAGATTCAACAAAGGGGAGTTACTTAATTCTGTTTGGTTATTCAATAATATTTTTATCTTATGATATCTATTAATTTCTAAAGTTTCTAACAAGTTTAATCTAAAACTTTTGTTTTCTGAGTGTAAAATTTCGAAGTTACTATTGAAACTATGTCCTGTGTCTAGAAGGTGCTCTGCGTAGGTTGAATTTCCCTTTTTGTTACAATAACATTTTTCATGTTCCCTAAGTCTCGTCTGGAACGATCTTCCTGTCTGACCAACATATACAAAATGGCAAGTACCGCAAGTTAACTTATAAACACCTAATTTCTTGTTCTTAGATGTTTTATCTTTATTATTTTTTATTAGTTTTCCTAGGGAGTTATTCGTTTTATAACAAATTCTGAAATTGTGGTTCTTCTTTAAATATCTAGCTACCTTTTCTGTTTTTGGTCCCAAGTATGTCAACGAAATGTATTTACTTTCAATTGGATCATTATTTATGGGATATACTAATTTCAAAGCCAGCTTTAATTGTATTTTTGTGAAAAGATTCTCAATAATCGGGACGTTGAAACCGTTGTTCAACGCAATCTGTTTGATAATGTTATATTCTTTGTCAAAATTCTCACGTGACATGGGTATGTTGGCTAATCTATATAACATACTATTATATGCTGCTAATTTACTCACAAAAATTAGCAGCCAACAATTTACTCACAAAAATTAGCAGCATACAATAGTATGTTATATAGATTAGCCAACATACCCATGTCACGTGAGAATTTCGACAAAGAATATAATATTATCAAACAGATTGGAAGATCGTTCCAGACGAGACTTAGGGAACATGAAAAATGTTATTGTAACAAAAAGGGAAATTCAACCTACGCAGAGCACCTTCTAGACACAGGACATAGTTTTAATAGTAACTTTGAAATTTTACACTCAGAAAACAAAAGTTTTAAATTAAACTTGTTAGAAACTTTAGAAATCAATAGATATCATAAAAGAAAAATATTATTGAATAACCAAACAGAATTAAGTAACTTTCATTTGTTGAATCTTTTTTGAATCATTTTTCAGATTTCCCAAAGAAGTGTAAAACTCTCTATTTTTGTTATATCCGTTTACTATAAAATGAATTTCTTGTTTATGGTATACTCAGTATCTTGTAATACTCACCTGAAGAAGTCATGGTATGACGTAACGATCGTAGTGTTAATAAAATATTAGCGGAAATTAGAATATTGTTTTTATTCATATTTTCAAGATGAATTTCCGTCAAGTAAAGACCGAAACAATCATAGATTTTATATTAGGATTTCAGCTCTTATATTTCAACGAGTCTTGAAGAAATGTTTGGAAGTGGATATCGAATTAGCCAATGGATTCCCCCTTTTTATAAACTTTCAAGTGACAAAACTTGAAATTGATTAGATCAAATTTGTCATTGGAATTTATGTGCAGAAAAACTGACTAAATCGTAAAAGTTATACTTAGAATAAACCGAAAAGAATTATAATTCAATCAATCTCTACAAAATCAAATTTTTAAGGAGAGTTTCGATTATTATATTATTATTTATTTCGAAAGTGGTATAAACAAGACTGTTTCGATGAGCAAAAATTGTTTGACTTTTTATGCAAGGAACTCTTAAATGATAAGGAAGCAATAAATAAATATCGCGCATATTCAGAAATTTTTGAATTATAATTACAATAAAAGATTCAAGTTCCATTCAGTTTTTATTTATTGATATTGATTGAGAAATGTTGAAATTGTACTCTTTCACGGGAAAAATGAGAAAAGCCTTTGTATGGATTTTAATGACACCCAATAACGAATGAATGGAAAAAATGATTATTTTCAATATCATTTTTTTGATACAATGATTTATTCGCCGATTCTTGATGAACTAGTTCCCCGTTTCTGTTTAAATTCAGCTTATAGGCCGGAGAAAGTGCAACGGAAACGGAATACATATTTCCTCTGTTTAGTTTCAGCCTACCTCTATTGAAAAATCCTTCTGCAACACTTTATGACACAGTTTGACACTTCTAATAAATTTAAAGAATCTTAAATGAGGTTCACTAAAAATTGTTGGTATAGAGATATTAATAATATATAATATTATAATATTAATAATAATATTGATAACGAATTAATTCTATCGGCTTGAGATTTTCAAAAATTTTCAACACAAAAATCATTTAAAATTATGATTTCAGCTTATATTTCAACGGGTTTTGAAGAAAAATTTTGAAATTGACCTGGAATTAGTCAATGGATGTTTTCCAGTAACAATTTTTGCCATTTTGGAAGACCTTCTTTCATTTTTATAAAGTTAACAGTGGCAGAACTTGAAATTGTTTAGATCGAATTTGTTATTGCAATTAATGCGCAATAAAGCCAATGAAATCTAAGAAGTGATCCTTACAATACACCGCGAAAAATGATAATTTATTCAAGCCCTACAAAATGAAATTTTAGAGTGAGTTTCGATTATCAATTTTCAAAGTGGTGTAAACAAACAAGAATGTTTTGATGAGGAAAAATTGGTTGACGTTTTACTCAAGGAACTTTTAAATGACGAAGAAACCATAAATGGATATCGCGTATATTCTGATATTTTTGAACTCAAAGAATAAGAACCTTATTTCATCAAAACATTAAAAGGTTCAAGTTCTATATAATTTTTACTTATTGATAGTGATTGCAAAATGTTAAAAAAAAGGAAAGCCTTCATTTGGATTTTAGGGACACCTCATAACATGAATGAAAAAATTGTTTATTTTTAATTTTCTTAATTTTATACAATGATTTGTTTAGCCGATTCTAGATAATATATTTCTCCATTTTATTTAAATTCAGTTAACAGACAGAGTACACTGCAACGGAAATGGGATATTTTCATTATTTAGTTCCAGCCTACCCCTACTAAAAACTCCTTCGGCAACACTGTATGACACATTTTGACACTTGCAAAAAATTTAATAAAGCTTTAATGAGGAGAAATTGAGGTGGATATTGGTTTACTGAAAACTGTTGGTAAATAAATATTAATAAATTTGATTAGGAACGATTTATTTTGGTTTGAGATTTAAAAAAAAACTCTCAACACAAAAACCATTGTAAATTTGGATTTCACCTTATATTTCAATGAGTCTTGAAGAAGTATTCTGAAAGAGATATGGAATTAGTTAATAGATTTCTTCAGCAGCATCAATTTTTGAAATTTCGGAACACCTTCTTCCATTTTTATAAAGAATCAAGTAACAAAACTTGAAACTGAAAAGGTCGAATTTATCATTGCAATTTATGTGCAGAAAAACTGATTTAATCTCAGAAGTGATACTAAGTACACCGATAAAAGTTGTAGTTCATTCAAGCTCTAGAAAATGACATTTCTGAAGTGATTATCTATTTTGAAACTGGTATAAACAAACAAGAAAGATTTGACGAGGAAAAATTAGTTAAAGGTGGTTGACGTTTTATGCAAGGAACACTGAAATGATAAAGAAACAATAAAATAATATCGCCTATTTTACGTCATTTTTGAATTCAAACAATGAATTAGTTTATTACAACAATAAAAGGTGCAATTTCTATCCAATTCTTATTTATCTATTGCAAAATATTAAAATTGTACTCTTCCACGGAAAAATGAGGAAAGCCTTTGTGTGGATTTTAGTGACATCCAATCCACCCTATAACTAATGAATGGAAAAATTGTTTATTTTTAATTTTCCCATTTTATTACAATGATTTGTTTGCCTATGCTAGATAAAATATTTCTCCGTTTTTATTCGAATTCATCGTACAAACCGAGGAATCTGCAACGGAAACGGAATATTTCTTTGTTTACTTTCAGCCTACCTCAATAGAAGAATATTTCTACAACACTGTATGACACAGTTTGACACTTGCAAAAAATTTTAAGAAGATTTAATGATAAAGAATTGCGGTGGAAGTTGGTTTACTGACAACTGTTGGTAAATAAAGATTAATAAACTTGATTACGAATGAATTTTGTTTTCAATACAAAAATTATTTTAAATTAGTATTTCAGATTATATTTCAACAATCTTTGAAGAAACGTTTGGAAGTGGATATGTAATTAGTCAATGGATTTCTTCAGCATCTATTTTTGCAATTTTGGAAGACCTTCTTCCATTTTCATAAACTTTCAAGTGACAAAACTTGAAACAGATTAGATCGAATTTGTCATTGCAATTTATGTGCCGAAAAAGTGACCAAATCGTATATATAAGATATTTCTGCATTTATATTTAAATTCAGCTTACAGAACGAGGAAACCGCAACGAAAACCGAATATATCCTTTATTCACTTTCAGCCTAAGTTTACTGAAAAATCCTTGGGCAACACTGTACGACATTTGCCATAAAATTTAAAAAAGCTTTAATGAGAAATAATTGAGGCGTATATTGGTGATACTTAGGAGACATCGAAAAAATTATAATTCGAGCTTGCAAAATGAAATTTTTAAAGTGACTTCCGATTATCTATTTTCAAATTGGTTTAAACGAACAAGAAAGCTTTGATGAGAAAAAATTGGCGCTTATAGCGAGGAATTCTTATCTTGAATGATAAAGAAACAATAAATATCGCATATATTCAGATATATTAAGACTTTATTACCACAATGACAGGTTTAGTTAAGTTCCATCCAATTTTTATTTATTGATATCGATTGCAAAATATTAAAATTGTACCCATTCACGGAAAAATGAGAAAATCCCTTGTTTAAATTTTAGTGACATCAAATTTACTTAATAACTAATAAATGGAAAAACTGTTTATTTTAAATTTTTCTATTTTGATACAATGGTTTGTTCGCCGATTTTAGATAAAATATTTCCCCATTTTTATTTAAATTCAGCCTACAGACCGGCGAAGTTGTAACGGAAATAGAATAGTTCCTTTGATTACTTTGAGCCTACCTCAATTGATAAATCATTCTGTAACACAGTATGGCACAGTTTGACACTTGCAACAAAATTTACAGAAGCCTTAACGAGAAAGAATTGAGGAGGAGATATGTTCACTTAAATATCTTGGTATAGGGAGTTTAATAAATTTGATTATGAATTTTATCGGCATGATATTAAAAAAAAATTTTAACATAAAATTATGATACCAGCTTATATTTCAACGAGTTTTGAAGAAAAGTTTTGAAGTGGATATGGAATTAGTCAGGATCCATTTCTGCAATTTCTTCCATTTTTGTGAAGTATCAAGTGGCAAATCTTGAAATTGATAAGATCAAATTTGTAATTGCAATTTATGTGCAGGAAAACTGATAAAATGGTAGCAGTGATACTTAGGATACACCGAAAAATTATAATTCAAGCTCTGCAAAATGAAATTCTCAAAGTGGCTTTCGATTATCTATTTCCAAATTAGTTTGAACAAACGAGAAAGCTTTGATGAGGAAAAGTTGACGTTTATAGCGAGGAATTCTTATCTTGAATGATAAAGAAACAATATATAAATATCGCATATATTCGGAAATTTTTGAATTCAAAGAATGAGAATTAATTTCATTACAACAATAAAAGGTTCGGTCAAGTTCTATCCAATTTTCATTTATTGATATCGATTGCAAACTATTAAAATTGTACCCATTCGCGGAAAAATGAGGAAATCCCTTGTTTGGATTTTAGTGATACCAAATTCGTTCATTAACTAATAAATGGAAAAACTGTTTATTTTTAATTTTTCTATTTTGATACAATGGTTTGTTCGCCGATTTTAGATAAAATATCTCCCCATTTCTATTTAAATTCAGCATACAGACCGGAGAATCTACAACGGAAACAGCATAGTTGTTTTGTTTACTTGAGGCCCACCTCAATCATAAAATCCTTCTGTAACACTGTTATGACGCAGTTTGACACTTGCAAAAAAAATTGAGAGGCTTTAATGAGAAAGAATTCAGATAGAGATTAGTTCACTTAAAATTAGTTCAATTTATTGTTGGTATTGAGAGATTAATAAATTTGATTAGGAATTTTATTGGCATGAGATTTCCAAAAATTTTTAACATAAAATTATGATTTTAGTTTCATATTTCAACATGTTATGAAGTAAAGTTTCGAAGTGGATATGGAATTAGTTAGGATCCATTTTTGCAATTTCGGAAGCCGTTCTTCCATTTTTATCAAGTATCAAGTGGAAAAACTTGAAATTGATAAGATCAAATTTGTAATTGCAATTTATGTGTAGGAAAACTGATAAAATCTTAGAAGTGATACTTAGGAGACATCGAAAAAATTATAATTCAAAATGAAATTTTTAAAGTGACTTTCGATTATTTATTTTCAAATTGGTTTGGACAAACAAGAAATCTTTGATGAGGAAAAGTTGACGTTTATAGCGAGGAATTCTTATCTTGAATGGTAAGGAAAGAATAAATAAATATCGCAAGTATTCAGACATTTTTGAATTCAAAGAATGAGACTTTATTTCATTACAACAATGAAAGGTTCAGTCAAGTTCTATCCATTTTTATTTATTGATATCGATTGCAAAATATTAAAATTGTACCCATTCACGAAAAAATGAGGAAATCCCTTGTTTGGATTTTAATGACATCACATTCACTTAATAACTAATAAATGGAAAAACTGCTTATTATTAATTTTCCTATTTTGATACAATGGTTTGTTCGCCGATTTTAGATAAAATATTTCCCCATTTTTATTTAAATTCAGCCTACAGACCGGGTAAATTGCAACGGAAACAGAATAGTTCCTTTGTTTACTTTAAGCCTACCTCAATTGATAAATCATTCTTTAACACGGTATGGCACAGTTTGACACTCGAGAAAAAAAATTTGAGAAGCTTTAACGAGAAAGAATTGGGGTAGAGATTAGTTCACTCAAAATTGTTGGTATAGAGAGATTAAAAAATTTGATTACGAGTTTTATTGGCATGAGATTTCCAAAAATTTTCAACATAAAATTATGATTTTAGCTTATATTTCAACTAATTTTGAAGTGGATATGGAATTAGTCATGGATTTTTTCAGGAACCATTTTTGCAATCCCGGATTCTATTTTCATGAAATAACAAGAAGCAAAATTTCAAATTGATTACATCAAATTTATCATTGCAATTTATGTGCAAAAAAACTGATACAATCTTAGAAGTGATACTTAGAATACATCGAAAAAAATTATAATTCGAGCTCTACAAAATAAAATTTTTGAAGTGAGATTCAGTTATCTAATGTGAAATTGGTATAAACAAATAAGAAATTTTTGATGAGGAAAAATTGACGTTTTAAGCGAGAAACTCTTGAATGATAAAGATAAATATCGCGTATATTCCGACGTATTTGAATTCAAAGAATAAGACCTTATTTCATTACAACAATAAAATCAAGTTCTATCCAGTTTTTATTCATTGATATCGATTGCAAAGTATTAAAATTGAACTGTTTCACGGAAAAATGAGGATTTTAGTGACAACCAATTCACCCAATGAGTAAGGCATGGAAAAATTGTTTATTTTAAATTTTACTATTTTTCTACAATGGTTTGTTTACCGATTTTAGATAAAATGTTTCTCCATTTCTATTTCAATTCAGCGGACAGATCGAGGAAACTACAACGGAAACAGAATAGTTCCTTTATTTACTTTAAGCCTACCTCAATTGATAAATCATTCTGTAACACGGTATGGCACAGTTTGACACTCGCAACGAAATTTACAGAAGCCTTAAGGAAGGAAGAATTGAGTTGGAGATACGTTCACTCAAAATTCTTGGTATAGAGAGCTTAATAAATTTGATTATGAATTTTATCGGCATGATATTTACAAAAATTTTTGACATAAAATTATGATATCAGCTTATATTTCAACAAGTTTTGAAGAAAGGTTTCGAAGTGGATATGGAATTAGTCAGGATCCATTTTGACATTTTCGGAAGCCTTTGTTCCATTTTTATCAAGTGGCAAGTATCAAGTGGCAAAACTTGAAATTGATAAGATCAAATTTGTCAATGCAATTTATGTGTAGGAAAACTGATAAAATCTTAGAAGTGATACTTAGGATACACCGAAAAAATTATAATTCGAGCTCTGCAAAATGAAATTTTTAAAGTGACTTTCGATTATCTGTTTTCAAATTGGTTTAAACAAACAAGAAAGCTTTGATGAGGAAAATTTGACGTTTAAAGCGAGAAATTCTTATCTTGAATGATAAAGAAACAATGAATAAATATCGCATATATTCAGACATTTTTGAATTCATTTTTCATTTCATTACAACAATGGGAGGTTCAGTCAAGTTCTGTCCAATTTTTATTTATTGATATGGATTGCAAAATATTAAAATTGTACCCATTCACGGAAAAATGAGGAGATGCCTTGTTTGGATTTTAGTGACATCAAATTCACTTAATAACTAATAAATGGAAAAACTGTTTATTTTTAATTTTCCTATTTTGCTACAATGGTTTGTTCGCCGATTTTAGATAAAATATTTCCCTATTTCTATTCAAATTCAGTGTACAGACCGAGGAAACTGCAACGGAAACGAAATATTTCCTTTGTTTACTTTCAGCCTACCTCTATTGAAAAATCCTTCAGCAACACTGTACGACACATTTTCAAATCCCACGTCCATCGGTTCATCCAGACTCCCTATGGAGCTACCGACGAAATTTTTCTCTTCCTGGTTAGCCAGTATGTCTATTTTTAATCGATTTTGCACATTCGCCTTTGCGTTTTCGCATTGTACGCCGCCTTCGTTCATCTGTTCGGTTGTTGCCGCGCATGCCATCGTCCGCAGACGCGCGAACGAACCACACATACACACTGTCCGAAGGACCGACCTACTCTGATCTGAAGCCTCTATTTCAGACGGTGGATGTATGGAGTAGAGGATCTCGTCTTTGATGTGTGAATGTGATAGCGCTTGATAGCGTATCCACACGATTGTGATTAGGAAGTTCGGCCCTCCACTATTTAAACGGTGCACGATAATCGTTCGTTTAATTTTACTCAGTCGACGATTGCGATGGTGTCATTATGAAGTTTTTGTGTAAGGTTTGTGTGGCAAAGATGAGCTCCTTCAATCATTTTTGGACAGAACATTCAGTTATATCGGGTGTTCTTTTAGAGTGATAGAACTTCAAATTGAAATAAATCACATTTAAATTAAGATTGAAGCCAAATTATTTTTTATTTGAAAGATAATTTCATGACAATTATGTTTTAGAAATAATTTCCGGCATATGTCTACCTCGGCTAGCTCTGAGGAACCGCATTCGACCAGACCAATTTTGGACCACTTTTTCGAGTAATTTAGGCCTTATTTCATGAATAACACGAGTTATGTTGGCTTCCAAGGCGTCTTTTGTTTCTGGTTTATCAGCATAAACCAATGACTTGACATAACCCCAAAGAAAATAATCCAGTAGAGTTATGTCGCATGATCTTGGAGCCCAATTAATCGAATCCTTCCTCGAAATAATTATCGCCAAATCTTTATTTCAATAAATCAATTGTTACGGTAGCAGCATGAGGTGTAGCACCATCTTGTTGGAACCAAAACACTTCTGGGTTAATACCATTTAAATGTTGAAACAAATAATCATTGATCATCGATCTGTATTGAGCACCATTCACTGTAACTTTAGCTCTAGCATCGTTTTCGAAGAAATATGGACCGATGATGCCTCCAGCGTGTAAAGCAGACCATACAGTGCATTTTTCAGGATGCAATGGAACCTGTAGAACTTCTTGAGGATTATTTTCACTCCATATACGGCAATTTTGCTTGTTCACATAGCCGTTCAACTAGAAATGAGCTTCATCACTAAGCAAAATTTTACGATAAAAAGTGGATCAACTTCAAGCTGTTCTAGGGCCCAATCAGCAAACAAACGACGCTTATTATGGTCAAATGGCTTTAGTTTTTGAACCACTTGGATCTTGTTTGGGTGTAGACCAAGATCTTTACGCAAAATTTTCCATATGGTGGATGCACAAAATCCAACTTGTTGTGAACGTCGACGAACAGACAAATCTGGATCATCATTAACACAATGACTTACAGCATTGATATTTTCTTCTTTACGTACAGTTCTTTGTCTTGTTGTTGTTGCATCGAGTATTGATAATAACAATAATAATAATGATTCATTTGCACCAGAAATGCATACACTAGATATAATAAACATAATATTAATATAAACATAGTAGTCTGTCGCAAACAAATAAGGAGATAGGAACACAAAGCTTTCGCTATCTGTATCATATCTCATTTACTCACCCATGTCCGAAATGCTAAACACAACAATAAATTTCGGAAAAGCATTGAGCTACAGTAATACATATTCACATTCATAATTTTTTTTTAAATTATTTCAGTTAAAGGAAGCATGTACAACCTGTTTCCGGTTACTCAGTAGAAGTGACCTCACCTTATTTCTATAATGTACATCAGAATTAGAACTGCTGAAGACGAAGTCCTGCGAAAGAGCGTTCATGAATCTTGGCCACAGGAACGCAAGACATTTCGTTTCCACTGTCCTATTTGCTGTTGGATTTTTAATTGTATTTGAATATCTAGCTCTGGTTGGATTATTATAAGATAAAAATTCAATATGTTCCCTATTTTTGTGCAGGAAACACACTGTCTTAAGAAAGAAGATCTGTCGGACATCTAGTATTCTAGCGTCCTTGTATAAGTTATCCGATGGGTTCTTTCTTTCTTGAGAATAATTTTTAAGAAATATTTTTGTAGTGTGTTCAACGTTTTTAGATAAACATTCGTGATGTCACCCCATCCGATAATACTATATGCTATACGGGAGTCTACAAGAGCAAAATAGAGTATTTTGAGATGGCATAGAGGTAAGATCTTAGCAAGAAATTTGAAGAGGTCAAAAAATGTTCTGATTATATTAATTAACAATGTTATTAACGTGATTATTCCAACGAAGATGAGAATCAATAATAATCCCCAGGTATTTAATATTTTCTCTAATTTATGATAGATTGGGCCGTTGCTTGGTAGAAATCAGTTGTAATTGTCATTATAAAATAAAACACTTGTTTACATTTTCTACTTTATTTTTGGTATTGACGTACGTTTCGTCTTTGCTAGAAAGACTTCATCAGAATACCAAAAATAAAGTAGAAAATGTAAACAAGTGTTTTATTTTATAATGACAATTTTCTCTAATTCTTATTGTTATCGTTTTATTAATTATTCACCTCCAAAGTGTTATACTGAAGCAATTTGTTTTTGTAGCTTGTTATAGGAAGGAACATTGTTTCGTCAAAATTCATGGTAATTAGTTTATAATTAAACCAGTAAACAATATCACTCATTTCTACCTCAGTAGAGAAAATATTGTCCGAGATCTATCGATAGTTCGACGAATAAGCTGCTCTGATGGACGATTATGTAAACCATAAATTTCACGAAGTGCTCTATAAGTTTGGCGAATAGAACACTGATTTTGAAAATGAATTCCAACATTTTGTAAACATTGTTGCGGCGTGAGTCTTTCCATGATAATTTGTCAATGCTTACTGAACAGAAATGCCAAAACAACATGGCTTCTACCTTCTGTCAAATCACCATTATCCCTATAGAAAGTTCTATCATTCTTAAAGAAACACCCGATACTTCAAATGAGTCTATTTTTCGAAATATTATTGATACTCTTTAACAAACTAAATATCCAGTAGTTAAATCCCGAGTGCTTGCCAAACACCGGAATAAAAAAGCAGAAAGGAGGTCAAAATATAATTAAAAAAGATTCGAGTTCGGCCTCCCCAATAACAAAAAAAAAACAACCACATTACTCCGTCTATATTCATACCGGCGCAAATGAGACAAAGATCAAATAAACACATCTTTCAAAAATTGATTCACTATTTTGGACATTAAAATCATGAAAAGAAGTCGCCCATATTAACCCTCATTCCATCAGAAGCAACTGTCGAACTGTCTATAGCCATTTCTAAATGCACAAACTGACAAGGTTTTCAAATGGTCCGGAATAGAATTGTAAAGAAGATATATATTATAAGTAAGGCTTCTCTCATAAAAAGTTGAAATATGAGGTGGTGTCGAGATATATCCTCGAAACCTCAGATTCAACGTGTGCACATCAGTTCGATATCGAATTTTGTTCGCCAGATACGAGGGAAACTCGAAAGACACAACCTTGTGGAAAAAAAAGACGAATGCAGTCTTCTGTGTCTCTCCATGGGCATCGTGAATTCTACCAGTTAGTGTATTGGCATGTGAGCATAGGTCATTCACCAAGTAACTATTAGCAGTCTCCACAATATGCACCAAGAAGCTGAAAGTACGATAAGGGTTAAGCTTTATCATCGCGCATGGCGAGATTCACCCCGAAGAGCTTAACCCATTAGCTTCCAGTTTCGGCTTCAGTTCGAAAACCTACATCGTATGACTGGTAGCAGCGAAGCACTATCCAAACTCTACTGGCTCTGCATGGTCAGAACCCAAGTTGTTTTGGATGCACTCACATGCCGAAGGGGTTTCTTATCGATCCATCCGAACGCAGTTCCACGAACCAAGATAGTTTCAAGATTGATGTCTCAATAGATTTTGGTACGAGCATCGTCAATCCGGCCTGTACGTCAAAACCCACGAAACCATGTGAAGTCTTTCAATTGATCCTGGCGTCAAGCACCAACAGAATAGCCGTTTCGTCGCGATCTACAAACCCAGAAACGTCTCACAATAGATCCACGATCTGGACGAGGCTGGTCGAATCGTCAAGTCCCGCTAAACCCTAAGACATTTCATGAGAATATCCTAAACATGAGTGTCTGCGAACAGATAAACGAAATACCTGCCTAGTCCAGCATGCGAAGTGTCAATTACTGCCTCCTGGAGTCCAACGCCAATTGGGTCTTACGAATACTTCCCGAGGGCCTCCACCCTCCCGAGGTAACGCAGTATGCTACATAACGCACTCGGCAATTGGACAGAAAAATCGGGATATTTACTGCTATAGAGTAGAGTACGTTAGTTTTAAGGGAAAGGCCCTGTGCTGCGTTGGACTCCCTTGTCAGTGAGTTGATTAATGCGGCTCAGCCTTCAATTCCACCTTTATCGTTAAACTAGGTCCCCATTCGGTCGATCTTCCACCCCACGGGTCCAATTACTGGCGCGAATGGCATTACTTTAGGCATCAAGACTTAACCCTCTGTTTCACCGGGATCAAACGAGGATCCTAGTCAAGGCGAGCGCCCTCAGCGCGACAAGCTCTAATGCCAATGGAGGGCGTCTCTCCATGGACATACTCAGAGTTGTACGTGTCGGCATATGAGCAGAGCTCTTGACTGACGTTAAAGTGTCATCATTGCTGTCCTGGGTTTCTGCTCAAGTTTTGACACTCCAGTAGACCCTCGATAAGCTGAAAGAGAAAAGATAAGAATTTTGAAGGAAAATTATAGAGAGTTTGCCCGAGTACAACTAGGTGAGGGACTACCACAAGTCACCGCCCTCGCCAAAAAGATCGCCGTGTCGATCTAAACACGCAGTCGCTTGATCAGAGTGTCTTTATGGTTGTGAAAGATCGAAGCATCGTAGAGGAATGGCTTAAGGATCTAAACAAGGGGCTGAAGTTGGGGGTATGGGCAGAGGGCGAATCTTCCCAGATCCCCACCTTGGTCGAAACGTCTTAGCCTGCCCTTTTTCCTACAGGTCCTACCAAATAATTATATATTATGAATTATGAAATAGAGGTTAATTCTTGATAGACGGTATATAAAATTATTTAAATATTTTAATATTAGCCTTCTACATATTTAATTTCAAAAAATTATATTTAATGATTATAACTTCTGAAAATAAATTTAAATAATGTTATATAAGTACCACTTATATCAATTGACATAAAATAAACATTCATTATAAGACATCCGAATGGTATAACAAAATCCAATAAATAAAAATTATTAACCAAAATCCTATAAATTAAATATTTTGAATAGAAAAAATTTTGTTCCTGCTGATCAATCTTATGAAAACAAATATCTTTCAAAAATATCTAACATATTCTTAAGAATTTCATCATAAAACTATCTTACTTAGAATATTCAATATTATTGGATATCTAACTAAGTTACTTTATATAAAAACTCAAGATATGTTAAACATTACTGAAAAACAAGTTTTAAGAGGGACTTTGCTTCGTCAGTATTCAAATAATTCATATTCAATAAATATAACATCAATCAACAACAAATATATACTTACCCTTCAACCGTTTAGAAAAACTTTTGGCAAACTGAAAAATCTTTAAATGTAGTGTGACGGTTAACTATATATAAATATTTCTGTGATTTACCCTTGATCTAAAAGCTTGAAAGACAATTCAACGGCTTATGTTATAGCACAAGGACTATCTGTATAAAGAATGTTAAGGAAACCAAATAATTATATATTATGAATAAAATAACATAAATAGAGGTTAATTCTTGATAGAAGGTATATAAAATGATTTAAATATTTTAATATTAGCCTTCTACATATTTAATTACAAAAAATTAAATTTAATGATTATAACTTCTGAAAATAAATTGAAATAATGGTAAACCATAAAAATATTTATATATAGTTAACCGTCACACTACATTTAAAGATTTTTCAGTTTGCCAGAAGTTTTTCTGAACGGTAAGTAAATATTTGTTGTTGATTGATTGATTTTATATTTATTGAATATGAATTATTTGAATACTGACGAAGCAAAGTCCCTCTTAAAACTTGTTTTTCAGTAATGTTTAACATATCTTGAGTTTTTATATAAAGTAACTTAGTGAGATATCCAATAATATTGAATATTCTAAGTAAGATAGTTTTATGATGAAATTCTTAAGATTACGTTAGATATTTTTGAAAGATATTTGTTTTCATAAGATTGGTCAGCAGAAACAAATTTTTGTCTATTCAAAATATTCAATTTATAGGATTTTGGTTAATAATTTTTATTTATTGGATTTTGTTATACCATTCGGATGTCTTATAATGAATGTTTATTTTATATGTCAATTGATATAAGTGGTACTTATATGACATTATTTTAATTTATTTTCAGAAGTTATAATCATTAAATATAATTTTTTGAAATTAAATATGTAGAAGGCTAATATTAAAATATTTAAATAATTTTATATACCTTCTATCAAGAATTAACCTCTATTTATGTTATAAAACACAAGCAAATTGCAGAGTTTCAAATTGAATGATACAAAAAAAAATAGAAAAGTCTTATCTACTTACTCGACGAAGGTACAGAAGCTTCGGCTCCCTCAATAATATCCATAACATTACCTTCATTTTGTATAAAAAATTTCTGTTTTCCAGCCCTGGCAAATATCTTTCCATCTGAAGTCCATACATTTTCTCTTTCAAGTTTTTCTTTAGTCGGCAATAAAAGTTCATGTTTTGCTTTTGTCAGTTCCTCAACAATTACTATTTTACTTTTCTTCAGCTACTTTTTGTTGTTGTAGACAGCATTTCTTTGGGATATGCTGTCAAATAGATGATTATAGTTGATCTGTTCTCCTTGTCTGATTGCCAGAAAAATGGTGAAAAGCAGTGGCTAGCGACTACAATTCTTTGAACTTTTTTCCACAATGAAGCTTCAATTTTCGATAAAAACCGCACGAACTTATTTATAATTCTAATATATATTTTTGGGAATACAAATTAATTCGCTCCTTCAGTAAAGCTTGAAAAATACATTTATTTCAAAAGATAATGACTTAGCAATTCAATAAGAATATTGTCCATCACGCTGAATACTTTTCCTTACTTTTCAGGCAATTCCCGAATCCTCGGGAAAATTTCTTGTCTTTTAAGGCGATCTAATTTCGAAGCCAATTTTCGATTTCTTCGAAAGAAATGAAGCGGAGACCTGCCAAATCGTGATGCATCCATCACAACACCGTGTAATCAGAAGTTGTGAGCTATGCCATTTGATCGTTTCTGAATATTTTTTGACAAATTTTATGAAGTGAGGGCGAGCGTTTTTATATAAAAGATTAAGTATAATGTCCTTATATTCCATTCGTTTTTCTCGTAACGGACGGTTCAAACGAAGTAATTAAATAACGCCCCCTTGATCCCACCACATACACAGCATATCATTCGACTCTAATAGTTTGAATTGTTGATCATATCTGTACTCTTTTTTTTTGTATCACAATAAGCTAAAATTATGTATTATAAGCACATACTGTTTACAATGTCATATGAAGAAAAAAAATGTTCTTCTCGACAAATATTAATGTTATATTGGTATAATATTTAAACAAGGGTGTATTCGCTTTTAGTGTTAGAAGTGTAACCTATTAAAGATTACAGAAAATAAACTGAGCATTCGGAGACGTAGTTAAGGAGAAGAATGTTATGATTCTTTGACGTACCTATTGATAACCTTGTAATGAAATTCTGGATTTCAATCTCGAAGTTATTACTAGGCATGACACGTAAAAGCAGCAAGTGGATTTTTGTTTAAAATTTTTGTTTGAAGAGAATGTTTTGATCTTGTGATATGTGTTGAATTCTCAACGCTAGAAATATGAGATGATTGGTAACAACCATGAAATACGTATAATTTATTTATTATTATTATCCTGATACTCCTAGATCTTCTGTGAAGATCCCCCAGAAGCTTTTTTTTCAGCTTGTGCGAGTTAGGAGTTCGGTTGTGTTCTGGGTAGGCTTTATCACTGCGATCTTGCGCCACTTTAGGTCACAGCACTGTTTTTGACCCAACAGTGAAATGGTGAAATACGTATAATTGTTTGAATTGATTATACATTCTGTCAAGAAAGTACCGGGAATTATCGATTTAGATCTGGCGGGACAATGAGGCAGGTGAAAATTTTTTTTCCTAGGTTGGTACCACTGTCCTTAATTACTATGCCAAGCTTGAGCGGGATCTGTCAACTAGTGTGTTTGCAACAGCTGATTAAGTCAGTAGATGTCACAGTGCGTGCCGATTTTTACTATGGGTGATTACGTTGAGCAAAGAATTTGTTTAAAGTTTTGTGTTGCAAATGAATTTTCGTGTGCCGATGCATTGAAAATGTTGCAAAAGGCCTTTGGTGATAATGCTCTATCGAAAACTCGTGCACATCAGTGGTACAGAGCCCTCAAGGACGGTCGTGAAGTGGTCGCCCATCGACGGCTTCGATCGAAGATAACGTCGATAAAATTAAGGAAAGGGTGCTGGAAAACCGCCGTACCAGCTTGAGAGAGATAGCACATGATCTTAAGATATCCCACGAGTCCGCACGTACGATTTTGATTGATATTTTGGGCATGAGAAAGGTGGCCGCACGACTCGTACCGAAAGACCTGAATTTTCTTCAAAAACGTCATCGCGAACAGGTTGCTTCAGACATGCTGGATCGCTGTAATTCCGATTCTACATTCATGGAACGCATTATAACTGGTGATAAGACCTGGATCTACGAGTACGATATGCAAACAAGCCAGCAATCATCGGAATGGGTGGCAAAAAATGAGCCGAAACCGAAAAAACCACGCCAAAGCCACTCGAAAATGAAGGTGATGCTCATTGTTTTCTTCGATATCCGTGGCGTGGTGCACTACGAATTCGTTCCAAAGGGTCAGACGGTAAACAAGGAGTATTACCTAGGCGTTATGAAACGTTTGCGTGAGCGTATCCGTAAGAAGCGGCCAAATTTGTGGGCGAACAACTCATGGATTTTGCATGACGATAACGCGCCTTCTCACCGAGCTACGATTGTGACTGAATTTCTCGCCAAAAACTCAACAAACGTGCTTCAGCAACCACCGTATTCGCCGGATTTGGCTCCCTGCGACTTTTTCCTCTTCCCAAAACTAAAATTGCCCCTTCGTGGCACCCGTTTTGAGTCGATTGAAGCCATAAAACAAAATTCGGCGTGAGAGCTAAAGTCCATCCCGGAAAGCGCCTATAAAAAATGTTTCGATAATTGGAAGTGCTGTTGGCATAGATGTATTTGAGCAAATGGAGCCTATTCTGAAGGCGACCCAATAAATTTTGACGATTAAATGTAAAAATGTTGTTTTAATTGAAAATTCCCGGTACTTTCTTGACAGAGTAGTATAATCATATCTGTAGTCTTTTTTGGTTTCACACTAAGGAAAAAATTACGTATGCATATTGTATACAATGTCATTTAAATAAAAAGAAATTTTTATCTAGGCAAATATTAATATTATATCAAAATAATATATATTTTCAATATAATGGGTTAGGAAAAAGGCATTATTTTCCGTGAACTTTAATAGTCGATTCCACAAACTTCTCTTGATGCCAATATATCTTATCACTAAGGAAGCTTTGCAATGCGAGAAAAAAAGGTAATCGTTTGGTGCCAGATCCGGACTATAGGGTGGATGCATTTAAACCTCCCAACCTAGCTCCCGGAGTTTCTGGCGATTCACCACAGATGTGTGTGGCCTGGCGTTGTCCTGATGGAACACAACCCCTCTTCTGCTGGTCAATTCTGGCCGTTTCTGGTCAATCGCTAGCTTCAAACGGTTCAGTTGTTGCCAGTAGAGATACGAATTTAGTGTTTGACGATATGGAAGAAACTCATAATAAATTATTCCTTTTCAGTGCCACCAAATGCACAGTATAACCTTTCTGACCGTTAGTCCTTGTTTGGTTTAGTTTCTATAATTTGCGAACGGCAAAAACTGTGTTTTGACAAAGTTGACTGTCAACAATTTATGATCAAATAAATATCTTATTATATTTATTTGATATTCCACCCTTATTTTCCCAATCCTCTGTTGTGAACAGTATGACAGTATCATCAACAAAACCAAATATGGAGTTTTCGCACTACAAGGTAAATAAACTATATATATATATATACAATGAAAACAATAGAAGGTCCAATACCGTTCCCTGTGGTATACAATAACTTATTTCCGCTTGTGTGCTCAGTATTAAGGAAAAGCTGTAAAATGTACCGAATTATCTATTCGATGTCTTCTATTTTTAACACCCTGTAACTCACAATTGAATAGACCAAACATAAAAAAGAAAAGAATTTTTTTATTGTGAAATGTCACCTTGACAACAAGAATAAATCTGTAATTGTGGTAGTGATACTTAACGAACTATTAATCACTACAGCCATCAAGGGTGGATCCAGCGTTCAATTCAGGGGGGGGGTCATATACATATATTACAATTATAGCATATATAAAATAATTTTAATCAAATAATAAAATCAATTTTTCCCTTTTGTCGTTTTGAGAAACGAGTTATGACTTCCTCCAATTGAACGTGGAGAAGTGCCAATAAAATTTGGGCGGTCTTCTACCAGTGAAGCTCTAAGCCAAGTTTTGAGCCTTCTCAGAGTGGAAAAGGACCTTTCTGCTATGGCTACACTAACTGGTAGTGTAGCAAGAATACATGTAAATTCTCCTATATAAAGAAAACAACTTAGTATTACAATTTTCTATAAGATGAGTAATCGACTGCGTAATATTCTGATTCCGCTGCCATTTCATCTTCCACAGCCGATATTCGTTTATATTTACTGAAACTGCAGTATTGTCTTTTAGCAGTTTATAGTCGCTTGCAAGCTATTTAACAGTTTCATTGTCTTCATCTTCATTAGTATAATCGATTTTTGGAGTAAAAACTCGTAGTTGAAATAATTTTGGTACTTCTGGAGACAGACGGTCCTCTTAGTCATTTATTACAGAATTTAGAAGAAGGATATTTGCAGCCCTGCGGAAATATTCTTCAGCAGATTGAGCAAAATGGTTATTGGCTCTGTGTGTTTCTCGTGATTCTATTCCGTAGGCCTTTTTAAATCAATTGACCTCGTTTGCAATACTCTGTTTAAGGCTACTATTGTACCTAAAACATATTAAGTTATATTTAAACTACAGTTTGGCGCTTTACGTGATATAAACGGTAATCTGAACTGTCTTTGCTGAAATGTTCAAAAGTTACTAATCAAATAAATTATTCAGATCTTACGTTCATGCATTAGTATCAAAGAATAAAAAACAAAATGTACCTAAAACATTACTCAAGCAGATATATGATATGATGAAGTCCGAACTGCGCAACGACTGCAGTAAGCAATGCGCGTTTTGGCAGTTTTGTGGCCTTGCCAAGTAAAAATCTTTTCCAGAGCTCTACAGATTTTCACTAAGTTGTTCCCTTGAAATTGTAGATGCCCATCATTCCTCTCGACCCAGAGCGTTTCACAGTTACTTTGCATTGTAACTCCAAGTTCTTTTTTAAAAATTTGATGTCTCTTAGCGAATTGGCAAATGCACAACTTTTCTCATCATATCCGAGGTGTTGCTGCATGAAATAACTTTGGATGACGTCGCTTATGTAATATTAAGAACGTGATTACTGCACGGGCAACGTGTGGCATATACAGCTTATTTTGACATCTCCTGTACAGCACTCCTTGTATCTGAGGCCATTACCGAGCAGTTGGCAATGCCAATACCCACACACCATGTTAAATCTATATTAAATTGGAGACAGAGATTTTCAACGATTTTCGCCAGTACTATACCTGTCAACCGAGGCTCTACAACGTCTTATTGTTATCCACTTCATCATATCTAAAAGGTATGTATCCAAGAAAGTCACCAAAATCTCCCTTTATGATACCATTGTGAAGATATCTAAATGATGAGCTCAGATGTGAGATATGTGATATATCTGTTGTTTCATCGAATAAAATTGGAAGGTTCTATTGTTTCCTGAATGATTTCCTTGCAATTATCAATCAACTCATTTTGCACAGTTTTGCTAATGTATGTTGCATTAGATTTAGAAGTTTAGTCAATAAGAATAGAAAAATCATCACTCTTCAACCTAGACCCAGCCTAGGGGGGCGGGGTCAAAAAATAATGGATTTCTTTTTCCCCACCTTTCACATAGTGAATTTTTTTCAGATTTATAATATTTTCAATTCTAAATTAGAGCTTCAATCAAATAAACTCAAATTCAAATTTATTGATCACTGAATATTCTGTACAAAATTATCAATATTACTTTAATATATTGGATGTAGTAATTTCTTACTTAGTGAAGTCATTTCGAAAATTGGTCCCAATATATTTTATTGTTATTTGCATCCCTTTTTTTCGCATACTTCTCTTTATCGGTACTTCTGTAAATTGATGTTTATTTGTATCACTGCCCTATTTTTCATGTTTTTAGCTGTATAAGAAGTGAAGGTGTAATTTTAAGAGTTAGATCAAAATGTAAATTCGACAAAGCCACGGTGTTGGCGAAACAATTGTCGTTGAATTAATAAATTGTGGAAACAATCTTTCTCATTTCATTTAATTTTGTCGGTTGTTTCTATACAGGGTTGTTATATTAGGAGAAAGTAAATGTCAGGTTTTCCGAAATT
The DNA here is from genome assembly GCA_034642435.1 of Megalocaria dilatata. Classification (NCBI taxonomy): domain Eukaryota; kingdom Metazoa; phylum Arthropoda; class Insecta; order Coleoptera; family Coccinellidae; genus Megalocaria; species Megalocaria dilatata. The sequence continues at coordinate 30,047,032 of CM067858.1, forward strand.
TTGTTGTCCAATTTGAGTAAATGTTTCTTCTCTGGAAAGTTAACAGCAATTGTGACGGAAATGAGTATCGAATGGTACACACGTTTTTTATCACTTTCTCAATAATTTTGTTTCATATTTCCGGGTATCTGTTATCATTTGAGAGATGAAGATCCTTTAAAGCATTTATGTGAAAAGCTTAAGCACATTCATTAATATCTATGCCATTGGTCCCTAATTTCTAGGAATTTTTTAATTGTTCAAAAATTGTTAACGAAAAAGTTAATGTTGGGGTTCAACCCTAAAACCATCGATCTACCAAGTGGATTGGTCAAAAATATTATTTCCTCTTCTTCAAGTGCCATCTCCTTTCAGAAGGTTGGTTATCGTCATTGATACTTTTATCTTCGACGCGGCGGCCCTGGAGAACCCAACGGAACTACACTTGTACCAGTATCTCGAATTGTTCAAACAGGAAATGTGCTTCTTCCTCTGTTCCTTCTTCCCTGTATCTTTTCTGAATAACTACAAAGTTTACTTCCTCCCTCGAATCATATGGCTCAAATATTACAACTTTCTTATCTTCATTCAACATTTCTTTCCTATTTCTAGTTCTCTCAAGCACTCCAGCATACGATAGCCTATCTATTCACTAAACCTTTGAAATTCTAAACATTGAACTGTTTCAGCCATTATTCGTTCTGGTTATTTGGTAGTTGATCTTAATTAGAACATATAAATTCCTAAAATTTTCTTAAATTATTCTTCAACATGTCCATATTTCAAATTCTTTCAGACCATTACTAATGTTATGCTTTAATGTCCAAGCTTCCATCCCATAAAGAAGTGCCAGAAGCATATAATATATTAACATCCTGACCTTCAGATGCAAAATACGATATTTACCACAAAATAAGCTGCCCATTATATTGAATATATTTCATGCCTGGCCAGTTCTCGCTCGAATTTCTTCTGCTCACTCACTGTTTTAATTAATTGTTCCCAGGTATTTATAATATTTCTTCACCTTTTCTATTGACCGTTCTTTAATCCATAAACTCTCTTGTTGTAGTTGCAATTTCGTTACGTTTATGAATTTATTCCTCTGAACATTTAATAGAAGGCTGTTTTCTTCGGTGCTTTCTACTATCGATTCAGTATTCTCTGAAGGTCCGCTTATTGCTCTGCTATGAGAATGGTATCATTTGCATATCTTTTATTGCTGATATGTCTTCCGTTAACCTTTATCCAAATGGTTGTTTCCTTTAATGCTTTCTGAAGTTCTTTTAGGACTATCCCTTCTTGTTTTGATATCTTAGCGGTGGATTTGGAATATTTTTCGATAGCTATACGTATTTTCCATCTAAATTCTTCAGCCTGTGGTCCATCCAGTTTTGTTGTTTCAACTGAACTGACAATGTCGAGCACTGGTATCTGGGTAGAAGCTATTGCGACATTGAGGCGGAGATGTTCTTCTGTTTGTGAAAGCGAAGTTTGGTCACAACGTTTCTTCTGTTTGTTATATTTTTGGTGGAGGGTTCAAGCTTGTTTGTTTTGGTGTTTCGTGTCTAATTTTCTTCTGTCCATTCCACAGATTTTATCGATTTTGGTGAAGATCGGTATATAGTCTTATTCTAAAGGTATTTCTTTGATTTCTTCAAATTCTTGTACAACGTTCTCTATCAAAATTGCTCGTTTCCATCTGTGGTTTACTGACCGAAACGTCGTGTTATACACAACATCATTTTTTTCCTTTATTTTTTGACGAGATTTGTAATTGTATATTTATTTTTAAATTTAATTTAACTTGATTTTTAAAGAGACAAGTATTCATTTCGTGAAGTTTTTTTTTTAAGATTACTTCACGTTAAAATATATTGTGTATATGAGGAAATTGTGAATTCAGATTCAATCCATGCTTATTGTCTCTGTTTAACAGTATATGTTAGACTTTTGTTACAATTATTTTTGTATCCATTTTCAGGAAATTTTCTGTTTTTCAGGTTAGAATATATTGTGTTTGTAAAGAATTCAGGCAATGGATGTCCGAAATCAAAATTATCAAAATACTTTGCCTTCAACATTTAAATCAATGTATTTCATGATTGTTGCTAATCTTATAATAGCTATAATATTCAGAATTAAACACAATAACAATATTAGAAACTTACCGATTCAAGAAAATATCTGAACAAAAACCCAATTCCCAAAAATTTTATGTCATTTTGTATACGAATGTTATGAAAAAAAAATATATGTTCTTCTAGACAAGTATTAATTTTATATCAATCTTATATATATTTTTCACATATATGAATAGTTGCGAAAAAATTTAAGGTGTGATTCCTTGTCAGAAAAATAGGGTGGGTCTTTCATATAAACTTTATTTTTTAAGCCCCCCATGCTTAGTTACAGCCCCCTAAAGATGGCGCCCGAAAAACAGTTTTCAATTTTTTTCTTGATAACTAAAAAACTGAAAATATAATAATTGTACCTGAATCTATGTTAACCAACAAAATACAGTTATCATAACAAAATGACATTCGCTAACTAGATAAATTCTTGTTCCGAAATAATTCCAGCCTCACGCTATCACGCTATCATGTTGATAAATTATTTTTTTCCTCAGAAACCTCGAAATTTAGCAGAAAATTACAACAGATCTCATTTGTCAATAATGGATCAAGCTATCCAATATTAATTTTTTTACTGTAAAATAGGAATATGCAAAAAGTTTCTTGCAAAAGAAGGTTTAGGGGTGGCCTTTTCTACTCCTTGCAATGATAGAGGAACACTATCAAAAAATTTTTTGAGTGTCTTCTCGGCCGCATAAAATGTCTGCTTTATTTTATACTTGTCAGTTATTTTGTTTCCACTAAAAAAAATTAAAAACTGTTTTTCGGGCGCTATATTTAGGAGGTTGTAACTAAGCCAGGGGGGCTCAAAAGAATAAAGTTTATATGAAATACCCACCCTATTTTTTGACAAGGAATCACATCCTGAATTTTTTCGCAACTATTTATATACATCATATATAGTGAAAGCTTTTCAGACCTCTAAAATTAGTTTTCGAATATTCAGTATATTATGCAATGTTATAATATTCATCATCTTCATTAAAAAAATATATATGAGACAGTAATTTTCCACGAAAATGTTTGTACAACTACAACAATTGTTTCACCACGATGTGGCTTCTTCAGGTATTACATTGTACTGTTTGATGGTATTCAGTGTAACCGAGTTTAAATACATTGTTAGGTACGTGACCAAATAATGGAAGCGCAAGTCATTAAAACTCTAGGTGTTCATTGGAGTTTGCTCCTAAAAACGCCATTAAGGAAATATATTCAGTAATGGAGACTTATCAACATCTGTTTGTTCGTTCAAAAGGGTTTTATGGGCATTGTATCTGTTGATTTCAAGAAATTCTAAAAGTGTTAATCTAGAACTTTCAACGTGGATAATTTTATAATTATTGTTGAAATTATGCCTGAATTCCTTAAGATGATTAGCATATGTCGAATGTGCAGAATCGGATATATAACCTCTTTGGTGTTCTTGGACACGTTTCTTGAATGATCTACTAGTCTGGCCAATGTATGCTGAAGGGCAATCTTTGCAAGTCAACTTGTAGACTCCGGATTTATTTTCTTTATTTGTTGGATCTTTATTGTTTTTTATGTAGGTACTAAGGTTATTAATTGTCTTAAAAGCCACGGTATAATTGAAACAACTTTTGAAATATTTAGCAATATTTTCAGATAATTCATTGACATAAGATAATGAAAATTATTTCTGTGTATTGTCCTCTTTTATGATTGGGTATACGAGATTTAATGCCTTTTTCTTTTGTTTATTGGATACCATTTTGTCTCTAAGAAAGGGGTTGTTCAAAAAGTTTTCTGAATTCAAAGGGACATTCAATAATCTATTAATAAAACTTTTATATGCTGCATTCTTTTGGTTGGTGGGGTGATTTGAAGTTATAGGTATTGTGATGTCTGTATGTGTGGGTTTGTGAAAAATACTAAAATCATGTAAATTATTTAGTCTTATTATTGTGAGGTCAAGAAAATGAATACTTTGATTCTTTTCTTCTGCGATTGTGAATTTGATTTTGGGTGTAGTTTATTAATGAAATTCGTGAAGATGTGTAGTTGTCGGTCGGTGCCTTTGAAACAACAAAAAATGTCATTTACATATATATACCAATAGAGGAAATATTTGCTATCCGATTTAGGTGTATTTTTGATTCTAGATGATCCATATATTTCCCATTATTAAACTATTGTTAGAAATATAGACGGTTCCGTTAAATTGAAAGTAGTTTTGTTCAAGACATATTTGCAGGCAATTAACCCTTATGTTAGTAACCAACTTTACCGACGTGGGTACCCGGGTACCCGGTTGCTGTACCCGGGTACCCACAGATCTAAATTTTAAAAATTTTGTTTATTTTGTTTAAAAAAAAAATTCTAAACATTTTTTTCTTTAACTATGAATAGTTAGTGAGAATTAAACAAAAAATAAACCTTACATCCTTAGTGTTATGGGAGCAAATAAGACACGAGAGCAGTATTCGACAGTTTTTGGATTTCACGAAAAGGTTACCATGTGTTCTTATGTTCCTAAAAAAAATAAAGCTGTCATTCTGTTATCTATAATGCATTCAGATGCATCAGTTGGTGATGACGCTAAGCAAAAACCAGAAATTATAAATTTTTATAATAGATATAAAGCTGGCGTTGACACAATGGACCAAATGGTCCGGAGGTACACAAGTCAACGACGATCTTCGAGATGGCCAATGGCATTGTTCTTCAACATGCTAGACATTTCTTCACTTGCATCATATATAATTTATTACGAAAATAATAAAATGATTGCCAAAAAAACGACAGAACGTCGTCAATTTATGCGGAAGCTAAGTGAAGAACTAGCATTGCCGATACCGTACGGCGAATCCGCAAATAATGCGTCACTTCTCAACAAAGATTGCTGTTGAAAGTATTTTAGGTCATGCATTAGCAGAAACAATCGAGATAAATCCTGGTCCGGTGGTTGAAAAAGATAAAACCGGAAGAAAAAAAGTGATAGGATCTTGTCATGTGTGCAATGCCTTGTCAATAAAAAGACGGCGAATGACTCGTAAGAGCCTTGCCAATTGTCACCAGCCAGTATGTGATGAGCACTCAATTAATCTCATACAATGTGTTAAATGTCAGGTTTAATTTCATTAATTATAAAAAAATGTAATATTTCTTTATTTTTTCAATAAAATTTAGTTGCAACCATTTATAGAAACCATTTTCAATTTATTTTCTATTCTTTCCATTGTGGGTACCCGGGTATTCGGTTGCCAATGGGGCGATAGCTGAAGTTTAAGCTTATTTAAAAAAAAAATAAAAAATAGATAAATTAAATACACTCACGACTAGGTTTCTTTTGAGTTAAAGAACGACGATTCGAGAGCTTAAAATAAAATATTAAATATTCTTTAAGCTATTCATACAAATACACCGCGGTGGGTACCTGGGTACCCGGTTACTAACACAAGGGTTAATAATATCATTCATTTTGTTGGGATTGGTATTATTTTTAATTAATAGTTTTTTCACAATTTGTATTGTTTCAATTGGAGGTATACTAGGAAATAATTTCTGTACATCAAAAGAAATTGATCTACAATTTTTGGGCAATTGGACAGATTTAATATTGTCTATAAGTTGGATGCTAGTTTTAATAGCCTATTCAGCTAAAAAGTTTATTTCGGTTTGAATAATAGAAATTAAAACTGTAGATAATTTCATCCTTGGTGATGTGATGAATGAAACTACCAGTCTAATTGGATTATCTTCTTTTTTTTTTTATTATAAATTACTGTCTCATATATATTTTTTTAATTAAAATGAGTTTCCACCAAGTAAAGACCGAATCAATTAGGGAAGAATGAAGTTAAATTTAATTTCTATATGAGTTTATTTTGTGCCAAACTATTGAATTAAAAGAAAATTCTTCGAATACTGTTAATGAATATGGTTCTTTTTGTGAGAGAATAAAATTGGTGGATGCAACTTTCTTTGCTAACAGTGATCAAGTAACATGTATGTTTTTCATTGAACTAATTAACAGAGAAAAGTGAACACTCATATGAGAGTTATGGGTAAATTCATATATAAGCTTATTACCTCAAATAATGGTTTTTCATGCATACGTTCAGTACCCTTTACTTGACAAAATGATAAGATTTAGTTCTTCATAAGATAATAAGTTGGAAAAACTGGTTCAATAGTTCATGTTGATATTTCCAATCGACTTGCCTATGCACTCATTGCCACGGCTAGGTTCAATTCTGCTGAAATGGACGTTGTTCATTCGTCCCATTCCAGGTTGCACCTACTTTCACGAGAAAAGACTGCTGAAGTCTGCGAAGGGTGCTGTAAAGTTAATAGCCTGTAATCCATAATGTTCAATCGGCCATAGATAAGGTGATCTTGAGAGTCAAGGTTGGCTATGGTTTCTCTGGCAAAAGGCGGTCCGCCATTATCATATATGGTTCTACCTATTCAGGTAGAAAAGAAATTTTCTAGTTGGACGGGTATCTGCCACCATTTCACTGTTGGGTCAAAAATTAACAGTGCTGTGACCTAAAGTGGCGCAAGATCGCAGTAACAAAGCCTACACAGAACACAACTGAACTCCTAACTCGCACAAGCTGAAAAAGCTTCTGAGGGATCTTCACAGAAGATCTAGGAGTATCAGGATAATAATAATAATAATAATAATAATAATAATTACACGTACTCTAGGTAAAGAAAAATCTGGCGACTAGCTATACACAGATTGCAATTCTTATGTGAATACATTTTCGACTAGATGCTCCTTCGCCATTTAACGACCTTGTAATTGAAACAAAAATTCAACAAATGAACCTAAAATATTAATCATTTGTTGTAGAAAATTATCATTATGGGATCAACATAAACAAATCATCAAAAGTCTTGGTTCCCCCTATTAACTCTCAACTTGTTGAATGTATCATGACAATTTTTTGTGTGTGGAATCTTCACTCTCTTATCACTTAAATGAAAACAATAAACCAGCGAAAAATGTTTCTTGTTCGGGAGAATACAGGTGTATTCGGAGTTAATCAGTTTCAGCGAATAACTAGAGTTGTAATATTGAGAATATTGCGTGGAAAATGCCGGGATATCCAGTTTCTTAGTTTGACCGGGCAAGAATAGTAGCCCTACATCAAGAAGTTTGTCGAATCACCAGATTGCGCAGCGTTTGAATATTCCACGGAGTTCAGTAAAGCGCATAGTGACCCTTTTCCTGGAAACCGGCAGCGTTGCCTGGAGATCGGTCCCTGGTCGACCCTGAGTAACATCTGCAAGGGAAGACCATTCTATCGCAAATTCTACTCGAAGAAATCGAACGGTATCTGTAATAGCCCTTCGAATTGATTTTGTGAGGACCTACAGACGGATAGTCTCAACCAGTACCATAAGGAGACGGTTGCATTCATCAATTTTAAGGGCACGGAGACCTTTAAGAGTACCTCGGCTATCACCTGAACATAGAGCTACCCGTCGGCAATGAGCAGAACACCAAGACTAGCTCAGCTTTTACCACAATGGCGCAATATACTTTTTTCTGAGGAGTCACGATTCGGTTGTAATGTTCGGTCGCCATACCCCTTTTATTATCGTTGAACGAACAATGACTGTTGCCATCTACGTAGAAAACATCATTGAACCAATCATTGTTCCCCTGCGCAACGAATTTGGGGATAATTTCATTTATCAGGATGATAACGCCCCACTACACCGCACACGAAGGGTTAAAAACATTTTTCAAGAGAACAATATCCATTAGTAATAGTAATAGTAATAGTATAGTAATAGTAATATTTATTTCATGTCTATAACTGTTTCAGTTTTACACTTGTCAAGATAAAATTGCAAAAAATTACAATACACTAAAGATACAATCACAGAATAAAAGCTTAATTAACAATCTAAAAAAGATATACTAAGAAATGGATTCTGGCAGCACCACTGTGAAATCAAAACTCAAAAATTCATTGACACTATAAAATGCACTACTTATTAAAAACTTCCTGATAAATATTTTAAAATTGTTTGGGGGTAAGGACGATATACAATATGGTAGTCTATTAAACAGCCTAACTGACAAATAAAAAGGCCCCTTTTGAGACTTTGTCAACCGACAAAAATCATTTCTAATCAACATCCTGCCTCTCGTGTTGTAATCATGAAAGTCACCATTAACACTATGATCGTTGACATTTTTCCGCACCATAAGCAATGCCTCAAAGATGTAAAGACATGGAAAAGTTAATATGTTCTCAGATTTAAATGCACCCCTACAATCATCGCGGTATTTGAGGCCAGACAAGAATCTAATCGCTCTTCTTTGCAATGCAAAAATTCTGTCGTGTGAAGCACTATTTCCCCATGCAAGAATACCGTATCTCAAGTGAGATTCGACTAGGGCAAAATAAGCCACTCTTAGAATACCCGAAGACAACCTAGTTGACATATTTCTGAGCAGATAAATGTTCTTACACAACCTTGAGGCAAGCCGGTCAGCATGGATATCCCACCGCAATGTCGTATCTAGCGATATACCAAGAAACGAATGGTGGCCAACAAGGTCCTCATCATTCACTTCTCTCAAGGAGAAAACAAGCTTTACTGTTTTCTGCCTATTCACGACAAGTTTGTTGGAGGCAAACCAATCAAAAGCTCTCGACTGCGCAACAGCAGCCTCACCACCAATGACAGCCAGATCACCAGAAGCTACGGATACAGTTGTGTCATCAGCAAACAGAATAGATCTGTATTCACTCATGTAAGAAGGCATATCATTAATAAAAATCAGAAATAGAATCGGTCCTAGAACCGATCCCTGAGGAACGCCAAGTTCAACTTTTAGAAGAGATGACCATCCGTTATCATTGAAAACTGCCTGAGATCTATTAGTTAAGTATGACTCGATGAGAGCACAAACGCCCCCAGAGCACCCATACGCAGCCAATTTGCCAACCAAGATGAGACGCGAGACGCAGTCAAAAGCCTTCGCAATATCTAAAAACAAAGTAAACAGATATTCACCCCTCTCAAAGCATTCCAGCGTATAATCAACAAAATGCAAAACTGCATCTTTGGTGCTTTTATTCTTTCTGAAACCAAATTGCTGTGCAGAAAATAAGTTATTTGTTTCAAAATACTCCAATAATTGACAACACAAGATCTTTTCAAAAATTTTTGATATGACCGGTACCAAAGAGATGGGTCTGTAATTCTTAATATCATCAACATCACCTTTCTTGAATAATGGAATTACCTTAGCAATTTTCAGGCAATCAGGATAAACGTTATTTGTAATTGATAAATTAAAAAGCCTTGTGAGAGGGATAACAAGATTATTGACATTCTTTTTTATAAGGTAAGATGAAATACCATAATAGTCAGAGGATTTACTCAACTTAAGTGAACCTATAGCATCTCTCACCTGGATATAGGTAACAGTTGCAAAAGAAAAGGAACTGTTTACATTTTGAATAATAGTTAGTGGATTAAAGCTTCCCTCACTAAGAGATTCAACTGTTTTATGAGCAATAGATGTAAAAAATTCATTGAAAGCATGAGGTGAAAAAATCTTTCTACGGTCATCAGAGTGAATTGTATCCTTATTCTTAATTAAATTCCACATGGTTTTCGGCTTATTATTAGAATCCCTTATAATTCTGTCATTAGCTGTTATTCGAGCCTCATTGATCTTGCACCTGTAGTATCTCCTATAATTATCATAAGCTTCTTTAAGCTGATCACTTTGATAGTACAGATACATATCTCCAAGAAGCTTCAAGTGGTCCCGCATTTTACCCAATTCACCAGTAAACCAAGCCACTCCATTATCCTTATGTTTTGACTTTATTACACCATAGGGAAAACAGTCTAGAAAAGTCTGAGTTATATAGTCATTAAACACACTGAAGGTTAGATTTACGTCAGCATCATAACTACCTATAAAATCCCAAGAAGTTGAGCTAAGCTTAGCATGAAAAATATTCATCCCCTTTTGTGTCAATGGCCTAAACCTTCTCACAACACCAGAGTGAGACCGAAGACTGATCGGGATATTCACCCACACCAGCTGTGCCCGATGATCAGAGAAATTGAAATCAATAGTTTCAGAATCATACCTTTCAAGAGAAAAATTGATAAAAACATTGTCAATACAATTCATAACCCTAGTAGGCTGCCAGATAGTTCTCATAAAACCATAACAATTCAGTAAATCACAGAAAAATTTACAATTTCTATCCGGACAATTAAAAGGTAAATTGAAGTCACCTAAAATAGCAACATTGGCACCAAAACAGTTAATCTTACTAAAAATTTTTTCAAAAGTATCAACAAATATTTTAAAATCACCATTAGGTGAACGATAAATAGAAATAATAGTCAAATCATTATCAGTTAATTTAATACAGGAGATTTCGCAATGAGATTCACAGGACAGATTATTCACTTCTACTAGGCTTACAAACCTTATGTTAGAACGACACATTGTCATGACTCCACCTCTGCCCCTATGTATCCTACTGTAAGTGTGGGCCACTATCCAATCATCTATCAGGACTGGAAAGACTTCTTCTTCTTTGAGCCAGTGCTCTGTCAAGCTCACAATTGCTACATCTTTATATTGACATAACAGAGCCTCCAAAGGGCCTTCCTTCCCTGTAAATCCCCTAATGTTTAGATGAAACAGCCCCAGCTTCTGGCATTGATGACTCTGAAGTGGAAGCATCTTCATACGTTTCCTGTTGATTGTCGACGTCTCATAAAAAACCGATTCACTGCAACTCCCTCTGGCCAAAACGCTGGATCCATCACTTCTGATATAAGTGCGGTAGGCAGTGAAACCTTGAAGGAAGAGTAAACTTCGGGTCGTTTGGACGTCAATTTCTCGCACAGTACTTCGGAACAACTTGGACCGAAAAATTCCTTTAGTTCCTGTACGGTCGTTGAAGGACACAGCCGGGATACATGCAAGTAAGACAGTTGCTTCTTAGGGACAACTTGCAGCGTAACTGAATTCGAAGTGCCAACAATAGGTTTAGCATTTCGTTTCGACATAGCGGCATTTTTAGGAGCAATGAAATTCTCATTGTCAGGCTTCCCCGACACTTTTTGATTCAATCTTCCCCTCCTTCGATTTTTCCTCGACGTAACAACAGTAAATTGAGAAAAATCATCGTGTGTACCACCTTCATGAGGTTTTATCGTATTGGAAGTTTCATCGTCCACAGTAATTATTTCTCCATTATTCTCGGAATTGCAAGGTACCAAAGAAACAGGTGGATTGGAATCCCCAACAGACGGTGGAATTCTGGGGATTCCGTGACCAACATCAGGTGATATGGAGATAAGTTTATCACCATGTTGAAGATTTCTTATCTCGTCTGTCAGATGGTTTATTTGTTTACTCTGTTTTGTGACTAACCTTTTGAGATAATCGATTTCCTTCGTGAAGATCGATGTAATTTCTTTAACAATTTCCATTCTCAAGGACTGTAGGTTTTCCATGGTCATACACTGTTCAATAGAATGGGAAACGACGTTAATAGTTAATAGTGTCAGGTGGATTCTGGATGCAGTTGCACCTATCACACGACCAATCATTCAAACTTCCCTCCTCTCGGATTTTGGCGAATTCTTCAATACACATTTGAACACACTTGATATGATAACTATTATCACAAGTTTTACATAAAATTGAATCATCATATCTATTAATTTTCGCAGTACACTGCGAGCAACAAATTCCTCGACCGCTCGACGCCATGACTTGTCAATGGATTGACAAGTCATTGAATGAACTGGCCAGCAAACTCGCCAAACATGAATCCAATTGAGCACGAATGGGATTACTTAGGAAGAGCAATATCCAATCGCCAAAGCCCACCTTCAACTTTTCAGGAATTGAGTTTAGTCCTTCAGGAAGAATGGAACGATATGCCTGAAAATTTCATTAATGACTTGATTCGTGGAATGCCTAGGCGTATTGTGCAGTTGATTCAAAGAAGAGGTGGTAATACGGACTATTGAATTTGGATTCAGTTGTGGAATAACTATAATTAATCAAAAATAAATAATCGGTAAATTAGATTGTTTCTCATTTTTCCTATTTTGTCTCATCCTGCATAAAGTAAAAAGTAACTGTAATATCGTGGGTAAAATAATATAAGTATGTTTAACTCAGACTTTAATAATAAAATAACAATGTACACAACTCGAGTTACAACAGAGAAAGAGAAAGAGTTTTTAGGTAACCAAGCGTACCTAACTTAAACCATAGAATGCAATTAACATAGAAAGTATTTTATTCATTTATTTTACAATTACTACTTTTATTTATATACATGATATTACACTCCTCCGTCACTAAATCTTTTAGGAGGTCTTATATTTGTTCTTAAACGGTTTTTTATATTAGGGGATAACAAAGCACGTGTTTGTGCACTGTCTCCCTCCACTAAAACTGACTCTTCATTATTAGACGGTAATTCATTTTCAACAGATTCCGGAACCCTATTGTGATCCTGAAAACCTGGTGGTTTAACTTCCTGACTAGGAACAATTTCCTTTGGTTCAATGTTATTACTTCTAGAGTCTTTTCTAGAAACATATTCTTTCACATTAATATCACAAATTTCATCATAAAAACTTCCTACTTTCCTCATTTGATCAATATGCCTCCTCCAAATTAATTTTTCCTCCAATGTTTTACAATTATAAAATTGAGTACCGAGAATCTGTACAATTACAGCCTTTTCCCAACTGATTTTATTTGGTGTTCGATAGTCTTTAATATAAACAACCTCACCTTCTTCAAATTCTACCATTCTTTTACCATGGTATTTAATCTGTCTTTCCAAAGCTTTTGAACGCCGACTTTTTGTTAACAGGTCTAATCGAGTTTTTACATGTCTTCCAAGCATTAATTTCGATGGTGTTTCACCAGTGGTACAGTGTGGTGTATTACGATATGAAAATAAATATTTACTCATTAATATTTCCGTACTCTCTGATTTTGTCCTGATATCTTTGAGGTATTTATTTAAGGAATTCTTAAATGATTTTACACCGTTTTCTGCAAGACCGTTTGTTGAAGGATGATACGGTGGGGATCTAATATGAACAATATCATTAAAATTACAAAATTTTTCAAATTCTTCGGAAACTAATTGTGGGCCATTATCTGATACAATTGTATTCGGTAAGCCAAACCTAGCAAAACAATCACGTAATTTGTTTATAGTGGTAAAAGAATCTAATTTTTGCATTTCATAAATTTCAGGCCATCTCGAAAATGAATCTATAATTATCAAATATGTTTTATTATGGTAAGGCCCCAGAAAATCGATATGAATCCTATCATATACATGTTTACCTTCTTGAAATTTAATTAGTTTGGATTTTTCTGGCGTTTTCATGAAAGTCGCGCAAGCATCACAATTTTTAACATAATTTTCAATATCTCTTTCCAAACTTGGCCACCAGACATACTGTCTGGCTAAAACTTTCATTTTAGTCATGCCATTGTGAGCACCATGAATCTCATCTAACATCTGACTACTTAATTTTGTTGGCATTATTACTCGATAACCCCACATTATCAAATTATTCTCAATACTTATTTCGGAGGATTTTCTGTTGAATATTTCAAATTGTTCGTTAATTTCATCTGGCCAGCCGTTCCTAATAAACAAATAAACTTTACTTAGTATTGGATCTTTCCTTGTTTCGTTGTCTAATTCTAATTGGTTATAAGCGCATAGCAAATCCAATTTAGTAAATTCCTCCCCTCCTTGGAGAGCTGCGAACAATTCTTCAATCCTTGGCAGGGGATGCTTATAATCTTCAAGTTATTTATTTATTGTAATCTTATAATCGGCACAAATTCTAATCTTGCCATTAGGCTTCAATACCGGAGCTAAGGGAGTACCCCATTCGGAATTTTGAATACGAGTGATAACACCTTGTTTTTCTAACTCATCCAATTCTTTATCCATCAGTTCTTTGAATTTGAATGGAACCGGTCTTGGTTTACAGAAAATCGGTTTAACTTCAGGATCTACCGAGAATATTACTTTTCCTAATTTATACAAGCCTAACTTATTTGTGAATAACTGTTCAAATTGTTTAAGAATTTTGTCTAAATTGTCGTTATGATCGAGTTTGTTCACATTAGACACCATCGAATCTTGCAAGGCAATATTGAATAATTTAATTAAATCTCTACCTAATAATGGAACCATTCCATTTTTGACTATAATGAGTTTGCAATTCCTTTTAAGAACATTTTGATATTCAATGTCCACATAAATCTCTCCATCTAGAACAATTACATTACCCTCGTATGTTTTCAACTTAATTTTCGTTGGAAATAATTTACAATTTTTAAACATGTGTTCAAAAACATTACCAGGAATAACAGAAATTCCCGCTCCTGAGTCCAGTTCTCATTTCCGAAACATTGATTGTTTATTTCTTGAGAAACCTAGAGGGCCAAGACTTTTGACGATGTGTGTATATGGGCATTTATTTGGATCTCATTCAGAAATTGGTAGTTATTTAAAGATATATACACATACTGAGTTTTTTTTTCTAAATATTCAATGCTCATGAAAGACTTATTCATTTCTAAACCCAATGTAATGGCTTACATACATTCTGTCAAGAAAGTACCGGGAATTATCGATTTAAATCTGGCAGGGCAATGAGGCAGGTAAACATTTTTTTCCTAGGTTGGTACCACTGTCCTTAATTACTATGCCAAGCTTGAGCGGGATCTGTCAACTAGTGTGTTTGCAACAGCTGATTAAGTCAGTCGATGTCAGAGTGCGTGCCGATTTTTACTATGGGTGATTACGTTGAGCAAAGAATTTGTTTAAAGTTTTGTGTTGCAAATGAATTTTCGTATGCCGATGCATTGAAAATGTTGCAAAAGGCCTTTGGTGATAATGCTCTATCGAAAACTCGTGCATATCAGTGGTACAGAGCCTTCAAGGACGGTCGTGAAGTGGTCGAAGACTTGCCTCGTTCCGGACGCCCATCGACGGCTTCGATCGAAGATAACGTCGATAAAATTAAGGAAAGGGTGCTGGAAAACCGTTGTACCAGCTTGAGAGAGATAGCACATGATCTTAAGATATCCCACGAGTCCGCACGTACGATTTTGATTGATATTTTGGGCATGAGAAAGGTGGCCGCACGACTCGTACCGAAAGACCTGAATTTTCTTCAAAAACGTCATCGCGAACAGGTTGCTTCAGACATGCTGGATCGCTGTAATTCCGATTCTACATTCATGGAACGCATTATAACTTGTGGTGAGACCTGGGTCTACGAGTACGATATGCAAATAAGCCAGCAATCATCGGAATGGGTGGCAAAAAATGAGCCGAAACCGAAAAAACCACGCCAAAGCCGCTCGAAAATGAAGGTGATGCTCATTGTTTTCTTCGATATCCGTGGCGTGGCGCACTACGAATTCGTTCCAGAGGGTCAGACGGTAAACAAGGAGTATTACCTAGGCGTTATAAAACGTTTGCGTGAGCGTATCCGTAAGAAGCGGCCAAATTTGTGGGCGAACAACTCATGGATTTTGCATGACGATAACGCGCCTTCTCACCGAGCTACGATTGTGACTGACTTTCTCGCCAAAAACTCAACAAACGTGTTTCAGCAACCACCGTATTCGCCGGATTTGGCTCCCTGCGACTTTTTCCTCTTCCCAAAACTAAAATTGCCCCTTCGTGGCACCCGTTTGGAGTCGATTGAAGCCATAAAACAAAATTCGGCGCGAGAGCTAAAGTCCATCCCGGAAAGCGCCTATAAAAAATGTTTCGATAATTGGAAGTGCCGTTGGCATAGATGTATTGGAGCAAATGGAGCCTATTTTGAAGGCGACCCAATAAATTTTGACGATTAAATGTAAAAATGTTGTTTTAATTGAAAATTCCCGGTACTTTCTTGACAGAGTACTATGTCAGCTACAATTTTCGTTCTCTTTTTCATTAATTCCTAATCACAATTTTCATGTATGGTGGGATTATTCCAAACCTATAATCAAAAAGATGGCAATGCTTTTTCATAAGATTTCCTGTATAGATTGGAAAATGAATAATAATAAATTGGGTGAATCTAATGGGAAAATAATTGAACACAGGAGATTTATCTGATTCGAATTAAATGAACGAAATACATTCAATCAGGTATGTTGATGTAAAAGAAGCATAGACAATTACACCACTTTATATAAGTAATTAACTTATTGGACAAAATATAGGGTGCCCAGAAAGGATCAGTTTTTTTTTTCATTTTGAAATTATTATTATATTTTTATTATTATTTATAATGAGTGAGCGTCCGTCCACCCTATCACTGCGTCCGCGTGGACTATTGTGGTTTACTCCTAATTTATATTTCCCCGATGAGATCCAGTTTTCGGATAAAACCGATAATCTTATTCGGGGTTATTTTTTCCAGTTCGCAGTGGATTAAAATAGCCTAACCAAAGACCTCGAATCTGATGCGACTCACCGCTGGGCACTCTGAGACGATGTGCATGGATGTTTCAGTGTCCTCAAAACACAGCCTGCATTCATCGTCTTCAGCCAGACCGATTTTGTTGCAAATGAGCTTTCAGCCTGCAGTGACCTGTCGTAATCCCGACAAGTATTCAGAGTTTAGTTTTGTCCAGACTTAGCGCTAGATCTGCCATCTTTTGGATCGAAGCAGTTCCAAGGAACGCCTTCGAATGTTTCAGGCCTGGATGCCTCAGCTGAAAAACTCTAGTCTTGAGTTCATTCTGCCTGTTATTATCCGCTTAGCCACGTCCTGTGTTATTCCCAGGAATGGTTCTGGGCCTTCCAGAGTTAGCGTGGCTCCAGCAAACGCCAGCCGATCTGCCTTTTCGTTAACCAAACGGTTTGAGTGGCTCGGTATCCGAACAAGAGTGACATACCAAGCCTGTAGAATCATACGGCAACTCCAGACTGTTTTCGATGTACATCAGTTGGATACTAGAGCTGATTTTATTGCAAATATCTTGACTTTGCCGTGGCGGATTTTCCGTTTTATCAGCATATCCGCTGCGGTCTCAATGGCAAATAGTTCTGCCTGGAATATGGTTGCATATTGACCGAGACTCAATGAGATGCTGACTCTCGGTTTGCTCCCATAGACTCCCGCTCCCGTTCCGTTCGTCGTTCGCGAGCCGTCTGTGAACAAGCCAAAATCAGTCCTCAATATAAGCATGCTCGGTCCATTCGTCCCGGCTGGGAACGATTATATTGAAATGCCGTTTTTGGCTCTTCACTTTTGACATTAGATTTGAGGGCATCGATAAGGTGCTGTTAGAAGCTCGTCCAGTAGTTCTGAGCCTTCCATCACTATTGCCTCTGGCTTGTCAATCGCCAGTTGTTGTAGTTTGTATGTGGTCCGTTCCGCCTCCTTCTGCACGAACAGGTGCAGAAGTGGTAGATTTAGTAATTGCGAGGCATGTCGGTCTATGTAGTCGTGTGAGCTTATGTTGGCCAGTCGTTTGTTGGCTTTCTTCCATCACGCTACAGTGTCATTATATGTGGTCTGATTACCATAGTGTATAGCCAATACATCTGGCTGGGCTTTAAACCCCAGTTTTTACCGCAGATTCGTCTGCAAGTCCAGAATCCCATTCTGGCTTTATGACAGACACTGTCTAGGTGTGCATTCCAACTGAGAGTTTAGTCTATGACTATTCTTAGGTATTTTGCCTCATTAGAGAATTGTATTGTTTCACCACAGATTGTCGGCAGTTCGAATCCATCCAGCTTCTGTTTCTTGGTGAAATATCTTGAATTTCAGTTGGTGGATGCGCCTAATATACGAATTTCTAATAATTTCCGATTTCTCCTGCATCTATGAAATTCTGATTAGGTATCAATTTTTGCGATCTGGAGACTTTGTGCGCCTGATCTATATTAATTATTATAATTGGTTATTTGTCGATCACGAGTTTTTGTTGTTTATTAAATTGGTGGAAGCACAATTTTATGTGAATAAATGAACACGTGGTTTAACTAAAGACTGCATTTCATGTACATCGGGCGATCTTACTATCTTTATGAAAAAGGGGAAAGAGTAACTGAACTCAAGCGTAGACCTTAAGTCTCGGAAAGTGTACAGTTCTTCTTCAAACTTTTGGTATACATTCACAAGAGTTTTTCACGTGACCATTGTTAATTTTAATTGGTATCGTTGTTTTAGGTTGGAGTTTTTGTTTGTTTTGGGTGTAACGAATTACGGCCAGTTTCATAAACAACATCAAAAGGCTCCTTTATGATAAAGTCCCTTTATGAAAAAGAGTCCTTTAAATGGAAGCATCAGTTTCATAAACGCACATCGACCGTCCTTTACTTAAAGCTTCCCTTAATGCGCCGGTAATATGTATCCGACTGTTGGCTATCCTGAGAACTAGTGTTTTTACGAATGTAGTTGGTGATATTCTGTAAAAATTGTGAGTTATGCGTTGGAACTTGTAAAAAGAAAAAGAGAAGAAGTATAAATCGATCTTTGCATAAACATGGTTATGTGCAGAAGACATATTTTATTACGTGGGTTATATGAATGTATATGGAAGAAAAGAGAAAAAAAGTATTACTTTAAAACCTGAGGAGGAACTATGCCTCTTGGAATTGATTGAAAAAGAGAATTTTAATATTATAGGATAAAGTCTGGCAGAGAATGGAAACTGCTTTCAATGCAACAGTTCTCCATTGGAGAAATGGGGACCAGCTCAAATCCAAATATGACAATATAAAAACTAAAACTAGAAGGTGGTAGCTGCTCAACACAGTCATATTGACTGGTGGTGAGGCTCCATTGAAATTGAGGGAGCCAATTTCCAAATAGTTGAGACCAACTGTTACGAACCACTTGCCGAAGCGAAAGAGATGTATTATAAAATAAAACAGCTCTAGTAGAAGCTCAGATAGTGGCTATCAAGGAAGAGAATAGAAGAAAAGAAGAGGGGCATTCAAACCTTAGAATATTAGATTTGCAAATTATGGAGACGAAGAGCAAATTAAATAATAATAATTAGATCGTTTTTATTTTGAATGCAATGAAGGCGGTATTAGAATTCTATCAGCATTGCTGCAGACTATGAAGTTCTCTCAAATTTGAATTAAAAACAGAAATTTCAATAACACATAATATTTTTATTTCTTTATTCTCACTTGGAACTTTTTCAGATGTTACCTAAAGTAAAACAATGAATCAGACATACAAACATAGAAGCCTATCTAAATGCATACCTTGTAAAATCTCATAAAAATTATATAAAATCTTGTCATGTTGAAGATACAAATTGAATATGAAGAATAGTTCCATAAATGACAAGAAAATTTATTTTCAATTATCACACAAATATAAATTTTCAATTAGCAAAATGTTTATTAATAATAGACTCTCGCGTGACGAGCTGCATTAACATTAGTTGAATTTGTTTGCAAGTCTTCTTCCTCCTGCAATCATTCATTTGGAAATATTTCGTTCATAACTACATATTGTGTAAAACAGCGGTAGCAACAATAATTGCCCTTATGGTCGTTAACTTAACACTCATTCCCTTAGAAAGTATAGGAAAATGATGTTTCCAAACTCCATACTTTCTCTCCGCCACATTTCTAGTTCATATAATTGACTGTTTATATAAATTTTCAGCTGCAGTTATAGCTTCCGATAACTTTGTCATAAGATAAGTCTGCAAACTATAACCACTACCACCAAGTAACAAATACCGTTCAAATTTACCACTCTCAAATTGTGTCTTCAAGACACTGTTATTAAAGATGGTTTGATCACATATTTCCAGTTCCATAGAATCTCAATGACAAAAGTAGTTGGTTCATCGGTTCAATACAGCTGCCTCCGAAAATTGTCAATTTAATGATTTGGTATACATAAAATTATATCAACAAAATAATAAATCGAAATTTGTTTACCTGTTGAATGGGATGTACAATTGATCTGCAATTTTTTGAAGCAAAGATTAAACAGTTGGTTTTGTCAGGCAAAAACGATAGACGAAATCTAGATCATCTAACGTGGAAAAATGTCTGTCCTGTAAATTTTTGGTCTTCTCACAATTATTTCTTCATCATTTGATGAAGAAGTAGAACTAAAATCAGCATTCAACATTTGGTGCAACATACTTCATAGTACGCTAAAATTAAACAAAATGGGTAAATGTGACAGAACAAGGTTATGTCCACTGTTTTCGTGTTTATCGAGCACCTGCGCAGTATCGAGCTTCTCGTTAAAGGATCCTTTTCCAGCCGCAAAGGGCCGATTTTCTCACTTTAAGTTAAAGGACGCTTTTAAGTTCCCTTTAACCTCAAAATTTGTTTATGAAACACGTTTTATCATTAAAGGAGACTTTTTGGGAAAAAGGAGGCTTTAATTTCGTTTATGAAACCGGCCGTTAGATCAGCAATTCAACTTAGAAACGATGCGGCCAACTTATGCGAGAGAGAGAAATGTGAAGGTTAGAGTTAGTGAAGGCAAAATATTGGCCTTCTGTATTATTTATATGTGTTTTCACGAAATATTTTAGAGGTTCTTGAGCAGTTTATCTTGAGTTTGTGAATTATTTGACAATAGACAAACATTTTTGATTGTGTCTTCTACATGTGCACCGTGTAGATAAATTCAAAATAAGGCTAGTAAAATTTCATAGGTGAATGAGTTGTATGTAGTAATATAGCGATTTTTTTACACAACTTCACGAATAACTTGATTCAATGCAGTCACAGACTGAAATCATGAGAATTAGGTGTGTGACATCCATTAGAAGAAAGTGCTATAAACCTGCCTCAGCTGTAATTTATAGTACACACTTTAGGAAAGAGGACGAACATATAAATCCCTACAAGACGAAAGTTCTTCATGTTATTACATACAAATGATCCTTTCTTGAATTTGTTAGACACACTAAGAGACTAATTCTTTTATTACTCTGAAGTTCAGCTGAGATTATTTAAATTTACGGTCAGTAACTACATCATTCGAATCGTTCACGACAGTTCAATAAAGGTGAGGTCCACCCATAATCAATTGTTCAATGAATTTTTTCTAAATTTAAAATTTTACTCACATGATTTCTGATAAAATACTTTGATGAATTATAATTCTTGTTAGAAGAACTCACTTTTAAAAACACCGGGAATTAAATACAAATCTTTGAACTAACTGGATTTTTTCATGCAGTTTTCATTCGAAAAGTCCACCGTTACACGTAATTCCTTATGCAATTTTGGTCGAATATATCGGGTGTTTTTTTTAGAGTGATAGAAGTTTCGATAGGGAGAACTGTGATTTGACAGAAGGTAGAAGCCATGTTGTTTTGACATTTCTGTTAACAATGTTTACAAATTGTTGAAATTTATTTTCAACCTGTCATTTATGTTCTATTCGCCAAACTTATAGAGCACTTCGTGAAATTTATGGTTTACATAATCGTCCATCAGAGCAGCTTATTCGTCGAACTATCGATAGATTTCGGACAACATTTTCTCTACTAGATACAACAACAACAAGACAAAGAACTATAAGTACAAAAGAAAATATTGCTGGTGTAAGTCATAGTGTTAATGATGATCCAGATTTGTCTATTCGTCGACGTTCACAACAAGTTGGACTCGGCGCATCCACCACATGGAAAATTTTGCGTAAAGAACTTGGTCTACACCCATACAAGATCCAACTGGTTCAAGAACTAAAGCCACTTGACCATAATAAGCGTCGTTTTTTTTGCTGATTGGACTCTAGAATAGCTTGAAGTTGATCCACTTTTATATCGTGAAATTGTGTTTAGTGATGAAGCTCATTTCTGGTTGAACGGCTATTTAAACAAGCAAAATTGCAGAATATGGACTGAAAACAATTCTCAAGAAGTTCTGCAGATTCCACTGCATCCTGAAAATGCACTGTATGGTGTGCTTTACACGCTAGAGGTATCATCGGTCCATATTTCTTTAAAAACGATGCTGGAGCTATTGTTACAGTGAATGGTGCTCGTTACAGATCGATGATCAATAATTATTTGTTTCAAAATTTGAATGCTATCGATCCAGAAGTGTTTTGGTTCCAACAAGATGGTACTACACCTCAAGCTGCTGCCGTAACAATTGATTTATTGAAAGAAAGATTTGGTGAACATTATTTGGAGAAATGGTCCAATTAAATGGCCTCCAAGATCATGCAATATAACTCCTCTAGATTATTGCTTTGGGTTTATGTCAAGTCATTGGTTTATGCTGATAAACCGGAAACAATAGACGCTTTGTAAGCCAACATAACTCGTGTTATTGATGAAATAAGACCTGAATTACTCGAAAAAGTGTTCCAAAATTGGTCTGGTCGAATGCGGTTCCTCAGAGCTAGTCGTGGTGGACATATGCTGGAAATTATTTTTAAAACATAAATGTCATAAAATTATCTTTCAAATAAAAAAAATTGGCTTCATCTTAATTTAAATGTGTTTTATTTCAATTTAAAGTTTTATCACTCTAAAAACACTCGATAGTTCTTTTCTGCTTCTATTTGATACCAAAGACCTGGTACCAGACAAAGATATTGTATTATCAAAACTCGTTGTACACAATAAATCTTGTGAAATTCTTCTATCATTCATCAAAAGGGTTATTTCAAACCTCATAATCTTACCATTCTGGTATTTTTAACATGAGGACGACAAATATTTCATCTTAAATCATTGAAAAAATACACTGACTAAAATCTTATCTCTTCAATTGATTGAAATAATATATTTATTCATTTTTATGTTTTGTTATTAGAGATTCCAAGAAATCAGTACATGTTTTTAGCTTCGGCGCCCTATACTACTTTTACTCGCACTGCAGTGTCAGCGTTAAGTCCCAACTCAAGGGCCTGAAACTGTTGTGGACTACCTCGGTCGATCTAGTTTCAGGTCCAACATCTAGCGTATGGTCAAGACCCTCAAACCTCCAAGAACCTCCAGGTTCAAGAACCATGAAAGTTCAACTCAATGCCATAAACCATGAACTCGATAACTTTAACACGTCATCGTATCCCTCCCCTCACAGCTAGCACAGATACATTACTGACGTATTCGCCCTTATGACAGAATACCTGCAGTCGGGTAAAACGACGACAATTTTATGGTTGAGCGCACTGTGCTGCAAAACCCTCCTCTCCCTAGTGAATGGATTGTTTTTTCCTCTGTCGGTTTTCTTATTTCCCAGGCCAATTGGTACCCAACTAGTTTGTTGTTTTTTGGCCAGCGATATGAAGGATTTTTCACAGCTCCAGATGGTCGTCGACTTAAACACAACAGCCTGCTTGGTGTTTGCTTCAGTTTTATTTGAGCATCTGGAACAAAACAAACTATAGTTTCCTCGTACTGTCTCGACAAACAGTACTTAGAATAGTCAGAGTTTCGGTTTGGTGCTAGTTATAGGCTACTGAAAGCTAGTGATTCCCTATACGTGAATATCTGAATGTTTCCTTAGGGATAATATAGTTTTCTAAAGCTGGAGTATCCTTTCCATGCCTTCTTAGCATACCTTATACGTATATCCCCTTCTAGATCCTATATGTTCCATTCTAAGAGGATATATATATATATATATATATATATATATATATATATATATATATATATATACATATATATATACATATACTACTCTGTCAAGAAAGTACCGGGAATTTTCAATTAAAACAACATTTTTACATTTAATCGTCAAAATTTATTGGGTCGCCTTCAAAATAGGCTCCATTTGCTCCAATACATCTATGCCAACGGCACTTCCAATTATCGAAACATTTTTTATAGGCGCTTTCCGGGATGGACTTCAGCTCTCGCGCCGAATTTTGTTTTATGGCTTCAATCGACTCAAAACAGGTGCCACGAAGGGGCAATTTTAGTTTTGGGAAGAGGAAAAAGTTGCAGGGAGCCAAATCCGGCGAATACGGTGGTTGCTGAAGCACGTTTGTTGAGTTTTTGGCGAGAAAGTCAGACACAATCGTATCTCGGTGAGAAGGCGCGTTATCGTCATGCAAAATCCATGAGTTGTTCGCCCACAAATTTGGCCGCTTCTTACGGATACGCTCACGCAAACGTTTCATAACGCCTAGGTAATACTCCTTGTTTACCGTCTGACCCTCTGGAACGAATTCATAGTGCACGACGCCACGGATATCGAAGAAAACAATGAGCATCACCTTCATTTTCGAGCGGCTTTGGCGTGGTTTTTTCGGTTTCGGCTCATTTTTTGCCACCCATTCCGATGATTGCTGGCTTGTTTGCATATCGTATTCGTAGACCCAGGTCTCATCACCAGTTATAATGCGTTCCATGAATGTAGAATCGGAATTACAGCGATCCAGCATGTCTGAAGCAACCTGTTCGCGATGACGTTTTTGAAGAAAATTCAGAATTGTTCCGCAGAAGCAAGCCAATATATCGTCTACATACCTGTACCAAAAAGACGATATATTGTCTTGCTTCTGCGGAACACATTCAGAATTAAATGAAACATTAGAATATCTTAATTGTTTGCACAATAAGGTCAAATTCATCATGGAAACACAATCTGATAACAAAACAAATTTTCTGGACATAACTTTAATTAACAGTAATAATGAAATTTCCTTTGATATATATAGAAAACCCACATTAACTGATACAACAATACCAAATTTTTCAAACCATTCGATCAATCATAAACTAGCTGCATATAGATCACTGATACATAGAGCATTTTCAATTCCTTTAGATAATATTACGCTAAAGAGGGAATTGAATACAATCAGACAAATAGCCACAAAAAATCAGTTCGAAACAAAAACTATAATTTCCATCATAAACCAAAAACAAAAGCAACTAATTCGTAAACAAATTTACCTCATTTCCAAATGAGATCATAATAACAATAAATTCATAAAACTAACATATTTTGGACCAGTTTCACGAAAAATTGCTCAAATTTTATCAAAAATTAACATAGTAACAGCTTTCACACCCCCCCATAAAATTTCTAATCTCTTTTTTAATCCGAAAGACAAAGAGAACCGACTGAATAATTCTGGAGTCTATAAATTAATTTGTCAACAGTGTCATAGTGTGTATATAGGACAAACGGACCGACCTTTCCAAAAAAAGTACAAAGAGCATCAATCTGCTTTTAGGAACTGGAAGAATAATTCCAATTTTTAGAACAATTTCTTCAATACAGACCACACGTTCCCAGAATTGAACAACCTTGTTATCTTGCACGTGGAAGCGAAAGGGAAAAAACTTGACATCCTGGAATCCATAGAAATTGAAAAATATAAGAGGCACGTACCACTAATAAAACTACTAAACGAACAGACGGAACTGTGGAAAACCCCTCTCTTCGAAGCTCTGCCGAAGCCTACAATCAGCATATATAATAGTTGAGATCTAATTTGTTCATTCAGTTTGAAAATGTAGTAAACACTACGAAACTCGGGTCACTGTATATCAGTTATAATAAAAAGTGATAGAAAACAAAGTAATTTCTTATTTCATTCCATTAAAATTTACGTTATTACAATTTCATCAACCATTTAGACCTCAAGTTGAGCTGTGTTCTTTTTCTATATAAAAATCTCCATTGAATAACAGAATGAAATTCATATGATATAAGAAAAAAACTAAAATGTTATCAGCATTTTCGATTTTATTAGATTATGCATTCTTTTCAGAATACATAATGAATATGCACATAAATTAAAATAAAATATGAAATACATAACAAATAGAAGACTTAATCTAAGTTATAATGGTAATCACAATAATGCCCTGCAGAAATTGTATATATAAAAATAGATTGAGAAATCTCTTTACAATCAGAATATCAAAAACTAGATATAAACTTCTTTTGTTATAAACTTGTTTAATTTCTTTCAAATAGCGCATGCGTTGCAACAGAATAATTTCGAACAATTCGATATTAATATGAAATTTATCCTTACATTTTTAGGACCATTAAAATGAAGGATAAAAAGGTAATTAATTCTTATGCAACAGAAACAGCTGTCATCCTTAGGATCAGTTAAATCTTTATGGTTCACAAAATGAAATCATTTATGGCATGGAGCGTTTGTGGATATATATTTATAGGATATTTTCGTCTTGAAACAGTTCTATTGACTGTTAAAATTATTCTACAAAAAAAAATGGACGACCCCATATAGAATTTGTCGCGAAAGGCGAAAACAATAGTATATTCTTAAATTAGGATCCGTTACGAAATGAATCATTTTTCATCAACTTGTATAGACGAAAATATTTAAAGAGAAACATAAATCGTTATATCGATTTATCGACTAATAGTACTTTAAAAAATGATTAAACAACATTTTAAAAACAATATGCAAGGAGTGTGGGACTTGACATATGTATATTGTATAATGTTGTATGTATATTGTCAAACAGAAACATCATTTCAGAGAAGCCAACAGATATAATAAAAAACAAATTTTATTAAATGGACTTAAAGACAACCCTTTTACTTGATTTGTTTTAGTAGTTCCTAAAAATTGTCGAAATACTCTCAATCCTCAATTTTTGTTCGGAGCATTCGATGTTTTATAACATCTTTTAACTTTATATAATAGGAAGTAACACTCACACCTGATAAAGTCACGGTGTGACGATTGTTTTAAAATTGAAAAATCGCGAAATGTTCTTTATTTTAAAACTCCTGGTTTCTTTAAATGGAAATGCTTTAAAAAGAAAGTATATCCAAAATTAATTTACAATAGAAAAGATTAGCAATTAGGCAGCGCATGAAATAACTTCGCAACATTAATTGAAAAATCAATTTTGAATTATCAAAATAGTGCATTAGACAAGTGATTGCGTCAGGTCCAGATTCTATTATAATGAAATTTTTTCATTTCATTAACTTTTTTCTTCAG
This sequence comes from Megalocaria dilatata, assembly GCA_034642435.1. Classification (NCBI taxonomy): domain Eukaryota; kingdom Metazoa; phylum Arthropoda; class Insecta; order Coleoptera; family Coccinellidae; genus Megalocaria; species Megalocaria dilatata. The sequence continues at coordinate 30,074,091 of CM067858.1, forward strand.
CATTCAGTATTAATTTTAGAATTAAAATTTATTCGACTTTCAAAAGCGACAAATTAAATGTCAAATAAACATTTATGAAATAATAGTATGAGTCATCAATAATAACATCAAGTTTCCATTACTAATTTATAAACAAAAATGATATTTTATAATTCAAAGATTATTGACTCAAAATCTCAAATATTCCACATTTCATAGAAAAAATATTTTTTAAGTGGTTTAGTATGATATGAGGACTTTAATTATTTTGAAAAATGTATTCAATTCATTGATGTAGTAATGTCCAAGAAAAATTCAATTAGATAATTAAAAAAAAACACAAGAAAACTGATTCTGAAAATCTAACATTTTTACTAATTATTGTGTTGGTTAGGAATGAAGCATTCTGACGTTTGTGAGCAATTTAAGATATAGAAGTGTTCGGTACTAATTTTCTTACTCCAGAATGCTTATTTAATACAGTCTAGGCATTTACCTGATAATACTATGTGTTTTATCAGTGCTACATTAAAGTATTTGTCAGTGCTATATTTTTTCTGTATATTTTGACAAACCAAATTAGCTGCATCCTTATGTACTGAATTCAAGTAACACATACAGTCCTTCAACATGTTAACCGTATATTTAGTATCTTCGAAATATGGTTCCCAGATAGGTTTATGTCTAAAATAAAATCGACACAATGCTACGCTGGCACAAGCTATCCTCAATGGACCATATACGAAGAAATTTTCTGCGTCTAATAAAGACATCTCACAGAGGTACTGAAAATTAAAATATACTGAGTGATATAAAAGTAAAAACATTCAGTAAAAAATTAGATTATTAAAAAAAATTATTGTACATATTTCTCAGGCTAAGTAAGAAGTGTAAACGATTGAAAGTCTTGGGGTCTTAATCAAAGTATAATCCAAAAAATCATTAATTGAAATTATTTTAGACAATCTTTTATCACTTGATTGAATAGAAGGCACATTTGTTGATTTCTATTAATTTTTTTAATTATTAATTAATTAATTTCTTAGTACGCTCTTGAATAGTAAGTTAAAATAATTGATAATGGATTCAGTTTTAAGATGAGGATACAACAAAATTTTATTACTTCTGGAAAACCACAAGATACCTACGAGAATGAACACGTAATAATAGAAACTTTTTGTACACTTATTACAAAACTGAGACCATTCAAACATTGTAAATTTCCAAACTCTTGACCAGTTGTTTAAAAGCATTTGAAGAAGTTACAATGGAAAAAACCAGTCATGTGTTCACTTTTAAAAAATAAATGGAAATCAACATATACAGAAATACAGAGGAATCATAACTATTGGGGTAATACGGTGAGGGCAAATTATTTGGACCAGATATATCTTAATTAAATATTGAGATCGACCCAGAGGCATAACTTTGGATGTATAATATTATTTTAGGTATAACTCCACTTTTTTTATAGGGGGCGTCACGTGAATCATTTCTGATGATGAAATAAAGTGGTAGCTTCTTTTGACGAAACTCGATAGTGATCTTAATAAAAAAATACTATATAAAAGTAATTTTTCTTAACATTGGTACTCTTGTTTAAACACTATAATTTCACCTGTTTTAGAGAAAAACGCGAAAAATTTTCTCAGAGGGGGGCTACAGATTTAAATCTGAATAAATCTCATGAAAACGTTTAGAATTAAATTTTTAAAAAACATATCCTAGATAACACTATCACTTTATTGACATAAACATTATCATCACATCTGGTGGAAATGAACTAATGAAGAATCAAAAGAAATATAAAATGACAAAACTGTTTAGACATCACCTTATACATACATGTTTCGATTGGATGTTAAAGAATCACAAGTTCCATCACCAAAAATTGTTGAACATATAATTCAAAAAGGCCTTTTTTTGTAATAAGTCACCTCTTTGTGGGAGGTGGCTGGATGGAAAATATTACTAGATTGATTTATTTACGAATGGGGTGCGAACCAATCCTAGTCAAGCGGTCCTAGGAAGGGTACGGCCTTCGCGAAAATGGTGTTAATAAATTTTCTCTGTGATAATGAAAATGGTAATGAAACTTAATTATGGATTTTAAGAAGTATAATAATAAAGTGTACCAAAATACAACAGTTTTATCAATCCTAAACTCGATAAAATTTCAATAAAGATGGCTCACTGAATAATTAAGGAGAGGGCGATGCGGATCCCTCAAGTATTATAAATAATTCATATAATCCTTAATTTTGTTTAAACTCCTCAAACATAATAATTACGAAGAGATATAGCAACCTATTTCTTAATTTCTGACTGTACTATAATTAGACAACTTCAACCTAAATAATACACCAAAATTTTCAGATACTTCTTATCCTTAGACTCCAAGACCATAGATTCAAAACAAAACTGGGCACACGCGATTTTCTACGAAAATGGAACAACCTATTTAACACGAACAATAAACGATAAAGAACGACTACCGGTACTCTTTAATTCCTTGGTCCTGAAACTTAGCACTATATTCAATTCCTCTAATTCTTCTGACTCAATTCTTGAACTTGAAAAAAAATTACTAATATCATTCAATATAATTATAATAATGCTAAATTCAGAGACCAATTCGAGCCTCGCACCGCGATCTTTTCTCGACGATCTTACTAGTTTTTTTAGACTCTCTAACAAATACAGTTTTGGCCCATTTAATACCCCGTACGCGTCGGTTTTCTCCTTCCAAATTTTTTGACCCATTCACCCACTCAAAATTGCAACTTAGCACTTCTCAAAATTTCAGTTCTTTGTCGAGCCACACGTGTTAATTTTCGACGTCAGTGTTTTTCTTTGGAAATTTCCTTTCCTAATCTCATCTGAAGGAATATGTTTACGTTTCGTACAATCAGCTCTTATGAACTTTTTAATGTGTAGTTTGTTATTATAATATATAGGTCAGAGTGAAATAATTTCCTTTAGAAGCCGCCGTCTGGGCGTGCCTCGAAAGCGAATTCCTAAGTTTAACATTAAGTGGTCTGGAGATTAGAATAAACAAATTAATTATGGGGAATCGAACCTTGCGTTGAATTTGCTTTTGTCCAATGAATTAATCCCTGTATCATTACAGCCCTTTCATGAATTCTAAATGTTGGTTTACCTTATGTGTACGAAGCGAATACGAAATATACGCAAAAGAATTAACACAAGAAGAAGAAAACCTGCCATCAGATATAAAAGATGCAGCGTTGGAAGCAAAACGTTTATTATTGCACCAAAAATTCAAAAATTTAAAATTTCTAATTTTTTTTTTAATCCGAAAGACAAGGAGAACCGACTGAATAATTCTGGAGTCTATAAATTAAGTTGTCAAGAGTGTAATAGTGTGTATATAGGACAAACGGGCCGACCTTTCCATAAAAGGTACAAAGAGCATCAATCTGCTTTTAGGAACCGGAAGAATAATTCCAATTTTGCAAACCATTTCTTCACTACAGATCACACGTTCCCAGAATTGAACAACCTTGTTATCTTGCACGTGGAAGCGAAAGGGAAAAAACTTGACATCCTGGAATCCATAGAAATTGAAAAATATAAAAGACACGTACCAATAATAAAACTACTTAACGAACAGACGGAACTTTGGAAAACCCCTCTCTTCGAAGCTCTGCCGAAGCCTACAATCCCCATATATAATAGTTGAGATCTAATTTGTTCATTCAGTTTGAAAATGTAGTAAACACTACGAAACTCGAGTCACTGTATATCAGTTATAATAAAAAGTGATAGAAAACAAAGTAATTCCTTATTTCATTCCATTAAAATGAACTATCACAAAGTAACGGACTACTCCATCCAATAATATATGGATTGAAATTTTACTATGAAAAAGTATTTGAATATTACAGATAATAGCTGGAATTAATTCTCCGAAGCCTCTACAGATTTAAATCTAAATGAATCTCATGAAAACATTTATAATTAAATTTTTAAAAAAACATGTCCTAGATAACACTGTATCACTTATTAACATATATATTATCATCACATGTGGTGAAAATTAACCAATGAAGAATCAAAAGAATTATAAAATAATGATCAAATTATTTAGACATCACCTTATACATAAATACATGTTACATACGTGTTTCGATTGGATGTTAAAGAATCACAAGTTTCATCACCAAAAAAGTTCAACATATTATTCAAAAAGGCCTTTTTTATATTTTCCTTTTTAAATGAGTGTGGACAGCTTAGCGGGAGAGCATCGGGCTCGTGACCAGAAGGTCCTGGCTCGAATCCTGTTCAGGTGGAAAAGAAATTTTCTAGTTAGACGGGTGTCTGCCACTATTTCACTGCTGGGTCAAAAATTAACAGTGCTGTAACCTAAAGTGGCGTAAGATCGCAGTAACAAAGCCTACCCAGAAGACAACTGAACTCCTTACTCGCACAAGCTGAAAAAGCTTCTGAGGGATCTTCACAGAAGATCTAGAAGTATCAGGATAATAATGAATAAAAAATAAATAATAATAAATAAATAATATATGGCACATTCTCCAGAGAATTACTTTCAGTGAATTATTTTTACTCTGAGATTAAAGTTCATTGTTAAGTAATTAAAACAAATTGTAGAAATAACTATGTTTTACTACCAATAAAAATATATTTTTCACATTTTCTTGTGACCCGAGTTTCGGGAAATGAACTATCCCATCATCAGACAACTGAAGACCTAACAGTGGTACAGAGGTATTTAAACAAAAGTGATAAATATTTGGAATATTTCAATAGATTCTAACACCTAATAGTGATACAGAGGTTTACAAGCGGAACGTGATAAAAACCCGGTTAAAAAAGAGGGACCTTCTAACAGATATCGGAATGTCGGCAATCGACAAAGAAGGTTATTAAACAGATGGTACCCATTTAAATATCTCAAATAATTTTTGGGGTTACATAGTTCCGTACAGTCATTCATTATTTTTACGTTATTTTGTTGTACATTCATTATTTTTTAAATTATTTTTATTGTGAACGAATTTGAAAATTTCAATAATCAAGTTTCTTTTCATTCATTCATTCATTCATTCATTTCATAATTTGTTTTAATTATGATCAACTACCAAATAGTAACGACTGAAACAATTCAGTATCTTCATTGTTGTATTTTTTAAAGCTTTTTCGAATAAATTGTCTCGTCACAATCATTTAACGAATGAAGAAATATGGGAAATGATTATGTATCGGTCTTTACTTGTCGGAAATACATCTTGACGATTAAAAGTAAAAAGGCTTAATTTCTCACCTAACGAAGTCATGTTGTCATAACGAAACAATTGTTGTGAAATTAAATAAATTAGCAGAAATTGAGTTGTTTCACCTTTTTTATGTCAAAAAATCATTTATGAAGAGGTGGTTGCTGTTTACCAAGACAGTGCCCGTCGTTATCCACTGGAGTCAAGTGAATTCGAAAGAGGCAGAGAAAGCATTGAAGATGATCTTTGCTCAGGTGGCCCTGTTAGTGGCACCATTAAAGAAAATGTGAAAAAAGTGATACTTGAAAATGCCAGAATAAAAATCAAGGTGTTAACAGGGATGACAAACCTATCCGTGGGTACCATACATGCTATCCTTCATGACCATGTGGTGAACCAACAAGATATAGAATTCATGAAAGGGCGGTAAGTATACAGGGGTTAATACAGGTGAATTCTACCAGAATAGTTATTGGCTATTTGAGGAAGGCCTCTTTTCCAAGTGACTACCAAGCAGTCTCCACAGTCCCCCCCCTAGAGGTAGAAAGTGTGATAAGGATTACGCCATATCATCGCGCTCGGCGAGAACCCCTCCGAAGAGATGAACCCACCAGCTTCCAGTTTGGGCCCCGACTCGAAAGCCAGAACCGTCTGACTGGTAGCAGCGAAAGCACTATCCAACCTCTACTGGCTCAGCAGGTCAGTACCCGAGTTGTTTGAGACGCAACTCACCCGCCGGAGGGAATTCTTATCCATCCACCCGAACGCAGTCCCAAGAACTAAGATAAACTCAAGATTGACGACTACAATTGATCCTGGTACGAGCACCGTCTAGCGGACTATACGTCCTGACCCACCGAACCCATGTGAAGTCATTTGATTGATCCTGGCGTCAAGCACTAATGGCGGAGCCATTTCGTCGAGATCCACAAACCCTAAATTGTTACGCACAGATCCAGGGGCCAGGACAGGCCGGTCGAACCGTCAAGTCCCGTTAAACCCCGAGTCGTTTCATGAGAATATCCCGAAAATGGGGGTCTGCGAACAGATAAATGAAATACCCCCCTAGTCCAGCATGCGGACTTTCAACCACTGCCCCCTCGAATCCAACACCAAGTGGGGTGGCCAGGTGGTACAAGTAACACCTGAGGGCAAGACCACCCCCCCGAGGTAACGCAGTATGCTACATAACGCACTCGGCCATTACACAGAATCCGGAGATTTATACTGCGATAGGGTAGAGTACGCCAGTTTTAAGGGAGAAGCCCTGTGCTGCGACAGACTCCCTTGTCACTGAGTTAATCAACCGGCTCAGCCCTCCATTTCACCTGAGTAAAACTAGGGCCCCATTCGGAGATCTTCCACCATACAGGTCCAGTAACTGGCACGAAATGGCATTACGTTAGACACCAAGACTTAACCCTCCAATTCGCCGGGACGAATCTAGGGTCCTAGTCAAGAGAGCGCCCCCATCACGTCAAGATCTAATGCCTGGGGGGCGACAGGGGTTAATACAGTGGACAATAGCAAATTTAAATCGAGCTTCAATGCCCTGAATTAATTTGTTTATTCTAATCTCCAGACCAGTTAATATTAAAGCCGCTTTCGAGGCACGCACGTACGGCTGCATGAAAGGAAATTCTTTTACTCAGGCCTATATATTGTAATAACAAACTACAGAATGAAAAGTTCATAAGAGCTGATTGTGTAAAACGTGAATATATTCCTACAGATAAGCTACTGAACGGAAAGTTTGAGCGAAAAACGCTGACGTCGAAATTAACACGTGTGGCTCGACAATGAGCCGAAGCTTTCGAAAATTGCTAAGTAGGAATTTTGGAGCGGGTGAAGTAACTAAAAATTTAGAAGAAGAAAACCGACTCGTACGAGCTATTAAAAGGGTCAAAAGAGAGTTTGTCGTTTTATAGTTGTTCGTGCCATTTTTCGTAGAAAATCGCGTGTGCCCAGTTTTGGTTTGAATTTTATTCTTGGGGTCTAGGGGTAAGAAGTATCTAAGAATTTGGACTATTATTCAGATTGAAATTATCTAATTAAAGTTGAGTCAAAAATTAAGGACTAGGTGGTAGGTTGACAAATTTTTTAGTAATTATTTTGTTTGAAGAATTTAGAAAGAATAAAGAATAATGACTAGCTGTGCCCACGACTTCGTCCGCGTGGAATGTAATGAAAAAAATTTAGAAGAATTTTTCTAAAATAAAAGTAGCCTAAGTTACTCCTTATTACATAAGCTATCTGCCAGTAAAAGTCCCGTCCAAATTGGTCCAGCCGCTCCAGAGAATAGCCGGAACAAACAGACAGACAAAAATGTTTAAAATATATAATATATTTTGGTATATGTACCGTATATACATTTATATGCATGTAGTAGAAAGCGGTTATTTTAATATTACAAACAGACACTCCAATTTTATTTATTTGTATAGATTCGTGGTGCTTAAGGGGTACGTATCGCTATCTTCTTAATTATTCAGTGTTTCATCTTTCCTGAGATTTTATTGTGTCTAGAATTGATACTAATAAAACCATGTTGTATTTTAGTACACTTTATCATTCTAATTCTGAAAATCAATAATTGAGTTTCATTTATATTTTCATTATCCAGAGAAAATTTATTAACATTTTCGCGAAGGCCATATCCTTCCTAGGACCGCTCGACTAGGACTGGTTCCCACCCCTTTCGTAAATAAGTCAATCTTCTAATATTTTCCATCCAAACACCTTCCACCTTATTCTCTCAAAGGTCAGTGCAAGATGGTTCCAAGAATGCTCACCGAACCTCAGAAGCAAGTGCAAATCGAGTGCAGTATGGAGTTTTTAGAGCTCTGTTGTGAAGACCCATCCGCTATTTTCGAACGGCTGGTTACTGCGGATGAGACGTAGGTTCATCACTATGACCTTGAGAGTAAACAAAAGTCCATACAGCGGATTGAAAAGGGTACACAGCTTCCAAAGTAGTTTTAAGTCACCCCACCCGCTCGAAAAATAATGGCTACGGTGTTTTGAGATTCTGAAGGTATTTTATTAATAGAATACACTTAAAAGGATGAAAGCATCACAGCAACATCATACACAACCACTTTGCGTAATTTAAGAAAAGCAATTAAAGGAAAACGGCGAGGAAAACTCACAGCGGGGGTGTTCCTGCTTAACAACAACTCTCCGTTACCAAGGCCCCCGTGTCGAAGGCTGTTGTGCAGGAATGTGGCTTCGAATAAATTACTCATCTTCCGTACAGTCCAGACTTGGCCCCCAGTGGCTACTACCTATTTCCAAATGTGAAAAAATATTTTCGTGGAAAGCGATTTTCCAGCGATGAAGAACTGAAGGTATCAATTAATACCTTTTGAGGAGAAGCCCAAAGAATATTTTTTATAAGGTTTAGAGAAGCTTATTCTCCACCTAACAAATGTATTGAAGTTATAGGAGACTACATTGAAAAATAGAATTTTTCCAAAATTTTCTGAGTTTTCTTTCATGCCTATACCGAGAATACATTGAACACCTCTAGTAGTAGTTCAAAGTAATTCCTGCCACATTCGGTAGGGCATAATATTGTTAAAATAAAATAGAAAGGCCTTTTACTTGATAGAAGAAATATAACAAAATTTGAATATCAAAACAAATTAAAATATGTTTATCTTCTACAATTTTAATTTCAAAAAAAAATTTTATTCAAAAAACTTTTAGAATTAAACTAATGTCTAAAACAAGCACCGCTTACATTTAATAGACGTATATAATCAAAACTCAATATATAATGTCAAATGGAATAAATAAACCAACAAATATACGAAAGTCATTAAAATTAATGAATAAATATTTAAAGGAGACAAAATTTTGTTTCTGGTCTTATCTTTAAGAACACCAATCGCCTTTTAAAAACATGAACTTAAAGGACTTCTCAAAGAATATAATTTATTTGAAATATTTAATAATATTTAAATATTCGAATAAGTTAATTCAGAAATCTCTCAAAACATGCACTATATCTTCAAAAAACAAATATAATTCTAAGCCATCCCTTATTCGGTCCTGAATAATATTCAAAATATCAAAATCAAAAAACTAACCTATATCAACAACTCAACACGTGTAATCGAAATGAATGTTTCGAAACACAGATCAACTTTATACGTCAAGATTGATCTATGTTCTAACAAAATCAAAGAACAGTGTAAGTTATTTTTAAGGCTTATTTGAATTCATTGACATTCCATAATGAGATTTATTGAAGCCAAAATATAATTATATATTATATATAAAATAAAATAGAAAGGCCTTTTACTTGATAGAAGAAATATAACAAAAAAAAAAATTTTTTGAAATTAACATTGTAGAAGATAAACATATTTCAATTTGTTTTGATATTCAAATTTTTTTATATTTCTTCTATCAAGTAAAAGGCCTTTCTATTTTATTTTATATATAATGTATAATTATATTTTGGCTTCAATAAATCTCATTATGGAATGTCAATGAATTTAAATAAGCCTTAAAAATAACTTACACTGTTCTTTGATTTTGTTAGAACATAGATCAATCTTGAAGTATAAAGTTGATCTGTGTTTCGAAACATTCATTCGATTACACGTGTTGAGTTGTTGATATAGGTTACTTTTTTTGATTTTGATATTTGGAATATTATTCAGGACCGGAGAAGGGATTGCTTAGAATTATATTTGTTCTTTGAAGATATAGTGCATGTTTTGAGAGATTTCTGAATTAACTTATTCGAATATTTCAATATATTAAATATTTCAAATAAATTATATTCTTTGAGAAGTCCTTTAAGTGTGTTCATGTTTTTAAAAGGCAATTGGTGTTCTTAAAGGTAAGACCAGAAACAAAATTTTGTCTCCTTTAAATATTTATTTATTAATTTTAATGACTTTCGTATATCTGTTGGTTTATTTATTCCATTTGACATTATATATTGAGTTTTGATTATATATATCTATTAAACGTAAGTGGTGCTTATTTTAGACATTAATTTAATTCTAAAAGTTTTTTGAATAAAAAAATTTTTTTGAAATTAAAATTGTAGAAAATGAACATATTTTAATTTGTTTTGATATTCAAATTTTATAATATTGTTAGAATACCATATATTGTATCAAACATATTCAGACCTAGAATCAAGATCACATGTTCAAAGTTTCACAAGGATTGTCAGTAGTAGACGTCAGCAGTTACCTTAGAATGTTGTCAATCTAATACATGAAAGAATCTGAAATATGCAATACTTACCAAAGAAAACATGTTCATTTTTGGACGGATATAGAACAAAGAAAAAAGGTAGTTCAAATATGCTGAAGTTGTAGGATGTGGCAGATCAAACCTCAATATTCTGAGGACAAGTAGTTCCATATCAAGAAATTCTCTTTTACTGTAGGAATTTTCTGTGAGTTCAAGAAGATCAGTTACCTTTTTCTTGTAAGAGGTTTCCTCGAATTTCCTGAAATAATGACAAATTAATTAAATTTATGTTTATCAAACTATTATTCACGGTTTTTTCGTTTCCCATAATATTCAATAATAAAATAAGTAAACCTGTTTAGATTATTTTATTGGGCACTGTGGTACCGGAAGTTGTGGGTTCAAATCTCACTCTTGCCAATAGGTGTGTTGCGTAGGAGGTGGTATGTTGGTTAATGGTTCATCAAATTGCACTACAGGATATGAACGGAAACGAACAGGACGGGTAATATAACTAGAGATTTGAGATCATACTGTCAATGAAGGAAAGAAACAGTAAGATAAAAATACAAGAGACGCTTCGGGGTTTTTGGACATTCTTTGAAAGATACGGTGTAAAAAAATTCTCAACAAAACTGATTTCGATATTTATAAAATTTTTCACTGCCGAAGCAAAAATTGAAAATTTCCAAATATATGTTTTCGTCTCCTAGAATCATAAATGAGAATGAACATTTCATCTACTAACAGAAGGAAGAGGAATATTAGATAATCGGAAAGTATAACAACCCTCATTATTTATTATCTCACTAAACCAGATCATCAAATCCTTTAGGTCGATGGCCTGAGAACCCTGGCCGGTTAAGCCTTAGATTTTGTTGAACAATTTTGTCATTCACTACTGAATAAATGATTTTCTTTCATTTAATTATTTCAATTAAAGTAACCGAAAACTCCCAACATAGAATAAAAATAATGGACCATCTGGTGCAAGTGTGGTAAACCAACAAGATATAAAATTCATGAAAGGGCTGTGATGGTGTAGGGGTTAATCCAGTGGACAAGCAAATTTAAAACAAGGATCAATGCCCTCAATTAATTTGTTTATTCAAATCTCCAGACCAGTTAATGTTAAACTTAGGAATTTGTGTTCGAGGCACGCACGAACGGCTTCATGAAAGGAAATTCTTTTACTCTGGTCTATATATTGTAATAACAAACTATAGATTAAAAATTCCATAAGAGCTGATTGTACAAAACGTAAATATATTCCTCCAGATGAGTTATTGAACGAACATTTTTAGCGAAAAACGCTGACGTCGGATTTAACACGTGTGGCGCGACAAGAGCCGAAGCTTTCGAAAACTGCTAAATGGGAATTTTGAGCGGTTGAACGTACTAATAATTTGGAAGGAGAAAACTGACTCGTACGAGGTAGAAAAAGGGACAAAAGAGAGTTTGCCGGGGAGTCTTGACATGCCGGTAAAACTAGTAAGATCGCCGAGAAAAGATTTAGCATTATTATAATTATATTGAGTGATATTAATAATATTTATTTTGAAAATATAAGAATTGAGTCAGAAGAATTAGAGGAATTGAATAGATAGTGTTTAATTACAGGACCTCCCAAAAAGTGGTGGCTTATTACACAAGCACTGATAATTCATGAATTGATAATCCCTGAAAAACATCAATATAAAATCATTCGTATAATAACCAAACACACTAAACAACTTTTTCGGAAAAAATTGGAAGATATCGACTGGAGATTAGATGCAAGTTCAGCGCTGGAATCATACAAAAATTTTCATTTTTTATTGACCGATTCGTTCAACCAATATTTTCCTGAAAAAGTAATCAAAGTGGGTAATCTTTGTTCGAAAAAATACTGGCAAAATTCAGAAATATGGAACTCAAGAGAGGAGTGGATGGTGTCCACATAAATTTCGAGGTCAAACGAGATGAAAACTCTGACAAATTGTATGCCGGGTTGAAGCGGAATCTCAATCAACTAATAAATAATACCATCGAAAATAGAGATGCGTAGACCCTGAACGAAACGGGCAATAAGGATCGCGCCATATGGAATATTAAAAATTATCACAGGGCTATCAGAAGAAGAGTTAAGCCTGTAATTTTTCTACCGTTACAGAAAAACTAAATGTACGAAACAACGACCCCGAGGTGAGTGTAAAATTCATTAAAATAAAAAAGATAGAATATCCACACTCGTTCTTTTGACTCCAACTACTCCTAGAGAAGTCAAAAAAGCTGTTTCTGATATGAAAAGAAAAACTTAGCGCAATATATATGGATTCTCAGTAGAGGGAGGTTATCAATTGTCTCGCCAATCCAATGTATCTTGTGAATAGCTAGCTAGAATCATTCCGGTACACAAAAAGCGAGACAAGGATTTAAACGAGAATTGTAGACTGATATCGATCTTACTGGATCTAAAATTTTTCCAATAGACAATTCACTTCTAAGCAGATAACAACATGGCCTTAGGAGAATCAATTACCACCACTGCATTGGTTTGATTTATGTGAGAATTACAGACCGATATCGATCTTACCAGCTGTATCTAAAATTATCGAGAACCTTATCAAACCAAGATTACTTCCAACAATATGACTTTAGGAGAATGAATTACCACTGCATATAATAAAGTTCATCATAGAACCATTAGATGATTTGGAGGAAGTGATCGTGTCTTGCATGGACTCGAGCGTTTGATTTTGTCGATCATGATAATCTACTATCCAGATTGGAATATGGGTGATTCCGTTCTAACTGTGATACTCAATGTCCTGTATTGTTTGTTCTCATAGGTCATTAATTAATAATCAATTTATGAAATTTTTGTGCTTATTGGAAAATTATGAACATATTTCAACATTATTTTCATATAATATAACTTGCCACTTACAGAAAACTCACAATATATCACTTAAATGTCAGTACCGTGTCATGTCCATTTCTAAAATTTATTTATAACTTGTTAATTTTTTTTGTCGTAATAAATTATTTAAACTAATTACCTCATAAATTCTAATGTTTATGTTCAAACTGAACAAAATTGACACATTTTTTGTTTAATGTATTAAGTTAACATTGAATTCCGGTTCAATAACTTTTGTCTTTAAATTTTAACGAATTTTTGAATTGTTGTTAATTGTCATTAATATGTTAAATAATTATTTAAAATAAAATTAAAAATGTTAAAACAGAATTTATAAATAAATTTAATCATTTGCTCAAATAATTTCTACCGAATTTATTTTATGTCAGTACCATGGATAAATGAGTCAGTACCGTGAAATTTTAAATTTGTTTCTCGTTCTTGATGCTTCGAAGTTGTAGTAAAATCCTCTCAGATTTTTATTTTGACAGTAAAATAGATAAATAATATGCATAAAAATTGAAAAAGTTTAATTCCAAAATCTTAAATTTTTTAATCAAAAAAATCACAGTTAGAACAGAATCACCCCTACATCGAAATCGGAGGTGCAGAAATGGAATTATTGAGATCATATATAGTGGACCGTTATCAGACTGTGGTTCTAGAGTGTAAAATATCGACAAGAAGATGGTTCATCTCGGATATACCTCAAGGATCTGTGCTCAGACCATTTTCATTTTTAATTTATACCTGTTATTCAACGTTACTGCAGATGATGGGTAACATTTTGCGCATGATACTTTATTTTTAAATAAAGCCAAAGATAGGGAACCAAAACATCCATATAAAATGCTGTTGAATGGTTCTAGAGCAGCATAAAAGTAAATTCGGAGAAAACCCAGGAGTTGGCCATCACCATAAAGCACCATAAAGGAGAGGTTATCACTTTGCTCAGTGCAAATAAACTTGGACGCAACATGTAAATGGGTTATGTAAAAAAGTATGAACCGAAGTAAATTTCCTAGTAGCTCGATTATCCAAGAACCGTCTGAATCTTTACTCAACTGTAAACAAAACCTCCATTCCTCATTACAGTTGACATAATCGGTTTTCAAATGAACTCGTGTCAATATTGTGAATTCTACCGGTTAGGTTACTAACATGTCAGAGTGGCTCTTTCACCAGATGACTACTCAGCAGTCTTTACAATCTGCCCAAGAAGCAGGTAGTGTGATAATAATACGCCTTATCATCGTGCATTAGCGAGAACCACTCCGGAGAGTTGAACCCACCAAGCTTCCAATTTCGGCTTCAGTGCGAAAACCTACACCGTGGCTGGTAGCAGCGAAGCACTATCCATCTACTAGCTCTGCAGTGTTAGTACCCGAGTTGTTTTATGACGCAACTCACTCGCCGAAGGGGCTTCTTATCCACCCATCCGAACGCACTCCCATAAACCAAGAAAGTCTCAAGAATTACTGCCTCAATTGATCCTAATACGAGTGCCGTCAATCCGACCTGTACGTAAAGACCCACGAACCCTTGTGAAGTCTTCCAATTGATCTTGGCTTCAAGCACCAACGGTCTAAGCCGTAACGAAATCCACCAACCCCAAAAACGTCTCGCAAACGATCCTGGTTCAGGAATAGGCCGATCGAACCGTCAAATCCCGCTTAACCCTGAAGCATTTCTTAAGATATCTTGACCATGAGTTTCTGCTAACATATAGATGGAATACCCTTCTAGTCTTTCAACCCCTGCCCCCTCGAGTTCAACACCAATTAGGTGGCCAGGTGGTAAGAATACTTCCCGAGGATCAACAGCTAAAACCAAATCTTTAGTTATCGCAAGGGAACCCATAAGATGTAAAATTGTAATAAACAATGAAATAATCGAACAAGTTTCGAAGTTCCAATACCTTGGGGTGGAAGTTTTTAGTTGCGGAGACCTGAAAATAACTGTACGCAAACAAGCCAACAAAACAGCTTATATATCGGGATGCTTACGGGATGTCATTTGGAGGAATAAAGATCTGAGATTGGACGGGAAAATCCGCATATATAAGTCATGTGTTAGGCCTCTTATGACATATTCTATCGAGACGAGAGCCGATACAGCGGAGACGAAGAGGATTCTAAGGAACACGGAAATGAAAACGTTAAGAGCAATAGCTGGGAAAACATTACTGGACAGAATACCAAACAGTCAAATACGAGAGCGATGTAATGTTCAGGATGTTGTGCGATGGGGAAGACAGAGGAGAAGAGAGTGGAACCAGCATGTAAGCAGAATGAGCCCTCAAAGATTGGCCCGAATAGCGAGGGATTTGAAACCAACTGGAAAAAGATCACCAGGACGTCCCTTCAAAAGATGGCGAGACAGTTGGCAGTCCACATCACAAATACGGCTGCAGAACTAAACGAGAGGATGAAAAAAATCGTGAAGAACAGGCCTAGGGCCTAATATAAGTAGAAGAAGAAGGAGCCTTAATGATTTCATTCGCACCTGTTTTACATCTAACAAAGTGAGGCAATAACTGAACTCATCTCATCAATAATACATAATTTGGAAATTACCCGGGAACTATAAAAGTATTCAAACGTAAAGAAAAAGCTCAGGTGAGAACAAAACATTCAGTGTATCATATATCAACATTTTTGACCTGGCGTCATTTGAAGTAATAATATTATAACAATATTTATTCACGAAGCTAAAAAAAATCAACTATCTCTTAACCATACCTTCAATTTCATCTGGTTTGTTAAGTATAAAGTGCATTCCCATCAGTTTAGAATAAGTTAAAACCCGAAACATTGATCAACTACATGAATAAATAGTGAAACTCAAAGTGTTTTTCTTTACTTTATTAGGTACCGAAGTTTCTGTATTAAATTTCTGACATGTGTACTCCATCTCAAAGCACTTTCCAGTGTAACTCTTAGATATCTGACCGCACAGTTTTTTTTCAATTAATATACACTCTAATTCGGGGATACAGACTCAACTAAACCTTTCAGGTCATCCCAGTTATTCGCTTCCATAGAAAAAGAATTCATGAACTTCCTTAAGCTTTGCGGAGAAGGTTATTTTACCATATGTAACCTGAAAATCATCAAAATATTTCAGCTCTTGATACTATCCTGGTTCTCTTAGATCTCCAGTGGAGACCGCTTACAAGCTAAGTGTAGCTTGTGCTGGTTAAGAGATCAGTTGTGTTTTGGTTAGGCCGTGAGTTGTATTTGGTAACTACGAACTGTTTCTATGTCACTTAGTATAGATTATTAGCATAAGAATTACCGAAAGAAGAAAACACAGGTAAGAAAGAGAGTAAGTAAAAGAAGATCATGATTGAAACGGGTACTTACGCTGCAATGTGAAGTGCTGTGAGACCAAGTAGCTTGAATCTATCACTCATTATAGAGAGATCGCTAAGGAAGCAGTCTATGTAATGAACGGTCAGGAAGAGAACCTCTGCAGGCAGGTGCAGAGAATCAACGGTATTTGATAGCCAATGGATCAATTCAGAACGCATCTCAGGGGTGATGCTTGCTTGTCTGGTCATGAAGTCTGGCCTTATTAATTTCTTCTTCTGTAAACAAAATTCCTTTTCAATTTCAGGGTTGCGCAGTTTCGTTTTTTTACATTTTCAAACTTATCAAACTTCTCAAAGTTTTTTTGTTTATTTTTTGCCTATTTGAATCAAGATACTATTGCTCCACCGAATTTGGTTAATTTCGGGACAAAGTTGAGCTCGTATTGTATTGTACTTATTTAAGAACAATTCGTGGTCAATTTCAAGTCTGCTTAGGTAACTCTCCCGCCTCTCGTTTGCAAAAACACGATAATTAACGACTGGAGATTATTAGGGAAATATGCAACCTAAGAGTTAAGAAATATAGAATTTGAAAAAATATTAAGGCTGTCAATGCCGTCCTTCCTCCGCAAAAGATGTGAGACCTTATACAGGTTGTTCAAAGAAAGGTGACCTCATCTCTAGGATAGGTAGAAAACTGAAAAATAATTGGGGTTTGCTTTGTGAAAAATTCTCGTAACGTCATCCGTATTCAAGATAAAGAACATTAAAGAAAAAAATGTATACACATTTTCTACGATTTTGCCAAAAATTGCTGGTAATGTGAGACCAAAAAAATTAAATTCTGGTGGGCCAAGAACCATTAATAAAGAAATATTATTTTAAATTTACTTGCTCAAGATCCAACATTCAGCGTAAGGAATATGGCAAGACAAACAAATACGCCTTCTTCAAGTACTTGGCGGATACTTAAGGAGCAGCAGCTATATCCTTATCATTACAGACAAGTTCAAGAGCTCTTGCCAGACGATCTAGCGGTTAGTTTGAATTTTTGTTAAACATTACAAGAAAGGACAGCTCTGAATCCAATTTTTTTTAAATGTATTCTTTTTACGAACGAGGACACCTTTACGCGACAAGGTATGTTTAACTCACATAATACATACTACTGTTGTGATGAGAATTCACAAGTTAAAAGGGTATCACATTAGCAACACTCATTCAAAGTTTGGCCAGTAACTTTAGGTACCAAATTAATAGGTTATCACATTCTACCCTAAAATTTAAACGGGGTGATATGTACCTGAAGTTTTTAAACAATCACTTATTCGAGATTTAACGCTAAACGAGAGAAGATCTCTATTTTTATGCACGATCCACCGCACTTTTAGATAGAATGTGTCATAATTGGGTTAGTAATCATTTTCCGAATCGATGGATTGGTAGAGGTGCAGAAGCTCCGATTCATTGGCCTCCTCGGTCATGAGATTTCAATCCTTTGGACTACACAGTTTGGTCGTAATCTTAAGAAAAACCTCTATGCTACAGAGGTAAATTCACGTCAGAATTGGAAGACAGAATTCAACGTCACTTTAATGACCTCAGAGCTGATCCCCAACCGTTCAGTAGATTAATGGATTCTTTAGAAAAAAGGATAGACTTGTTTATTCGTGAAAACGGAGGACATTTTGAACACATACTCAAAATCGAATTTAATTTTATGTTCTTAGTCTTTATTTTAATTTTCTTCTTGTGATTTTTTGTTTAATCTATAACTTTACCATTACTTTATACCAACATCGGTTCGTACTTCATAATTTTCAAATCAAAATATTCCGAAAACGGTACAAAGTATCGAGTTTTACCAAGAGTACCTTTTTGGTGTAAAATTAAATGATGATGTTTGAGTTCACTTGAAATTTTGAGTGATATAGTAAATCTAACCCCAATAAAGTTACGTTCAATACTATAATACTTGGTACTAACCGTGTAACTAGCGTCCTCTATGAGAGTCAGATATAAAAAAAATTTTATGGGACGTATCAGATTCCAAAATAAATTCGTATAAAATTTCATTACAATGTTGTCAGTAGTTTTGGCAAAATCGTAAAATATGTGTATTCCTTTTTTTTGTTCAACGCTCTTTATCTTGAATACAGATGGCGTTACGAAAATTTTTTACTGAGCAAATCCCAATTATTTTTCAGTTTCCTACCTATCCTGGAGACTAGGTCATCTTTTATTGAAACGCACTGTATAAAAGCAACATAATTATTTGAGTAACATTCTACGGAAGCACCGATTTGTCATAAATTGATCCAATTAGTTACCTATAAATTGATAAGGAACCTATCAATTTAGGACATTTTTATATTTAAATGAATATAACTTCCCAATGGTAGGACCATATAATCACTTGAGAAAAATTATCTATCTCGATTGCCAAGTATCGTGTGTTTTTTTAGAGTGATAGAACTTTAAATTGAAATAAAACACATTTAAATTGAGATTGAAGCCAAATTTTTTTTTATTTTAAAGATAATTTTATGACATTTATGTTTCAAGAATAATTTCTGGCATATGTCCACCACGACTAGTTCTGAGGAACTGCATTCGACCAGACCAATTTTGGACCACTTTTTCGAGTAATTCAGGCCTTATTTCATCAATAACACGAGTTATGTTGGCTTCCAAAGCGTCTATTGTTTCTGATTTATCAGCATAAACCAATGACTTGACATGACCCCAAGAAAATAATTCAGTGAAGTTATGCCGCATGATCTTGGAGGCCAACTAATTGGTCCATTTCTCGAAATAATGTTATCGCCAAATCTTTATTTCAATAAATCAATTGTTACGGTAGTAGCATGAGATGTAGCACCATCTTGTTAGAACCAGAACACTTTTGGGTCGATAGCATTCAAATTTTGAAACAAATAATCATTGATCATCGATCTGTAACGAGCACCATTTACTGTAACATTAGCTCCAGCATCGTTTTTAAAGAAATATGGACCGATGATGCCTCCAGCGTGTAAAGTACACCATACAGTGCATTTTTCAGGATGCAATGGAACCTGCAGAACTTCTTGAGCATTATTTTCACTCCATATATGGCAATTTTGCTTGTTTAGATAGCCGTTGAGGCAGAAATAAGCTCCATCACTAAACACAATTTTACGATAAAAATGTGGATCAACTTCAAGCTGTTCTAGGGCCTAATCAGGAAAGAAGAGAGTCCAACTTGTTGTGAACGTCGACGAATAGACATATCTGGATCATCATTAACGCTATGACTTACAGCAGCGATATTTTCCTCTGAACGTAGAGTTCTTTGTCTTGTTGTTGTTGCATCGAGTAAAGAAAATGTTGTCCGAAATCTATTGATAGTTCTACGAATAAGTTGCTCTGATGGACGATTATGTAAACCATAAATTTCACGAAGTGCTCTATAAGTTTGGCGAATAGAACACTGATTTTGAAAATAAATTTCAACAAATTGTAAACGATGTTGCGGCGTGAGTCTTTCCATGATAATTTGTCAATGCTTACTGAAGAGAAATGTCAAAACAACATGGCTTCTACCTTCTGTCAAATCACAGTTATCCCTATCGAAAGTTCTATCATTCTAAAAAAACACCCGATAGGTTCAGGACATTGTGCAGAATAATTTATTTGAAAAAGTACATTATGTGGCCAAGCTATTATAAAGGCTGGGCCATCAAGAGTTTTTAAAGTTGTGGTTGTTTCTAGCCTGGCAACAAATTTGTCATTCGTGTTCTGATAGAAAGATAGTTTAATATGCAGCATTAACGAAATAGGACTATTTACGCTTGAAATGGAAAATATTGAAAACTTATTTCCAAAGTGATAAATCTTCTATCCAAACTGTTAGAAATTCACATGGACAATAGAAATGAAATTTGTGAGCTCATGCAACTGGATCGTTATTTGATAAAACAACCCGTTCACGTTCTTGTCCAGTGAGCAAATCTGGAAACATTTCTGCTGTAGTTGAGAATGTGGCTGAACATCTACATCAACTCATCATCGTGATCAAGAACTGAACATTTCTCTTACTTCTCTGAGGAGAATTTTGCATAAAGAAGTCTTATAAAGTTCAACTAATGCAAGAAGTGATATCTCGTGACCGTTTCCACTTCGCTCAATAGTATAATGATTGCATGGTCGAAGATCAGCATTTTTCCAGAAAAATCATCATTAGCGATGAAGCTCATTTTCATCTCGGAGGATTATTTTTTGTAAAGGATAAGTATTACGCTAACCATCCAGAAACGATTGATGCCTTGAAAATACGAAATCGAAGTTGCAATTCATGAGATTGAGCCCCAAACAATCGACAATTAGGTTGATCGGATGGGGTACTGTTTGGCCAGTCGTGGCGGTTATTTGGATGATATTGTACTTCATTCGTAAATGTCCAAGTTCAACCTTTCTGATAAACTCATAACTTCGAAAAAATATTCATTAGTTTTTTATTTATAGCCGTCCAAAAATACGAATTTTAAATGGACCACCTGCTATCATAGAGTACCTTATTAGATCAATAGAAGATTCTATGATAGTCTCTTTCATACGTCTTTATTTATGGGACCTACAGAAAAGAGAAAAGTATCAGCAGTAAAATCACTTTCTTTGTTAAGCGATTGGTCAAATTTGTAAGGTTAATGTACAGCCTATGTCAATACATATGGCACCGTAGTATCTTCCACATAGAAAATCACAGAACACTTGCATCAAAATGATCTCTGTCTTTTAATGAATTCTATAAAATTCAATATTGAAAAGAAAAATAAAAATAAATTTACACGAAGGAATTGACCAGTCTATTGTATGAACATATCAAAATCACAAAGATAGTTTCTATGAACTATACAAAGAAATAATAACTAACAGCAAAATGTGTTTTTCACACATTTCTACCGTATTTATTTGAATGCTTCATTGAGAATTTCATGTTCATGTCTTTGTTCGAAACTTATACTTCGTACCTGTATTGCCTTCCAAGTGTTAAAGATATCATCAAAATATTCGTCCAGCTCTAGCGAAGCAATGGACCATTTTTCAATTTCTTCCTGCTGTTTCAATTCCTTCGGTCCTTGACATGGACATCTAGCTCTTGTCTGAGTAATCACATTCGTTCGTTCTTTGTTGTGAGGATTCTGTTCCTGAAATATCGAAATATTGAAATTTAAATGAAAAATTCGGCCATTGACATAAAAAGTATACTATCTCCAAAAATTAAATGGAGATTCTTTGAATTGTGCATTAATTTTAACTATAAAGTTCCTCCATCAAATAAAACACTTTCTTTATCTGTCATTGTCCGGATTCCGCTTAGGTAAAAAGTTATAATGGTTTAAAGATTTCACAATGTACTTAAATACACCTGTACTTTGTTTACACGTGCAGAAAAGACGTGCCAAGTCTTACTGTAATTATATTATAGAATGAATATTTTGAGTCAAAAGACAAACCGTTCTTCGAAAAAGGTATCGAAAGGTTAGAGAAACGCTGTTTTATGAAATAATAAACAAAATAATCGGCCGTGAAAAATATGAACAGTGAAATACTCGAAACTATTCGTCACGAAAGTTGAATATGGAACCAATGAAATAGTAAGCTGAACTCCATGGTAATTAAAGAAATAGCAGATTGCGTGTGTAAACACGCACATATCATTGAAATCCATTTAAAGATTATGCCTTGCATTTGACCTTAAATTGAATGTTACAGAATTGTTTTGTAAGAGTTCTTTACACAGCTTAAAACAATTGCATTTTTCCCAAACCAATTAGGCCAGTGCCGAATAAGATTAATTATTTTTGAGTCATAGTGATAAATTAATGCAAACGATAAAGTAGCTAGAGTTGGTTTGAAAGAGAATCAAATAGGTATTCTAGTTAGTAAGGATGATATTAATAGTATGTTTTTTCTCAAATTCTTGGTATCGTATATATGACACCGAAAAAAAAGAACAAATACACACACTTTACGTTAAAATTTTTTAATATAAGTTTGTAAATAGCAAAGTTACAAACAAGATTGACGAAAATATTACAAATATGCAAGATGCATGGAAGACAGATGGGTTTTCTGTGTTCAGCATAAACATTGTTCTTACATCTAACACATATGTCTCGGCCGTTTCGGTTGGCACTTCTGGAACAAATCGTGTATCGTTTCTAAGTAGGTGGAGTGTTTCTTTGGTCAGGAACTGAGAACTCTTCTTTTCTCCCAAAACATCCAGGTAGACGTCTTGATAAAGTTGGTAGATTTAGTCTATTTCGCATATGGAGGGGTGAATAAATGAAGGACCAAGTTCTGAAGAAATTGCCTTCTCGGAGCCTGTTTGAAATCTTTGTTTCTTTTTGCCTCATTTTTTATCAATAAGAATTCATTCCTGCTCCATCCAGCATACCATAAAAAACACACAGAGGCCAACGTCGAATTTTTCGAGTTACTGTTCTTGAATGACACAGTTCTCTAAACCTGGTGCTATTCCCGTGCCACATGTTTCCACTCCCACTTTCGTTGAGTTTTAAAACAACACAATCTCAGGTTTTTCATTTTCTTCACTGATTTCTCCATATATGTGACATGTTGATAATAACGTTACTATTTTGGCAGGTTTCGGCGAAAAATAAACCAAAGTTTTGGTTTTGTCATGTACAAAGTCAGAATTGGAGATTCTTCTTTTTTTCTTCGAGCTCTGGAGGACTTTCTCTTTTATTCTTTCTGAGGGTTCACACCATTGTGAGTTTCTTATAGTTTTTCTGCCAAATTCACAGATGAAAACCAATTGTCCAATTTTCCGATATATGGAATAGCCGATAACATACAAAATGTTCTTGAATCGCAAATCATAATAATTTTCAGTTCTTATTTACCTGGGTTATTTGGTATATAAATTTTGAAGGGGCACCTTCCTCTGAAGCTAAGCACCTCTCCATCAATTGTAACCTACTCTCCTGGAGTATAATCTTCAGAAAATTGATCTATAAAACACAGAAACCTACTAGGCGCAAACTTGTCATGGCGCTTACGCTCATCTCTTGTATTTCTGTCATCGAAGCGGAATAAAAATTCAAAACCCTTTTGCGTCATGGTTTCCCTAAAAATTGGGAGTCCAAATTGACATGACCATAAATCAGAAGTACTCAGAGAGAATACCATTCATATACAAGAGACCTAACAATACCAAAATGTCTTCTCCACCTGTACAGCCCACGAAACTTTGATCACGACTGTATTTAGAATATTGCCTTGCTATTTTCTCATAAGTATGTTCAACTAAGCAATTTAACAACAGCTTTCATGCTTCAATTTCATTAGCACAATTCTGGGCACATAATTCCGGTCCTGGTAAATGAAGAGCAATGTCCATCTGAAGACAACGCGTGTTTTTGGAATAAAATGTTGATTTTTACCATTGGAAACCATTCTCACCATAAATGACTTTTCTGTATAAATCTTCCTCTCATCACTCTATTCTGCAGAAAGATTATCTGAGTGGTCGCTATTGAGAAGCTCACCACCTTCACTCTCAGAGTCTTCGCACTCTATATCTGGTAAATCTGACATTAAATCAGTTTCACCTCGCTCGTAGGGCCTTATAAGTTCCTTTAAGTCGGCTTGATTCAAAGGTTTGTATGAAGAAGTCATCTGGAATGAAATTCAAAAATATACGGAAACGGTATATTGCCGCGGATGACACAAGTATCTCTAGAAGCGGAAACAATAATCACTTCACACTGCCAAGTTCGATGATGCACTGTCTGCCTGAAAGGTACATAGACGCATACCCACATCAAACACGTCTAGGAAGCGGGTTTGAAAATTGGCGGTGTAACCTGCGACACCGAAATACCAATATAGGGTTAAACGGAATACAGAATATTGAAAATGAAAGCAAAATATAAAAAAATTAAAAAAGGCGTTGTCGGTTTCATTTTTGCGTATTACTTACTCATTTAACATTTCTCCTACAACGACAGCAATGAGGTGTTGCATTGTTGTGTAGGAAAAAGATGCCTCGCAAACCCATTTTATCCTATCTTGGCCACAAAAAATCTCTTCACATTGATGAATTTAGAATTAACAATTAAGAACAAAGAGATTCTTCAGGAATGTGGCAGGCTGAAGGGCTCGAAAGTTTTCATTGCTCATGACTTGACGAAGAAACGGGGGGATTAAAATAGTATTCTGAGAAAGCACCTTAATCGAGCGAGAGAAGGTACCAGCAATCAGTGCAGCCTTAGAGGAAACAGGCTCTTCGTGCTTGATTTGGCTTATAGTGTTGATGATTTTCAGCGCGAATATACTAAGACAAGACATGAGTGCCCCTCCAACACCAAATAATTGTCCAAATTGATTATTAGAAGTGGAAGAAGACGCAGTTTGGAAGCCTTGCATTTACGCTGAAGAGAACCAGATAGAATATAGAACCGGAGAAGGATTATCGACAGATTTGAAGAAACTTAATACCTCGAAAGCAGGAGCAGTAAAAGAAGCCAATAGACAGGCCGCAGTTCCATTCACCAAGCAAGCAGTGAGAGGTAGACTAAGATCCAATAAGTAGAGACTTTTTAAACATTTTTATTATTTGTGTCAATTTTGTCCGTTTATTTGAGTACTGATTTTGTCCCATTTTTTTTTAATGGATTTTTCTTGATGATTTAGGCCCAGATGAACTTCCAGTATCTTGAATATGCCTAAGTTCCTATTTTATAAACTTTGATTTCCTTTTTTTTATATTGTTGAACTGGATTACGATAGATCCTTATACTCGAAACTTTGAATGGGCGAAAATAGATAAATTCATGTTGGATACAGTACAACCAGCAAACGAGGTTATGAAAGTTAATCAACAAACAAGTAATTGCAAAGTCGTACATAACAATATCAGTAGTATTGGAAGAAACCTTGACCAATTCAAAATTTTCCTCTTACAATTTGGCTTCGAATTTGACTGTATTTTTCTCACAGAAGCAAGAAGGATTCAAGATCACAATCTATTAATTTGTCAGGGTATAAGATGCTACATAATGAGGGAGATTTGAATCAGAACGATAGCACTGTCGTATATTTAAGGGCAAATATCTACAAACATCATGAGTTGGTGCATTTTAATGATTCACTATTGCTTAAACTAGAAGTAGATTATTTTGGTAATCCTATAACTGTCCACGCCCTTTACAGATCCTTCTCCACTTGCATTGACCAGTTTAACCGGATTAACCTGCAAGATTATTTGAACAGCCGGGCAATGAATCACAATAAATAAGAATTCATTGTTGGGTAAAAAATTCGTTGACATTCTCAACGAAGATGACAACAGGGTTAGTGACTACTTAAAAGTCATGGCAGAGCACGGCTACCAATCGCTGATAAATGCACCAGCACGCCTTGAAGCTTTTCTTGATCATATTTTTATAATAATAAAAAGAGATTCCTTTATTTATAGGATTATTACAATATTTTAAATATCATACTTATTTATCCTGTTAACCTCATACAAATTTCAATTTAAAAAAACTTATTCAAAACCCTTCAGAATCAAATTGAATAAATGTCTCCAGAACTCACTGTATCAATTTAGAAGACATAGAATTAATACTTATTACACAGTACCAAACGGAATGAAATAAATTCAAGGAAATACAAATTGTCAACTAAACTTATTAATTAAATACTTGAAGAGTAGTTTGTTTCGTTCCTTGCTTTCCAAAAATGCAAAACATAACCTTAAGAACTTCCTCAAAAACAACTTGCTCAAAATAAGTTCCTTTAAAAAATTTCTAGAACATGTCTTAAAAGCAATTTAGAATTATTACAACGATAACTCATCAACTCAACTTCATATTTAAAAAATAAAAGTAATTATTATAACTAAATATATTTTTTGAATATTAAAACAAATTGAAATATGTTTATCTTCTACAATTTTAATTTCAAAAAAATTTTTTATTCAAAAAATTTTTCAGAATTAAATTTATGTCTAAAACCAGCACCGCTTACATTTAATAGATGTATATAATCAAAACTCAATATATAATGTCAAATGGAATAAATAAACCAACAGATATACGAAAGTAATTAAAATTAATAAATAAATATTTAAAGGAGACAAAATTTTGTTTCTGGTCTTACCTTTAAGAACACCAATTGCCTTTTAAAAACATGAACACACATAAAGGAATTCTCAAAGAATATAATTTATTTCAAATAAATTATATTCCAATTGCCTTTTAAAAACATGCACACTTAAAGGACTTCTCAAAGAATATAATTTATTTCTAATAAATTATATTCTTTGAGAAGTCCTTTATGTGTGTTCATGTTTTTAAAAGGCAATTGGTGTTCTTAAAGGTAAGACCAGAAACAAAATTTTGTGTCCTTTAAATATTTATTTATTAAATTTAATTATGTGCGTATATCTGTCGGGTTATTTATTCCATTTGACATTATATATTGAGTTTTGATTATATACGTCTATTAAATGTAAGCGGTGCTTGTTTTAGACATAAATTTAATTCTAAAAGTTTTTTGAATGAAAAATTTTTTTGAAATAAAAATTGTAGAAGATAAACATATTTCAATTTGTTTTAATATTCAAATTTTGTTATATTTCTTCTATCAAGTAAAAGGCCTTTCTATTTTATTTTAAATATATCTTACCAAACTAACTGAATGCTGTTTACTAGACAAACTCTAGAATGAAGTGAACTTATAAACATCCTACGTATTCTCTATTCGTCACAGAAATCACATAAAGTTTGCAAGGTATTTTATGCAGTGCTTTAAAACCAAATGATAATATGTAATAAGCGTAAACTAAAATATATAATTATTATTTATACAATAAAACAATAAAAGAAGGTTTTTTCTGGGTAGAAGCATTATTACAAAATTTTAAATATCATACAGATTTATTCCGTTAGTCTCCTACAAATTTTAATTTCAAAAATTAATATTATAATTATATATATATATATATATATATTATTTATTATATATATTTATTCATTTATTTGGTTTTTATGGTTTAAGCTTATGACATATTATCATTTGGTTTTAGAGGAGTCCATAACATACATAACTTGCAAACTTTATGTGATTTCTATGTTCGTCATGAACATAGAATACGTAGGACGTTTGTAAATTCACTTCATTCCAGTGCTTGTCTAGTAAACAGCATTCAGTTGGTTTGGTAAGATATTTTTTATTTAATATTTTTATTTTTTAAATATGAAGTTGACCTGATGAGTTACCGTTGTAATAATTTAAATTGTTTTTTAAAAATGTTATGAATGTTTCGGGAATTTTTTAAAGGAACTTATTTTGAGCAAGGTTTTTTGAAGAAGATCTTGAGGTTATGTTTTGCATTTTTGGAAAGGAATTTTAATTTTCATGAAACAAGGAACGAAACAAAATTTTGTACTCTTCAAGTTTTTATTTAATAATTTTTAGTCGACAATTTATTTATATTTCTTTGAATTTCGTTCATTCCGTTTGGTACTGTGTACTCAGTATTAATTCTATATGTCTACTGAATTAACACAGTGTGTTCTAAAGATATTTATTCAATTTAATTCTAAAAATTTTTAATACAAATTTTTTTAAATTATAATTTCTAGGAGGTTGACAGAAAAAATTTGTATGATATTTAAAATTTTGCAATAATGCTTCTATCAAGAAAAATCCTCCTTTTATTATTTTATTGTATATATGATAATCATATATTTTGGTTTACGCTTATTACATATTATCATTTGGTTTTAAAGGAGTCCATGCAGTACCTTGCAAACTTTGTGTAATTTCTGTGATAAACATAGAATACGTAGGATATTTTATAAGTTCACCTAATTCTAGTGTTTGTCTAGTAAACAGTCAGTTGGTTTGGTAAGATATTTTTTGTTCGTTTTCTTCATTTTTTAAATATAAAGTTGAGCTGATGAGTTATCGTTGTAATAATTCTAAATTGTTTTTTAAAGATGTTCTGAAAATTTTAGGAATTTTTTAAAGGAACTTATTTTAAGCAAGTTGTTTTTGAAGAAGTTCTTGAGGTAATGTTATGCTTTTTTGGAAAGAAATTTAGTTTTCATAAAACAAGGAACGAAACAAAATTTTGTACTCTTCAAGTATTTATTTTTAGTTGACAATTTATATTTATTTGAATTTCTTTCATTCCGTTTGGTACTGATTAATAAGTAGTAATTCTATATGTCTACTGAATTGACACAGTGGGTTCTAAAGACAATTATTTATTTTAATTCCAAAAGATTTTGAATAAATTTTTTTTTTTAAATAAAATTTGTAGGAGATCAACAGAATAAATATGTATGATATTTAATGTTTTTGTGAAATCTTCCACCGCACGGGATCTCGAATATTCGATCACAATAGTAGCTCTCACAGACATAACTGATAACTCAACCATCATTATCAAGGAAGTAATTGGAGACAACACCAAATTAAGGTCCAATAAGAGGAAAATCATAAAGCAACTCAATGGGAAGAAATTTGTTGAAAGTATTAAATACACATTGGCTAGACGTTATATCCGATAAGAACTTGAATACTTTGGCTGAGATAATTTATCGATGATTCAATTCACTGTAATCTCTATTTGAATTTTATGAAAAGGGTCGATAGTACCGACATGAATTCAGGAGCTAATTCACCCTCGAACTTCACAAAATAATCTTTTTGTCCTCTAATTGGAAGATCCGCACGAAATTGTGCATGAACATAATATATCTTATTATTTTACTTCTAAATGCTGAATTTTAGATCGATTTAATCTGTAATTTCGAAACAACTGGAAAAACCATGAAAAATTTTTAAACGTGAATAACTGCGAAACTATTGAACCGATTTCACCATTTAACGAACTCAGCTGCGGTATTTGGACCCTTAATCTTTCCTGAAAGCTTCAGGGATCTGTTCGTTCGAAAGGTAGCGTATTAACGGCCGGCAGGCAGGACAGAATTAGTTTTGACCTCCTATTCTTCATCAGTGAGTCCAACCTAGTCATTCAAGACGGTTTTCGGCTCAAAATTTGAAAATTACGAACATTTGGGAGAAAGGGTAGCACGCTGTTTCCTGGAACTAGCGGACAAAAGGAATATTAATAAAAAGAGAAATTGGAGATCAGACTATTAATACAGAAGATTACTCTTCCGAAACATTGGTTCTTCATATAAATAACTTGCCATTAAATTCAATTTGTTTGCCTTATTCATGTACTATTCTTTCAATTATTTGAAAGGTTATGCAAAATTTTTTCCAATAAGTTTTGAATATTTCAACAACAATTATCTGAATGAACCTTTGAGAAGATGAATCATATGCATGCATATGATTCTTTCTTTTCTGTAAATACAATATAGAAGTAAGCTAAATTTCTTCACGTCAGTTGAATGCTCTTATAAATTATTTAATTTGTGCTTCATCACTGCCTGATAGTCAACGGTATTTATCAATCAATTAGTAATTTAATTTATTTCAGTCAAATGTCATAGAAGGACGATAATAAAAAATCGCTGAAAGTTATACTTAGATAATGTGATAAATATAAAAATAAGCTTTTATCGACAGAAAAAATAACCTCTAATATTTGCCCTAACTCTCACTCGTCCATTCAAGAACTCACCAATATATATATATATATATATATATATATATATATATATATATGATATGCTATTGACGGAATATCCTATTAAATCATCAAAAAAATTATTGACGTTATACATTCTTTTCTTGAAAAATTAAAGTAAGTTGTTTGGTTTGAATTTGTAATTTAAGTGGAAGTCATAGAAACATAAATACTGGACATTCGTAATAAAGGGACAAAAATTATATATTTGTTTTCAATACCATTCTCCTGTTACAAATTACTAAAATGACTAACCTCATTTTTTGAACTGTTTTCAGCAATTTCCTCTGGTTCCATTATTATAGACACTGATTTCCGCTATAGAACTTAGTACTGAATCTAACTCCTTTCTTTCAAATTGCCTATTTTTCTTGTCTTCTACTGATCGTTAAAACATAGTTTTCTAGGTTCAGTTCGTTTCGAAACTTAAAAATATGGTTGTATAGAATTCACTTTTCGAAGAAACTAATGTGTAAGGAATTCAGCGTGCATTCTTGTTCAACACGCACACTCAACTATTGAGTTAACAGCTCTAATAGGCCTAAACTGCATGCAGCTCACAAATGCAGGTATAAAAGACCATGCCGGAAACACGACGTTTTTACATTTCACTGTTATCTTTGTGAATGAACAATTATTATGAAGATACCAATTTGGGAACGTTGTAAAATATCAATTCAATATCGATGTGATTGTTCTGATTTACAATGGAAAATACATTTTAAACTGCCTAGAAAAATATAGAATTTTCACTAGGTGAAATATTATAAAAATTTCATTTAAAATAATTCACACAGTTTAAATTGTGAAACATAAAAACTGTGTGAATTATTTTGAATAAAATTAAAGAATTTATTCTGGTTAAATTTTAAAATTTCAACTCAGTAATTTTTTGTTCGATTATTTTTACAACCGAGTTTTCTGACTTCAAATATATCAATGAAACAAATCGTACGCTTAACTATTATATTATTGTAATTCCTTTTAATTTAATTTTGCATTTGTCGATGTTTATAATACTGTATGCTTGTACGGAAAGTAATTTCGTCTTTTCCCGACAGATGATTTAATTGTATTTTTTCGAACCCAACTTTACACTAAAGCCGCATAATCGTTATATCGGATGTTTTTTTAGAGTGATCAAACTTTAAATTGAAACAAAACACATTTAAATTAAGATTGAGGCCAATGAGAAGGGTTAGAATAAATTAAAATTTGAGTCAATACTTGATGGAAGCAATTGAAATAACGTTAAATTGAGAATAATAACTTAAAATTCTACAAAAAATACACTGTTCAAAAATTTGAGTGGATAATTTGTGCACATATCGGGTGTTTTTTTAGAACGATAGAACTTTGAATTGAAATAAAACACATTTAAATTAAAATTGAAGCTGATTTTTTTTTTATTTGAAAGATAATTTTATGACATTTATGTTTTAAAAATAATTTCCGGCATATGTCCACCACGACTAGCTCTAAGGAACCGCATTCGACCAGACCAATTTTGGACCAGTATTTCGAGTAATTCAGGCCTTATTTCATCAATAACACGAGTTATGTTGGCTTCCAAAGCGTCTATTGTTTCTGATTTATCAGCATAAACCAATGACTTGACATGACCCCAAGAAAATAATCCAGTGGAGTTATGTCGCATGATCTTGGAGGCCCAGTAATTGGACCATTTCTCGAAATAATGTTATCGCCAAATCTTTATTTCAATAAATCAATTGCTACGGTAGTAGCATGAGGTGTAGCACCATCTTGTTGGAACCAAAGCACTTTTGGGTCGATAGCATTCAAATTTTGAAACAAAATCATTGATCATCGATCTGTAACGAGCACCATTCACTGTAACATTAGCTCCAGCATCGTTTTTAAAGAAATATGGACCGATGATGCCTCCAGCGTGTAAAGCACACATACAGTGCATTTTCAGGATGTAATGGAATCTGCAGAACCTCTTGAGGATTGTTTTCACTACATATACGGCAATTTTGCTTGTTTACCTAGCGGTTTAACCAGAAATGAGCTTCATCACTAAACACAATTTTACGATAAAAAAGTGGATCAACTTCAAGCTGTTCTAGGGCCCAATCAGCAAACAAACGACCCTTATTATAGTCAATAGGCTTTAGTTCTTGAACTTGTTGGATCTTGTATGGGTGTAGACCAAGATCTTTACGCAAAATTTTCCATGTGGCGGATGCACAGAGTGCAACTTGTTGTGAACGTCGACGAATAGAAAAATCTGGATCATCATTAGCACTATGACTTACAGCAGCGTTATTTTCTTCTGTACGTACAGTTCTTTGTCTTGTTGTTGTTGTTGCATCGAGTAGAGAAAATGTTGGCCGAAATCTATCGATAGTTAGACGAATGAGCTGCTCTGATGGACGATTATGTAAACCATAAATTTCACGAAGTGCTCTATAAGTTTGGCGAATAGAAAACTGATTTTGAAAATAAATTTCAATAATTTCTAACCGTTGTTGCGGCGTGAGTCTATCCATAATAATTTGTCAATGCTTACTGAACAGAAATGTCAAAACAAAATGGCTTCTATCTTATGTCAAATCACAGTTATCCCTATCGAAAGTTCTACCACTCTAAAAAAAACACCCTATATGTTTTGAGAGCTGATATAACAAGGCCGGTGTGTACGAAAGTTCAATTAATTCTGCGCAGTAGTTTTTGGTTTGTGCCCTTTCAAATATGTGGGGCAATAAGCAGTACTTTCGTCATATTTTACTTCTTTACTATAGAAAAGGTAAAAATGCTGTTCCAGCCAGAAATAAATTGACCGATCTGTATGGATAAGATGTGTTGACAGTACGCCAGTGCCGGAACTGTCTTGCAAAATTTCGATCAGGCAATTTTGATGTCGAAAATGCACCACGTTCCGGAAGGCCGGTTGAAGCTTATAAAGACATGATGAAGACATTATTTAATGCCAGTCGGCAAATAACAACACGTGACTTCGGTGAGAGGTTAAATTGATCGAATTAAACTGTTTATGACCATTTAAAAAAAAAAAGACCCCCATGTTCGCACGGAAATTTGTGTCGTCGCGTTGACGTCTGTGATTCGCTTCTAAAACGTCATGAAAATGGTTCATTTGTGAAGCGTATCATTACTGGGGACGAAAAATGGTTTGTATATGGCAATTTCAAACGCAAGAGATCATGGAGCAAAAAGATGAAGCGGCTCAAAGCATTTCGACAGTCAATATCCAAAAAAAAGGTGATGCTGTCTGGAATTTGAAAGGAATCGTTTTTTTGAGCTTTTAACGGATAACACAACAATCGGAAGTTTACATTCATCAGTTGGACAAAGTGAATGACAGGGGCGGCTCGTGACATCATAAGATGGGGAGGTACATCAGAAAAATGATATTATTTTCAAATATATATATATATATATATATATATATATATATATATAAATATATATATACATATATATATATATATATATATATATATATATATATATATATATATATATATATATATATATATATAAATATATATACATACATTCTGTCAAGAAAGTACCGGGAATTATCGATTTAAATCTGGCGGGGCAATGAGGCAGGTAAATTTTTTTTTCCTAGGTTGGTACCACTGTCCTTAATTACTATGCCAAGCTTGAGCGGGATCTGTCAACTAGTGTGTTTGCAACAGCTGATTAAGTCAGTCGTTGTCAGAGTGCGTGCCGATTTTTACTGTGGGTGATTACGTTGAGCAAAGAATTTGTTTAAAGTTTTGTGTTGCAAATGAATTTTCGTGTGCCGATGCATTGAAAATGTTGCAAAAGGCTTTTGGTGATAATGCTCTATCGAAAACTCGTGCATATCAGTGGTACAGAGCCTTCAAGGACGGTCGTGAAGTGGTCGAAGACTTGCCTCGTTCCGGACGCCCATCGACGGCTTCGATCGAAGATAACGTCGATAAAATTAAGGAAAGGGTGCTGGAAAACCGTCGTACCAGCAGAGTAGTATATATTAAAATAATAATATTTTTTTTCTGATGTGCCTCTCCATCTTATACTATCACGAGCCGCCCTTGTCATTCACTTTGTCCAACTGATGACTCTAAACTTCCGAATTAATTGTTGTGTTATCTGTTAAAAGCTCAAAAAAACGATTCCTTTCGGGGCATATATATATATATATATATATATATATATATATATATATATATATATATATATATATATATATATATGCCTTAATCGATGATTTTTGAGCTTTTTTTCGACATTTTGCATTGCTGTAAATATTAAAATTGGCGCTATTGTATGATTAATACCTTAGTGTCTCTGTGTACAGCGAATATAGATATTTGACAGTTTTGTGGTCGTTGGCAGACGTTGCACTGATGAAAACTAACCAGTTTGAAACGTGCGCACCCCTGCAATTTTTCCCTGTGACAAAACCTTATAGAGTTTGTCCGAGTAAGAGTTAAACAGATGTATGTTGCACTGTCTCGAATTTTAGAACTTTCTTATACCATAGCTTATACTCCTAATTAACCATATTTTTTATATTGAATTGTAAATTCAGATCAAATTTTAAATTATCTCAGAAATTTTAATCATGTCAGTACAATATAGAATATTATGTCAAAAAAAATATATGAATCATAACCGAGAAAATCAAAACTCAGTAATCAAGTAATTCATTGCCGAACATAGCATATTTGTACTTAATATCTTTTTTCCAAGTTGTTGTCTGAAAATAAAAATGTTTTTGATCAAGACAGTTGAAAAACATTCAATAATGAACTAACAAAGTGAAAATTCAAGAAGTGCTATACATAAACATATGGACAGAATAGTTTTTTTCAATTAATTCAATGAAAATAACATCAATGATGGAATATTATCATTATCCATTTCAAAATAGAATCAGCTTCCAATTGGAAGTTAATGAAAAACACCAATTCGTAATTAAATACTTAAGAAGGTTGCCACCTCACTTAAGAAATTGTTAATGAATTTACAAACAAAATGTCTTCGTTTTCCAGAAAAAAATTCTTCCATTGGAAATATTCTAGGTTCGATACCTCTTTTATGGAGGTCACCTGTATTTGCAACTATTCATGTTGCTTCTTCAAATATTACGAACTCATTATTTATAGTTCTCGGGAAAAGTATATGAAATCATAAATGGCTAAAAATTTTTGATTCAAAAATAAAATATCTGATTTTTGGTCCAGAAAAATTTTGCGCTCAATTAAAACAAAAAATAGATTCGACAATGTGGAATTTTGTCAACGTTGGTAAAATTTCGACATCCGACAATAACAGATATGAATGTTAAATTTATTAGTATCGTTACAGTTTTTATCAAAAGAATTCTCTATAGAATTGTTAACGTCAATGCCAAGCGTAGAACTATTTGCATTCCTGAATATTACCCTATTTCTCTTGTCTTCAAATCATTACAAATATGAATTTTCCTGAATTTTTTACGTCTGAATGGAATTGATTAAGTGCTGTGAATATTTTCGCAGTAAAACATTCGCCATTTAAAATATTTCTGTGAAACTTAAAGGCAAAAATCTCCGAGAGAATCTTTTCCCGGACTCATTCGCTATTTCGATATTCACGTCATTAACCACAATGTTAATATTTTTGTTGTTTTTATCGCTCATAAATAACATATTATGTATAGATCAGGCAGCTTATGACCTCAAGGTAAAATATCTGGAAGATCTGGTTAAAAAAGAGGTGGAAAAAGCTGGAACCTATAAGATAAGAAGTAATAATAGAGATCTTTTGGGAAATGCTGGTAATTCGAAAACAATTGGTGAGTTAAGACAAATTTTACAAAGTTAAACACAGTCCGTCTAGAATTATTATTTTTCATAATTTCAATATACTTATGAAATAGAAAGGCCTTTTACTTGATAGAAGAAATATAACAAAATTTGAATATTAAAACAAATTAAAATATGTTTATCTTCTACAATCTTAATTTAAAAAAAAATTTTCCATTCAAAAAACTTTTAGAAATAAATTTATGTCTAACAAGCACCGCTTACATTCAATAGACGTATATAATCAAAACTCAATATATAATGTCGAATGGAATAAATAACCCAACAGATATACGAAAGTAATTAAAATTAATAAATAAATATTTAAAGGAGACAAAATTTTGTTTCTGGTCTTACCTTTAGAACACCAATTGCGTTTTAAAAACATGAACACACTCAAAGGACTTCTCAAAGAATATAATTTATTTGAAATATTTAATATATTTAAATATTCAATATATTTAAATATTCGAATAAATTATTTCAAAAGTCTCTGAAAAAATGTGCACTATATCTTCAAAAAACAAATATAATTCTAGACAATCCCGTCTTCAGTCCTCTTTTAATATTCCAAATATCAAAATCGAAAACATAACCTATATCACTCACGTGTTAAAAGACTTAAGCTTCGAAATACAGATTAACTATATAATTCAAGATTGATCTATGTTCTAACAAAATCAAAGAACACTGTGAGTTATTTTAAGGTTTATTTAAATTCATTAAAATCATATAAAATAAAATAGAAAGGCCTTCTACTTGATAGAAGAAATATAACAAAATTTGAATATTAAAACAAATTGAAATATGTTTATCTTCTACAATTTTAATTTCAAAAAAATTTTTTCATTCAAAAAACTTTTAGAAATATATTTATATCTAACAAGCACCGCTTACATTTAATAGACGTATATAATCAAAACTCAATATATAATGTCAAATGGAATAAATAACCCCCAAATGTAAGCGGTGCTTGTTAGACATAAATTTATTTCTAAAAGTTTTTTTAATGAAAAAATTTTTTTGAAATTAAAATTGTAGAAGATAAACATATTTCAATTTGTTTTAATATTCAAATTTCAATATACTTCTTTTTTTAACATTCTAAGACGAAAGTAATGTATAAAATAGGTTGTGCAGATAGTCGGCTATAGCCAAAGTGGTATGACAACACTATTTGTTAAATATTGTTGATTATCAACAGGTATACAATTTATAAAATAATGTCTCACCTAGAATGAAGAAAACAGGTAGAATATTTGTATAGAAAAGGTTTGCGAAACGCTTAATAATTAGTGCAATTGACTGAACTGGGACAAAGTGCTGTATATGAGACAAAAATGGTATGGATATGAGGCATAGTCTAGTTCAAGGAAGACCGTGTAAGATTGAAAGAAACAATTTAAACAATTGATTGGTCTTAGGATGGCACAATTCCTGGGGTTTTGTAAATTGGCTAACAGATTTGGAAATCGACGAAATATAAAAGTATGTTCAGAAACCGTACGTATAAAAGGACAAGGCTACATGTCAAGGAAACCAAAAAAAATCCCTATAATGACACCTTTACAAGAGGAACGAGGAAAAGTTTTGTCAACATTTTCAAGAAGATAATTTTAAAAATGTCTTCACACCTGATGAAAGTTGTTTCCAACTAATCCTATCCTATCCTGTTTAAATTTTCAAATTTCCCACTAAAATAATGGTTTGGTGAGCAATATCTCAGCGTGGTGCTACGATCCTCTGTATAGTTGATGGTACCATTAATAGTAAAAGTATTGTGACATTCTAAACGATTTCTCCTTGAAACGGCGCATGCTTTATATCCAAAAGGGTTGGCGTTTTCAGCAGGATAATGCAAGATGCCATACTTCGGTCTATTCTCAAGCTTGGATGCATAACACCAAGTGACAACCATTTAATGGCCAGAAGCTTCACCAGATCTTAGTCCCATTGAAAACATATGAGGACTAATGAAGATTGAATTTGAACGAGCAGCGCCACGAAATAAAGATGATTTAATTCAGCCAGTTTTACCGTCCGGAACTACCATCACCGAAAATTACTACTACTTTCGAGTGTATCTCGACGTTTAGTCAAGTGTTTACAGTTGAATGGGGGTTGTATAAGTAAATAAGATGAATATTTTGTTATAATTCTCTAATTCTAGAATTTAAAATATATGTATACTGAATAATTACAATTAATCTTTGTTTTTTACGGATACTTTCTAGACGGGCTATAAATAACTTCAGAAAGGTAAAACAATTTCGTTATTTTTATATTCTTAATGAAATTTTTAAATAATGATTCAACTTCACATGAGAATAGAACAATCTCAAGAAATTCATTCCGTAGAAAAATATGTGATTAGTCGAAAAAATCCTGTTACTGTGTTATTACCGAAAATAATTTTTCCTGAGAACCAATGAGGCAAAGTACTAGTTTTCGAATAAAATGTATTTTTTGCAGATTTTGGTACATTTGATTTTATCATTATTGGTGGTGGATCAGCAGGTTCAGTGTTAGCCAACAGACTAACGGAAAATTTGAGTTGGAAAGTCTTACTCTTAGAAGCAGGAGATGTTAACGATGATTACTCTGACATTCCTTTCGTTTTCGATGCTTCCGGATTGTCTGATAGAAATTGGGGTTACTTGACGGTACCGCAAAAAAATGGATGTTATGGTAGGTTTGCAAATTGAATCTTATTCAGAAATAATATTCCCAAACACTCCTACCTGACCTCGAAAGTTTAATCACGCTCGTAAATTAATAATAATAGGGCCATTAATTGTTGTCTGATGTTTTCAAATCATAGGTAAATTCGAAAAACGTCAAATGGCAATCAAAAGTACTCTAACTATTTATTTACGAGCGTCGAAAATAAATTTTTTGCACCGAATCGAATCTACAACTTCTCAACAAAATAAAGGGTTTTCCAATAAGACGTTTCATTTTCATTGTAAGAGGAGGGTTTGCCATTAACAATAGAAAACGATATCAGCCAAATGACCGCTATGGCTACGCTTGCAACCCCATATTCTTTTCATGAAATTTTCCATGACCAATTCGCTCATTTGCGGCTATATGTCCTCGATAACTTCACGAATTTCATCTTTATGGAGCGTTGCCAAGACCTTATCTTTCATCTGGTCCCCAAAAAAAAAAAACAAAAGGTGTTAAATTACAAGATCCAGTGATGGCCAATGGTGATCACCTCTTCGTTGAAAATAAACGCCGTCCATATTAATATCTTCCAATTGCGTACATAAAAAGTCATTAATCAAAGCTCGGTAGCGCAATCCATTCACCGTAACAGTTGCACCAGCCTCATTTTCGAATAAGTGGAGTCCAGTCACACCGTTAGCTTAAAAATTGATTAGTTTCAGATGCGCATGCTCGGAAAGGAAACGCCGTCTACCGAACTAAAAGGTGGAAGCTCCCTCGCAAAATCCACATTTCACCCGAGAGCTTCAGGTATAATGTCGGTTATATTTCGGACTTTAACCACGTTTCCTAGGTATTACCGCAGTTTACTCGGGTAAACCTAGGTTTACTCGTCAACCTAACTCTACCCGTAACATTTATACAAAATACGATTTAATTTAATCGAATTTAAATGCGTTGTTGAAACGTGTATCATTCGTTCCATATTTAGTAACGGCGTAGCTTCTACTTGTCAAATGTCAAAAGATGACAGCTTCAAAAGTGACAGCTGCCCATATAGCGGGCTATTCAAGATGGAACCTCTTATTGGAAAAACCTTTAGATCTGATACATTCTATCCATTTCTATGAACCCTCTTTTTCAAATGATTATGGAATGATCCTTTCTAATGTGCATATCAATCTTATTTCTTCGATTCTAGGGAGAGTCGGAAGGCAGTGTCCCTATCCGCGAGGAAAGATCCTAGGAGGATCTGGTAGCATAAACGGTCTATTCTGGTCTCGAGGTATCAAAGCAGACTATGATGGATGGGCAGCGGCAGGAAATCCCGGATGGTCATGGAACGACGTCCTACCTTATTTCAAGAAAATTGAAAATTTTGAATCTGAACATATCGACTTGAAATATAGAGGATTTGGTGGCCCTATAAACGTAGCGTATATAAAGCCTGAGACTATACCTCAAAAGGCATTCATTAAAGCGAACGAAGAAATAGGTATACCTCATGTACAAGATTACAATGCAGGTAACATAAACGGTGCTTCGTGGCTCCAGCATAACATCCAGAAAGGCAAGAGAGTCAGTGGTGCCAACAACTATGTCCGGCCTGCATGGAATAGAATAAATTTCAACTTGACATTGAAAGCATTCGTCACTAAAATTCTAATTGATCCCAAGACTAGAGCAGCTAACGGTGTGGAATTTGTTAAAGATAACGTAAAGTATCTAGCGACTGCCAGCAAAGAAGTTATATTGTCAGGAGGTTCTGTAAATTCTCCCCAGTTATTGATGCTTTCAGGAATTGGACCAAAATCTGAACTAAGTAGACATGGAATACAAGTAATCCAAGATTTACCAGTAGGGCAGTTTATGAAGGACCACATTTGGTTCCTAGGATTGCACTTTACCTCCAATTACGTCGAACCTAAAATAACGATAAACCAACTTGTGAAAAGGTATCTTGGAGGAGTTGCCTCCTTGCACCAAAGGAGCGTATCCTACTTCAACTCTAGAAACTGGAGTTCACCATTACCAAATATCGAATTATCTTTTGCTCCTCCATTTCCTGTGGAACTGAAATTTCCAGCATTCGATAACGCAAATCAAGAAATTCGCCTTTTCGATAGCAAAATCAATACCTCAACGGATTGGCAGCTGCAATTATCTTTGCTCCACCCTAAATCCTCTGGAAACTTGAAGTTGAGGTCAGCCAATCCGAATGACTTCCCACTGATCGATAGTGCTGTTTTTGATGATGTAGATGACCTAGAAGATTTATACAGGGCGATAGAGATTGCGTTGAATCTGGCCGATACTTCTGCGGGTCGAAATTTCAATTTGACCCTTAATTTGAATCTTCCGTCTTGTCCTATTAAGAATGCAAGAACTAATCCTAGGGAATTCTGGTACTGCGTTCTCCGCCAAATCGCCTTACCAGCGTACCATTTGTCTTCAACAGTTAAAATGGGGCCACCAAGTGATCCTCTTTCTAGTGTAAATCATGAACTCAAAGTATACGGCATCCGAAACTTGAGAGTAATAGATGTGAGCATTGTTCCAGGTACTGTGACTGGACATATCAACGCACAGGCATTTCTAATTGGAGAAAAAGGAGCTGATTTAATTAAGAAAGACCATTTGTAGATTTCTTGTTCAATAAAATCAATGTTGAAATGACATTGACCAATAAGATCATTATAATTATATTATTTTTCATCACCTCCACCTAATAGAAGTTTTCAGCAAATAGACTTAGTGGTCCAAAAGTGAGACACACAAAGAAAATGATTTTTTCAACTTGATTTGTTGACATTGTGGTAGTCTTACATCAAGAATGAAGCGATAACATTTGCAAGAAATTTCACCAACATAAAATCCGAAAAAAAATTATTAT
Source organism: Megalocaria dilatata (assembly GCA_034642435.1). Lineage (NCBI taxonomy): Eukaryota > Metazoa > Arthropoda > Insecta > Coleoptera > Coccinellidae > Megalocaria > Megalocaria dilatata. The sequence continues at coordinate 30,115,829 of CM067858.1, forward strand.
GTCTTTGATAACCCCGTAGCTGAGTTCAATCCTGTATAAATTTAGGTATCTACAAAATGAAATTATCGCTGTCGTCTTGTTCCCCTTTATTCTTTACAGCTTAAACTTCATGAATTAACTGTGGGGGATGGTGCAAAGTAGACTTGCCTATCATATCCCACATATGGCAGATGGGATTGAAATAATCTTTTACCCTTTATATTTATTTCATAACATGGCTTCAGCATGTCTGCCAGTGCGCCTTATCAACATATTCCAGATGGATAATATAATCATTCACCAGTTGATGACATACAATTACTTTCAAAGTATCGGTTTTCTTTTTAGAGTGATAGATAGGGATAACTGTGATTTAACAGAAGGTAGAAGCCAGATTGTTTTGACATTTCTGTTCAGTAAGCATTGACAAATTATCATGGATAGACTCACGCCGCAACAACGTTAACAAATTGTTGAAATTTATTTTCAAAATGAAACTTATAGAGCACTTCGTGAAATTTATGGTTTACTCAATCCATTGAGCAGCTTATTCCATCAGAGTCCATCAGAGCAGCTTATTCGTCGAACTATCGATAGATTTCGGACAACATTTTCTCTACTCGATGTAACAACAACAACAGGACAAAGACGGGTACGTACAGAAAAAATAACGCTGCGGTAAGTCATAGTGTTAATGATGATCCAGATTTGTCTATTTGTCGACGTTGACAACAAGTTGGACTCTGTGCATTCACCACATGGAAAATTTTGCGTAAAGATCTTGGTCTACACCCATACAAGATCCAACTGGTTCAAGAATTAAAGCCACTTGATCATAATAAGCGTCGTTTGTTTGCTGATTGGGCCCTAGAACAGCTTGAAGTTGATCCACTTTTTTATCGTAAAATTGTGTTTAGTTATGAAGCTCATTTCTGGTTGAACGGCTACGTAAACAAGCAAAATTGCCGTATATAGAGTGGAAACAATCCTCAAGAAATTCTGCAGGTTCTATTGCATCCTGAAAAATGCACTGTATGGTGTGCTTTACACGCTGGAGGCATCATCGGTCCGTATTTCTTCAATAACGATGCTCGAGCTAATGTTACAGTGAATGGTGCTCGTTACAGATCGATGATCAATGATTATTTGTTTCAAAATTTGAATGGTATCGACCCAGAAGTGTTTTGGTTCGAACAAGATGGTGCTACACCTCATACTGCTGCCGTAACAATTGATTTATTGAAAGAAAGATTTGGCGATAACATTATTTCGAGAAATGATCCAATTAATTGACCTCCAAGATTATACGACATCACTCCACTGGATTATTTTCTTTCGAATTATGTCAAGTTATTGGTTTTTGCTGATAAACCAGAAACAGTAGACACTTTGAAAGTCAACATAACTCGTGTTATTGAAGAAATAAGGCCTGAGTTACTGGAAAAAGTGGTCCAAAATTGGTCTGATCCAATGCGGTTCCTCAGAGCTAGTCGTGGCGGACATATGCCGGAAATTATTTTTAAAAAATAAATGTCATAAAATTATCTTTCAAATGAAAAAAATTTGGCTTCAATCTTAATTTAAATGTGTTTTATTGTAATTTAATACTCTATCACTCTAAAAAAAATACCCGATACTATGAATCATATATTGAAGGAAGCACTTGTTATTCAAGAATTAGAAGTAGATATTTGCACGGAATTTCAATTCGATTTATCTATGTTAATGGAACGAAAGTCCAAGAATTTTTTTTTTTTGACGCAAAATGCTAAAAATATAATGACAATGGCAGTAGGTGATTCAAGTATGAGTAGGTTTATACTGCTTTTTCTCATAACTTACGCTTTTGGCATCGATGAAGATGCCCAGAATTTGAAAGTGGAATATTTAGAAAACTTGGTAGAAACTGAGTTGAAGAAGATAAAAAACTATAAGGTTAGGACAAACAATGCTGATTTACTGGGGAGTACCGAACAAACAAAACTTGTTCTTGGTAAGTAGCCAATGCAATGGACGGATATTAGACGTTGCTTAAAAGTCGGTGACACTTTTTTTATTATAATAAAGATAATGTTTTCCAAATGTCCGCCGCTGTTGCGTTTGCACTTGTAGATTCGCAAATAAAAATGTTTCATAACATCTCGATGTAATTGATCATCAATCTCATCAACGAGCCGTGAAATTTTGTCTCTGAGTTACTGGATGGTAGTTGATTTGTTGACATAGACTGCTCAGATGGCCCGAAAGAAAGGAATTGAACCGTTTCAAATCACAAGATCTTACTGGCTAAGTGTTACGAAAGATTATGCGCTCAGGAAATTTCTCAAGCTGGAGAGGCATTGTACCATGGGATGATGTGTAGCATGTGGCGCCTTCTTGTTGAAACCATATGTAGTCTATGTCAAAATCTTCCAATATTAGCTACAAATGTGGTATAACATTGCGTAACAGCGCTCGCCTTTCAATATTAATGAATTCTCAATATCATCTGAAAAAATGGTCAAATACTTTTTTTGTGCACACAGTCACATTTTATGGATGCATTGGTATATCGACAATTGTCCTTGGATTTTCATCAGTCTATATTCTGAAATTTTTCTTCTCGAAGTACCTATTGAGATGGAAATGAACTTCATTGTTGAATATAATTTTGGTGAAAAATTCGTCACTCATTTTTGTTGTCTCTGTATCCAATCGGCAAATTTACGGTGTTCCAAATTGTCCGGAGCCTGAGGTCATGCGTTAATTTAATTTTGTATGTGTCTAATGATAGGTTTTGAATTCTGCCTCAGGGAAATCATTTTCCGAATGAATGTCTTTTATGAGTACGTATTGGCTTCTTAATTTCTGCCAAAAATCCCGTTTCTTTGAATTTCTTCACAATTTTTCCTACAGCACTATTAAGGTGGTCAGTTCAGCAGACGAATTATTCACGAAGAACGTGAAATGTGCTTTTGATTGAACGCAAATTTTCGTAATAGGCTACGTTTACTCCCACACGTTTTTCAATGCGCAAATTTTTCAAGTATCATTTACGAATGACTGAAGGATGTCTAAGTTGGTAAGTGATCTGTTTTACATAGATGATATGCTTTATGCTGAAACTGAATAAAAGCTGGAATTGCCTATGAAACTTGTAAACAAAATGAGCAGTGATACTGAAATAACCTTAGGTGTGAGTAAATGTCAAACAGCAATGGTTAGAAAAGGAAAACTTAAAAAAGACCGACTACTAGAATAAGATTATGGAACAAATATATCTGTTGTGACTAATAAACCCTACAGTATTTGGAATACCTTCAGACCCATAGAATTCAACAAATTGATCCAGCAAAAATGTATGACAAAACATCGGGAGAAGCCAAGGCTGATGAACTCTGCAACAATTTCCAAGGCAATAAACAGCCATGCAATACCCACCCTGGCTTATTCGTTTCGAGTTGTATACTGGAGCCATACTGAACTTGAATAGGTGAAAATACTCATCAGAACCAAAATTACGGTTTACCGAATGTACCACTCACAGTTTTTTAAATATCAAATCAATTTGCCCAGAGACGAACATGGTAGAAGAAACCTGAATTTGCTACAGTTATGCAGTTATTCGAACGCTCAGAACATATTTTCATAAAAACAACAATACACTGTATCAATCCATAATATATGTAGACATAAAATTAACACCTTTTAATCTGAACGACAAAGCTCACACACCTTTTCCAAAATGATGAGCAACGATCGAAAAAAGAAGGAATTGAAGTCCAAAGAGCTTCACGAGCGATTTCAGGCTGATCTTTGTAGTTAAGTGTTGACGAAAATGCATCTGTGCATTGGCTGAAAGCAGGAGTCATATATCCTGAGACAGAGGGTTTTATGTTGAGTATTCAGGATATTGTTACGAATACCAGAAATCATAGAAAATACATACTCAAGGGAGAAATGGAGAGACTGTCGTACATATAATATCGGCATGTCAATGCTTAGGAAGCACAATGTATACAGAAAGACACAATAAAGTAGCTACTACCATTTACATAGAGTCATTGAAAAGACATAAATTCAAATATAGTAAAATACCGTACTACAAACTACCACCTCCCTATTTGTATAAAACCCTAATGCAAAATTTATTGCGATAAAATTCTACTTACCAATACAGCTATGGAGTACAAGAGACCAGACATCACCATAGTGGATAAAGTATAGGAGAAGGCCTATATTGCCACTTTAAAATCGGTCAAACCACTTTTGACACTTTCGTTCAGCTAAAGCATGACATCTACTACATTACGATGACCTTCTGCAGCCTTTTTCTTCATATTGAAGTAATGAAGTGGAAGTCTCGTAAAAAACACATTATTCGGTACAAACGTTTACATTTTCAGAGCATACAGAAACTATATTGTCTTCACTTCAGCAAAATGACAGATAGAGATGAGAAAGCCTAATAATGAGACTTCATAATGAAAATGTTTCTACATGAAACAATGGAATAATAAACTAGTAGCGACATATGTTATTAAAACGACACGAACTTTTTTTCTTCTAATATCTATGTTGGATCCTATCAAAGAGGTAATGCGGTTGCGTTTAATGAGACTCTTGAATCCAAGACACGCAAGGTGCCTTTTATAATGTGAAGAAATATTCTGCTAACCTGATCGCTTTGAGGAGGTGTAATATGATCTCTCCTTCTCACTCCACAAATGAGTCTTAAGCTCTTTTGCATTTTTTGTATACGTTGTTCATCAGTAACTTCCAGACAAAGACAGTAAACACTGGCTGAGCCAGTAATTGAATTGGGACAAACATTTTTCATAATATTCATACTCAACTGCCATTTTTCTTTACTATTAAAGTTTTTGAATTTCGTTTGCAAATTAGGTTTTTTTCAGATCTTATAACGTTCGTAGAATAATTTTTTAGCTGTTTGTAGTAATCGAAATATACATAGTTCCCCGTTTTTCAAAACTTATCCCGGGCTTTATTTCTTATTTTCTGCATAAGTTTAATGTTATACAAGGTCAATGGGTGACTTTTTTGAAATGTTACACAGGTATTTAATTAGTGCATGACTGTAGAAGAGATACATAATTAAGTTATTGAAATATTCTACGTTTCCATATTAGAAAAATGAAACAATCTGTGCCAATTTAGAGTCTGAAGATGCTGAATAAACAGTTGTGGATCAAACTTCAGATCTTCAGACAAACTCTGTGGGTGTAGCATTATAGTAATGAACATAAGGTCAATCAAAGAGAAAGCATCTGATGAGAGAGATGAGTTGGATGTTCTATCATCTGTGTCATACCAATGATGGAAAATAATAATACCAACTCGCTTCTGAGGGTTTTTCAAGCAAATACATTTTGAAGTCCCATAAACAGATAATATTCTCAAGCGCCAGGTACATTTTATAATCAATCAAATCGGTACTTGGAGTCCAACACAACAACATAATTCTAAACAGATAGCTTGATCCATAAACTTTCTACATTATTATCAGCGAAGGATAATAACACGTCCACCTCAAAATTACCCCTAATGTAGTAAGCTACCCCACGTCTGTCAGCTCGACTGAGGGGAAAAAATTGTAAGAGTCGATAGCTACCATCATCAGAATCTGAACGCAAACAGGGTTTCCGTAACACGGAAAATATCCTAACCTACAGTCAAAATCTGGCCTTGGAAGGAGATATAATTAGCTTAAACAGATCTCGTACTAATATATGAAATGTTCAAATTCCTATGAAGTTTAAGGATTGCAGGGGATATACAAGAACATTGTATTTAGGAATTTTATAACCAATCATATTTTCACATCTATTAAAATCAATTATGGAAATATTGAATCAACTTAACTTCTTTTTTTACTTGCCAAACGCTTCGAGGATAATAAGGTACTCTAAACACATGCTCAAAATTTACAGAGATAAAAAGATACAACCTTGAAGATATGCAATTCCTATTAATTCCTTTTTTCTTTTCCCAGACTATGGAGAATTTGATTTCATTGTCATTGGGGGAGGATCTGCAGGATCTGTAGTTGCCAGTAGATTATCCGAAATTGAACAATGGAAAATTCTACTTTTGGAAGCTGGAGATGTGAATGACGAACTGACAGATATACCATATTTTTTCGAGCCTGCCTTGAACTCTGAGAGAAATTGGGGCTATTTCACCGTACCCCAGAAGAAAGCTTGTCTTGGTGAGGGCAAACAGAGTGTGTAGTTTTTTGGTTGTAAAACATTTTTTCACAGGTAGAATCAAAAACCGATGTCCATATGCCCAAGGAAAAATACTAGGCGGATCTGGTACCATGAGCGGTCTCGTCTATTCAAGGGGTATCAAAAATGATTACGATAAATGGACATCGCAAGGTATCCCTGGTTGGTCATGGAATGACGTTCTACCATTTTACAAAAAACTCGAAAATTACGAATCTCAAAACATCGATTTGAAATACAAAGGATTTGGAGGCCCTCTGAACATAGCTTATGTTATACCAAGAAGACCAATACATTCGGCAATCATAGAAGCCCATAAAGAAATTGGTATACCATTTATTGAAGACTACAACGCAGAGAATATAAGTGGAATTTCTTTCACTCAACATAATATCCAAAAAGGTAAAAGAGTAAGTGGAGCGAACAATTTTATCAAACGTTCTTGGAACAGAATCAATTTCAACGTCACCCTTAACGCTTTCGCCACAAAAATATTGATAAACCCTGTAACAAAAATCGCATATGGGGTGGAATTTGTGAAGGATAACAAAAGATATAAAGCAACAGCCCAAAAGGAAGTAATTAGTTCAGCAGGTTCCATCAACTCTCCTCAACTTCTGATGTTGTCTGGAATTGGACCAAAAGAAGACCTGAAGAAATTGAGTATTCAGGTCATCCAGGACCTTCCTATTGGTAAACACACGAAAGACCATATCGGTTTTCAATCATTCTATCTTAAATCAAACTATGTTGAACCCATTCTTTCAACCAAGGAACTCGTGAAACAATATCTGAATGCTGAAGGTTTTTATACTGCACCAACAAATTACCGTTTGACTTCCTACTATAACGCTAGGGATTTAAAGTCACCATATCCAAACATTGAGGTTGAATTTTCCTTTCCAAAACCTCTAGCAGCAGGATATCCAGGCTTGAACAATTTCAAGAAAGACATCAATACTTTCCTAGAAGCAGTGAATCAGTCCACAACTTGGAGTTTAGAGCTTTTCTTTCTCCATCCTAAATCCTCTGGAACATTGAAATTGAAATCAGCAAATCCCAGGGACTTTCCACTGATAGACAGCAATATTTTTGATAATATTGAGGATTTAGAAGATATTTACAGAGGCGTTGAGGTTTCTTTAAAGTTGCTGGATACAGCCATTGGTAAGTCTTTAAACCTCACCCTAGATTTGAAGGTAACTCAATGCGCAAGTGAAAAATACAGATCAAAAAAGTTTTGGTTTTGTATATTGCGTCATTTGGTTGGACCTGCCCTACACCTTTCGTCCTCAACTAAAATGGGAAATTCTAAGGACCCTTTGGCCGTTGTGGATCATGAGCTGAAAGTTTACGGTATCAAAGGGCTTAGAGTTGCTGATGTTGGTGTGGTTCCAGGTACAGTCACTGGACATATAAACGCACAAGCCTTTCTCATTGGAGAGAGAGCAGCTGATATAATTAAGAAAGAATATTTGAAATCATAAGTGAAGAAAAACAAAAATGACTTGTTATAAATATACAGATTAAAAAAATTTCTTTTCATTCAGATAAAAACACCTCAAGTTACTTCTTCTCAATGAATAAACATAATCATTTTAAGATGAATGCGCTAGCAAGAAGGAATTATTGAAATAGTTTTGTGATTCATACCCCCATCCATGTTCATAATAATTTTTTTCTCATAATCTCCATTTATTCCTTTCATCTCCATTTCAAGATGAATTGTTATATCTCCTTTGATTGAATAATACACACACATATGTTTATTTTTATTAATTATTGTGAGTAGCTCAAATGACGCGTTTCGTTTAGATAGTAACTTTTTCAAATGCTTATAAGCAACTAGTCTGAAATTTGAGTCTGAAATTTGGTAATATCTCAACCTCTTAGTTTTGTTCTATTCCAATTCGTTCTTGAAACAATTCCCACTACTCAACTTTCTACTCTCTGTTGCCCGAATCTCTTCAGTTTCATCACGAACTCCGTTTCAGAGGAAATAGATCTACAAAAATAAATTGTATCTCAAAAATATGTCTATTTGTGAGGCTTGGTGTTGTACAAATACTTAATGGGTTCGTTCTTTACTCCACTTTTTTATGTTTAACCGTCTGAGGAAAGGAAAACCTATATAACATAGTTGGCGTCCCGAGCGGAAAGTTTTATTCGATTTACTCTCATCCTGTACTGTTGAATATTATAGACTGAAGGAAACGCATCAGCTGGAAGGATATTCCATAACTGGTCATTTTAGCGGAAGAATGACTTCTGATTAACAAAGTTTCTCAAGTTCTTAATTCATCTGCTTAGGGATGTGCTGAGCCTTGTGACACTCCAGCGTTTACGTTGAAATCACGGGAACCGACACCATCCACGACCACATGTATGTGCCTATTGGTGAGGAAACTCTTCATCCAAACGCAGATACTCCCGGGAAAACCATAGGAAGAGCATTCCTTGATGCAATGGATGCATTACTCAGTGTCGTACCATAACGCACATGGCATTACCCTTGAAATGAGTTGCGTTTTAAATTAGACTACAATACTCCACTTGTCGATGGGCATTGATCTAGTTATTGATCTTTAAAGTTTACTGACACTCATCTGAATCGTCACTACACGTATGAAATTGTCTCCTTCTAGGTTCACTTACAGAATACGTCCTAGTTCAGCGGTGTTAAATCTTCCTTCAGAAGAACTAGGGAGCCCATTTCACCGTTTTTGGTGTCAGACTTCCCCTTGGTTCTAGGTTAGAGATTATTGAAATACTCTAGAGACCACGTTTCCAGAAGTGTTGTGTTCAAAAATGCATATGCCTGTATTTCGAAACCATAGTAGTAGTATTTGAAGGAAATGATGGTCCAGGAATAGATGTGAGTGCATTTCCAAAAATGAAGTAACCCGAAGTTAAGGGGTGCAAATCGTTTGGATCCGCTGTGAGGAAAGTGAGAGGTCTCGAATTTAGTATTTATTTTATCCGTGTTGTAAAGTATAAAAATTTCATACGTGAAGTGTACATTGTGCATAATACATTTCAGATCATATGTTTTCCGCAATATTTGGGAGTTTTCTTTGCTTTAAGAAAGCAAATAATACATTTAATCAGTATAGATTCAAGCATTCGGCGCCTTGATGGTTCCCGCAGTTGAAGTTTCAAGTGACTCACCTACCCGCTGGGTCTATGGTCACCTCACCCTATGGGCGAGAGATTGGGATACGCCCAATTAGCACGCAAAACGAAGAAGTTCCCCTTTTGCTTCCAATATAGAATGGTAGCTTCGAAGGACTTTCCTACGTCTTTGGTTATGCTGTGTCAGTGCCCGAGTTGTTTGAGACACACCTCACACGCCGAAGGGGCTTCATATTTCCACCGTCCAGTCGCCGCGTCAGGTCCGGACCTACCGTGGACTCATCAGTCGATCCGGTTTCAAGCACGGTTAAAGCACAGACGAGACATCTAGATTTCCAAGCGCAGTCCCGGACTACCTAGGCTCAAGAAGCCTAGGTAGACGCTGAATGGAAGAATACCCTTCTGCCTAGTATGTAGACTTTCAATCAATGCTCCCACGAGTCGAACACCAATTTGGGTTGCCAGAAGCATTTTTTCCAAAAGGAGCTTAGAAGGCTATCGGTCGCCAAGAGGATTTCTATTCGATAGCAGAATCCACGAACTCGAGGAATCTAACACGTGATTTCATCCTTCCCCATACAGCTAGCATAAATCTTTTACTGAGGTAATCGCTCTTATGGGCAAAGTACCTGCAATCGGGTAGAAGCACGCCAGTTTTATGGGTGAGCCCTGTATTGCAACGCCCACCTGGAGCCCTGATGATTTCCAGAATTCGGACAAATCGACAATAAAGCTAGTAAAAAATTCAATGTTCACAAACTTTTTATTAATGAACAACTATTCTTTCGCCGCGCTTTGGCTTCATTAGGTTCTACATCTGAACTGGTTAGGTGTGAGAATATATATACTATATAGTATCTTATGTATTCTGGTATTCCCAGCTACGTGAAACAGATAAAAGGAACTGAATATGGTAATAAAAGTTATTGGGGCTTGTTACGGGTATTTCTGAATTACAGAAAAATATTCAATAAGGGAGTTCGGTTGACATCTGCTTGTTCATTTGAAAGAATTTTATGGTAATCATATCTGAAAATTTCAAGTGAATGTAAGAGTGTTTCAATGTGGATACTTTCATAGTCATCGTTGGAATTATGACCAAATTGTTCTGACTTAAGCATAAATAAATCAAATATAAAATAAAATGAAAATAAATAAATTAATAATTGAGCATGAGGAAAGTTCGTAATGTGAAAATATCAAGAATACATTTCTTTACTTATATTAGCTCGGTATGTCTTGTATGTATATTTGCATACTCTAAAACGCTTAATACCTAATACCTTAATACCTCTATGTATAGCGATTTGTAGTCGCTGGCATTCATTGTACTCACGAGAACCAACAAGTTCGAAACATGCGCATATCTGCAATTATGCCCAGTGATCAACAAAACCTCGTCAATTTTTGTTTTAGTATATAATTGTTATGCAGATGTATGTTATACATCTGTTATCGATTGTAGAACTTTCTATTACCATAGCTGACACTTCTCATTAATGATATTTGTAACAGATCAGCCGAATTAATTTATTTGAAAACGAGATTAAACTCAATTCCCTAAAGGTTGGTCTGTATACCAAACAAGGTAAAAAATTACGGTGTAAATCAAAGTTACCTTCCAGAAATCTTATATACCTCAAAAAATTCCATACAACCCATGAGAACATCTAATATAAGACATTTTCAATTCCATTTTTGTAAAATTAAAAATTGAAAAGGTTAGAGAAATTTCTGTTTTTATAACTTTCAGATAACAATAGTTTATATCATGAAGTTCTGGTATTTCTAAAATGTATGCAATATTTTCCTTTGTTACTCAGATTATTTTGATGTGTTTACAAGTTATTCTTATAGTTATGGATATATTATATTATATTTATGAAATGGGCATAAGAACAATAATAATAATATATCTCGAAATGCCTAAAAACAATAAAACTGCAAATGAAGTACTGATGGTTTATTATTGAGTTGTGTTTACAACGTTTGCTGCATAGTTTAAAAGGTAACTGATCACAAAAATTTAATATCCGATCAAAATAACACATTTTATCGTATTATTATTTAAAAAACATCTTTTTTTTAATCTGTTGATAATGCTTTACTTGTTTCAGTAAAAAATTTTCTTTATAAAGAACTACAAATCTAATATACAAAATAATAAACTAGATATTTCTAATAGTACATTGATCACATAGTTTTCTGAACAAACTAGTATATTTCAATACTTCACACATACTTCTCACTCTAGAATGACAATACTTCCCTTTCTCTCATAATTTTTTTTAATCAGCAGTATCAACCAAGATACAGAATGTGATGAATTTGGTATCCATGACTCTTTCGTTTTTTCAGTGTTTACATCAAAAACAAAACATTAAATTTTTTTATATACAAAATATAACAGGGTGATAAACAAATATACAATGGGAATATCAAAATGATTCGTTTTCCTTAGGATATGAGGACTAGCATAACGTTACATTTCCAGCATAGTGATATAATATGGTATGATATTTTTATTTTTTAGTCTGTTTAATTTTTGTCACAAATGTTGATTTTTCAAAGTTGTCAAGAAATAAAGAACACATACAAAAATGATTTCATAAATTTCAGGAGCGGGTTTTTCCATGTGAAATGTTTTATATAATAGTTTAACTCTCAGAATAACTTTTTGCTGTGTCTATAATATAAAACGATTTCTTTAAACTATTTAATGTTCGTTTTGAAATTCATTTTCTTATTTGATAACACGAAGAAATCAGTATGTTCTTTTGACCATATAATTGTCTTTTATAAGAGGAAATGGAATTTATGGACAGCATTGGCAATTTAATTGAAAACATATCAAGTTAAAACTGATGGAGAATGAAATGTGACTCCAAAAATAGTATAGTGTATAACTCATACAAAGTAATTTCATATTGAATAATATGAAATGACCTAAAATTATCACCAAATTATTTCATTATTCAATTCAAAAATTCTCATTATAATAACAATTATCGGTAAATATTGTGATATACATTGAAATCAATCAACCAATTCTAGAGATCTGTCACCGATTCTCTGCAAAATATGTCTTTAGTTCATTTGAATCATTTCCCTACGACTTTATTTAAGTACATATTTGTATTCGTTTGGGTAGTAGAATTCTTAAGTATCCTTGATGAGTTATTTTTTTATAATTATTCGAATCTAACACAAAGTCATTATATATACATAAAAAATTTCATTTGTAGTGTATTGAAATAAATCAATGAAGTCAACCTAAGATTATTCTATACATAAGAGGAAGTACCAATGCTCAGTCAAAGTTTGGTGATAACTAATTCCGTTGAATTTAATGGAATAGTAAATATCATAGTGACGGGTATTATTACTGTTTTAATAATGAAAGACTTTCGAATATATTTTCATTATTTTCAATACGGTGTAGAAAAATATCAAAAAATAATAATCTATTGCCATTTATTCTAAAACAACGAATTAATTAAAAATGTAGATAGTAAGTGTGGACATATGCAACACTAAGTAACAACTATCATTGCTAATCATAAATCAACTACTGGTGTTTTCTTCAGCATTTATGTATAATTAACGACTAGGAGAAAATAGTATTCATTCATATAAGACCGAGATTCCTTTCCACTGATTTTGAATTGCTGAACAAGATGAAGCCATAATATAAAAATCGATATATTCGAATTGTGAACACAATAAATAATATAGAACTACTTTACAAATCTAAATAAAGTAACGTAACATTCTAGAATCTACCAAATATCAATCTTTTATTGCGATTTAGATACCAGACACGCAGTAAAGAGAAATGAAGAAACCAACGCGCTATAATTTTATTTTTTGGGACCAGAAGAAATCAAGCAGAATCTCCCAGATTTAGACCAATGCGAAATCAAAAACCAATCTTGACCAGGGAAAACAATATGGTACACAAGCTTGAGGATATTCCAAGAGGGTATTTTCACATCACAAACCATTTAGTGAAATTGGTGCAGATTCTGTGGGGAGAAACACCTGGTAGCAGAACGCCTCACTATTAGAAGTCAGAGCAAGAACATCATGACAGATAGAGATTCTGAGACTGGCTATGGAACGCCAATTTGAAATGAAACTTAGTTTGCTTAAGAAGGATCATTATGTTACAGTGCACTAAATCTATTTTCTCTTAATAACAATAATGGAAATAAGGACTAATTGCCAATTGGTGCCGCATACGGCCACACTTATATGGAGCCATTTAAATAGTCTTGAATATTTCTCAGATAAGAAAAAATCTAGATAACATATGAAACGAATGGGTTATGTGAAGCATTTTAAAGGTCATAAAATATAAAGTCAAGTTTTTTTGCATGGCAACAGTTGAAAAATGTTATTCTGATTACCTCATGGATCATGTAGTTCTGCTTGAATGATCAGGATCTTTTTGGTTCCCGAAAAATCTATATCTATAACATATTAGGAATGATCTTAGGTTGGGCATCTCTGTACATCTATATACAAAATAATAATAATCTAAACTGGCCTTTAGGAAGAGTAGGTAAGTTGCCATTTTTGACTTTCTGAAGCACTATTACATCTCTCAGCAGTTATACCTCGAACATCGTTCATTCTAGAGTCTAAACACAAAGGATATTTCGCGTGTCGCAAAAGACTACCAGGTTCGATGCGATGCCATTTCTGATTATCGGAACCATCACAAACTCTCATCAACACCTGGGATCCTTTCATGAAACTAGGAAGAGACAAACACAGGTCGTGATGTCTTATGAACCCTGTGCTAGTGAGGCTCCACTCTTGATTGCCACCAGTGTGATGGCATTGATATAGGGCTACGTAACCATCTAGCAGATGTCCCATGGTGTCCAAGCAGAACATGCCCTGTCTGAATTCTCCGGTGTGCGACGTAGTGGAATGTGGAATAGACAGTTCTGGGTAGACATTCTGCAAGTACCATTTAAAAGATTTGCACTGCAACTCGTTTCGGAGCCTGACACGTTCGGATATGCTGAAATTCAAATACTATGTGAAAATCTAGCACAAATAAAAACGTAAACTATCCTCCTTGACTTGAGATATTAACTTCGAAAATCAAGAGGTAATAATTGAGTTACTGTAGAATCAAATAGGGTTCCGACAAATGATCTATTATCACTGAACTGAAATGATACCTAAAAAAAAAGAAGTAAGCAGCTAATGGTTTTCTCAGATATTCAATGGATTTTTCAACCCTTCCCTTTTGAGAATATCTTGTAAAAATCAATTAATGACAAGCAGCACAGAGTATTCATGCATATACAGACGTAGGAGAGGTAATAAAAACAGGTTAAAAAAAGTTTAAAATGAGAGGACGTCTAACAACCTTTTTAACCTGTTTTATTACCTCTTCTGCCTCTGTATGAGCATAAATACTGCTTGCCAAGTCTTCAGTTGTCTGAAGATGGGATAGTTAATTCCCTAAACTCGAGTCACAATTAAATGTGTAAAATATCAATTTATTGGTCGTAAAACATAGTTATTTCTACAACTTGTTTTAATTATGATAAACTACCAAATAGTAACGGCGGAAACAGTTCAGTATTGATTTGTTTACCCAAACTGAGGGAGTTGTTTGGGTGTAGTTTTAACTCTAAATGCGGTGAAAACACTATCTTGTTCGTGAAATAGTCCTTCTTTGAGCTTTTTCATAGTTGTTCACTTTCAACGAATTAAATTTTATTTGTTTCAGTGTTGAGTTCACTTTTCAAAAATTACTTTCTTATTGAAAACAAGTAATGTAGATAATACATTCACTTCCACGCCTTTAGTGTGTTACTGTGTTATTGAGAGAGACGTGAAAGTAGCTAGCGGTTTATATGGTGCTTTTTGAGCAAGTGACAAAATGCGGATGTTTCTTCAAGGCAGCTCTTTTGCTAACTTGTTTATACAGTGTAAGTATTGCGTGACCGTCTGGTCGAAGGAATGTCTTTAACCGTAGCTTTTCGGCTAACTGGCCGAATGAGACTGGGGCTCGAAAATGTGTCTTCGACTAGAAACGGCGTTGGTTTTTAATGGGTTCCTACGAAAAATGTGAAGGACAAATATTTTCGTTTCTTAACTGGTGTTCAGACACCTTTGGGATTGTAGGAAAAAATGGGACATATTTGAAAGGCCTACCTTGTTGAACTCTGGGGACGTAATTGTTATATCTACCTGAATAGTAAATCAAAAATTCCTCGTTCGATGTAAAATCTGAAGAAATTTGTTGAAAAATTACTCTTTGATCTCTATGTCAAAGTCGTCTGTTGGTGCGTAAACCCCCCTTTCAGGTAGTTCTAATTTAATAATCCTATCGTCCATTTCTTCCTACTCTTTTATGAATTTTTTGACTTTCTCATGAATCACTATAATTCTAAAGAACAAGAAGACGGCTTTGGTGAAGAATCCGTTCTAAGACATAATTTTTCTTCGTTTGGCATCAATAGGCGAACAGATTTTTAAATCTGCACAAATTTAAAATAACATTTAACTTCTTGATCAATTTGATTGCAGTTTCACAAATATAAATGACTTTTGGTTAATAAATTGTGGATATATCCTTTATTAATATAATTCATTGAAATTAAAATCCATTAAGGACCGATTAAATTAAATATAGAGTATTTGAATAAAATGATAGGCATTATGGTAAGAGCACATAACAATAATAAATTCGGTTAATTATTTGGAGAACTGTATTCAGAAAAAATCATGTGAACCTTAAATAAGGTATTCGAGAGTTGCATATTTCTCAGTGGGATGCCTCGCTCCGATAGAAGGGAAAGTTTCCTTGTCCTTTGAGGAAGGGAAAATTTATATTGTCGCATATATCAAATGCTTACACCCAGAGTTTCGCGAAAAATTTAAATTCCTTTGAATTTATTACTCAACATCCCTTTAATGGGATCCTGCACTAGCAGAGATACTACAGGAAATAGAATACCGCATTGGGGTATTACGTGAAAAACTGACTTCATTTCTTCAGGGACTCCCTAATTTTATAGGATCAAGCTAAAAAGTATTCCGTAGTTGATATTACGTTTCATATCCTGGAAATTAAATTTGTTTCATTATGATGCGCTGATGCTGAAGAGTCCATCGGGAGGTAAAGGACTATTTTAAAACGATCCTGGAATGAAAGATTTTAACTTATTGGAAATTGATTCGTGATTATTGCGGGGAACAACAGCATGTTATCATTTCGACGCGATGTATGCAAATACATGTACTTTTCGAATTTTGAGCCGTAAATAGTGTTAAATGACAAATTGAACTCACTGAGGAAGAATCCAATACAAGGTGTTCAAAAAAAGGTGACCCTGTCTCTGGGATAGGTAGAAAAGTGAAAATAATTGGGGTTTGCTTAGTAAGAAATTTTCATAACGTCATTCGTATTCAAGATAAAGGACTGAAGAAAATTAATTTATACACATTTTTTACGATTTTGCCGAAACTACTGACAACATTGTGATGAAATTTTATACGAATATGTTTAGGAAGCTGATTAATCCCATGAATTCATTTTTACATCTGACTCTGATAGAGGGCGCTTGTTATACGGTTCGTACCAAGTAGTATTGAACATAACTTTTTTGAGGTTGGATTTATAAATCAAAACATCAAGTGAACTTAAACATCATTCAATTTCACACCAAAAAGATACTCCTGGTAAAACTCGATAATGTATACCGTTTTCGGAATATTTTGATTTGAAAATTATGAAGTAATAACCGATGCTGGTATAAAGTAATGATAAAGTTATTAATTTTTATTATTATTAATTAGTATGCATTATGTGAATTAAAAATTTCATGAAGCGTAAATGAGACCTCATTGATAAAATGGATACACGTTAAAAATTGGGATTTAGGGCTTTCCTTTTTTTGTAAAATGTGACAAAAATCCATTCTATTCGTTATATCTTGATTTTCTTCAAGTTTTCCATGGAGAACTGTCGTTTATTCATAGTTATGACGATAAGTCAACAATAATTAGATTTTTGAAACCTTGTGAATAATTAAATTAGATATTGTTGATCAAAATATAATCAAAAGTTGAATAAACCGACATGTTATTAACTTTAAGCGAGTGTTTAGGAAACTCTAATGCAGCTCTAATGCAGAATATTACTTAACGAACAAATAGATTTAAATAACTCACCTCTGTTAAATATATTCAGATAACCTGGAATTTGCAGGGACCCTTTTTTGGGTTTTAGTGCTCAATAAAAATTTATTGTACTTACTGTAATATAAATAGCAACGGATTTCGGAAACAAGCTTAGTTGAATAAAATAAGAAGGAACGGTTTTTTACTTGATAGAAGGATTATTACAAAATTTGAATATCAAAACAGATTTAATCTGCTGTCTTCTACAATTTTAATTTCAAAAAATTTTTTTGAAGAAACTTTAAGAATTAAATTAATGTCTTTATAAGCACTGTTCATATTGAATAGACGTATAAAATCAAAAATTCATCATACAATATCAAATGGAATGAAGAAAAACCAACGAATATAAATTGTCAATTGAAATTAAAATATAAATAAGCAAACATTTTTTGTTTCGTTCCAGGCATGCGTACTGAACTCTTGAGACAAACGTACGAAGCCCTGTTTGTTACAAAATGTATTGTTTTCTGATCGTATATTAATGAAAAATAACTCTTTCTCAAAAATATAAAACATAATTTCACGAACTTCTCAAAAACTAATTTATTTGAAATATTCAATATATTTAAATAAATTACTTCAAAAAATCTCAAAAAATGTAGCACATCCTCAAGAAATAATTAAAATTACGATAAGATCAGTTCAACTTTACATATAAAAAATAATAAAATCAATTAAACAATGTATAGACTTACCGAGTGCAATCTTCAGAAATATATGATCTTCAAAAACATGCAAATAGTTACATTTATATCCAAGGTACTCTATGTTCCATGTTCACAAATTTTTTTAAATAAAGAAATTCATTATACAGTGTTGAATGGTTTTAACTAAGACCAAGTGCCTTATAAGCTTTGTATGATTTTTTGTTTTGAGATTTTTCGAAGTAATTTATTTAAATATATTTCAAATAAATCAGTTTTTGAGAAGTTCTTGAAATTATGTTTTATATTTTTGAGAAAGAGTTATTTTTCTTTGATATAGGATCAGAAAACAATACATTTTGTAACAAACAGGTTTCGTACGTTTGTCAGAAGAGTTCAGTACGCATGCCTGGAACGAAACAAAAAATGTTTGCTTATTTATATTTTAATTTCAATTGACAATTTATATTCGTTGGTTTATCTTAATTCCATTTGATATTGTATGATGAATTTTTGATTTTATACGTCTATTAAATATAAGCAGTGCTTATAAAGACATTAATTTAATTCTTAAAGTTTCTTCAAGAAAATTTTTTGAAATTAAAATTGTAGAAGACAACAGATTAAATCTGTTTTGATATTCAAGCTTAGTTATTCAAAATTTGATCTTGCCTGATGATGCTACTGTGATAGCGAAACAATTGTTGTAAATATAACAATAAAAATTTGTGAAAATCAGAATAACCTTATTTCAATATTATTTAATATGGATTTTCACCAAGTAAGGACGGATACAATTCAATATTTAAGACAAGCTGAAACCAGTTTTTTAATCCTATGGTATTATAAGCTCCTAATAAGGTGCAATATTAATACACAAAACATTTGGTTCTATGCCAAATGTTTGAAACTAAATGTGTTCCCGAAATACATAACATTAAAAACGAAGAATAAAAGTACTACCGCTGACAAGGGACGAATATATGGAATGAAGATCTGGTTAAAAGGAGACATGAAGAGAGAATATGCCAAACGAGATGCCCACAACGTATATCTTAAGGTAATACACTCAGAATTAACTTATAGACTCCATAATATCATCTTTGATTCTATAGATCAAAATGCAAGAGAAAAAGTCGCTAATATTATATATAAAAAATTCTTGATTCAGAAGAAGAAAATAATGAAATTAGTATCAGATAAAATTCAAACAAAAAAATTGCAACAAAATAAAAAAAATTTTCAGAACACATATTTTACCCTAGATTAAAAAATCTTTCCGGAATAGAATTTGATGAAACAGAAATTAATCTTTTGAATAAAGGATTCAAATATAATATTAATTCAAATAACAAAAAAGTCTTAGAATATGGAGCAATAGGTTCAGAATTAGCACTTAAAAATTACAAGAACACAAATATCGACAAACATATCATTACCAATATGATTACAAACCATCATAAATTACCTAATAGAAATTTCAGAATGAGAGAAGAATATAAAACTATTAAAACTATAAATCAGAAAATCGCTGAAAATAATTTAATTTTCACCCGAGCCGATAAAGGTAACACTATTATTATTGCTTTAACGGAAAGTGATGATATTAGCAAATCTGTTACTTTCCTAGAATTAAATAATTTTCAATTAATCAAACACAATCCAACGACAATTTTCCAAAATCAAATTAAATCCCTAATAACCCCGGAATCCAGCCTCTTTCGGAATACCCCAAAAAATAAATTAATTTTAATAAATCCACAACCTCCAAAAATGTATTCTTTGATTAAATTACACAAGGAAGATTATCCTATTAGACCGGTTGTTTCGTTCGTTAGTGCACCTTCATTTAAACTTTCGAAAAAACTTATTCAGATTATTTTAAAAGAAACTAAATTCCAAGCTGAATACTCGATAAAAAATTCACTACAGCTAATAAATAAAATAAAGAATATCCACTTACCACATAATGCAAAATTCTTTTCATTTGACGTACAAAATTTATTTCCAAGTATGCCACCAAACGAAACAATTAAACTAGTAGATAATATATTAATCAACAACAGATGCAATACAATTATCAACGAAGATATTTTAGAATGTCTAGATATTTGCACTTAACAAAATTATTTTCAATTTAAAAATAAAATTTATAAATCTGAAAATGGTTTGATTATGGGAAATCCCTTAAGTCCTTTATTAGCAGAAATATTCATGGACAATATTGAAACTAAAATTCACCAAAATCCCCTTAAGAAATACTTTTTAAATTGGTATAGATATGCAGACGATATTTTCTGTTGCTTCACAGGTACAGACAGACTTTTGAAAAAATTCTTTTTATTCGTCAATGGAATACATCCTTCAATTAAATTCACTATGGAAACCGAACATAATAATTCTATTAATTTTCTTGATTTAACTGTTACTCGAATAAATAATGCACATGATTTTTCAATATTTCACAAACCAACCTATACGGATTCTATTATACACAATAAATCAAATCATCCTCTAAATCAAAAATTATCAGCATTTGTATGATCCATAGATTAGTTAATATTCCCATGAATCGAGAAAATTATATTTCAGAACTTAACATAATTAAACAAATAGCTATTAATAATGACTGTGATCCAAAGTTGATAGACAAATTATTGATGACTAAAAATAATAAAATAGCTTTAAATATGGTGTTTCCTAATATAAAAGAAAATTTTAAATACATTTCCTTGAAATACACTAAAGGTATTTCTGAGAAAATTGCTACATACCTCAAAAATAAATATAATTTGAGAACTTCATTTAAAACTAATTCAAACTTGAGTAAATTTATTAAAAATAATAAAGACTGCACACATAAAGATGATAAATCTAGGGTTCATAAGTTAACCTGCAGTGATTGCCCTAAAGTTTACATAGGTCAGACTGGAAGAACTTTCCGTCATAAAATGTGTGAACATTTGAAGAGTTTCCTCAATAATAAAAGCAATTCTACATATTCCAACCATTTGTTAGAAACATGACATACTTTCAACCATAACTTTGAAATTCTACATATGAAAGTGGAGAGATGGCAACAATGGCGATGAGTGGTGATTATTGTAGTGAATTGAATAAGTTCAAGAAGGAGGTGTTGATAGATATTATATTATCTGGAAAAGTGCCAGAAGGTGCAACAATAAGTAATAACCTTAGGCAACATATAGTTTCGACTAGAGAATATTTTGTTGACTCTTTGGTGGAAACTCCGGAGGGTAACCTTAAAGATAACAATAACTTAAATGACCTCAAATGTCAACTCAAAGTAGCCAAAGTGGAACTGGAAGCATCTAGAAAGATATTAAAACAATTGGAGAAGACTGTAGACGATAAAAACTTCATTATCGAACTTTTGAAATCCAAAACAGTTAATGAAAACAA
This sequence comes from Megalocaria dilatata, assembly GCA_034642435.1. Taxonomy (NCBI): domain Eukaryota; kingdom Metazoa; phylum Arthropoda; class Insecta; order Coleoptera; family Coccinellidae; genus Megalocaria; species Megalocaria dilatata. Next base: position 30,137,448 of record CM067858.1, read on the forward strand.
TGATGATGCAGAAGTTGGAATTGGCAACGTTGCCGTTGTTAACAAAAGCACTGACTTTGCTGGGAAAAGTAATCTTCCGCTCAGTGGGAAAGGACTAATGAATGCTGAATATAATGTAACGAAAAGGCATACTATAGGGACTAGCCAAATTGTACCGGGCACCTCAGATTCCTCGGATGTTTTTGGTGGAGCAGTTAAACGTGCATGGCTTTATGTTGGAAGGGTGGATCAGAAAGCAACTGAAAGTAATGTTAAAAACTATTTGAAGAAGAAGTTTCCTACTGGAGATTTTTTTGTGGAAAGGCTACCTAAGAGGGATGATGCTAGTAGTGTTTCTTTTAAGGTTGCAGCTGACATATCACTTATGGATGAGTTACATAAACCTGAAACTTGGCCTAGCGGTGTTTTGGTGAAGAAGTTTCGGTTTTTTCGGCAATGGAATGGAGATAAAACAAGGTCGGGCACCACAGGTAATCACTTTGCTTAATATTAATATAAATGGAATAGGAAATAAGATTAATAGATTACGAATGTTTTTGGATCAAAACAGGATAGATATAATGTGTATTACAGAGCATTTCATGCAGGAGCAAACTGGTTGCAGTGTTGCTTTATGTCAGTTCAAGGTTGGTAGTATTTTTGCGAGATCTAAACATATCCATGGAGGATCTATGATATTGGTTCGTGATTCTCTAAAATTCGTTGAAATTGAAGAAATTAAGCATCTAAGTGTTGAAGTAGATATTGAGCTTGCTGCTATCGAAGTAAGAAATGAGAATCTGGTTATAATTTCGGTCTATAGATCTCCTAGTGGAGATATTAGAAAATTTCTTAATATTTTGAATGATGCTCTTTCTATGGTTAATAAAGGAAGTAAAATAGTACTAGCCGGAGATTTTAACATAGATTTTCGAAATAAAAGAGAAAGTAATGATTTATTGGTTTTATTTGATACGTTCGATATGAAGATTACAACAACTGATGTTAGTAGAATAAGTGGAAAGAGATGTATAGACAACATTGTAGTGAATTTTGAGATGCATTGGCCTGGAACAGAAACATTTAATGTACACATGGGTGACCATTTGGCACAAAGAATAAGCCTGCAGGTGTTGACACCACATGGAACGAATAATAAGATGGTCACTACGAGAGAGTATAGACCTGATGTTCTGGGAGAATTTCAGCAGGATTTTTGCAGGGTGCGGTGGGACGACGTCTTGTCTGGCCTCTCTGCTGAGCATGCGTATAACGAGTTTCATGAAAGATTTGTGCAGGCTTTCAATGAGTATTTTCCTGAAATTAAAAAAATAGTTAGATCATTTACGACTGGTAGATCAGCATGCACAAATTTTAAGTATAGTGAAAACCTCAAACAAATGAAGAATAAATTGGATGCTTTGGGTACCATAACTCAGGTAATGAAAGATGATCTGTCATATCGAATTTATGTTGATTTTAGGAGGGAATTTTTCAAAATGGTGGATTTGGAAAAAAGACTGAAGAATGAACATTTCATAAATGAGAGTAAGAACAAGCAAAAGGCAGCCTGGAAGGTGGTAAACGCGGAAATAGGGTCTAAAAAGGCCAGGAAAAAAGTAACATGTAAAGATGGTAATGCGGACGGTTTCAATGACTTTTTCTTGAATGTCCCCGAACAGATTCTTAGCAGTATTAATTGTGATGCTCCTGAGCCTGGTGTATATATGAAGAAGTTCAATCTTTATGGTAAAACTAAGGACTCATGTTTCTTCAGGCCTACGGATCATTCTGAGGTAAAAAATATTATAGTCAATCTGAGGAAATCAAGGTCTGAAGATATTTACGGTTTGTCCAATGATTTCATCAGGTGTGATGATGTATCTGGTGTGATAGTTGAACCCATGGTGATAATAGTGAACAAATGTCTGGTTGAGGGTGTATTTCCTGAGAAGCTGAAGCATTCAAAAGTTGTACCTGTGTATAAAAAGGGTGATAGTGAGATTTATAGCAGCTATCGTCCCATCTCACTCATTCCAACGTTTTCGAAGATTTTAGAGGCTGTTATTAAAGGACGTCTGGTAGAGTATTTTGAACGACTACAATTATTTGTTAGAGAACAACATGGCTATCTAAAGGGACGATCTGTTGTGACTGCGGTGAATAGTGCACTTCAGAGCATAATCAAGGGTCAAGATGAGAATGAGGAATTAATGCTGATCTGCTGTGATCTGTCGAAAGCTTTTGACACGGTGGATCATCATAACCTTCTCGAGAAATTATCGTTCTATGGAATTAGAGGTGTAGCAATGGATCTTATGAGGTCATATTTGGAGGATAGGAGGCAGACTGTGAAATGGAATGGAGAGTATTCAGATACAAAAAAAAACTTATATGGAGTCCCTCAAGGGTCAATATTGGGACCAATACTTTTTATTATTTATATCAATGATATGATTTGTAACATCAACAGTGCTGATACCTGTCTTTATGCTGACGACACCACCCTTATTCTGAAGGAGACTACGCTTGGGGGTCTGGAAGGAATGAAGGAGGCAGTTATGAAAGATGCAGGTTTGTGGACGTCGTCCAATAAACTCAAACTTAATGAAGAGAAAACACAAAGCCTGGTTTTCAATCAGAAACCCGAGAGATCAATTAAGTTCCTTGGGATGTATATTGATAGCAGTCTGAACTGGGTAAGGCATATTGAAGGACTAACTAAGAAACTCACCTCTGCAGTCTTCAGTCTGAGGACCATCAGGTCGGTGGTTACTTTGGAAGCATTGAAATCTGTTTACTACGCCGTTTTTCACAGTCACATCAATTATGGTATAATGTTCTGGGGGTCAACAAGTGGAAGTAAGAGCATTTTCATTCTACAAAAAAGAGCAATTAGAGCTATGTTCAATTTAAAATATAATGAGTCCTGCCGATTACTGTTTAAGGCTCATAGAGTACTTACGATTCCGTCCCTCTTTATATATAATGTGCTGTGTTATGTGCATCAAAGTTTGAAAGAATTCCCGACCAATTCCATCAATCATCTGTATGAAACAAGAGGTAAAGACCTCTTGCGGACTCCAATGCATCGTCTGAGGCGGACACAACAGGGAATTGATTTCTGGGGTCCCAAATTGTATAATAGGCTTCCTTTGGATTTTCATTGCAAATCTCATATAGTTTTCAAGAGAGATTTGAAACAGTTGCTTCTGGATAATACAGTGTATTCTGTTGAAGAGTTTTTGTCGAATTGTGATGGATATTTTATGTGATGAAGATTTGTTCATTTGTCTGTGTTGATTTTGTATGTTGTTTGAGAAATCATGTCTCTTCATTTTTTTATTTAAATTTTGATTGACACCATTTGTAATTTTTATTGCAAATAAAGATATAATGAATGAATGAATGAATGAATGAAAGCAAAAGTTATGCCTTAAATCTGTTAGAATCCCTAGAGATAAATAAACATAATAAAATTGGAATATTACTTAACGAACAAATAGATTTAAATAACTCACCTCTGTTAAATATATTCAGATAAGCTGGAATTTGCAGGGACCCTTTTTTGGGTTTTAGTGCTCAATAAAAATTTATTGTACTTGCTGTAATATAAATAGCAACGGATTTCGGAAACAAGCTTAGTTATTCAAAATGTGATCTTGCCTGATGATGCTACTGTGATAGCGAAACAATTGTTGTGAATATAACAATAAAAATTTGTGAAAATCAGAATAACCTTATTTCAATATTATTCAATATGGATTTTCACCAAGTAAGGACTGATACAATTCAATATCTAATGCAGCTATTACGCGTTATGCAGAAAAGTATCCTCGAAGAAACTTACAAGTAAAAATACATTTAGAGCCATTGAACGACTTTGTCGAGAAACTGGGACTGTGAGACCAAAATAAATAAATTCTGGTAGGCCAACAACAATAAGAACTATTAATGAATAAAATATTATTCAAAATTTAGTTGATCAAAATCAAACTGTTAGCGTAAGGAATATAGCAAGACAAAGAAATACGTCTTTTTCAAGTACTTGGAGGAAACTTAAAGAGCAGCAGCTACATCCTTATCATTGCAGACAAGCTCTTGCCAGACGATCTACCGGTTAGGGTGGATTTTTGTCAAACATTACAAGAGAGGACTGAAGGCTGTCCTCTCTTAAAAACTTAAAAAGTTTGGATTGAAGGCTATCCAAACTTTTTAAAATGTATTCTTTCAACGACGAGGTCACCTTTACGTGACAAGGTATGTTAACTCTCATAATGCACAAGTCAAAAGGGTATCATATCACAAACACTTATTTAAAGTTACTCTTTGGATAGCAACTTTAGGTAACAAATTAATAGGTAATCACTTTCCACCTGGAAATTTAAATCGTTATATGTAACTGGATTTTTTAAACAATCACTTATTGGAGATATTAGAAAATTTAACGATAAACGAGAGAAGATCTCTATTTGTTGCACAATGAAACTCCACCGCACTTTTATATAGAATGTGTCAAAATTGGGTTAGTAATCATTTTCTGGATCGATGGATTGGTAGAGGTGCAGAAGCTCCGATTCATTGGCCCTCTCGGTCATGCGATTTTAATCCTTTGGACTACACAGTTTGGTCGTATTTTAAGGAAAAATCTATGCTTCAGAGGTAAATTCACGTCAAGAAATGGAAGACAGAATTCAACGTCACTCTAATGACCTCATAGCTGATCACCAACCGTCTAGAAGATTAATGGATTCTTTAGAAATAAGGATAGACTTGTGTATCCGTGAAAACGGAGGACATTTTGAACACCTACTCTAATTGAATTTTGTTTTATGTTCTTAGTCTTTATTTTAATTTTCTTCTTGTGATTTTTACGGTTACTAATATTGAAAATTAACAGAATTTTTTTTGTTACTTTTTTGAGTGCATTTTCGTTATTTACATGTCGAAACCGCATGAAACTCCGTCAAGAAGTTTTGGAGATTACCGGTAGCAAACAGACAGACAAACAAAATTTCGAAAATCGTTTTTTGTATTCGCCTTTCGTATTCTATAATTTTTTTATGCTATATGCTATACTTCCTATTTTACCATTTCACATCGATTTCCAGAAAAAATATTCAATGTGCAAACATTTCAATTCTAATGCTTTATTATATGATAGATAACTTACTCTCCAAATGGAATATTCTTAGCCAAAGGCACTGAAGCGTAATAAAAATGTTTGTAGTCGTCCATCCACACTTCTGCTGCTCTTCTTGTATTCTTTGCAAACACATTTCCACTTCCTCCAGGAAATGTGTACGGATGACGTTTGCGGAACACGTGACCTACCTGAAATTTAGTGAGGTTATCATAATGTCCCACAAGAATTAATGATATCATAAAACGCTTCCTCGAACAAAGGAGTTAATGACTAGGATAAATCGTATTGATTGCTAGTTGAAATGAAGAATGTGATATTTGGCTGTGTTAATTCGAAATAAATTGAATAATCAGGAAAGCAAGATGTTAAATTTTAATGATACTTTCAAAGGGTTGAATAATTTTTTTTAGTTACTAATAGCACGTTAAGAACAAAGTCTTGATTATTCGCTATTTTTAAACGTCGATATCTAAATTATTAAAAAGAAAATGCTGGCGACAAAAAAATTCTAAATAAAATTGTAGATCATCTACAAATGAGCCATTTCGTGGTACTCTTCACTATACTTATTTATGAAAGGTTTTTGATTTTTTAGAGGTTGATTTCAGCAGCCATTTTGTTTTGGTGGCGTTTGTCTAACCCGTAGTTAATTTTCAGTTGCAGGTGCAAAATCATTCTGACCTGTTAGACGATTGAGCAGCACGTCAAAATGATGCTGTAGGTCAGTTTAAGCATCTGAATTATTGGTTGATAGTTTTTATAATCTAACGACATTCTATCCTATCTATTTATGAAACTTGCAGGGAAAAGACGATTATTATAATCAATATCAACGGATGAAGAAATAATTGTGAGGAGACCAAAAATTTACAGAAGGAGAGACATTTTTCCAATTTATATGATCTACATTTTTCTTCAATCGTTTTCGCCTGACAAAACCAACTGTTTTATTTATGATAGATTGGGCCGTTGCTTGGTAGAAATGAGTTGTAATTGTCATTATAAAATAAAACACTTGTTTACATTTTCTACTTTTTTTTTTTTTTTTTTTTTTTTTTTCTGATGAAGTCTTTCTAGCAAAGACGAAACGTACGTCAATACCAAAAATAAAGTAGAAAATGTAAACAAGTGTTTTATTTTATAATGACAATTACAACTGTTTTATCTTTGCTTCAGAAAATTTCAGATCAATTGTACTTCCCATCTAACGGGTAAACAAATTTCGATTTGTTGATATAATTTTTTGTATACCAAATCATTAAATTAACAATTTTCAGAGGCAGCTGTATTGAACCGACGAACCAACTACTTTTGACATTGAGATTCTATGGAACTGAAAATACATTCTGTCAAGAAAGTACCAGCAATTATCGATTTAAATCTGGCGGAGCAATGGGGCAGGTAAAATTTTTTTTTCCTAGGTTGGTACCACTGTCCTTAATTACTATGCCAAGCTTGAGCGGGATCTGTCTACTAGTGTGTTTGCAACACCTGATTAAGTCAGTCGATGTCAGAGTGCGTGCCGATTTTTACTATGGGTGATTACGTTGAGCAAAGAATTTGTTTAAAGTTTTGTGTTGCAAATGAATTTTCGTGTGCCGATGCATTGAAAATGTTGCAAAAGGCCTTTGGTGATAATGCTCTATCGAAAACTCCTGCATATCAGTGCTACAGAGCCTTCAAGGACGGTCGTGAAGTGGTCGCCCATCGACGGCTTCGATCGAAGATAACGTCGATAAAATTAAGGAAAGGGTGCTGGAAAACCGTCGTACCAGCTTGAGAGAGATAGCACATGATCTTAAGATATCCCACGAGTCCGCACGTACGATTTTGATTGATATTTTGGGCATGAGAAAGGTGGCCGCACGACTCGTACCGAAAGACCTGAATTTTCTTCAAAAACGTCATCGCGAACAGATTGCTTCAAACATGCTGGATCGCTGTAATTCCGATTCTACATTCATGGAACGCATTATAACTGGTGATGAGACCTGGGTCTACGAGTACGATATGCAAACAAGCCACCAATCATCGGAATGGGTGGCAAAAAATGAGCCGAAACCGAAAAAACCACGCCAAAGCCGCTCGAAAATGAAGGTGATGCTCATTGTTTTCTTCGATATCCGTGGCGTGGTGCACTACGAATTCGTTCCAGAGGGTCAGACGGTAAACAAGGAGTATTACCTAAACGTTATGAAACGTTTGCGTGAGCGTATCCGTAAGAAGCGGCTAAATTTGTGGGCGAACAACTCATGGATTTTGCATGACGATAACGCGCCTTCTCACCGAGCTACGATTGTGACTGACTTTCTCGCCAAAAACTCAACAAACGTGCTTCAGCAACCACCGTATTCGCCGGGTTTGGCTCCCTGCGAATTTTTCCTCTTCCCAAAACTAAAATTGCCCCTTCGTGGCACCCTTTTTGAGTCGATTGAAGCCATAAAACAAAATTCGGCGCGAGAGCTAAAGTCCATCCCGGAAAGCGCCTATAAAAAATGTTTCGATAATTGGAAGTGCCGTTAGCATAGATGTATTGGAGCAAATGGAGCCTATTTTGAAGGCGACCCAATAAATTTTGACGATTAAATTCAAAAATGTTGTTTTAATTGAAAATTCCCGGTACTTTCTTGACAGAGTAGTATGCTGATATCAAACAGCCGGAGATTTCTTGGGAATTTCTAAACCTTCTAGAATTATTCGAAGAGTTTCTTTTGCAATCGCATCCCTGTGTCCACAATATATAAAAATGTGTGAAGGTGATCATGAAATGCAGGCAGCAGAAAAGTTTTATGCAATTGCTAGTTTAAATTAGAATGCGCAATGGAGCGGATACACTAGCGAGATGAATGACGATAAATACTCTTTACTGATGAGTCCAGATATCGACTTTTTTCTGATGGTTGACGAGTACACGGTTGTCGATAAGCCAACTCATACGAAGGAACGTTCGCTATGTTCAAGAAGTCCATTTTTTTGGAGGAGGCACAATTAGGGTTTGGGGTGGATATTATTTCGATGGCAGAAGTGACTTACTAGAACCTTCAAGAACCATGACGTCTCAGGCATATGTCGATGAAGTTATCAACGGAGTAGTTCTACAACTTCCTTCAGTTATTTGCGAAAATTTCGTTTTTCTAGATGCACTGTCACACAAATTCCACCAGGTGATTACTGCTACAGAAAATAAGGTATTCTGCATCCAGTATTACCTTCAAGATCCTCTGACCTAAATCAAATCGATAGCGCTTGGAACCAATTACAAAGAACCCTGGATGCCCACAGACCACGGTCGGAAACGCTTCAACAGCTCCGATATCTTTTGTCAAAACTTTGGCAAATTGAGCAGGATATTTTCAATAACGTGGTAGTCATACTTGTATTGAGGGTGAATAGATGTATTTATGTAGATTATTGAAATTTTCAGAATTTCGGTGTTTCGTGAAATTTTATACTTTTTCGGATAATGCATTTTTTTATTGTGAATACTTACATTCTTTGAAATTTTATCATTCTAGCCTACATATACATATTTCAAAAGTTAATTGGGGTTTGTCTGAAGAGAATTCATAAATTATTTCAATAGCCTTAGGTTTTGTCGAGCAGTTTATTGAGAAATAAGGTTAAGATAGCTTATGTTCAATAAAAAAGGAGTACTATGAGCGGAATAAGTTGCCAAAAATTGTAGAGAGAGCCATGCAAAAATAATGTTCAGGAAGATATGAGAAAAAGGTTAACTGAACACTAATGCCACGTTATGGCTCAGGAGAAAAAAACATGCTAAATCTATGCACCATGAGAGATGAGCTTGATGGGTAGAAATGTTAAGTGCTTCATTGAGAATTGATGTTTAGGGTGTTCCGCTTTGATCAGGCTCATTACTCACCCTACTGCAAGGGATGATTTCCAAGCTTCCACCACACTGCCATACTCGGAAAGAAATCTCAAGGTTCTCCCCTCCCCAAATGTCCATCTGCATGTCGTATTTTCCTAGTTTGTTGAAGTAATTTTTATCTATAACGAAGAGACCTCCAGCTATCATCGGTGTCCGAATGGCCTAGAAAATAATTTGATGTAGAAAACAAAAAGTATTTACTAGCATTTATAATGATTCACCATATTTATCGTATTCCGCTTTCCTCAAGCAAAACACCGACATAATGATTCATAACATTCACATATTGATATACATGTTGAATCATAACTATTGGGACATAAGCTCAAAACAGACTACTATGATCCAATATATCTATTAGACCAAATATGCCTCAATAAAACACAGCAGTGAAAAAAAAAACTGGGCGTTAAATTCCATGATTCGATTGTTTATTTCTCAATTGTTATCAGAATCGGTACAGCGTCATAATTTTGGACAAGGAATATTATTTTATGTATTATTTCACTTTTTATAAAATAGAAAATTTACTTGATAGAAGGGATATAACAGAATTTGAATATCAAAGCAGATTTAATCTGTCAGTCTTCTACAATTTTAATTTCAAAAAAAATTTTTTATTCAAAAAACTTTTAGAATTAAATTAGTGTCTTATAAGCACGGCTTATATTTATTAGATGTGTGAAAGGAATTGGTGTTCATAAAGGTAAGATAGAAAACAAAATTTTGTCTCCTTCAAGTATTTATTTATTAATTTTTATTGACAATTTATATTTGTTGGTTTTTTTATTCCATTTGATATTGTTTATTGAATTTTGATTTTATACGTCTATTAAATATAAGCCGTGCTTATAAGACATTAATTTAATTCTAAAAGTTTTTAAAATCAAAAAATTTTTTGAAATTAAAATTGTAGAAGATTGGCAGAATCTGTTTTGATATTCAAATTTTGTTATATCCCTTTTATCAAGTAAAATGTCTTTTACTATTTTATTTTATACATAATATATAATCATATTTAGGTTTGAATAAAAATCTCATTATGGGATATCAATGGTTTTAAGAAAACCTTATAATACCTTACAGTTTTCTGTGATTTTTGTGACGAACATAGAATATCTTGATTTTAAAGCTAGTTGCTCAAGCAATGATCCAGGGACCACTTTTAGGTAAGTTATATTTATTGTTGGTTGATTTTGATTTTTTAGAAATGGTTTAGGACCGATGAAGGGATTATCGGAATTTATATTGTTTTTTGAAGATATAATGTATGTTTTGAGAGATTTTTGAATTAGCTTATTTAAATATATTGAATATTTCAAATAAATTATATTTTTTGAGAAGTCTAAATTATGTTTTATATTTTTGAAAAGGAATTGGTGTTCATAATGGTAAGATCAGAAACAAAATATCTTCTTCTTCTAAATATTTATTTATTAATTTTAATTGACAATTTATATTTGTTTGTTTATTTATTCCATTTGATATTGTATATTGAGTTTTGATTTTATACGTCTATTGAATATAAGCCGCGCTTATAAGACATTAATTTATTTCTAAAATTTTTTTGAATAAAAATTTTTTTTTCAAATTAAAATTGTATAAGTTTGACAGATTAAATCTGTTTTGATATTCAATTTTCACTTTTTGTTATAAGGGGCGCTACGTGAATCATTCCTGATGATGAAATTAAGTGGTAGCTTTTTTTGACCAAACTTGGTGGTGATCTGGATTAGAAAATACGATCTTAAAATCGTTTCTACTTAATATCGGTACCTACTTGTTTAAACACGATAATTTCACCCGTTTTGAAGAAAAACGCAATTCAAGAATTCATTGTCTCAGAAGGGGATTTCAAATATTAGTTCATTTATGAAAAATATGCTTTGGATTGTTATAGAAACGTTGCTGGTAAATGTCATTTCTTCTCAGTTAATTATTTTTGCTGAGGGATTACACAGTCCGTCTAGAAAGTATCCGGCAAAAACAAACCTCAATTCTTAATATTTAGTATATATTTTTAATTTTTGAATTAAAAAATTATAACAAAATATTCATCTTATTTACTTATACATCGTCCAATTAACTGTAAACACTTGACTTAACGTCGAGGTACACCCGAAACTAGTACACCTCCATAATTTTCGGGGATGGCAATCCAGGGCTGTAAAACTGACTGAATTAAATTTTCTTTATTTCGTGGTGCTGCTCATTCAACTTCAATCTTCATTAGTCCCCATATGTTTTCAATTGGACTAATATCTGGAGAAGCTGCTGGCCATGAACTGGTTGCCATTTGGTGTTCTTGCATCCTAGCTTCAGTATAGGCCGAAGTATGGCATCTTGCAGTATCCAGCTGAAAACGCCACCCCCTCTGGAATACCTCAATCTTTTTCACTATTAATGATACCATAGCCGACTATAAAGGGAGGCGTAGCACCACGTTGAAATATTGCTCCCCAAATCATTATTTTGGTGGAAAATTTGGAAATTTGAACGGTGACAGGTTATTTTGATAGGATTTTTAAGTGATTTACATCAAGTTGGAAAATATCTTTCATCAGATATAAAGGCATTACTAAAATTATCTTCTTGAAAACTTTCGCAAAATTTTATCCTTCGTTCCTTTTGTAAAGGTATATATAAAGATTTTTTGTGGTTTCCTTGATATGTAGCCTTTTCTTTTCAGTGACATACGGACGGTTTCTGGACAAACTTTTATATTTTGTTGATTTCCAACTCTGTTAACTAATTTGCGAAACCCCAGGCGCGGATTGTGTCGTCCTAAGGTCAATAAAGCGTTTAAATTAGTTCCTTTAATCTTACGCGGCTTTCCTGAAACTGGTCTAGGCCTCATATCAATGCCATTTTTTATCCTCTTTGTTTTTAACGCTTCGAAAAACTTTCTATACAAATATTCTACATGTTTTCTTTTTTCTAGTTGCGACATTTTTTCATAACTTGTATACGTGTTGACAATAAAAAATATTTGATAAAAAGTGTTGCCATGCAACTTTGGCCATAGCCGACTATCTCCACAACCTATTTTATACATTTCTTTTGTCTTAGGATGTTACAAAAAAGATGTATGTTAAAATTATGAAAAATAATAAATTCCGGATACTTACTAGAAGGACTATACCTAATCCAAATATTCATAAATAGAGAGGCTATCAGTTTATATGTTCAATTTGCAATAGCGCATATACAGGACAGACAGGTTGTTAATTCAAGACAGAATTAAATGAATATGAATTGAATTTCATTAGAAACAAGCAGACCTCCACCTTTGTAACCCACTGCATGAAAAATGGCCACCCTTCTCCTACAATAAATAAAAAAGACATTATACATATAGAGTCAAAGGGCAAAAGTTCAAGTATTTGGAGTCTACTGAAATTTTCGAATTAGTTGATAATAAAAATGACCTGAAAATTTTGAATGACAATAGGAATCCATGTGAAACTGAAACATTTAAAACATTTCAATAGTTCCCTAGATTGCCGATATTCAAGAACATTTAGATTCTTGTTATCATTCTTTCGTACCTGAACTTCCATAAATATTTCGTACTTTTTATTCAATTTTCAGTTATCTGAAAATGAAGTCATAAAAGTATTAACTCTTAATAAATGCATATGAACATATGAAATATGAAAATGAATTTCCTTTCATTATGACCAATTACCTACGGGGTTCCTCGTTTAGGTGAGAGTTTACGGTGCCTGCGATTGTGGGTTCTGTATTTGCCCATAGATGTTGTAATTGTCAAAAGTTAATTGGTCGTATATCTATAAAATTCATATGCTGGCTAACATCCAGAGATAAGACACCATACTTGAGTTAGAAAATAAGAAACTTCCAAATAGAAAAGACTAAAATACTTCAATATTCGAACTTTTATTGAAAAATGCTTTTATTATACACACATTCAAAAAATGAGTCATGAAACTTCGCTTCAAGATGAATTTTTACTATATGAATGATAACTTCAAGTGAAAAAAAATTAAAAAAAAAAAACAAGGAATATTCTAACACCTTTATAACTATTGACAATATATTCATTTCATTTACCTGTGTAGGGTCTCTCTGACGGCTCTCCCTCTCGGCATAGCTCAAGTATTCCCACTTGAACACCAGATTCCAGTCGAAACCACCCCTAAGGTCGGCCGAAGCACCGATATACTGGAAAGTATCCATGCTAATGACGTCAATTACAGGGCAAACCACCCTAGTTGGATCCTGTAACAAATTAATGACGGTGCTACGTAACAAGATAGTCATACAGTTCCGATGTAATTTTCATTCATCAGTTTGATTCAACATTATATTTAATTATGATTAATATCCATCGCACCCTAATCAGTAACGAAACTGACACCAAAGCTTCGTTGCTAATTAATGCGTGGATGCTTTTGGGCGAGCTAATTGAATGAAACGTGTGATGATACTGGAAATTCACATTCTAGGGGTATTGCAGATTTCTATTTATGTATCCCGATTTGGCAACACTGCTAGTTCTGGACACCATGTTCATACTGTGAAGTTTGACATAGTTCACTTTATACTCAGATATATAGATCACGAAATATCATTTCAGATTAATTCTTTGATAGAATGGTGAAGTTATTGCTCATGGTCTTTGATGTCAAAAATTATAGCAGGAGACATCAACATTGAGAAGACAGAAGATGATAATATGTTTAAAGCAAATTCAACTAACAAGTCAATCAAAATCATGTATGCCAACACTCACCTGAACCTGAAATATTTGACCTCCCTATTTCAGATTATAAGGCTCAAAAGTTCTTTATTAATTACATATAACTCCAATATAAATAGAACTTTTGGAGAAAATAAAAGATTAGTCCTTCATCCTCATTAATGGTAGTAAAAGTGGTTATAATACTAAGTTATCTTATATTTCTTACAATTTTTCAACCACTATTCAACGAATGTTATCCAATAACACACTTCATCAATGAAATATGGTTACAAACACCACAGAATCATGACCTCTAAACGAATGAGTCTGTTTGGATATCTAATTAGTAAGGAGCACACATAGTCGAGTCCACAAAGAAATGTAAAATACAACTGGAAAAAATTGATAATCTATTAATTGAAAATAAATCTGAAATCTTTGAGAGTCCATAGAAAACTCTGGCAATAGAAACAATACTTTATGAGACTCATTCCAAAGAATACTGTTTTTTCGTATTTGAGGGCGCATAAATAGTTGACATTGGGTCAAGTAAATGCAAATAAATATTAACAGTGTTCAACAGTGGCACTTATTTACTTGGTTTCAGCATTCAGTCGCTAATGCAGAATTTTCGATGAAATGTGAGAAAAAGAATACTAAAAAAAGTTTTTTACTTGATAGAAGGATTGTTTAAAAATTTTTCAATATCATAGAGATTTATTCTGTTTACCTCCTACAAATTTCAATTTCGAACATTTTTATTCAAAAACCTTTAGAATTAAATCAAATAAATGTCACACTGTCAATTTAATAGACATAAAGAATTGGACACTTATTACACAGTACCAAAGGGAATAAAATAATTCAAAGAAATATAAATTATCAATAAGATCTACCAAATAAATACTTGAGGGGTGCAAAAATTTGTTTCGTACCTTGTTTCATTAAAAATAAAATTCTTTTCCATAAATGCAAAATATTACCTCAAGAACTTCTTCAAAAATAACTTACTCAAAATAAGTCCCTTCAAAAAAAATTCCTAAAACGTGCAGAACATTTTCAAAAAGCAATTATCACAACGGAAACTCATCAGTCCTACTTCACATACAAAAAATAAAAATAATTAACAAAAAATATCTTACCAGACAAAGTGAATGTAGTTCTGAACAAACACTAGAATGAAGTGAAATTTTTAGAAATCCTACGTATTCAATGTTTGTCAAAGAAATTACACAAAGTTTGTAAGGTATTTTATGGATTTGTTTAAAACCAAATGATAATGTGTTATAGTGTGAAACAAAATATACCTGTAATTATTATATGTACAATAAAATATTAAAAAGAGGTTTTTCACTTGATAGATTATTTAAAAAATTTAAATATCACACATATTCCTTCTGTCAACCTACAAATTTTAATTTCAAAAAATTTTTATTCAAAACCTTTTGGAATTAAATTAAATAAATTATCTTATAATACTGTATCAATTTTGTAGACATATAGAATCAAACACTTATTACCGAGTACCAGAGGGAATAAAAGAATTCGAAGAAACATAAATTATCAATCGAATACTAAATAAATATATAAATTAAAATTTACTATGAAGAAGTATTTGCATATTACAGAATAATAACTGGAATTCATTCCCCAGAACCTCTACAGATTTTAATCTATATAAATCTCATGAAAACATTTAGAATTAAATTTTAAAACAGGTCCTAAATACGCTGTATCACTTTATAGACATATCATCACATGTGGTGGAGCTTAACTAATAAAGAATCAAAAGACATATAAAATAATGACCTAATTTTTGTATAGGCCATGCTTATGCTAAAACTGGTTAGTTGTTGCAGAAATGTCTAGTAATAAAACAGGTATTTTTATACATTTTTTAAATGATTATTTTGTTTATTCAAATAACTCCTTACTGAAGAGATTTTGGGTCCGAATTATTAGGTTCTTTCTCTAGAGAATGTGCTATATATTCTTTAAAAAAGAGAAATAAAAAAAAGGCCTTTTTGAATCATATGTTGAATATTTTTTGGTATATATGTCTATGAAGTGTTTAGGAAATGTTTTAAAATTTAATCTTGAATGTTTTCGTGAGATTTATTCAGATTAAAATCTGTAGAGGATCTGGTGAATTAATTCCAGCTATTATTCTGTAAAATACTAAATAAAGACTTGAAGGGTACAAAATTTCGTTAACTATTTTTTTTAAATGTGAAGTAGGTTTCTGTTGTTATAATTCTATTCTATTTGAAGATGTTCTGCATGTTTTAGGAATTTTTTTGAATGAACCTATATTGAGCAACCTTGTTGAAGAAGGTGTTGTGGTTATGTTTTACATTTTTGGAAAGGAATTTTGTTTTTAATAAAACAAGGAACAAAACAAAACTTTGTACCCTTCAAGTATTTATTTAGTAGATTTAATTGATAATTTATATTTCTTTGAATTCTTTTATTCCCTTTGATACTGTGTAATGAGTGTTTAATTCCATTTGCTACTAAATTGACACAGTGTGTTATAAGACATTTATTTGATATAATTCTAAAAGTTTCTGAATAAAAATTTGTTGAAATTTAAATTTGTAGGAGGTTAAGAAAATAAGTCTGTATGATATTTAAAATTTTTAAATAATTTTTCTGTCAACTAAAAAAAACGTTCGATTATTTTTATGATTTTATCAAAATTTTCGACGACGGGTCTGCCTGTGCGAGGTGTATTTTTAACATCAAAAATATCTGAACAGAATCGCAGAAACCAAAATTGTAAGTTAAAAGCTGTTACAGTATCGGGACCATAAACATCATTCACAATTTTAGCGACCTGGAATGCTTTTTCGCCTTTTTCAAGGGAACACTGTGAAAGGTACTACATTTTCTCTTTGTTGGCTTCCATTTTCAACAACCTTAACTCACAACTGAATGGACATTGTACTGTCACAACAACAGTACAGTGTAATACCTGGAGAAGCCACATCGTCGTGAAACAATTGTTGTAGTAGTACAAACATTTTTGTGAAAATAAAATACTGTCTCGTATATATATATTTTTATTAAATTGAGTTAACTGGTTCGATTCAAGAAAACGTACTAATACCCAAAATCATTAAGCGACAGAAACTGTCAGATTTCATATTCAAAGTTTACTTTGATATTCAATCACAAGAAGCTTCAAGATAGAGCAAATTTAGGTTTGGAATATTTCAACTTCTTGTTGTTATCTTCTTAGCCATGATATTATGGCAGCTAGCAGAAACGTTGATATTTCATTTGAAAGCACACTAAAAGAGGTATTTTTTGCTGAAAATAAAACATGTTAATAACACAATTTTTCTTTGATAAAAACTTCGGAAAAATATGACTGATTTTGTTCATTTCAGAATAGTGATATTCATCTGTTTACCACGCCCGCAATAAGAATTTTCTGGCACACAGAACTTCTCGTCTTGTGGCAAATTTAATGCCGTTTCCAGGTATGTGGTCAAATTTGATAGCGCTACAAGGATAACTGAAGTATAATAGATTTTATGGAAAAATTTTAAATATTTTCGACCATGTGTTATATGACATTTTTTGTTGCAAATAACTTGTATGATCACCCCTTGAAGTTTGGCTCTTTTAAAGGCAGACAACCTGTGGAAGTAATAAATTTGCGTTCACCTACTCATGAGGTATTAAAGCGAACATAAGTCGTTATTTCACGTTTGCGAAATTTCATTAGAGCAGCAAAATGAACACTTTGACTATCACGTTTTCTCATGAAAATAAATTTTCCCGTGAATAATTCCCGTGACTTTATAATTCGACTTCCGGCATTCACGTCCAAATCTAAATTACGTATTCAGGTCTCGCATGCCACAAACTGCATTCGCAGGAACAAAATAGTGACACTTCGGGCGAACTTGTGTTTTCCAGCACTCCGCAGTTCCACAAATCGGATTAAATTTCCTCGCAAAGTGTTGCACTTCGCCAGTTCCGAGGGGTAAGCTGTACAAACATGTCCCACGGATCAGGAAATTATTTCGTTGTTTAACTGTCTAGGATTTCGTAAGTTTCCACAATTAGAGAGCAGTGGCGTGGACACGACGGAGATGTTTTTATGATTATAGCATTAAATCAGTTAATTACACTGGTCGAAAAGGATTTTGTGACATGAAGCAGATCTTTATTTTTTTGATGGAAATATCCTTCTAATAACAAGAAAAATATTCCTAAAGCCCTAACACGTACCACTTTTCAATAAGACCATTTTACATTAGCAAGTAGTCAATTTTATGAGGGGACGGTTAAAATGGATACATTTTATAACAAGAAAAGTACCTAAATTGTGTTCTTTGCAATATAAGACATAAAATTATGATGAAAAATCAGTCTTCTGTTGAGTTCCGAAGTGAGTTGTTCCCTGTGTGTAGATAAGAAAGTGTTTTGAGGACGAAAATATGGAGACAGACGCGCCGCAGTTGCAAAATCTCTCCTGACAAATTTTGTTATATTTATGGAGAATTTATAGTGAAAGCACAAAACCAGGCCATTGTCTGAAAATATTTAAAAAAACGTACCTTCAATGTTTTGGTGTTTTAATTGGGGATAAAGACAAGCAGTCGGCTCCCCATGTGTGCTGTCTTAGTTGTAGCGTATTATTTTGGTGCAGTGGATGAATGAGAGAGAAAAAGCATGCCTTTACAGTCCCTATGGTATGGCGAGAACCCTCTAACCATTCAGACGATTGCTATTTCTTTTTCTTGACAAAGATTGAAGGTTATTCCAAAAAGGGAAAGCTCAAGATCGACTATCCAAATTTGCAGTCCGCAATACGACCTGTTCCTCATAATGCACTGATATTGAGCACTCCCCCTCTGAGTTGCGTTTATTTATAGATTCGTCCAAATACAGTTTAAAAGCTGCGCTATTGCACAATGGAAATTTCAAACCCTCTATACCAGTTGCCCATTCAGTGACGATGAAAGAATGTTATGACAACATGCGTACTCTTTTAGAGTGCAGTCTGCAATAAGACATTTTCGTCATAATGCAGATTTACCAGTGCCGATAGCACCTTAAGTCCGCAAAATGTTGTTTTGAAAGATATAAGAGACAACGCATCATCAGGCAGCTCCGAAGATCAGTGCACCGAACCTATTTTTACTCCAGGTCGCAGTTCCGGCCACATTTAATTGTTCAAAGTGAGTAAATGATTCAGTTCGTAATTGGGAGTTACCGAAGCAACTGTCAGAACTTCTTGGTTCCCGTCTTAAGGAATGGAAATTATTAGGCAACGAAACGAAAATTACGAATTTCAGAAAAAGAAATGCTCCGTTTTCTGCATTCTACAGTGTGGAAAATTCGTTTAGTGCATG
The DNA here is from genome assembly GCA_034642435.1 of Megalocaria dilatata. Lineage (NCBI taxonomy): Eukaryota > Metazoa > Arthropoda > Insecta > Coleoptera > Coccinellidae > Megalocaria > Megalocaria dilatata. The sequence continues at coordinate 30,156,539 of CM067858.1, forward strand.
TACTGATATTGATGGTTTAATGCAGGAACTTGATATTGAGCATTTCCCCTCTGAGTGGCGTTTATTCATAGATTCATCTAAATACAGATTAAAAGCTGTGTTATTGCATAATGAAAATTCAATACTATCTATACCAGTTGTCCATTCAGTGACGATGAAAGAAAGTTATGAAAATATGCACACTCTTTTGGATAAAATAAACTACAACAAGTATAAATGACAGATATATAGGGACTTAAAAGTTATAGGTCGTGCAATAAATCAGTATTATATGACAAAAATTTGGCCAGAAAGAAGTGTGTTTCAACCGAGATCCCAAAATTAAATTAAGACCTCTTGTAGACCCAAAAATGTCCTTCTGCCTCCTCTTCACATTAAACTTGGGCTGACGAAAAACTTTGTGAAGGCTATAATTAAAGGTGGTGATGGATCCAAATACTTAAACAGGTGTTTCCCAAGTTAAGTGATGCCAAATTAAAGGAAGGCATTTTTATTGGAACACAAATCAGAAAATTAATGGACGACGCTAATTTTACAGAGAAGCTTACCAGGCAGGAACTCAGAGCATGAAACTCATTGGTTAGTCTAGTAAGAGGACTATTAGATGCCTACAAATCGCTTGGTGTCCGAATCTCATTGAAAATTAATTTCCTCCATTCAAATCTGTCATTTTTCCTGAAAATTTGGTAATTGTCAGTGACGAGCAGAATGGAAGATTCCACCAAGATATCAGGACAATATAAATTTGGTATCAAGGACGATAGGATTCAGCCATGATGGGAGATTACTGCTGGTTTTTGAAGAGAGAGAAGATATGACCCCTCATAAGAGGAAAAATTAGAATTTAATTCAAGTCAATATTTTAAATCTTTGTATTTTTCTTAAATGTAAGGTACGTTTAGTAGGTGTAAAACTGAATAAAGTCGATATATACGGTTAAAAAATTCTGAAATAATTTTTTTCAATACACATCAGATATTGTAACATTGAATTTGATTCTAAAAATGTAACAAGAAAACCTTACGTGTTACAACCTTTTTTTTATTTTCGTATTGGGATACGTCCATTCTACCATAATATGCTATTCAGCTTTATGTTACAACCAAAAAATTTTTTTTTACCGTACAGTCATAAGGAAATATTCAAGCAAAGATTTCCATACCCACAATACACGTCGAAAAGATGATTGTCCTACCTTGTGTACGAATTAGTAAAGGGCAGCAAGGGTCAAATTTCATATGCTTGAAGCTCTATAACAAGCTACCCCAGAAATTTAAAGAAATGAATGCGATTATTCAGTTTGAGAGGAAAGTGAAATCCTACTTGAGAGGACGGTTTATTGCAATGACGAGTTTGATTTAACTTTTAACCTGTAGTTTGTTCTTTGTTGAAGTCATATCATCTTGTACAAATCAATGTTAATTTATTCGTTGGATAAGTTGTTATTGCTCTTTAATGTTCTTGAGTATATAAATTGATATGAACATTATGTTATGTATATTTTTTTGACATATCATGTTATAATTGATGACAAAACTTTATACATGTTCTGAGGTTTTAGTGCGAATTACGAGTGCTGTTGCAAGAGTTTTTCCGTGCTGTTTAGTCTCTTGGGTATTCCAAAGAGTCTGTCGACAATTGTCGTCAAACCTCCTCATGGTGGCCCTGGTTTTGCTAATTGGCGACGCGATTTCAGGTCAGGCATTAAGAGTTCCACTCACAGCGATCTAATAGATTTACACTGATCGGTGGGACCACCTTCAAGCTTGAGAATAGAAGGTACTGTGCTTCGTTGGTCTTGAATTGGGTTCATCCAGACCATCGTATACGAGGTGTGGACTACGTTTCCTTTCTACACAGCGGGCGAGTTTACTATATCCCGCCTGTCGTCCACACCACTCTTGAGCTCTTTGGGAAACTTCTGCGCGATGGTTCGTTATCAGTGTGGTGGCGAATACAGCTCGGAGGCTAACCTCAGGGCTCATGTTAGGAGGGGACGATGTTGCCCTACTAGCGAGAACGCGGGGAGGTGCCCTATCTGTGCGTTCAGCGGTTACGTTGATATGAGGCAGCATTGGAGGAGGGCACACCCTGACTCCTACAACAGGGAGTTGGAGGCCAGATACGTTATGAAATAAAGTAAAGTGTTATTATTGCTGTCTTTAGGCAAAGTTCGGACGAAGTAAGTCAAGTTGGGGAAAAAACCATTATTTTTCGGTGGATGGCTGTAGTGATCGATATCTCGTAAAGCATCGATCAAATAATTTCAGATTTATGCTCATCAAGGTGACATTTGACATAAAAAAATCTTGTGCTGTTGTTTGTTCAGTCCATTCAGTTGTAAGTTACAGAGTTTTAAAAATGGAAGTCCATAAAGAGAAAATTCGGTACATTTTACTTTAATAAAGGTGAAAATTTAAGCTAGACGGCTGAAATTAGGAATAGCGTTTATGGTACCGATACTTTAACAGCTAACTATTGAACGTGCAATTTTGGTTTTGTTGATTCTGTTCTTGTATTTTTGATATCAAAGATGCACCTCGCACAGGCAGGTCCGTCGTCGAAAATGTCAAAAATATCACAGAAATAATCGAAGTTGAACGGCATGTTAGTAGTCGTTATATCGCTCTGGAGCTATCGACCATAAAACAGTTTTAAACAATTTGCGCAATGATCGATTCGAAAAGAAGCTGATGTTTAGATGCCGCACCAATTAACACCAAAAAACATGAGGGATCGAATTTCCAACAGCGAATTCTTGGCCAAACGGAATTAAATCAACCGATTTCTTTAACGACTGGTATACATACGACAATATTGTGCGAAAACGCTTGTGGTCGAAGCGAGGTGAAGCAGGTCAAACAGTGTCGAAACCAGGACTAACGGCCAGAAAGGTTCTACTTGCATATGGAGGGACTGGAAAGAATCATTTACTGCGAGTCGCTTCCATATGGTCAAACACTAAATTCGTATCTCTAGTGTCAACAACTGTACCGTTTGAAGCTAGCGATTGACCAGAAATGGCCAGAATTGACCAACAGAAGAAGTGCTGTCTTTCATCGGGACAACGACAGGCCACCTAGGTCTGTAGTGACTCGTTAGATTCCGAGAGCTTGGTGGAGAAGTTTTAATCCATCCACCATACAGTCCGCACATGGAGCAAGGGATTACTTTCTTTTTATCACATTGCAAAACTTCCTGAGTGATGAGATTTTAGCATCAAGAGATGATCGTGAAAATCGATTACTAAAGTTTTTCTATAGAGACATTATGAAGCTACCTTTGAAATGGCAACAAATTATAAAACAAAACGGTGCAAATTTGACCCAAATCGAAAACTCAAAAATAATGTATTTTTTCCCAACCTATTATTTTAGTCGAGTGCAGAGTATAATTAGTTAACGTACTCACTGCTGCCCAAAAGCCGTTAACAAGTGGGTGAGGTCCTACTGTCGCTTCCCTCATCTCATACGCCATAGGACTCCATCTAGCCAGTCGCTTTCCCTCAAGCCTCTCCTCATCATGACATCCTTTATCCCTTTTTCCATGATTCTGCTGTGTTTTACTCTCTTTCTATTATTTGGTGATTGATATTCGTGGTAATCTTTCCTGACCCATTCGCATGACGTTTTCATACCAGATTAGTTGTCGTTGTTCTACTACATTTGTTATTGCGTTCACCTTTGTTCGATTTCTGATGGTTTCATTTGGTGTATGTTCTAGTCTTGAAATTCGGCATGATTGTCTTACAAAGTCCATTTCGACGGTTTCTAACTTTTTTTTTCCTTTTTGTTGTTAGTATCTAAATTTCCGCTTCCTAAGTTGCTATCGGTTTTACTGTACAATTATATAGTTCCTTTTCTGTTTCAAATCTGATTTTTGTGGACCACAGTAAAACATTCAATGACTGTATAACCGTCGTTCTATGATTTATTCTTAACTCAATGTCATCGTCATATGGTTTACCGTGTTTTGAATTGAGACTCCCTAAGTATTTGAATTTTTCCACGTTTTTTATTGTCTGGTCTTTGATTTACATTTCTACTTGCGGTCCTCCGACGCAAATATATTCAGTCTTATCCATATTCACTTTTAATCCCCACTTTGTCATTTTCTTCCGCAATTCCTTCATTATATCGGGTGTTTTTTTATAGTGATAGAACTTTAAATTGAAATAAAACACATTTGAATTAAGATTGAGGCCAAATTTATTTTTATTTGAAAGATAATTTTATGACATTTATGTTTTAAAAATAAATTCCTGCATATGCCACCGCGACTAGCTCTGAGGAACCGCTTCGAACAGACCAATTCTGGACCACTTTTTCGAGTAATTCAGGCCTTATTTCATCAATAACACGAGTTATGTTGGCTTCCAGAGCGTCTATTGTTTCTGGTTTATCAGCATAAACCAATTACTTGACATAACCCCAAAGAAAATAATCCAGTGGAGTTATGTCGCATGATCTTGGAGGCCAATTAATTGAACCATTTCTTGAAATAATGTTATCGCCAAATCTGTCTTGCAATGAATCAATTGTTACGGTAGCAGCATTCGGTGTAGCACCATCTTGTTGGAACACTTCTGGGTCGATACCATTTAAATTTTGAAACCAATAATCATTGATCATCGATCTGTAACAAGCACCATTCACTGTAACATTAGCTCCAGCATCGTTTTTGAAGGAATATGGACCGATGATGCCTTTAGCGTGCAAAGTACTCAATACAGTGCATTTTTCAGGATGCAATGGAACCTGCAGAACTTTTTGAGCATTGTTTTCACTCCATATATGGCAATTTTGCTTGTTTACATAGCCGTTCAACCAGAAATGAGTTCCATCACTAAACACAATTTTACGATAAAAATGTGGATCAACTTCAAGATGTTCTAGGGCTCAATCAGCAAACAAACTACGCTTATTATGGTTGTGTGGCTTCAGTTCTTGAACCAGTTGGATCTTGTATGGGTGTAGACCAAGATGTTTACGCAACATTTTCCATGTGATGGATGCACAGAGTCCAACTTGTTGTGAACGTCGACGTATAGACAAATCATCATCATCATCAACACTATGACTTACAGCAGCGATATTTTCTTCTGTACGTACAGTTGTTCGTCCTGTTGTTGTTGTTGCATCGAGTAGAGAAAATGTTGTCCGAAATCTATTGATAGCTGGACGAATAAGCTGCTCTGATAGCGATCATTTAATAATGATAATAAAAATAACAATAATAATTTATTGAATCCTTTTAGACTTTTACATATATAGGACAAGTCAGATATAAGTAATAGAAATAAGAACCAAAAGAAAAAACCCAAAATAAGCCTTTAACAAACTCTCTTTATGAACCAAAAATAATCCTATTATATTTTTTACTCTTTTTAGCTATTAAAGCACCTTTCTGATAATATCTTCTCTATCTCTTTCTTAAAGGTAAAATACTCCAAAACCCTCAGTCTCTCAGGAAGATGGTTAAATAGTTTTATTCCACTGAACAATTAAACCATTAATTTCACTTTCTAAGTTTGGCGAATAGAACACTGATTTTGAAAATAAATTTCAAGAATTTGTGAACGTTGTTGCAGCGTAAGTCTTTCCATGATAATTTGTCAATGCTTACTGAACAGAAATGTCATAAGAACATGGCTTCTACCTTCTGTCAAATCACAGTTATCCCTATCGAAAGTTCTATCACTCTAAAAAAAAACACCCGATATAAGCAGCGTCATCTCTATTATTTATAATCATCAGCTGGCCGTCTGGAAAGAGCATTGAATGAAAATTCATCTTTACCATTTCTATTCCCGGCTCTGAACATGTTTAATAAAAATACATTTTTTTTTACTCAAGTCCCGTTCATATTGGATCCACCCTCATATATTTAGAAATTGGATGTATTGCTCTACCTACGGCTTAATACAATAGTGTTGAATTTACTGCGTGCAGACGTTTTAGACATGCTAAATTGCGGAGTACTGGCCCCAGGTTAACACGAGTATATTTGATATCATGCTGATACTCCTAGATTTTCTGTGAATATCTCTCAGAAGCTTTGTCAAGTTTGTGCGAGTTTGAAGTTCAGTTGTGTTCTTGTAATATCTTTTCTTACTCTGTACTTACGCTACAACACTGTTGATTTTTGACCTATCAGTGACATGGTGGCCGAAACCGTCTGAGTAGAAAATTTCTGTTCTATTTTCATATGCGACTTGAACACGGACCTTTCGGGTTTCTAGTTTGGTACTCTGCCACTAATTTGATTTTGAAAAGAAGCAACAACTGATGATGAGAAGTTGACGTATTAGTATGACAAGCAAAACGAAATATATCAAAATTACTCAAAAGTTGTTAGAATACAATATCTGCCATATGCTTGCCTCCGCTTTCCTTACAGAAGGCAATTCTTTTGATAAAAACTTTCATCACCTTTTCGCATAATTGTGGCCCAATTTTGCGAATGGAAGCTCTAAGAGTGTCTTTCAGTGCTTGAACAATTGCTGGAGCGACCTTATATTATCAAATCAAAAGCTTTCAACACAGTATTCGAGATATTTTCACCACTTCTATAGTGAATTTGTACAATTTCAGTACATTACGCGAGAATATATTGATCTATTTTTAAGAACCTTACAATAATTCGCTCTGATCTTTTGAGTTTAAAACGGGATGCTATAAAGTGAGTATATCTAGAGTGCCTCCTTTTAAGTCATTTGAAACGCTCTTTTAGCTTTATTACACACATGTAAAATATGAAGGTCACTGCTGACAACCATGCCGAAAAATACCCACATCAAAGGTCTGCACTCTAGTTTCATCAATTGAGTCTCGAGTTTGCACGCAGCTTTTGGATGGATTTAGCGGAAGCATCACTTAACTGGCAAATCTATGTCCTTCTGAAAGTATCTGGTTGGCTAATCTAGAGTGTAACTTTGTTTATATAATAACATGAAAACGAGAAGAGGAAAATCAATAAGTTACCCTTAGCGTACACCACTCTGAATATGTTTCAAAGGCAACATCAATATTAACCAGAATATATTTATCAAAACAGAGTGCATCAATAAATATCAGAACATGTAGCGAAATGTTGTGGTTTATAGAGATGTACTGAATGCTCGAAAAAAATGAGAAGTTCCATAGGAATTGAATGAAATGATCAAGAATAATTGCAAACCACTTCTGGCCACTGGTGTACTATCAACACATATTCTCCATTCACATCGGTTAATTTCTTTCTGACAGTTTTTTTACCTTTTCTCTAGTGAAAAATTAAAATATGACGTAAATGCTGCTTATTGTTCTAAATATTTAAAAGGGCATCAACCAAAAACTATTGCCTAGAATTAATTTAACTTTTCCACACACAAGCCCTGCTATATCAGCTCTCAAAACATATGATGGTTTTAGGCTTAAATGTAAAGTTCGAAAAAATACAATTAAATCCTATGTCGGGAAACAACGAAATTATTTTCCGAATAATACTTATACGAAAAACTATAGTGGAAGGCATAGCTACATTAAGACAAAAGAAATGACAGCCAATAGCCTTTGAAACACAGTTAAAAAACTGGCAGTACATACCAAATTCCGAAATATTAGTCACCCCGAAAGAAATGGCAAATTTCTCATCAGCTACGACAAAGAGAACTACCTGATTGCAACCAAACATCAAAATTCAACTATCACATTTCAGGTGCAAAATCTAGTTTTAGACTTCGATCCGTACCCAAAGAAGAAATTATAAAAATAATATCCATGTAGAAGAATGAAAGGGGCTGTGGAATTGACCTTTATCCTAATGAAACTGGCAAAAGAGTGTTCGGAGCAGATCCTGGATCCTCTTACATACCTCATAAACACGTCCAATGAACATATTTTTACGTATTTCCAGAGCAGTTTAAAAAACCAGAGAGTATAGAGCGATAAGTCTCCTTCCAACATTCTCGAATATACTAGAACTAGTAATGTGCATACAACTGGTATTATACGTTACAGATCAAGATGCTAAGGCATCTTTCCAACAAGGATATGTAAAAGGAAAATCGACACAGACTGCAGTATTTGAATTTATCACAGATGTCTTGAATGCATTGGAAAGCTGGAAGATCACGATTACTTTGATGCTGGACTTACAAAAGCATTTGATTCCTGTCTCATAATTTCATTATAGAAATATTGGAGTTATAAGGTATAAACAGAGGTGGTTTGAGTTTTACCTTACGAACCGTGAACGAAGAGTAGTCATCATCCAGAAAAATAAAGAAACGGTCAGACGAAGGAGTTACTGAACTTGGAGTTCAGCAGGGAAATATACTGGGTCCCATGTTTTTTATTATCTTCCTGAATGATCCATCCATTATAACTGACTCTGAACCATATATTAGAAAATGGCATTCTAAGCGTACCTGTAATCTCTATTCAAGAATGACTGATTTTTGTAGTACAAAATAGGCAATACTTCAAAGAGAAAACAGTTAGTCAATATTAAATCAGGACAACCACAATAAAATATCCAAAGCACAGACTAACTCTAACCTAGGAAGGACCGGAATATAGCTGCATACGATATTACAATAAGACAATCAACCACATGATCGGAGAGCTAACCTTAATTTATTCAAAAAAGTTATATACAAGCTCCTGTTGAATATCGAAGCTTACATGAGAAAAATTATGTTTTGGCCCACCAATTTATTCAAATGCAAATATGTTGTCACGGACCTTTTCAATTTCAATCTTTTTGTCGAAGATATTATGAATGTACGAGTAAGTACTTGTTCTACAACATTGGCTGGGGAGTGAGTTTGAAAAAATTTTAACAATGATTTTGGTCAGTGGGAATCTTAAAATTTTGATTTTTTCTCACGAACAGTTTTCGATATATTTGAAAGCTTACATCTCCGTCAGGAAACCTTTGACAACAAATAATAATCCGAAAACCTCTTTCTAAAATGAATTTGGGTAATGCACTTGTATATTGGAAGGTAGTGATGTATTGCTACATCTCGAAATATTACACATAAAGATATTCTTTTAGATTTTACCTCTGCGACTCTCTCAAGTAACGGTTCCAGCCAGTTGACGTTACATTCACAATGACTGTCCAAAAAAGTAAGAACTGCTGCTTTGGCTGCATCTGCTCCTTTCACCCTTGACCTCATGAGACCTTCCCTCTTATCGTTTCTTAGTACTCTTACTTTCTGAATTTTGGCCAGTTCTTCTCCATCCTCAGCTGTAACAAGGCATCATTAACAAAAATTCAGAAGAAATATGAGACTTTTCTTTGATTGTTGGATTGCAGTAAGGCTAAGCTGAGCTAAATTTATGCTTGAGGCATTTCTTGATGGATGAACGGTGTGGTACTGATAATTTAAATAGTTGGATGATATCGTGCAACATGAAAATTAGTTACCTAAAGCTAACCGCTCCTGATAATAAAAGTAAGTTCCAAAATTTAAAATTGGAACTAGATTCGTTAAAATGTCACAAATTTCAATCTTCAATTTGGAGTGAAACAACAGAATTGGGAGAAAAAATTTATATTGCTCTATCTATTTTTTCCTTGAACCAAAAGAAAAAAGCATTTTCCCGATTCATTCTTTATACAATGCATATTTTTCGCAATAAATTTTTAATTTCAGTGAACAAATTTTCTCAAATTTTGGGAAGTTCATTTCAAGTTCGACACATACTCTTCATTTGTCGTTAATAATAATAAAAAAAGTAATTCCATGTATTCTAACCATTTGTTAGATGCAGGACATACTTTCAATCATAATTTTGAAATTCTACATGTTGTATTAACAAACAATACAAATTTGTCAAAATTTGAATTATTTTATTTAATATTATTTTATACCGATTTTCATCAAGTAAAGACTGATTCAATTAAGTAATTAAAAAAAAACTTTCATTCAATACATTGGAAACTCATCGATAAAAACATACACATTTTCACTTTAAATCGGAAATGTAATATAATTGATTTTTCAACATTTCAGTTTTCTTAACTCGAAACGATTTAAAATATGCACTAATTTAATTGAAGTTCGAATCAAGAATGAAATAATGATTGTCATAAAAATGAGGTTTAATGGTGTAGGAGATAGTTATACGTACGGTTATCGCTGAAATCATCCACAAGAATAATCTCCTTTATCAAATGTTCGGGACTCCGGTTGAGGACACTGTGAACAAAATTTAAGATTCACATATTATTCGATAATAATATACCATAAATGAATAGGTTTTTCACTTGTAGTGAATAGGTAAGTTCGAAAATTGAATTGAAAAATCAGAAATTTTTCGCGAAAGAAATGTAATTTTTAAAATGAGTTCGCATATCTAGAAGGAAATCTCCATCTTGGTTCTATTGTTGCCTATGAAAGTATAGGAAAATATAGGTTAAGGTTAACTCTTCCTGGTATGTGTAGTTGATTTAAGTACCCATCATCCTTATTTGAAGTTGTAGAAGCAAGCAGTAACTTTAATTATATTTTTTCATACAATAATGAAGATATGTGAGATTTTGGAATAAAATATTTAATATTTTTGTCTGAAATTTTATTCTCGTGAGTAAAATATGCTGAATTTCTTCCGATATAATGGGTGTTTCAATAAGAGCACAAGATTTGAATTGCACGCCATGTTTGACAGTCATAATGTCACATGATTATGACGTGACAGATTGAAAGTTGACAGATGGGAGTTGAAAACATTGACAACAAAATGGTGAAAGTTTAATTGTCACTATTCGTAAAGTGCGCCCAATGTTCGGTCCAAATAATGTGCCTAATTCATCTCGTTCAGAACAAAACATCACGGCAGTTCCCGAGAGTGTGATAGAAAGGCCAGAGACGTCAATTCGCCATCGGGCACAAGAATTGGACATTTCAATCGGCACTCTTCAGCGAATTTTCACTAAAGATTTACAGCTGCATGCCTACAAAATCCAACTGAGTTAACAACTTCTGCCAATAGACCATGGACATGGAAAATTTTGCGTAAAGGTCTTGGTCTATACCCACACAAGATCAAACTAGTTCAAGAACTAAAGCCACTTGACCATAATAAGCGTCGTTTGTTTGCTGATTGGGCCCTAGAACAGCTTGAAGTTGCAGCATTTCTGGTTGAACGGCTATGTAAGCAAGCAAAATTGCCATATATGGAGTGAAAACAATCCTCAAGAAGTTCTGCAGGTTCCATTGCACCCTGAAAAATGCACTGTTTGGTGAGTTTTACACGCTGGAGGCATCATCGGTCCATATTTCTTTAAAAACGATGCTGGAGCTAATGTTAAAGTGAATGGTAGTTGCTACAGATCAAACAAATGATTATTTGTTTCAAAATTTGAATGCTATCGTTCCAGAAGCATTTTGGTTCCAACAATATGCTGCAACACCTCATGCTGCTACCGTAACAATTGATTTATTGAAAGAAAGATTGGGCGAGAACATTATTTCGAGAAAAGGGCCGATTAATTGGCTTCCAAGATCATGCGACATATCTCCACTGGATTATTTTCTTTGGGGTTATGTCAAGTCATTGGTTTATGCTGATAAACCAGAAACAATAGACGTTTTGGAAGCCAACATAACTCGTGTTATTGATGAAATAAGGCCTCGAATTACTCGAAAAAATGGTCCAAAATTGGTCTGGTCGAATGCGGTTCCTCAGAGCTAGTCGTGGTGGACATATGCCGGAAATTATTTTCAAAACATAGATGTCATAAAATTATCTTTTAAATAAAAAAATTTGGCTTCGATCTTAATTTAAATGTGTTTTATTTCAATTTGAAGTTCTATCACTCTAACAAAGACACCCGATATTTCCTAAAAAAAAACATTAATTTTGTATTATCTGTGTCATTTGTACGTCGAACAGGAAGTTAATGAGTTGACGTAATAATATGATATTCTTCTGATACTCCTAGATCTTCTTTAAAGATCCCTCAGAAGCTTGTTTAGCTTGTGCGTGTTGGGACTTCAGTTGTATTTTGGTGAGACTTTTAACTACGTCTTTACGCCTTCTTATGCACAGGCCCAAACTAGTCTAACTCGAAAATTTCTTTCATATGTAGATGAGGTTTTAAACCCGTGATCTTTCGGCTTCCAGTCCAGGCTCTAACAACTGAGCTACCGGCCCTAATACACAGCTAACCACCAGAAAAACTTTTGAAAATTTGGAACCAGTGAACACGAAATCTCAGCATTCTTCCAGAAAAAAGTTTTTGGAATTATTTTAAGGAAGTATCGGAAATTTATCATTTAAGACACGATTGACCAATTAATGGCCAAAGAAATTGAGCGTAAAATTTCCTCTTGATACTGTAATATATTATACAAGACAAAAAATCTTCTATATCTCAACATTGAATACTTTATTATCATAATAATCTGAAATAACAAGCAGAAACAACATTTTACAGCAGAATAATTAAACCATTTGGGAAAAATATGTATTCAGAATAACACATAGGAACAGGTATATTAATTATGACTGGGTTGCACTAATACAGTTATATAACGTATATTCATGATTTCATACTTAAATTTAATTAAACCTTGGGAATACACCAATGCCGATTTAATTAAATTCATATTTCAAATGTCCAGCGGTTATTTTCATGATACATTAACACGTTATTCAACAGAGAGTTTTGAATCCACTGCCAATGGAAACACGAGTTATTCCTTCAACACTTTCAATAAAAATGGAGTTATATTACGTCCTTGACTATACTCTTCAGTGACATTAGAAGTTCAGTTCACAGAAAGAATAATTTGTTCAACTTGATGTTCAGGCAATGTGGTATCCTTTCACCATGTATGAAACGATAATAGTTGCAGTAAATTTCATAAACGTCTAATTCTAAAAAAAAATTATGAGTTTGGCGATATCGTAGACAATCTTTCAAGCAAACTTGAACGTGGATTAACTGTCAGAACTTGTGGTTGATGATGCAAAGTGGTCCACACATGTACGTTGTTGAAATTTGCATCCGATGGACAGGATGCAAGGAATGCAGGAAGGCATTAACGTATGCTTTCTAGAGAAATGCCATGTTTCAACAGGCAATATGTGGATGTGTGTTATTTCACTGAAAAAAGATGTATGGACTGCCATAAAAAGTTGTTTATATTACATCGTCAACATAACGTGCAGTTGGCATACTGTACAGAATAAAGAGAAATATACATTGGCTGTCATAGACAATACTCTCATAAAACATTACTTAGTTGTGTGTATATGCCTCTGAACAGCAAATAAGATATAACGTTGCTCGCAACGATTACCCTCTTACGCGATTCGTCGTTGAAGACGACATTCTGTCTCCCAATGCTGTTGATTTATTCAAAAATTTGAACTCACATAAATGATTGCAGACAAGACTACCTCTGGTAATGACTGGAGTCAAATTTTGGATTAGTGCGAAATTTCACAAAAACAATCTCCCAACAACACAATAGTTATTTGTGCAACTAGCTAGGAAAGCACTATTTTCCGTAACGAATATATTTCTGCAATAATTTTGTCAATTCACACCTATAGTTTTAATTATATTGATTCCTTTTCGGAAATTGACTTCGTTCAACAGGATGCTCAAGAGTCTATGAATGAAAATATAGAATGTTGATATTTTAATTTGCCATCACTGATTGTATTTTGAATAAATAAAAATATTAAATTCACAATTCACAATAGAAATAGAAGAAAATTCTTCAATCAACTTCTTAGATCTTAATATAAGTCAATGTAGCAATAAGTTCGAATTCGACATTTTTAGAAAACCTACTACTATTGATACCATAATTCATTCAAAATCCAATCAGTCATGGCAAATTAAAATATCAGCATTCCATAGTTTCATTCATAGTCTTTTGAGCATCCCGTTGAACGAAGCCAATTTCCGAAAAGAAGTCAATATAATTAAAACTATAGTTGTGAAATATGGCTATACAACTGAAATCATTGACAAAATGATTGAAAAGAAGTTTTAGAATAATTTTATATCAATATAAATGATATGAATAGTAGCGAACAAATCTAGGGGTGATTCCTTATCAAAAAATAGGGTGGGTCTTTCATATAAACTTTAGTTTTTCGATTCCCACTGCTTAGTTACAGCCCTCTAAAGATGGCGCCCGAAAAACAGTTTTTATTTTTTTTCTTAAGAACCAAAAAACTGACAATAATTGTACCTGAATTAAAGCTAATCAAAACTAGTCAGTTTTTATAACAAATTGACATCCGCTAACCAGATGAATTCTAGTTAGAACTCACGCTATCATGTTGATAAATTTTTTTTTTCTCCAAAACTTCGAAATTTAGCAAGAAATTACAAGAGACCTTATTTGTTAAGAATAGATCAAGCTATCCAAAATTAATTTTTGTATTGTAGAATAGGAATATGGAAAAAAGTTTCTTGCGAAAGAAAATGGTTTGCAATCATAGAGGAACACCACCAAAAATTTTTTTGAGTGCCTTCTCGGCCGCATGAAATTACTGCTTAATTTTACTCTTTTCGGTCTTTTGGTTTAGGGGGCTGTAACTAAGCAGGAGGGCTCAAAAAATGAAGTTTGTGTGAAAGACCCACTCTATTTTTTGAGAAGGAATACCCCCTAGGTTTTTTCGCAATTATTTATATACACCCTGTATAAAAGGTTTCTGCAGTAGGACCTCTAATGGTCTCCATAAAATGGAAATCAATTCTTTAGCAGTAAATAGAAATAATTTAGCTAAAATGTTGGTGAACAATAAAGAAAGGAACCTCAACTTTTCCGAATCGGGGATTTATCAAATTAAATGTGATGATACATATATAGGACAGATATTTACAACATAGAATCAAAAAACATAGGATGTCTATTTTGAAAAGCCAGAAATCAACCGATTTTGCAGAACACTGTATAGAAAATAATCATTTTTTTAATGAGAAAGATGTAACTTCACTATATAATATTAAAACGGAAATAAATGGATGATTTGGAGATTCTTTCGATCAAAAAGCCATTGAGAAAAAGGTAAATTTAACAAATTCCAAAATACTCTTTGGGGAACACTCCTATATTGTTCTGTTACTTCCATACACCATAAAGATAAACAGTTGTCCTAAGTGTAATAAAAGAACCTTTTTGCAATTTATAAGTTAAGCTACTCCTTGTACCCCTTTGAAGATGGTTGAAAGACCGAAGCACGTGCCAGGACTCTGAATAAACTGTGAACGTACTTACTCATTCAGACTGCACTGCAAACGATAATCATACAGATCAAATATGTTACTGTTCGCAAACAAGAAGTGTGGCAAAAAATGAACAAATCGAATTCCCACAGGGACTCTTTAAAAATCGCTCAACATACACTATAAATCTGAACTTACGCAGATGAATAAATTCGACTCGCTATTTCGACGATAACAGAAAATTCTCTCTTTAACAGAGCATAAAACAGCCAAATCTCCTCCCAGAGGGGCCCTCAAACTCCAATTATACGTATGAACTCAGCTCGAGAGCGATTTATCATAGTCGCGCTACGATCTACGGTTTTTACACAGATTTTCCGGGCAAAAATTCGTCCAGAACGAAGAGTAATGGTTGTCTTCCGAGCCGCAAACTACGAAATAGAATAGTTTTTTCTATATTATAGTTTAGTTTTCCACTTTTCATTATAATATCATTATGTAAAGTGCTCATGGGCCCAAGGCACGAATAATAATGTACACAATGCGACCAAAATTTGAAGGGTCTGAATACAAACACCAATTCATTCTTCAAATACTGAACGAATACTGAGCTGTAAAAGGTTTTCCAATAAGAGGTTTCATTTTGATATTGAAAAACAAACGAGTATATTTCAAGAGAAATTGATGGATGTTTATTTCATTGTGAAGAGGAAGGTATGCCATTGACAATGGAGAACGATAACAGTCAAATAACTATATACTTTTCATGAAATTTTCCATGACCAATTGGCACATTCGCGGCGTATGTCCACAAATTCCTCCTTTAACTTTTTGAATCGATTGTGAAGTATTGGCATACACCTTATCTTTCATGTGGCCTCAAAGAATCAGGTCTACAGGTGTTAAATCACAAGCCCTTTTTTCGCGAAGGAATCCGTCAACAATTAGAACATCGTTTCTTCTAACAGTTAAGAATCAGAAATATCACAGAATTATGTCAATCTCTCTTGGAGGCCTTCGTCAATTGGCGTGAGATGAATGCACTTGTTCTCAATTTAGATAAAACATAAGCCATCAAATTTGGATTGAAGAAGGGGAATTCTTTAGTTCTGAAACATGGCTATTATGGTCTGATTTCCGCTAGGGCTACAAAGTTCCCAGGAGTTTATATTGATGAGTGTTTGAGATGTTCTGATCATCTGTCATATGTCAGCAGAAAGCTCAGTTCTTCCTCTTACGCAGTTCGTCAAAAACGGGATTCTCTTCCACTCACTGTTATCTCGAGTGTTTATTATTGGCTTGGTGTATAGTCACCTGCCATATAATATTTTGATCTGGGTCTGCTCTGTGGATTTCATTAGAGTACTTATAGCTCGGAAACGCATCCTTCGAATGATATTCGATCTTAGTCCACGAACATCCTGTGAATTTTTATTTATAAAACATGATATACTAACAGCACTTGTATGTAGTTAAATAAATACCTTTTGTTGATTAAGAAAAATGTAGGTCATACTCCTATACTTTCCAAGTTTAATAATTATAGTACAAGAAATAATAAAACGTTTTTTGGACCTAAACATAGAACCACCAAATATGAAACATCAGCTAAATATAAGAGTATTATTTTGTACAATCATCTAACTGATTCAATTAAGTCACTCAATTTTTCTGGCGCTGTCAGAAAATAATATCTTCACTTTTGAGTAAATGTTATTGTATTGTTAATGAATATCTTAACGAGAATTGTTTTTTCCTCTTCTTTTTGCAGATGTATGCATTATCATGACTTGTCCTATAAACTGGATTGTGTCTCAATGGATCAATAAACACTATTTCATTCTATACTTATATATTTTCTATAATTAACAGAAAATCGATTTTTGCATAATGATAAATAAAAAAAGTTTGTCTATGAATTATATAAGAAGAATCAATTGTAAGATTTCTGACTATCCTCATAAAATTGGAATAAATTTTTTAGCTGTGAGTACGAATAAATCAGTAAATATGTTGCTGTATTATTATCAGTATTATTATTAGGAGTACAAATAAGTTTCCGCCGTTTTTAAACGTTTTTTTTTTATGAATCATTTCTAATGATTTTGAACGATGTGAGACTGCTTGCTGAGTGACTTCTAATGTTAGAGCAAGTTCTTTTTGTGTTTGATATGAATCTTCCTCCAATAATTCCTCCAATTCTGCATCCTCGTAAATTTTTGGCCTTCCACTGCGATCTTTGTCTTCTACGTCGAAATCACCGTTTTTAAACTTTTGAAACCACTCTTGACACGTTCTCTTACTCAAAGCACCCTCACCATATGCTTCTACGAGCAATTGATGCGTCTCAGCAGCAGATTTCTTTGAATTAAAGAAGTAAACTAATATTTCCCGCAAATGACGCTTACTTGGCTCAAATTTTGACATTTTCAACTTATAATAATTATATTTTACCAATATAAAATCAATGATATTAATAGGTTATGTTGTTCTTGAATGTCCAAACTATTTTTTAAGGCGGTTATCATCTGCGAAAGCTAACCGAAACTCCGTGCCGCGCCATCTACAATAAAACGGCAGAAACTTATTCGCACTCCTATTATTATTATGAGGCCATTTAGAATTTTCATTTTGAAGTAGTGGTCATTTCGACTATGGCAACACTTCTTAAAAATACTTGACATTAACGAAATGGATGGGATTTACGTTTTGAACAAATTTGGGAAATATTAAAAACAAATTTCCAAAGTTCTATCCAACCTTTTAACGTGGAAAATTCAATAGAAATTAAATGCCCTCACGGAAATTTGTAGATCAATCTGTAAACTGAATCGTCATTCGATAAAACAACCCGTTCACGTCCAGTGAGCACACCAGAAAACATTGTTGTTGATGTAGCCCAGAATGTTGCTGAACATCCATCAACATCAATCCGTCATCGTGCTCAAGAACTCAACATTTCTGGCACTTCTACGAAGATAATTTTGCATAAAGATCTCGGTATGAAGGCTTACAAAGTTCAACTAGTGCAGAAAGTGAAGCCTCATGACCATCCGATACGTTTCCAATTCGCTCATTGGGCTAATGATCACATGGCCGAAGATGAGCACCGATTTTGCCATTAATGTACTGAAAAATTAGGTTGGAGAGATGGGGTACTGTAGCTAGTTGTTGCAGTCATTCGAATGATATTGTTTTTCATTTGTAAATGTCAAGTTTCAGCCTTTTTAATGAACTCATAGCTTCAAGAAAATATCCTTCACTTTTTCATTCATAGCCTATCAGAAATGCAAATTTCAAATGGCCACCTTTTACATTCACATCGATTTTTCACAATTTTGACGTACCTGGCAAAATATTTCGTTAACATATTTGGTTTGGTAATATATGTAACGGGTGTTTTTTTAGAGTGATAGAAATTTAAATTGAAATAAAACACATTTAAATTAAGATTGAGGACAAATTCTTTTTTAATTTGAAATATATTTTATGACATTTATATTTTGAAAATATTTTCCGGCATACGTCCACCACGACTAGCTCTGAGGAACCGCATTCGACCAAACTAATTTTGGACCACTTTGTCGAGTAATTCAGGCCTTATTTTATCAATAACGTGAGTTATGTTGGCTTCCAAAGCGTCTATTGTATCTGCTTTATCAGCATAAACCCAAAGAAAATAATCCAGTGGAGTTATGTCGCATGATCGTGGAGGCCAATTAATTGGACCATTTCTGGAAATAATGTTATCCCCAAATCTTTCTTTCAATAAATAAATTTTTACGGTAGCAGCATGAGTTGTAGCACCATGTTGTTGGAACCAAAACACTTCTGGGTCGATACCATTCAAATTTTGAAACAAATAATCATTGATCATTGATCGTCGTTCCACCAGAAATGAGCTTCATCACTAACCACAACTTTACGATAAAAAAGTGGATCAACTTCGAGCTGTTCTAGGACCCAATCAGTAAACAAACGACGCTTATTATCATTAACAAACGACGCAGTCTTTAGTTCTTGAACCAGTTGAATCTTGTAAGGGTATATACCAAGATCTGTACGCAAAATTTTTCATGTGGTGGATACACAGAGTCCAAATTGTTGTGAACGTCGACGAATAGACAAATCTGGATCATCATTAACTCTATGACTTACAGCAGCGATATTTTCTTCTGTACGTACAGTTCTTTGTCTTGTTGTTGTTGCATCGAGTAGAGAAAATGTTGTCCGAAATCTATCGATAGTTCTACAAATAAGCTGCTCTGATGGACGATTATGTAAACCATAAATTTCACGAAGTGCTCTATAAGTTTGGTGTATAGAACACTGTTTTTCAAAATAAATTTCAACAATTTGTAAACGTTTTTGCGGCGTGAGTATTTTCATGATAATTTGTCAATGCTTACTGAACAGAAATGTCAAAACAACATGGCTCCTACCTTCTATAAAACCACAGTTATCCCTATCGAAAGTTCTATCACTCTGAAAAAAACACCCGATATATTCATTTCGTCCTTTGTTATAGAATGAAAATATAGTCCGTATTGAAAATATTCGGAAAAAAACAAAACTTAATTGTAATTATTTAGTATGTATTTTTAATTCTTGAATTAGAAAATTATAACAAAATATTCATCTTATTCACTTATACAATCTGCATTTGACTGTAAACACTTGAGAAAATGTCGAGGTACACCCGAAACTAGATCACCTCCATAATTTTCGGTGATGGTAGTCCAGGATTATAAAACTGACTGAATTGAATCATCTTTATTTCGTAATACATTCGGATTTGTCGTGAAAATATTTATGAAACTTGTATATGTCATAATTTTTTTATTGCTATTCTATATATTCAATCCTAAATAAGTTGGAAATAAATAACTATTACGTTTATTTCATCTTCATTAGTCCTCATATGTTTTCAATGGGACTAAGATCTGGTGAAGCTGCTGGCCATGAAATGGTTGTCACTTGGAGTTCTTGCATCCAATTTTCACTGTAGACCGAATTATGCATCGTTTCAAGGAGAAAATCGATTAGAATGCCACAATACTTTTCACTATTAATGATACCATCTAATATACAGAGGGGTGTAGCACCACGCTGAGATATTGCTCCCTAAATCATTATTTTGGTAGGAAATTTGGAAACTTGAACAGTAAGAGGTTGTTTTGATAGGATTTTTAAGTGATTTCCACCAAGTTTGAACCAACTTTCATTAGATATAAGAACATTATTAAAATCATCTTCTTGAAAACGTTGACAAAATTCTATTCTTCGTTCCTTTTGTAAAGGTGTCATTGTAGGGATTTTTTTGGTTTCCTTGATATGTCTTTTTCAATGACATATGGACGGTTTCTGGACATACTTTTACATTTCGTTGATTTCCAAATCTGTATTGTCTCATACACAGCACTTTTTCCCAGTTCACTCAATTGCACTAATTTTGACAGTTTCGAAAACCTTTTCTATACAAATATTGTATCTGTTTTCTTTTTTCTAGTTGCGATATTATTTCATAAATTGTATACCTGTTGACAATCAACAATATTTGATAAATAGTGTTGCTATGCAACTTTGGACATAGCCGACTGACTGCACAAACTATTTTATACATTACTTTCGTCTTAGAATGTTACTCAAAAGAAGTATATTAAAATCATGAAAAATAATAAATTCCGGATACTTTCTAGATGGATTATACATGCAGAAAATCATACTATTGCAGAATTGAATATCCCAGAGTGAAAATTTCTACTTTCTGTTAAAAATTATTTCGCAATAATCCTATTCCTATTACTTATGTATGTTCAAAAACCTTGAATTTTTACCATTCCGAAACTTCATTATTTGAAAATTTTGTGAATCAGCATGAGCTTCATTAATTCAGTAGTTAAAAACTGTGTTATGCAAATAAGGAACGAATCTTGCAAAAAATAATAATACGAATGCGTTTCGATATTACTTGAAGTAACAACGCCTATATGCTAACGTGTCAATCTTTTGATAACGATTTTACTTTGAATATTTGGTCTATTTGAATAATTTCTACGTTATTTTTACCTCACAACGGTCCTCAATAAGGTTGATCTAGCTTCATTGTGGAAAGTAATGATGACACTGGTTGGTGGAAGTTCCATAATATCCCATTTTTTCCTTCGGCACCTGTAAAGAATAAACCTTTATTAAGAGAATGAGACTTGCATTAAATATGATTTACGTTCGAACCAAGACTTACAACTTATACTATAGGAATTTCAAACTAAATTGACTGCTGTGCGCTTGTTCTAGGGAACAGCATTTTATCGTTTTGACCAAATGTATATAATTTTGGAACTTAAAACCGAAAGTGCCCTCAAACGATTAGGTTAGACTCGGTGACGAAGAATGTGAGGCTAGTCTGGCCAGCCCGTTCCTTAAGTAAACACTGCCCGTAAGAGCGGACGACCGGACGTGAAAATGCTACTTCAGAGCTCTTGAAATTTTCATGATAGATTTGGAGTCCCAATATATCAGTAATATTCAGAAATGGACAGAATCGGCTAATTCGTTCCTGAGTAATAGATATTTAAAATATTTTCGCAATTACAAATCTGATCCAGTTCAAATTTAGTATTTGGATGTGAAATAGCGGCTTGAAAGTTCTTCAAGTGGTTATTTCACTCTAAATACTAAATTTACGACTTGAAAGTTCATGTCTGAATAACTTTCAAGTCGCTATTTAACATCTAAATAATAAATTTGAGCTGGATCAGATTTGTATTTAGTATTTAACTTTCAAGTCGTTATTTCACAACTGAATACTAAATTTGAACTGGATCAGATTTGTAATTAGTATTACGATGTGAAATAACGAACTGAAAGTTCTTCAGGCATGAATTTTTAAGTCTTCATTTCACATCTGAATACTAAATTTGAACTGGATCAGATTTGTATTTGGTATTTAACTTTCATGTCTTTTAAGTCGGTATTTCACATCTAAATACTAAATTTGAACTGGATCAGATTTGTATTTAGTATTAGATGGAAAATAACGAATTGAAAGTTCTTCAGGCACGAACTTTCAAGTCGTTATTTCACATCTAAATACTAAATTTGAACTGGATCAGATTTCCACTTGCGAAAATATTGTTGAAACCCCAAAAGAAGCAAACACACAGGGCAGATGGATATACAGAACCAAAGGAAAGCCTAAGGGAAAGTCAAAAGATACGAAGCAAAGCTTGTAACTCGAGGGTTTTCTCAAAGTTTGGCTCAGACTATGATGAAGTATTTACCTGTTGTAGTCAGCGTTCTTGAAAGAAAAGAAGAAATCTACATGCAGAAGCCACAAGGATATACAATGGCAAGCAAGAATATTTTTTTTACAAGCTTGAGAAGGGAGTATATGGATTGAAGATTGGTTTAATTGCTTCGATGTTTTGGCCCAAACGTGCTCAATAGAACCCACGCCCTGTAAATACAATGGTGCGCATCTCTGTAATTTGTTGTTATTCTATCTGATTGTTTGTAATCACACAAACAAATTATATAATTTTTGAAATATGGTTCAAGTCAGTGCAGACACCTAACATATGTCTCCACAAACACAAATTAATCAACTTTTAATAATAGTATTAATGCCACTGAGTTTTTATTTTGTTGTTGTTCTCATTGGATACCAATTTTCGACTATTAACTGAATGAAATCTCAAACGATGAAAATTCCACGACTTTTCTATTACCCATATCTGCTTGTTAACTTCTCCACTGTTAACCTAGAGATATTTTACTGCTCTCAAATGACAAGTATGCAACCCTCTTCTGACAATTTGATAATAGATAAATCTTCTTTTACTTGAAGAAGGTATTAGCGCATGCTATGTTTTTTGCCATAAAGAATATTATAGAGTCTTGAACATGCTTTGTACTTCTTTTTCATCCTTTCTTATGTGTCCATCTTGCCTATCCAGTCGTTAAATATCGAGTAAATGCTCCATTCATGAAACTTGAGATAAATATACACGTCTACAATGCACTAATTTTCAAGATGATCAGCTTTTGGTTTTCATGAAGACACAAGATTATTAAAAATTAATTCATCAAAGAACAGCTGAACAAAAAGAAGAAAAACACTCCTCTAAATAGGAGAATAGAATCATTTTAGGATTATTCTCCTGTGGAAAATTTTCGGACAACAAGAAGATTGTCGAGCAATGTACATTCACATCACTTTGTTGATCGTGAAGGTAGTTACTCAGGGTCAAATTGAACTGTATATGATTTACAGAATGTCAAAAATATTTAAAGAAAAACAAAGGATGATAATACTCTGAACGGACTCATAACCTGTGGATCATTAAAATACTTTACGTGACAGTCGAATGAAAAAAGTATTTACAAATTCATAAATTGCATGTACTTCTAGACAGAAATTCAGTTTCTCGATATTTTGATTTGCAAAATATTTTCGGAAATGATTCTATTGATATGCCTCACTTATTTGATAACATACACCGCCAGCTCTGATACTGAATCTTACAATCTCAAAGTGAAATATTTTGAAGACCTGATCAATAAGGAAGTTGAGGCAGCAAAACATTACCAAGGAAGAACTGACAATCAAGACCTTCTTGGTGAAATTGAGAATGTGACGGATGTTCATGGTGAGTCAGTGTTTTGTTCATGATTAAGTAATCGCAATTTTTTTCAGATTTTGGTAACTTCGATTTTATTGTGGTTGGTGGTGGATCATCTGGTTCAGTGGTTGCAACCAGATTGTCCGAAATCAGTAAATTCAAGGTTTTGCTGCTTGAGGCTGGCGAGGTTAATGACGACTTAACTGATATTCCGAATCTCTTAGATCCAGCTGGAAAGTCTGATAGGAATTGGGGCTATTTGACGGTTCCTCAGAAAAATGCATGCCATGGTAAGTAACAACTTCTTTCAGTTTGGGAGTTGAAACATTGGTTCATAAGGATAAGGCGTTTTTAAAATTAAATTAAATAGCATAGGAATTGACGCCAAAAACTATATAAATGAACAGAATGGGAGATTTTTTGACTTTGACATTAGAGGATACACATATACTGAACCCAAGGTTTGAATGTCACTTCTTTTCTTGAAAACTTCGAAGGAAAGTTTTCCGATCTTTGTTTGTAATATGATAATATCTTATGCGTCGGTGACTTCAATATAGGCTTATTTGATGTATTGGGTTGTTCGGAAAATAATTTAGTATTTTTTTGGGAAAATGAATGACAATTTTCGTATAATAAATAAATATTTTACTAAATTTTATATCGGCCATTCTGGTCCAACACCTTTTGCTATCTTTCTAGTAGTAGCATGATTCCAAGTTCATAAAATTTAAGTCTTTGCTGGAAAAAAAAACTGTTCCAAGTGATTTTTGACCTCTTCATTTGAAGTAAAGGTAGAATTCTGCAATGACCGAAACAAATAATAATCCGAAGGCGCCAGATCTGGAGAATATGGTGGGTGTGGCAGTGTATCCCATTCAAGATCTGAAAGCTTTTGGCGAGTGACCAAATTGTTATGAGGTCTCGCATTATCTTGGTCGAACACTACACCTTTCTGTTGATTTATTCTTGCCTTTTCTGTTGGAGTACATCAACTAGTTTGTCCAGTTGATAACAGTAGAATTAATTGTTGTGTTATTCGGTAATGACACTAATTTTTCTTCGTGACAACATGAGAAACCCATATATTGAGTTTCGAGGTTAACGCCAGGCCTTTCAAGTGATCATAAAGAGTTTAATTCGATGAATTTAGCCTCTCATCGATCTCACGTGTTGTTATTCGACGCTTTGCATCAACTTATGCCTCTATCATGTCTTCAACAGTTTCAACCGGCCTTCTGGATCGTAGTGCATCTTCGACATCAAAATTACCGGATCGAAATTTTGCAAAACAGTTCTGATACTAGCGTATTGTCAACACATTTTTTTTCATTAAAATCGATTAATTTCTTTCTGGCTTGAACAGCATTTTTACCTTTTTTATAGTAAAAAATTGAAACAGGAGGTAAATGCTGCCTATTGCTCTCTATATTTAAAAGGGCACCAATCAAAAACTACCGGGTAGAATTAATTGAACTTCTTCACACACAAGCCCTTAAAACATATAATGATCATGCGGCTCAAGTGTAAATATGGGTTCGAAAAAATACAATTAAATCCTCTGTCGGGAAAACCGAAATTACTTTCGGTACAAACTTAAACAACCGCTAACTTGAAGCAGGTGATGAAGGTTCCATTAACTTGGAATTCTGCTCATTCGTCTTTTCTGCTAGATTTGATTATGGTGAACAAGGACATGTCCACACGGTCATCCGATACATTTCATGTACCAAACTTATCGTATTTTAAGTAATCGTAACTTTATCGTAAACTTTAAGTTTAAATACTCACCTGATGAAGTCATGGTATGGCGAAACAATTGTCGTGTGAATCAATAAAATAGCGGAAGTTAACATTTGTTTTTCTTATATTGAAGATGAATTTCCGTCAAGTAAAGACCGAGACAATAAAAAAAGCAAATAATATACTTCCTGAGGCCTAATCGGGATTTTTAAAGGTCACGGATATTCCACAGCACCTACTTATGTGATTCACGATTAATTGCGGACAGCTGATGAGGAAAAGATTATGGCTTTTGTTTTGTGAAATTTTACTTAGGCATTCAATACAGCTAGGCATTAACTACTTTTGGCAATTCTGCATTTAACAGGACTTAGTGATGGCGTTGGACTGTTTTTCTCGAATTTTCTTTTCCATAGATCGCAGTAGAATCAAGATTCTGTTTCATCAAAGGATCCTTATGCAATATATAGGGTGTTTTCTTAGAGTGACCGAACTTTAAGTTTAAATAAAACACATTTAAATTAAGATTGAAGACAATTTTTTTTTATTTGAAAGATAATTTTATGACATTAATATTTTGAAAATAATTTCCGGCATATGTCCACCACGACTAGCTCTGAGGAACGGCATTTGACCAGACCAATTTTGGACCACTTTTTCGAGTAATTCAGGCCTCATTTCATCAATAACACGAGTTATGTTGGCTTCCAAAGCGTCTATTGTTTCTGGTTTATCAGCATAAACCATTACCCCAACGAAAATAATCCAGTGAAGTTATGTGCATGATTTTGAAGGCCAATTAATTAGACCATTTCTCGAAATAATGTTATAGCCAAATCTTTCTTTCAATAAATCAATTGTTACGGTAGCAGCATCAGGTGCAGCACCATCTTGTTGGAACCCAAACGCTTCTGGGTCAATACCGTTCAAATTTTGAAACGAATAATCATTGATCATCAATCTGTAACGAGCACCATTTACTTAAACATCAGCTCCAGCATCGTTTTTAAAGAAATATGGACCGATGATGCCTCCAGCGTGTAAAGCACAGCATACAGTGCATTTTCAGGATGCAGTGGAACCTGCAGTACTTCTTGAGGATTGTTTTCACTCCATATACGGCAATTTCGTTTGTTTGCATAGTCGTTCATTCAGAAATGAGCTTCATCACTAAACACAATTTTACGATGAAAAAGTAGATCAACTTCAAGCTGTTCTAGAGTCCAATCAGCAATATAACGACGATTATGGTCAAGTGGCTTTAGTTCTTGAACCAGATGGATCTTCTTTGGGTGTAGACCAAGATCTTTACGTAAAATTTTCCGTGTGGTGGATGCACCGAGTCCAACTTGTTGTGAACGTCGACGAATAGACAAATCTGGATCAACATTAACACTATGACTTACAGCAGCCATATTTTCTTCTGTACGTACAGTTATCTGTCTTGTTGTTGTTGTTGCAACGAGTAAAGAAAATGTTGTCCGAAATCTATCGATAGTTCGACGAATAAACTGCTCTGATGGACGATTCTGTAAATCATAAATTTCACGAAGTGCTCTATAAGTTTGGCGTATAGAACACTGATTTCGAAAATAAATTTCAACAATTTGTGAACGTTGTTGCGGCGTGAGTCTTTCCATGATAATTTTTCAATGCTTACTGAACAGAAATATTAAAACAACTTCTACCTTCTGTCAAATCACAATTATCCCTATCGAAAGTTCTATCACTCTAAAAAAACACCCGATACCTATGACGTTTGCCACAAGAGTTTTAAAAGTGTTCTACTCAGTGTTATGCTGATCACGTACAGCTATACTTATCATTTGACAAAGAAGATGTCATTTAAAGCTAATGTATATTGAACAGGAAAATTAGGACATTGCAAGGGATAGCCTTCAAACATTCTCTTCTGTTAAATGCAAATAAATCCTCTCTTTTGTCCGTGGGTCCTAGACTAAAAAGCATCGTGAATGTTGATGTTGATGGTACCATTCTACCTGTGATAGATACAGCCCAGAATCTTGGTCTGATTCACGACAGTTTTCCCAGATTTAATCTACATGAGACGGAGTGCATAAGAAAGGCATACGAAAGAATAAAATGTATTCATAGGAAGCAGCACATCATTCCACGTAAAACTACAATGATTTGTGACTCCTTAGTCTTGTCATTGTTTGACTCCTGTGATGTTGTGAGTGCAAACTACTTGACTCGTTTCGATAAGAGGAGAATATAAATCGTACTGAACTCATGTCTCAAATTAATTCATGGTGTGAGGAAATTTGAGTCCGTTTCAGCCAAACTTTGGGAGACAGCATGGCGAAGTATGAAAGAGGAAGGGTTCATTGCGCGGACATTATTTGTTTCAAAATTCCCCCTCAACTGAATAGAAGAATTATTTTTATAACTCAAGTCTACAATTTATATATCAGATTCAGGGAAAAGAGCACCACACCATACCATAGGACTTCAATGTTAGAGAGAAGTTTCTCTTTCAACATTGCAAGATTTTTAAGTGCTCTACCTGAATATTTTAGATGATTACTTTTAGAATCTATAATATTATTCTTTGAGTTCGATGAATGTGCTTTTCCCAGAGATAGAGAAGCCTAGTAAAATAATGCTCACAAGTTTTTTTTACCAAAACGTTCGCAATATAAGGAATAATGTTTTGGAAATTAATCCTTAAAATAGTTCGAATGTGCTCAACGAATTTTCTAGCAATAGCGAATCTGATTTGTCCACACTAGATAGAATTAATAAACACATTAAATTAAATATATTTCTTCTAGGAAGGAAAAATCGTCAATGTCCATACCCACGTGGGAAAATTTTAGGTGGCTCTGGATCCATAAATCAGATGGTTTACGCCAGAAGCACCAAAGCTGATTTCGATAAATGGGCTGAGATTGGAAATCCAGGTTGGTCTTGGAACGAAGTCTTCCCTTATTTTAAAAAGATTGAAAATTTTCGATCGCCTAAAATAGATTTCAAATACAGAGGTTTCAATGGACCTTTAAATGTAGCTTATGCAGAACCAGAAATTTCTACGCAAAGAGCTTTCATACGAGCTAACGAAGAAATTGGTATTCCCTTCTTAGAAGATTATAATGCTGAAAAAATAAATGGAGTCTCTTTCATACAGCATACTATCCAAAATGGAAAACGAGCTAGTGGAGCTAACAACTATGTGAGACCTGCTTGGACTCGAATAAACTTAAATGTAACTTTGACTGCATTTGTTTCGAAAATATTGATCGAGCACAAGACAAAAACTGCATATGGTGTTGAGTTTGTGTATAATAATCGTAAGTACAGGGCCAATGCGAAACGAGAGGTTATTATTTCCGCAGGAGCAGCAAATTCACCTCAACTTCTCATGCTTTCTGGTGTGGGTCCAAAATCTGATTTGGAGAATCTAGGAATTAAAGTTCTTCAAGATTCACCAGTTGGTAAATATATGAGGGATCATGTAGGATTCACATACCTTTATCTCAAGTCAAATTATGTGGAACCTGTTTTAACCACCAACCAGTTAGTCAAGCAATATCTTGAGGGAGAAGGAGCTTTAACAGCTCCTTCTTTTTACAAAGCCATCTCCTACTTTAATGTGAGGAATAAAAGCTCAGTCAATCCTAATATGGAGATAGATTTTGTGCCACCACAACCTCTTTTGGAGAATTTTCCGCAGTTTTCGAACTTTAAGAAAGAGGTGACCGATTATATTATTTCAATCAATCAATCCACCCATTGGACCCTGCATTTATACCTTTTGCATCCTAAATCTTCAGGAATTTTAACCTTGAGATCAGCCAACGCAAAAGATTTTCCCTTGATCGACAGTAAGGCTTTCGATAGCGAAGAAGATATAGAAGACATGTACAAGGGGATACAAGTAGCTTTGAAATTATTGAACACATCTGTAGGTAAAAAATACAACCTTACAGTTAATCTCAATATACCGTCATGTGCTAACAAAAAACCACTATCGAAAGATTATTGGATCTGCCATTTACGACAACTCGCAAATCCAGGTTACCATTTATCCTCAACAGTTAAAATGGGACCTTTGAACGATTCTTTGGCTGTAGTAAATCATGAGCTCAAAGTATATGGCATAAGAAATCTTCGCGTTATTGATGCCAGTGTAGTACCGAACAGTGTTACTGGTCACATGAATGCGGTGGCGTTCTTAATTGGTGAGAAAGGAGCAGAAATCATTAAAAAGAACTATTTAAAGATTATGGGTTGAAAAAATTGTGCGAATTCAAAACTTCACATATATATATATATATATATATATATATATATATATATATATATATATTCTTTTGATTATTTGGATAGCAGTCTGCATTATCTACTATCCGACCTATGGTATTGATATTATTCTCAATACAAAAAATATTATGTTCCCTCAACTTTTTTCTGATTGTTTTCTGTGATAATAATAAAGTGAGTTTATTTGACTACATAGGACATGAATTTGTTGAGTTAAAACACTATAGTACACTATAGTAAACGACTAATGCTTTCACATCGGTCTTTTGAACTAATGAGGCAGCAATTGTTTCATAAATATGAACGTATTTCACTTTATTCAATAGAAATCCCGAATGATTACATAACATTTGAAGAAGGGAAAATTATAGATATTCTACAGAGTCGACAGAGTACCAGAAATAGGTCAGGGAAAAACAACATTTATATTGTATCGTACTATTGTATCATCTTATATTAAGATCAACGATGAGAAAATAAAGGAAATCTTCAACCCTTCAAAGATAATCGATGTATTTCTAGGACCAGTGTATATAATTATCACATTACGAATAACACTAATGAATTTGCCAATACTTGTCAAACGACAATATATAAC
The DNA here is from genome assembly GCA_034642435.1 of Megalocaria dilatata. Lineage (NCBI taxonomy): Eukaryota > Metazoa > Arthropoda > Insecta > Coleoptera > Coccinellidae > Megalocaria > Megalocaria dilatata. The sequence goes on from CM067858.1 coordinate 30,186,974, forward strand.
AACAACAATAATTTTATTCATCCTTTCAGACTAAAAAACATATGTATAGTAAAATAAAAAGAAGAGGTTTTTTACTTGATAGAAGGAATATTACAAATTTGAATATCAAAACAGCTTTAATCTGTTAGTATAATTTTAATTTCAAAAAATTTTTAGAATTAAATTAATGTCTTATAAGCACAGCTTATATTCAATAGACGTATAAAATCAAAACTCAATATACAATATCAAATGGAATAAATAAACCATCAAATATAAATTATCAATTAAAATTAATTAAATAAATATTTGAAGGAGACAAAATTATATTTCTGAACTTACAATTATGAAAACTAATTCCTTTTCAAAAATACAAAACATAATATAAGGACTTCTCAGAAAATATAATTTATTTGGAATATTTAATATATTTTAATATTTAAATGAGTTACTCCAAAAATCTCTCAAAAAATGTATTATATATTCAAAAAACAATAAGAATTCCATTAAGGTCTTCATCGGTCCAACTTCACATTTACGAAAATAAGATCAATCAGCAACAAATACAACTTACCTACAGATTTTTTGTTATACTCATTTGAACACCAACTTTGAAATCCAAGATATTCTATGTGCGTCACAAAAATCACAGAAAGCTGTAAGGTATTATATGGTTTTCCTTAAACCGCCTCACATTCCATAATGAGTTTTATTCAAACCTAGTATAATTATATATCATATATATTCTGTCAAGAAAGTACCGAGAATTATCGATTTAAATCTGGCGGGGCAATGAGGCAGGTAAAATTTTTTTTTCCTAGGTTGGTACCACTGTCCTTAATTACTATAAAATAAAATAATAAGAAGAGATTTTCTACTTGATAGAAGGAATATTACAAAATTTGACAGAACAGATTCAATCTATAAGTCTCCTATAATTTTAATTTCAAGAAATTTTTATTCACAAATTTTAGGAATTGAATTAATGTCTTATAAGCACAGCTTATAATTTAATTCTAAAAATTTTTGGAATCAAATTTTTTTGAAATTAAAGTTATAGGAGACTAACAGATTGAATCTGTTCCGATATTCAAATTTTGTAATATTCCTTCTATCAAGTAGAGAACCACTTCTTATTATTTTATTTCATATATAATATATAATTTTACCAGGTTTGAATAAAACTCATTATGGAATGTCAGGTGGTTTAAAGAAAACCATATAATTAATACCTTACAGCCTTCTGTGATTTCTGTGAAGAACATAGAATATCTTGGATTTTATAGTTGGTGTTCAAACGAGGATAACAAGAAATCTGTAGGTAAGTTGTATTTGTTGTTGATTGATTTCATGTTAGTTATTATTATATATTATGAATAAAATAAAAGGAGGTTTACACTTGATAGAAGGTATATAAAATTATTTAAATATTTTAATATTTACAAATATATGCTGTTAGCCTTCTACATATTTAATTTCAAAAAATTATATTTAATATTAATATATGTCATATAAGTACCACTTATATCAAACGATATATAAAATAAACAATCATAATAAGACATCCAAATGATATAACAAAATCCAATAAATTTAAATTGTTAACAAAAGTCTCATAAATTAAATATTTTGAGTAAACAAAATTTTGTTTCTGCTCATCCTTTTATTTTTTGAAATTAAATATGTAGAAGACTAACAGAATATATCTGTAAATAATAAAATAATTTTATATACCTTCTATCAAATATAAACCTCCTTTTGTTTTATTTTATTCCTAATATATAATTATTTGGTTTCCTTAACATTCTTTATACAGATGGTCCTTGTGCTAAAACAGAGGTCTTTCAATCTTAAGATCAATGGTAAACCACAGAATTATTTATTTCGAGCCATATTAGACTCCATTTAAATGTTCAATATTCATTTACCAAAAAGCTTTCTGAATTAAAGGGTAAGTAAATACTTTTTGTTGATTTATGTTATATTTTATTGAATATGAATATATTTGAGAACTGACAAAGCAAAGTCTCTCTTAAAACTTGGTTTTTAGTAATGTTTTTACATATCATGAGATTTTCTGAATAGTAACTGAGTTAGATATCCAATAATATTGAATATTCCAAGTGAGATAGTTTTATGTTGAAATTCTTAAGATTATGTTAAACATTTTTGGAAGATATTTGTTTTCATAAGACGGATGATCAGAAACAAAATTTTGTCTACCCAAAATATTTAATTAATAAGATTTTTGTTGAAAATTTATATTCATTGGATTTTCTTATATCATTTGGATGTCTTATAAAGAATGTTTATTTTATATATCGTTTGATATAAGTGGTACTTATATGACATTAATTTAACCTGAAGTTATAATATTAAAATAATTTTTTGAAATTAAATTCATAGAAGGCTAACAGAATATATCTGTAAATATTAAAATATTTAAATAATGTTGAGTTTTTGGCTAGAAATTCATTCGGAATATTTGAGCCTTTTGAAATGGTGAGTTCCTGAGATGTGAAATCCAAAAGATTTTTCTAGAAATCTGTTTTTTTTTGACGAATTTGCTATATATTTCATTTACTGTCATCTATTGACAAGAGTTTAGAATATATAAAAATAGAATCTGTTTACATTAAACTATAATAAATTAAATAGTGAATTGCTTCAGCCGTTACTATTTGGTAGTTGATCATAATTGAAACACAATAGATTGGAGTTACTATGTATTTACTACCAAGGTTTTTTTATTATTTTTGGTTCACATGTTACCGCGGTTTCGAACGATGACCGTTCATCTTCAGACGTAACAGAATCCTCTGTTACGTCTGAAGATGAACGGTCATCGTTCGAAACCGCGGTAACATGTGAACCAAAAATAATAAAAAAACCTTGGTAGTAAATACATAGTAACTCCAATCTATTGTGTTTCAATTATAATGAATTAATTGAATAATGCACAAGACTCCAACATATAGGTCTCAGCACAGTATAATCAAGATTCAAACATGAGAAGCAGAATAACACCAAAGCATATGACAGCTTGTGTTAAGGTTCTCATGCATCCCGCACGTGACCATTAATAAAAAAAAAAAAAATTAAGTGGCATGCTGAGATCAGAGCATTAGAAATAGAACAAGATTAGAAAAATCTACTCAATAACAACATTATTTAACTTAACCTAAATTTAAAGAAGATATAGTTGAGAATAACGACAAAACATGAGAACAGTTACAGTAACAGCTCTATTCTGCTACTCGCAGATATGAAATAAGGACAAGAAAGCTAAATAATGTAAAATTTCGTGGGAACGTCAGTGTTTTTTAGAATTACTTCTATAATTCTTGGATTTACTCTAGCATTGTACTTCCTGTTGATCTATTGAGCAACGTGAAATTTTTGTAGTGTGTACAGAAATATATATATGATGACTTTTAAATCAAAGATGGTCCAGTTTGGGAAAAACATCCTATCGATTAGACTCCTACAAGCCTGAGGTATTGTGTATAAAAATCAATTCAATTTTGTCTCGACATGTAATTCAGGAAATAATTCAGGAAAAAGTTATCGTGAAAGGTAAGTTCAACGTGAAACTAAAAATAATTATTCTGAAGTACATTCTGTCAAGAAAGTACCGGAAATTATCGATTTAAATCTGGCGGGGCAATGAGGCAGGTAAAAATTTTTTTTCCTAGGTTGGTAACACTGTCCTTAATTACTATGCCAAGCTTGAGTGGAATCTGTCAACTAGTGTGTTTGCAACAGCTGATTAAGTCAGTCGCTGTCAGAGTGCGTGCCGATTTTTACTATGGGTGATTACGTTGAGCAAAGAATTTGTTTAAAGTTTTGTGTTGCAAATGAATTTTCGTGTGCCGATGCATTGAAAATGTTGCAAAAGGCCTTTGGTGCTATCGAAAACTCGTGCATATCAGTGGTACAGAGCCTTCAAGGACGGTCGTGAAGGGGTCGCCCATCGACGGCTTCGATCGAAGATAACGTCGATAAAATTAAGGAAAGGGTGCTGGAAAACCGTCGTACCAGCATGAGAGAGATAGCACATGATCTTAAGATATCCCACGAGTCCGTACGTACGATTTTGATTGATATTTTGGGCATGAGAAAGGTGGCCGCACGACTCGTACCGAAAGACCTGAATTTTCTTCAAAAACGTCATCGCGAACAGGTTGCTTCAGACATGCTGGATCGCTGTAATTCCGATTCTACATTCATGGAACGCATTATAACTGGTGATGAGACCTGGGTCTACGAGTACGATATGCAAACAAGCCAGCAATCATCGGAATGGGTGGCAAAAAATGAGCCGAAACCGAAAACACCACGCCAAAGCCGCTAGAAAATGAAGGTGATGCTCATTGTTTTCTTCGATATCCGTGGCGTGGTGCACTACGAATTCGTTCCAGAGGGTCAGACGGTAAACAAGGAGTATAACCTAGGCGCTATGAAACGTTTGCGTGAGCGTATCCGTAAGAAGCGGCCAAATTTGTGGGCGAACAACTCATGGATTTTGCATGACGATAACGCGCCTTCTCCATCCCGGAAAGCGCCTATAAAAAAATGTTTCGTTAATTGGAAGTGTCGTTGGCATAGATGTATTGGAGCAAATGGAGCCTATTTTGAAGGCGACCCAATAAATTTTGACGATTAAATGTAAAAATGTTGTTTTAATTGAAAATTCCCGGTACTTTCTTGACAGAGTAATATACTGCTACCTTCTATCCTCACTGTAATTACAAACTAAGCCGAAATAATATTGCATAATTCAAATTACTATCCTAAACATGAATATTTCACCTGATAAGAATTGATTTTATATTCATCCTAGGAAAAAAATCCTATATAAGCCTAAAAATGCGAAATAGTTTGAATATTGTCATAATGATTCTGTCAAATTGGCTAATTAAGCTGTTTTTCGTTACTCATGCAATCTGCGTAGATAATGAATCCTACAATGTCAAAGTGAAATATTTCGAAGACCTCATCAATGCAGAGGTGTCTAAATCGAAAAACTACGAACCAAGAACTGACAATAGTGATCTACTTGGAGATACTGAAAATTCGAAAGATGTTCAAAGTAAGTTACAGATGTGACCAAAATAGAACTTACAACTTTTTGTTTAAGATTTTGGACATTTTGATTTTATCGTGGTGGGAGGAGGATCTGCTGGTTCTGTAGTAGCAGCTAGATTGTCTGAAATGAAAAATTGGAAAGTTTTGCTGCTCGAAGCTGGAGATTTGAATGACGACTTCAGTGACATTCCATATTTTTATGGAGCAGTTGGAAAGTCAGATAGAAATTGGGGATACTTGACCACTCCTCAAGAGAATGGTTGTTATGGTATGTTTATGTAGTTAACTGTTTTAAACAGTTTTCGTAGCAATAATCTATTTGGTTATTCCATAATAAACAGTATCTCGGCGTTTCTTTTTTCATGAAAATTTTATATATTTGCGGAAATAAAAAAGGTGGGCTAGTTCATATCATCCACGATCCTCACAAAGCAATTTTTTTTCTTTCTAATTATACCATCCCCATGAAATTTTGTTTAGATACTATCATACTCATATATTTGAATTTCAGATCGATCGAATCTGTAATTCAGGAAAAGGAATGAAAATTAATAACTGCGAAAAAATTGAACCGATTTCGATCATTAATGAACATAGTTCCGGCTTTTAGATCCAAAATCTTCCTTGGAGGTTTAACTCTAGCTCTATTCGTTCGAAAGTTGACGTGTTTATGGACGTCCGGCCGGATTGAAATACTTTTGAACTCTTATTCTCCATCAGTGAGTCGAACTTAGATATTCAAGAGCAATTTCTGCTCGAAATCAGAAAATTACAGATATTTGGACAAAACGATAGCACGTTTCCTGGATCTAGAGCAAAAAAATAACATTTCATGAAATTTGCACATTTCAACATGATAGCCTGTTGAAGCCTGCAAGTATTTTTTTCAATTTATAGTCATTCATAAAATCCACAATTAGTGTTACTTGTATGTCTCAATTGATTAATGAATTTGAATGTGAGTCAATGATGGATCGAAGTAAAATTTAAATGACTTGAAATTCAGAATTAATCCATAATTAATTATGAATGGAATATGCGCTTGGCACTAGGTGAAACATTAAAACTGTGAGAATTATTTTAAATGAAATGAGAATTTCATATTCTAACTTCTACAATATATATTCAATTTATAGACAAAAACTATCTAATTGAGATCCTTATACTACTCTGTCAAGAAAGTACCGGGAATTTTCAATTAAAACAACATTTTCACATTTAATCGTCAAAATTTATTGGGTCGCCTTCAAAATAGGCTCCATTTGCTCCAATACATCTATGCCAACGGCACTTCCAATTATCGAAACATTTTTTATAGGCGCTTTCCGGGATGGACTTTAGCTCTCGCGCCGAATTTTGTTTTATGGCTTCAAACGACTCAAAACGGGTGCCACGAAGGGGCAATTTTAGTTTTGGGAAGAGGAAAAAGTCGCAGGGAGCCAAATCCGGCGAATACGGTGGTTGCTGAAGCACGTTTGTTGAGTTTTTGGCGAGAAAGTCAGTCACAATCGTAGCTCGGTGCGAAGGCGCGTTATCGTCATGCAAAATCCATGAGTTGTTCGCCCACAAGTTTGGCCGCTTCTTACGGATACGCTCACGCAAACGTTTCATAACGCCTAGGTAATACTCCTTGTTTACCGTCTGACCCTCTGGAATGAATTCGTAGTGCACCACGCCACGGATATCGAAGAAAACATTGAGCATCACCTTCATTTTCGAGCGGCTTTGGCGTGGTTTTTTCGGTTTCGGCTCATTTTTTGCCACCCATTCCGATGATTGCTGGCTTGTTTGCATATCGTACTCGTAGACTCAGGTCTCATCACCAGTTATAATGCGTTCCATGAATGTAGAATCGGAATTACAGCGATCCAGCATGTCTGAAGCAACCTGTTCGCGATGACGTTTTTGAAGAAAATTCAGGTCTTTCGGTACGAGTCGTGCGGCCACCTTTCTCATGCCCAAAATATCAATCAAAATCGTACGTGCGGACTCGTGGGATATCTTAAGATCATGTGCTATCTCTCTCAAGCTGGTACGACGGTTTTCCAGCACCCTTTCCTTAATTTTATCGACGTTATCTTCGATCGAAGCCGTCGATGTGCGACCACTTCACGACCGTCCTTGAAGGCTCTGTACCACTGATATGCACGAGTTTTCGATAGAGCATTATCACCAAAGGCCTTTTGCAACATTTTCAATGCATCGGCACACGAAAATTCATTTGCAACACAAAACTTTAAACAAATTCTTTGCTCAACGTAATCACCCATAGTAAAAATCGGCACGCACTCTGACATCGACTGACTTAATCAGCTGTTGCAAACACACTAGTTGACAGATCCCGCTCAAGCTTGGCATAGTAATTACGGACAGTGGTACCAACCTGGAAAAAAAATTTTACCTGCCTCATAGCCCCGCCAGATTTAAATCGATAATTCCCGGTACTTTCTTGACAGAATGTATAATCAGTATTGAATATTTTTCAATGTCTCGGAAAAAAACTTTTCCTACAATTGATATTGAAAGTAGTCATTTGCGCTCGTATTTGACAACGCAAAAGTCATCTTTTTCGAGGAACGTCACTTTGTCACTTATAAGCGACTAAAATGAAAAATACTTGCTCTTACAATTATTAACCTTAAATCAAATATGCATTGCTCAGAGTAGCCAATGACGTCGAGCAAATGACATCTTTCATTTGAGTAAAAACAGTACTTTTAAGTTTCATTCATCATATTAATTACATTTTTTGAAATATGTGAACTACTCGATTGTAGAAAAAATCTTCTAGCGCAAATTCTTTGTCGATTTCAAGAGGTTGCCGCGCGACAAAGGAGTGCAACTATCTCTTTCAATCGACAATATCTCATTTTGCGCTCTTAATACAGAAATAGCCATTTTAGATCCCGACATGAAACGTATTAATACAAATGTTTTAACAAAAACAATATAAGTATGTATATTAACATACAAATACAAGAAAATCCTCTCTTCCAAAATTATCTAAAATTCTCAAAATGAAGGATTAATAAATATAATTGAACAAGAATTACATTTTATAGCTATTTCGGTCTCTAGACCTCTTCAGAAATGTATTCAATTCAAATTCAAATATATCACAAGATCAAAATTTAACTCACCAAATAAGAAAAAATCTGGTTCAATTAATTATTTTTATTTCATCCTTCATTTTGAGAATTTTAGACTATTTTGGAATAGTAGATTTCCTTGTATTTATATGTTAATATACAATATATTTGTACTAATACGTTACATGTCGGGATTTAAAAAGGTTTTTTCCGAGACATTGGTAAATACTTTATATCGATTATATATAAGGATATCAATTTGATAGTTTTTGTATATAGTTTCAACATATATTGTAGAAGTTAGAATATACAATTCTGAATTTAAAGTCATTTAAATTTTATTTTTATCAAACATTGACCCGCATTCAAATTAATTTTTAAATTATGGAATAAATTAAAATATATGGTCTAAATATTCACAATATATTCCTCAATTATTTATTATATTTGAAATTCTGGTTATTGTCGTCATCATGGGACATTATTTGGGGTGAATAAGTTTTGTTATGTTTTTCTGTGTTTTGAGTACAAATAGTTATAGGTTATAAGTAAACGCAAGAGATAATGGAGCAAAAAAAAAGAACCGTCTCAAAGCATTTCGGAAGCCAAAATTTACCAAAAACAAGTTAATACTGTCTGTTAGGTGGGATATTGAAGGAATCGTTTTTTTGAGCTATTACCGGATAACACAAAAATTAATTCGGAAGTCTATTGTCAGCAGCTGGACAATCTGAATGATGCACCTCAACAGAAAAGGCCAGAATTAATCAACAGAAAAGGTGTAGTGTTCCACCAAGATAATGCGAGACCTTATACAAGTTTGGTCACTCGCCAAACGCTTTAACAGCTTTAATGAGATACACTGCCACTCACACTATATATATTCTCCATATCAGGCGCCATCGGATTGTTATTTGTTTCGGTCACTGCACAGTTTTTTGGACGGTAAAACCTTTACTTCAAATGAAGAGGTCAAAAATCACCTGGATCAATTTTTTGCCAGCAAAGACCAAAAATTTTATGAGCGTTGAATCATGCTACACCAGAAGAATGGCAGAAGGTGTTGAACCAGAATCGCCAATATATCATTTAATAAAATACGTATTTCTTATACAAAAATTGTCTTTCAATTTCCAAAAAAAAAAACGAAATTACTTTCCAATCAACCAAATATGTAAATCGTCCTACGGGTATTGCTTCATTATTAGCTGAACCAATAGACTCAAATTTATCAACCAGAGTGAAAATAACCCAGAGGATTACTAGACATTGACAGTATATTTCACTGAATTCCTTTTCAATTGTTTAAAGAAGAGCCTCAACCAAAACACTTGAAAGAATGCTTGAAAAACATGATACAAATCAATGCAGAAACAAAACGTTAATTCTGAAAAACACCTCAAATATTCCACAGTTTGCATTTTTTAATGTATTATTTATGTACTGTTTGGTTAATTCTGACAAAGAAATTTCAATTTTTTCGAAATAATGAATCTTGGAATTGAACGAAAATGATTCCGGAGTCACTGTTTTCCTGATACTGATTTGCAGATGATTTTCAGGAAGACGACATAAACAATGTCCTTATCACCGAGGAAAAATTTTAGGTGGTTCTGGTTCAATAAACCAGTTGGTATACGCAAGAGGTATCAAGGCTGATTTCGATAAATGGGCTGAAGCTGGTAATCCAAGTTGGTCGTGGAATTATGTCCTCCCCTATTTCAAAAAGTTAGAGAATTTTCAGTCCCCTAACGGTGACTTCAAATACAGAGGATTCAATGGACCTCTGAATATGGCTTATGTAAAACCTGATATGCTGACACAAAAAGCTCTCATTCGAGCAAACGAAGAGATTGGAATACCTTTTGTAGAAGATTATAATGCAGAAAAAGTCCGTGGAGTCGCCAACCTTCAGTTCAATATTCTAAATGGAAGAAGAGTAAATGGTGCTAATAATTATGTGAGACCTGTCTGGAATAGAATAAACTTGAATGTTACTTTGAAAGCCTTCGTCACCAAAGTAATAATTGACAAGAAGACTAAAACCGTATATGGTGTTGAATTCGTATATAATAATCGTAGATTCAACGCCACTGCGAGGAAGGAGGTTATCCTATCTGGAGGAGCTGCAAATTCACCTCAAATTCTAATGTTATCTGGTGTAGGTCCAAAATCTGACTTGAAGAAACTCGATATAAATGTTGTTCAAAATTTACCAGTTGGAAAGTATATGAAAGATCATTTTGGTTTTCTATTCCTTTATTTCAGTTCGAATTATTCCGAACCTGCGCAAGCCACTAACCAATTAATCAAGCAGTATCTTGAAGGCCAAGGTGCGTTCACAAATCCAACATATTACAAAACAGTATCTTACTACAATGTTAGAAATGAAAGTTCACTAAATCCTAACATGGAAATTGATTTTATACCACCACAACCTGTATCGGCACAAAACCCAGACTTTCACAACTTGAGGAAGGAAGGCCAAGATTTCATGGATAGTATAAACCAAACTACATACTGGAATTTCCATTTGTATTTCTTGCATCCTAAATCATCGGGCACGTTGAGTTTGAAGTCAGCAAGTCCTAGAGATTTTCCATTGATAGACAGTAAGATATTCGATGATCCAGAAGATTTGGAAGACATGTACAAAGGGATACAGGTTGCCTTAAAACTAAAAGACACATTTGTAGGCAAACATTTCAATCTTGAACTCAGGAAATTACCGTTTTGTTCAAATAAGAAACCACTCTCCAAAGATTACTGGTTTTGCCTTTTACGCCATTATGGCCATCCAGCTTATCATCTATCTTCAACTGCTAAAATGGGACCCTCCAATGATCCTTTAGCTGTAGTGAGTAATGAGCTCAAGGTATATGGTATCAAGAATCTTCGAGTTATAGACACTAGTATAGTACCTAGTACTGTTACTGGACACATGAATGCAGTAGCTTTCCTGATAGGAGAAATGGGCGCTGACTTTATTAAAAAGGCTCATAGCAGTAGTGCCAGTTGAATAAATTTTTGTTCTGCTTAGTTTATATTAATTTTAATACTTGAAACCAACAATTCCTGATAGTCCTATTAGCCAAAAAAGAAATGATGGAATGATAAAATGTGTCATTTGTTCTTAATATGATTTAAAATTTCAGTATGTCAAAGAAAAACATTGGGTTATTATCTGAAAATTCTATGAAATATTTTTTTTTTGAAACTCAATAAGATCTTCGTGAAAGATTTTAGTCTGCATCATACTACTTCGATGTTTGCTATCAAATCAAGTAACAAAATTGATACTCAGTTGTAAGTGCTGGTGTTGAAAAGATGCAAATCAATCGACGTTGGTCGAGTATAGTTCAGTATTGATAATTTGAATCATTTTGAAAAAATATTTGGGTTCCCATTTCTATAAGAGTAGACGCCACTTGACTATGAATAAAGGTTGTGTATTTGCTGAATGAGTTTTAGAGAAACTTGATTATGTTTTTCTGAAGAGATCCTTTGTTTTTGGTAAAGCTCATTTCTAACTGAAGGGTTTTAAGATTTCTGATTACAACAAGTTTTCAGAAATTATTATGTTTTACTCCAAGAAAATTCGAAGAACAGTCAACACCTAGAAAATGGCATAAAGTGTTTAAAGTAGGCAGTTTCAAAGTAAAAGGAGAATGAAGATGAATGAAGTGTTATGAAATGTGAGCACAGTAAAGATAATATATAAGTATATTTTACTTTTTTACTATTGAAAAGGTAAAAATGCTGTTCAAGCCAGAAAGAAATTAACCGATGCGTATGAAGAAGATGTCTTGACAATTTGTCAGTGCCATTTCTGGTTTGCAAAATTTTTATCCGGCAGTTTTGATGTCGAAGATGCACCACGTTCCAGAAGGCCGGTTGAAGCTGATAAAGACACGATAAAGGCATTAGATGATGCAAATTGGCGAATAACACATCGTGATATCAGTGAGAAGTTGAATTTATTTAAGTTTATGACCACTTGAAATAGCTAGGTTTAACCCCGAAGCTCCATAAATGGATTTCCCATGTTCGCTGTTCAAACGTCATAAATATGATCCATTTTTGAAGCACATCATTACTGAGAATGACAAATGGGTTGTATGTAACAATGTCAAACACAAGGGATCATAGAGCAAAAAAGATGAACCAGCTCAAAGCATTTCGAAAGACAATACCCATTAAAAAAAGGCGATGCTGTCTGTTTGGTAGAGGAATCATATTTTGTCTTGAGCTTTTACCGGATAACATAACAATTAATTCGGATCTCTTCTATCATCAGCTGAATGATGCACTTCAACAGAAAAGACCAAAATTTATTAACAGAAAAGGCCAGAATTTATCGACAGAATAGGTGTAGTGTTCCACCAAGGTAATGCGAGACCTCATACAAGTTTGGTCACTGTCCAAAAGCTTTTACAGCTCGAATGGGATACACTGGGTTACGCAACATATTCTCCAGATCTGCCGCATTTAGATTATTATTTTGTTCCAGTTATTACAAAATTTTTTGGACGGTAAAACCTTCACTTCATATGATGAAGTTAAAAATCACCTGGATCAGTTTTTTGCCAGCGAAGATAAAAAATTTTATGAGAGTGGAATAATGCTACTACCAGAAAGATGGCAAAAGATGTTGGACCAGAATGGCCAATATATAATTCATTAAAATATTCATTCATTATATGAACAAAAATTGTCTTTCATTTTTCCAAAAACAAAAGGGAAATATTTTCCGAAAACCCAATTGAATACTATACGAAGTCATAATGTTAATGTTTGTAGTTATGATAACAGTTTTGGAAATTTGTTTTGTTGATAAGAATTCTGATTGAACTACCATCAAATAATGTATTTCTCAAAATATGCTTTCACACAGTAGCTGTTTGATATCATTCTAGGAGGAAGCAGATTTCTTCATCTTAAAAGACAAGCACTTAATCGTAACAACAGATATTGCAATGAATTTATGAACTAATAATTGTGTTCTATCAAATATCTAACATCCTACCAGCTTCATTTTTAACACGAAAAAATCGAAAAAAGCACCAACGCGCTTTTGCGAATCTTTGAGCTTCTTATTAAAGAAACCACGTATGATGAATATAAATGCACGATTCTATGTTATGTCATCCGCAAGTCAAATAAAAGTAATTTTTTGCAAGTTTAAAACTGCTCGCCTGAAAAAACCGAAATTCTCAGTAAAATGAAAAATACATGGTTGGAAAGTTCCATTCTTCTGTCTCAAATCTGTATCGTTATTTGCAAAGTAGCTAGAAACAAGTTCTAATTGAGCTGCACTCAGACATGTGAAGGCTATGTTGAATTCTGAAATGCGGTAGGGTACTTCGCTTTTGATCAATAGTAATTCCCCTACATCATTTTCAAAAGTGACAACTTTTTATCGTAGCCCTAATCAATAGTCGAGTTTGAATAAACCGAAACTCCCCAGTGAGGCTTGAAAGTGTTGATTTGACACCCCTATAAAAAGTTATTGAGTGAAAATATGGCAAAATTGAGATATGCATTGCTTCGAATTCAAGAATAGAATGTTGTAACCGACCATCCACTTTGTGTTCAATTTCTATAAAGTAAATTAATTTCGTTAGGAAATAATATTGTTTTATCAAATATACCCACAAACGAGTTCTGGATAATTCATAAGTACTCGATGTTTTGCAATCTGCATTAACAACACTATTGTATCAATTGCAATCAATTTCATTCTATGCTGTGAATTGCATCTTTTAATAAAGGCATTAAAAAATTTCACACAATCGGATGTTTTCTTTTAGAGTGATAGAACTTTCGATAAGAATAACTGTGATTTGACAGAAGGTAGAAGCCATGTTGTTTTGACATTTCTGTTCAGTAAGCATTGACAAATTATCATGAAAACACTCACGCCGCAACAACGTTTACAAATTGTTGAAATCTATTTTCAAAATCACTGTTCTATTCGCCAAACTCATAGAGCACTTCGTGGAATTTATGGTTTACATAATTGTCCATCAGAGCAGCTTATTCGTCCAACTATCGATAGATGTCGGGCAAAATTTTCTCTACTCAATGCGACAACAACAAGTCAAAGAACTGTACGTACAGAAGAAAATATCGCTGCTGTAAGTCATAGCGTTAATGATGATCCAGATTTGTCTATTCATCGACGTTCACAAAAAGTTGGATTCTGTGCATCCACCACATGGAAAATTTTGCGAAAAGATTTTGGTCTACACCCATACAAGATCCAACTGGCTTAAGAACTTAAGCCACTTGACCATAATAAGCGTCGTTTGTTTGTTGATTGAGTCCTAGAACAGCTTGAAGTTGATCCAATTTTTTATCGTAAAATTGTGTTTAGTGATGAAGCTCATTTCTGGTTGAACGGCTATGTAAACAAGCAAAATTTTCGTATATGGAGTGAAAACAATCCTCAAGAAGTTCTGCAGGTTTCATTGCATCCTGAAAAATATTGTGCTTTACACGCTGGAGGCATCATCGTTCCATATTTCTTTAAAAACGATGCTGGAGCTAATGTTACAGTGAATGGTGCTCATTACAGATCGATGATCAATGATTATTTGTTTCAAAGTTTGAATGGTATCGACCCAGATGTGTTTTTATTCCAACAAGATGGTGCTACACCTCATGCTGTTACCGTAATAATTGATTTATTGAAAGACAGATTTGGCGATAACATTATTTCGAGAAATGGTCCAATTAATTTGCCTCCAAGATCATGCGACATAACTCCACTGGATTATTTTCTTTGGGGTTATGTCAAGTCATTGGTTTATGCTGATAAACCAGAAACAACAGACGCTTTGGAAGCCAACATAACTAGTGTTATTGATAAAATAAGGCTCGTAAAAGTGGTCCAAAATTAATCTGGTCGAATGCGGTTCCTCAGAGCTAGTCGGGGTGAACATATGCCGGAAATTATTTTTAAAATATAAATGACATAAAATTATCGTTCGAATAAAAAAAAAGGCTTCGATCTTAATTTAAATGTGTTTTATTTCAATTAAGAGTTCTATCACTCTAAATTCGAGTCATTATTAATAGCTATTTATTTAATTATGTTAAGTTCTGAAATATAATTTTCTCGATTCATAGGAATATTTCAGAACTTAACATCAACATTGATCCTAAGTTGATAGACAAATTGTTGATGAATAAAAATAATAAAATAGCTTTAAATATGGTGTTTTCTAATATAAAAGAAAACTTTAAATACATTTCCTTAGAATACACTAAAGGTATTTCTGAGAAAATTGCTACATACCTCAAAAATAAATATAATTTGAGGACTTCATTTAAAACGAATTCAAACATGAGTAAATTTATTAAAAATAATATAGACATAAAGATGATAAATCGGGGGTTTATAAGTTAACCTGCGGTGATTGCCCTGAAGTTTACATAGGACAGACTGGAAGAACTTTCCGTCATAGAATTTGTGAACATTTCAAGAGTTTCCTCAATAATAAAAATGATTCTACATATTCCAACCATTTGTTAGAAACAGGACATACTTTCAACCATAACTTTGAAATTCTACATACAGAAAGCAAAGGTTATGCCTTAAATCTGTTAGAATCCCTAGAGATAAATAAACATAATAAAATTGGAATATTACTTAACGAACAAATAAATTTAAATAACTCACCCCTGTTAAATATATTCAGATAAGCTAGAATTTGCAGAGACTCTTTTTTGGGTTTTAGTGCTCAATAAAAATTTATTGTACTTACTGTAATATAAATAGCAACGGATTTCGGAAACAAGCTTAGTTATTCAAAATGTGATCTTGCCTGATGATGCTACTGTGATAGCGAAACAATTGTTGTGAACATAACAATAAAAATTTGTGAAAATCAGAATAACCTTATTTAAATATTATTTAATATGGATTTCCACGAAGTAAGGACTGATACAATTCAATATAAAAGGAATTTGTTCGGATTATATTCTACAGGTAGAAAAGATGATCTTCCATTGAGAGAGAACAGTCGTTTGTTCGCCATTGCATCGCCCTGAGGTTTTGATACTTTCACTGGTTCACTGGATATGCCTGCTTCTCTAGATTTTCTTTGAATTTCCTATGTTTCCGACTGTCTTTTCCATACCTGTATATGGTGTGACTTGGTATTGCTTTTGAGCCAACTCTGGAAGATTTTTGAGAAAACAGTGTATCGGCTTGCTTCTTATGAGTTTATCGAATTCGTACACGTTTGCTTAGACGAGAGAGATTATGTGATTGGGATTTTCTCTGATCTTCCACGTTGATTTGAATCTAAATCTCAAAGTGATACTATTTTGTATATCGTCCCAGTATGAAACCGAACGTTTCAGTGTTTTAAGAGTGGCAAGAGGACAATATATATATATATATATATATATAAATATCGGGTGTTTTTTTTTAGAGTGATAGAACTTTAATCGAAATGAAACACATTAAAATTAAGATTGAAGCCAAAATTTTTTTTTATTTGAAGGATAATCTTATGACATTTATGTTTTAAGAATAATTTCCGACATATGACCACCAAGACTAGCTCTGAGGAACCGCATTCAACCAAACCAATTTTGAACCACTTTTTCGAGTAATTCAGGCATTATTTCATCAATAACATGAGCTATGATGGCTTCCAAAGCGTCTATTGCTTCTGGTTTATCACCATAAACCAATGACTTGACATAACCCCAAAGAAAATAATCCAGTGGAGTTATGTCGCATGATCTTGGAGGCCAATTAATTGGACCCTTTTCGAAATGATGTCATCGCCAAATCTTTCTTGCAATGAATCAATTGTTACGGTAGCAGCATGAGGTGTAACACCATCTTATTGGAACCAAAACACTTCTGGGTCGAACCATTCAAATTTTGAAACAAATAATCATTGATCATCGATCTGTAACGAGCACATTCACTGTAAAATTAGATCCAGCATCATTTTTGCAGAAATATGGACCGATGATGCCTCCAGCGTGTGAAACACACCATACAGTGCATTTTTCAGGATGCAATGGAACCGGCAGAACTTCATGAGGATTGTTTTCACTCCATATACGACAATTTTTCTTGTTTACATAGCTGTTCAACCAGAAATGAGCTTCATCACTAAACACAATTTTACGATAAAAAAGTGGATCAACTTCAAGCTGTTCTAGGGCCCAATCAGCAAACAAACGACGGTTATTATGATCAAGTGGCTTTAGTTCTTGAACCAGTTGGATCTTGTATGGGTGTAGACCAAGATATTCACGCAAAATTTTCCATATGGTGGATGCACAGACTCCAACTTGTTGTGAACGTCGACGAATAGACAAATCTGGATCATCATTAACAATATGACTTACAGCAACGATATTTTCTTCTGTACGTACACTTCTTTGTCTTGTTGTTGTTGTATCGAGTATAGAAAATGTTGTTCGAAATCTATCGATAGTTCGACGAATAAGCTCTGATGGACGATTATGTAAACCATAAATTTCACGAAGTGCTCTATAAGTTTGGCGAATAGAACACTGATTCTGAAAATAAATTTCAACCATTTGTAAAGATTGTTTGCGGCGTAAGTCTTTGCATGATAATTTGTCAATGCTTACTGAACAGAAATGTCAAAACAACATGGCTTCTACCTTCTGTCAAATCACAGTTATCCCTATCGAAAGTTCTATCACTCTGGAAAAAACACCCGATATAATAAATAATTCTTTTAATTTTATGGGTTTTGAGAATATAGAAAATAAGTGAACACCTATCGAACAACGTTTTTTTTTCAATAGCCTTTTTTCATTTTTGCAATTGCCAATTATTTCCAGTTATAGCGGCATCTCCCTTTGAACAGAGCTTCAACTGATGCAGTTTAGTGATGTTTGATAAATTTGACTCACTAATTATTGAAGTTGTGAAAAAGTATCTAAATTATTCATTCCCAACTTTTTATTTTATTATAGATCTGAACAAATTCGATTGATCTCATATTTTTTAATTGTTCTCGAGGCTCCTGATTGCGTTTTACACAACATATTGCAAAAGAAACTATGAGGATGTAAGGAGTGGAGGCGGATGCGGTAAGACTTTTCCATTATTTTTTGAGCGGCACATATCAAACAGTGTTTGTAGATGGTATGTATTCTGAAGTGAGACCAATAGAAAATGGCGTTCCTCAAGGATCCACACTAGGACCTTCACTTTTTCTGATATATGTATATATATATATACGAGGATGGTTCAAATATGATCGAGACAAACTCTGTAGATGGCGCGCATGTATGTTTCGAAGGTCGTGGCTTGAGTTTGTGATAGCTGGGTCTCTTACGAACAATGTGGCATTTGTTTTTGTCGGAGCACGTGTTTTACGCATGAGCTACGACCATGAGTGAACGTCAAGTACCAACTGCCGTTGCGCAACGTATTATCATTTGTTTTTTAGTGGGAGAAGACGTTAAAAACACGGATACTTTTGTGCGTTTGCAAAAGCAATTCGGTAGTGAGTGCCTGAGTAGGGCTGCCGTGTTTAAATCGGCCAAAGCATTCAGGGATGGCCGCGAAACCGTCAAAAATTAGCCGCATGATCGTCGACCGCGAACCAGCGTCACACCAGACAACATTCGCCGCGTAGAACAACTCATTTTTGAGGACCGTAGGATGAATGTTCGAGACATTTCGGCTGTAGTCGGCATCAGTATTAGTAGTGTAGAGTCTATCATCCACGAACACCTTCAATATCGCAAAATAACGGCGCGATGGATTCTTAAACTGTTGAATTTGAGCAAAAATTGACGCGGTTGGAAGTTTGTCGCCGCTCACTGACGCGATACAAGGCGGAGGGGGACGGTAATTTAACGCGAAACTTCACTATAGACGAAACATGGGTACACTATTACACTCCCGAAACCAAGGTGTCAAGTAAAGAGTGGAGGAAGAAGGAGGAAGGGACGCCAGTTAAAGCGAAGACAACCTGGTCCGCAGATAAGCTAATGTGTTCTGGGACCGGCAGGACGTGTACGTCGATTTCCTGCGCACTCAATGTACCATCAATGCTACATACTACCCTAACTTTCTGAAAACACACGTGAAACCTGCTTATCGCTCCCCCCTATATTCCGGATTTATCGCCCTGCGACTACCACATGTTTGGACCACTGAAAGAGGCCCTCGGAGGGGAAAAAAGTTCAACACCGACGACACAAGGTAGAGCGGTTCGTGCGCACATGGCTGTCCGAGTTGCCCAAGGAATTTTTCGATACCGGCATCAAAAAACTTCTGGAAAGGTGGACAAAATGTGTAAATAGTGAGGGGAAAAAATGTGATTTTTTGTAAAGTTTTCGATAATAAATAAACGTATTAGAGTATTTGTCTCGATCATATTTGAACCACCTCGTTTATCGATGGTTTTCATGATTATGCACCTAATGCAAAAATTACCTTGTTTGTGGACGATACTATCACTGCAGTTGTATTCTCTGATTAGGGTGAGTTATGTCGCATTTTTGATAAGGCTATGATGGCTGTCTAGGACTGGTTTACTGCAAATAGACTGCGTATGAAATGAAAAGACGCAGCTATTATTCCTGAGTTTGAGGAACTGAAGACAAAAAAATACTCAGTGCAATCAGTAGGATTTCTTGGTGTACATTTGGATGCTGGGTTTCTCATGTAGATGAATTGATGTCTACTCTTAGCACGAAGTTTTTTGGACTGATGGTTCTATAGCATTCTCTTCATGATGTAATTTAAAAAACTTTTTACCACGCATTAATCGGGTCCAGGTTGAAATATTGTTTTTTGGTATGGAAAACTGTGCCAGACGTGATGACATCTTCAGATTTCAGAGACGTGCGTTCAGGTTAATGGGTGGTCTCGGATACAGAGACTGTTGTAAGGAGACGTAAGAGAGGTTACTATCTATTATTTTTCCCAAATATTCAATGTATGCTCGAGATAACATAGAAAGATATCACCTGAAATCAGACATTCACGAGTATATACAGTGACAAGAAAAACTTTTGACAAATTTAACTGTGTTCTGGAACAAAAGTACATTAGCGCAGCCAAACATTTTTTATTCTATTAGATTCTCTACTCTTTTATACTAATAAGTAAAGTTGCAGTTTGATACTACATTTTGCGGATTGTAAGAATGTCAAACAAACGTAGTGCAATTTTGGAGCTGTTTCGTCAAGGTCAGCGTCAATGCGAAATTGTTCGTTTGCTCAATGTATCTCGGAAAACCGTGTCCGATGCAATTTGGCGTTTCAAGGAGATTGAACATGATGGTCGTCGTCCAGGAACTGGGAAAAAACGCACTGTCAATTCGCCTAGCAATCGCAACATGGTCAAGAAGCGAGTCAATCGTAATCCGAGGGTTTCTATGAGGAAAATAGCCCGTAAGACCGGTATCAACCATAAATCTTTTCGTCAAATATCCAAAAAGGAGCTCAATCTCAATCCAAACAAGCTCCAAAAACTTCAACTCCTCACGGATGAAAACAAGCGTGTACGACTCCAAACCAACTTCTTCGTCTCGTCGCCGGTCAGTAATGGGAGCGCAGTCTCTCCACAGACGAGAATCCTTTTACCGTAGAACAATATCACAACCACCAAAACAAAAGAATCTGTTCCGCAAAGGCTCTCGGTATGTCGGCCATCCTCGAGCATCGTCAAAATTCGCAATACAGCATGACCTGGGGCGGAATTCGCGCCAGCACCCTTGGTTTTCGAAGATCAGGGGGTCAAAAGATCAAGAAATCTATCGCTTAGACATTCTCGAGGCCATAGTACTTCCATGGGCCCAGCAGCACTTCGGCGACATGCATTGGACCTTTCAACAGGACTCCGCTCCGGCTCACAAAGCGAAAATGACACAATAATGGTGTAAGACCCATTTTCCAGGTTTCTCCACATCTGGAGAATGGCCGCTCTACTCACCGGATCTCAACCCAATGGACTACAGCTTGCGGTCGTTTTTGGAGCTCAGGGCGTGTACTAAACACCTCAAAAGTTTGAAGTCGCTGAAGCAATCCCTGCGCAAGGAATGGGACCGATTAACGCCCGAAGAGCTGCGGCCCATTTCCGAAAATTTCAAGAAGCGTCTGAAGCTATGTATCGCCGCCAAAGGAAGCCACTCCGAAACCGCTTAAATATATTATTACCAAATATTTATGTTATTATTATTCGTTATTGTTTTGTTTAATTTCTTTTGTTTGTTTGTTTAGAATGAAATAAAGTTTGTCGGAGGTTTTTCTTGTCACCCCGTAAAACCCGAAACCCGTGTATCAAAAAAAAATTATCTGAAGTTTTGCAGGTCACAGCAGAGTCTGGACCACTGTGCAACTTCCTTATATAATAAGTTACTTGATTAGATAAGAAAACTCACAAGAATTAAATTTTTAAAAAAGTTGAAAAATGTTTCGATAGATAATGCTTTTTATTCATTGCATGAATTCATTGCTTCTGCAATTACATTATAATATATGTGAGCGTTGTCAACATATATGTAGTTTTTATTATATTCACTGTTTTATTATTTTATTTATACAAAATATGTTTGTTTTACCAGATTCACTTCATGCTTGTACTTGTATGAACAATGTTTGTTGCATTACTCTCTCATTGGATACAACAAGTAATTTTTTGGAAATGTTTTTTCTACTTACGTTAATGAATAGGGTGCAAGAATTTCGAAAGTGAGTTTAGTCATTTCGTTAATTGTTGGAACCTTTGATCTCAGAGTTTCCCAAGTTCTTTCATTCTTTACTTCATACAGATTCCGTGATTGTTTTCGAAAGTTATCTTGGGTGAAAGGTTCGAATATTCCATACGGAGAATTTATCTCTACCACGAAATCTTCATAAATGTAACGAATTTATTTGTTCTAGACCATTTTTATTTCGATTACGACCTCAATATTTCCAAACGTCGGAGACGTGAAAATCAAATCAAATAAGTTTTAAACAAATAGCATTTCCTATAGTTTGCAGTTCTTTCAGTTCAGTGACTTAAATATTTTGCCATTGGACTTATTATTGACATAATTTTCTCTAACATTAACATATATTCAAATTAAGTAGGGAATTATTCACTTGAGTAAACCATTAATGGCAACAATGATATCACAACCCAAATATTTCGCATGATTGAACCCGATAATAACATATATGATAAAACAAATTTGAACAGGAATTCTTAAGCAATTCATGGAAAGGATAAAATTCGAATAAATAACCCGATAACTGATAAAAATTCATTCACGTCAAGTAAAAAACAACGTAGATATATAAAAATCTAATTATTCGAATACTCCGAACGTTTTCATGATGTTCTTTCTGATTTGGCCGATTTTCTTCACTTCGTACGTTGCTTGTCTAGATCTTGATGCTTATAATCTCCAAGTGAAATATCTGGAAGATTTGGTCAATAAAGAGGTGGAGAAAGCAGAAAATTATAGGCAAAGATCTGATAATCGAGATTTGCTGGGTGATGCAGAAAATTCGAGAGACGTTCAAAGTAAGAGATAATTCAGTTAAGACTCATTAATCCCAATTGTTTTCAGATTTCGGTAGCTTTGACTTCATCGTGATTGGAGGTGGATCAGCAGGTTCAGTAGTAGCTAGCAGATTATCAGAAATACAAAATTTCAACATTTTATTGCTTGAAGCTGGTGATGTGAATGACGACTTCACCGATATTCCATATGTGTTTGATGCTTCTGGAAGATCAGATAGAAATTGGGGTTACTTGACTGTTCCCCAGAAAAATGGATGCTATGGTATGTTTTGGTATATTTCTATCAAAATTGATTCAATTGATTGTTCTCTAGGTGAATATTCATATATTTTTTCAAGAAAGACAAGAAACTGATCATTTGAAACGCCCGCTCCGAGGGATAGAAAATTTGTCTTTTTTATGTTTCGGCTTCTTAGCCCATTTTCAAAACTGAAGAGAACAAAACTTAAAATCCTATTTATAATGGTAGGTACAATTTTGAAGAATGTAAAAATATGGTGTTAGTTCGGTCCTAATCTTTTACAAACAAGAGCAATGGTGATAAATTGAATCGAATTAAAAAAATGTATAGTATAAATTACTGTTTCATATACATTTTTTTAATTAAAATGAGTTTCCACCAAGTAAGACCGAATCAATCAAATATTAATTAAATCGAAGTTGTTCATTTGTCATTGGTAGCTTCTCTCCATGTGCTAAACAAATTTCCGAACTTCCAAAAAAGTCCATTCTTCTGCTTTCATAACCTATGTGTAAAATCTCAGTTCTACTGAAATCTATAAATTGGTTATTATTTATACAATTTTTGATTTTCTCGGTCTCTGCTTGACGGAAATTCATCTTCAATATAAGAAAAACAATTGTTAACTTCCGCTATTTTATTGATTTACACGACATTTGTTTCGTCATACCATGACTTCATCAGGTGAGTATTTAAACTGAGGTATACAAAGCAAAACATTGCCTTAAATACACAGCTCTGGTACAAAAAATAGAGGGGTGGAAAGAGATGGTATACAATTAATGAAAAATATTAAGTAGGGGGGACCTGTTAAAATCTATTCGATTATTCAATAAAATTAGTCCTTTAATATATCTATTGATCTCTAAAGTTTCAAATAGATTTAGTTTCTGACTTTTATTTTCGATATGTGGGACAGACAGGCCGTTCATTCCAAACAAGGATACGAGAACATGAAAAATGTTACATTAATAATAAACCGAATTCAACTTATGCCAACCATTTGTTAGAGACTGGTCATAATTTTAATATGAACTATGAAATATTACATATCGAAAACAAAAGTCAGAAACTAAATCTGTTAGAAATTTTAGATCAATAGATATAATAAAATACTAATTTTATTGAATGATCAAATAGATTTAAACAGATCCCCCCTACTTAATATTTTTCATTAATTGTATACCATCTCTTTCCACCTCTCTATTTTTTGTACCAGAGCTGTGTATTTAAGGTCATGTTTTGCATTGTATACCTCAGTTTAAATACTCACCTGATGAAGTCATGGTATGACGAAACAATTGTCGTGTAAATCAATAAAATAGCGGAGGTTAACATTTGTTTTTCTTATATTTATACAATGTTCCGAAAAACCAGATGTTATTATATGATGTTATATACTTTCCTTATGTTCTTCTACCCTTACGTTTATAGATCGTTCTGAATGACCTATGTGAAATGCAGGACATTCATTACAAAATAATTTGCAACTACCGCTTTTCTGACACGTTTCACGATAGTCTTTGCTATTGACTAAGAGTGAACCTAATTTTTTTCTTATTTGTACAAATAATATTAATATTATCTTGTTTTAGTCTATTGCAAATTTTGTTACTAATTTGTGGTATGAAGTGTATGCTATGGAATTTTTTTTTGTCCTGTATAAGATTAGGACCGAACTAACACCATATATTGACACTCTTCAAAATTGTACCTGTTATCTACCCTGCCATTATAAATGGGATTTTAAGTTTTGTTCTCTTCAGTTTTGAAAATGGGCTAAAAACCTGAAACGTATATGTCAACAGACATCAAATAAACAGTAAAACTTAAGCCAAGTTGTTTTTTGTTACTTTATTAATTGAAAAAGTAGTTGCAGTATAACAGGAAAATTTTATGGAAAGCTCTCAAAAAGCTTTCTTATTTTCAAAATTGAACTCTTAATAATGAATCCTTAAATTGAATTGATTTAACTTAAAAGTTTAGACAATTAACACCAATTAGCACTTCAGTTTTGTGGTTTCGTACAAGTCTGAAAGAATTTCTGTCATGTAGCCGCTAAAAAAAGATTTGAATGATACAACGTATCACTGGGTTTAAAAATCTACATATTTTTTCTGCGTTTTAACGTGAAAATATCGAAAATATATTTCTTTACTTGAATTAATTCACAAAGGTATGTCTTGTATGTATATTTTCATGCTCTAGATGGCGCTAGTGTATGTATGTTCAATACATTAGTGTCTCTGTGTATAGCGAATATAGATACTTGACAAATTTGTAGTCACTAGCATACTGCACTGATGAAAACTAACACCAGTTTAAAAAGTGCGCATGTCTGCAATTTGCCTCAGTGATTAACAAAACATTGTCGTGTTTGTTTGAGTATAGAATTTTTATACATATGTATGTTAGTTTGTCTCGATTTGTAGAACTTTCTATTACCTCATCAATGATATTTGGTACAGATCAGCCGAATAAATTTATTTTTCTATCAAGAATATTCAGCCTCACCATTTTCAACTGAAGACCCAACAGTATCATGTTGAATGTGTAACGAGTAATCAAAAATTGATCATGAATAATATGATTTTTTTCAGGAAGGGAAAAGAGGCAATGTCCATATATTCGTGGAAAAATCCTGGGTGGATCAGGAACCATAAATGGTTTGGTTTACTCCAGAGGCATCAAGAATGATTTCGACAAATGGGCCAAGGCAGGCAATCAAGGTTGGTCCTGGAATGATGTTCTACCCTACATCAAAAAGCTCGAGAACTTTCAATCCCCTGATATTAACTTGAAATATAGAGGTTTCAGCGGACCTCTGAATATTGCCCATGTGAAACCCGACATTCCAGCACAAAAGGCATTCATAAAAGCTAACGAAGAAATTGGTATTCCTTTCATAGAAGACTACAATGCTGAAAAAGTCAGTGGTGTTGCTAACATTCAGCATAATATCCAAAATGGAAAACGGGCCAGTGGTGCCAATAACTACATAAGACCTGCCTGGACTAGAATTAACCTAAACGTTACTCTAAAAGCCTTTGTTACCAAAATACTGATTGATGAGAAAACAAATACTGCATATGGTGTTGAATTTGTGCACGACAATCATAAATTTAGGGCAATTGCGAAAAGAGAAGTTATTCTATCAGGAGGGTCTGCAAATACACCTCAACTTCTTATGTTATCTGGTATAGGTCCAAAAGCTGATTTAGAAAAATTAGGTATCAAAGTTATTCAAGATCTACCAGTTGGAAAATATATGAAAGACCATATTGGATTCCTTAATCTATTTTTCAGTTCAAATTATGTGGAACCAGCTCAATCCACCAACCAGCTGATAAAGCAATATCTTGACGGTGAAGGAGCTTTTACAGCTCCTTCCTACTACAGGGCTATCTCTTACTACAATACCCGAAACATAAGTTCACCTAATCCAAACATAGAAATAGATTTTGCCCCACCTCGACCTGTTGTGATAAACTTTCCGCAGCATGCAAACTATAGAAAAGAGGTTAGCGATTATGTTAGCAGTATTAACCTGTCCACCCACTGGAACTTCCAGCTATTCTTTCTACATCCAAAATCTTCTGGTACTCTAAGTTTAAAGTCAGCTCATGCTAGAGACTTTCCATTGATAGACAGTAAGATTTTTGATGATCCAGAAGATTTGGAAGACATGTACAAAGGGATACAAATTGCTCTTAAACTAATAGATACATCTGTAGGAAAAGATTTCAATCTTAAGTTGAATTTGAATTTGACGTCCTGCTCCAATAGAAAGCCACTATCAAAGGACCACTGGATCTGCCTTTTACGCCAACTTGCGCTGCCAGCATATCATTTGTCTTCAACTGCTAAAATGGGTCCTCCAAATGATCCCCTAGCTGTAGTGAATAACGAACTTAAGGTATATGGTATCAAAAATCTAAGGGTTATAGATGTAAGTATTGTGCCGAGTACTGTAACAGGACACATCAACGCACAAGCCTTTCTGATTGGAGAAAAAGGAGCTGACTTAATCAAAAAAGCACATTCGAATATTGTTGGCTGAATAAAATGTTGTTCTGTATAGTTTGAAATTGATTTTGGGAACCTAAATTCAATGTGTCACTTGTGTTTACTGATTCGACTTCGTTCACCTATCTGAAAAAGTTGAGTAACAACAGATGGCATTTGAATATTTGACAAAAGGGGATCCCCATGGTGCCTTGTGGTGGCCCCATCACTTTTACTAAATTCGGTTGAGCCGTTGAATTTTTCAAATGGAAATTATGTGGCAATTTTTGAAGTTAGAAGTATTTCGTACTCATAAAAATTTCAACCTAGTGTAATCAATCATATTATTAGCTGCCGTCTGACATTTCTCATAATTTTTTACTGTTCTGAACAAACGGAAATAGAAAACTTCAAACCCGAGAACCTGAGACCAGCAGTTACAAAACCAAAAGCATACTAGTCTGAACAGTTCGTAGGAATTTTTTAAAAAAATCTTTCCGTTTATAGGAAGTGATCGCCATAAACTATTTTTTCCCGAAAATTTCAACTATTTTACAGTCTGCAAAACAGAGAGATTGAATTTATGTCTTGAACCTATATGTTATATATTTTGGGATTTAGAAAAACCAGAATTTGTAATGGACATACTTCTGGATTCTGGAGGTTATAAGTTTTTCAAATTTCAAGTTAAAATTGTTAAACCATCTACACAAAATCTTGAATTTCTCAGAATTATTTTCGTCTTTTTGTGTTTTTTATCAAGATAGTTGAAAAAAGTTAACTATCAGCAACGAAAAATTTGAGTGAAATAAAATATACAATTTTTGAGATATTTTGTGATATTTGAAAGAGGGTTATCGGAAGAAATTATATGTGGAACTTCTGAAAACGTCTAAACTTCATACCAAATACAGGAAGGTTTAAATATTTAGTCTAAAATAATTATTCGTAAGACTCAAAACAAGTATTTATGTTAGGAGCATTTTTATACACCAACCTTTGTTGCAGTAAATGCTCGATGCCAACTGATAACTTCTCTTTGAAAAAAAAATCACACAGGGTTTATGTTTCACAGTTTACTCAGAATCCTGACACATGTTTCGGCCTTTCGACCATCTTCAAAGGAGTACAAAAAGTAACTAAATTTAAAATTGAGAATGTTCTTTTGTTACATTAAGGACATCTGTGCATTTTTATGGCGGATGGAAATAACAGCATCTAATACAGGGGTCTTCCCTAAGAGTATTTGGGAAATTGTTGAATTTTCCTTTTTCTCAATGGCCTTTTTAATTGAAAGAATCTCCAAATAGTCCATCCTTTTTACCATTATATAGTAAAGTGACATCTTTCTTATCAAAAAAATTATAATTTTCTATACAATGCTCCGCAAAACTGGTTGATTTCTGGTTTTTCAAAATAGATATCCTATGTTCTTTGATTCTATGTTGTAAACAGCGGCCTGTCTGTCCTGTATATGTATAATTATAACCATCACATTTAATTTGATAAATATCTGTTTAGGAAAATTTGGAATTCCTTTCTTTATTGCTCACCAACATCTTAGCTAAATTATTTGTATTTACTGCTAAAGAATTACTTCTCATTTTATAAAGACCATTGGAGATCCTACTGCTGAAACACTTCATATAAGCTATTGAAAAATTTTCTTTTCTTCATAAGGATCATATATATCAATATGATTTTTTTTATATTGTGGTAAGTTTTCTTTTTAATCATTTTGTCAATGATTTCAGTTCTATGGCCATTGTTCAACGTTATAGTTTTAATTATATTGACTTCTTTTCGGAAATTGATTTCGTTCAACAGGATACTCAAAAGTCTATGAATGAAACTATGGAATGTTGACATTGTAATTCTCCATGACTGATTGGATTTTTAATAGATTATGGTATCACTAGTGGTAGGTTTTCTGAAAATGTCGAACTCGAACTTATTATTACCATTACTTATATTAAGATCCAAAAAATTGATTGAAGAATTTTTTCTTCATTTCCATTGTGAATTTTATATTTTCATTTATGCTATTCAGATAATTCTAAAATTGAGAAAGCAGCCTGTCAGTTCCAGTCTAAATACAAAGTACGTCATCTACATATCTATCTCAAAAGTGAACGTGAGTTTTACCACTTATCATTTGAAGTGTTGGCGAATAATAATTTTTCAAAGTAAGACATAAATAATTCAGCTAAAAGTGAACTTATTCGCCAACACTACAAATGATAAGTTGGTAAAACTGGTTTACTTTTAGGCTAGATATGTAGATGACGTATTTTGGATTTGGACTGGAACTGACAGGGTGCTATCGCAATTTAGAATTATCTGAATAGCATAAATGAAAATATTAAATTCATAACAGAAATAGAAATGAATTCTTCAATCAACTTCTTAGATCTTTAAATGTCATGGTAACAATAAGTTCGAATTCGACATTTTTAGAAAACCTACCACTACTGATACCATAATCCATACAGAATCCAATCAGTCATGGCAATTTAAAATGTCAACATGCTGTAGTTTCATACATAGACTTTTGAGCATCCCGTTGAGGAAAGTCAATTTTCGACAAGAAGTCAATATAATTGAAACTGAAGAGGTGAACAATGGCTATAAAACTGAAATCATTGACAAAATGATTAAAAAGAAAACATACCACAATATCTAAAAAAAAATTATATCAATTCAAATGATCCTTATGAAGAATATGAAATATGTTTTGCAATGGCTCATAAAAAAGGTTTCAGCAGTTAGATCTCTAATGGTCTTCATAAAATGGGAATTAATTCTTAAACAGTAAATAGAAATAATTTAGCCAAGATGTTGGTGAACAATAAAAAAATGGATTCCAAGTTTTCGAATCAGGGATTTATCAAATTAAATATGATGATTATAACTGACAGACAAGCCGATGTTTACACTATAGAATCAAATAACATAGGATGTGTATTTTGAAAAACCAGAAATCAACCGGTTTTGTAGAACATTCTATAGAAAATAATCATTTTTTTAATGAGAAATATGTCATTTTACAATTTAATGTTAAAAAGGGTAAATATATGGACTATTTCGAGATTCTTTCAATCAAAAAAGCCATTGAGGAGAAGGAGAATTTAAAAAATTCCCAAATACTCTTTGGCAACACCCCTATATTCGATGCTGTTGTTTTCATGCGCCATAAAAACACACAGATGTCCTAAAAGTATGAAAAATAATACTAATTATTAGCATAATACAAGAACTTCAAATATTAATTGTCCTATTCACAGATTGACATCAAGTGTGAAACAGCCAGCTCACAATTGTATTAAAGTTTTTAATCATTTACCTAATTATATTAATATCAAAGATAATTTTAGACAATTTAAATTTAAGGTAAAACAGTCGTTGATGAAAATGAAACCATATAACCTGGAGGAATTTTTCAGATGTAAATTGTAAATAATTTATCTGACTTCATTTCATTTAATATTTGTATTGCTGTTGCTGTTATTATTCGAAATACAGATTATTATTATTATTTAGTGTAATGAAAGGTCCTTTTCAGTTTTAATTTCAGTTATTTTTTGTACTCCTTTGAAGATGGTCGAAAGACCGAAACACGTGTCAGGATTATGAATAACCTGTGAAGCATAAAAACTGTGTGAATATTTTTTTTAAATAAAATTGTTATAATGTTTCACCTTGAGCCAACCGCATACTTCATTTTGATTTCATTAATAACTTCTAATGAAATTTCTTGGAGCTCGTTCATTAATTTTTACTGTTTCAGTCACATGGCTCAACCATTCGTAATTCATTTCCAAATACTGAACTGTTTCAGCCGTTACTATGTGGTAGTTGATCATAATTAAAACAAGTTGTAGAAATCAATATGTATTACTACAAATCTTCAGACAGTTGCCTGAACATGCGATAATTAATTCCCGAAACTGGAGTCAATTTCGGACAATTAAAAGTGTTAAATATCAATTTATTGGTAGTAAAACATAGTTATTTCTACAACTTGTTTTGATTCGTTCATTTCCATTAGAAATAGTAGACTATTTATTTGAAGTATTCCTGTACGAAATAGCCCAAAGGGTTCAAGGCAGGTGATCGAGGTGGCAATGCAATGGTACCTCCGCGTTCAATTCAACGGTGGGATCAACACTTTAAGAAAAATGATGAGAGCTTTTTGCATTTCGTGTCAAATGAAGAT
Organism: Megalocaria dilatata; assembly: GCA_034642435.1. Classification (NCBI taxonomy): domain Eukaryota; kingdom Metazoa; phylum Arthropoda; class Insecta; order Coleoptera; family Coccinellidae; genus Megalocaria; species Megalocaria dilatata. The sequence continues at coordinate 30,218,125 of CM067858.1, forward strand.
ATTTTAAAATGAAGCTTCATAAGACAATCATACTATTTTTGAACAACCTTGAAATATTACACTGAATATTTGCGAACTGCGAAATATGCATAGATTTTATTTTTTAATTTTCATAATACTGATAACGACATTAATGTGATTTTAGTTTGAAAGATCTACGTGCTGTTATACCTACTCACTGATAAAAAATCAAAATAAAAAATTACTTTGTTGAATTTAAAATTTTGTGCATATAATGCTGCAATTTCAACTTAACCTTGAAAAAAATCATAACTTACAAAATACGAAACCTAAGACGATAAAATTGTTCATAGTATAAAAACCCGCTTTATTACCTTATTGCTCCTCTAATTACGAGTCATTCTGTATAAACGTATATCACTCATTCATGATGTGTTGAATCCACATGAATGAACATACAGAGGAATTCTGTGATATGTTGATTTCACCTACATTTCTTATTTTAATCGTGTAAATATTTCAAGAATGCACCACAATAAAGGTCATAAGACTAAAGGAAATATTTACTTATACTTGTAAAGCTGTGTTCTTCTTTTCCTTGTTTGGCTCTATGATTAATAGAGCATCCATTATCAAATTATACATACAAGATACGAGTAGCACAAGGACAGAAAAGATTTGACATGAAACTGGATTTAACGTCATGTATCTATCGGGTGTTTTTTTTAGAGTGATAGAACTTTAAATTGAAATAAAACACATTTAAACTAAGATTGAAGCCAAACTTTTTTTTCATTTGAAAGATAACTTTATGACATTTATGTTTCAAAAATAATTCCCCACATATGTCCACCACGACTACCACTGAAGAACCCCATTCGACCAGACCAATTTTGGATCACTTTTTCGAGTAATTCAGCCTTCTTTCATCAATTATGTTATGTTGGCGTCCAAAGCGTCTATTGTTTCTGGTTTATCAGCATAAACCAATGACTTGACATAACCCCAAAGAAAATAATCCAGTGGAGTTATGTCGCATGATCTTGGAGGCCAATTAATTGGACCATTTCTCGAAATGTTATCGCCAAATCTTTTTTTCAGTAAATCAATTGTTGCGGTAGCAGCATGAGGTATAGCATCATCTTCTTAGAACCAAAACACTTCTGGGTCGATACCATTCAAATTTTGAAAAAAATAATCATTTATTATCGATCTGTAACGAGCACCATTCACTGTAACATTAACTCCAGCATCGTTTTTAAAGAAATATGGACCGATGATGCCTCCAGTGTGTAAAGCACACCATACAGTGCATTTTTCAGGATGCACTGGAACCTGCAGAACTTCTTGAGGATTGTTTTCACTCCATATACGCAATTTTGCTTATTTATATAGCCGTTCAACCAGAAATGAGCTTCACCACTAAACACAATTTTACGTTGAAAAAGTGGATCAACTTCAAGCTGTTCTAGGGCCCAATCAGTAAACAAACGACGCAAAAGCTGCTCTGATGGAAAAGCTGCTCTGATGGAAAAGCTGCTCTGATGGACGATTATGTAAACCATAAATTTTATGAAGTGATCTATAAGTTAAACGAATAGAAAACTGATTTTAAAAATAAATTTGAACAATTTGTAAACTTTGTTGCGGCGTTAGTTTTTCCATGATAATTTAATAATAATTTAATATCACTTGGGTCAATGCTTAGTTAACAGAAATTTCAAAACAACATGGCTTCTACCTTCTGTCAAATTACATTTTTACCTATCGAAAGTTATATCACTCTAAAAAAAGCACCCGATATGTTTAATACAGAGATTCGGAGAAAAACTAGATGCTCTGATAAAATAAGATATTAATAAACTAGTACATCTCAGGTTATTGGTCGATGTTTCACATTTTAAATACATTTTAAATAATAAACCATTTATGTAAAATTATATAAGTAATCGGTTCAGAAGATTCCCTATATTGATATATAGTGTGGAAAACGCTCTTGGAATAAAATTATTTGAGCCCTTATGTTAGAAAATTATGAAAAACACCCTCTTCAGTTCAAGTAGAACACCCTATATATTTTTATATTTTTAAAGCTCCTTAATAAGCTGATTTCAACGAACTATATCATGTGTGGTCTGTTATGACTAATTTCGAATGAAACTTCGAAAGTATTCATAATTGGTTACTGAATACGTAAATTATATGATGTAATTGATTTTAATTCATTAAAATAAATGCTCAAAATGTTCCACACCTCACACCTCGATCTTGCCAATAACACAGTCTCCTATAAAACTCATTCTTTACTTTGTTTGAAGTTTGAGTTGAAATATTCCGCATTTCTGTAATTATCCTTTCTTTGAGGTCTGCGATGCTCGTCGCTGTGTTACATATACTTTGTGCTTGAAATAACCCCACACAAAAAATCTAATGGTGTAAGGTCTGGCGATCTAACTGGCCACTCAATAGTACCTCTTCGTTCAATCCATTTCTTCGGGAAGATTGCATTTAAGTAAGTTCTGACGATTGAGGCATAATGAGGTGAAGCTTCATCCTACTGGCACCAGACATTTTCATCCGGTAATCTTGGATTGATTGCATTAGGAAATAAGTTGACTAACACAGGAACAACTTCGTGTCTAATCAAACTTGAATATTTTTCTGCTGTCAAAGTACCATCTATGCAGATGGCTAGCTAGATCACCAGACCTTATCTCGAAAACAAAGTTTATGCAACACAGCCGACGAGCATCGCAGACTTCAAAGAAAGGAAAATTACAGAAATGCGGAATTGTTCAGCTCAAATTCTTCCTGCCATTTTTTTATGATTGACCGCCCGAGGAAAGGAAAACCTATGTTACCTTATTGGAGGCTTAAGCGGATAGTTGTGTTATGTTAACTCTCGTCTTGAACTGTTGAATATTATACACTGAAGGAAACACATTAGCTGGAAGCGTGTTTTACAACTGGCCAGTTCAGTGGAAGAAAGACTTCGGATGAACAGAAATTCTCGGGGTTGTTAACTGCATACAGATGTGTTCGTTGCGCAATCCTAGTGCTGCATACGAATCTGTCGGCACCTGACATCACTTCTTTCAGTTGTGTGGAGCATCCACCCATAATATCTATAGAACAAGTTGGCAAATCTTCTTCTATTATCCAACGACTGCAAACTGGTTGTTAAAGTTGGGCACTCAACCAATCGTACCGCTCTTTTTCTGAATGGAATCCAAAAGTTGTAACGAATGCTTGGGTGTTGAGCTCCAAACTTGAGAGTAGTATTTGACTCCTGGTCTGATCTGGGCTTTATACAGTAGAAGGATCTGATTTGCAGAGAAATATTACCTAAACTTGTTTCACCTGCTTCTCCCAACAGACCAAAGAGTTAGTAGTCACGCCAAGAAGATGCATGAAATCTCTTGGCTGAAGCACCTGGTTTTCAATCACCAAGATAGAAGTCACGAACTGAGGTTTTCGAGAAAAAGTTGTTGTTCGCATTAAATTGCACTAGATTTCGTCGACCCCATTTGTTTATCTTTTTGAGATCTTTGTTCAGGAAGTCGATTTGCTGACCTCTATGGAGGAGAACCTCAACGGTGTTCAAAGGTTTGTCACTGGTGAAAGAAGACTACATCATGCTATCATCCGCGAATTGGTCAATATGAAATATCGTTTATATAGACCAGGAAAAGGGTGTGTGGCAAAATTGAGCTTTGGGGAAATTCAGCGTTGAATCCACGGCACCATCGGAAGGTCCCTGTTGGTGAGGAAATTCCTCATACCATCGCAGAGACATTCGGGAAAACCATACGAAGATAGTTTATTCAGAAGAGTTTTATGGCGATCGAAAACCTTGGATGTGTTCAGAACAATCAACCTAGTTTCTCCATAGCGCTCTATAGCCCTTGTCCACACTAGCGTCACATAGTTAAGGACTGTGGGTCGGTGTTTGCGAAAATCATATTGTCTGTTACTAATGAGACCTTTGCTCTCTAGTTATCTAACCATTTCGAGAATAATAGCTACTTCCATGACTTTCGAATATTGCTATTGTGCGGTGGTTTGATGAAAATTATTTTCTCCCCTTCTCTGATAAAGACTGTACAGTTACACCCTTCCATAAATCAGGGAAAATTCCTTTCCTGTATAATATAGTGAACATCTTACAGAAAACTGGTGAATCTTTTTGCATAAAATGGCAGGAATTCCATCTGGTCCAGTTGCTTTCTTGGAATTAAGTCCGCCAAGCAGTCTTCGAATGATCCATGGTCTGAAGTATATACCCCTCATCATAGATGAAACAATTGGAATTGTTGAAGGTTCCCGATCAAATGTTTCAGTAGTCGAGTAAGCAGCGAATATCCACGTGCAAAGTTGGCTTTAGCTTTAGGCGAAGTTGCAAATGAACCATCATCTTCTATCAGAGAGAGAAAACTTGAATGAGAGAAGTTGTTGCCAATTTTCTTCGCCATCGACCAGCACTGGCGCTATATTACTTATAGCCTGACAAACAAAACGAAATTCTTAGTTTTAGATGTAACTGCCTTCAAGCAATTTTATTTTTTGAAATTTCGAAAAAAAAATTTCGAATGATACCTTAGGGAATTTTGAACCTATCAAAAACAATTTTTTATCTTGTTTCACGAACCAGACCTCCACAGCTTTTATCAACACTTTTTTTGGAAGGAAATCTACGACCTTTTGAACTATTTTCAATTGAGAAAAAAGAATAGGCATCGATTGAGTCGATTACGCCAAAAATTGAGCATACATAGGCTCAAAAGACATCATCCTTCTTCCAAGCAATCGAACAAAACTGTTACTCCGAGCATTTTTGTGTTACTGACAATAAGTCCAGTAGGTATAATGCAATATTAGACAGTTATGTAAGATATGCAGCAATTTTCAATTCGCATGAAAGATTTCGCGAATAAAACTGGTTATGCATAAATAGGATATTCATATATCACTAATCAACGCAATTCAAGAATCTCCTCCATTTAGAATTATAATTAACACGAAAATATCAAGATATCGTTCGATACAAGCGGACGATTACTAAAATTGATGTAGTAGTTATTTATTGGTTTCACAATCGTTTTACCCCAGTTTGAAAACAAATTGGTCAACGACATATCGCAAGAGATAACCTGCTTTTCGAGGCTGGAGGCGGGTATTTCATGAAAAAATTATGGAATAGGTATTATTCAGTCGGTAGTCATGGAAGTGATAAGACAATACGCAATGAAACACATAATTTTAGTGCTTTTGTTATCTTTTTCGTATGGTGTAAAGAATGAGAAAAACAGTGAATTGGAACTCAAAATCGATTACTACGAGGCGCTCATCAAGAAAGCTGTGAAAGATGCTGCAAGTTATAAGCCTAGAACTGACAATAGTGACTTTTTGTCCGGTGTTGATGAGACGCAAATAAACGGTGAGGATATTTGTCATGTCTAAAACTGGATGCTTGAAGATCTTGTGGTGATTATACCTATCGATTCTTTTTCTTCTTCTGTAGGGGAAGTCCTTGAAAGGCAACCAAGGAATATTTTGCGCATTTTGAGTTGTTTTCAATTCTTTCATATTTATCAGCTGATATTATCAATCATATATTTTAGCAATTCACAAGTTTGTATTTTCAAATTGAAAGAATGTCTCCATTTACGTTAATGATTAGTAATAAAACGAGAATGTAGGCAAACAGATGAATTGATATTTTGTATATTTCCCAATATCCTCCCTGAAGAAGTCCAAGTTAGGATAACTGAACGATTTTAATATTTGCGCATATTTTCTTGAGAATTTTTCAAATCATTTCATTATAAAAATTTTTGAATGAAATTTTCTGAAATTAAAATAGGAGACTAACAGATTAAACCTGTTTTGATTTTCAAAGTTGTAATGATCCTTCTATAAAGTAAAAAACTGCTTCTTATTATTTCATTCCTCAAGACTCATGAATTTCACAATACCAACGAATATTAATTTTGTTCAACTCTAAAAGCTGCATTCATTTGAATCATGAGTAAAATCTATTAAAGCACCTTTAGAATTGACGTGTGTGAATGATCATCTGAAATGATCATTCTTTTATTACAGTTTAGCACTTTGGTAGGATAAAGTAGTCTGTTTCAATTTCTCCTGCTGTAAGTGCACTCAAGACCTTAAGATATTTTAGGTGCATTCGTCCTGTCAACTTTAGCTGACATTTCGAAAAAAACATTCATGCAGATCATTTAAATCAACATACCATTCAAGTTCATAAAAATTCAATGAAATAAAACATAAAATTGTTTAAAATGGTGAATGATAATGACGAAAAATAGTTATGAGACCTTTATATCAAATATGCTCACATCCTTCTATAGCATGAACGTGAAGAAGGAATCTAACTATAAAATAATAAGAAGAGATTATTTACTTGATAGAAGGAATATTGAAAAATTTGAATTGAAAACAGATTTAATCTATTAGTCTCCTACGATTTTAATTTCAGAAATATTTAAAAAAGAATTTTTAGAATTAAATTAATGTCTTATAAGCACAGTTTGATTTTAATGGACGTAAAGAATCAGAACTAAAAATAAAATATCAAATGGAATAAATAACACAACAAATATAAATTGTCAATCAAAATCAAAAAATAAATATTTGAATGAGACAAAATTTTGTTTCTGATCTTATAATTATGAAAACTAATTCCTTGTCAAAAATACAAAACATAATTTTAAGGACTTCTCAGAAAATATAATTTATTTGGAATATGAAATATATTCAAATAAGTTACTTCAAAAATCTCTTAAAAACATGTATTATATCTTCATCGATAAAACTTCACATTTAAATATTAAAATCAATCAACAAAATATACAACTTACCAACAGATTTCTTGTTATCCTCGTTTGAACACCCACTTTATAATCTAAGATATTCTATGGTCGTCACAAAAATCACAGAAAGCTGTAAGGTATTATATGCTTGTCTTGAACCACCTCACATCCCATAATGAGTTTTATTCAAACCTGGTATAATTATATATTATATATAAAATAAAATAATAAGATATTCAGAGATATTCAAGTTTTGTAATATTCCTTCTATCAATTAAATAACCTCTTCTTATTATTTTATTTTATATATAATATATAATTATACCAGGTTTAAATAAAACCCATTATGGGATATCAGGTAGTTTAAGAAAACCATACAACACCTTACATCTTTGTGTGATTTTTGTGATGAACATAGAATATCTTGGATCATAAAGTGGGTGTTCAAACGAGGATAACAAGAAATCTGTTGGTAAGATATATTTTTTGTTGATTGATTTTAATTTTTAAATGTAAAGTTTGACCGATGAAGATCTTATCGGAATTCTAATTGTTTTTTGAAGATACAATACATGTTTTTAAGAGACTTTTCAATTAATTCATTTAAATATTCAAATATATTTGATATTTCAAATAAATTATATTTTCTGAGAAGTCCTTAAAATTATGTTTTGTATTTTTGAAAAGAAATTAGTTTCCATAATTGTAAAAAGAGAAACAAAATTTTGTCTCATGTCTGAACTTATTCGAAGTCGAATTGGCGTAAATCTGTTAACTCAAATAACAGAAAAATACCAATAAATTATTTCATTGAATCAAGTTCAATAGTTAAAAATCAATTGTATAAGAAATTCGGTAGTCACTTTATTGTCAACCCAATACTTTCAGGATGAATACTTGCTGATAAAATTGGCAAACATTTCATCAGCAAAAATATTCTTCAATACGGATTTTTGGTTTTTTAATGAATAGATTATCTACAATAATAAGTATTATGATCATTTTCGACAGCTCAGTGGTAGAGAATAGGGTCGTAACCGGAAGGTTGCCGGTTCGCATTCTGTTCAGGTTGAAAAGAAGTTTTCTAGTTGGACGGGTGTCGGCCATCATTTCACTGTTGGATCGAAAATTAACAGTGCTGTGATATTAAGTGGCGTAAGATCGCAGTAACAAAACCTAGCTAGAACACAACTGAACTCCTAACTCGCACAAGTTGAAAAAGCTTCTGAGTGATCTTCACAGAAGATCTAGGAGTATCTGACCAATAATAATAAAAAAATAAGTATTATGTAACCAATATTCTATAATATGCCAGGTTCATATTATTTTGCAATTTGTTTCTGGATGAACAAAATGAGTGAATCAAATTAGGTGATAAAAGAAGAAATATATGACATCTGATGATATACCAATAGGTACGAAAAGTTGCATCGAAATAAATCAATTTGTTACCGAAGTCATCATCCAAATCAAAATTTAACCCCTTCCTCTTACAGATTATGGGAACTTCGATTTTATTATCGTCGGAGCTGGATCTTCTGGTTCCGTAGTTGCCAGCAGGTTATCCGAGAATTCAAACTGGAAAATTCTTATTCTTGAAGCTGGAGATCAGGAAAATGACCTTTCAGAAATTCCTGGATTGCACGTTCTTTTGCCTAATAGTGAGAAAAACTGGGGTTATACAACGACTAAACAGAAAAATGGATGTTTAGGTATGTGAACTGAAATTACAGAATTCTTCATTAAAGGGATCCTTGAGATTACTCTTTCAATTAAACTGCTCGTAAAAAGTTGAGGTTATTGATGTTTTCCATATCAGTCTCAATAATCTGGTAGAAAGTATGCAGAGAAGATGTCAAGCAGTTATTGAAGCGCATGATGGTCATACTTTGTATTGAGGTTGAATACCTGTATGAATTTTTGAAATTTTCAGAATTCCGGTTTTTCATGAAATTTTATACGTTTTCAAATACATATTGTATTTTTGTTATTTGGACACATCATTTCTTCAATTTCTCATTCTAACCTGAAACCCTCTACATATATTGGGTTGTTCGAAAATTAATTTCGTTTCGTTTTTGGGAAAATGAAGGGTTCCTTCTGGTCCCTTCTGGTCCAACACCATTTGCCGTCTATCTGGTAGTAGCATGATTCCATGCTCATAAAATTTTTGATCTTTGCTGGCAAAAACTGGTTCAGCTGATTTTTGATCTCTTCATTTGAAGTAAAGGTTTTAGTGTCCAAAAATTTTACAACGACCGGAAGAAATATTAATCCGGAGACGCAAGATCTGGAGAATATGGTGGGTGTGGAAGTGTATCCCATTAAAACTGTAGAAGCTTTTGACGAGTGACCAAACTTATATAAGGTCTCGCATTATCTTGGTGGAACACTACACCTTTTCTGTCGATTAATTCTGGCCTTTTCTGGTGAAGTGTATCATTCAGTTTGACCAGCTGATAACAGTTGACTTCCGAATTAATTGTTGTGTTATCCGTTAAAAGCTGTAAAAACGACTCCTTTAAAATCCCACCAAAGAGAAAGCATCACCTTTTCTTGATGGATATTGGCTTTCGAAGTGCTCTGACTCAGTTCATCTTTTTTGCTCCATGATTTCTTGCGTTTGATATTGTTATATACAACCCATTCTCGTCCCCAGTAATTGTGCGCTTCAAAAATATATCATTTTCGTGACGTTTGACAAGCAAATCACAGACGTCAATGTGACAACACAAACTTTTTTCAATGGGAACATGGGGAACCCATATACCTAGCTTCGAGTTTAAATCCAGGCCTTTTAAGTGGTCATAAACAATTGAATTTGATGAATTTAACATCTCACCGATCTCACGTGTTGTTATTCGCCGATTTGCATCAACTGATACCTTTATTGTCTCTTTATCAGCTTCAATCGGCCTTCTGGAACGTGGTACTTCCTCCACATCAAAATTGCCGTATTGAAATTTTGCAAACCAGTTCTGGCATTGGCAAACTATTAACACATCTTCTCCATACATATCGGTTAATTTTTTTCTGGCTTGAAGAGCATTTTTACCTTTTCTATAGTAAAAAAGTATAATATGACGAAAATGCTGCTTATTGCTCTCCATATTTAAAAGGGCACCAACCAAAAACTACTGCGTAGATTCAATTCAGCTCTTTCACACACAAGCCCTGCTATATCAGCTCTCAAAACATATAATGATTATGCGGCTTGATAGTGAAGTTGGGTTCGAAAATATACAATTAAATCCTCCGTCTGGAAAAAACGAAATTACTTTTCGAACAACCTTATACATAATTCAAAAGGAAATTGTGATTGAGAGTCTTCATTGTACAAAAGTATAATAATATTTTCGTTTATTTTGTAAAGAGTCCCGTAGAAAATGACAATTAAAATTCGTTGTCTGATTAAAAATGAAGTCTGTAGATTTTTGCAACTATCTCTATCGCAACCAACATTATTTGAGGCATTAACTGGTTCAGTTCTCCGAAACCTCTACAAATTAAATCCAAAAAAATCTAGTGAAAACTTTTTATGATCTTCGTTTTAATTCATATACGTATATACATTGTTAGCTATCAAAAGAGAGAGCCAAAATGCATCACATAAATATGCGCATACTTGTTGAAACTGATTGTAACCGGAACAGATAGAACTTTTCGGTAGACCTAATATTTCTTGGAGCGTAAAGATGGTTATCAGTGGTGGCACAAATTTTCTGAATTCTTTTTCTATGTACAATAAACAACGGGTAGAACTACTGTAGATGATGTACACAGAACTAATTTTTTCAGGTATGATAGGAGAAAAATGTCCTTACGCACGAGGAAAATCTGTGGGAGGTTCCGGTGCCATAAATGGAATAATGTACATCAGAGGACACAGATCCGATTACGACAAATGGGAACAAATGGGAAACCAAGGATGGTCATATCAAAATGTCACGTACTATTTCAAAAAATCCGAGAATTCCCAAATACCAGATGGCGATGAAGGCTATCACGGGTTCGCAGGACCCATAAATAATTGTTACACAACACCTGAGTCTCCCATGGTTCAAGCTTTCATAGATGCTAATAAAGAAGTAGGTGCTAAATACATAGACGTGAATGGACGTCACACGGAAGGGGTTGGAAAATGCCAAAGCAGTGCCCTTTTTGGAAGAAGAGTGAGTGCTGGAAGTTCTTACTTGAAGACTGCGCTAAATAGAGTTAATCTGAACCTTACAACAAACGCTCTAGTGACAAATATTATCATCGATGAAGAAACCAAAACAGCACAAGGAGTCACGTTTGTGAAAAACGGCAAAACGTACAAGGCGTCAGCAAATAAAGAAGTGATAATATCCGGTGGAGCCATTAACACTCCTCAACTCCTCATGCTTTCTGGTATTGGACCCAAAGAAGACCTTGAGAGGCTCAAAATAAACGTAATACAAGATGCACCAGTTGGAAAAATTATGAGAGACCACATTGCCTTCAATACAGTATTTTTCAGAACAAACTACACTGAAAAGATGGTACCACTCAGGGATCAAATAAAAGACTACCTACACGGTTTTGGTACACTTACAACCTCCTTCTCATCCAAAGTGTTAAGCTTCAAGAATTTCGGAAATAGTCAGATTGAATTCGTTCTTATCCCCCCTAATGGAAGAGCAAAACGAGTTGGTGCTCCTAGAAACTTCAACAAAGAAGTTTTAGAGTCTCTCAAGCCTTTCGATGGTACATCCGATTTTCTCATTTCAACTATCCTCTTGAATCCAAAATCCCAAGGGAGAATAACGTTAAAATCGTCAGATCCGAAGGAATTTCCTGAAATTGATATCGGGATATTTTCTGCCGAAGAAGATCTGGAAGTAATCTATGAAGCGGTAAAATATGCACACACTTTGGGTGGTACAAATGCCTTCCAAAAATTCAATGCAAAACGATACTTCAAGTTCAAGCCATGCGAGCAATATGGTTATGATACGAAGAGCTTTTGGTTATGTGCTATAAAACATCTTTCCTTCAACGGGTACCACATGTCTTCAACAGCACGAATGGGTCCCAAAGAAGATCCATTGGCGGTGGTTGATAGCGAGCTAAGGGTGTATGGTGTGAAAAGCTTAAGAGTCATAGATTGCAGTATCATGCCAGATACAATTTCTGGGCACACTAATGCAATAGCTTTCGCGATAGGAGAAAAAGGAGCCGATATGATTAAAAATTACTATAGATTTTTTCAATCTAAATGAAGTCGTGAAAAAGTCGTGTATGAAAGTGTAAATAGCGATATGAAATACTTGGAACTGAAAATGGACGATATACTATCAGAAGCTCTGAATTTTCTAAAATTCATCTATATGAGAGGACATTGAATCCTGAATGAGTCTCAAATAAACAGTGGCTGCCATGCGTGAATAATGTCAATTTAAAAACTGAAACCTACAGATTTTAATTTAGAAAAAATTCATTCAAAAATTCTTCAGAACTAAATTAAATCAATGTCTTAGGAAACACAGTTTCAATTTAGTAGACATTTAAAATTAATACTCGTTAGACAGTACCAAAAGGAATAAAATAATTACAAAAAATATAAATTATTAATTAAAAATACTAAATAAACATTTGTAGGATACAACATTTTGTTTCGTATCTTTCATTATGAAAACCAAATCCTTTTCCAAAAATGCAAAACATAATTGAATTAGGAAATTAAATTAGGAACTTATGTAAAGTAAGTTATTTTTGGAGAAGTTCTTGAGGTTATGTTTTGCATTATTGGAAAGGGATTTGGTTTTCATATTACAAGATGCAAAACAAAATTTTGTATCCTTCAACTGTTTATTTAGTATTTTCAATTCATAATTGATATTTCTTGGAATTCTTTCATTCCTTTTGGTACTGTGTTACGAATGTTGATTGTATATGTCTACTAAATTGAAACTGTGTTTTTTGAGACATTTATTTAATTTAATTCTAAAAAGTTTTTGAATACATTTTTTTTTTAAATTAAAATCTATAGGAAGTTAACAGAATGAATCTGTATGATATTTAAAATATTGTAATAATCCTCCTGTTAAGTAAAAATCCCCTTTTTATTATTTCATCATTGTTATTCATCAATGAATTAAATATAGTTCATGATTCACTAAATCGAAAAAATATGATTTATCAAATGAAGAACTAATGAACTGAATGAACATATCTATTATTTGCCCTCCTGTTCAATATATGTAGTTGGTTATTACAAGTATATCTTGTATCCTTAGCTGTGATAGTTATCTTCACTCTTTACGAATGCAATAAATATCATCTAATTACCATAAAACTTGTATATCTGTTGACATCATGCTTGAATTCACTTCTCTGTCATATTAAAAATGAAATGACTGCGAAAAAGTGCAGCATATGTATTTTATCATAGTAAGCATAGTACAGTAAGTTGTATCAATTATTTGTATAAAGTTTATACTTAGTTTATATTGTAATTTTTCAATAAAATGTAGTTGATTAAAAAATTTGTTGATCTATAACCAGGTGTTAAGTTAGAGATAGAAAGAGTTACGCTTAATTTGAAACTTTTCTATGAATTTGAAAAATCTTATTTCTGTCATTATAACATTATGATTCCATCATCAATTTTCTATAGTGCCTGAATTTTAATGAAAACATGAGACAATAACTGTGCACAGTTATCGAAGGTTGTACCAGTCGAAATAGACCGCATTAAAATTTCAAATGGTAATGAGGAAAATATTAGGGTTCACTTCTTGATGTATGTTGATTTAAATAATAGAATAAAATATGGTAAAAAGAACTGATGTCAGGAGCTTTAGCGCGCGTGTTCTTATCACCAACGATCCTCACGAAATATTGCGTTAGCTCTCTTGTTATTATTTCACATCCAAAGGCTGAATTTAAACATAATCGCAGGACTGTTGCTATAATTTAGGTAGTATTTACCTAAATATTTACCCTGCTTACAATTTTTTTTTTATTTTCTGATTATACGATCTTCCGAAATTTTGCATCATCTAAATAGTAATTCTTAATCCGATAGTAATACTTTTGCCAGGGTAGCGATCGAAACTGCACCGCTCACAAAATATCGGGTGTTTTTTTAGAGTGATAGAACTTTAAATTGAAAAAAAAACACATTTAAATTAAGGTTGAAGCCAAAGATTTTTTTAAATGGCAGATAATTTTATCACATTTATATTTTAAAAATAATTTCCGGCATATGTCGCCACGACTAACTCTGAGGAACCGCATTCTACCAGACCAATTTTGGATCACTTTTTAGAGTAATTCAGCTCTTATTTCATCAACAACACGAGTTATGTTGGCTTGTTTACGTAGCCGTTCAATCAGAAATGGGCTTCATCACTAAACACAATTTTACGATTAAAAAGTGGATCAACATCAAGCTGTTCTAGGGCCCAATCAGCAAACAAACGAGGCTTATTATGGTTAAGTGGCTTTAGTTACGGAACCAGTTGGATCTTGTATGGGTGTAGACTAAGATCTTTAAGCAAAATTTTCCATATGGTGGATGCACAGAGTCCAACTTGTTGTGAACGTAGCCGAATAGACTAATCTGGATCATCATTATCACTTTGACTTACAACAGCGATATTTTTTTCTGTAGGTACAGTTCTTTATCTTGTTGTTGTTGTTGTTGCATCGAGTAGAGAAAATTTCGTCCAAAATCTATCGATAGTTCGACGGATAAGCTGCTCTGATGGACGATTATGTAAACCATAAATTTCACGAAGTGCTCTCAGAGTTTGACGAATAGAACACTGATTTTGAAAATAAATTTCAACAATTTGTGAACGTTGTCGCGGCGTGAGTCTTTCCATGATAATTTGTCAATGCTTACTGAACAGAAATGTCAGAACAACATGGCGTCTACCTTCTGTCAAGTCACAGTTATCCCTATCGAAAGTTCTATCACTCTAAATAAAACACCCGATAGATTTGTTTTGTTTTGATACTTCAGATTATACGATCCACAAGAAATTTTGCACGAACATGCACCAAAATGCCAGATTTCATATCGATTGAATATATTTTTTGGAAAACATTGATAAAAATATGAGAAAATTTCAAATGTGCATTACTGCGGAACTATCATTATGGTGAATAACAAATTTAATCCAGATACATAGGTCACAAGCGTACCCCGAAAGTGCCGTCTTTCCTATCTGGGAGATCACAGCGCGTGGCATCTCAAGGGCATTATTCGACTCCTTTAGAGCTTAGAATTGGGGTCCCTCAGGGAAGTATTCTGGGTCTTCTTCTGTATATTATATACACATTGAATACATAGATGTCTAACAAACTGCATGATTCATTGTTATGCCATCAATGCCAAATTGTATTTTTCTTTTCTTCTGAGCCAGATCTTCTTAGCCGAAGAATCAATCGATTCGGGTTCAAACAAATTTTTCAAAATAGCCGAAAATCGCCTCCTCAAACTAAATCCAGAGAAGTGTTCTGTTGTGGTATTTGATAGCAAACAGAACACAGAAGTAGCTACAGAAACATTGAAGATCAGAATGAATGATGTACCTCTGGCTTCCTCTAAACATGTAAAAACCTTGGACTACTCAAGGACTTTCAGCTAGGATTCAATGAACATGTCAACAGTAAACTTCGTTCAGCCTACAACTCCCTAAGATGTATCTATCCCCTACGACGTTGTCTATCTCAAGATGCTAGAAGGCTGCTCTGTGACTCACTTGTTTTATCCCAATTCAATCATTGCCTCAGCGTTTACTACCCGTGTTTGGATGTCGTGGATAGATACCGTATCCAAAAAATGCAGAACAGCTGCTTAAGACTTTATAAGTAACTTTATAACTTTAAGATTTATGGAGTGAGAAGAAGAGATCATATTACTCCATTTTTGGAGCGCTCTGGTTGGCTGAATATGTTCTCCCGGTATAGGCTCCATGTAACTTACTTAGGTTTCAAGATTCTGACATTCAGGACGCCCCGATATCTGTATGATAGAAAGTTCATAGCCTCAACCTGCGTCATAGATATTTGGTCACGGTTCGGCAGCACCCAAAAGAAATTTACAAAAGATCTTTTTCGTACACGATTTCTAACGCTTTAAATACACTGGTTAGTATAGATCTTCGACAGACAGTATCCTCTTTCAGGAATCGCTGCAAAAATCAACTGACTTGTAAGGTGGATTTCCACTCTTTGAGCTAGATCTTGTTTTTAAAATGGTAAAGAATAAACCCTTCCCTGCTATCTTCGTCCTTCCCAAAACTATTCATTTCCTACTAGTATTTGAGTAAATGTTTATTTGCACGTTTGCGCTGCTTCAATTATTTGATATTTTCATTTTGAATGTAAGACTTAACAGATTTCTTCGGGAAATCTGAACACTGTATGGCTTTTGTTACCAATAGCTGTTGTGACAATAAACGTATTACTATTATTATCATTTACTTTTTTACTAAAATCTTTAGTATCATAAAACTGATATAGTTAAGTTTAAAAATAAAAAAAAGGTGAAGAGAACTGACGTGAAGTCGGGAGCGATCCTCACCAAAATTTGCATTAGCCTGCTTGTTATTATTTTACATCTAAATGCTAAGTTTAAACCTAATCGAGGGACTTTTGCTATGGTTCCGGCAGCACTCAAAGTAGTTAAGTAATTTTTCATCGGACTTCTAATTATACGATCTTCACTAATTTTTTTCATCTGCCTTTATGTCTTTGATTCACACTTCAATGGTAAATTTAACTCTATTGTAGAACGGTTGCTGTGGTATCTTTGAAGATCTACGTTGCACCGCTCACCAAATTTCTGTTTTTGCTTTGAAACTCCTAATCATACAATCCTCATGAAATTTTAAGAGAGCGTAGCCCTTATCATTTTTCTTTTAAAACCGAAATTTCAGATCAACCGAATCTGCAGTTTCGAAAATATCAATGAAAATAAGTTTTTGATTGTCTCGGTCTTTACTTGACGGAAATTCATCTTCAATATGAGAAAAACAAATGTTAACTACCGCTATTTTATTGATTTTCACAACAATTGTTTCGTCATACCATGACTTCATCAGGTGAGTATTTAAAGTTTAAATACTCACCTGATGAAGTCATGGTATGACGAAACAATTGTTGTGGAAATCAATAAAATAGCGGAAGTTAACATTTGTTTTCCTTATAATGAAAATAAGAGAGAATTTTGATTGTGAATAAGTGCGAAACCATTTGACTGATTTTGCCCGATATATTTAGCCAGATATTAACCTGACCTAAAAGTTTCAAGGCTCTGGGTCTATGGGTTCGAAAAAAAGTTAGCTTGTCTACGGAGGGACGTTGCTGGTTGGGTACAATCACTTTTAACCTCGAATTCTTCATCATTGAGACTCAAATAGTGGTTTGAAACCATTTATGGCTTGAAATAAGAAAATTATATAATTAGGATAATGAAAACTGGTCCTTTAAAGTAATCTATCTCCATTATTTTGATCTAATAACGGATTATCCATTTCGTGGTCCCCATTTTACAGCCCTGTTTCGATAACATATGTCGAACAAACCTGTGATCGGAAGCCTCATATGTTTAGTTGAAGGTTAGTCATTTAAAAATATGCATAACTGAACTGCTGAACGTGTGAAAATTGTGAAAATTTACTACAAAAACACTGATTCTGTACGTTTCGTGCATTGCGGGCAGATTATGGTGGACATAATCGTCCACCATACACACATCATTCATCATCGAAATGCACGTTCGACTGGAAATATTTCTAGTGTAAGTGAAAGTTTTAAAGAAGATCGAAATTTATCAATTCATGGGCGAGCATAATATTTGGGCCTCTCTTACAGCTCGCTATGGCGTATTCTGCATCTGGATCTGCATTTTCATCCTTATAAGGTTTAGTTGATTCCAGAACTAAAGCCAGCTGACCATAGAATGCGTAGAACATATGCCGATTGGGTGCTTGAACAACAATGTTTGGCTGACGATTTTTCGCATCGAATTTTCTTCAGTGACGAAGCACATTTTTCTCTCGGTGGCCATGTAAACAAGTAAAATTGTCGCATCTGGGGCAGTGAGAACCCTCATGTAACTGCTCAGAGACCGTTATATCCACAAAAGTCACTGTACGGTGTGCAATTTGGTCTGAAAAATGAAGAAAGTGTCACTCAAACCATCAATTCTCATCGCTATAGCCAAATGTGCACCGATTTTTTGCCCTGAAATTAATGATATGGAATTGGAAAAGATGTGGTTGCAGCGAGATGGTGCAGCAAGCCACACACGACCCGTTTTGGCTTTATTGCAAGAAAAATTCGTTTCAGCGATGTGAATTGGCCACCAAGGTCTTGTGATTTATCGTCTTTGGATTTTTTGTGGGGTTATGAAGGATCGTGTTTATGTCGATAATCCTAAGACTATTGATGATATGAATACCAACATCCTTCAAGTTATTGATGAGATATTGCCAGAAATGTGCCGGCGAGTCATCGAAAATTACCTCACAAGGATCGAGTCCTGTAAGAGATCACGCGAAGGACATTTGTAAGATGTTGTATTCCGCACATAAGGGCAAAGTCCAAGCATTATATTGAAATAAAAATATGATCAATATTCTAAATGAAAGAGTGTTTTATTTACTTTTACTTCCGGAAGCACAAAATGGATAACCCTGTATAGTTCAGTTGCACAATCAAATAAGGCAATAATCATTAAGCTATCGGATTGTCATTTTCAAATACAAGAATAGTATTCTTGTCTATTTAGCGAATGTTTAGCGATCAGCAGCTCTCAATTTATGAATGAAATGATAGTGAACTTTATGCATAAGCAATAAAATAGAGTAATCGTATTCTAAATAGGAATTACAAAACATTCCTCAGAAATTGATTGTAGTATCCTAATAAATTATAATTATTTTCATAGATTATGGTCAATTTGACTTCATTATTGTTGGTGCTGGAACGGCAGGTTGTGTTCTGATTAATCGCCTTTCAGAAATAGAACACTGGAAGATTCTGGCTCTAGAAGCAGGCGAAGATGAAGATGATTTGTCTGAAATTCCAGGGTTACATACTTTGACATCAAATTTTCGAAGAAACTGGGGATATGTATCTTCCCCGCAAAAAAATGGATGCCTTGGTAAGAAAATCGAAAAATATCATACAAACTTGTAAACTAAAAAGTACCGAAAATATATTTTTTTTTTACTTTTATTTCGAAAACTTTGAATATATTGTGGAAAAGTAGTGTCGTCACATTAGATCTAGGATTTATACACCATGTTTCTTTTTCATGAAACTAAGCGGTTGCTAAATACTGAATAGAAAGAAAACAAATGTACATAAAAATAAAATTTAGCAGAAGTTTTCTATTTAGGAAATTCAAGACGAGTTTCAGTCAAGTAAAAAACCGAAATAATCAGAATCGGTTATTTCCTATACTACCATCTTCAGGAGAAAAACACGAAATTCACAAAGCAGCTATCAGAGGAACGATGTTTTCTTAGAGTAAATCTGCGATCATAATATTGATATCTTGTCTTACCAATTAAAATATGGTATACCAGCGCCTAGGTAAGTGAACTCAAAAGGCTGGCAAGGAAGAATATGGTCAACAGGTTGTTTTATCAAATAGCGATCCAGTTTCACGAAGTTGCTTCACAAATTACCGTGAGGGCATTTCATTTCTATTGAATTTTTCACGTAAATTTCTGACAGTTTGGGTAGAAGGTTCACCACTCCGGAAATAAGTTTTTAATATTTTTCAGTTCTATTCAAGCGTACATCGAACCATTTCGTTAATGTCTAATATTAAACTAACTTTCTGTCAAATCACGAATGACAGAAGTATTGCCAAACACAACTTCAAAATGCAATCGCTAGATGGCTCACACTTTATGCTAGAGGATGAAGTTACAAAAGTGAAACACTCATCAAAATACAAACAAAAATTATAGTTCCGAAGGGTTTCGGAGTAATATATTCTGCGGCAAGATAGTAAGAGTAAGGTGTTTCAAGCCATTTTACAATTTCAATTGAAAATTTTTCATATTTTCTACAAATCGTTGTTCTTGCAGGTATGATAAACCAGCAATGCATGGTTACAAGAGGTCTTTCAATAGGAGGTAGTAGTGCAACAGGAGCTCTTTTATACACAAGAGGATTTGAAAAAGATTACAATAACTGGGCAGATGCAGGAAACCCTAACTGGTCATTTGATAAAGTTTTACCATACTTCAAAAAGGTTGAAAATTATCGCATCAGTAGGAATCCGCAGTACGAAGGATTTGCAGGTCCCATCAATATCGAATATTCTGAGCCTAAATCAGCTTTACATCAAGCAATAACAGAGGGAATGAAGGAACTAGGATATAGCACAATCGATTATAATAGTGAAGATACTATTGGTTTTGGAAGAATACAATACAACACTTGGAAAGGAAAAAGAGTGAGCAGTGGAAAGACCTATTTAGAAGAAGCAAAACATCGAGTGAACACAAATATAAGCACGAAAGCTTTTGTTACTAAAATTCTTATCTCTAATGAAAAGAAAGCATACGGTGTTCAATTTGTCAAAAACAAAAAATTATATCGAGCGACCGTAAGCAAAGAAGTCATTGTAGCCGCAGGAGCCATCAACACTCCACAACTGTTGATGCTCTCAGGAGTGGGTCCGAAGAAAACTCTTATAAAACATAATATAGATGTCATTCAAGATCTTCCAGTTGGACAAACACTTAAAGACCATTCAGGTTATTTGAGTCTATACATACGCACTAACTTCACCCAGACAACTCCAGAGTTAAGAGAGCTTTTAGAGCAATACTTCAATGGCTACGGTTATCTCACCAGATCTTTAAACTCGGAGTTTCTTGGCTATTTCTCAACAAACAACGAAAAAGTTCAGCCAAATATCGAGTATGTGTTTGCTCCTCCAGTAGGAACAAGGGTTGGTTTGTACGCTTCCAAAAGATTCAACAGAGAGATGAAAGCCTCAGTTGCGAAAAAAGTGGACATTTTTACTGATATGGCCGTATCTGTTACTCTGCTACATCCAAAATCTTCTGGAAAAATTCGTTTGAAATCTGGAAATCCCAATGATTTTCCTGAAATCGATATCGGAATGTTCGATAACGAAGATGACGTCGAGGAAATATATAAAGGAATAAGGAATATATTGAGAATTTTAGAAACTGAACCGTTGAAGAAATTGAACGCGTCGCTTTACTCTGTTCCAAAACCATGCGACTCTTACGTGTTCAATACTAAAGAATTCTGGTATTGCAGTATAAAACATATTGCGTTTGCAGCTCACCAATTAACTTCTACGACTAAAATGGGCGATGAAAATGACCCCGAGGCTATCGTTGATCAAGATTTGAAAGTGTATGGAGTGGGGAATTTGAGGATAGCAGACTGTGGTGTTATTCCTGTTACTTTATCTGGCCAAATGAATGCTGTCGCATATATGATTGGTGAAAAGGCAGCGGACGTGATTAAGATGCATCATTTGAGAAGTTCACTTAGAAGA
Organism: Megalocaria dilatata; assembly: GCA_034642435.1. Lineage (NCBI taxonomy): Eukaryota > Metazoa > Arthropoda > Insecta > Coleoptera > Coccinellidae > Megalocaria > Megalocaria dilatata. The sequence continues at coordinate 30,239,455 of CM067858.1, forward strand.
AGAGATTTTAATGAACTGTGAAATCTCAGTCCAATTAATTATTTCAACTACTGATGTATATGCTACGAAATGGATGTAAATGTTGATTAACTCGGATATTATTTTTTATATAGGTCGTTTCAATAGTTTGGATACATGTTGAATGTGAATGAAGTTTAACCGTCAACTGTTTTTGACGTTTGTTTTCTGTAGTAACAAATTTAGTCATTTACAATAGATTGGGAAAAAATCCATTATTTTTGCGTGGACTTCAAGACTTTATTTAACATGTATCGGATTATCCAATTGGGGTCAAATATGCACCGCTTTGTTCTATTATTTTTTGCCATTTTGAAGGTAGCTTCATAATGTCTTCCTCTTAGAAGTCTTGGTCCTTATTGGTGACAAGCTCTAGAAATCGATTTTCACAATCTACTCTTGATGCCAATCTCTTATCCCTCAGGAAGTTTTGAAATCCGAGAAGAAGATAGTAATCTATGATTGTTTCGGTCTTTACTTGACGGAAAATTATCTTGAAATAATGAATAAAAAACAATATTTTAATTCCACTAATATTTTATTTCACTACAATCGTTTCGTCATACCATGACTTCTTCAAGTGGGCACTACTGGATACGGATTTTACAATGTTCGAGAATTTCTATATATAGTGCAGGTTCATAACAAAAAAAAGAGGGGATGAAGAAAGTTTTAAAATTCTTTGGGAATTCCGAAAAAATAATTCAAAAAAGATTCAATAGGTGGGAACTACTCATTTCTGTTTGGTTGTTTAATAATATATGTTTTTATTGATATTTATTAATTTCTAATGTTTCTAATAGATTTAATCCGAAACTTTTATTTTCTATGTGTAAAATTTCGAAATTACTATTTGAAATATTTCCTGTGTCCAATAGGTGTTCTGCATAGGTTTTTTTTTTGTTACAATAACTTTTTTCATGCTTCCTTAGTCTCGTCGGGAAAGATCTTCCTGTTTGACCAACATATATAATACAAAATGGCAAGTACCACAAGTTAGCTTATAAACACCTGATTTCTTGTTCTAAGATATTTCATATTTTTTATTTTTTATTCATGAGTTCTTGAGGTGAGTACTACTGGATACGGATTTTACAATGTTCAAGAATTTCTATATATAGTGCAGGTTCATAACAATAAATTGAGGGGATAAGGAAAGTTTTACAATTCTTTGGGAATCCCGAAAAAATATTTCAAAAAAGCTTCAATAGGTGGGAACTACTCAGTTCTGTTTGGTTGTTTAATAATATATGTTTTTATTAATATTTATTAATTTCTGACGTTTGTAATTGATTTAATCTTAAACTTTTATTTTCCATGTGTAAAATTTCAAAATTACTATCAAAAATATGTTCTGTGTCCAATAAGTGTTCTGCATAGGTTTCTTTTTTTTTGTTACAATACCTATTTTTCATTCTCCCTTAGTCTCGTCTGGAAAGGTCTTCCTGTTGGACCAACATATATTATACAAAATGGCAAGTACCGCAAGTTAGCTTCTAAACACCTGATTTCTTGTTCTTAGATATTTCACCTTTATTATTTTTTAGTCATTTTCCTAATAACTTATTAGTTTTGAAAGAAATTTTAAAGTTGTGATTCATCTTCAGATATCTAAAAACATAAAATGTAGCTAGATATCTAAAGATGAATCATAACTTTAAAATTTCCTTCAAAACTAATAATTCATTAGGAAAATTAATAAAAAATAATAAAGATGAAATATCTATGAGAAAGAAATCAGAAATACCGCGAACTTGCGGTACTTGCCATTTTGTATATGTTGATCAAACAGGAAGACCTTTCCAGGCGAGACTAAGGGAATATGAAAAATGTTATTGTAACAAAAAAGAAATTCAACCTATGCAGAACACCTATTGGACACAGAACATATTTTTAATACTATTTTAAAATTTTATACATAGAAAATAAAATTTTCAGATTGAATCTATTAGAAACCTAAGAAATTGATAGATATCATGAAAAACATATATTATTAAGCAACCAAACAGAATTGAGTAGCTCCCCCCTATTGAATTTTTTTATTGAATTTATTTGAATCTTTATTTTTTCGGAATTCCCAAAGAATTGTAAAACTTTCCTCATCCCCTCTATTTTTTGTTAAGAACCTGCACTATATATAGAAATTTTCGAACATTATAAAATCAGTATACAGTAGTACTCACCTGAAGAATTCATGGTATGACGAAACGATTGTAGTGAAATAAAATATTAGCGGAAATGGAATATTGTTTTTTATTCATAATTTCAAGATGGCCATCGTTTTGTGCCAGGTCTAGACTACATGGGGGATGCATTAAAACTTCCCAACCAAGCTCCCGGAGTTTTTGGCGAGTAATTATAGACGTATGAGGCCTGGTGTTGCCCTGATGGAATACAACACTTCTTCTGTTCGTCAATTCTGGGCGTTCTGGTCAATCGCTAGGTTTGTATGGTCGAGTTGTTGACAGTAAAGATACTAATCTAGTGAAATAAATAGAGGTTTATACTTGATAGAAGGTATATAAAATTATTTGAATATTTTAATATTAGCCTTCTACATATTATAATTTCAAAAAATTTTATTTAATAATTATAGCTACAGGAATTAAATTAAATTAATGTCATATAAGTACCACTTATATCAAACGACATATAAAATAAACATTTATTTTAAGACATCCAAATTACATAAATAGAAATTGTTAACCAAAATCCTATAAAATGAATATTTTGAGTTGACAAAATTTTGTTTCTGCTCATCAATCTTATGAAAACAGATATCTTTCAAAAATGTTTAACATAATCTTAAGAATTTCATCATAAAGCTATCTTACTTAGAATATTCAATATTATTGGATATCTAAGTTACTTTCTATAAACTCTCAAGATATGTAAAAACATTACTAAATGCAAGTTTCAAGAGAGACTTTGCTTCGTCAGTACTCAATTATATTCATATTCAATAAAATATGACATCAATCAACAAAAATATTTTCTCACCTTTTAACAATTCAGAAAGCGTTTGTTGATTGATGTTATATTTTATTGAATACGAATATAGTTGAGTACTGATAAAGCAAATTTTCTCTTAAAACTTGTTTTCTAGTAACTTTTTTACATATCTTGAGATTTTATGAAAAGTAACTTATTATTATTATTATTATTTATGGCGAGCTGGCATCTGTCCACCCTACCACTGCATCCGCACGGACTATTGTGGTGCACCCCTAAATTATATCTCCCCGACGAGATCCAGTTTTTGGATAAAACCGATAATCTTGTTCAGGGGTAATTTTTTCAGTTCGCAGTGAGCTATAAAAGCCTGGCCAAAGACCTCGAATCTGATGCGACTCACCGCTGGGCCCTCTGAGACGATGTGCATGGCTGTTTCAGTGTCCTCAAGACACAGCCTGCATTCATCGTCTTCAGCCAGACCGATTTTGTGCAAATGCGCTTTCAGTCTGCAGTGACCTGTCATAATTCCGACAAGTGTTTTTAGGTTGGCCCTATCCAGACCTAGCGCTAGGTTCGCCATCTTTTTGTTCGAAGCTGTTCCAAGGAACAACTTCGAATGTTTCAGGCCACAATGGCTTCGCCAGAAGGACTCTAGCCTTGAGTTCATTCTGCCTGTTATCGCCTCGTTAGCCAAGTGATGTGGTATTCCCAGGAATGGTTCCTTACCAGAGGCAGCGCAGCTCCAGCAAACGCCAGCCGATCTGTCTTCTCGTTACCCAAATAGTTTGAGTGGCTCGGTATCCAAACCAGAGTGACTCCGTTATACATACCGAACCTGTTTAAAGCCGTGCGGCAACTCCAGAATGTTCTTGAGGTACAGTAGCTGGATTCTAAAGCTTTTAGTATTGACTGACTATCAGTAAATATTTTGATTTTACCGTGGTGGATTTTCCATTTTATCAGCAGTTCTGCTGCGGTCTCAATGGCAAATAGTTCTGCCTGGAATATGGTTGCGTTTTGACCGAAACTCAATGAGATGTTAATTCTCGGTTTGCTCCCATAGACTCCCGCTCCTATTCGGTTCGTCGTTCGCGAGCCATCTGTGAACAAGCCAAGGTCGGTTCAATAGAACCTCAGCATGTTGGGTCTATTCGTCCCGGCTGGGGATGATTACTTCAGGTATTACATTGTACTGTCTAGACAGTACAATGTAATACCTGAAGAAGCCACATCGTGGTGAAACAATTGTTGTAGTAGTACAAATATTTTTGTGGAAATAAATAACTGTCTCATATACATTTTTTTAATATCTGTTTACATAAAATTGATGAGCAGAAACAAAATTTTGTCCACTCAAAATATTTAATTTATAGGATTTTGGTTAACAATTTTCATTTCTTGGATTTTGTTATATCATTTGGATGTCTTATAATGAATGTTTATTTTATATGTCGTTTGATACAAGTGGTCACCTATATGACATTAATTTAATTTAATTCCTGAAGTTATAATTATTAAATATAATTTTTTCAAATTAAATATGTAGAAGGCTAAAATTAAAATATTCAAATAACTAATCTAGTGTTTGGACATATAGAAGCAACTCAATAAATTATTCCTTTCCCACCAAATGCACAGTAGTACTATCCTGACCGTTAGTCCTGGATTGGCCAGCGTTTGAACTGCTTCATCGCGCTTTGCCCGTAATCGTTTTCGCACAATACTGTCGTGTGTGACCTATTTCTTATCCCCTGTCACCACCCGTTCAGGAAATGGATCGATTTCATTATGTTTGGCGAAGGCTTTGTTGGTGTAAACTGGTGTGATACCCGAACATCGAGCTTCTTTTTGAATCCAGCTTTGCACAAATAGTTCAAAACTGCTTTATGGTCGATCTTAGTTCCTCGGCGACACCACAACTACTAATATTCCGATCAACTTCGATTATTCCTGTGATTTTATCGACATTTTCGACGACGGGCCTTCCTGTGCGAGGTGCATCTTTAACATAAAAAATACCTGAACGAAATGGACGAAACAAAAAATGCACGTAATCAGTTGTTTTACTTTTAATCATCAATATGTATTTCCGACAAGTAAAGACCGATACAATCAAACACTTCACGTTAATGCATCTCAGTTCTTAGTAAATGCTACCAAATAATTACTATACAATGTATGTACCTCAAACCGCCAAAGAAAACGTAAATACGAAGATTAGTTAGCTTAGGGTTAAATAAGAAATCGCTGCATCATGCACATAATGGAATATTAATTCCTCCTTGAAGAAAGCAAATTTTGTAACAGTGTGGTGCTGGGTCTGTTCGATTTTGAAATTTCGAAAATAGGATTGTAACGAAAATTAGAATTTTAGAAGAGCAGAAAAGTGAAAGAGTTTTTATTGATCTATGTGAAGAATATAAATTGAATAATGCAATGTGATATTTGAACTTGAGTACAATAAACTTTGATTTCTACAAAAAGAAGTTTATATGATGATATAACCCTGATACTCCTAGATCTTCTGTGAATATCCCCCAGAAGTTTCATAAAGCTTGTGCTAGTTAAAAGTTCTGTTATGATCTATTGTTACTGTGTCCTTACGTCACCCTGGGTACAGCAGTCAAAATTGTTTTCAATTTGAAAATTTCAAGATGGACTTCCATTAAGTGAACTGTGGTGAACTTTTAAACCAATGGTGATATGGTGTCCGAAACCCCCTGACTAAAAAATTTCTCTCCTACTCAGACGGGACCTGAATTCGGGAAAGGTCCCAAAGCGTAAGGGCTTCCTAGTCTAACGCCACTGAGCTATCGGTACTCGTGTAATACAACAACTGTTTCACTTTACTGCGGTTATGTCATGGTCATATTCTGAACTGATTATAAAGAAAGAAAAAAATCAGTTCTTAAAGATTATGGTTGAAAAAGACGGAAGGGAAATGTGCACAATGTAGAGGGCGTTTTCGAGATTGGAAATTTTTCTGTACCAGAGGATAGGACTCATCATAATGAAATATAACACCAAATATCACTCGTAGAAAATACACAAGCTTGAAAAGTTGTTCAACACATAAAATTGAATTCGATATCTTTAAATTTCAGAAATTTCCACTCCTATTGTATTATTACTCAGGTTACTTACTTCAAACGCTTTGAAGGCCATTGTGATTCCCGAACCTTTTTTTGAACCACTTTTGCCGTCCAATACAATTTTGGACTCAAGCTTACTCTGCAAATTTCAAGACTCTAGCTCTTTCTGCTCAAAAGTTAAAGAGTTCACGGTCGGACTGGCCGGGCAGAATAAGTTTCGACCTTGGATTCTTTATCAGTGAGTCCAATCTAGTCGTTTCAGCTCATAATTCGAAAATAAGATAGTTCTCTCTTCCCTAAAATAAGCGCACAAAAATTGTAGGATTCATAAATCAAATATCGGGTGTTTTTTTAGAGTGATAGAACTTTCGATATGGATAAATGTGATTTGACAGGAGGTAGAAACCATGTTGTTTAAACATTTCTGTTCAGTAAGCATTGACAAAATATCATGGAAAGACTTACGTCACAACAACGTTTACAAATTGTTGAAATTTGTTTTCAAATTCAGTGTTCTATTCGTCAAACTTATAGAACACTTCGTGAAATTTATGGTTTACATAATCGTTCATCAGAACAGCTTATTCGTCGAACTATCGATAGACTTCGGACAACATTTTCTCTACTCGATGTTACAACAACAAGTCAAAGAACTGTACGTACACAAGAAAATTTCGCTGCTGTAAGTTATAGTGTTAATGATGATCCTGATTTGTCTATTCGTCGAAGTTCACAACAATTTGGACTCTGTGCATCCACCAAATGGAAAATTTTGGGTAAAAATCTTGGTCCACACCCAAACAAGTACCAACTGGTTCAAGAACTAAGGCCACTTGACCATAATAAGCGTCAGTTGTTTGCGGATTGGGCGCTAGAATAGCTTTTATATTCACTTTTTTATCGTAAAATTGTGATTAGTGATGAAGCTCATTTCTGGTTGAACGGCTGTATAAACAAGCAAAATTGCCTTATGCGGAATGAAAACAATCCTCAAGAAGTTCTGCAGGTTCCTTTGCATCCTGAAAAATGCACTGTATGGTGTGCTTCACACGCTGAAAATTGGCTTCAATCTTAATTTAAATGTGTTTAATTTCAATTTAATGTTCTATCATTCTTAAAAAAACACCCCATACAATGTGAAGATTAAATAGTTGATGAATGAGTACAAAATATAATTTCAAAGTTGTTGCAAATTTATAACATTTTCGCCATTATAGAGATTATATTGGATCCTAAAATTCTCACATTTTTTGTTGTTCTTCAAGAAAATTTAAATCGACTACGTTTATATCAATGGAAATATCAGAGAGTGTTGTTGCTTCTGTATTTGTTCCGTTTTCTGTTATTGTGCTCGAATGGATTAAAACAGAGCATAAACAACTATGAATCTCATTTATTCTTATTTCCTACATCCTTCATTAAGCCTAAAAAAATAAATTGTTTTAAGAAAAATTCTAAATATCTATCACTCTGCACCTGGAGTCGAACCCATCACATATAGATGCAATTTGGAGTACTCTTTTAGCCACACGGGCACTGGATATGTGTCATATTTGTTGGTTTCCTGCTGCATATATTAGAAGATTTGAAGCGTCAGTGTTTTATGATTCTCATAAAATTTGCTTATCGTTGTATCAAATCTGAATGCTAAATTTTAACTCAATCGTACGACTGTTGCTATGGTTTCTTAGCACTCAATGTTGCTATGGTTTCTTAGCACTCAATGTTGCTATGCTCACAAAGTATATTTCTTAAAATTTTCTGATTAAACTATATTCACGAAATGTTGCCTTTGTGTCATTTTTTCACAACTAAATATTAAAATTAAACTCGATCGTAAGACTGTTGGAATGGTTTCGGTAGCGCTCCACACTGCTCCGCTTAAAGAATTAAACTCGACCGACATATTTAGGCTCTAAAAATTCCCTGAAAATTTCAAGTCTATATCTCTTTTCGTTCGAAAATTAGAATGTTCAAGGTAGCTTTCAACGCTTGTTTTTCAAGAAAGGTATTTCTAAAAAATTTTCGAAAGATCACTAAACAAATACAAATTATAAGTATGTCAGTTCAACATAAATGAAACAAATATGTAATACTAATATAGACAGATATTTTCAACTGAATAGCTCACCAGAAAAGTCAACTTCATTCATTATTTATATTCTCAAAAGTTATTTCATTTATCTGACGATTTTTTTCAGAACCTTATATTTAGCGACAAAATTCGATTCGTAGGCGCAAATATGATTTGTTAATTACACGTGAGTTTTGTAGTCATTATTTCATTTTCATTGTTTCAGTCTTTTCATTCCTGATGGTTCCTCATTATTACAAATTCTGTGTACTATTAACAATCATTTCGTTCATTTTACTTTCGTAATTTTTCACCATTCTAATCAATTTATCTGTAAATAAGCTCATCAATATTCTCCTATTACCTAGGTTAATAACTTTGAACTAAAACGGAAATAATAACAAATAAAAAATATTGAAGGATGCTATTTAAGATCAATTATGGATATTTTTATCTTGTTGAGTTCATAATGATGATGTCGCATAGATTTTCACAAGGTTACCCATCGAAGAAGTTGAACAAACTGAAACAGGATTAGAAAGATGCATCTATAAAAATGAGAGATCAATTCAAGTTCAAGGTTTGGGAATTAATGCAGCTGTTTGTGTATCATTTTAAATATACAGGGCGACCCAGGGGTACGTAAATGGACCATAACTTCGTTTCTATTCAAGCTATCGACGATAGGTGGTACAATCCGCACATCCTAAAAATATTTTCATCCACATACAGGATATCCGATAATAAAATACATACATAGGTTTGGTTTTTTTAAATGACAACCCCCCATTTTCATACATCTTTTGATTTGCCACTTAATTGTCGATGAAACGCACCCAGGCTTCATTGACTTATCTGCATTAGTTTTTAGTGTCGAAATGACGTCCTGCGTAGATCCACAGAAAAAATTCCGAACCGTTCAACATAATTCAATCATCCTTTTTCCTGTCGATTCCTAAGCTGTGCATCTTTTGAAGTAGACACAAATTTGATGTTGGTGTTCTATCGCCTACTACATTGTTTTTCAAATGACATTAAACAGATTGAATCAACTCGATTTTTTCAAATACAACACCGCGTATTTTATTACACCATTGTATGAGATTTCGCGAGAGCTTTTCGTCGAAATTTTCGTGAAATTCGTGAAATAAATTTCAAAATAAGCACTGTGGATGATTTTAGTAGAATCTAGTAGAACGTTGTCGTAAAGTCGGAAATATCTACACAAAATAATTGAAAAAAATATTTTCGAAATTGTAATAGCATAATAATTATTAATATATAATTTGTAACATAATTGAAGAATAGTGATAATATAAACAGAACAATATCAAGAAGCAAACAATTATAATAACAAGAACATGAAGCAGTGAGTAACAGAAAACCATGTGAAAAAAATGTTGAGGAATGCCTTCTTGTAAATGAGCGTCGAATTCTAGCAAATGTTGCTCCATCAATTGAACGGAAGGCTTCTGTGATCCTATTCTTCATATCATCTGCAGTTGTCGGTCGATCTCTGAAAACTCTCTACGTAGCCCCAAAGAAAGAAATCTATAGGATTTAGATCTGTGGATCGCGCGGGCCAAGGGATGGTTCCTTCTCGGCCAATACGACGATTAGGATAGGATTGGTCCAGATATTGTCGACATATCTTATGGTTAGGCACTGGAGCACCGCTGCAACCACATGGTTCTTCGGGTATACAGGTTCTTCTAACATTCCAGGAAGAAGTTCCCGAAGAAAATGTGAATAGCCTTCACCATTCAGCACATTGTTGAAGAGGTAATGTCCAATAACGTGATGTCAAATATATCCTCCCCACACATTGAGCGACCATCGGTTTTGGTGATCAACTGTTCTTAGCCAATGAGGATTTTTGACTGCATAATATGTGTGTTGACCGACCCACTGCTTTTAAATGTTGTTTCATCAGAAAACAGAATTTTGTTTGAAATATTATAATCCTCCTCAATCATGCCATTCATTTATATACAAAATGCAAATCTATTAGCACAATCACTATCATACAGTTCTTGATGTAGGTTTAGATGAAACGAATGGAACTTATGCTTCAATATTATTCGGTTCACATTACTTTGTGAAATATCCGTTTCAGCTGCTATTACCCTTGTGCTCGCCTGAGGATTTTACTGTAGCATCAATAAAACCTGTAGTTCATTCTCCTCATCAGCTCGACCACCAACAATTTCTTTTTTAGGATAGGAAACACTAACAGTGAGTTCAAATCGATCTCTTTGGAATGAAACCACCTGTGGAGTTCCTGCTTCCGGATATTTTTCATGGTAGATTCTGTGTGCTAATAAAACATTTCTATGAGCTTCGCCATTACAGTAAACCATTTTCACTAATTCTTCGCGTGTAAAATTCATTGTTGTGTTATTACTTT